>JAHIAL010000012.1:2591620-3887430 GCA_021605145.1 Aegilops bicornis
CGATTTTGTCCCGAAAACTACCACTTTTTTATTAATCCGTGACAAAAAACTACCAAGTGTGAAAACTGCTCGCTTTGCCTGGGTTAAACGCGAATCTGACTGCCCGACCCCACACATAACGGGCTAAAATGCAATCGGGTCCCCAGTTTTCTTCAAAAAAAGCAATCGGGTCCTCCGCCTCCTTCTCCTCCTCGTCGGCCTCCTCCTTCCCCAGCCGCTTGCCCAACAGACGTTGGCGCGCCTGTGCCGACGGAACCGGGCGACGAGCTCGGCGCTGGGCACCGCTGGCGATGCTCCCGGGAGACGTTGAATATGAGCCGGGCAATGGACACCGCAGCGATGCTCACCCCGGGCGCCGCACCTCCACGCCGCTCTGCGTGCACGCAGACGTCCCCCTTTAAAGGAGAGGCGCTGGAGGCGATGACGCAGATCGCTGTCGGCGACCTCAAGGCCGCCTGTGTCCTCGCAGTTCACAAGGCTACCGCTTCCGCCCCACGGCAGTCTCCGACTGGGTCCTCTTCCGCCGCTTCGGCCATGACCTCAGATCGAGCTCGCTGAGGTTGTCCCGCCCAGTCACGCCATTGCTTGGCGAGACGCCGCCAATCAGCCTCGGCCGACACCTCGGCAAAAGGCCCAAAGAAAGCGAGGCGCCGCCGCCGAGCGCCCGGCCCCGAATCATGGCTCAAAGAACAGATTCTAGGCGGAGAAGCGGTCCGAGCAAGCACCGGAGTTGGGCTGGCGGGCAGCGCCTGATTCACAAGTGGTGGCGGCGGAGGAGGAGAAGGAGGCGGAGGACTCGATTGCTTTTTGAAGAAAAACTAGGGACCCGATTGCATTTTTAGCCCGCTTATGTGTGGGGTCAAGCAGTCGATTCGCGTTAACCTGTGCAAAGCGAGCAGTTTTCACACTTGGTAGTTTTTTGTCACGGATTAATAAAAAAGTGGTAGTTTTCGGGACAAAATCGTAAAGTGGTAGTTTTCGGGACAAAATCGTAAAGTGGTAGTTTTCTGTCACGTTTCCGCGAAATGTGGTAGTTTTTGGTTAAATACTCTAACCAAAAGCACCAGGAATAGCACCATGTTCCTCCGAAAACTAAGGGGAGCAATGCATCACGCACATGCGGGAACCATTTCAACATAGGTAAGATTGAGATTTAATGGCGTCGGAAGGAAATGATAAAACAACATCTGAAAATTTTGGTCATGCAGGAGGAGAAACCATGATAAATAAAAACACACATTTTATTATGGAAATTGAACCTCAGGATAATTCGTAGACAACCTGTCCTATAAGAAGAGGTGTATCCACAGAACGAAGGTCTCTATGTAAGCACATGCCATGACTGCAGCTCAATAAGTTCCATGCATTAAGCTAGTAATTTAGTCCTTACAAAAGTCAAACAAATTAACTTTCTTACCTGAAGCATAGTAAATTCTTTTTGGATGCCCTTATATTCCAACTCTAGTATTGTATCTTGCATACATAGCAACAACAGTTTTTCAAATAAAGGTAAGCAATGGTAGAAAACATGGGTTGAAGCATACTAAGTTCTTTTTGGATGCCCTGAAATTCCAACGCTAGTACTATATCCTGCATACAACTCTATACTCTATCCTGCATATATAACAACAACAGTTTTTCAAATAAAGTTAAGCAGTGGTAGAAAACATGGAATCAAGGCTGTATTGACCAACTGGAGCTTTGTAAATTGCTTTCCCATGGAACCAAGCGGAAGGGCGACATGGTGGTTCATCAAATTATTCTGAAAGACAATTGTCAGAGAGTCAGAAAGCATTGCATGTGCACATGGGTTAATAATGACAATCTGACTTATTTTTGGAAATTTCAAAAGCTCACACTTTGAATATCTTAATCAAGTGAGTGCACATGCAGCAAGGTGCACAAAATCAGCTCTTGTGACCTTTGTCCTATCTATGTATGCGATAAAAAAATACTGAGCGGTACCTCAAGAAAAACAGAAAATTATGCAATGTTGTACAATGTAGGTCAAGAGTGATGTTTGTACCTGGTGACTATTTTCTGGACATTATGTCCCATTATGTATAAATGAGTCTGGTTTTCAGATGACAAATGATATAATCACATTTTTAATAGCTCAAATATATCTATAGGAAAGCCTACAAAAACAATAATCATATTGTACTAAGTTTACAAAAATTGGTTCAAAAGATTGTATGGTAAGAACAGCTTATAGGATTTATTTTACCTGGTTAATGACTTGAAGCACGCAATGAAAACTCCATACATTTTCTTGAAGCAGCAATTCAACAAACGTTTGGTGCACGATCCTTTTATCATGAAACCATAACTGGACATGTAGTAAAAGTCCCCCAGTAATCAACTTTCTAAACTTCACATCATGTAACTTCAGTAGAGTATGTAATAGTAAAAAAAAAAATCCTATTTTGAAGACAAATCTCAAGAGTCGATTTGTAGGCTTTCATGTTGGAGCTGCAGGTAAGAATCAGCAAGAGAGCACGGCCGGCCCAGCAGAGCTGAGAGCGAACACTCTCCAAACCAGAGGGGCAGAAGTAAGCCAACATGGTGTCAGGCGGGAGTTGCGCTATAGAGCAAGGTGAAGGAGACTGAGCTTGGGCTGGTGGTGCGGGTGTAGCAGCAGCATCCGCGGTCAAATTAGGGATCAGAGGTAGTAACACAACAACACAAACGGACCAAATTATATATTACTACACTGTAATAGAGCGACAACCAAAAATCATAGTCAGGCATCAGCAAATAGCATACAAATCAGGCCAAAATAAGCATTGAAGTTTTGCTCAAATTGGGGATCAGAGGTAGTAACATAGTAACACAGGCATCAGAAAATAGCATACAAATTTCTCCAATAGTTCAATCAATGAAACCCAGATAAGAAACTTGATCAAAGGAACAAAGGAACAAAGGAACAAGCTGGTCAAGTATTTCACATCTTTCACAAGAGAAACGTGATTTGCTTGATTGCTCATTGAATCTGCAGTTGTTAAATATCTGAATGTAGCATCTAAAGGTCCAACACAAGTAGAAGGACAGATTCATCAAAACTGTTGTTTCTGAATGTAGGTGTGGAGCGAGGAGCTCCTAAATCTCTAGAACTCTATCCATAACCCTGCTCTCAATTTCTGTTTTTTTGTATTGATACATGTACAGTCAATATTAGTCTGCTCATAATCAGTCAATCACTTTGTCACTTTTGCTAAGACTTCTAGCAAGGGCACATAAACACACCAATGTTCACAGCATGATCAAAAACAGATTGAGCAGCTATTAATACGGCAACATTATACGGCAGGAAACATAACTACGACAATTGCAAGATCACATAGTAGCAGTTGAATTGCAACATTATACCACAGGAAACAGGAGAAGCAAGGGAAGAATTATATCTGTATCATACCCCAAGCGACGGTGCAATGCTCGCTGGTGGCGCTGGCCTGATTCACGATTCCGGCAGAGAACAATTCAACGGTGCACTGCTCGCTGGTGGCGCTGGCCTGGTTCTGGATTCCGGCAGAGAACAATTCAATATATAGCATCGAACTACAAATCCTGGTCTGTACGGTTTCTTTGTTTGAGAAGGACACGGGAGCAGGAGTTTGACAAGGACACGGAGGCGGAACGGGCATCCCGCTCGCTCGTTCTCGACGAACAGAGCAACGACAGCAAGGGCGAGGAGTTTAGAAGAGGTTGGGCACGGGCGGAGGTGCGAGCGGTGGAGTCCAGGCACGCAGCGGCGCGAGACGAAGCAGACGACGACGGCGATGAGGAGGCCTCGGGCATGGGATCAGCGGCCATGGCGCTCCTGCAGAAAAGAAACCAGGGAGGGAGATGAGCAGGGGGAACCGGAGGGAGAGGTGAGAAAGGAGTGGGGCGGCGCTCATCTGTGGTGGCGACGGTGGCCTCTGGCGGCGGGGTTGGCTGGCCACGGTCGGGCGCGAGCTAGGGCAGGGCTGAGGAAGAAGGGGCGCGGGCTACGCGGGACCTGCTGGTGGTGCTACTGCTGGCCACCGGCGGAAGCGAGCTCCGGCTGGAGGAGTCGAGGAGGCAGCGAGGCAGAGCACAGGCAGCAACGACACGCAGTTGCGGGCGCGACGCGGACGGCGGGAGGCAGGGTCCGGCGGTGGGTAGCGGGCTGCGTGCGGCGGCGCAGGCAACCGCGGCGGCGCGGCTTGCGGACGGTGGGGCGGCTCGAGGAGCTCGCGGGCGCGGGCGCGGGCGCCGTCGCCGTCGCCATAGCCATCGCCAGAGAAATGGATAAGACTACGAGGCTGGCGGTTGCAATTCAAATAAATACAAGGGGTTTTCTGCAAAATGTAATGTTATATACAGACTCACTAAAACAAGGACTGCGGGTTAATTTCATATAAACCGAAGGTTTCTTTTGCAAAATCACGCTCGACGACGTACGGCGGAAACCCAATTCTCTTTATTATTAGGTAAAGAGTAAAGATAAAGATAGAAATGTTAGACACATTTTTTGGGAAAATAATGTTGGATGCATTGAAAGAACTGAATGCAATGCAAGTATGTATGCATCAGATGAAACCCATACATAAAAGATATTAACATGGCTGATGTTTAATTACTCATTCTTTGATCCGCCAATCTAATTATGCTCGATTAGTTGAATGCATGAGATGGCAAATATACCAATAAATAACAATGGTGTCTCGATCCACATCCTCGTATACTACACTGCACATCAAACCAATAAAAATAATAAGTTAATGTCTAAAAATAAAAATAATAAGTTAATGTCTAAAAATTGAGAACAAAAATAGCAAGGTAGACATACGTACCTGCAGTACCCGCAGAATGTGCAGAGTTTGGCTTAATTCCCCTATAAAATTTGGAATCAAGTAGATATGTCAATTAGGAGTTCAGATAAATGTAGCAATCTAATTGCGAAATCAAGAGTCTATGGTTACACCGCAAAGCAGCAATTTGTTAACACATTTTCAAACAAGGACAAATCATGGGCGAAGCGGCCAACCATGGAGGCGAGACCACAAGATCCTTGACCAAAACACACCGAAAGCACAATTAAAAGAACACACAACACATGATTCCAGCCAGCTGCCCGATCGACTATCATTCATCCAAGGTTACGATGCCCAAGGAAAGATCCGGAGCACACACACGCTTCAATTAACCTGGCTAGACCTAAAACCATCTAGGCAAGACCACAAAGGTCCATGATCCAATGTTTAGAACCCGCCAAAAATTGGAGAAATCGCATGGCGTCAAAAGGAGTACACGACACAATCGACAAAGCAAACGGAGAAAAGCAGAAACCAGATCCGATCCTCGACGAAACGTCCAAATCCCTGCCCAAAAACAAAAACAACACGGTGCAGCAACCAAATCGAGACAAAAGATGGAGAGCAAGCATGCACCGCACAGGCGCCACACACTCATTGTAAATCCTACCGGGGCAGGTTAGGAAGGAGCCGGTCGGCTGGTCCCTTCGGCCTCCGGCGGCGAGAGAAGAAAGTGTGTGCGTGAGCGGGGGAGAAGGGTGGGTGCATCTCGTCATCTAGTTAGCCTCGCAGGTTTGGAACGGCGAATGAGCGAGAGGAGATGAGACGACATATGGGGAGAGGATTAGAATGGAGGCGGGCCAGGGGTATAAATAGAGGCGGGCGCGGTCTAACGAGAGAGAGAAGTGGAAAGATGTCCGTCCGTCCGTCCGAGGGTATAGGGCGCGGGTTTGGATGGGGTGAGTCCGTTGGGCAGGAGGGAGATGTCCTCCATGAAGGGCATGGGCTCGCGCTCGGGATTGACCTCGCGGAGGAGTAACTCCTTTCCCGTTTTGTTGTGACGCTGCAGGTTTCTTTCCATTCTTATTGGCGACCATCCTCCCTCCCCGTTCAAATGTGCCAGCTGCCCGTCGCTCGAACACAAAAAGGTGTGCCACTTGGTTCACATTTATATTAGGAAAAGTATACATGGTATACTTGGAAAACAATTATGGCAATATGAAATTGACTGTTTCGTTCACCCAGTGCATGAAATGGCCCTTTAGCGTTGTTGAGCCAGGCACCCCTTGCGGCATGATCAGATGTCACCTCAAGAACTCCATCTGAGACCAAAGCTACTGACTTGCTGAATCTCACTTTAGATTTACACTCATTTCTTATGGCCACAAGAACGGGCAGCATGGAAAACATTTCGTCATCGTTGTTTGCTGTATGATCCAGTGTAGTGAGCTGGTTATGAATGAACTCACCGATGGAGTCAAAAGTCCTTGCTCATCGCTCCGCTCCATTGAAGCTTCTGCTTGAATTCATGGAACGGACAATGCTAGCGACTAATCTTCCATGCTCAGCAAAAGATTTCCGCTGACCAATCTAGCCAGTTTCCTGTAAACTTCAACACACACATGAGCTTTCTGGCTGAAAAGGTCAAAATGAGACCTATAATTTCTTGTGGGATTCACACATTGGTAGTCAGCTAGTTTAGTTGAGAGCCAAATTATTGTAGTGCCTTCTTTATAGCCAGAAATTGACTAGCCCATGACGCGCCCAAATCTCACAAAGTGTATGCCTGTTTTCATTCTTTTCCACATCATCATCTAAGGGCATGATTAAGGCTGTCATGGAGACACCATCACTTTGAGACATTTCAAACGGCTGTAGATTACCATCTTTACCATGCAGGATGAAATGGAGGAGTTTCTTGCGGCATTTCTTATCTTCAGGTCCTGTTCTTGTCAACCTAACAACCTCTATTTCCTCCTTAGTTCGGATTTCCTTGGTTGTGACAAGTGAATCTTCTTCCGATAAGTCAAACGCGTTCTCTTTGAAATTCGAACGGGCAACTGCTCTCTTTGATCTCTTGTTGGCAATGTCCCCGTGAGTAATGTTGGTGGTAACATTGCTCTCCTCAACGATCTCATCATCCCTCTTATGAAAGAGATTTTGCTTGGTGCCTCTTTGTTCCTGAAAACCAGAAAAATGTTGGACACATTTTTTGATAAAAAATGCCGGACACATTTTTTGCAACAAGAAATGTTGGACACATTGAAAGAAGTGAATGTAATGCAAATCTGTATGCACCAGTTAATCCGATACATAAAAATATTAACACGGTTGATGTTTAACTATTCATTCTTTGATCCACCCATTCTAATTATGCTCGCTTACTACACATAGTGGCCTTGTAAAATATAATGCTGAATGATTAGTTAAATGCATGAGATGGTAGACTTATCAATATATAACAATGATGTCACAATCAATAGCCTCGTATACTACACCACACAATAAAAGGCTAGGGCTCCTTTGCCTCCTGCCTCGCCGGCCAAGGGTATCGCCTGCCTCCCGTGGCCTTAGGGCCATGGGAGCGGAGTGGATCCCGAACCTTGCCGGTGGGAGGGCTCCGCTTTTTGACATTTCTTTGAGTTTTGTTAGGGCTTGTGTCCCTTTCGGGAAGGCGAGATGGCGGGCGGCTCTCAAGATGGAATAAGCTTCTCCCGCCTAGGCCCCTGCTCCGCGGTACTTCTAGGATCACCGTGGGCGTGTGGAGGTGTGTCTTTGGCGATCTGTATTTGGTGGATTTGCTCGGATCTGGTCGTCATTTGTCTATGTTCTTGTGTCTTCAGGTTGGATTCTTCTAATCAACGCTACTCTTGAACAGCAGTGGTTGCTGTCCTGTTGCGTTGGTTCTATGGGGCTGTAGCACGACGACTTTCTGACCGTCTACTACAAAACGTTTTGCTCGGCTCCAGCGAGAGATGGGCGATGACAGCGGCGCGTCTTCGGCTCGCTTCAGTTCTTGTAGTCGTCGGTAGGTGATCTACGGATCTGGATGTAATTTTTAATATTTCTTTGTGTTCGTTGTACTACAATAATTGAAGATGAATAGGTCGGAAGTTTTTCCGAAAAAAAAATACGACACCGCACATCAAACTTATAAAAATAATAACATTATGACCGTGTAATTTCATAACATGGAAAATGCTATGGTACATAAACTAAAGCATTTCCATGAATAAGTTATTAATATCTAAAATTTAGGAACAAAAATAGCAAGGAAAACATACATACGTGCAGTACCAGCAGAATGTGGAGAGTTTGGCATAATTCCCCTGTACAGTTTAGAATCAAGTAGATATGTTAATTAGAAGTAAAGATAGATGTAGCAATCAAATTGCAGAATCAAGAGTTTGGCAGTTACACCGCAAAACAACACTTGTTAACGCATTTTCATACATGTACCTAGTTCCAATGGCGGAGTGGTGGGGGGTGGGCAAAAAGCTTACCTCGCCGTTGCAACCTACAAATCTCTACCAAGGACAGATAAAAAATTCACCACCACAGAAACCAAGAGTCCTGCACAACAGAACCATAAATTAGACCATACATCTAGAAATGTCATCATATACACATCGAGGGCAGAAGCTTCACCTGGATTCAAACCAAAGGTGTGACGAGACACCACCATGCATAAATCAAACATAAAATCACAATAAGCCAGATTCAAACCAAAACGAGTGACGAAATGCCAAGTAAGAAAAATCATATCGCATGACATTTGCTTATGGCGGATGGTGTGTACAAAAGTAAAATGCGAGCAGGGACACTCAAACTCATGCGGGTGGCAGGTGTCAACACCTGCGGACCACCAGAATAAGCCAAGTACACAAAGCGATCACCATATGTCGCCAATCGCAGTCACAGTTCCATGTCTTCTACACGTTCTATGTCGCGCATAATGTACCAGCAAATTGGGCTTTGTGGAGGGCATGAAACAACACCAGCTGTCATGGGAAGGCAGGGTGTAGACCTCCCGGTTCCGATATCGAAGACCATGCCTTTGACCTCTAAACCCGCTGTTCCAGTACATACAGTTACCCTTCAGTCTGGGGATACCTTGGGCATAAATTGACACCGTGTTGTTTCTCCCGACAAACACTGAGTAGCCACCCAAGTGGGTGACGGCATCCCAACATGGTTAGCGCCGGGGATAATATGTCGAACAAATATTTCATTTTGCTCTACCCAAGATCGACCATCGCCGGTTGGCGTACCGCAATTGACCTCGCAGCTCGCGTTCCTCCCGATTTGGTAGAGGTTGCCCTTGCAGAAGACAAGGTGCTTGGCGCTAGTGAAACCTGACAGTTCGCCATGGAACGGTGTAAAAATGGTGGCGGGGTCGAACGGAAGGTTGTTGGCAGACAATAAAGGCTCGACCATGGTCGCCGGTGCCGGTCCAATCCGGCAGCGCTCCGGTAGGCGGAGCACGTGGACATCTCCACACCAGGTTAGGTAGTATACCGTACACCTTTGCCATGGAAGAGGAAGTCGGTGAGCTGATATCTTGCGTGAAGGCGGAGGGGATTGAGGATGGTCCACTCCTTGTCCTCTGCGACGATGTAACCCGAGTAGCAGCAGGGAGATATCGACGACGGTCATGGGGTTGAAGAGGCTCACTACACCACGGTGAAACTGTAGGGGCAATCAACTGCCGGGAAAAGAAAACATTTCAGGTCAATTAAATGCCGGTAAAACTTTAAGTGCCGGGCAAATATTTATAGGTCAAAATATCTGCCGGGAATAATTTAGGAAGGAAGGCAATGTATCTGCCGGCAACTTCAAGGTCAGCTGAACAGCCCTGGAATCAAAACAAGGGCGAATACAATGCCCGTAACCAGATTGGCGCGAGGTCAAAAAATATTTGAGGGAAAAGCGCGCGGAGTCACGCGGGCCACGCGGGACAAACAAAATAGCAGAAGTTACGCGAAGCAGCCTCCACGTGCCAAGAGACCCCACACTCGGCCACTCCCCACGACTTCTTCCATCTGTAGACGACCCTGCAGCCGCCGCACTCATCGCCGTGAACACCGCCGCTTCCCCATCCCCACATCCACACAGCCCCGCCCAGGGCTGCTGCTCCATTCCCCACCACCACGCCGCCGCACCCGCTTCCTCCATCTTCGCCGATTGAGACAGAGAGAGGGAGGACAGGGTCGTGGGGCGCCGCCACACGCCTGGATCTGGGTGCTACCGTGCGCATCCTTGCCCGATCTGGACGCCTCCGCGCGCGTCCGTGCCCGTTCTGGACGGCTCCGCGCGCGTACGTGCCGCATCTGGCTCCCACGATTGAGAATTGGTGGAGGAGCACGGGAAACGGCTTGGTTGTGGAGCAGGGGAAGGGAGCATGGGGCGGCGCCGTTGTGGCTGGAGCAGGGCTTCACTTCGAGGGTGGCGGACACGGCTGCATCGCGTAGGTGGTGGAGAAGGACGACCGTGCGCCCCGGCGTCCTTTGTGTGGTGGCAGTCATGCGCCGTGCCACGTTGAGACTGGATGGAGCACGGGCGACCGTTGTGGCTGGGAGGTGAGCTCTCATCCTCGATCTGGAGAAGAATTATAGTGACTCATGACGAAACATAGCAGCGTAGGAGGCAGCAATGGAGCAAATGACGCAGAGGTGAGGAAGGGCAGCCAGGACCCACTCCCCCCTGTCTCTGAATCCTCTAATCCTTTCCTCAATTCTTAACATATTGGGTAGTTAATTTTGAATGGTTGGCTCCTGAACCTGTTATTGCATTATGTGCATCGAGCAACATTGAATTTATCTCTTTCCTTGCAAATTCGGAATTGGATCATTTGTTCAACAATATACTTCTGATTTTTTCATAATTATGGCTCAAAATGTCATGCAGTCTAATTTGGATACCTATTTTGTTTTCTTGAAGCTTACAGATGTAGGCGCTATCTATGTTCAGTAGGTGCTAAATCTTCACATTTAAAGATTCTGGATAGATCCTCTTATCTGTTTTTGCTGTTTTACAACATATAAACATGTACGGATATGGAAATTGCAGCACCGTGCAGCTACAGTCCTGCAGCAGGTTGGCGGGCGAATGGTCATAGCGGGAAGACAACGGGCATGTCGACTGCTACGAGTATTCCATTCTCGTAGACAACTACATTTGCATGATGAGCAATAGGTGTGTTGTTTTCCTGGAGAAAATTTTGAGAAAATCATCAATTTGTTTAGCTTTATTTAAATTTGTTTTTTGATCTAAGATTTTGTACTGTACTCTTCTGGGAGGAATATGTAGCAAACGGTTCGAAATTAGAAACTTCTTTACATTTTAAGGAATAATTCATCTTACCCCTTCGAAAAAGTAGAAGGAATAATCCATTTTAATATGTTCCTTTATATATGCAGAGAACTTCTTAGTACTAGTTCATATGTCAATATGTTAGGATGATACTAAATAATGGTGCTCTTTCTAATTATCAGGCAGACTGTACCATTGTCTATTTATGTGTGTGCATATTTTTGGTAGTATATTGAACAATTCTCCTTGAAAAGTTGAAATAATTGACAGATCCACAGAAATGAAAGTTATGCGCGATGTTGTTCAGACTCCATATATCACTTAGAGGACACTAGCGGTGGAATGGCCATCACTTATTGTAGTAGTTTTCTGAAAAAATAACCTCCTTTTTATGCAGTGACTTTAATTTGGCCATGGAGAATTTGAGAAGTAATTTTCAGGAGAAGAGCATCTTTTATCTTGCATAAAGATTGCATCCTTATCTTTCCTGTTCCTCTTGAACGTGATTATGCAACAATTTAAAACTATAATTAAATGTTCTTGCAGAATATAAAGTAAAAGTAGTATTGTCATGTACTTTTGTTTAACCTTCAGTGTAATATTTGTTAATACAGTCTGTTTTTCACTAATGGGAACTAAGACGTTCATGTACTGTGTATGAAAGCTGCATTTGTACTGACTGATTATAATGTGCTTTGCTTCTCATCACGCCGACTGATAATTCTCTGAAATACTCACTCTATTTTAATCAAGGCGTTGGAGGTGTTATCACTGTAGGAGGTAAGGTTTGCAGCCAAAATGTATCACTTATCGCGTCCAGACAATCGAGAAATATAGCACAATAAATTTCTTTTTCTCTTCCATTAACCTGCAGTAGAGGATTTGGCTAATATTTTGCATCTTATCTTATAGTTTTCATGACTAGTTGTTCTAATATAGAATAGCCTCTCTGTCTGTAACATGTACGTACTTGTTTGAGTTGCCATTCGTAGGGTCTGCTATCGGTGATATAATAAAATGACCTATTTGCTTGTAGTTTCATGCAAGGTTTTGTAAAGTTCTTTTGATAATTTTACTTGGTAAATGGAAACGTTCATTTATTTTATTTTTCAATCACTGAACAAAAACTTGACCACCGGTACATGGCCAGCTAGGGACTTTAGATAGTGCTCACATGCACTTCTAGTCCTTTACTGTTTGGACTCTACGATATTACTCAACTTTCCTAAGCATGTCTAACGGACCCAGATTTATTGTTTAACTAACCTGGAAAGTGAAACACAAACTAAAAGGACTCTGAATAAGCATAGCTCATAGCTCAACTCTAATTTTTGTTGTGCCAATCATGAGATATCTGCATAGAGTTCTCAGGCAGTCTTACTTCCCTTAGCTTTTGGTCATTCCGAAATTTCCTTACGACCTTCCTTTCAATTTCTGAAATTGTGTGCACTTTGTTTTTTTCTGCATGAATCCTCTACAGTACATGTACATGTCAATTGACTTAATTTCCTCTTCAGGTTGGCAACGTTGCTACAAGGCTGGACAAGTCACCTAGTGAAATCATTTGCTTCACCTGTTCAAGACCATACAAGTTTTTTTTTGACTTTATATTGTATTGACACGAAAGGCTACAAAGTACATCTGATAAATTAGGATGAACTTTTCATATGTAGCTAGTATATTGCACATATCTTACTTGCGGAAATGATTTATTACTAGGTTCGTAATATACAAATGTGAAGCACATATGTTGAATGTTCTATCTTTGGGTATGGATGGATTGCAATGCTGAGTTGAGATATATTGGTTTATGTCTGCTTCAATGCAAAAATGCCCCTATTTAGCCAATTATTTGTTGTTTTGGGAATGACGTTCAAGGCGTATTGACGGCCGGAAATCATGTATATGCCGCATCATAAGTCTGCCGCAAAAAACTATGTGCCGGGAATATTTCTAATCGACGGCAATGGTTCCACCAGGTAGGTCGAGCATCTGCAGGGATTCTTGTAATCGCCGGAATTGTTTTTCCCGACAGACTTTCAAGGCGATTCGCAAGTGCCGGGCGAAAATCTTTCCGGCAGCTATTCTGCCTCCATCGGCTCTTTTTCCGGCAGCTTATGGTGCCCTCTTAAGTTTAGCCATGGTGTAGTGGTCAACACGCAGGCCGACGCTCCAATTGAGGGTCTGAGCGGACTCGCAGCTTGACCTCTAGGGCACCTTGTCCGCAGAGCTAAATCATGCCCATCGTGATGATGCGGCGCGCTTCGGTACCGTGGCTCGAATCCATCAAGATCAAGTCCCCGCAGATGTCACCGTGAAGTTCAAACTTCCAAATCGACTTGACGGCCAGTATGAAGCTTCGATTTGCTCCGGATGGCTGCCGAATTGGCCCGCAGCAGGCAAAGTCTCACCCTGGATCGCATCATTGTTGATGATCGAAGAAGCCATCGAGCCTACTCGGTGACGGCTACGGAGGAACTCTCAATGAAAGCACCAATGTCGGTGTCAAAACCGGCGGATCTCGGTAGGGTCCCGAATCGTATGCGTCTAGGCGGATGGTAACAAGAGACAAGGGACACGATGTTTTACCCAGGTTCGGGCCCTCTTGATGGAGGTAAAACCCTACGTCATGCTTGATTGATATGGATGATGTGGGTATTACAAGAGTAGATCTACCACGAGATCAAGGAGGCTAAACCCTAGAAGCTAGCCTATGGTATGATTGTTGTTCGTCATACGGACTAAAGCCATCCGGTTTATATAGACACCGGAGAGGGCTAGGGTTACATGAGTCGGTTACAATGGTAGGAGATCTACATATCCAGATCGCCAAGCTTGCCTTCCACGCCAAGGAAAGTCCCATCCGGACACGGGACGGAGTCTTCAATCTTGTATCTTCATAGTCTTGGAGTCCGGCCGATGATGATAGTTCGGCTATCCGGACACCCCCTAGTCCAGGACTCCCTCAGTAGCCCCTGAACCAGGCTTCAATGACGACGAGTCCGGCGCGCATTGTCTTCGGCATTGCAAGGCGGGTTCCTCCTCCGAATAATCTATAGAAGATTGTGAACACCAGGATAGTGTCCGACTCTGCAAAATAAATTCCACATACCACCGTAGAGAGAATAATATTTACACAAGTTCATTCTGCTGACGTATTATGTGGCGTGACGTCACACCACTACCAAGCCTTTACTCGAATTGTTTTTATTGTACCACCTCAGCCCATTTAGCGAAGCGGTTTCCTTGGCACGCCTTGTCGAAGTAGATCGTGTTCCCCTTATCCCGGATTCCCATCATTACGGACGTGGGTAACCCAACCGCGCCATTGATTGCGGCGCTTGGGAGATAAGCGAGTTTTATCGGCGGGCGGTGGGGACGCATGGTTTCGTCCGCCCATATAAGGGGATAAAGATCCACCCTTTTACCTACGCCTTCTTCCTCCTTTGCTTATCCATCTCCGCGAACTCGAGCTCCAGCGCCCAAGTCCGCTCATCTCACCTCAACCTTTTCCAACTATGTCCAGAGCGGGAGGCAAGTTGATGGCCTCCTCCGTTACGGAGGGGCACATCCAGAAGCTGCGCGGCGCCGGATATCCGTCCAGCGACATCACAAGACCGCTCCCCGACGAGGGGAGCTCGTCCCACCCCTGTGCCCATGAGAGGGTAGTATTCCTTTCCCATTTCCTCCGCTGGACTGGGCTTCCCACTCCATCCCGTTGTCCGGGGCTCATGTTCTACTACGGCCTGGATTTCCATGATCCGCCCCAATTTCATCCTCAACATCTCGGCGTTTATCGTCGTGTGTGAGGCCTTACTCGCATCCAATTTCACTTCTCAAGACCTTCAGTGTCAAGCCGAAGGTTGTGAAGGGCAGCCAAGCGGAGTGCGGGGGCGCCATGGTGGGCAAAATGCCCAACGTTACTTGGCTCGAGGGCACCTTCATGGAAACCATCAAGGGGTGGCAATCGGGGTGGTTCTACATCACCGAGCCGCGTGACCCTGCATGGGCAGCGGCCCCCGAATTCAGATCTGGCATCCCCATACGGCTCACCTCCTGGAAAGAGAGTGGCCGGACATGGGGTGATTCGGAGGAGCTGACCGGACTTCAAGCCTGCATACAAAAGCTAGTGAACAAGAAGCTCAAGCTTGTCAACGTAGTCCAGGTCATGCTCATCCGCTGGATTCTCCCGTGCCAACAACGGGACATCAATATGTGGGAGTTCGATCCGGCGCAGCACCAGACTTTGAGCGGGCTCTTCGACACTACGTATTTAAGAGACACGAGGGTGCTGTTCACGGGCGCCGAGGCTCCCGCATCCGCTACTGAAGATCGCGGATTCAGCTCGTAGCGTCCGGCTAGCGAGGTAAGCGATTTTACCCTTTACGGGACACTTGTTTTCCATAGTTTGACTCTATGCGGGATCTAAACTCCCTCTCCTTTGTGACAGATCGGGTCAAGAAGGCCGAGCATTAACCGTCTGCCCTTTGCCGAAGACTCAGCCGGACGCCCGCTAACGGGAGCCGGGCTCCGCACCCACGTGGTGCCGGAGAAGAAGGCCAGGAAGAAGGCCACGGGCACTCGAAAGAGTTCCAGTTTTCAGGTGTCATCGGACGATGACTCCGAGGCGGACTCCTCCCACGAAGGCGAGGAGGAGAAGAAAGAGGCCTCTCCCCCAGCGGGGGGAGGGAAGAAAAGGAAGGCCTCCCCAACAAGGGAGGCCGAAGGGTCCAAGAAGGGAAGGACTCTTCCCGGACTGCTTCCTCGCCAACGCCGGCGACGACGAGGATTGGCCTCAAGGGCCAAGCCTCGGCGAGATCGTAAGTATCCGGACTTTAATAACTTCATGAATTTTCCTTTTCGCCACATGGTGTCTTTCTAATGCCGCATACAACCTCGTAGTCCGCCTAAGGATGATCTTCCCGCTTCGTCGAAGCGGGTCCTTGGGTGCGTCGGATATGGATTCCTTCCGATCGCCTCCACCCCTCGTGGATGCGGATGATGCCGAGGTGGGATCCCGGAAGGGACCCGCCGGAGGAGGAGGCCCGGGAGGTGCCGCAGGCAACCTCCCGGACTTTGCTGGACTCGCACCGGGACCTGTAGTGGCTCCCGAGTCCGCAAAGCGGCCCCTTCGTAAGAAGGGCAAGACCGTGACGCCGGTGGCCTCCGTCCAACCGGAGGCGCCGGATAGCTTGCTGGAGGCGCTCAACGGCGCCTCCATCGAAGAGGAACACTGAACCGTCATGAGTGCGGTGATTCAGAAGGTTCAGCTCGCCAAGAGCGGGCTGACCGAAGCCTGCAGCAGCCTTCTAACAGGCTTTGAGGTAAGAATTTTGATATATGTGAAATAGTACCGCATAGACAGTAGCCCCTGATGCTCGGTTCGGTGTTCAGAAAGAAAAGCCGGACTGAGGATCTAAAAAGATATACGCAGGAGTCATAAAAAATATGTCAATATGGGATTGCAAAGGCTATCTTTGCCGACCTCTGCCAGCCGATCATGCGGAGGTCAATACTTTGAAGCAAAGCCTCGAGCGGTCCGAGAACGAAGCTCGGCCGCAAGCAAGAAGCAGCTCGAGGACAAGGAAGGTGAGTAACACCTTATTAAAATTGTACCTTACAGAAAAGGATTTTGGTTGCAAGAAGAATGACAAGGATAAGGTGGGTATTGCAGGGGCCACGAACGAGGTGGCGACCCTGAAGGAGGCGGTGTCCGCGGCCGAAAGTAATGCGGTCGCGGAGCGCACCGAGCGAGAGAAGCAGGAGGCGCGGGTGGCGGAGGTACAGCAAGAGTTCCAGGCTCTCGTGGAAAAACATGAGAGTTTGGAGCGCGACTCGAAGACTCGAGAGTCCGAGCTTGCATCGGCTCTTGAGAGTGCCAAAGCCGTTAAGGCCGAAGCCCACAAGGCCCTCCAGGAAATCGAGGCGTTGAATAAAATAGCGGCGGGTAAGGCATTTTTCATGCAAAGTAAGCATGTGAGTGTGAATTACCTATCACTTACCCGAATTCGGAGCTCTCCAGAGCTGTTCAGCAGATCTGCCCTTAGCGTGCGTCTGGCGTTGCCGCTTTCTATAGGGCCGAGGAGGGGAGCTCGACGGAGAAGGTCTTCTGGTCTCGGTATCTTGAGGCTGGACATCCGGTGCCTGGCGACCAGTGAAGCGGCTGGTCGAAGCTCCACAAGGTGGCCGAACAGGCCATGAAGGGCCCTCATAGTTCGGGTCAGTGGCCCAAGGAGGCCATGCACAGGAGCTACTTGACTGGTGCGGTGGCTGGTGGATGCGTGTCCATGGGTTGAAGTCATCAAGCACTCACCAGATTGAAGGTGCCCACGTCGGGCCCTTGCCCGCATAAAGGTGCAATGGGGCAAGATGGATCTTTGAGAAGCTTGTGACGGACGCCTTGGCCGGGCAAGGAGTATCGCCGCCTCGAGATGTATTATAAGAGTGTCTGAAGGGTGCCGCATTATTGCGGTGAGTGCTCCAAAGATGTAATATTTGAGTAGACTCGCATTTTGTTATCCTGTCGCTTGAAAACCTTGTTCATATGCGCTAAGCAACGCTTGTTAATTTAAAATATTACCTTCATGCGGCCGTTTATCAAATCTGTGAGATGGCAAGTCGTCGGCTTCACCCCCATGCCACGAAAGTCTTTGGGGTGTTCGGATAAATTTGAGCACTCTTGTTCCCATTGTTGGGTCCATCTAGGGAGGCGCTCAACACAACGAACAAGGCAACCGGACTTATAATGCTTGAACACTCTCACTTAGCCATAGAATTCTATAATTTTAAATTTCGGCGAAGCCCCTAGTGTTCGGAAGGCCGAATTTGGGGCGCTATCCACGCCTGGGCCGGACAAAGCCGGTTCCTCGCTCTAAGCGGCATAAGTCTTTAGGGACTCGAAAAGACCTCCCGAACAGCGACCGGCTCTCGCCTCATCATGACGGTCAGTTTTAGCTTTCTCCACTGAGGCGCTCGCCCAGCTCAACTGGGGCGCAATCGAAGTGGTTCTCCAGGCTACCTTAGCCGATACAATGTAACATAAGGTACCAAAACATGGGAGCCCGCAAACCCAACTATTGACCCAAGACATGATTCGAGCCGATGCATATAATGCTATAAGTTCGGGTGCCGCACTTGTGAAAGTGTTCGGACTTATCACACCATGATGCGGAAACATAAGCCCTGGTGTATTTAGCCGTACCAAAGTGTACAGATGCAACATGTCATAAATGAACATATGTATAAGAAAGAAATGCAATTATAAGCAAAAAGGTGATGCATTGTTTATTCAAGAAATACTGCTGTGAATGCAGAATGATACAAATAGTGCGATAAGCAAGGGATGAGACTATTTAACATGTCCCCCTCCAGGGGTAGGCTGCGGAATGGTGTATAAAACAGATTTAATGCTCGTAATGGAGACCACCTGGATATTCGTCATAGCCTTTCTCCTTCCCTGGCTGTTGCATCGTGAGTTCGGCAGGTCTACTGCCGAACAGGGCCTCTGACGAACGGGGTCCTGTGGGTAAAAAAAAAGAAAAAGAGAAAAAAAGAACGACACACTTGAGAGCCCCTGGTGTGGTTAAGCCGCATTCTGGGCCTATCGTGGTCGTGCCCCTCCCCCTATGCCCATGGTATCTCCAGAGCGTAATGATGTACGCGAAGGACCAGTCTTGCAATTTTGCAGGGGCTGGGGTTGGGGCCGCATTGCTACGCGTGCTCGGAACGTGCCAGGTGGTCTTGTTGTAGGTTACTCCGGTAGCGTTTAAGCGTGTCCGCCGCTTAACGGCCGGACTCGAGAATTGCCTTAAGAGGCTGCATTGTACTTCCGCCGCGAGAGCCGCCAGTATGTTCCTCCGCTCGGAGAGAGAGCGTTGATGTTTCGCTGACCGTGATGACTCCTCGAGGGCCTGGCATCTTGAGCTTGAGGTATGCGTGGTGCGGCACGCGTTGAACTTTGCAAACGCAGCACGTCCGAAAGCAGGCATGATAGCCGCTGCGGAACGGAACTATGTCGAAGATTAACTCCTCGCCCGGAAGTTATCCGGGATCCAAGACCACTTCTAATAACTGAGCACGTACAATTGTCCTCTACACCTGGTATGGCGCCTTTAAAGGTCGTCTTTGTGGGTTTAGTCCTTGAGGGTCTATGCCCATTTTGCGCCCGTATCCCGATAAAGCAGGTTCAGTTGCCGCCGCCATCCATCGTGACTCGTGAGGTGAAATCCATCGACGATTGGGTCTAAAACCAATGCGGCAAATCCGCCGTGGCGGATGCTGGTGGGGTGGTCCCTTCGATCAAAAGTGATCGGGCAGGAGGACCATGGGTTGAACTTCGGGGTGACTGGCTCCATCGCGTATACATCCCTGGGTGCACGCTTCCGCTCCCTTTTGGGTATGTGGGTTGCGTATATCATGTTCACCGTCTGCACTTGTGGGAAACCCTTCGTCCTCTATTGTTCGCGGTCGGGTCTCTTCCTCGTCATCGCTATGCAGCCCCTTGTCGTTGTTTTCGGCAATTAGCTTGCTGCCTGTAAATACCCAACAGTCCCCTGTTGGTGTGGTTAAGCTGGCTTTTCGGGTGCCGTGTATCTCGCCTGGCGGTCGGTATTCGGTCCAAATTGGACGGACCCGGAGTAGTTCTTTTGAATGGCTTTTTCCGCCGACCGGGTTTAGAGCCTCTGAATCCGGCATTGACCGCCGTATCCTCACTATTGTCGCCCGTTAATGCGGCGTTTGTTCTGTTGCGACGCTTTGCCATTGCAGTCCTTGATATCCGGACTGCTGAATTTTTGCTGAGGTTGTTGCTGCGGGCTAGCCAGCTGTCCTCTCCAGCAGAAGCGGGTCATGAGTGATGTGAGGGCTGCCATGGATTTCGCTTTTCCTGTCCAGTGCCGGGCAAGCCACTCGTCATGGATGTTATGTTTGAAGGTCACAGGGCCTCACTTGATCCGACAGTCGACGATTTGATTTTTCTTAGTTAAGAACCGTGTCCAAAATTGTCTGGCCGATTCGTCTGGCTGCTGAATTATATGGCTTAGGTCGTCAGCCTCTGGTGGTCGCACATACGTGCCCTGGAACTTATCAAGGAATGCGGCTTCCAGGTCCTCCCAACTCCCAATTGATTCTGCTGGCAAGCTGTTAAGCCAATGCCGAGCTGGTCCTTTAAGCTTGAGTGGGAGGTATTTGATGGCGTGAAGATCATCACCGCGGGCCATGTGGATATGAAGAAGATAGTCTTCGATCCAAACCGCGGGGTCTGTTGTGCCATCATAATATTCAATATTCACGGGTTTAAACCCTTCGGGGATTTGATGATCCATTACTTCGTCTGTGAAGCATAGTGGGTGTGCGGCGCCTCTGTAATGGGCTATATCACGACGAAGCTCAAAAGAGCTTTGTCCATTGTGTTCGGCCCGACCGGACTTGCTATGTCCGGCGAGACGGTTGTCGTCACGTATCATGGGGCGCCCACGCGATCCGTAGATCGATCTTGATTGTCTTGCCTTATCCTCCAATATATCTCGCAAGTCCGGAGCGTTCCCCTGTGGCCTTGTGCTTTTCGAGCGATGCCGGGGTACAGTTCTAGTGGAGGGCCGAGAGGCCTCACTGTCGCGGCCACGGGGTGGTCGGTCAGCCGTATTGTCCGCTGGTGATGCAGGTTCATATGCCTCCTCCTCTAATCGGGGGAGCAGCTTGCGTTTAGGGTAGCTTTTGGAGGGGCGTTCGAGCTCATGCTCTTCGGCCGCAAGGACTTCAGTCCATCCGGCTAGCAGATCTTGATCAGCTCTAAGCTGTTGCTGCTATTTCTTGAGGCTGTTTGCCGTGGCCATAAGCCCGCGCTTAAAACGCTCTTGTTCGACAGATCCTCGTGCACGACGAATTCCGCTGCCGCCGAGGCTTGCCTCTGCCTCCCGAGGGAGGCATGTAATCCTCTACCTCTTCGTCTGCCGCTCTCTCATGAGGGCTGGCGTCTCCGTCCTCCCGTGCTGAATCTTGCTAGAGGGGGTTGTCTTCGACACTGTCTGGGGTGTTATTATCTCCGGTGCCGGAATCTCCATTCTTGCTGTGGCGGGATTTAGAGCGGAGCCCAATCGGATTCATTGAGAGATACTTTAGCGAACTCAAGATGTCGCCGAAAGGTGAGTGTTGAAAGATGTCCGCAGCGGTGAACTTCATGATCGGCGCCCAATCGGATTCGATTGGAGGGGGCGCGGGAGGTTCGTAGTCCGGCGAGGAGTCCGGCACCTCGGAGTCACGAGCTTCATGAGGGACAAGGTCGATTCGCACCATCGCCGTAGAGGTTGCAGCCCCGAGGCGGTGTCTAGCCACCGTCCTCGATCTGCGCAGCCAGCTCCGGAATTGAGGGCCGAGCGGACTCGTGTCGGCCTCTGTGGCAATCATCTGCTGCAGAGCTAAATCATGCCCATCATGACAAGCAGCGCTGGCCGCTGTGGCTCGAATCCATCGAAGATCAAGTCCCCGCAGATGTCAGCCGTGAAGTTCAAACTTCCAAATCTGACTTGACGGCCAGGGGCGTAGCTTTCGATTTGCTCCAGATGGCCAAGCGAATTGGCCCGCAGTGCAAAGTCTCACCCTGAATTGGCCCGCGGTGTCAAAACCGGCGGATCTCGGGTAGGGGGTCCCGAACTGTGCGTCTAGGCGGATGGTAATAGGAGACAAGGGACACGATGTTTTACCCATGTTCGAGCCCTCTTGATGGAGGTAAAACCCTACGTCCTGCTTGATTGATATTGATGATGTGGGTATTACAAGAGTAGATTTACCACGAGATCAAGGAGGCTAAACCCTAGAAGCTAGCCTATGGTATGATTGTTGTTCGTCCTACGGACTAAAGCCATCGGGTTTATATAGACACTGGAGAGGGCTAGGGTTACACCCAGTCGGTTACAATGATAGGAGATCTACATATCCGTATCGCCAAGCTTGCCTTCCACGCCAAGGAAAGTCCCATCGGACACGGGACGTAGTCTTCAATCTTGTATCTTCATAGTCTTGGAGTCCGGCCGATGATGATAGTTCGGCTATCTGGACACCCCCTAGTCCAGGACTCCCTCAGTGGCCCTAGGGCTCGAGCAGGGATGGGGACGATCCTAACACAGCTGGGGGAATTTCCTCATCGGAACAAGCCATCCTGAGTAAGCGATGTCCTCACTCGTAGCGCGGTCCACCTCTCCGAATTGGTTGGGCTAAAAATACTGCAGCCCCTGACTGCTGTCAACTCCCTAAAAAAAAACCCTTCATTACAGTCAATGAGCAATGGTGGACTAAAGCAAAATAAAATAAGATTCGACTTAATGCTGCATATTTCAATAAGCGATATGCCTAGCTTTCACACAACATCGAATAGAGAAATGAAACACAAGAGCGTACAAGTTTATGAATCTACCATTTTTAGCTTTGCACTCCCTTCCATCCTGTGCACTTGATCGCTCTGCGCAAATCTAGTGCTAACATCAGGATTCCCTCTCTAGATGCTAGTTGATCTCCTTCGTGAACAGAGCCTTGACAAAAGGACGACACCACACAACAAGTTCCTCGCAGGATCGATGAAGGATATTGCTGGGATGACACAACAGTCTGCAGAGAGTTAAAGACAACATCTTTTCGCACCTTCTAAAGGTTCTAGAGGATCGGGGTGATCTCCACCTGCCATATTCGGCTTGGCAGGACCGCGGGAGGCTTTAGGTCCTAGATCGAGAAACGCTCAGCTAGAATTGAGACGTTCAAGAGGGACCAGACCATGGTGGAAATGCTACAGACCGACCATGGTAGAATTGAGACGTATGAGAGGGACCAGACCACTGGAATCTTCACAGTGAAATCCATGTATCTGGATATTATTAATTCGGTTCTGTCCCAAGATCTTTACATATCTGGAAAGCCAAGGTGCCTTTAATAATCAAAGTTTTCATGTGGTTTGTCCATAAGGAAGTGATCCCGACTAAGGACAATTTGGCAAAACGCAAATGGGAAGGTTCAAGGAGATGTAGTTTATGCGACCGTGACGAATCTATCAAACACCTCTTTCTCGAGTGTCCGGTCGCAAAAGTTTTATGGCGGTCAATACATAAGCGTTTGATATTGCTCCTCTAAATAGCATTCACATGCTATTTGGAACATGGCTAAATGGAGTAGAGGCAGAGACAGCGAAACATATCCATGTAGGAGTATGTGCTTTATTATGGGCTATATGGAATTGCATGAATGATTTGGTTTTTAACAGGATGACAAATATCCACTTTTTACAGGTTATCTTCAGGACCACTACTTTAATCCGTATGTGGTCGCTACTCACTCCGACGGAGGCTAGAGAGCGTTTGGTTACTGGATCTACCCGTTGGGGAGATGGTAGCTCGGGCTATCTTCAACCAGTTTGGATGGCGGTCATGTAATAGGATAGGCGTTTAGTTGCCTATTTCTGCCTATACTCCGCATAAACCTAATCTTTGGAGAATTACCATTTCCGAGTATGAACCAATGCAATTAATTGCACTCATTAGTTTGTACTTGCCATGAATTTCACATGAGTTTCTAAAGTCGTCGTGGGGATGTGGCCATGTGGGTGCGTTGGCTGATGAATCAGATGTGAGTCGTGATGTCAATGGTGGTACGCCATAATCGTAGCAGTAATATTTCCAGTATGATATTCAATTCAACTACACTTGATTGTGCCAATTATCTCGAGGCATTAACTTTGCTTCACATAATCACATTCCAGAAGGACCACATCTGGACTGAGGCGGACGACATACTGCTGATCGACGCGCACAAAATCCACGGAAACCATTGGTCGACGATCGCGAGGTGGTTCCCCGGCTGGTGGGAGAACGCCATCAAGAACCACTGAAACACGACAAAGCGGAGCCTCAAGTTGAAGCGCCGGCTAAAGAAGAAGACAAGCCAACAAGCCGCCCTGGCTTTTCCCCGCCGGTTGTGGCACCCTTCTCTTATTTTTAGCTCCGTGAGAGCCTTTTTGTGTTCAAGACTTTGTTGCACGCTTATTTTTTATTAATAAATGGCCACATGCATCGATTAGGATCACGAGAGGCCGAGGACGATCCTCCTTTTCTAAAACAAACTGAGGGTAGCGCTGTCAGCAAGTACACTATCATAACCTTGTTGATTTGCTTGTTCGTAACACTTATAATGAGGCTCTAAACTCTAGGCATGGCCCCTGGCTCGAACACAAGGCAATGCACTTTCAACGTAATTTATGAAAGCGTAATGCAAACGGTAACATATTCATAATGAGATATTTTAAGATGCCCCTCTTCCGTTCTAAAAGGTAAGGCGAGAATTTGATCCTAGCCGTTGATTGATCAAGGGTATATTTGTCTATATAAATGTGGTAATTGTAGCAGTATTGGAAATAAATATTGTTAACATATTTAAGATTTACTCCTTATAATTCCATATATACTATGCAAGTTTTTCTTATCAAGGATATACCATCATACACTATCTCATATAATGGAAATATGCTACATTTTCCAGACATGAAAGATTGGAACAACTATATTTGTGTATTGTCGTCACGAAAAGTCCAAACTAACGTGATTTAAAAATGTTTGCAAATATAGTTTTGTAGTACGCTTAGCCAATTGACTTCCACCAAGTAGGAGAAAATATTGATCCTTATCGGCGCATTTAAAGCTCCACACAATGCATGCCAATTTATTAATCAGTTGACATTCCAGGCTACCAACTATGACACGGATGTCTGCTTCATTGGAAGACACAAGCGCATCCGATGTAACCTAGATGCCAGCAAGCTTAGATTTAGTGACACATGAGAGGCGAGGATGAAGGGGAAGGCGGTACTGGTATAGACAGCTGTTACTGAAGCATTCCGCCTGGTGCACTGAGAAAAAGGAGTTGGAGCTTGGAGGCAGAGAGGACCTAGGCAGCCACCTATCCACCCAGAACGTGGTGGCCACCCCATTCTGAACATAGCACTTAGTCAAGGCACAGTTAGGTGGGATGCAAGTCAACACAATTTTCTCAGGGAATGATGATGTCGAAGGGGTGTCATTGAAATCTCTCAAGTCATGGAACCAAAACAGTTATTTCGGTGGTACCCAACTCGGTTGAGGAAACTTATGAATGAAATTGAGGAGACATTTATTTTGCCGCCAAAGATCCCTCCTGTTTAGACAATGAAGCTTTGTCCTGAGCAATTAAATAGTGTGCATCGAAATAAGTGTCCTTCCCGATCTAAAAGGAAGTACGTCGCCTTATATATAGCATGTACTAAACCATGGGGAAGAATGAAAGAGCTCCTAAAATATGCATGGCGCATGGTATTGCCCTACACTAAACGACCGCGAGGGGACATTTTGAGAGAGTGCCAACTTGAGATGTAATGACCGAATCAATTGATAATGTGACCAAAGGCGCATACAAGGAATTCAAGAGGGGAGAGTCACAGGCCGAGGTGCGGTTGAGGGATGGTGGAGGATCGGGAAACTGAGGGTAGCAACCATCGAAGAAGCATCATCCCATATTTAAATTCCGTCCACATGCGGCTGCTCGTAGAAGAGACAACAAACATTGATGAATCACTTGGATCAAACAACAAAGAATACTAGATTAAAGTCCAAGTGTAATAAAACATAAAGTTAGGTGGAATCAGAGGCACAAAATGATGGTAATGATGCACATAAAAAATGTGGTAAACATAAGGCAGAGTGCCAAACTTCTACGATATATGAAGAGTAAAGAAAGCTTTATCCCGATGAAATATCATCGAGGCCTGTATAGCCTTCTTACAATCGACTTTTGTTGATTCCATATTAGCTTTATGAGATCCGATGGCGTGATTGACACTCTGCAAACGACATACCACATAGGGCTTTGGGCCCACATTTCTTCCGACACAGTAGGTCCCACGACCCTCGACGGGATAGAAAAACTCAGGCTTGATATATAGGAAGTCGTGAACATTGTATGTCACATTCTTGAGGACAAAGCTGATCTCTCAGAGTATTTTGAAGTCGTCACGAACCACTTCTCGCTCCTCACAAGAAGTGCAACCTCCAGTTCCGGCGCCCATTTTCTCATGAGGGAGAAAAAGGCACCTTTCTCAGGACAATACATGCTTTTGCAAATGAACTCCAATGGCAAACCCTTCTTCTTCTTATCCTCTGCATTGGCCCTCTCCACCCTAATAACTTCCAACTGCTCTTTTCTGCACCTGTGCCCCCAGGGAATCAACTAGATATTGTTAGTCAATGATTCTCTCATGTCACGTACTTTGGACACTTAACAATCATTGTCACCTCTCATACATTTCCAGTATTGTCGAGGACAGTGTGTGAACCATTTTGCATAACTCTACCATGGATCATCTATGTGCTATCATGTGTCTCATACATATACTAAAAAAACACATGATGGCTTCTGCCGAATCACATTCGAATGTGAGTGCCCCACCAACAGCAACACTAAGATCTCCAACTCTCACACTTCTGTACGGAGCTTCTCCAGATGGTGTTTTCCCAACTGTTTGACCTTCACATTCTATTTCTTCACAAGCATATGATGATGTATTTCTAGACCGTGTTGATGGCGAGGTCCTCGAAACATGTTCCTCACCAAGTTGAGCCTCCCCCTCAACATCATCTTCTTCATTTTCCTCTTGTTCCTCCTCAAATACCTTTTACTCATTATTCTCATCCCGCACCTTTGAATCCTCTGGGAAATGGGTTGCATAGCAATCACCAAATATCCTGTTGACCAACTTTGTGGTTGTCGCACGCATAAGATTTCATTTGATATTGGGGCCATTTTTGCACTTGGGTTCAGGTTCTCTCCTCTCACCACTTGAGATTTATTCTTCATTGCTAGCTTTGTGTGCCCTCTTTCTTCAAACTTGTTGACAAGGCCTATGACGAAGGTGCACCATCGAATGGACTCATCCCGATAATTTGCGAACTGTTGAAGGACTATCTGTCCATGCACCACAACATATCTTCCAACAAGTGTTGCATCTGTTGAAATGAATGCATGGTGCCCTCTCTAAAATTCTGCTACTCTCTTGGTAACATCGGTGAAAGAAAGTTTTGAAGCGTGAGTTTGTTCTTTTAAGATGGCGATGATATATACTGACATCCAATCTTGCTGGTTAAAGGACAATGTCGCACCATGACGATATCGCTTTGTTGGCTGGAGTAACTTGTACCTAACATCATTGAAATTCATATGCAAGTTAGAGGAGGTTTAATATCAAGGAATCACAAGGTTTCATGCATAAATAGAATGCAAATTTCAAAATATGATAAGATCTGAAATGCAAGGAAAGCAATTGTAGGATGTATTCATATAGTATACATAACGAATTAGAGCTGCAGGAGTACTTACCAAGCTATATATGTTGGTTCGAATAGATATGTAGATCATCGAGCCACGAAATTCTATAAGGCATTACTTGATTGGACTTAGATAAATTGGAATCCCTTGATCTTCCTGGTCAGATTTACTCGAGGAAGAAGATAACTCTGCTGGCTCAGCTGTTGAACAGAAAGTACCATCATCGTCTCTCATACAACTAGACCAAAGATGACAAGATCATTTACAACACTGGTTTAACGAGGATGAGCCCCTAAGACATGAATCTGGAATCTGAATTATATAGTGCCCAATTGTTGAGTACTCTTACTGGCAGCATGCCATCTTCACTGTCAATCATGTACTCATCCATTTTTATATTGCATGGTGTATAGTATGCTGGTAATGGGTAGTCATTGGCAATCTCAGCTTGACTGATCTTGATGTAGGCATTTTTAATTTTCTATGAACTTCCACTCTTGGCTCTCAGCTTCTTTATTTTTCACTCTTCCTCTCCTTGCAACAACCTTGCTAGTTTCTCTTCTTCATCCTCGTTCTTGGTCATTCACCTGCACCTACTTGCACCGCCCATCCTTGATAAATCGCCGAGTTCCATGTGAGGCCAAAGCTGCCGGCTTGCTGAATCCCATGCTAGATTTACACTCATTTGTTAGTGCCACAAGAGCAAGTAGTGTCGACAACATCTCATCATTGTTGTTTGCTGCATGATCCACTGCAGTGAGCTAGTTATGTACGAACTCACCGATGGATACCACATAGTCCTTTCTCACTATTCAATTGAAGCCACAACTCGAATTAATGGAACGGACAACACCAGTAAGCAGGTCTTCTAGGCTTAGCAAAGGGTTGCCGCCGACCAATCTAGCTAGCTTCATGTCTTCCTGTAAACTTCAACGCAAACATGAGCTTTCTGGCTGAAAAGGTCAAAATGAGACCTGTAGCTTCTTGTGGACTTCCCACATATATAGTCAGCTAGTTCTATTGAGAGCGAAATTACCACAACGCCTTCCTTATAGCCAGAAATTTCCATCCCTTGATCCACCAAAATCCAGTACATCGTATTCCCTTTTTCCTGTCCTTTTTGATATGAGCATCAAATGGCATGACAAGAGCTGTCATGGAGACACCATCACTCTGAGACATTTCTAACGGTTGCAGATTATCATCTTTACCATGTAGGATGAAATTGATGAGTTTTCTACAGCATTGCTTATCTTCGTGTCCTGTATTTGCCAACCTAACTCGCCTCTCTTTCCTCCTCAATTATGATTTCCTTGCTTGTGACAAGTGAATCTTCTTCGATAAGTCAAATGCCTTCTCATTGAAATTCGAGACAACCAACTTCTCTCTTTGGTCTCTTGCAAACAATGGCATCGTGACTAATGTTGGTGGTAACATTGCTCTCCTCAATTATATTCTCATTGTCGCTTTTAGACTTTGTTTGGCGCCTCTTTGTTCCTAAAAGTGACAGAAATGTTTTACACATCTTTTGATAGAAATGTTAGACACATTTTTCAACAAAAATGTTGGACACAATCGAAAAAGAACTGAATGCAAAGGTAATTATGTATGCATGAGATGAATCCCATATATAAAAATATTAACATGGCAGTTTAACTACTCATTCTTTGATCGACTCAATATGATTATGCTCAAAGCTTACTACACTCAAAGGGCCTTGTAAAATATATTGTTGAATGATTATTCAATGCATGAGATGGAAAATGTACCAATAAATAACAATGGTGTCCCAATCCATAGTTTCATATACTACAAATATTACATCAAACTTACAAAAATAATAATATTATGACCATGTAATTTGCTATAACATGGAGAAGAGCACTGTTGCCGAAACTATAGCATTTCCAAGATTAAGTTTATCTAAAATTTAGGAACCAAAATAGCAAGGTAAGCACATATATCTGCAGTACCAGCAGAATGTAGAGAGTTTGACATAATTCCCCAGAAGTTTAGAATCCGAGAGATGTGTTAATTACAAGTTTAGATAAATGTAGCAACGAAATTATAAAATCAAGAGTTTAGCGTTACACCGCAAAACAACAATTCGTTAACACATTTTCAAACAAGCACATATATGGGAGAGCTAGACCGGGTGAACGCAAAAAAATGATGGGGTGGAGAGGGGGGCAAAAAACTTACCTGGCCGGTTCAATCTACCTATCTCCACAAAGGCTAGATCACAATTCACCACGATGTAAACAAAGACTCTGCAAGCAACATAACCATAGATTAGACTATTAGAGAAATATGCTAATTAGAAGTTTAGATGCGAAAACACATATCTATGAAAAAATAACTAGATGGCACCATAAATCAAATAGAAGCACGTCCACCCAAATTTATACTACGCAAATACAATTAGCGATGCCACCATAAGTCGAGCGTAGAAGCTTCACCCAGATTCAAACCAAATAGGTGACGAGGCGTGACCATGTGTAAATCAAAAATAGAATCACAGTAAGCCGTATTTGAACCTAAAGGGGTGATGAAATAACAAGTACACAAAGCGATAACTAGAAGTACAGCAACCAAGAGCAGATGGACAAAAATGGGGAGAGGCACCGATGCAACCTATGGGCAATTGGGCACTCAACTCCACATAAGAAAGCAAGATCTATAGATCTGCAAGAAGCATCCATCAACTATCCGCTACGAGTTCAACAAAAGAGTGAGAGCGTTAATTACCTTGGCGGTGCAATCTACATTAAACCCATTCATCATCGCGCAAATGGCGCTCGCTCACGCGTGCCATGTCGGCAAAGGCGCACTGTGCGTGCCAGTCAATGGCGAGGGAGCTAGGTTGTGTCTTGGCTGCGGTACGAGAGAGGGGGAAAGAAAAGCGCGTCATTCCATGGGTGGGGACAAAGAGAGCAGTTCTTTTTCCCAACTCAACCTCCTCTCCTTCGTTTCCCATCCTGACCGTGGCTAGGGTTCACGCTAGGCCACGCCACTGACCCATGTACCATCGGTGCCATCCTTGCTCGTCCAGCGCTGGCCACTTGAGAAGGTGGGCGCCGTCTCCGTTGCCGTCACCGTCGCCGCCTCCGACATCGACCTCGACCTCGACCATGTCTGCGGCAGCGACAAGGACCTCCGCCTGTAGGTCTCCTTCTCGCCAAGCAAGCACTTGGGATGAGCAGGTACTTCTCTTCTCGGGCCTTTTGGCAGTACTCTCTTCTCGCCGTGCCAAGGGTTGTCATCATTGCCACCCCCCCATCCTGTGATCTCAATCTCGAGCTGGGGACATACGCGGCCACGGGCAGCCGCCGGGGACGCCTCTGCATCGTCGGCCGTGGAATTATGAGAGCAGCATGCGGCGATTCTGGTGGTCCTTCCTAGCTTCGAAAACTTCCATATCCAAGCTCGTTTATGAAAGAAAGAGTTTACTGGAATGCATCTATAGCAACGGGTAAGTGTCTGACCTTGTAGCATCAAACAATTAGCGCTACGAACTGTGGATCAATCTAAACAATTAGAAATGAGAACAAAATTACTAACTGTAGCCCATTTGTGTATTTATTCATCAAGTTCAGTTTTGGAGATTATCACATATATTAGGTTTCCATTAATCTAGGTACAGTTTGCCAGTGCCACGCATTTCCTGTTACAGCCAGTTAATAATAGTATGTGAACTGGATTTGAAATCATGGGACACTTGAGTCATTTGTCTAACTAACACGGGTTAAATGACTGGTGTGTAGCACATGCACGATGGAGGAGACAAAATGCAACTCTTATGTTGCTATCCAATTTAGTGCAGGCGATAATCCATCGATCTCGAGTGACACAAGGCATAGTGGGGTGAACTTTTTATTAGAAGGAGATTAGCTAAATATTATTACCAAAGATCCTGCTCAACATCCGATTTAGGAAGAATGTACAAGCTTCATGAGGTAAACCATGACGAGTCATCGATCTTCTACTGCCTTCCGCTCAATTTTGTTTGACGATTGCATGATTCCTTTCATCGTGTCTTCAATAAACCAAAGAGTTACTAGAGTAGTTCTAATCAGGTGTAAACTAATTGAGCATCCAGTCTTCAATAAACCAGAGCAGTTTCTACATACTACACATATCTAATGAAGATTTGCTAATACTTGAATACCTTCCGATCGATCGATTTGCAAGGAGACTCGATTGATTCTAATCATATACGGTGCACTTGTTCCATGGAGTAGCGACGGAGAGCAAGCGAGAGGGTTTAGTTCGGTTGAATCTGGGCATGCTTTTAAACTTACAATCGATCTTGATTTCCTCCACGATGCACAACTGTATGCGCATATATGCGCAAAGACATGCAAAGTTGGCCGACAAGAGCCATTTCGATGAGGGTTTCCATTGAAAACATATATCTAATCTTATATTTAATCTGGATCTGATAGGAAAATGATCAAAGGTTTGCTTTCTTTCAACATATTTTCTTTTACAACTAAATAGTACATAATATTAAAAGCCACAAGATACAAGGAACCAACAAATGTGTATATCCCAACTCCTTTATCTTGTATGTTTTTTGGTTAATCTGATTTTCTATTTATTTGCGTTGAATTTTGGTAAGGGCAACCCCTTTATTTATGTATCTTCTTTAATGTAAGAACAATATTTATGTATTATCCGAAAGTGTGCTTTATTAATGTATTTCAGGCAATCTATGATGGCATATTTGTTGATTGTCATTTGCAACTTTCTTCTTGAGCAAGCTGAAACAAAAGTAAATATCTATCTCTCTCCTTTTGGAAGCAAGTTGCAATAGAATGGATAAAATTAATGAGTTTAGCATCAATATCTGATTTTCACTACTAGTCAGGTCTAACTTCTTGAATGATAGTGATTATTGGATTCAGAGTTGTATCGACGTCTTCTATTCTTGAAGGTCTAAATCTATTTACATTGTGTGAAGAAGAAAATGGTTGTTGACATGTTTAGTAGCCTAAGATCTTTCTCTTGCATGTGGTTCAAATTTGCTATTTTGAAACACAACCGCCGAGGTGCTTATCTTTTAGTTGGAATTTTGTTAAACGGTCTGAAGCTATCATAATTGTACTATTGTAAAATGCATACAAATTGCTAGAGTTAATATATGTACGAGTGTTTTTAGCTTCATAATATTTGAGAAAATTCTTCGTTAACAGTTTGAATAACAATGTCCTAAATAATCCGGATTAAAGATAGATGGAATGAATACATGTGTAGTTAAATACAATATTATATGATATATAACATCCCAACCCATTTAATTTGCATATCGCTGGTTGCCTTGTGTTCGCCTCTATTTGATGTGTCTTCTCTATTTTGCTGCAGGTGCTGCTCCATCTATCGGTTGCAGCTACAGATGAGCCCCTCTTTAGATAGATGGATGGAATTATGTAAGCATTTTATGTCGATGCTTGTCCGGATTTTCAGATCATAACAAGAGTTTGTGAAGTGTCAAAACCTATTATATGCCTTCTCTTTGGTTTTCACATAAAAGCTAAGTTGGTTCCCCTGCTTAGAATTTAGATTGAAGTCGGTGTTGAAACATTTTCTATTTATTCCTTTCATATAGTATGTTTAAGACTGTTTGTATTAGTGATGTTTGATCTAGCTTATTAGTAAAACACGCTCACATTTATTTGTACTTCCTTGGGTAGCCGCCACATTTCTTTGGCTGGTTTGGTTCAAGACAAGGTGGTTCGCTCGCTTTCTTTTCCTTCACATGTCCTTTTGGTTGTCGTTACTGTCATTGTATTGACTAGATGATCCTTTACATTATTTGGATGGAAAGTCTGTTCAATTTGGTGTTGCTCGTAAATCATTTTACATACTATCTACTCTTCATAATTCAAGTGTAAATTTTGTTGCATAATTTACTATAACAAAAAGAGGCTTTATATGTTAATGAGTCATCGGTTTTCTCCTGCAGATACTACGAAGTCTTTCTGTGAGGATGCTTTTGTCAGAATGTTTCTTTTACAAGTGAGATTATCATGTTTTGATAGGTCACCTCCAATGATTTTATTTGTCCATGACAACTTCCACGTTTGGCAGCAAGTTATTCATCTAGCCAATATATTTTTTGTCTCTGTCCAATGATATAAATCACTGTTTTGGGGTCTGGAAGTGATTTTCATGATTGACGAACCCAAAGGTGCGGTTACGTGTCTGTCATCAACACCCGTAGTTTTGGCCGATTCTGGCCCGTTTCGTGGACTATTACTCGCTGTTTTGGGGTCTCGGAGTGATTTCCACGATTGACGAACCCCGAGGTGCGTTTATGTGTCGGTTATCAACACTCGCAGTTTTGGCCGATTCTGGCCCGTTTCATGGACTATTACTCACTGTTTTGGGGTCTCGGAGTGATTTCCACGATTGACGAACCCCGAGGTGCGTTTACCAGTCGATCATCAACACTCGCAGTTTTGGTCGATTCTGGCCCGTTTCGTGGACTATTACTCATGGTTTTGGGGTCTCCGAGTGATTTCCACAATTGACGAACCCAAAGGTGCGCTTACGGTTTGGCCATCAACACTTTTCATGATTTTGGCCGATTCGCCCGTTCGTGCACTATTGCTCGCTGTTTTGGGTTCTCGAAGTGATTTCCACTATTAACGAACCCCGCGGTGCTCTTACGTGTCGGTTATCAACCCTCGCAGTTTTGGCCGATTCTGGCCCGTTTTGTGGACTATTACTCAGTGTTTGAGGTCTCGGAGTGATTTCCATGACCGATTTAACCCTAAGACAAGAGGCAAACAAAGCATCACATTCGTCCACATATATTAAATTATCTTGATCGTTGATATTATAAATTGATGGTTCAGATTTAAAAGATGTAACGTTACATACAAATATAGTCTTGAGTAGACATATTGGCCGGGAAATCATGTATATGCCCTGCATCATAAGTCTGCCGGCAAAAAACTATGTGCCGGGAATATTTCTAACTGACGGCAATGGTTCCACCAGGTAGGTCAGAGCATCTGCAGGGGATTCTTGTAACTGCCGGGAATTGTTTTTCCCGACAGGACTTTCAAGGGCAGTTCGCAAGTGCCGGCGAAAATCTTTCCCGGCAGCTATTCTGCCTCCACTGGCTCTTTTTCCCGGCAGTTATGGTGCCCTCTTAAGTTTAGCCATGGTGTAGTGGCTGAACACGCAGAAGCCGAGCTCCGAATTGAGGGTCGGAGCGGACTCGTGTGCGGCCTCTAGGGCACTGTCCGGCTGCAGAGCTAAATCATGCCCATCGTGATAAGCGGCGTAGCGGCTTCTGTGGCTCGAATCCATCGAAGATCAAGTCCCCGCAGATGTCACCGTGAAGTTCAAACTTCCAAATCGACTTGGCCAGGGCGAAGCCGATTTGCTCCAGATGGCTGCTTAATTGGCCCGCAGTGCAAAGTCTCACCCTGGACTGCATCATTGTTGATGATCGAAGAAGCCATCGAGCCTATCGGTGACGACACAGAGGAACTCTCAATGAAAGCACCAATGTCGGTGTCAAAACCGGCGGATCTCGGGTAGGGGTCCCAACTGTGCGTCTAGGCGGATGGTAACAAGAGACAAGGGACACGATGTTTTACCCAAAGTTCGGGCCCTCTTGATGGAGGTAAAACCTCACGCCATGCTTGATTGATATGGATGATGTGGGTATTACAAGAGTAGATCTACCACGAGATCAAGGAGGCTAAACCCTAGAAGCTAGCCTATGGTATGATTGTTGTTCATTATACGGACTAAAGCCATCCGGGTTTATATAGACACCGAGAGGGCTAGGGTTACACGTAGTCGGTTACAATGGTAGGAGATCTACATATCCGTATCGCCAAGCTTGCCTTTCCACGCCAAGGAAAGTCCCATCCTGACATCGGACGGAGTCTTCAATCTTGTATCTTCATAGTCTTGGAGTCCGCCGATGATGATAGTTCGCTATCCGGACACCCCCAGTCCAGACTCCTCGGTAGCTCCCCGAACCAGCTTCAATGACGACGAGTCCGCGCGCATTGTCTTCGCATTGCAAGGCGGGTTCCTCCTCCGAATAATCTATAGAAGATTGTGAACACCGGGATAGTGTCCGACTACGCAAAATAAATTCCACATACCACCGTAGAGAGAATAATATTTACACAAGTTCAATCTGCTGACGTATTTTGTGGCGTGACGTCACACCACAACCAAGCCTTTACTCGAATCGTTTTTATTATACCACCTCCGTGCGTTTAGCGAAGCGGTTTCCTTGGCACGTCTTGTCGAAGCAGAGATCGTGTTCCCCTTATCCCGGGATTCCCATCATTACGGACGTGGGTAACCCAACCGTGCCATTGATTGCGGCGCTTGGGAGATAAGTTTAGTTTTATCAGCCGGTGGGGACGCATGGTTTCATTCGCCCATATAAGGGATAAAGATCCACCCTTTACCCACGCCTTCTTCCTCCTTTGTTTATCCATCTCCGCGAACTCGAGCTCCAAATACCAAGTCCGCTCATCTCACCTCAACCTTTTCCAACTATGTCCAGAGCGGGAGGCAAGTTGATGGCCTCCTCCGTTCTGGAGGGGCACATCCGAGCTGCTGGCGCGCCGGATATCTCTGTCCAGCGACATCGCGCACCGGCTCCCCGACGAGGGGGAGCTCGTCCCCACCCCCAGGCCCATGAGAGGGTAGTATTCCTTTCCCATTTCCTCCGCGGACTGGGCTTCCCACTCCATCCCGTTGTCCGGGGGCTCATGTTCTACTACGGCCTGGATTTCCATGATCTGGCCCCGAATTTCATCCTCAACATCTCAGCGTTTATCGTCGTGTGTGAGGCCTTACTCTGCATCCAGCCCCACTTCTCAAGACCTTCAGTGTCAAGCTGAAGGTTGTGAAGGGCAGCCAAGCGGAGTGCGGGGGCGCCATGGTGGGCAAAATGCCCAACGTTACTTGGCTCGAGGGCACCTTCATGGAAACCATCAAGGGGTGGCAATCGGGTGGTTCTACATCACCGAGCCAGCGTGACTGCATGGGCAGCGCCCCAATTCAGATCTGGCATCCCCATACGGCTCACCTCCTGGAAAGAGAGTGGCCGGACATGGGGTGATTCGGAGGAGCCGACCGACTTCAAGCCTGCATACAAAAGCTAGTGAACAAGAAGCTCAAGCTTGTCAACGTAGTCCAGGTCATGCTCATCCGCTGGATTCTCCCGTGCCAACAACGGGACATCAATATGTGGGAGTTCGATCCGGCGCAGCACCAGACTTTGAGCGGGCCCTTCGACACTACGTACGAAGAGACCTGGAGGGTGCTGTTCACGGGCGCCGAGGCTCCCGCATCCGCTACTGAAGATCGCGGATTCAGCTCGTAGCGTCCGGCTAGCGAGGTAAGCGATTTTACCCTTTACGGGACACTTGTTTTCCATAGTTTGACTCTATGCGGGATCTAAACTCCCTCTCCTTTGACAGATCTGGTGAAGAAGGCCGAAGGCAGACTAACCGTCTGCCCCTTTGCCGAAGATTCCAGCTGACGCCCGCTTAACGGGTTAGCTCGGTTGCACCACGCAGCCGGAGAAGAAGGCCGTGAAGAAGGCCACGGCACTCGAAGAGTTCCAGTTTTCAGTGTCATCGGACGATGACTCGAGGCGGACTCCTCCCACGAAGGCGCAGGAGGAGAAGAAAGAGGCCTCTCCCAGCGGGGAGGAAGAAAAGGAAGGCCTCCCCAACAAGGGAGGCCAAGGGTCCAAGAAGGGAAGGACTCTTCCCCGGACTGTTTCGCCAACGCCAAGCACGACAGGATTGGCCTCAAGGGCCAAGCTCTGGCGAGATCGTAAGTATCCTACTTTAATAACTTCATGAATTTTCCTTTTCGCCACATGGTGTCTTTCTAATGCCGCATACAACCCTGTAGTCCGCCCAAGGATGATCTTCCCGCTTCGTCGAGCGGGTCCTTGGGTGCGTCAGATATGGATTCCCTTCCGATCGCCTCCACCCCCTGTGATGCGGATGATGCCGAGGTGGGATCCCGGGAAGGGACCCGCCCGGAGGAGGAGGCCCAGGAGGTGCCGCAGGGCAACCTCCCGGACTTTGCACTGGACTCCGCACCGGGACCTGTAGTGGCTCCGGAGTCCGGCAGGCGGCCCCTTCGTAAGAAGGGCAAGACCGTGACGCCGGTGGCCTCCGTCCAACCGGAGGCGCCGGATAGCTATCGGAGGCGCCAACGGGCGCCCATCGAAGAGGAACACCGAACCGTCATGAGTGCGGTGATTCGGAAAGGTTCGGCTCGCCAAGAGCGGGCTGACCAGCCTGCAGCAGCCTTCTAAATGTGCTTTGAGGTAAGAATTTTGATATATGTGAAATAGTACCGCATAGACAAGAGCCCTCGATGCTCGGTTCGGTGTTCGTAAAGAAAAGCCGGACCGAGGATCTAAAAGATATACGCAGGAGTCATAAAAAATATGTCAATATGGGATTGCAGGCTATGTCATTGACCTCTGCCGCATCGGATCATGGAGGTCAATACTTTGAAGCAAAGCCTCGAGCGGTCCGAGAACGAGCTCGGCCGTGCAAGAAGCAGCTTCGAGGACAAGGAAGGTGAGTAACACCTTATTAAAATTGTACCTTACAGGTAAAAGGATTTTGGTTGCAAGAAGAATGACAAGGATAAGGTGGGTATTGCAGGGGCCACTTAACGAGGTGGCGACCTCAAGGAGGCGGTGTCCGCGTCGAAAGTAATGCGGTCATGAGCGCACTGAGCGAGAGAGAAGCAGGAGGCGCGGGTGGCGGAGGTACAGCAAGAGTTCCGTGCTCGTGGAAAAACATGAGAGTTTGGAGCGCGACTCAAGACTTCGAGAGTCCGAGCTTGCATCGGCTCTTGAGAGTGCCAAAGCCAAGTAAGGCCGAAGCCCACAAGGCCCTCCAGAAATCGAGGCGTTGAATAAAATAGCGGCGGGTAAGGCATTTTTCATGCAAAGTAAGCATGTGAGTGTGAATTACCTATCACTTACCCGAATTGAGCTCTCCAGAGCTGCCGCAGATCTGCCCAAGCAGCGTGCGTCTGATGCCGCTTTCTATAGGGCCGAGGAGGGAGCTCGACGGAGAAAGGTCTTCTCGGTCTCGATGTCGAGGCTGGACATCCAGTGCCTCGAGCGACCAGCTGAAGCAAGCTGGTCGAGCTCCACAAGGTGGCCGAACAGGGCATGAAGGGCCTCATAGTTCTGGCCGTGGCCCAAGGAGGCCATGCCCGGGAGCTACTTCGCCTGGTGCGGTGGTCGGTGGATGCGTGTCCATGGGTTGAAGTCATCAAGCACTCACTTTGTATTGAAGGTGCCTGCTCAGACCTTGCCCGCATATAAAGGTGCAATGGGGCAAGATGGATGCTGAGAAGCTTGTGACGGACGCGCCGCTGCCGGGCAAGGAGTATCGCACGCCCGAGATGTATTATAAGAGTGTCCTGAAGGGTGCCCGCATTATTGCGGGTGAGTGCTCCAAAGATGTAATATTTGAGTAGACTCGCATTTTGTTATCCTGTGCGCTGAAAACCTTGTTCATATGCGCTAAGCAACGCTTGTTAATTTATAATATTACCTTCAGGCGGCCGCTATCAAATCTGTGAGATGGCAAGTCGTCGGCTTCAAATTTCATGCCACGAGTCTTTGGGGTGTTCGGGATAAATTTGAGCACTCTTGTTCCCATTGTTGGGTCCATCTAGGAGGCGCCAAACACAACGTAACAAGGCAACCGGACTAATAATGCTTGAACACTCTCACTTAGCCATAGAATTCTATAATTTTAAATTTCGGCGAAGCCCCTAGTGTTCGGAAGGCCGAATTTGGGGTGCTATCCACGCCTGGGCCGGACAAAGCCGGTTCCTCGCTCTAAGCGGCATAAGTCTTTAGGGACTCGAAAGACCTCCCGAACAGCGACTGCTCTCGCCTCATCATGACTGGCCAGTTTAGCTTTCTCCATCGAGGCGCCGCCCAAATTTCAACTGGGCGCAATCGAAGTGGTTCTCCCAGTGCTACCTTAGCCGATACAACAGAACATAAGGTACCAAAACATGGGAGCCCGGCAAACCCAACTATTGACCCAAGACATGATTCGGAGCCGATGCATATAATGCTATAAGTTCGGGGTGCCGCACTTGTGAAAGTGTTCGGACTTATCACACCATGATGCGGGAAACATAAGCCCCTGGTGTATTTAGCCGTACCAAAGTGTACAGATGCAACATGTCATAAATGAACATATGTATAAGAAAGAAATGCAATTATAAGCAAAAAGGTGATGCATTGTTTATTCAAGAAATACTGTCAGAATGCGTAATGATACAAATAGTGCGATAAGCAAGGGATGAGACTATTTAACATGTCCTCTCCGTGGGTAGGCTGGAATGGTGTATAAAACAGATTTAATGCTCGTAATGGAGACCACCCGGATATTCGCCATAGCCTTTCTCCTTCCCTGGCTGTTTGCGCCATCGTGAGTTCGCAGGTCTCATCGAGCAGGCCTCCGACGAACGGGGTCCTGTGGGTAAAAAAAAGAAAAGAGAAAAAAGAACGACACACTTGAGAGCCCCCGTGTGGTTAAGCCACATTCTAGGCCTATCGTGGTCGTGCCCTCCCCTATGCCCATGGTATCTCCAGAGCGTAATGATGTACGCCGGCGACCAGTCTTGCAATTTTGCGGTGGGCTGGGGTTAACCGCATTACTACGGGTGCTCTAACGTGCTGTGGTCTTGTTGTAGGTTACTCCGGCGTTTAGCTGCGGTCCGTCGCTTAACGGGCCGGGACTCGAGAATTGCCTTTAAGAGGCTGCATTGTACTTTCCGCCGCGAGAGCCGCCATGTTCCTCCGCTCGAGAGAGCGTTCAGTGTTTCGCTGACCGTGATGACTCCTCGAGGGCCTGGCATCTTGAGCTTGAGGTATGCGTAGTGCGGCACGCGTTGAACTTTGCAAAGCAGCAGTACGTCCCGAAAGCAGGGCATGATAGCCGCCATGAACGGAACTATGTCAAGATTAACTCCTCGCCGGAAGTTATCCGGGATCCAAGACCACTTCCAGGTAATCGAGCCCGCATAATTGTCCTCTACACCGGTATGGCGCCTTTTAAAGGTCGCTTTTTGTGGGTTTAGTCCTTGAGGGGTCTATGCCCATTTTGCGACCTTGTATCCTGATAAAGCGAGTTCAGCTGCCGCCGAATCCATCGACTCGTGAGGTGAAATCCATCGACGATTGGGTCTAAAACCACGCGCGTAACCGCCGTGGCGGATGTCGGTGGGTGGTCCTTCGATCAAAAGTGATCGGGCAGGAGGACCATGGGTTGAACTTCGGGGTGACCGGCTCCATCGCGTATACATCCTCAGGTGCACGCTCGCCTCCCTTTGGGTATGTGGGTTGCGTATATCATGTTCACCGTCTGCACTTGTGGGGGAAACCCTTCGTCCTCTATTGTTCGGGCGGTCGGGTCTCTTCCTCGCCATCGCTATGCAGCCCCTTGTCGTTGTTTTCGCAATTAGCTTGCTCGCCGCTAAATACCCAACAGTCCCTGTTGGTGTGGTTAGTCGGGCTTTTTTCGGCGGTGCCGTGTATCTCGCCGAAGCGGTCGAGTATTCGGTCCAAATTGGACGGACCCGGAGTAGTTCTTTGAATGGCTTTTTCACGACCGGTTTAGAGCCTCTGAATCCGGCATTGACTGCCGTATCCTCACTATTGTCGCCGTTAATGCGGCGTTTGTTCTTGTTGCGACGCGGCCTGCCATTGCAGTCCTTGATATCCGGACTGCCAGAATTTTTGCTGAGGTTGTTGCTGCGGGCTAGCCAGCTGTCCTCTCCCGCGCAGAAGCGGGTCATGAGTGATGTGAGGGCTGCCATGGATTTCGGCTTTTCCTGTCCCAGTGTGCCGCAAGCCACTCGTCATGGATGTTATGTTTGAAGGTCATGAGGGCCTCCGTGATCCGGACAAATGACGATTTGATTTTTCTTAGTTAAGAACCGTGTCCAAAATTGTCCGCCGATTCGTCTGGCTGCTGAATTATATGGCTTAGGTCGTCCGCTACGGTGGTCGCACATACGCGTGCCTCCGAACTTATCAAGGAATGCGGCTTCCAGGTCCTCCCAACTCCCAATTGATTCTCCGGCAAGTCGTTAAGCCAATGCCGAGCTAGTCCTTTAAGCTTGAGGGAGGTATTTGATGGCGTGAAGATCATCACCGCGGGCCATGTGGATATGAAGAAGATAGTCTTGATCCAAACCGCGGGGTCTGCAGCCATCATAATATTCAATATTCACGGGTTTAAACCCTTCGGGATTTGATGATCCATTACTTCGGCCCGTGAAGCATAGTGGGTGTGCGGCGCCTCTGTATTGGGCTATATCACGACGAAGCTCAAAAGAGCTTTGTCTACTGTGTTCGGCCCGGCCGGACTTGCTGTGTCCGGCGCGACGGTTGTCGTCACGTATCATGGGGCGCCCACGCGATCCGTAGATCGATCTTGATTGTCTTGCCTTATCCTCCAATATATCTCGCAAGTCCAGAGCGTTCCCATGTGGCCTTGTGCTTTTCGAGCGATGCCAGGGTACGGTTCTAGTGGAGGGCCTAGAGGCCTCTCACTGTCAGCGCCACGGGTGGTCGGTCACCGTATTGTCCGCCGGGTGATGCAGGTTCATATGCCTCCTCCTCTAATCGGGGAGCAGCTTATGCGTTTAGGGTAGCTTTTGAGGGCGCTCGAGCTCATGCTCTTCGCCGCAAGGACTTCAGTCCATCCGTCGGCTAGCAGATCTTGATCAGCTCTAAGTCGTTGTCGCTATTTCTTGAGGCTGTTTGCCGTGGCCATAAGCCTGCGCTTAAAACGCTCTTGTTCGACAGGATCCTCAGCACGACGAATTCGTCAGTCGCCGAGGCTTGCCTCGCTCCTCCGGAGGGAGGCATGTAATCCTCTACCTCTTCGCTCGCCGCTCTCTCATGAGGGCTGGCGCCTCTGCCTCCCCGTCTTTGAATCTTGCTAGAGGGGTTGTCTTCGACAACCGTCTGGGTGTTATTATCTCTCCGGTGCCGGAATCTCCATTCTTCTTTGTGGCGGGATTTAGAGCGGAGCCCAATCGGATTCATTGAGAGATACTTTAGCGAACTCAAGATGTCGCCGAAAGGTGAGTGTTGAAAGATGTCCGCAGCGGTGAACTCCATGATCGGCGCCCAATCGGATTCGATTGGAGGGGGCGCGGGAGGTTCGTAGTCCGGCGAGGAGTCCGGCACCTCGGAGTCACGAGCTTCATGAGGGACAAGGTCAGTATTCGGCACCATCGCCGTAGAGGTTGCAGCCCCCGAGGCGGTGTCTAGCCACCCGTCCTCGATCTGCGCAGCCAGCTCCGAATTGAGGGCCGGAGCGGACTCGTAGCGGCTCTCCGTAATGGCCCCGGCCGGCAGAGCTAAATCATGCCCATCATGACAAGCAGTAGCTGGCTGTGGCTCGAATCCATCGAAGATCAAGTCCCCATGATGTCACCGTGAAGTTCAAATCTTCCAAATCTGACCCGACGGCCAGGCGTAGCTTTCGATTTGCTCCAGATGGCTGCTTAATTGGCCCGCAGCAGCAAAGTCTCACCACTGAATTGGCCCATGTGTCAAAACCGGCGGATCTCGGGTAGGGGGTCCCGAATCATGCGTCTAGGCGGATGGTAATAGGAGACAAGGGACACGATGTTTTACCCATGTTCGAGCCCTCTTGATGGAGGTAAAACCCTCGCCCTGCTTGATTGATATTGATGATGTGGGTATTACAAGAGTAGATTTACCACGAGATCAAGGAGGCTAAACCCTAGAAGCTAGCCTATGGTATGATTGTTGTTCGTCCTACGGACTAAAGCCATCGGGTTTATATAGACACTGGAGAGGGCTAGGGTTACACCCAGTCGGTTACAATGATATGAGATCTACATATCCAGATCGCCAAGCTTGCCTTCCACGCCAAGGAAAGTCCCATCGGACACGGGACGTAGTCTTCAATCTTGTATCTTCATAGTCTTGGAGTCCGCCGATGATGATAGTTCGCTATCCGACACCCCCTAGTCCAGACTCCCTCAAGGGCCCTAGGGCTCGAGCAGGATGGGGACGATCCTAACACAGCTGGGGGAATTTCCTCATCGAACAAGCCATCCTGAGTAAGCGATGTCCTCACTGTAGCGGTCCACCTCTCCGAATTGGTTGGGCTAAAAATATCGCAGCCCCTGACTGCTGTCAACTCCCTAAAAAAAAACCCTTCATTACAGTCAATGAGCAATGGTGGACTAAAGCAAAATAAAATAAGATTCGACTTAATGCTGCATATTTCAATAAGCGATATGCCTAGCTTTCACACAACATCGAATAGAGAAATGAAACACAAGAGCGTACAAGTTTATGAATCTACCATTTTTTAGCTTTGCACTCCCTTCCATCCTGTGCACTTGATCGCTCTGCGCAAATCTAGTGCTAACATCAGGATTCCCTCTCTAGATGCTAGTTGATCTCCTTCGTGAACAGAGCCTTGACAAAAGGCCGACACCACACAACAAGTTCCTCGCAGGATCGATGAAGGATATTGCTGGGATGACACAACAGTCTGCAGAGAGTTAAAGACAACATCTTTTCGCACCTTCTAAAGGTTCTAGAGGATCGGGGTGATCTCCACCTGCCATATTCGGCTTGGCAGGACCGCGGGAGGCTTTAGGTCCTAGATCGAGAAACGCTCAGCTAGAATTGAGACGTTCAAGAGGGACCAGACCATGGTGGAAATGCTACAGACCGACCATGGTAGAATTGAGACGTATGAGAGGGACCAGACCACTGGAATCTTCACAGTTGAAATCCATGTATCTGGATATTATTAATTCGTTCTGTCCCAAGATCTTTACATATCCGGAAAGTCAAGGTGCCTTTAATAATCAAAGTTTTCATGTGGTTTGTCCATAAGGAAGTGATCCCGACTAAGGACAATTTGGCAAAACGCAAATGGGAAGGTTCAAGGAGATGTAGTTTATGCGATCGCGATTTAATCTATCAAACACCTCTTTCTCGAAAGTGTCCGTCGCAAAGTTTTTATGGCGGTCAATACATAAGCGCTTGATATTGTTTCCTCTAAATAGCATTCACATGCTATTTGGAACATGGCTAAATGGAGTAGGCAGAGACAGCGAAACATATCCATGTAGGAGTATGTGCTTTATTATGGGCTATATGGAATTGCATGAATGATTTGGTTTTTAACAGGATGACAAATATCCACTTTTTACAGGTTATCTTCAGGACCACTACTTTAATCCGTATGTGGTCGCTACTCACTCCGACGGAGGCTAGAGAGCGTTTGGTTACTGGATCTACCCGTTGGGAGATGGTAGCTCGGGCTATCTTCAACCAGTTTGGATGGCGGTCATGTAATAGGATAGGCGTTTAGTTGCCTATTTCTGCCTATACTCCGCAAACCTAATCTTTGGAGAATTACCATTTCCGAGTATGAACCAATGCAATTAATTGCACTCATTAGTTTGTACTTGCCATGAATTTCACATGAGTTTCTAAAGTCGTCGTGGGGATGTGGCCATGTGGGTGCGTTGGCTGATGAATCAGATGTGAGTCGTGATGTCAATGGTGGTACGCCATAATCGTAGCAGTAATATTTCCAAAGATGATATTCAATTCAACTACACTTGATTGTGCCAATTATCTCGAGGCATTAACTTTGCTTCACATAATCACATTCCGTAGGACCACATCCGGATCGAGGCGGATTTACATATCGCTGATCGACGCGCACAAAATCCACGGAAACCATTGGTCGACGATCGCGAGGTGGTTCCCCGGCTGGTGGGAGAACGCCATCAAGAACCACTGAAACACGACAAAGCGGAGCCTCAAGTTGAAGCGCCGGCTAAAGAAGAAGACAAGCCAACAAGCCGCCCTGGCTTTTCCCCGCCGGTTGTGGCACCCTTCTCTTATTTTTAGCTCCGTGAGAGCCTTTTTGTGTTCAAGACTTTGTTGCACGCTTATTTTTTATTAATAAATGGCCACATGCATCGGTCAGATGCAGAGGCCAGGGACAGTCCTCCTTTTCTAAAACAAACTGAGGGTAGCGCTGTCAGCAAGTACACTATCATAACCTTGTTGATTTGCTTGTTCGTAACACTTATAATGAGGCTCTAAACTCTAGGCAGGGCCCCTTGCTCGATCACAAGGCAATGCACTTTCAACGTAATTTGTGAAAGCGTAATGCAAACGGTAACATATTCATAATGAGATATTTTAAGATGCCCCTCTTCCGTTCTAAAAGGTAAGGCGAGAATTTGATCCTAGCCGTTGATTGATCAAGGGTATATTTGTCTATATAAATGTGGTAATTGTAGCAGTATTGGAAATAAATATTGTTAACATATTTAAGATTTACTCCTTATAATTTCATATATACTATGCAAGTTTTTCTTATCAAGGATATACCATCATACACTATCTCATATACTGAAATATGCTACATTTTCCAGACATGAAAGATTGGAACAACTATATTTGTGTATTGTCGTCACGAAAAGTCCAAACTAACGATTTAAAAATGTTTGCAAAATATAGTTTTGTAGTACGCTTAGCCAATTGACTTCCACCAAGTAGGAGAAAATATTGATCCTTATCGGCATTTAAAGCTCCACACAATGCATGCCAATTTATTAATCAGTTGACATTCCAGGCTACCAACTATGACACGGATGTCTGCTTCATTGGAAGACACAAGCGCATCCGATGTAACCTAGATGCCAGCAAGCTTAGATTTAGTGACACATGAGAGGCGAGGATGAAGGGAAGGCGGCACTGGTATAGACAGCATTCTAATCAAGCATTCCGCCTTTGCACCGAGAAAAAGGAGTTGGAGCTTGGAGGCGAGAGGACCTAGGCAGCCACCTATCCACCCAGAGCGTGGTGGCCACCCCATTCTGAACATAGCACTTAGTCAAGGCACGCTTAGGTGGGATGCAAGTCAACACAATTTTCTCGAGAATGATGATGTCAAGGGGTGTCATTGAAATCTCTCAAGTCATGGAACCAAAACAGTTATTTCGGTGGTACCCAACTCGGTTGAGGAAACTTATGAATGAAATTGAGGAGACATTTATTTTGCCGCCAAAGATCCCTCCCTGCTTAGACAATGAAGCTTTGTCCCGAGCAATTAAATAGTGTGCATCAAATAAGTGTCCTTCCCGATCTAAAAGGAAGTACGTCGCCTCTTATATATAGCATGTACTAAACCATGGGGAAGAATGAAAGAGCTCCTAAAATATGCATGGCGCATGGTATTGCCCTACACTAAACGACCGCGAGGGGACATTTTGAGAGAGTGCCAACTTGAGATGTAATGACCGAATCAATTGATAACAGGACCAAAGGCAGATACAAGGAATTCAGTAGGGGAGAGTCACAGGCCGAGGTGCGGTTGAGGGATGGTGGAGACTGGGAAACTGAGGGTAGCAACCATCGAAGAAGCATCATCCCATATTTAAATTCCGTCCACATGCGGCTGCTCAGAAAGAGACAACAAACATTGATGAATCACTTGGATCAAACAACAAAGAATACTAGATTAAAGTCCAAGTGTAATAAAACATAAAGTTAGGTGGAATCAGAGGCACAAAATGATGGTAATGATGCACATAAAAATGTGGTAAACATAAGGCAGAGTGCCAAACTTCTCTCGATATATGAAGAGTAAAGCTTTATCCGATGAAATATCATCGTGCCCTGTATAGCCTTCTTACACTGACTTTTTGTTGATTCCATATTAGCTTTATGAGATCCAGAGCGGCATTGACACTCTGCAAACGACATACCACATAGGGCTTTGGGCCCACATTTCTTCCAGACCTGTAGGTCCCACGACCCTCGACGGGATAGAAAAACTCAGGCTTGATATATAGGAAGTCGTGAACATTGTATGTCACATTCTTGAGGACAAAGCTGATCTCTCAGAGTATTTTGAAGTCGTCACGAACCACTTCTCGCTTCCTCACAAGAAGTGCAACCTCTGGCCCAGCGCCCATTTTCTCATGAGGGAGAAAAGGCACCTTTCTCAGACAATACATGCTTTTGCAAATGAACTCCAATGGCAAACCCTTCTTCTTCTTATCCTCTGCATAGGCCCTCTCCACACTAATAACTTCCAACTGCTCTTTTCTTCACCAGTGCCCCCAGGGAATCAACAAGATATTGTTAGTCAATGATTCTCTCATGTCACGTACTTTGGACACTTAACAAACAATGTAACCTCTCATACATTTCCAGATTGTCGAGGACAAGTGTGAACCATTTTGCATAACTCTACCATGGATCATCTATGTGCTATCATGTGTCTCATACATATACTAAAAAACACATGATGGCTTCTCACGAATCACATTCGAATGTGAGTGCCCCACCAACAAGAACACTAAGATCTCCAACTCTCACACTTCTCGCATTTGAGCTTCTCCAGATGGTGTTTTCCCAACTGTTTGACCTTCACATTCTATTTCTTCACAAGCATATGATGATGTATTTCTAGACCGTGTTGATGGCGAGGTCCTCGAAACATGTTCCTCACCAAGTTGAGCCTCCCCCTCAACATCATCTTCTTCATTTTCCTCTTGTTCCTCCTCAAATACCTTTTACTCATTATTCTCATCCCGCACCTTTGAATCCTCTGGGAAATGGGTTGCATAGCAATCACCAAATATCCTGTTGACCAACTTTGTGGTTGTCGCACGCATAAGATTTCATTTGATATTGGGGCCATTTTTGCACTTGGGTTCGTGTTCTCTACTCTCACCAATTTAGATTTATTCTTCATTGCTAGCTTTGTGTGCCCTCTTTCTTCAAACTTGTTGACAAGGCCTATGACGAAGGTGCACCATCGAATGGACTCATCCCGATAATTTGCGAACTGTTGAAGGACTATCTGTCCATGCACCACAACATATCTTCCAACAAGTGTTGCATCTGTTGAAATGAATGCATGGTGCCCTCTCTAAAATTCTGCTACTCTCTTGGTAACATCGGTGAAAGAAAGTTTTGAAGCGTGAGTTTGTTCTTTTAAGATGGCGATGATATATACTGACATCCAATCTTGCCGTTAAAGGACAATGTCGTACCATGACGATAATCGCTTTGTTGGCTGGAGTAACTTGTACCTAACATCATTGAAATTCATATGCAAGTTAGAGGGAGGTTTAATATCAAGGAATCACAAGGTTTCATGCATAAATAGAATGCAAATTTCAAAATATGATAAGATCTGAAATGCAAGGAAAGCAATTGTAGGATGTATTCATATAGTATACATAATCGAATTAGAGCTGCGGGAGTACTTACCAAGCTATATATGTTGGTTCGAATAGATATGTAGATCATCGAGCCACGAAATTCTATAAGGCATTACTTGATTGGACTTAGATAAATTGGAATCCCTTGATCTTCCCGGGTCGATTTACTCGAGGAAGAAGATAACTCTGCTGGCTCAGCTGTTGAACAGAAAGTACCATCATCGTCTCTCATACAACTAGACCAAAGATGACAGTATCATTTACAACACCTGGTTTAACAGGGATGAGCCCCTAAGACACAAATCTGGAATCTGAATTATATAGTGCCCAATTGTTGAGTACTCTTACTGGCAGCATGCCATCTTCACTGTCAATCATGTACTCATCCATTTTTATATTGCATGGTGTATAGTATGCTGGTAATGGTAGTCATTGGCAATCTCAGCTTGACCGATCTTGATGTAGGCATTTTAATTTTCTATGAACTTCCACTCTTGGCTCTCAGCTTCTTTATTTTTCACTCTTCCTCTCCTTGCAACAACCTTGCTAGTTTCTCTTCTTCATCCTCGTTCTTGGTCATTCACCTGCACCTACTTGCACCGCCCATCCTTGATCGTCAGAGTTCCATGTGAGGCCAAAGCTGCCGGCTTGCTGAATCCCATGCTAGATTTACACTCATTTGTTAGTGCCACAAGAGCAAGTAGTGTCGACAACATCTCATCATTGTTGTTTGCTGCATGATCCACTGCAGTGAGCTAGTTATGTACGAACTCACCGATGGATACCACATAGTCCTTTCTCACTATTCAATTGAAGCCACAACTCGAATTAATGGACCGGACAACACCAAGAAGGTGTCTTCTAGGCTTAGCAAAGGGTTGCCACGACCAATCTAGCTAGCTTCATGTCTTCCTGTAAACTTCAACGCAAACATGAGCTTTACGGCTGAAAAGGTCAAAATGAGACCTGTAGCTTCTTGTGGACTTCCCACATATATAGTCACTAGTTCTATTGAGAGCGAAATTACCACAATGCCTTCCTTATAGCCGAAATTTCCATCCCTTGATCCACCAAAATCCAGTACATCGTATTCCCTTTTTCCTGTCCTTTTTGATATGAGCATCAAATGGCATGACAAGAGCTGTCATGGAGACACCATCACTCTGAGACATTTCTAACGGTTGCAGATTATCAGCTTTACCGTGGAGGATGTAGTTGATGAGTTTTCTACAAGCATTGCTTATCTTCGTGTCCTCAGATTTCTGCCAACCTAACTGCCTCTCTTTCCTCCTCAATTATGATTTCCTTGCTTGTGACAAGTGAATCTTCTTCAGATAAGTCAAATGCCTTCTCATTGAAATTCGAACAACCAACTTCTCTCTTTGGTCTCTTGCAAACAATGGCATCGTGACTAATGTTGGTGGTAACATTGCTCTCCTCAATTATATTCTCATTGTCGCTTTTAGACTTTGTTTGGCGCCTCTTTGTTCCTAAAAGTGACAGAAATGTTGGACACATCTTTTGATAGAAATGTTAGACACATTTTTCAACAAAAATGTTGGACACACCGAAAGAACTGAATGCAGTGCAATTATGTATGCATGAGATGAATCCCATATATAAAAATATTAACATGGCAGTTTAACTACTCATTCTTTGATCGACTCAATATGATTATGCTCGCTTACTACACTCAGTGGCCTTGTAAAATATATTGTTGAATGATTATTCAATGCATGAGATGGAAAATGTACCAATAAATAACAATGGTGTCCCAATCCATAGTTTCATATACTACAAATACACATCAAACTTACAAAAATAATAATATTATGACCATGTAATTTGCTATAACATGGAGAAGTGCACCTATTTGAAACTATAGCATTTCCAAGATTAAGTTTATCTAAAATTTAGGAACCAAAATAGCAAGGTAAGCACATATATCTGCAGTACCAGCAGAATGTAGAGAGTTTGACATAATTCCCTCAGAAAGTTTAGAATCCAAAGAGATGTGTTAATTACAAGTTTAGATAAATGTAGCAACGAAATTATAAAATCAAGAGTTTAGCGTTACACCAAGAAACAACAATTGCTAACACATTTTCAAACAAGCACATATATGGGAGAGCTAGACCGGGTGAACGCAAAAAAATGATGGGGTGGAGAGGGGGGCAAAAAACTTACCTGGCCGGTTCAATCTACCTATCTCCACAAAGGCTAGATCACAATTCACCACGACAGAAACAAAGACTCCTGCGCAACATAACCATAGATTAGACTATTAGAGAAATATGCTAATTAGAAGTTTAGATGCTAAAACACATATCTATGAAAAAATAACTAGATGCCACCATAAATCAAATAGAAGCACGTCCACCCAAATTTATACTACGCAAATACAATTAGCGATGCCACCATAAGTCGAGCGTAGAAGCTTCACCCAGATTCAAACCAAATAGGTGACGGGGCGTGACCATGTGTAAATCAAAAATAGAATCACAGTAAGCCGGATTTGAACCTAAAGGGGTGATGAAATAACAAGTACACAAAGCGATAACTAGAAGTACAGCAACCAAGAGAAGATGGACAAAAATGGGGAGAGGCACCGATGCAACCTATGGGCAATTGGGCACTCAACTCCACATAAGAAAGCAAGATCTATAGATCTGCAAGAAGCATCCATCAACTATCCGCTACGAGTTCAACAAAAGAGTGAGAGCGTTAATTACCTTGGCGGTGCAATCTACATTAAACCCATTCATCATCGCGCAAATGGCGCTCGCTCACGCGTGCCATGTCGGCAAAGGCGCACTGTGCGTGCCAGTCAATGGCGAGGGAGCTAGGTTGTGTACTGGCTGTGTACGAGAGAGGGGGAAAGAAAACGCGTCATTCCATGGGTGGGGACAAAAGAGAGCAGTTCTTTTTTCCCAACTCAACCTCCTCTCCTTCGTTCCCATCCTGACCGGCGGCTAGGGTTCCGCCGGCGCCGCCACAGCCACGACCATCGGTGCCATCCTTGCTCGCCCAAATGGCTGGCCACTTGAGAAGGTGGGCGCCGTCTCAAGGTTGCCACTGTCAGCCGCCTCGACATCGACCTCGACCTCGACCATGTCTGCGGCAGCGGCAAGGACCTCCGCCTGTAGGTCTCCTTCTCGCCAAGCAAGCACTTGGGATGAGCAGGTACTTCTCTTCTCGGGCCTTTTGGCAGTACTCTCTTCTCGCCGTGCCAAGGGTTGTCATCATTGCCACCCCTGCCCATCCCAGGATCTCAATCTCGAGCGGGGGACATACGCGGCCACGGGCAGCCGCCGGGGACGCCTCTGCATCGTCGGCGGTGGAATTAGGAGAGCAGCATGCGGCGATTCTGGTGGTCCTTCCTAGCTTCGAAAACTTCCATATCCAAGCTCGTTTATGCTAGAAAGAGTTTACTGGAATGCATCTATAGCAACGGGTAAGTGTCTGACCTTGTAGCATCAAACAATTAGCGCCATTTAACTGTGGATCAATCTAAACAATTAGAAATGAGAACAAAATTACTAACTGTAGCCCATTTGTGTATTTATTCATCAAGTTCAGTTTTGGAGATTATCACATATATTAGGTTTCCATTAATCTAGGTACAGTTTGCCAGTGCCACGCATTTCCTGTTACAGCCAGTTAATAATAGTATGTGAACTGGTTGAAATCATGGGACACTTGAGTCATTTGTCTAACTAACACGGGTTAAATGACTGGTGTGTATCACATGCCTGATGGAGGAGACAGAAAATGCAACTCTTATGTTGCTATCCAATTTAGTGCAGAGCGATAATCCATCGATCTCAGAGTGACACAAGGCATAGTGGGGTGAACTTTTTATTAGAAGGAGATTAGCTAAATATTATTACCAAAGATCCTGCTCAACATCCAGTTTCGTAAGAATGTACAATCAGAGGTAACCATGACGAGTCATCGATCTTCTACTGCCTTCCGCTCAATTTTGTTTGGACGGTGCATGATTCCTTTCATCGTGTCTTCAATAAACCAAAGAGTTACTAGAGTAGTTCTAATCAGGTGTAAACTAATTGAGCATCCAGTCTTCAATAAACCAGAGCAGTTTCTACATACTACACATATCTAACAGTATTTGCTAATACTTGAATACCTTCTGACTGGATCGATTTGCAAGGAGACTCGATTGATTCTAATCATATACGGTGCACTTGTTCCATGGAGTAGCGACGAAGAGCAAGCGAGAGGGTTTAGTTCGGTTGAATCTGGGCATGCTTTTAAACTTACAATCGATCTTGATTTCCTCCTGATGCCTGTATCTGCATATGTGCAGCACATGCAAAGTTGGCCGACAAGAGCCAGCTCGATGAGGGTTTCCATTGAAAACATATATCTAATCTTATATTTAATCTGGATCTGATAGGAAAATGATCAAAGGTTTGCTTTCTTTCAACATATTTTCTTTTACAACTAAATAGTACATAATATTAAAAGCCACAAGATACAAGGAACCAACAAATGTGTATATCCCAACTCCTTTATCTTGTATGTTTTTTGGTTAATCTGATTTTCTATTTATTTGCGTCGAATTTTGGTAAGGGTAACCCCTTTATTTATGTATCTTCTTTAACAGAAGAACAATATTTGCGGTATTATCTGAGTGTGCTTTATTAATGTATTTCAGGCAATCTATGATGGCATATTTGTTGATTGTCATTTGCAACTTTCTTCTTGAGCAAGCTGAAACAAAAGTAAATATCTATCTCTCTCCCTTTTGGAAGCAAGTTGCAATAGAATGGATAAAATTAATGAGTTTAGCATCAATATCTGATTTTCACTACTAGTCAGGTCTAACTTCTTGAATGATAGTGATTATTGGATTCAGAGTTGTATCGACGTCTTCTATTCTTGAAGGTCTAAATCTATTTACATTGTGTGAAGAAGAAAATGGTTGTTGACATGTTTAGTAGCCTAAGATCTTTCTCTTGCATGTGGTTCAGCTGCTATTTTGAAACACAACTGCTGAGGTGCTTATCTTTTAGTTGGAATTTTGTTAAACGGTCTGAAGCTATCATAATTGTACTATTGTAAAATGCATACAAATTGCTAGAGTTAATATATGTACGAGTGTTTTTAGCTTCATAATATTTGAGAAAATTCGTCGTTAACAGTTTGAATAACAATGTCCTAAATAATCCGGATTAAAGATAGATGGAATGAATACATGTGTAGTTAAATACAATATTATATGATATATAACATCCCAACCCATTTAATTTGCATCGCTGGTTGCCTTGTGTTCGCCTCTATTTGATGTGTCTTCTCTATTTTGCTGCAGGTGCTGCTCCATCTATCGGTTGCAGCTACAGCATGAGCCCCTCTTTAGATAGATGGATGGAATTATGTAAGCATTTTATGCTGATGCTTGTCCGGATTTTCAGATCATAACAAGAGTTTGTGAAGTGTCAAAACCTATTATATGCCTTCTCTTTGGTTTTCACATAAAGCTAAGTTGGTTCCCCTGTTTAGAATTTAGATTGAAGTCAGTGTTGAAACATTTTCTATTTATTCCTTTCATATAGTATGTTTAAGACTGTTTGTATTAGTGATGTTTGATCTAGCTTATTAGTAAAACACGCTCACATTTATTTGTACTTCCTTGGGTAGCTGCCGCATTTCTTTGGCTGGTTTGGTTCAAGACAAGGTGGTTCGCTCACTTTCTTTTCCTTTCACATGTCCTTTTGGTTGTCGTTACTGTCATTGTATTGACTAGATGATCCTTTACATTATTTGGATGGAAAGTCTGTTCAATTTGGTGTTGCCTGTAAATCATTTTACATACTATCTACTCTTCATAATTCAAGTGTAAATTTTGTTGCATAATTTACTATAACAAAAGAGGCTTTATATGTTAATGAGTCATCGGTTTTCTCCTGCAGATACTACGAAGTCTTTCTGTGAGGATGCTTTTGTCAGAATGTTTCTTTTACAAGTGAGATTATCATGTTTTGATAGGTCACCTCCAATGATTTTATTTGTCCATGACAACTCCCACGTTTGGCAGCAAGCTATTCATCTAGCCAATATATTTTTTGTCTCTGTCCAATGATATAAATCACTGTTTTGGGGTCTGGAAGTGATTTTCATGATTGACGAACCCAAAGGTGCGCTTATGTGTCGGTCATCAACACTCGCAGTTTTGGCCGATTCTGGCCCGTTTCGTGGACTATTACTCAGTGTTTTGGGGTCTCGGAGTGATTTCCACGATTGACGAACCCCAAGGTACGCTTATGTGTCGGTCATCAACACTCGCAGTTTTGGCCGATTCTGGCCTTTTTCGTGGACTATTACTCACTGGTTTGGGGTCTCGGAGTGATTTCCACGATTGACAAACCCCAAGGTGTGCTTACGTGTCGGTCAACAACACTCACAGTTTTGGCCGATTCTGTCCCGTTTCGTGGACTATTACTCACTGTTTTGGGGTCCCGGAGTGATTTCCATGGTTGACGAACCCAAAGGTGCGCTTACGTGTCGGTCATCAACACTCGCAGTTTTGGCCGATTCTGGCCCGTTTCGTGCACTATTGCTCACTGTTTTGGGTTCTCGAAGTGATTTCCACTATTAACGAACCCCGCGGTGCGCTTACGTGTCGGTTATCAACCCTCGCAGTTTTGGCCGATTCTGGCCCGTTTTGTGGACTATTACTCAGTGTTTCGGGGTCTCGGAGTGATTTCCATGACTGACGAACCCTAAGACAAGAGGCAAACAAAGCATCACATTCGTCCACATATATTAAATTATCTTGATCGTTGATATTATAAATTGATGGTTCAGATTTAAAAGATGTAACGTTACATACAAATATAGTCTTGAGTAGACATATTGGCGTGGCACGTAAAAATATTGGCACGTCTTTGAACCAAGTCACATGCCTTCTCTAAGTAAAAAGGCATGTCCAAGACAATCTGACTTTGTATTGCATTATACAGCTGCCATCGGCTAACTAAAAAGGAAGGAAGTGACCGCTCCCAACACATAATAAAAGGAGAGCACGGCTGCCAAGTATAAAAGAGTCCGAGCGCTCCAGGGACTTCTCTTTTTCCACCAAAAGAAAAGTCCCATCACAATAGTAAATCTCATGATGTCATCTACAATTTCATACAAAAATTGGTTCATGATTTCAGCAAATTAATAAATCCAAACTCTTTTTCCGTGTTAAGAAAAATCTTTATTTTATGTTTAACAAAAAAAATCAAGACCTGACAGCTGGTACTCAAAAGACATGAACATCCAAGAGCAACTTTTTTGACAAGTACAAACATAAACAACATGTACGTGGTAAAAAACAGCCAGAACCAAGGAAAGATGTGTCCGTCTCCTGTACGTCTCTTGCAAAGGAAATCAATCATAGACTATGGTTTGGGCTGTCTTTAAACACAATCACCGAATAAGACAAATAGAGAAAGAGAAATAGAAATAGAAATAGAAAAATAGATTAGCAGGTCGTGGTGTTGGGCCGCAAGCAGTATGATTTGGACAGGCTATTAGGCCCGATACAAGATAGAAGGAGATAAAAAAAACAGCAAAGGTGTGTTAAGCCACACAGATAATGTTGCCCTGTCTAACTCAGAAAAGAAGAAGATAACGTTGCCCTGTTTCTCAAAAAAAAAAAAGATAACGTTGCCCTAAAAAAAGATAATGTTACTAAATACCCCTAAAAAGATAACATTGCTAAAACTAATTGTAAAAAATGATGTTGCTAAAATGAAGCAAAATAATAAATCTACAAAGGTGATTAACTCATGTAGTTTAGTTGGGCTGTAATAAGATAAAATGAAACAGACATATTTTAGAGCAATCCTAGGGTAGGTCATTTAAATTCAGTGGTTATTTTTTTTTCAATTCATATTATTTGATAGGAATCTACTCTTTCTGAATTTTGACAAATTGATAAGATCATGCTAACATTATTTGCATCGTCCGATCAGAATGTTATTTGCATATTTAACATTCACGTTGTAATGTACACATGCAAAAGCTACACGTTCGAGAAGACCAGGCACATATACAAAGTACTAATAAGTAAAGTAAGGCCGCTAAGTTAGAACTGTAGGCCGGTGGCATCATAGCCACACACTTATTTCTGTATATATATCTGAACCAGGCACATGAACTCTCCTTTCCTTTCTATTCTGAATCGGACCAGAACAGCTTGACTAGGTCGTTATGAGTCTCTTAGTCGAGCCAGTCTATCCATCTACAGAATATATAGGACACACGTGTAGAAATAATTGACCATATTGAATATTGGAACTTTTATTGAATTCTACCGTAGATACGATAGTTGAAAAAAACTTTATTCTATTGGGTTGAGAATGGTAAGTAAAATACACTCGATCTACAATCCATTAATTATCTATATTTTGGATAAGCGCTTTGTGAAAATTATCAGTTGAGTCTATATGGGAAATAAAATACTATAAAACGGAAACATGAAAAAAATTGGCATAAGATCAACGATTTTACTTATGTTATGTAGCAGGCAGTATGTAGTCACGTGAGACCAGTGTAAATGAAACTCTACTCATATATATCAACATAAAAATCATCGGCATCAAAAGGAAAATATATGAGTAGACAAGGGGCGAGTGAAGGAATGCATCACTTTTGACAGAAAAGCCAGCTAGGTAGGTCTCATAGCTTTTGTTTTGAATGAATAGGAATCCAAATTCATGACCATGAGAACTTGAACTCCGGTATCTGGGTTGTACATCAATTCTTCTACAAATATTTGGTTGTCTCACTTCTTTAGACTTGCATTAACTGAATGTCGCTAGGGGAATGCACACCATCCGAAAGAATTCTGGAAGCGGCAGAACCAAAGATAACATGCATGCATAAATATACAAATGCATGCAAGGTGCCCATGAAAAAAGGTGACATCAGGAGTGCCCTTTTTTTATGTGCAATTGAGTGTATCTACGGTTGAAGAAAATTGATATGTGGTTCACTAAAGTTGGAAATGACAAATGATGTCTGCATGTAATAACTTATTCAGTTGTAATAAACAATATTTGTGTTCTCCATTTCAAAACAACTTTTAAGTCATTATTGAGAACCAGTCAACACTATGTTTTGGTCAGATTCAAAGAATGAGAAACTCTTGATCCGATAGATATTAATAGTTGACTAAGAAATATTTATTTGAAGGTCGCGATATAGCATAATCACTAATGAAATACAAGTCAGTTATGCAAGACAATAAAATTACCTAACAAAAATGCTTTGAAAACATTTCACGAATATACGTCAGTAAATACATCATTTTGTCCGAGTAATCGAGGCAAGTAAAGAGATGGGTATGAATGGAAGTCATTAAAAGAAACATATTAATTACCGAAAAAATATACCATAAACCAAAGATGATACGTATAGTAGTTCTACTTACAATTAAATTTTGTACATTTGAGTGTACCTCAATGATAGAATAGAGTCAATTAAACCAAATATAGTTAACTATGAGGCAAATAATTGGTAAGTATAAATATGAAATGTGATAATATGGTAAATCTAGCCGCGCAAATGCGCGGGTCACTCCACTAGTTTTAAATAATTGAAGCTAGCATTGTAATGCTTCAGGTTTTTTCTTTCACTGACTTAGCTTTTAAACTGCTCACCGCTTAGTGCTCATTCATACTCTATTACAGTTAAAGGTAATTTACAAGAAATTGTAAAACTTCTTTTTGCGTCAGGAAATATATGATAAGAAAATTTGTGGTCAGCCTAGGTTTTATCAAGATATTTATTATTTAAAAGATTGCTCTGTATTTATTTCCTACCAGGAATTCCATTCCATTTTGTGCCCATTGAAACTTGGCTATTAACCACCAGATGCCACTTTTGCTCCGTGTGTAAGTTGACCATTGTAGTGCAGTGTTTGATATGTTGCCAATAGCTTTTCCGTGAGCAATTTCTCGCCACTTAGTTATTCCTTGAATCAAGTGGATAGCTATTTTGGCTATTGCAGGTTTTGTTATCCTTGTGATTCTATACTTACTTTGTTCCGGAATATAAAGGCCCATAAGTTATGTCCCAAATCAAACTTTTGTTGCTTTAACCAAGTTTATGCATAGAAATTTAACAGACACCGACAATATAGTCCTTCACATTACAAGATATGAGAGCGTCTCTTTGTTTCAGCAAGTCGTGGCAATAATGTTCTCAAGTTTGTAAACATATGAGATAAAGAGCACATCTCTTTTATTTTGCCATGGCCACCTTTATTGTTACATGGTGTTTTTCATGAAATATTGGGTATATTATCTACAGTTGCAAATTTGAAGTTAAATTTATCAGGACTTGTCATATATATGTGTGTTACAAGAATGATTGTTCGGGAATTGAGTTCAACCAAATTGTTTCATTCACAAAAGCAATGGTGTATTGCACGACGAGTGTTCAACGTGCACCAGTACCCTGTTTTCTATTTTGATAGTTGTGATGACAGTTCTGGTTTGGTGCTTCTTTTTGTGTCTGTAGGAAAACAAAGTTGCACTAATTTGACAAGGACAGGGGCAGTGGAAAGAGCGTGGCATGGGTACAGTCAGGCTTCTCAAACGGACAACCAAGGTCCGCCTTGTCATGCGACATGCCAAGAGCCTCAGGATCTGCGGCAAGCACCTTGGTACTTCTTTACTTGTCCTTTTTTGGGGGATATGTTCTCTCTCTATCAATCTCTTTCTAAAATTTTCTAAAATTTTCTCATCTTTGTTTCTGTGCCTGCAATGTGGTCGGTGAAATACGGTCATTGAATAGAGTTTGCAGCTCATACTACACAGGAGGACATAGCATGAAGAGGGCGATGACCCTTGGGCGCTTGCCACCGGACTAAGGGCTTGGACGTCGTCGTCGTCCTTGCCCATCCACGCAGGGCACCTTAGTAAACCCCGTCGGCTCTGTCGATCTGCTAGACCTAGGTTTCATGGCGGCGCAGATGAAGGCCTTTTTCGACCTGCATCGCCGCAGCCACAGCATCGACGACAACCAGATCAAACCCGACTCCTTCGACATATGGATCGACCGTTGCTCCCTTGCTGACTACTACAATGGGCTGATCGGCATCACACGCCAAAGCACCCAAGTCACCATCTCTAGGCCGTTCCCTTTTCTTCTCTCTGTCCTTGCTGCCACGGCAATTTGGGTCATCGTGCTCGAACAGTCTTTCAACATATAAGTGATTGAGTGATACAGAAGTCTGGCTCAGATTTTGTTTTCGATCTGATTGTGTGAGCTGAACATGTGGTTATCTTACATCTTGGTATGTTCATAGGATATGTTCGTTGATGTTTACCTTTTTCTGAATATCTTGATTATAAAACATGTTTGATGCAATTTTGGAGCTGAATGGTTGTTTAGTCTGATTTATTCGTACAGTCCATGGTACCACATCTGCAAGCTACATCTTGTGCAAATTTGGTGTGTGTGTGTGTGTGTGTGTGTGTGTGTGTGTGTGTGTGTGTGTATGTGTCTCTCTCTGTGTGTGTGTATACAGACTAATGTTCTTACTAATATGATCTGATACCCTATGTGTGCTAACTAGGCCTTGTACTGGAGTTTCAATATTGTTTCATTTGTAATGGTGGTAAATGCTCTTGTTGGCTTGGTTGTATAATTGGATAAGAACTATAGTAGGATCTACACTTGATTTTCGTGTGTTGCTAAATATCTAACTTGGTCATGCACTCACGATCGCTGCCTTCTTCCTCCAGGCTGGCAGTCACCTGCAGGCTAATGTGACGAGGTGATGAGATACACGAGGGGTGGGAGAAGGACTGCAGGAGGACATGCCCTGTTTTAGATCCACCCGATCATTCCAAGTTTTTGCAAGGTCCGCTTCTTATGAAAAAAATTCTTTCGATGAGCAGCCTAGCCAAATAATTACAATTAGTCCTTTTAGTTGGATTTAGTATTAGATAAATTATTTTCTTCCCGTGACACTGAACAAACTGAGTATAATTTTATTTCGCTTTAGATTAGTATTGTAGAGTAGGAAGACTTGCAAGAATTTGTATAATATTTTTGAATTCTTCTCAAACTGAAAGGATCACATATCGAAGCAAATAATTTATGTATTGTTATGTAGGAGTTTGGATTACTCAAGACTTCTTTTAGGATCTTGAATTACTCTGAGCAATTCGCACAAGAGTTGAGAGTATAGTCTGAACACTAGCCATAGTGTGCCACGACGACCACTTGCACTACAGGAGCCTCGCGGCGCGGTCATCTTTCCTTTTTCCTCCTCGAGCCCCCTTCCTTTAGCTCTCATTGTAGCTTTTATGTGCAAGAGATTTGATCATGGGCATAAGCAAACAGTTTCACATTTCATTGGTGCACGCGCATGAAAAAATGAACTTGGAAGGATTTCTTTTCTAAGGTGATTTTCTTCATTATTGTATGCACGAGCATCATTCCTAAATATACTTTATCATTTGTACCCTCTTTTTGGTCCATGACGACCGTGATGTTCCTAATGAAACACAGGTCTGGAATTTATAATTTCCTGGATTAGTAGCCATTAGCGTATTCCTCATTTTTGTTTCCCTGGTCTCCCCTTTGCAATGCTCAAGATTGCCTGCTAGGTTTTCACTCACTATGAGAAGCTACTCAGACACACATGCATGACGCATGATAGATGCATTCCTTATATTTCTTTTTGATCTGATAGCTTTGAGCCTTTGACTTCCGTCTTTTTCATATATCTTTCCTTCTACAAAGGTGAGTCCTGGTTTCATGGAAATGTGCACTCCACAAGTGTGATTCGGAGGAGATCGGATCGAGCTCACGAGAGGGTCAGATTAATTGTTCAGGTTGGCTTCACTGTTTTTTCCGCTCGACTTGTATGTTGCTTTTTATCTGTATAATGAACCTAGAATATAGTTATGTATTTTGTAATACTTAATTCTTCAAAGTGATAACCAGTACTATGAATCTTGACGCATACTCCCTCTGTCCGAAAAAACTTGTCCCTCAAATGGATGTATCTAGCACCAAGTTAGTGCTAGATATATCCATTTGAGGGAGATGCTTGGGACAAGCTTTTTCGGACGGAGGGAGTACTATATTTATTTGGTGGTATACTTTAGCCCAGATTATGGGATTTTTGTTCAGGTATAGTTTCAACAAGTGAATCTAGAGTTGTTTGTGTTGCAGCATATACTTCTATTTTTCTATTAACTAAAATTATTGCCCCTTTGTGATCATGCGAAATATTTATCACTAGAGCTTTAGTACAACCCTTCTTTTTATTTATACTTGGCAAGACAAGTTATTTTAATTATTCTAAAGTTGCCTCCCAGATGATTATTCAGTGCATGTTTGAACAACCAGCCACTCTAATGTGCATAGATAAGATTGAGGTGCACAAGACCGCCTCAAGAGGCGCGCCACGGGCGCGCCCCAACTACTAGTCTCCACCAAGGGTAGATCACAGATCCACCACCAAGATCGAAACTCTTGCAGAACAAAACGATCGAATAGACCTTCAAAGAAGTATCCTAATCAAAAGGCTAGATGCGGAAACATGGATCTATGTAAATACAACAAAATATAAGCATGAATTGGACATAGAAGTAAGTTCACCTGGCTTAAAACTACACAAATACAAACAAATGACACCACTATTTATAAATCAAGTCGTAGAAGCACCGTCACTCGGATTCAAACCAAACTAAAGGGCGCACGTGAACAAGGTAGAAACACCAGCCTGTGGCTGGTAGGAACTGCTAGAGGACGAGGACGAAGCCCCTGGTTGAGCGTCACAAAGATCATCGGCAAAACGATCCACCGACCGGCTGGCTACATGTACGCACACCAGGCATGCGAGACCGCAAGATCCAGAATCAAGAGTTGAGAACTTACCGGAAAGATTTGGAGAAATTGCATGGCATCAAAGGACTACACGAGGACGCGATCGGCAAAGCAAACCAGAAACCAGGTCCTTAGCGAACATCCAAATCCCTGCCCCAAAAACTAAAACCGCACGACGAAGCAACCAAGCCGAGACAAAAGACGTCGAGAAAAGCACGCGCCACATGCACGCGGTGATATGTATGTCTTACCGGGGCAGGCAGGCGAGGAAGGAGCCGACTGGCTAGTCCCTCCGGCCACCGGTGAAGAGAGAGGAAAATGTGCGTGTCATGAGGGGAGGAGGTCCCTCCTCGTATCGTCAACTAGCTAGCCTCGTAGGTTCGGAAGGGAGCGACGAGCGTGAGAGAGAAGTGATGATTGGAATGGAGGCGAGGCGGGGTTTGTGAACTGCTGAAGGATTATCTTTCCATGCACCACAACATATCTTTCAACAAGTGTTGCATTTGTCGAAATGAATGCATGATGCCCTCTCTCAAATTCTGCTACGCCCTCTTGATAACATCAGCAAAGGACAGTTTGAAGCCTTGAGTTTGTTCTTTTAAAATGGCGATGACACAGGCAACCAGGCTTCTTGTTTGAAGGATAGTGTCACACCATTGCGCATACTGCTTTGTTGTCTGGCGTAACTTGTACCTTGCATAATTAAAATTCTTATGTAAGTTAGAGGGAGGTTTTATAAGGAATTGCAAGATTTCATCCATAAATAAAATGGAAATTTCAAGATATGATAAGATCCAAAATGCATGGCAAGGGATTGTAGCAGGTGTTTCATATAGATAATGGATTTGAGCTGCAAGGGTACTTACCAACCTATGTCGGTTCGAATAGATATGCAGATCATCGAGCCACTAAATTCTACAACCCATTCCATGATTGGACTTAGATAAATTGGAATCCCTTAATCTTCCTGGCCAGATGTACTTGAGGAAGAAGATAACTCACTGGCTCGGCTATTGAACGAAAGTCCCATCATCGTCTCTCATACAACCGGACCCAAAGATCGCTATATCATTGTCGACATCTAGTTTCATAGGGATGAGCTCCAAAGCATGAATCTAGAGTCCTGAATTATAGAGAACCCACTTGTTGAGTATTCTTCTTGGCATGCCATCTTCATTGTCAAACATGTACTCATCCATTTCAAAATCGCATGGTGTATAGTATGCGGGCAAAGGGTATTCGTTGGCAATCCGAGCTTCACCGATCTTGATGTAGGCATTTTTAGTTTTCTGTGAACTTCCACTCTTGGCTCTCTTCTTCTCCATTTTCCACTCTTCCTCTTCTTGCAACGTACTTGCAAGTTTCTCTTCAACCTCATTGTCGGTCACCTGCACCTCCTTGCACCGACCATCCTTGATCGCCAGAGTTCCATGTGAGGTCAAAGCTACCGGCTTGCTGAATCCCACCGTAAATTTACACTCATTTCTTAGTGCAACAAGAGCAGGCAGCATGGACACATCATCTCATCATCACTGTTTGATGTATGATCTAGTGCAGCAAGCTGGTTATGAATGAAATCACCCATGGAGATCACAAAGCCCATCCTTACCATTCCATTGAAGCTTCTGCTTGAATTAAATGAAACGAACGATGTTAGTGAGCAGCTCTTCTAGACACAAAGAAGGGATTTTTTCCGACCGATCTAGCTAGCTTCCTGTAAACTTCAACACATACACGAGCCTTTAGGCTGAATTGGTCAAAATAAGACCCATAGCTTGTTGTGGGCTTCACACATTTACAGTCAGCTACCTCTGTTGAGAGCCAAATTACCGAAGTGCCTTCTTTGTACCTAGAAATTGGCCAACCCTTAATCTGCCCAAACCTCACACTTTGTATTACATTTTTCCTATGCTTTTCAGTCTCATCATCAAAGGACATGACAAGAGCTGTCATGGAGACACCATCACTCTGGGACATATCAAACGGTTGCACATTACCATCTCTACCATGTAGGATGAAATCGAGGAGTTTCTTGTGGCATATCTTGTCTTCAGTTCATGTTCTTGTCAACCTAATAGCCTCTATTTCTTCCTTAGTCTGAATTTCCTTGATTTTCACAAATGAAGCTTTTTCGGATAAGTCAATTGCCTTCTCTTTGAAATTCAGGCAAACAACAGCTCTCTTTGATCTCTTGTTGGCAATTTCCGCATGATCAATGTTTGTGGTAGCATTTCTCTCCTCAATGAACGCATCATCCCTCTTATGAGGCTTTGTTTGTTGACGTATAAATGCATATGTACGCGGGTGTAGAAAAATTTCAGATCTGGTCATTCTTGCCTCAACCTCGGCAAGCTCAGGTTTTACCCCCTCCCCGCGCATCTATCCTATTCTGGAGATGGCAGAGATAGAGCACATGGACATCGTCGAAGTGATAATGATCGCGGCTGTGCTGGCGGAGGCGTGGATGCCTGGCTTCGGGACTCATATGGGGTGCACGTTCGACTCTGAGAAATTCTCCAACTTGATGTTGCAGATAGAGGTCCTTGCCGGAGGAGGATCTGTCCCTGACTCGGTGAGCAACAACGACGAGAAAGCCGATAAAGGACATACAATTGACTCTTCCTCAACAATGGCAGGCAAGCCAGTCTTAACCCTAAAGATCATTCTTATGAATTCACTTATTCTCGCTGGAAGAAGTCCTTTCTTTCTAAAGCTTTTCACTAATGGCATGAAAGAATCCGGTGAGACGCATCCAAGAATTAGGATTGCTGATTCAGAGGAAAATGCCCTTATGGAGCTTCTAAGATTCATGTATAGTGCAAAGTTGACAACAATTGAGCCCACTCTTCTGCTCGAGATCTTGATGGCTGCTGATAAATTTGAGGTTCTTGCTTGCATGAGGCACTGCAGTCAGTTGCTCACAAGCCTTCCTACGACCACATAATTTGCATTTCTATACCTAGACCATCCATGATCCTCTTTAATGGTTGCTGAAGTTTAGAGTGTGGTACATGTAGCCAAGGAATTCCTCGTTAACTAATACAAGGATTTTCGTAAGTTCGAAGCTGAAGTGATGAACATCGCTCTTGTTGGGATCGAGTCCATCTTTTCGAGTACTGACCCGATGTTACTATCTGAAGATGATGCATATTACTTCTTTCTCAACTGGGCCAGTGTGCGATACCCAAAATTTGAGGAAAGACGGAAGATCTAGAGTTGCGTTTACTTACGCTAATGCACGCAGGTCATATGACAGGTTTGTCACTTTAGAATGTCCTAGCGCAGTAATCGTTGATGATATAGACCATGAGCAAGTACCTCAATGTATTGCTGAGATACTTCTATACAAAGTTTACCCAACACAGATGGAAGGTACTCATGCAGCAGAAGTAGCAACCCATCACAATTTTCCAAGCAAACTTACGAGTTGAGGACCATGAAAGTTGTTGCGTTCGATCGACCCTGCCCACATGTTACAGTTTACATTGCATCGGAACCAAGAGGTCTTGAGTTTAAGATCTGGCTGGCGCAATTTAAAAATAAAAACTGCAGCCCACTTCTGGTCCACATTTAGGCCTGAGGGAGCCACACATGAGGGTGAGTGTTCGACGTATAAATGCATAACCCGTATTTCCCATCAAGTAGAGCTTTTGGGTGAACTGGCTTTTGCGTGCAGTTCTACATTGCTTGGCACCTCTTTGTTCCTGAAACCAAAAAAATGTTGGCTACACTTTATGATAATAGGAATGTTAGACACATTTTTTGTGAAAAAAATGTTGGATGCATTGAAAGAACTGAATGCAATGCAAGTATTCATGCATCAGATGAAACCCATACATAAAAGATATTAACATGGCTGATGTTTAATTACTCATTCTTTGATCCAGCCAATCTAATTATGCTCGATTAGTTGAATGCATGAGATGGCAAATATACCAATAAATAACAATGGTGTCTCGATCCACATCCTCATATACTACACTGCACATCAAACCAATAAAAATAATAAGTTAATGTCTAAAAATTGAGAACAAAAATAGCAAGGTAAACATGCGTACCTGCAGTACCCGCAGAATGTGCAGAGTTTGGCTTAATTCCCCTATAAAATTTGGAACCAAGTAGATATGTCAATTAGGAGTTCAGATAAATGTAGCAATCTAATTGTGAAATCAAGAGTCTATGGTTACACCGCAAAGCAGCAATTTGTTAACACATTTTCAAACAAGGACAAATCATGGGCGGCGGCCAACCATGGAGGCGAGACCACAAGATCCTTGACCAAAACACACCGAAAGCACAATTAAAAGAACACACAACACATGATTCCAGCCAGCTGCCCGATCGACTATCATTCATCCAAGGTTACGATGCCCAAGGAAAGATCCGGGAGCACACACACGCTTCGACCAACTGGCTAGACCCAAACCATCTAGGCAAGACCACAAAGGTCCATGATCCAATGTTTAGAACCCGCCAAAAAATTGGAGAAATCGCATGGCGTCAAAGGAGTACACGCCGACACAATCGACAAAGCAAACGGAGAAAAGCAGAAACCAGATCCGATCCTCGACGAAACGTCCAAATCCCTGCCCAAAAACAAAAACAACACGGTGCAGCAACCAAATCGAGACAAAAGACGGAGAGCAAGCATGCACCGCACAGGCGCCACACACTCATTGTAAATCCTACCGGGGCAGGTTAGGAAGGAGCCGGTCGGCTGGTCCCTTCGGCCTCCGGCGGCGAGAGAAGAAAGTGTGTGCGTGAGCGGGGGAGAAGGGTGGGTGCATCTCGTCATCTAGTTAGCCTCGCAGGTTTGGAACGAAGCGACGAGCGAGAGGAGATGAGACGCATATGGGGGAGAGGATTAGAATGGAGGCGGGCCAGGGGTATAAATAGAGGCGGGCGCGGTCTAACGAGAGAGAGAAGTGGAAAGATGTCCGTCTGTCCGTCCGAGGGTATAGGGCGTGGGTTTGGATGGGGTGAGTCCGTTGGGCAGGAGGGCGATGTCCTCCATGAAGGGCATGGGCTCGCGCTCGGGATTGACCTCGCGGAGGAGTAACTCCTTTCCCGTTTTGTTGTGACGCTGCAGGTTTCTTTCCATTCTTATTGGCGACCATCCTCCCTCCCCGTTCAAATGTGCCAGCTGCCCGTCGCTCGAACACAAAAAGGTGTGCCACTTGGTTCACATTTATATTAGGAAAAGTATACATGGTATACTTGGAAAACAATTATGGCAATATGAAATTGATCGCTTGCTCACCCAAAGTGCATGAAATGGCCCTTTAGCGTTGTTGAGCCAGGCACCCCTCGCGGCATGATCTGATGTCACCTCAAGAACTCCACCTGAGACCAAAGCTACCGACTTGCTGAATCTCACTTTAGATTTACACTCATTTCTTATGGCCACAAGAACGGGCAGCATGGAAAACATTTCGTCATCGTTGTTTGCTATATGATCCAGTGTAGTGAGCTGGTTATGAATGAACTCACCGATGGAGATCAAAAGTCCTTGCTCACTGTTCCGTTCCATTGAAGCTTCTGCTTGAATTCATGGAACGGACAATGCTAGCGACTAATCTTCCATGCTCAGCAAAAGATTTCCGCTGACCAATCTAGCCAGTTTCCTGTAAACTTCAACACACACAAGAGCTTTCTGGCTGGAAAGGTCAAAATGAGACCTATAATTTCTTGTGGTATTCACACATTGGTAGTCAGCTAGTTTAGTTGAGAGCCAAATTATTGTAGTGCCTTCTTTATAACCAGAAATTGACTAGCCCATGACGCGCCCAAATCTCACAAAGTGTATGCCTGTTTTTCTGTCCTTTTCCACATCATCATCTAAGGGCATGATTAAGGCTGTCATGGAGACACCATCACTTTGAGACATTTCAAACGGCTGTAGATTACCATCTTTACCATGCAGGATGAAATGGAGGAGTTTCTTGCGGCATTTCTTATCTTCAGGTCCTGTTCTTGTCAACCTAACAACCTCTATTTCCTCCTTAGTTCGGATTTAGTTGGTTGTGACAAGTGAATCTTCTTCCGATAAGTCAAACGCGTTCTCTTTGAAATTCGAATGGGCAACTGCTCTCTTTGATCTCTTGTTGGCAATGTCCCCGTGAGTAATGTTGGTGGTAACATTGCTCTCCTCAACGATCTCATCATCCCTCTTATGAAAGAGATTTTGCTTGGTGCCTCTTTGTTCCTGAAAACCGTAAAATGTTGGACACATATTCACGGACACATTTTTTGCAACAAGAAATGTTGGACACATTGAAAGAAGTGAATGTAATGCAAATCTGTATGCACCAGAGAATCCCATACATAAAAATATTAACACGGTTGATGTTTAACTATTCATTCTTTGATCCACCCATTCTAATTATGCTCGCTTACTACACATAGTGGCCTTGTAAAATATAATGCTGAATGATTAGTTAAATGCATGAGATGGTAGACTTATCAATATATAACAATGATGTCACAATCAATAGCCTCGTATACTACACCACACAATAAAAGGCTAGGGCTCCTTTGCCTCCTGCCGGCGCCGCTCGCGGTACGCCTCGTCTCCCGTGGCCTTAGGGCCATGGGAGCGGAGTGGATCCCGAACCTTGCCGGTGGGAGGGCTCCGTTTTTTGACATTTCTTTGAGTTTTGTTAGGGCTTGTGTCCTGCTCGGGAAGGCGAGATGGCGGCGGCTCCCTGAAGATGGAATAAGCTTCTCCCCGCCTAGGCCCCGTTCCGGCGGTACTTCTAGGATCACTGGTGGGCGTGTGGAGGTGTGTCTTTGGCAGATCTGTATTTGGTGGATTTGCTCGGATCTGGTCGTCATTTGTCTATGTTCTTGTGTCTTCAGGTCGGATTCTTCTGATCAACGCTACTCTTGAACAGCAGTGGTTGCTGTCCTGTTGCGTTGGTTCTATGGGGCTGTAGCACGACGACTTTCTGACTGTCTACTACAAAACGTTTTGCTCGGCTCCGGCGAGAGATGGGCGATGATAGCGGCGCGTCTTCGGCTCGCTTCAGTTCTTGTAGTCGTCGGTAGGTGATCTACGGATCTGGATGTAATTTTTATTATTTCTTTGTATTCGTTGTACTACAATAATTGAAGATGAATAGGTCGGAAGTTTTTCCGGAAAAAAAATACGACACCGCACATCAAACTTATAAAAATAATAACATTATGACCGTGTAATCTGATAACATGGAAAATGCTATGGTACATAAACTAAAGCATTTCCATGAATAAGTTATTAATATCTAAAATTTAGGAACAAAAATAGCAAGGAAAACATACATACGTGCAGTACCAGCAGAATGTGGAGAGTTTGGCATAATTCCCCTGTACAGTTTAGAATCAAGTAGATATGTTAATTAGAAGTAAAGATAGATGTAGCAATCAAATTGCAGAATCAAGAGTTTGGCGAGTTACATAAAAACAACACTTGTTAACACATTTTCATACATGTACCTAGTTCCAATGGCGGAGTGGTGGGGGTGGGCAAAAAGCTTACCTCGGTGCAACCTACAAATCTCTACCAAGGATGTATAAAAATTCACCACCACGTAAACCAAGAGTCCTGCACAATAGAACCATAAATTAGACCATACATCTAGAAATGTCATCATATACACATCGAGGGAAGAAGCTTCACCTGGATTCAAACCAAAGGTGTGACGAGACACCACCATGCATAAATGAAACATAAAATCACAATAAGCCGGATTCAAACCAAAACGAGTGACGAAATGCCAAGTAAGAAAAATCATATCGCATGACATTTGCTTATGGCGGATGGTGTGTACAAAATGAAAATGCGAGCAGGGACACTCAAACTCATGCGGGTGGCAGGTGTCAACACCTGCGGACCACCAGAATAAGCCAAATACACAAAGCGATCACCATATGTCGCCAATCGCGGTCACAGTTCCATGTCTTCTACACGTTCTATGTCGCGCAGAATGTACCAGCAAATTGGGCTTTGTGGAGGCCTTGAAACAACACCAGCTGTCATGGGAAGGCAGGGTGTAGACCTCCCGGTTCCGATATCGAAGACCATGCCTTTGACCTCTAAACCGGCTGATCCAGTACATACAGTTACCCTTCAGTCTGGGGATACCTTGGGCATAAATTGACACCGTGTTGTTCCTCCCGACAAACACTGAGTAGCCACCCAAGTGGGTGACGGCATCCCAACATGGTTGGCGCTTGGGGATAATATGTCGAACAAATATTTCATTCTGCTCCTACCAGTCTTGACCATCACGGTTGGCAGCTGCAAATTGACCCTGCGGCTCGCGTTCCTCCCGATTTGGTGAAGGAGAAGACCAAGAACCAGCGCCTATAGGGCACTGGAAAGCCACCTCGCCATATGACATATACATGGTGGACACCCCAACAGAAGGGGATGGCGATGGAACAACGGAGGATGACCCCTCCAAGAAACAGCCTAAGTGCCGGCGTGAGCGGCGCCGCTCTAAATCCCGCCAAAGCAAAAACGGCGAGTCCGGCACCGGAGACAATAACACCCGGACGGTTAAAGACAACCCCTCCAAAGCAGGATTCAGCGTAGGAGGATGGAGAAGCCAGCCCTCATGAGAGAGCGGCAGACAGAGAGGTCGAGGACGATAATTACGTGCCTCCCCGAAGATGAAGCAAGCCTCAACGACGACGAATTTGTCGTGCCTGAGGACCCCATCGAACAAGAGCGTTTCAAACGCAGGCTCATGGCCACGGCAAGAAGCCTCAAGAGAAAACAGCAGCAGCTTAGAGCTGACCAAGACTTGCTAGCCGACAGATGCACGGAAGTCCTCGCTGCTGAAGAGTACAAACTCGAACGCCCCTCCAAGAGCTACCCAAAGCGCAGGCTGCTACCCCAACTAGAGGAGGAAGCAACTAAACCTACATCACCAGCGTATGATGCGGCCGATCGGCCACCCCGTGGCCGCGACCGAGAGGCCTTTCGGCCCTAAACTCAAGCCGCACCTCGACGCCGCTCAAAAAGTACCAAGGCACGGGGAAACCCGCCAGACCTGCGAGACATATTGGAGGACAAGGCAAGGCAAACAAGATCGATCTACGGATCACGTGGGCACCCCATGACACGTGACGATAACCGTCACGCCGGATATGGCAAATACGGCCAGGCCGAACACAACAGACAAAGCTCATCCGAGCTACATCGTGATATAGCCCAAAGACAGAGGCGCCAAGACACCCACTATGCTTCCACAGATGAAGTAATGGATCATCAAATCCCGAGGGTTTTAAACCCGTAAACATCGAATCATAAGATGGCACAACAGATCCTGCGGTATGGATCGAGGATTATCTCCTTCATATCCACATGGCCCGTGGTGATGATCTACACGCTATCAAATACCTCCCACTCAAGCTTAAAGGATCGGTTCGGCATTGGCTTAACAGCTTGCCAGCAGCGTCAATTGGTTGCTGGGAGGACCTGGAATCTACATTCCTTGACAATTTCCAGGGCACCTATGTGCGACCACCAGACGCCGATGACTTAAGCCACATAATTCAGCATCCATAGGAATCGGCCAGACAATTCTGGACACGGTTCCTAACCAAGAAAAATCAAATAGTCTACTGTTCGGACGCAGAGGCCCTCGCAGCCTTCAAGCATAACATCCGAGACGAATGGCTTGCCCGGCACCTAGGACAGGAAAAGTCGAAATCTATGGCAGCCCTCACGACACTCATGACCCGCTTTTGCGCGGGAGAAGACAGCTGGCTAGCTCGTAGCAATAACATGACCAAGAGCCCTGGTAATTCGGATACCAAGGAAAACAATGGCAGGTCGCGTCGCAACAAGCACAAACGCCGCATTAACGGCGACAACACTGAGGATACGGCAGTTAATGCCGGATTCAGAGGCTCTAAACCCGGTCAGCGGAAAAAGCCATTCAAAAGAAATACTCCGGGCCCGTCCTGTTTAGACCGGATACTCGATTGCTCGTGCCAGATACACGGCACCCCCAAACAACCAGCCAATCACACCAACAGGGATTGTTGGGTATTCAAGCAGGCAGGCAAGTTAAGTGCCGAAAACAGAGATCAGGGGCTGCATAGCGATGAAGAGGAGGAGCCCCGGCCGCCGAACAACAGAGGACAGAAGGGCTTTCCCCCACAAGTGCGGACGGTGAACATGATATACGCAACCCACATCCCCAAAAGGGAACGGAAGCGTGCGCTTAGGGACGTATATGTGTTGGAGCCAGTCGCCCCAAAGTTCAACCCATGGTCCTCCTGCCCGATCACTTTTGATCGAAGGGACCACCCCACTCGCATTCGTCACGGCGGAGTCGCCGCATTGGTCCTAGACCCAATCATTGACGAATTTCACCTCACTAGAGTCCTCATGGACGGCGGCAGCAGCCTGAACCTGCTTTACCAGATACAAAGTCGGAAAATGGGCATAGATCCCTCAAGGATTAAACCCACAAAGGCAACCTTTAAAGGCGTCATACCAGGTGTAGAGGCCAGCTGTACAGGCTCAGTTACACTCAAAGTGGTCTTCGGATCCCCGGATAATTTCCGAGTGAGGAGTTAATCTTCGACATAGTCCCGTTCCGCAGTGGCTATCACGCCCTGCTCGGACGAACCGCATTTGCAAAGTTCAATGCGGTGCCGCACTACCATATCTCAAGCTCAAGATGCCAGGCCCTTGCGGAGTCATTACGGTCAATGGATACACCGAATGCTCTCTCCGAACAGAGGAGCACACGGCGGCCCTCGCGGCGGAAGTACAAAGTAGCCTCTCAAGGCAATTCTCCAGCCCGGCTGTTAAGCGTCCGGACACCGTCAAGCTCGCCCGGAGTAGCCTATAACAAGACCATCTGGCACGTTCCGAGCTAGCATAGCAGTGCGTCCCCAACCCCAGCCCTCGCGAGATTGTGAAACCAGTACCACGCATACATAATTATGCTCTAGAAATACCGTGGGCATAAGGGGAGGGGCACAACCACGGCATGCCCAGAATGCGGCTCAACTGCGCTAGGGGCTCCCGATTTTTGTGATTTTTCTTTTTTTTACTTTCAGGACTCCACTATTCGAAGACCTGTCCAAAGCAATACAATCGCCCGAACACACGATGCAACAGCCGGGGAGACAAAGAAGCCACGTCGAGCGTCCGGTGGTCTCTATAACGAGCTAAATACCTGTCTTACTTAAAGTCTTGCGCCTTGCCTCGGAGAGGACATGTCAAATAATCCCATTTCTTGCCTATCGCACTATTTGTATCGTTCTGCTTTCGTAGCAGCCCTCTAATAAACAATACATAGCTCTTGTCTATTATTGCATTCTTTTTTTATGTACATATGTTCAGCTATGACATTATGCAACCGTACACTTTGGTACGGCCAATACACCAGGGGCTTAAGTTCCCCAAAATACGATGTGAGAAGACCGAACACTCTCATGAGTGCGGCACCCCGAACTTATAGCATTATATGCATCGGCTCCGAATCATGTCTTGGTTCAATAGTTGGGTTTGCCCGGCTCCCATATTTTGGTACCTTACGTTCCGCTATATAGGCTAAGGTAGCGCTGGGAGAACTACTGTGATTGTGCCTCAGCTTGAGCTGGGTTAACACCTCGAGAGAAAGCTAAAACTGACCCGTCATGATAGGGCGAGAGCCGGTCGCTGTTCATGAGGTTTTTCGAGTCCTTAAAGACTTATGCCGCTTAGAGCGAGGAGCTGGCTTTGTCCAGCCTAGGCGTGGATAGCGCCCCGAACTCGGTCTTCCAAATACTAGGGGCTTCGCCGAAATTTAAAATTATAGAATTCTATGGCTAAGTGAGAGTGATAAAGCATTATAAGTCCGATTGCCTTGTTACGTTGTCTTTGGCGCCTCCTCGACGGACCCAAGAATGGGAACAAGAGCGCTCAGGTTTATGCGAACACCCCAAAGACTCGTGGCATGGGGGTAGAAGCCGACGACTTACATCTCTCAGATTTAATAAACGGCCGCACAGAAGGTAATATTTTAAATTCAAAAAGCGTTGCTTAGCGCATATGAACAAGTTTTCAGTTCACAGGATAAACACGAGTGAGTTTACTCAAAAATTACATCCCTGGTACATTCAGTCGCCACAAGACGGGCACCCTTTAGGATGCCCTCATAATACATCTCGGGCCTCCGATGCTCCATCCCCTTCGGTGGCCCTTCTCACACCAAATTTCTCAAGATCCAAAGCTTGCCCCAAAGTGCACTTTAGCACGGGCAAAATCTCACGGGCGCCTTCGATGCATACGGGCGCTTGATGATTTCAAGCCGCGGACAGCATCCACTAGCCGCCTCACCAGCCAAGTAGCTCTCGGCAGACCTCCCAGCCACAGCTGGCCTATAAGGCCCTTCATGGCTTGTTCGGCCACCTTATGGAGCTCGACCAGCTGCTTCAGTTGGTCGCTCAAGGGCACCGGGCGTCCGGCCTCAGCATACTGGGACCAGAACACCTCCTCCGTCAAGCTCCCTTCTTCGGCTCGGTAGAATGCGGCGGCGTCAGAGACACTGCGGGGTAGATCTGCGAATGCTCCTGGAGAGCTCCCGATTCGTGGAAGTAACACGTAATTCACTTTCACATGCTTGCTTTGCATAAAGAATGCCTTACCCGCCGCTATCTTTTTCATCGCCTCAATATCCTGGAGGGCTTTTTGCGCTTCGGCCTTGGCAGACTTGGCGCTTTCAAGTGCCGAGGCAAGTTCGGACTCTCGCGTCTTGAGTCAAGCTCTAAACTCTCGTGTTTCTTCACAAGAGCATGGAGCTCTTGCCGCACCTCTGCCACCCGCGCCTCTTGTTTCTCTCGCTCGGTGCGCTCCATGGCCGCTTTGTCTTGACCTTGGGCGGGCGCTTCCTTCAGTCGCCACCTCGGTTGTGGCCCTGTAACATTCACGTTGGTCCTGTCATTATTTGCAACCAGGTATTTTTATATATATTTACATAAGGCACTACCTACTTTCGTTGTCCTCGAGCTGCTTCTTGGCAAGGCCGAGCTCGTTCTCAGACCACTCGAGGCTCTGCTTCAATGCATCGACCTCCGCAGTCAGTGCAGCAGAGGTCAGCAACGCAGCCTCCATTCCCATATTGACATATTTCTGTTAGACTCCTGCACAGATATCTTTTTTGATCCTCATCCGGCTTTTCTTTCCGAACACCAAACTGAGCATCAGGGGCTACTGTCTATGCGGTAACATTTTTACATGTTTTAAAATACATACCTCAAAGCCTGTTAGAAGGCTGGCACAGGCTTTTGTCAGCCCGCTCTTGGCGGACTGAACCTTCTCGATCACCGCACTCATAACAGTGCAGTGCTCCTCATCGACGGAGGCGCTGTTAAGCACCTCCAGCAAATTGCCCGGCGCCTCCGGTTGGAAGGAGGCCGCCCGCGTCGTAGGCTTGCCCTTCTTGTGAAGGGGCCGCCTGCCTGACTCTGGAACCACTGAAGGTTCCGGTGCGGTGTCCGGCCCACGGCCAGACTTAGATCCATCCAGCGTTTTATCCCCTTCAGGCCTGGAGTCCGGGAGGTCGCCTTGCTGCGCCTCCAGGACCACCTCCTCCTGGCTCAGCCCCTTTCGGGACTCCACCTCGGCTTCATCCGTAGGGCGGGAGGAGGAAGCCGTCGGGAGTGAAAGATTGTTCATATCCGACGAGTCCAGGGAGCCACTCGACGAATCGGCAAGCTGATCCTCGGGCGGACTGCATGATTATATTCGGCGTCAGAAGGCACTGTGCAATGAAGGAATACCGTGAGTTATTCTGGTAACCGGAAAATTACGATTTCGCCAGGGGCTTGGCCCTGGATAGCCACTCCTCTCCGCCGTCTTCGGCGTCGGAGGCGTAGTCCGGAAGAAGGGTCTTCCCCTTCTTTGACCCTCTGGCCTCCCCAGTTGGGGCGGCCTTCCTTTTCTTTCCTCCCTCCGTTGGAGGGGGAGAGGCTTCTTCTTCCTCCTCCTTGTCTTCAGAGCAGGAGTGCGCTTCGGGGTCGTCGGGCGATGAGTCCGACACCACCAGTCGCCGGGAGCTCCTTCGAGTTCCCGTGGCCTTCTTCTTGACCTTCTTCTTCGGCACCACATGGGGTGCCGGGACCAGCAGCTTTGTCAAGCGGGCGTCTGCTGGGTCTTCGGGCAAATGAGCCGGACAGTCGATCTTTCCGACCTTCTTCTGCCAGTCCTGTTAAAGGAATGGGAGTTTAGATCCCGCATAGAGTCAAACTATGAAAAACAAATACCCTGTAATGGGTAAACTAAGCTTACCGCGCTGGCTTGGCGCTTTGCGCAGAATCGCGATCCTCGGTAGTGGGAGGGTGGACCTCGGAGCTCTTGAAAAGCACCTTCCAAGCATCTTCATGCGTTGTGTCAAAGAGCCTGGACAGAGTTTGCTGTTGAGTCGGGTCGAATTCCCATAGGTTAAAAGCCCACCGTTGACACGGGAGGATCCGACGGAAGAGCATGACCTGGACTACATTGACGAGTTTAACCTTCTTGTTCATGAGGTTCTGGACGCAGGTTTGGAGTCCGGTCGCCTCTTCCGGATTACCCCACGACAGGCCCGTCTCTTTCCATGAGGTGAGCCGTGTGGGGATGCCAGATCGGAACTCGGGGGCCGCTGCCCATTCAGGGTCACGCGGCTCGGTGATGTAGAACCATCCCGATTGCCACCCTTTGATGGTTTCCGCAAAGGAGCCCTCGAGCCATGTAACGTTGGCCATCTTGCCCACCACGGTGCCTCGGCACTCCGCTTGTCGGACGCCCACGACCTTCGGCTTGACATTGAAGGTCTTCAGCCATAAGCCGAAGTGGGGCTGGATGCGGAAGAAGACCTCACACACGACGATAAACGCCGAGAAGTTGAGGATGAAGTTTGGGGCCAGATCGTGGAAATCCAGGCCATAGTAGAACATGAGCCCTCGGACAAATGGGTGAAGAGGAAAGCCCAGTCCATGGAGGAAATGGGGGAGAAACACGACCCTCCCATGGGGCCTGTGGGTGGGGATGAGCTGCCCCTCATCTGGGAGCCGGTGCGCGATGTCGTTGGACAAGTATCCGGCTTTCCTCAGCTTCTTGATTTTCCCCTCCGTAACAGAGGAGGCCATCCACTTGCCTCCCGCTCCGGACATGATTGGAGAAGGTTGAGGTGAGAAGTGCGGACTTGGGCGCTGGAGCTCGAGTGCGCAGGAATAGATAAGCAAGGGAGGAGGAAGGCGTAGATGGAAAGGGTGGATTCTTATCCCCTTATATGGGCGGCCGAAACTATGTGCCCCCACCAGCCTAGTAAAACTCGCTTATCTCCCAAGCGCCGCGATTAATGGCGCGGTTGGGTTGCCCACGCCCGTATTGATGAGAATCTCGGAATAAGGGGACACGATCTCTGCGTTGACAAGACGTGCCAAGCAAACCGCCTCTTCATCTATTTGAGGTGGGACAAGAAAGCGATTCGAATAAAGGCTTGGCTGTGGCATGATGTCACGCCACGGAATACGTCGTGATTAGATTTGTGCAAATATTATTCTCTACGGTGGTATGTGGAAACTATTTTGCGAGCCGGACACTATCCTTGTGTTCAACATCTTCTATGAAGTATTCGGAGGAGGAACCCGCCTTGCAATGCCGAAGACAATTTGCGCGCCCAGACTTCGTCGGCATTGAAGCCTGGTTCAGGGCTACCGAGGAGTCCTGGATTAGGGGTGTCCGGATGGACGGACTATGACCTTTGGCGGACTGCGGACTATGAAGATACAAGATTGAAGACTCGTCCGTGTCCGGATAGGACTTTCCTTGGCGTGGAAGGCAAGCTTGGCGTACGATATGTAGATCTCCTCCCATTGTAACCGAATCTGTGTAACCCTAGCCCTCTCCGGTGTCTATATAAACCAGAGAGGTTTAGTCCGTAGGACGAACAACAATCATACCATAGGCTAGCTTCTAGGGTTTAGCCTCTTTGATCTCGTGGTAGATCAACTCTTGTACTACCCATATCATCAATATTAATCAAGCAGGAGTAACCTCCATCGAGATGGCCCGTACCTGGGTAAAAACATCGTGTCCCTTGTCTCCTGTTACCATCCGCCTAGATGCACAATTCGGGACCCCCTACCCGAGATCCGCCGGTTTTGACACCGACACTAAGCATTTTGAGCAAGAACCTCATTAAGCAACACCTCATCCCTCCTTGATAGTATTGGCTTTTCCTATGGACTCAATGTGATCTTGGATCACTAAAATAGAAAATGTAGCTAGGGTCTTGAGCTTTGAGCTTGAGCCAATCCTTTTGTCCTTAGCATTTTGAGGGGTCCACTTTTCTCATCCATGTCATGCCAATCATTGAGCTTTCCTGAAATATTTATCTTGGAATAGCATTAGCTCAATGAGCTATATGTTTTTAGGAATTACAAAAACCACCTAGGGATAGGGCACTTTCAATCTCCCCCTTTTTGGTAATTGATGACAACATATAGATCAAAGCTTTGACAAATGATAATAAGATTGAGAAATGTTGTCGCTTTGAGAAGTATTTGAAAAGCAAGAGCTCCCCCTAAATTTGTGCATATTTGAAGATTTGCTTTGGACTGCAAATGCACAATGAGTTAGGATCATGGGTTACTCTTCCATGTCACATACATCTTGTTGGAGCGCTCAAAATGATAATAATTAAATACATGCACTCATCACCAAGCAAAGTGAATGATCATATGGGGATATAAGAGATAATATCATTGAATCAAGCAATAATGTAGCATAGCATATGATCAAACACATGATCATCCAAGTATCACACAAAACCATAGAGTATCTCAAACAAGCAAACAAATAAAGTTCAACCACCAAAAACAAGAGAGAACAAAAGCATCACTCTCTCTCGAAGCCTATGATCTATACATTTTCTCCCCCTTTGGCAACACGTTACCAAAAAGTTCATAAAAAATGCATAGTGCTAAAACGACTCTCAGGCTTGGTCTTGATGAGGTGGTGTAGAAATGACTCTAAGGACGAAGGCATTAGTTGATGTTGATGGAGCTGGTGGAGTGGCTACTGGAGCTGGTGGCACTGAATTGTTGTTGCTGGTGCAGATCAAGTTGCTTTGGTGTCTATAACTGGCACTTCAGCAGATCTCTGACCTCTGGGCACACTAGCAAATGTATCTGTGGTAGACTAGCCCTTCTTCTCCTCCACTTCCTCCTGAAGTTGCTCAACAGCTGACTGTATCTCAGTGACCTTCACATCTAAATAATAGAACTTCTGCTCTATGATTCTCTCCAAGCTCTCCTGTTTTTGTGTCAGGGTGGCCAAACCCTTCTCAATCCTCAGAGTGGAGGCAATCAAGTAGCCAAGATGATCTTGCTTGCCCGTCAGGAAATATCGAGATGCCTCATCAATAGTTGGCATCTTTGTAGCTTTCTCAGTCCTTGCTTTCGTCTTCTTTTCTTGTGCTTGCACAGATGATGATTCATTTTCATCCATCACCACAGTGTTGTCCTCAAAGTCTGGGTAGATGTGCAGGTGTTCCTTGTCCAAGAGATAAGTGCCAGTGCCCATCTTGGAGTTGATAAGCTCCTGAATCTGTGGGGCATACCCACAACTCCTCTTCTGATCAGCAGCAGTCCTCTTGATAGTTTCGATAGTTAGGCTCATGACTTTGAACTTTTCAGGCACATCAAATATGTGAAGCAGGTTAATTGCATGGCCTCTTATCATCTTGTGATCACCTGACTTTGGCAATACTGTGTGCCTTAGGATCCAATTGATTGTTGGCAATCCTGACAACATACAATGTACTGATCAAAACTTGTGTGTCTCAAGTGCAGCATCTGGTATCTCTCTGTACATATGTGCCATGGAGTTGTGATCCTTCTTCTTCTTGGCATAGACATCCAACTCATCCTCATTCTCCTTAGGAGAATTGATCAATTTTTCCCATTCTTGAACTGATGATTGGTACCTAGTACCTTCAGACATCCAGACAATCCTTCCATCTGGGTAGAAATGAGCTGTGGAGTAGAACTGCATAATAAGCTCATCATTCCACTTTGTGAGTTTCTGCCCAACAAAGTTCTCTACCCCGCATGACTTGAAACTATCATAAATTCCAGGATAGTGCTCTTCATTGTCTAATGTACTTACAATCCACCCATCTCATATCACAGACTATAGGCTTCTTGTCAAGCAGCACTGTCTCATAGAAATCCTGCTGTTCCTTTGTATGGAACCTGTAGTCCACAATGATCCTTCTCTCTGACGCATAGGGATCAGTCAATCTCTACTGTCTGTGTCTTGCATCCTTCCTGAGCTTCATGTCCTCAGCTACTGGATAAGCATCATTGTGATCTGGAATTTTGGGCTTCAACTTCCTCAAGACATCTGACTCATCATCTTCTTCTTCAACAGCAGCTTCTGGCACTCGGACCTTGTTCTTTTCTTTAGCAGGAATACTCCTGGTGTTCCTCTTGGGTGCAGCCTTGGGCTTAGGTGCAGCTACCTTGGGAGCTTCTTTGGGCTTTGATGGAGCAGCCCCTGATCTTATAGCATATCCCATAAGCTTTTGAGCTTTAGGTCTTTGGTCAAAGAACCTCTTCCTCTTCGTCCATCATAGAGGGTTTTCCAACTACTCTGGCCATAGTCTTCTTAGCTCTTTCTTTCCTTTTCTTCTCAGCCACTACTTGCTCTTTGGGTTCAGATACCAAAGTCTCTTGAGTTGTTCCTCTGACCTTCAACATAGGAGTCCTCTTGGCTGGAACTATCCTGTTCTTACCAGGCTTAATGGCAGCAGCTGTGCCATATTCCTTCTTCAGCACCTTCCTAGATGTGGCCTCATCCTCTTCTGCCACATAGTCCTCATCTTTAGAATCTGAGGTTCTCCTCTTTATGGCCCTGGTGGCTGCCTTTGGCATGTTGCTGGGTGTGCTCCTGCTACCCTCATCTGAGGTACTGGAGGGACTAGTGCCCTCACTCAAGTGAACTTCCTCTTCAGCTCTGTTCTAACTGTCACTTTGATCTGACATAGTGCAAACTCTGATAGCAGACCCTGTGAATAGATATAGATGAGGTAGAGGGGATGAGCATGACAAAGCACATAAGTTATTGCAAAAGAATGAGTCAAAAACTTAGTTTAAAATTTCCACAGAAAGCATTCCGGATGTACCGATTTGTAAACTCGGTGATACCCAAGCAGCTTTTGGAACCTAAACTAGTGAACTCGGTCAGACTGAGTCATAGTTCGGTGGCATCGAGACTGCTAGGGTTTCACAAAGTCCTGAACTCGGTCACACCGATTTGCAATTCTCTGTCAGACCGAGAATCACAAGTGCAATGGCCTAAGCCAAATTGGTGGAACCGATTTCTACAACTCGGTTGGTCCGAGATGATTTCGGCGGAAATCTAACCCTAAATTTTGAATCAAAACTAATCTATTTCGCTGGATAGGATGATCTCAATGGTGGCAAGATACATGGCAAAACAATGTGCTAGGAATCGGAGTGAGATTAGCACAAGGATCAAGTCCATACCGTAAGTGCGGCGATGGACTTGATACGGCGGCAACGGCGGAGACGATTCCCGTTGATGGCGGGGGAGACCAACGGCGAGAGGCGGCTGGCGATGAGGAAGACGATCTGGAGACCCAGGGAGGCAGAGCAGGCTGAGCGCGGGCGAAGGGATTCGAAGAAATTTCCAAATTTTGGCCCGGGGGTATATATAGCCTGACCCAGTCGGTGTGACCGGAAAGTTCAAATCGGTTGCACCGAGATTGAAAACCTAGATCGACTTAGTGATCTCGGTATGACCGAAATGGAGGAATCGGTCAGACCGAAATGCACAAAGAAGTTTTGGAAGTTTAAGTCTATGAAGAATCGGGGACTCCGGGTGCTCCTCACACAGAGTGGTTCGAATCTGACTTGATCAAACTTTGTGATGTAGCATGAATAGAGTTTGAGACAAGAATAGCATAGATAGCTAGAGAGGGTTCTTAGGCATTCTCGTCCATCCACTTGCAAAAGAAAAAGAAGCCAAACAAGCAAAACAACAAGTGGATGTCCTCGAATGAGTAAAATATGCAAACGACATGCTCACACAATAAAATGGCAGATAAATTATGTGACAAAGAATGCACAACCAATTCTAGCATCTATCAAGCAATTGGCGATTACTAGGTCATCTATATATGAGTATATTGAGTTAGAAGTCAAATGAGAACATTTGATCATAGGTCATACTCATCGTTTAAGCTCAAGTGGCATTGCCACTTTTACATAATGCATTGATGTGTTCACATCATTAGAGTTGCTTTAGCTCAATTCTTAGAGTAAAGCTCCCCCTAGATGAGAGATCCCCCCTAAGAGGGATGAACTAACGTTGGGTTTTGTCGTTGATGACTTCATGTAGGTGTTGAAGATGTGGATGCTCTATGTTGATGTAGATCTTTTGGAGCAATCCTTAGAAGTGAGTTGCACTTTCAATGCCTACACGGGTTAGTCCCACAAGGAACAAACAAGGATATCCATAGACATAGAGTGATGCACACACAAGATGATGTCTATGAAAGCATTGGGTTACCTTGTCCCTTGTCTTACCAACAATATGGTTTGTGACTCCACGAACTAGTGCAAGATGTGGAAGTTGGTTGCACTTGTCCTCACTGAAATGATAAGAGTGAAGTATGTTGGCGGAGTCACCCTCAAGAACTCTCTAGTTCCTCTTCTTCGGGATCCACACCATCTTGATGGGAATCCTTGGAGTTGTAGTCATACTTGATGAAGTAGAGCTTGTTGTAGTCTTGGGAACCCACTTGACCAAGGCCTTAGGAGCTTCTTCAAATGCATTAATCTCCTCTTCAAGCTTGTCCTTGCCTTTCTGCTTGTGGTCTTGTGGTGGAAGATCATCTTGAGCTTGTGTCCCTTTGAATGAAGTAGGATCATACTTCGCTTGTTGAGGAACATACTTCATCTTGGGGTATTGATCTTCTTCCCACTCAACTTCATTGGCATTGAACTTTCGTTCAAAACCAACACCTTGGTTCTTCCGTTGCCTTCCTTACTTGCGTACAATTTCCTCGAATAGCTTACTTCTGGCAAGGCTCTTGTAAACACCTTTCTCTATAATTCCCTTCAATAAGCTGTTTTCTTGCTCAAGTGTAACTTGGCTAAGAGAATCATTAGTGGAATCAAAAGAACTACTAGGAGCAACAACATTGGATTTAGCATGATGATTGTTGTTACTACTGGAGGAAAAATCTTTATTGTTCTTGTTACTAGACTTGATCTGAGGCATGTAAGTAGATAAGAGTAAACACTTGGCAATGTAAGAAGAACTTTTCTTGAGAAGATCATCATTGATAGTCTTTAAAAACTCATGTTCTTGCTCAAGGTTGAGCTTTTCAAAACATAATTTCTCATGAGTCCTTAAAAGTTCTCGATGATCTCCTAAGATAGTTTCATGAGCTAACTTAAGAGTGTTTAGTTCTTTAGTTAGAAGCTCCATCTTCTCCTTATCATTGTCATTCGTTTTATCCTTATTAGCATGATTAATTGACGTTTCATCATAGTATTCATCACTAGAGTTGTCAACAAGCAAATCATCATCACCTAGCAAGTGATCTTCATCACTATTGAAATCAACATACTCGGGGTGTAATACCTTTGGGCCTCTAGCCATGAAGCATCTTCCAAGTCCTTCATTTGGTGAATCAAATATGTCGTATGAGTTGGTTACACAAGTGCTAGACCGCCAACACCTTCATCTCGAGTATGTTCTGAGTCGGAGTGATAGCTTCTCTCGGAGTGATGTTCGGAGTCGGAGCCGGATATCCATTCACCAACATGAGCTTGATGTCTTTGCTTTGTGTAGCTCTTTGATGATTTGTCCTTCCTTTCAGAATCCTTGCTCCTCCGGGATGTTCTTCGTTCATAACGATCATCTCTACTCCTTCTCTATCTTGGTGGTGATTCTTCTCTTCTACTTCTTCTCTTAGGTGATTCTTCTCTTCTCTTGTAGGGAGCCTTACACTCATTGGAATAGTGTCCGGGTCTTCCACAATCGTAGCAATTACGCTCTCGACTCGAAGATCTTTTGTCATTGTAGGACCTTGACTTGGAACTTCTTTCCTTGCTTCTACTCTTGTAGAACTTGTTCAAATTCTTCACCATTAGGCTCAATTCTTCATTGAAGGTTTGTTTCTCACTTGATGATGTGGGAGCTTCACATGAGGCTTTGTAAGCACCACTTGACTTGTTGTGGCGCTCTTCCTTATCCTTGAGTGACATCTCATGAGCAACAATTCTTCCAATGACCTCCGTTGGCTTGAGATTCTTGTAATTGGGCATCATTTGGATCAACGTGCACATGGTATCATATTTTCCATCCAAGGCTCTTAGGATTTTCTTGATGATGAATTTTTCGGTCATCTCTTCACTTCCTAGAGTACATTTCAGCGACGCCTTCACCACCCTTCATCTTGAACTTGTCAAGTTGACTTTGAAGAACATCCAACTTGGATTCCTTGACGGAGTCGGTACCTTCATGCATGTCAATCAAAGTGTCCCAAATTTCCTTTGCATTCTCAACACGGCTGATTTTGTTGAATTCTTCGGGGCACAATCCGTTGAAGAGGATATCACAAGCTTGAGCGTTGTATTGGAGCATGTTCAACTCTTCCACGCCAGCTTCACGGTTCGGCTCTCTCCCATCAAAGAATTCACCTTGCAAGCCAATACACACAATAGCCCATACGACGGGGTTATGTCCAAGAATATGCATTTTCATCTTATGCTTCCAATTAGCAAAATTAGTACCATCAAAGTAAGGACCTCTACGGTGATAATTTCCCTCGCTAGATGCCATACTCTCCTAGGTTGTGAAACCAAGGCTATGACTACCAAAAGCTATGGAAATCAAAACAAATGGAGACCAAGGCTCTGATACCACTTGTAGGATCGAAAGTATGTCTAGAGGGGGGTGATTGGACTACTTGACCAAATAAAAACTTAGCCTTTTCCCAATTTTAATTCTTAGCAGGTTTTAGCAACTTAGCACAAGTCAAGCAATCAACCTACACATGCAATTCTAGAGTATAGCAGCGGAATTTAACACAATTGCATATGAAGCTAAAGGGGAGGAGTTTGAGGAGGCAAACACAATTGGAGACATGGAGATTTTTGAGCTGTGGTTCCGATAGGTGGTGCTACCGTACATCCACGTTGATGGAGAGTTCAACCCACGAAGGAGTAGCAGTTGCTGCTGAGTCCACGGAGGGCTCCACCCACGAAGGGTCCATGAAGAAGCAACCTTGTCTATCCCACCATGGCTGTCGCCCATGAAGGACTTGCCTCACTAGGGGTAGATCTTCATGAAGTAGGCGATCTCCTTGCCTGTACGAACTCCTTGGTTCAACTCGACAATCTTGTCAGAGGGTCCCAAGTGACACCTAGCCAATCTAGGAGAGACCACTCTCCAAGAAGTACAAATGGTGTGTTGACGATGAACTCCTTTCTCTTGTGCTTCAAATGATAGTCTCCCCAACACTCAACTCTCTCTCACAGGATATGGATTTGGTGGAAAGAAGATTTGAGTGGAAAGCAACTTGGGGACGGCTAGAGATCAAGATTCATATGGTAGGACTGGAATATATTGACCTCTACACAAGTGTAGGTGTTTCTTTCTCAGAAAATGTAAGTTGGAAGTGTAGGCATGTTCTGATGGCTCTCTGCACAAATGAAGAGGGGGTGGAGGGGTATATATAGCCTGCACACAAAATCGAACAGTTACACACAACTTACCAATCTCGATGGGACCGAATTGAGAAACTCGGTCAGACCGATTCAGTAAATCTAGTGACTGTTAGGATTTTTGGTGGGACCGACATCCAACTCGGTAGGACCGATAAGGTTAGGGTTAGGGCTTAACGTAATCTCGGTGAGACCGATTACACAAACTCGGTGAGACCGATTTTGGTAATAAGCTAACCAGAGAGTTGGTCAGGTAAACTCGGTGGGACCGATTCTCTCATCTCGGTGGGACCGAAACGTTACGAAAGGGAAACAGAGAGTTTACATTGCAATCTCGATGGGGCCGATCGCTCATCTCGATGGGACCAAAACGTTGCTAAGGGAAACAACGATATTACAATCCCATCTCGGTGAGACCGAGATCCCTATCGGTGAGACCGATTTGCCTAGGTTTGTGGCAGTGGCTATGACATCTGAACTTGGTGGCGCCGGATAGAAAGAATCGGTGGGGCCGAGATTGACTTTTGGTTTAGGTCATATGTGGATGTGAGAAAGTAGTTCAGGGCTTTGGAGCATATCACTAATCATTTTGAGCAAGAACCTCATTAAGCCACACCTCATCCCTCCTTGATAGTATTGGCTTTTCCTATGGACACAATGTGATCTTGGATCACTAAAATAGAAAATCTAGAGTCTTGAGCTTTGAGCTTGAGCCAATCTTTTTGTCCATAGCATTTTGAGGGGTCCACTTTTCTCATCCATGCCATGCCAGTCATTGAGCTTTTCTGAAATATTTATCTTGGAATAGCATTAGCTCAATGAGCTATATGTTGTTAGGAATTACCAAAACCACCTAGGGATAGTTGCAGTTTCAGTCGGGGACGGGGACCTGGATGTAGGCATAGAGGAAGTAGCGGTACTCTATCTCGCGGAGGGAGTCAAAGTAGGTGCGATAAAGGCGGAGGAAGGCACGGTGTGCCAGGTCTTGGACACCCATCTCTAAAGAGCAGCGACGAATCGTCAGGTTGATGTTGTCCCGGTGGGGGTGGTGCTGCTGCACGGGGCGGAGTCGCAGTTGGGTGATGACTACCACTTGGGTCCCGTGGGTCTTACGGAGCGAGTCACGGTACCTCGGCTGCTCGTAGCCTCCCAGAGTCTGGAGAAGCCTCTACAACTCCTCTACGTAACCTCCAAAACGTTGGCCAATTGTCTGAGCCATATGGTGATCACAAGAGACGGGGTAAGCAACCAAAATTTTATAAATGTACCAAACATAAATAACAGTGCAACATGGAACAAAGATGCACACATGAGAATAAACTAGTTTGACACAAGAGAATTGATAAATTTTATCAAAATTACACACACGCGATTCTTGCCGGGTCGACCGGCGATCACCCACACAAATGCTACAATGCCCAGCAGAGATCCCGGACAAAAGCATAGTTGACATAGGCGCGTAAGCGAGGTAGGGGACCACATGGAAAACCAGTGGTTGGAACCGCTGGAGGACGCGGTGGATGATCTTCCGAGCGACAAGCCCGTGGTCCTCTACCCAAACACTCCATAGAATCGGGGCAAGTTGCATGGCATCAAAGGAGTACACGCCAATGCGACCAGCAAAGTGACCAAGAACGAGAAACCAGATCAGATCCTCTGCAAAGAGACCAATCCACCTACACCCACCATGGCCCTCGACCAAAACAACAGCATGGCGTCCAAAGAGTATGCTCCGACGCCATCAACAAAGCGACCAGAAACGAAATGCTCACCAAAACACCCAAATCCCTCGCCCGAAAAACACCCACAACGAAGCAACCAAATGGAGATGAGATCACGAGAGACGGCCAGCAAGCACGCGATTATACTACTCTACGTCTTACCGGGGCAGGCGCAGGTGACGAGGAGGCGGTCGGCTACTCCCTCCGGCAACGAGAGAAGGGAGAAGATGGAAGCAGTTCGGAAGGAATCGATGAGAGGAGACGAGTGTGGGGGGAGAGGAATGGAAGCGGGACGGGGTATAAATTGAGGCGGCCATGATCGATCGGCAGAGAAGGCGAAGGCGTTAAATCCATTCGGCGGAGGGGCGCGTCCGTTTCTTTCCGTTTTTGACGCTCCCCTCGCTCTCACATGTACCAGCCCATCGCTCCAAGGCAAAAAAATGTGCAAGTGGTAGACATTTATTAGGACATAAATATAATCCTCAAAAAAGGAAATAAATATATGGTATACATGAAAAATATTTATGGCAATATGAAAATAATTGTGTTCTGTGTGCGCGCTATCGTGTGAACATATGAACAATTTCTTCTTCCATGCATTGGCCGCCTCTTGCTTGGATATGGCCCATTGACGTTTTTGAATCAAGGAACATCTGCGACAGAATCAGATATCATATCATCTCTTACGCCACACATAAGTTGCAAACAAACGCATGTTTTTTTTATGGAGCTGAAGTATACGAAATACCCACCGACGAAAAAGAAACACCCACATAGCTTAAAAGCAGCATACTGGTAACTCATGTTGTCGTGGTTATTTCTCTGATGGTAAATATAGGGGTGTGTACGAAGGGACGTAGAGTGTAATAGATGATCAGATGGGTGTACCTGTGAAGATTTACCCATGTTCCGGCTCCATCTATGAGTGGTAAGGGCATCTCCAACACGGACCCGTAAATCAGACAGCACATCCGCCTATGGACCGATCTGGACAGATGGCCAGGCACTAATACGGGAGCCGGTTATCCAAAACTAGTAGGAAATGTCGGGTTACATTTTATGAAAATTTAAATTAACTGGACAACTTTCGTTCAAACTTGGATAATTTTTACATCCATTACACTTTGGTTATGTTTCAGCTAAACTATAGCTGACTAGGCTATTCTAACCTAGTTTAAAAGATTGCGGCTACAGCGGCGTCAGTTTCTCACAACATGTCTTTCTCATGTTCCGCAGCAAGGTCATGTGACGATCTTGCAACCCGGTAAATAAAGGCTTCAACGGGAAGGGAAGAGTAGCCTCTGCGAAGCGGGCAAGCTCGCAGGTTGTGAGGCCTGGCAAGACGGTACCGGTAGCCTTCCTAGGACCCAAGCGGCGGTGGCCTCCCATGTTCTACAATTCCTCTCTATTAGTGGCAGCCATGGATGTGACTCCTTCGCTGTCGTGGCGGCAGAGCATGGACGTCATCGGTGTCGTCGACATATTCCTCTGCTGGCGTGTCAATCTCCACGAACATAGCTTCTCTCTCTGCCTGCAGAACACGGAGCCACCATCGCTCGCGACGGATTTTACGGGCGGCATGGTAGGACATGAGCAACTCCTTGTGCTCACCCAAGTCTTCCATGATGCCCGTGCGGGCGATTTGTGCTACTTCTTGAGTTTGCGTTGGTTTTCTTTGAAGAGGAAAGAGTGATGCAGCAAAGTAGAGATAAGTATATTCCTCAATTTGAGAACCAAGGTATCAATCCAGTAGGAGGTACACGCAAGTCTCCAATCTATGCACCTACACAAACAATCAAACACTTGCACCCAACGCGATAAAGGGGTTATCAATCCCTTCACGGTCACTTGAAAAGGTGAGATCTGATAGAGACAGATATAAAATATTACTAAAATGTAAAACAAAGTAAAACAAATAAATTCCAGCAAGGTATTTTTGGGTTTTTTGGTTTATAGATCAGAAAATATATGATGGAAACTAGACCCGGGGGTATAGGTTTCACTAGAGGCTTCTCTCTTTATAGAAAATAATACGGTGGATGAACAAATTACTGTCGAGCAATTGATAGAAAAGCGCAAGGTTATGACAATATCCAAGGCAACAATTATGAAGATAGGCATCATGTTTGTTTCAAGTAGACCGACTCCTGTCTGCATCTACTACTATTACTCCATACATCGAAAGCTATCCAGCATGCAGCTAGAGTATTAAGTTCATAAGAATGGAGTAACACCTTATGTAAGATGACATGATGTAGGGGGATAAACTCAAGCAATATGATGAAAACCCCATATTTTTACCCTTGATGGCACAATACAAATACGCGCCTCGCTACCCCTACTTTGTCACTGGATGAGGACACAGCAAGATTGAACCCAAAACTAAGCACCTCTCCCATTGCAAGAAGAACCAATCTAGTTGGCCAAACCAAACCAATAATTCAAATAGAAATACAAAGATATCAAATCATGCATATAAGAATTCAGAGAAGGTTCAAATAATATGCTTAGATAAACTAATCATAAATCCACAATTCATCGCATCTCGACAAACACAACGCAATAGAATATTACATCGGATAGATCTCCAAGAACATCGAGGAGAGCATTGTATTGAGAATCAAAGAGAGATAAGAAGCCATCTAGCTACTAGCTATGGACCCGTATGTCTGTGGTAAACTACTCACATTTCATTAGAAGGGCAATAGAGTTGATGTAGATGCCCTCCGTGATCGAATCCCCCTGTGACAGTGTCGGTGCAACAAACCCTGGGTCCGTTGCCCTGACCGTGCATAGGCGCGAAGGCAAAGATTATAACACCAAGATTAAACCAAGCAAGGAGGACCAGTTCATCAAAGGCTCCAAGTACAGATAAAGAAGATTAAGATGAGCCAAAGAAAGAAGATACAACAAAGGGAAGATCCTTCCTTGCCGGGCAGGTGTAACGCCCCAAGACCGACGCTCCAGAAGATTCCCAGCTACTCCGAGTTTCGCCGTGTGTTTTATTTGCTTGTTGCATTGCATCATGTCATCTCTTGCATTGCATCGTTTCATCATGCCATCATGTCATTTAATTTTATACCTCAACTATATAAATTGCATAGATCGTTGATCTATTTAAATCAAGGGAATTCACATGGTGATTTCTCTTTAGAACATATTCAAAGTCTCCTACTATTATTAGGGAGCTATAATAAAATTATTCCATTTGTTTGGAATTAACCATAAACCACTTGCAAATTATCCCAATGCCTTTGTTATCTTAATTCTTGGTCTCCAACCATTCCATAATTTCTTTCATCATTTTCCGGAGCTCCACCAAAAATCTCAACATTTTGGGACCTTTCAAACGCGCACTTCTTATTCAAACTCATTTGAATTTAATTCAAACAAGTTCGAATCCAATCTTCACCCATGCTCACTTTCTAGTTTTCTTGGTTCAAGCTCATTTTTGTGAGTCCAGGAAAATTGTCCTCGTGCTCAAATTACTTTCCCTAACCCCTCTTCATTTGCCTTCTCTCTAATGCTTTTCTGCTATAGAAATTAAGAGGGAGAGAGAGAGAGATCCAGTGCAGCCCAACTCCTCCTGGCCTTTTTCCCCTCTTCACAAAGATAGCCCAAGGCCCAGCCGCCCCATCTATACCTAAACCCTAGCTCCTCGCTCGCAATCCCCATCTCTCCAGATGCCCCCTCACATGCGCCGCTAGGGTGAGACCTGGCTCGATCCCCTTTCCCCTCCACTCGTCTCCCTCCTCACGCCAGGGAGAAGAGCTCCCTCGTCCCCACCGTCCTTAGGCTAGTCGTTGCCGGGTGCCTCCTTCTTCTCCCCGTAGCTCCTCCGCTGTGGCTGCACCTTCACCACCACACATGCGTCCCTGCCCGCGCCATGACTAAGGTGGCAGCCTGCTCCGACGTAGTTGCACTGCAGCGCATCCTCTGTTGCCGGCGTGAAGCCTCACCTGAGACCGCCTTCCTCCTATCGCGCCCCGTCGACCCGACTCGTCTTCGCGTCTCCGGATTCGTCCCCGACCATAGGCGCCGGATCAAACGGGCCCGTGTCCAACACCACCACCACCATGCACCGCGCGCCAGCAACCTCCCGCCTCGCAGCCCGACCTCCTGTCCAACGGCGTCGTTCCCGCGGTATTGACCTCCCCTTCGGCCTCTGTTGTCGCACCTCCACGGTTCGCGGTTGCCATCTGCCTCGAGTCCAAGCTCGAGCCCTGCCCGACGCTGCCATGGACAGCCACCTCGCCTGCATCCTCTCGTCGGCCGCCTCCTCTGCTCCAGCCACGGGCATCTCCTGCCCGAGATGACGCCTCTGTTTTGCCTACAGCAGACTCGCATCTCCCGCACCTTGGCCGTGTTTGCCGCTGCCTAGACCACCTTCAGCCGGGTGCCCCGCCTCCTGCTTCGGCCAAAGTTCCTTCGCCTCCAAGCTGCTTCTCGAGCTGTCTCTCGAGGCTGTAACCTCCGTGTGTGCTACCACCCCGTGCATGTCGCCAAGTACCACAACATCGATGACCATACAGACCGCCAAGAACGACTACAGGGATTCACCAAGTACCCTTCGGATGCGCCAAGTTTGACTACATGGACCGCCAAGTTCCGCTCCGAACGTGTACGACTTCGAACCATGTACCACGACAAACATGTACGGCTACACGACGACCCGCCAAGACCCTGAACAACTACCGCCGCCGCCGTGTACCACTACATCCACTACCGTCGCCATGTTAACAACTACTTCCCACGACGACCCGTGAACGACTACTTCCTCTACATCGTACCGAACTCGACCCACTCCAAAATGCACGCTTCGAAGGTATAACCCCGAGACGACCGCCCGTGAACGATTGCATGTGTGTTGTATGAAATGCTCGTGTGTGCACCGTGTCCGAGTTGTCATTGCACGTTCCTCCTCGTTTGCCATGCCGTCGAACCGTGGGAACCCGGTTGCCGGGATCACCCCACCATCTTTTGCACGTTCCGTAAATCCACACTTTTACATCGATATCTCAGTGACCATCGGAATGTTGCTGTGGCACCATTTTCATTGTTGTTGCCGTGGCACCCCTTTTGTTCCGCCATGGCGACCAAATGCTTCATAACATGCTCATGTCAGCATTTTCATAAAAATTGCATAAAACTTGTATATGTCATCCACATCATGTTAGCAACATTTAAATGGTTAAAATTGTTGTTTGCTTTAAATTGCTAAATGACATATGTGGATTTACCGAAATTGTTGTTTGTTGTTTCCGGCCTCATTTAAACTTGCCTAAATAGGTGGTTTGCTCATGCTTCACCTCTTGCCATGTTTAATAACATTTAATATTGTTGGGTACATAACCGAGAAAGAACTAAATAATTGATGTGGTGTTTCATCAATATGCAACTCGTTGCATATTGAGCTCCACTTAACTTGTAGTATTGTGTGTGCACTTTTCCATGCCATGCCTCATTAAACCGCACATGCATCATACTTGGTTGTGCATCATGCCATGATTATGTGATTGTTGTTTACCATGTTGTTTGCTTCTTTCCGGTTTGCTTCTCTCGTTGGCTACAGTTTCGTTCCGGAGTTGTGAGGATTCGTTCGACTACATCCGTTTGTCTTCTTCTTGGACTCGTTCTTCTTCCTTGCGGATTTCGTGCAAGATGACCATTACCCTCGATATCACTTCTATCTTTGCTTGCTAGTTGCTTCGTTTCTATCGCTATGTCAAGGCTACCCATCACTTGTTTATCAAGCCTCCCAAATTGCCATGTCGACCTCTAACCTTTTTCACCCTTCCTAGCAAACCATTGCTTGGCTATGTTACCGCTTTGCTCAGCCCCTCTTATAGCGTTGTTAGTTCTTTGGTGAAGGTGAAGATTGCTCCATGACTGGACGGGATTATGTTGGGATATCACAATATCTCTTATTTAATTAATGCATCTATATACTTGGTAAAGGGTGGAAGACTCGGCCTTATGCCTGGTGTTTTGTTCCACTCTTGCCGCCCCTAGTTTCCATCATACCGGTGTTATGTTCCTTGATTTTGCGTTCCTTACACGGTTGGTGATTTATGGGACCCCCTTGACAGTTCGCTTGGAATAAAATTCCTCCAGCAAGGCCCAACCTTGGTTTTAATATTTGCCACCTAATCCTTTTTCCCTTGGGTTCTGCAGACTCAAGGGTCATCTTTATTTTAAACCCCCCCGGGCCAGTGCTCCTTCGAGTGTTGGTCCAAACTAGAGCCCCTTGCAGCGCCACCTCGGGGAAACTTGAGGGCTGGTTTTAGTTGTACGTAGTGTTCATCCAGTGTGCCCTGAGAACGAGATATGTGATGCTCCTATCGGGATTTGTCGGCACAGCGTGTGGTCTTGCTGGTCTTGTTTTACCATTGTCGAAGTGTCTTGTAAACCGGGACTCCGTGTTTGATTGGGTCTTCCTGGGAGAAGGAATATCCTTCGTTGACCGTGAGAGCTTGTCATGGGCTAAGTTGGGACACCCCTGCAGGGTATAAACTTTCGAAAGCCGTGCCCGTGGTTATGTGGCAGATGGGAATTTGTTAATGTCCGGTTGTATGTAACTTGACACTTGACTTAATTAAAAGCGCATCAACCGCGTGTGTAGCCATGATGGTCTCTTTTCGACGGAGTCCGGGAAGTGAACACGGTTTTGGGTTATGTTTGACGTAAGTAGGAGTTCAGGATCACTTCTTGATCATTGCTAGCTTCACGACCGTTCTGTTTGCTTCTCTTCTCGCTCTTATTTGCGTATGTTAGCCAACATATTTGCTTAGTGCATGCTGCAACTCCACCTCATTACCACTTCCTACCCATAAGCTTAAATAGTCTTGATCTCACGGGTTTTGAGATCGCTAAGTCCTCGTGACTCACCAGATACTATCACAACAGTTGCAGGTGCCGATGATACCAGTGCAGGTGATGCAACCGAGCTCAGATGGGAGCTCAACGAAGGTCTTGGTCGTTGCTATGTTTCGTCTCATGTTGATCAGTAGTGGAGCCCAGTTGGGACGATCGGGGATCTAGCAGTTGGGTTATCTTCTTTTCTTTTGGCTTCGTCCGTAGTCGGACTATGTGTGTACTCTGAGTGATGTATGATTTATTTATGTATTTGTGTGAAGTGACAATTGTAAGCTAACTCTTTATCCCAGTCTTGTTCATTACATGGGATTGTGTGAAGATGACCCTTCTTGTGACAAAAGCACAATGCGGTTATGCCTCTAAGTCATGCTTCGACACGTGGGAGATATAGCCGCATCGTGGGTGTTACAAGTTGGTATCAAAGCCATCCCCGACTTAGGAGCCCCCTGCTTGATTGAATCGATGGCGTTGTTGAGTCGAGAACAAAAAAATGTTTTGAATCTTAGGATTATATATATCGGAGAGTAGGATTCTTTTTACTTCTCAGTGCCTTCGTCGCTTTGGTGAGGCCTCCTGACGTAGATGTTCTGTCTTTCCTCTCCTCCAATTTCACTAAAAAAAAATTTAGGATCACGCGGGTATCTTGGGATCGTTCCGATATTATTATGACGAGAACATTGTTCTCGGTGCCTCCTGACATTTAGGGGTTGTGGCAGTGTCCCGGGGAGTTGAGCTCCGAGGTGTTGTCGTCATAATTTTATCGTTCACAGTTCTGAATACCTGAGTTTTGCCGACATCGAAAATCTATTTTATGCAGTTGTTGGTGAGATAACCTCGACGCCACCCGATCTTTGGGGCGGAGTTGGGAGTATTGCCATAACTTCAGATAACGGATGCTTTTCAAGGTTCAGTACACGATTTTCCGAAGGTTTCTTGGTTATGTGTTGACGGATGGATACAGCTTGGATGTAGGTATTGTTAGTTTGGGTGAGATATATATTGCTTCCCTCAGTATCCCCAACAATTGCATTGCATAACCGGAAAGTTTCGGGAGTTTTATAGGTGGGAATTCAAGTAGCTCTAGATTTTTTCTTTCCGACAGATGCATGATATGAGATTGGGGTTCGACGTCTAGTGGTCCGCCTATCCACGATCGTTTTTACAGTGGTCTCGTTGTGTCTTAAAGAATCCTTGGCTATGCTGATTCGGGACGCTTAGATGTCATGTGCAATCGCCTTTGTACATGATGGTCTTTGTCTGATCGAGCCCGCGTATGGGCCCCACCACGAAAACTTCGGACGAAATCTCTATCATATGTTTGTTCCGTCTTATTCAGCAAGCCAAATCCTTTGTTTTTTTTATTTGTGGTATTCGAGTTGCTTCGAAGTCAAGTGTTGATCCGTACCTTCCCTAAATGGTGTTCTCATATTTCTATGGGAGTGCTAATCCTTCTTGATCATTGAAGTTGTCATGTTAATTCGTTCCAACCGGTGTGCTTCTTTTCAAGTGGATCCGATCATTTCAACATTCGCAAGATCAATTCTAAGTTTTCTCAACGGTGTTTGTTTCATCCATCCCAAGTTGTCTTTGTTTTCCCGCCCTCCCACCCTTAACTTCAAGGACTCAGATTTCTTAATCGGGTATCCAAGTCTCTCCATTCTTTTCCGTCAATGTTCTTATCTGGTGATCCCTCATGAAGATGCTCACGAGCTTCAAGTTTATCATTCTTCGTTCTCTTTTCTTCTCTGGTGGATTCAATTCGAGCTTTGTCGATCATATGCTTTCCTCGTTTCAAATGTTTTCTCATGCTGGTGCACCTCTTAATCATTCACTTCTCGATATTCCTTTGTTCTCGAGTGTTGAATATATCTCAGAAGGCTCGTCTTTTCATTCAAGATCCGTTCAAGCTATTTGGAGATTATTATCTCATTCAAGTCATTTAATTCAACCGGTGTAATTTCTCTTTCAAGTAATTTTTCGAAGGTGTATCTTTTGAGTGGGCCTTAACCCACAGGTCTTTTCCCAGGATCTTACCTGACTCTTCTAATTATCAGGAGCGATTCTCAAATTCATTTCCAAGTTTGATGTAAGAATGAATTTTCATCAGTTACATGCCTTCCCCAAGGTCGCTTTCAAATTATTTTCATCTTTGCCTCAACCTTTTTTTCTTTTAATCCTTCCGGAGTGTCTCAACAATTCATGGTGGTGTTTCTCATCGTCATTCTCGAACTTTGAAGACCGAAGAAGAGTTCCTCTTAAATCCTTACCCGTTCTTCCAGAGATTCATGGTTCTAGCTTTTTACCATCCTCTCATAATTGTTTTCGATTGTGAGAATTCTTTTCACCCATCCAGAGCAATTCAGGAGTCTTTACAGTTTGATTATCCGGAGCACATCATCTCAGAATCATTCGTTCCTCTTACCGGTGGATCGCTCAAGTATTCTCCAATCAGTTCGTGATCTCTTCGTTCTCTTATATCGAATTCCCTCAAGTATCTTCATTCGTTCTCTAATTCTTACCGGTGATTCATCCCTTTACTTCGTTCATTTTCAATTCGTACGGTGGTTCGCTCAAGATTCCTTTTCTCTTGTTATCATATCAATTCATTCGTTCTTTCCAATCATACCGGTGGTTCATGAAGACCTTCCCAAATTTCGCGCTATATTACCCCTTTAATCTTTTTCAACACGAATAAGTAGTATGCAAATCCGTTGCTTGCCATCAATTTAAATTGGTGAAGGATACGCATAACGTAATTCTTATTATTGTTTCATCCAAGTAATCTAATTTCTTCTTTCCAGAGTTGTTCATCATGTCATTTTTGTCGGTTCGAGATGCTTCATCTTTTCTTTTCCGGAGATCCAAGTTTTCCGCTTTATCTCGTTGTGAAGCTCCATCTAAATCATCGCAAGGCTTCACCTTGTGTTTTCAACTTTCCTTTCATTTTATCATCCTTTTATTACAGGAGTTCTTCATGGAGGCTCTACATGGTGGTTCGTCAAGGATTCTTTTCATTCTTCAATTGTTCTTCAAGATTTCTCTCGAAGTTATGACCCGCCAAGCTATACTCAAAAATAAACATGGTGCCCAACACATGTTTTTTTCTGAGGAGTTCAAGTATTCTTTTTCTTGCATTTCGAAGTGCTATTATTTCTACCTTATCTTTTGAGGTGGTGTTATGTCATTCTTGACCATTTCCTTCATGTTTCATGATTCACAAGTTATCAAGAATGAGATAATTAGACCCATCATTTTCTTCTTCAGGAGATCCTTTCAACCCCTCAATTTATTCGCTCGAGTTATCTTCGCTTGTATCTCACCTAAAAGCTTTTTCCTAGGGATTGTTGCTATTTATGGTGCTTAAATGACCCAACTTCTCCAGTTATCCTCTTGGTGAAAGAAGTTTCTCTTCTCTTCATTGATCCCAACCAATTATTTGTTTCCGTAGTGGCAGAATTTCACCTCAATTTTGAGAAGTATTCCATAAGCCAACTACAAGCTTATTTGTTTCGTTGTTGGTTTTCCAACAACTCCGTTATAACCTTCTTGGAAGGGTGCTTTCCATGTTCTTTTGTGGCAGAAGTTGGCATTTTCTTCTTCATTCTGTTATTCCAATGATCTATCTTATATTCTTTCTTCCGGAGGCATTGTGATGTTGCTCTTTTCACTCATCATCTCGATTGTGAGGGTCGTGTTCTTTTCGTGCTCATCCATTTAACCGGAGTGTTGTGTTCTCATTCAAGTTCTTTCATCTTATCAAGTTTTGCCTCTCTTTTCAAACTTAGTGCTGTCTGAAATCCTTCTTACCCATTAATTGTGCCATTCTTTCAATAGTTCCGGAGGCAGTGTGTGGTTGATTTCATCAAGTATCATCCCATCTTCTCAAGTTCATGTTCTATTACTTCCATGTTCAACCGGAGTGCTGCCCGAATTCTTCCTCTCTCATCTTATTTTAACCAGAGTGGTTCCAATTCCTTCTTGTCCATTGTACTCGTCATTCATAGCTTTGCAACCTCCAAAGTTCACATGGTGTTCCTTGTTTCTATTTTCTACCGCAGTGCTCTCGATTGTGTTCAACTCTGTTGTGTTCTTTCCTTCAACTTTTCAACCTCTCAAGGTTCATGGTTTCACTCGTTGGTCAAAGAAGCAACTTAGTTTTACCTCTTCTCTTCCTCTTCCGTTTCTCTCTGGGGCCATCCTAGATCTCGGGACGAGATCCTCTTGTAGTGGTGGAGTGTTGTAACGCCCCGAGACCGACGCTCCAGAAGACTCCCAGCTATTCCGAGTTTCGCCATGTGTTTTATTTGCTTGTTGCATTGCATCATGTCATCTCTTGCATTGCATGTTTCATCATGCCATCATGTCATTTAATTTTATACCTCTACTATATAAATTGCATAGATCGTTGATCTATTTAAATCGAGGGAATTCACATGGTGATTTCTCTTTAAAACATATTCAAAGTCTCCTACTATTATTAGGGAGCTATAATAAAATTATTCCATTTATTTGGAATTAACCATAACCCACTTGCAAATTATCCCAATGCCTTTGTTATATTAATTCTTGGTCTCCAACCTTGCCATTATTTCTTTCATCATTTTCCTGAGCTCCACCAAAAATCTCAACATTTTTGGACCTTTCAAACGTGCACTTCTTATTCAAACTCATTTGAATTTAATTCAAACGAGTTCGAATCCAATCTTCACCCATGCTCACTTTCTAGTTTTCTTGGTTCAAGCTCATTTTTATGAGTCCGGGAAAATTTTCCTCGTGCTCAAATTACTTTCCCTAACCCCTCTTCATTTGCCTTCTCTCTAATGCTTTTCTGCTATAGAAATTAAGGGGGAGAGAGAGAGAGAGATCCAGCGCAACCCAACTCCTCCTGGCCTTTTTCCCCTCTTCAGCGAGACGGCCCAAGGCCTAGCCGCCCCATCTATACCTAAACCCTAGCTCCTCGCTCGCAATCCCCATCTCTCCCGATGCCCCCTCACTTGCGCCGCCAGGGTGAGCCCTGGCTCGATCCCCTTTCCCCTCCACTCGTCTCCCTCCTCCCGCCAGGGAGAAGAGCTCCCTCGTCCCCACCGTCCTTCGGCTAGTCACTGTCGGGCGCCTCCTTCTTCTCCCCGTAGCTCCTCCGCCGTGGCTGCACCTTCACCACCACACACGCGTCCCTACCCGCGCCATGACCAAGCTGGCCTCCTGCTCTGACGTAGTTGCGCTGCAGCGCGTCCTCTGTTGCCCGGCGTGAAGCCTCGCCTGAGACCGCCCTCCTCCTATCGCGCCCTGTCGACCCGACTCGTCCTCGCGTCTCCGGCTTCGTCCCCGACCCTAGGCGCCGGATCAAACCGGCCCGTGTCCACCACCACCACCACCATGCACCGCGTGCCAGCAACTTCCCGCCTCGCAGCCCGACTTCCTGTCCGCCGCCGCCGTTCCCGCGGTATTGACCAACCCCTTCGGCCTCTGTTGTCGCACCTCCACGGTTCGCGGTTGCCATCTGCCTCGAGTCCGAGCTCGAGCCCTGCCCGACGCTGCCATGGACAGCCACCTCGCCTGCATCCTCTCGTCGGCCGCCTCCTCTGCTCCAGCCACGGGCATCTCTTGCCCGAGACGACGCCTCTATTTTTGCCTACAGCAGACCCGCATCTCCCGCACCTTGGCCGTGTTTGCCGCTTCCTAGACCACCTTCAGCCGGATGCCCCGCCTCCTGCTTCGGCCAAAGTTCCTTCGCCTCCAAGCTGCTTCTCGAGTTGTCGCTCGGGGCTGTAACCTCCGTGTGTGCTACCACCCCGTGCATGTCGCCAAGTACCACAACATCGATGACCATACGGACCACCAAGAACGACTACAGGGATTCACCAAGTACCCTTCGGATGCTCCAAGTTTGACTACATGGACCGCCAAGTTCCGCTCCGAACGTGTACGACTTCGAACCGTGTACCTCGACAAACATGTATGGCTACACGACGACCCGCCAAGACCCTGAACAACTACCGCCGCCGTCGTGTACCACTACTTCCACTACCGTCGCCACGTGAACAACTACTTCCCACGACGACCCATGAACGACTACTTCCTCTACATCGTACCGAACTCGACCCTCTCTGAAATGCACGCTTCGAAGGTATAACCCCGAGACGACCGCCCGTGAACGATTGCATGTGTGTTGTATGAAATGCTCGTGTGTGCACCATGTCCGAGTTGTCATTGCACGTTCCTCCTTGTTTGCCATGCCGTCGAACCGTGGGAACCCGGTTGGATCGCCCCACCATCTTTTGCACATTCTGCAAATCCACACTTTTACATTGATATCTCAGTGAGTTATCGGATCATCGGAATGTTGCCGTGGCACCCCTTTTGTTCCGCCATGGTGACCAAATGCTTCATAACATGCTCATGTCAGCATTTTCATAAAAATTGCATAAAACTTGCATATGTCATCCGCATCATGTTAACAACATTTAAATGGTTAAAATTGTTGTTTGCATTAAATTGCTAAATGACATATGAGGATTTACTGGAATTGTTGTTTGTTGTTTCCGGCCTCATTTAAACTTGACTAAATAAGTGGTTTGCTCATGCTTCACCTCTTGTCATGTTTAATAACATTTAATATTGTTGGGTACATAACCGAGAGAGAACTAAATAATTGATGTGGTGTTTCGTCAATACGCAACTCGTTGCATATTGAGCTCCACTTAACTTGTAGTATTGTGTGTGCACTTTTCCATGCCATGCCTCATTAAACCGGACATGCATCATACTTGGTTGTGCATCATGCCATGATTATGTGATGGTTGTTTACCATGATGTTTGCTTCTTTCCGGTTTGCTTCTCTCGTTAGCTTCGGTTTCGTTCCGGAGTTGTGAGGATTCGTTCGACTACATCCGTTTGTCTTCTTCTTGGACTCGTTCTTCTTCCTCGCGGGATTTCAGGAAAGATGACCATTACCCTCGATATCACTTCTATCTTTGCTTGCTAGTTGCTTTGTTCTATCACTATGCTGCGCTACCCATCCCTTGTTTATGAAGCCTCCCAAATTGCCATGTCAGCCTCTAACCTATTTCACCCTTCCTAGCAAACCATTGCTTGGCTATGTTACCGCTTTCTTTGAGCCCCTCTTATAGCATTGTTAGTTGCAGGGGAAGTTGAAGATTGCTCCATGATGGACAGGATTATGTTGGGATATCACAATATCTCTTATTTAATTAATGCATCTATATACTTGGTAAAGGGTGGAAGACTCGGCCTTATGCCTGGTGTTTTGTTCCACTCTTGCCGCCCCTAGTTTCCGTCATACCGGTGTTATGTTCCTTGATTTTTCGTTCCTTACGGTTGGGTGATTTATGGGACCCCCCTTGACAGTTCGCTTTGAATAAAACTCCTCCAAAGAAGGCCCAACCTTGGTTTTAAGATTTGCCACCTAAGCCTTTTTCCCTTGGGTTCTGCAGACTCAAGGGTCATCTTTATTTTAAACCCCCCCGGGCCAGTGCTCCTTCGAGTGTTGGTCCAAACTAGAGCCACTTGGAGCGCCACCTCGGGGAAACTTGAGGGCTGGTTTTAGTTGTACGTAGTGTTCATCTGGTGTGCCCTGAGAACGAGATATGTGCAGCTCCTATCGGGATTTGTCGGCACAGCGGGTGGTCTTGCTGGTCTTGTTTTACCATTGTCGAAATGTCTTGTAAACCGGGATTCCGAGTTTGATCGGGTCTTCACAGGAGAAGGAATATCCTTCGTTGACCGTGAGAGCTTGTCATGGGCTAAGTTGGGACACCCTGCGGGGTATAAACTTTCAAAGCCGTGCTCGGTTATGTGGCAGATGGGAATTTATTAATGTCCGGTTGTAGAGAACTTGACACTTGACTTAATTAAAACGCATCAACCGCGTGTGTAGCCGTGATGGTCTCTTTTTAGCGCAGTCCGGGAAGTGAACACGGTTTTGGGTTATGTTTGACGTAAGTAGGAGTTCAGGATCACTTCTTGATCATTACTAGCTTCACGACCGTTACGTTTGCTTCTCTTCTCGCTCTTATTTGCGTATGTTAGACAACATATTTGCTTAGTGCTTGCTGCAACTCCACCTCATTACCACTTCCGACCCATAAGCTTAAATAGTCTTGATCTCGCGGGTTTTGAGATTGCTGAGTCCTCGTGACTCACCAGATACTATCACAACAGTTGCAGGTGCCGATGATACCAGTGCAGGTGATGCAACCGAGCTTAGATGGGAGCTCAATGAAGATCTTGGTCGTTGCTATGTTTCGTTTCATGTTGATCAAGAGTGGAGCCAGGGCTTGGGACGATCGGGGATCTAGCAGCTTGGGTTATCTTCTTTCTTTTGGCTTCGTCCAAGTAGTCGGACTATGTGTGTACTCAATGATGTATGATTTATTTATGTATTTGTGTGAAGTGACAATTGTAAGCTAACTCTTTATCCCAGTCTTGTTCATTACATGGGATTGTGTGAAGATGACCCTTCTTGCGACAAAACCACAATGCAGTTATGCCTCTAAGTCGTGCTTCGACACGTGGGAGATATAGCCGCATCGTGGATGTTACAGCAGGCAAGCCTCGTGAGGTTGGGTTTGCCTTGAAAGCATATTCCCAGATCATCCCGGCAGGCCCTGTCGGGGGCTTGCGGAGTCCAACCACTCCACCTCACGAGCAATGCAAGTCACAGATCAGTGCGGTGTCAAGCCCCAAGATGACTAATTTGCTGCTTTTTGCCACATGGAAACGACTTCCTACATCAAACATGTCCATATGACACCCGTCATGAGACGTGTCAAGCAAGAAGGCGTGGAGCTGGCAAAATAGCCCGGCAAGGGCTGCTGGGCACGCCGTGATGTGACACTAGACGGCAGGTGACATTTAATGCGCCCTGTCGACCTTGAGAGTTAGGTATGATCGTCTTTGTTAGCTATCTAATCGGTATGTAAAAGGCGCTGCAGTGGTGACCCCCTTAACCTATAAAAGGAGGCCTATGGCAACCGTAGAAAAGCTTCGCGAGGTTGGCAAGCACAACGCCTCACATATCCATATGCACATAGCCACTTCGCCTCGAGGCAACCCTGTCGAGCAAGTGTGCTACGCCCACCACCACCTTTTCCACCATCAATCCACCAAAGCAGGAGTAGGGTTTTACGTCTCGCAGCGGCCCGACCCTGGGTAAAAAACCGTCCGTGTGATCTCTGCCGCACTGCACTACGCTTATCTGCTCTTTGTGCAACATCTCCATCTCCCCGCCAAACCGAAAGGGGCTCGTAGCCCCATAGGTGGTTGTGGTTCCCCATGTCATCTTTGGCGCGCCAGGTAGGGGGATCACTTGTGCGAACCTGAGAGCGTCGGTAGTGCGTCATCCTCATCACCATTTTCATGGGACCAAGGGGCCCCTTGCTGGTTCGGCGGGGGGGATGTCGCGTCGCACAAAGAGCAGAGGAGTGTGGGGCAGCACGGCAGGAATCACACGAGCAATTTTACCCTGGTTTGGGCCGCCGCGAGTCGTAAAACTCTACTCCTGCTTTGGTGGATTGATGGTGGAAGAATGGTGGTGGAGCACAAGATACACTTTCGCTTGATGAAGCGGCGATGCTTCTGTGGCGTATGGATGTCTAGCTTTTTAGCCTCGTGAACCGAACGAACCCCTTCAAAGTTGCCATGGGCCTGCTTTTATAGGTTAAGGGGTCCCCACAGTGGCAAATCAGTCATTATGCATCGATGATATAGAAAATAGTGCTATCATACCTAACTCTGCAGGCAGACAGAGCGCATTAAATGCGTTGCTCAGTGTCACATCGCTGCTTGCCGGGCTTATTCTGCTAGCTCCACGCCTGCTTGTTTGACACATCACGGGACGGGTGTCATCTATAGGTTTTCCTGTTGAAAGGGTCTGCCATGTGGCAAATAGCTACCACTTAATCACTTTGCGGCTTGACACCGCACCGATCCACAACGTGGGTCATGGAAGAGTGAGTGATGAGGTGTCTCTGGCTTCCGCGAGTCCTGGCAGGCCCTACCATGACGTCTTTGTTGCTTTCTTCCGGGGGTGGCTCTGCCCTTGCCAAGCCTGTTCGACCGGCAAGGGACGCTTTTCTCCTGGTGGTATCTATCTTCCCTGGCTTGATCTGGTCCTCTTGTTCTCCATACTGGTCCTTTGAAGATCTTGGTCTCTTGTTCTCTGGCATGGCCTGATGACATAGTCTTGTTCCCGTTCCTATGCACAGTCAGGGAAACATACCCAGGGTATGTTGCACTGACAAAAGCCCCTGGACCTGCCCCGATCGTATTGTCGGGCGTCGTCACGGGAGGCCCTAATAAGTGCATAGGCAGGGGCACTGAAGTGGCTGGTCCCTTGGTGTCTTCTTTGCTTCTTCATTAACTTTGAATCCTGGGCAGTTTCCGGTTTTCTCACGCACCGTGTAAAGCCAATAGTGGTGGGGCTGTTCTTGTAATGGCCTGTGAATGACTTTAATGCACGGGGTAGAAACCGCCAATTCACTCTTCCCACCATGCCCTTATCCTTAGCTAATGTCATGCCGCATGCATTGCGTGGGGTAAATAACGGCGCGTGTAGTGCAAGAGAGCATTATGGCGAGGGCCCGGTCTTCTTGAATTGGTGGACGAGGGCGGTGGTCACCCATCGCAGAATTAGCCCCCCATTCCCCGGCTCTCCTATAAATGGAAGAGCGGGGTAGGAGTGGTGGCGTGCATCCACAATCTTCTCCTCCTCCGCATTGCTTCATCTTTAGTATGCTAGAAGAGAGAGCCCGGGGCCGGTCCCCGGGTTTTAGCTCAGAACTTCTCTTGGGTGTGAGGAGGATACTCGAGCGGCGCGGTGATAACGCTGGAGGTGGCGACTCCGGCACGCTCGTCGTCGGGCCGCCCGTAGCCTTGATTTTGGTGGGAGGGGACGCGAACGACATCATGCCGAGGCCGGCAGCGGGCGCGGGGCTTGGTAGTCAGTTGCTCCTCATTCTTCGCTCCTATGCAATGCTGAGGAAGGGCCATGGGCATACAATCCATAGATTCATCAAAATAAGCATACAATGCAACGAAAACAGAATCTATAAGAAACAGAACAGTCTGTAGTAATCTGGACTTTGACCGTACTTCGGTATCTATAAAAATTCTGAAAAATTAGGAAGATGTAGACAATTTGTATATCAATCTTGTGTAGAAAAATTAGATCAATAACACGTTTCTGTTAATTTTGAAAAATTCAGCATTGGGCGCAAAATTTTTGGTTTTAAAATAGGATCAAATCAACTATCATCCAACATAATCCTAAAGGCTTTACTTGGCACAAACACTAATTAAAACACTAAAACACAATCATAACATTAGCATAATTGTGCAAACACACAAGAATAGAAAGAAAAAGTGAAAAATTTATAGCCATTAAGATAGGATTTGAGATTTTAATGATGCTCACATGAAAGATAAGAATTGAAGCACAAAGAGGGCATCATAAAACATGTGACAAGCACATTTAAGTCTAACATACTACCTATGCATAGGCATTTTGTATGCAAAAAAATTACCAAGACAAGAGATATCTAGCATATGCAAAGGAAAGAAATAAAATATTGACAATCTCAACATAACGAGAGGTAATTTACTAACATGTAAATTTCTACAACAATATTTCCCTCTCTCATAATAACTACATGTAAGATCATAATCAAATTCAACAATATAGCTATCATATAAAATTTCTCTTCATGATCTACATGCATAAAAGTTTTATAATCTTCCAAGATTGTGGGATTAAATCAACTAAAGTCATGACCTCTTCAAACCCACTTTTATCAATAATTTCATAAGGAACACTCTCCAAATATGTGGGATTCTCTTTTTCTAAAGTGGACACTCTTCCAAGCTCACTTTCAATAATATTGCAAACATTATTATCAATAGCATATTCATCATGAGGCATACACAAATTTTCAAGATCATAAGAAGCATTATCACCTCAATCATGATCATTGCAATAAGTAGTGGATATAAGAATATCATCATCCCCAAGCTTGTAGTTTTGCACATTATTAGCACAATTGATATTAATATAATTTATAATAACATCATTGCAATCATGTTTTTCGTTGAAATAGCTATCATGAATCACTTTATAAATTTCTTCTTTCAACACTTTATCACAATTTTCAAATTCATGATTTTCAAGCAAAACTTCATAAAGATAATCAAGTGCACTCAACTCACTAGAAATTAGTTCATCATAATTGGTTCTTTTGAAAAGATTAGCAAGTGGATGAGGATCCATATCAATAGATTTTTAGCAAGCGAAGATGCAAGCAAATAGAAGACACATGGCACACAAGCAAAGATAGCAACCGAACAATAAGGCAAATGGAAAATATTCTTGTATTTTTGCAAAAAAAAATTTAGAATTGGGGGAGATGAAAACGAGAGGCACATGGTAAATAAAGTAATTGCAAGGCGATGAGATTTGTGATTAGGAACCTGATAGATGTTGATGATGTCTCCCTGGCAACAGAGCCAGAAATTGTTCCTATTTGCTTGTATCTGTGTTTGTATTTCCCCGAAGTGGATTCGATGATGCAGCACAACAACTGTAAGTATTTCCCTCAGTTATCAAACCGAGGTATCAATCCAGTAGGAGAACCAAGCAACACTATGTAAACGGCAGCTGCACACAAATTACAAATACTAGCAACCCAACGCGTAAGAGGGGTTGTCAATCCCTCCACGGTATTGAGATGGATTAAATTGTATGATATTTGATAAATAGATCTTGCAAAAACATAAAATAAAATAAGTAAAGAAAAAGTGTAGTAAGATATTTTTAGGTTTTTGGAATAATATATCTAAAAAAATATGATAGAAAATAGACCCGAGGGCCGTAGATTTCACTAGTGGCTTCTTTCGAGAAAATAGCATATGATGAGTAAACAAATTACTGTTAGGCAATTGATAGAAGAACAAATAATTATGACGATATCCAAGGCAATGATCATGTACATAGGCATCACATCCAATATTAATAGATTTACTCCTGCCTGCATCTACTACTATTGCTCCACACATCGACCGCTATCCAGCATGCATATAGTGTATTAAGTTCATGGAGAAACGTAGTAATGTAATAAGAACAATGACGTGATGTAGAAAATATCTATTCATGTAGGAATACACCAAATATTTTTATCCTTAATAGCAATGTTACATGTGTGTCACTTCTTCTTCTGTCACTGAGATTGAGCACCGCAAGATCGAACCCATCACAAATCACCTCTTCACATTGCAAGAAAAATCAATTTAGTTGGTCAAACCAAACTGAAGTTATAAAGAGTAGAAATACGAGGCTATAAAGATCATGCATATATATAAGAGATCAAACAAGACTCAAATAATATTCATAAATAGAACTGATCATAAACTCGCAATTGATCGATCCCAACAAATACACCGCAAAAATTCATTACATCAAATAGATCTCTAAGAACATCGAGGAGAACATTGTATTGAAGATCAAAGAGAGAAGTCATCTAGCTACTACCTATGGACCCGTAGGTCCGTGATAAACTACTCACGCATCATCGGAGGAGCACCAATGAGGATGATGAAACCCCTTCATGATCGTTTCCCCTTCCGGCAAGGTGCCGGAATAGGGCTCTAGATTGGATCTCGTGGTTTTGGAATTTACGGCCGCTGAAATTGTGTTTCGTCGACTGCCCTAGAGTTTCTGAAATATTTAGGTATTTACATAGCTGAGAGGCGGTAGAGAGGACACCCGTGGGCCCCACTACCCACCAGGGCGCGTTAGGGGCCTCTAGTGCGCTCCCCGGTGCCTTGTGGGCCCCACAGGCCTCCCTCCTACACTTCCTTAGCTCCCAAGTTGTTTTTGGCAGAAAAATAATCTCCAAAAGTTTCGTTGTGTTTGGACTTCGCTTAATATGGATATTCTGCGAAGTAAAGAACGAGCAAAAAAAAGAATCGCACTTTGGCGCTATGTAAATAGGTTAGTCCCAAAAAAGTTATAAAGTTGCTATAAAATGAATGTAAAATATCCAAGATTGATATTATAACAACATGAAACTATAAAATTTATAGATATTGGAGATGTATCAGTGTTGTCTTTGGTTGTGGTTTCCGTTTGCCATCGAGAGGAGTTGATCATCATGACGCAGGCCTTTGTTTTTTTCTTCTTCTTCTTTTTTCTTTCCGTGCTGTGTGTGCATCCTAAATATTTTTGTGATTTCTTATTGATATACGAGACTAGACGTAGTTAGTATCTTCAGGATATTAATATATTTAGCTTTTCAAAAGAAAAACTAAAAATGCTCTAAAGAAGTGCGCCCCGAACCAAACAATGCGATCAGGCGAATAAAGTCAACCAAAGTGTATTCGCTCAGAAGTAGTCACATGATGCTGCTAATGAAATTACAACCTTCGGAGTGAATAAAATGATTACACATGGAGAAGAAGTTGTGTAAAAGTATCTACAAGCTGGACTAGGCAATTCTTACCTTCTAAACGCTATGGAGGTATTCGGTCAAGATCAACATTGGCGGACGCACTCGTTCAGTATCTAGATTTTTTATTTTGAAGCATTTATTTGTCCGGTCATGTAGTCATACTCCTCGTTTCCTCCCTTATATGTACAGTCACTTGGATATAAATGATGGAGATAAAGAGAGTGAAAGAAAAGAGAATAAAATAATATAATACGGGGTGAGCCGCGTTCTACATGGCAGGCTGGTCGAGCGTGTTTGAGGTCCTCATATCCACTCTACATTTGGTCTCAATATAGAGATCGTTCTTTCTTCTTGATTGTTGATATTACTTCTTTGTCCTCAACCTTCAGTTTTTTAAAGGCAATATCTTTGACCGCACATATTGTAGACAGTAAACAACTCTATGATTGTCTAACTGGCGCCCCCTCCTCCTCCTCTGGCGCTCCCTGGGCAGGTGGAACCTTTAGCTGCCCTCGCCTCCCTCCCCTCACTTCCTCCCCCTCCCGCCGTTGCCAGAGGGCATGGCCAGACGAAGCCTGGCCGGCGGCGGGGACTTCTCACCTCCTCGCTCGTTCGGGGCTAGCGTGTGCCGACGATGTTGGGCTTGGGCGTTGCGGTGCGTGGGACGCGGCGGCACGGTGGAGGGTCGGCGAGGCAGAAGCTCTGGGCCCTGCTGGCGGTGCGGTGGACTGCGTTGGGTTGGGGCATGCATGTCCTTGCGCTGGCGGCGGCTATTGCAGCGGCGGCCAGATTTGGCGGGTGGTGCGGGATGGGTTCTTTGTGGGCAGCTTGGGCCGCGGTCGGCCATCTCTGCGGTGGTCCGTAGAGTGGCGGCGCGATGGTGGTGGTGGTGGTTCGTGTTGGTGGTGGCGCTGGCGGCGGTGTGAGCTTCGGCCGACCTTATGTGCGGAAGCCGTTGGCGGCGAGGGTGGTGGCGCTGGCTCGGGATTGCCCCTCGGGGTCCCGACGTGGATGTGGGCTCCCACGGCGTGGTGGTGGCCCATGGCGGTGGTCTGGGTTGTTTCACGATGGCGGCTGGACTTCTTCCGCGTCTGCCTATCGATGAGCGCCCTTCTCGACCTTTGATTCCTCTCCCCGTCGTTTGGGCGCTACCTTCGTCAGAGGGTTGGCCCTCTTCCAGCTGCGACACGTCGCTTGTCTCGCGCCCAGCAGCAGGACCGAGCTCATCTCGTGCCCGGTAGCAGGACTGGACTCGTCTCGCACCCACCAGAAGAATCGAGCTAGTCTCGCACTCGGCAGCAGGACCTGACTTGACTCGCGCCCAGCGGCAGGACCGAACTCGTCTCGCGCTCGGCAGCAGGATGGGTCGATGGTGGCCAGTTTTGGCCGACCTATTGGGTCTCGACGTTGGAGACTGCTCAGGGGTGCGAAAGGCGGTTCCTTTCCACTCGTCTCCTTGGTTGGGGTAGCGGTGGGTGGCGGGTGAGGTGGCACCGAGGTCTTGGATGCCGGGCTGGCGGCCCTGGTGGTGGTGTCGCGGTGCTCATGGGCAAAGCCCGTAGCTTGGTGCTGCCTGGTATCCATGGCCGTGTGGGCGGCGTGATAGCCAGGGTGTGACGTTTGATCACGGTGAATATTGGCCGGGGTGAAAACATGTTCTATCTTCGGACGGACCGGAAGCGGCGGAGCTCGTTCTCTTCTTGAAGGCGTCGCTTGCTCCAGGGGAAACTCTGATCCTTGGGTCGGGCGGTGGCGACGCTTTGGTGTTGTAACCTTCCTGTGTACACCGCCTTGAAGCCCTCGGTTCGTGGTATGTAGCTTCTTCTCTTCGCGGTGGCATGGTCACGGTTGAGGCCCCCGGTTGTTCTTGTAGTGCTAGGGGTGGTGTTGTTGCGCTCATCGCCTATGCATCCTGCCTTGGGTGTGTGCGTGTGTTCTGGTGGCGTGCATTGTACCGGGTTGTTGATGATCTTTGCTTTATATATAAAGCGGGGGAAAAACCTTTTTTGGTAAACAACTGTGTACAGAAAATCGGTTGACCTGAATCATAATCTGAAGTTGTTCTTTATAAAACTAACAAAAGAAATATCATGTCCTTGCGATATGTAGATGACAATATTGGCTTTGCAGTCTCCAATATCCTAAACCATTTTTGTAGGGAAATAAAGTAATATGTTACAAAAATGACTATGTTGTAAAACTATTGTCATGAAAAATCCTTTGGTGAAGTCTGCCACTAACCAGCATAAATAATTTTGGAATGGAGATACTAAATATGTATGAATCTAGTGAAGGTAAGTTGGTCATCTAGTACCCCTGTAAAAGGAAGATAGGGCGGAGAACCAAATCATCATATCCATTCAAACCTGCAATCTGATGGTCTACATCGCTTCAAAACACCAAACATGTTTTATGCTTTAATTACCCCCCATGCCATTGGGTTACAATCCACGTAAACACGCTCCTGTAAAAGCGCCTCCCGCTGACCACGCCCCCAAGTGCTTGGCTCCTACCCGACCTCTTGCCCCCACGTACTCCCCGCCAGCCACCGCCGCCTCCCTCTACATGCCGCCAGACTGCCACGCCCACTCTCCAGCCGGTCGGCCGCCCCGCCCATGCGCCGCCCGGTCCGGCCCGCGCCGCCTCAGAACTCTCAATGAAAGCACCAATGTCGGTGTCAAAACCGGTGGATCGCGGGTAGGGGGTCCCGAATTGTGCGTCTAAGGCTAATGCTAACAGGAGGCTGGGGACACGATGTTTACCCAGGTTCAGGCCCTCTTGATAGAGGTAATACCCTACTTCCTGCTTGATTAATCTTGATGATATGAGTATTACAAGAGTTGATCTACCATGAGATCGTAGAGGCTAAACCCTAGAAGCTAGCCTATGATTATGATTTTTGTTCTTGTCCTACGGACTAAACCCTCCGGTTTATGTAGACACCGGAGGGGGCTAGGGTTACACCGAGTCGGTTATAGAGAAGGAGATCTAACATCCGAATCACCAAGCTTGCCTTCCATGCAAAGGAGAGTCCCATCCGGACACGGGACGAAGTCTTCAATCTTGTATCTTCATAGTCCAACAGTCCGGCCAAAGTATATAGTCCGGCTGTCCGGATACCCCCTAATCCAGGACTCCCTTAGTAGCCCCTGAACCAAGCTTCAATGACGATGAGTCCGACGCACAGATTGTCTTCGGCATTGCAAGGCGGGTTCCATCTCTGAATACTCCGTAGGAAATTCCGAACACAAGGATCGTATCCGGCTCTGCAAAATAATTTCCACACACCACCGTAGAGAGCAAAATACTTTACAAATCTAATCTGCTGACAATTTTTCATAGCATGTCCTCACGCCGCGGCCCAGTTTAATACGAAACGTTTTTCTCAGCCTGCCACGACACGCACTGCAAGGGGGTTTTATTGGCACATCTTGTCGAAGCAGAGATCGTGTCCCTCTTATTGCGGGAGTCTCATCAATACGGGTGTGGGTAACCCAACTACGCCTGTTGGTATGACTCCTTGTTTTTAGGCAAGTCCCAAATGGTTACGCTGAGGACGCTTCATATTCACCCCCTTTATAGAGGGACCGAGGCCTATCCCTTTCTTCCCACGCTTGTGCCTTTCCGCACCTCGAGTTCCAACACCCAAAGTTCAAGCTTAAGGACTTAGGATCTTCAATCATGTCCGGATCCAACCTTAAGGTCGGTGGATGGCCTCCTCTGTCACAGAGGAGGACATTGCGAAGCTCAGGGAGGCCAAGTATCTGACCGCCAACATCAAGCACAGGCCTCCTGCTCCAGGGCAGGTCATCCCCACTCCCGAACCCAACGAGAGCATTGTATTTGTTTCCCACTTCCTCGAAGGCTTAGGCTTTAGTCTTGATCCCTTCATGAGAGGGCTCATCTTCTTTTACGGGATCGATTTTCACGATCTGGCTCCGGATTCCATCCTTCACATCTCATCGTTTATCGTCGTGTGCGAAGCCTTCCTCCACATCACCCCACACTTCGGCTTATGGCTCAAGACCTTCAATGTAAAGCCGAAGGTGATAGAGGGGCGACACGCGGAGTGCGGAGGCGCTGTAATAAGCAAAAACGTCGATGCCCCATGGCCAGAGGGTTCCTTCCTGGAGGTGTCGATTTATGGCAACGGAGGTGGTTCTACATCACAGCTCGCCGAGGCACAAAGTGGGCGGCTGTCCCCGCCTTTTGCTCGGGCCCTCCGCCTCAACTGGCGTCGTGGGCCAACGTGGGACTGGACTGGGGGTCTGCTAATTATGTGCCGACATTGCAGAGCCGTATTCGGGAGCTTCTTGAGAGGGATATCGGCCTCGTCAGAATAATTCAGGTAATGCTAGTTCGGGGGGCCCTGCCGTGCCAACGTCGACCTCTCTGGATGTGGGAGTTCAACCCAGAAGGACCGCGAACTATTCAGCACTTCTTCGGCGTGATGCTTGAAGGGATATATAGGTTATTCTTCGGACCACGAATAAAGTGTCCGGATACCACCGAGGATGCGGGCCTGAGCTGCAATCGCCCAGATACCCAAGTAAGTAACCCTCCAACCGAACACTTCGTTTATATTTATCACAACATCATTCTGAAAACTATTTGCGGCCAGGATTGGCTCAGTAAGGCAGAGAGGATCAGGTGTCCGGCCCCACTTCCCGAAGGCTCGCTGAATCCTGCGATAGCCAGGATGTTTAGACGTGCGCTAAGTCAAGTGCCCTCGTGGAAAGATGAAGGGAAGAATAGAGAAGCCGAGAATGAGCTTCACACATTGTACGTCCAAACCGGGGGGGATTAGCATCTCCATGAAGGAGGATAACTGGGGAGGTGAATCTAAGGTTTCCTCCCCCCGCGGGAAGAAAAGGGCCGCCTCCGAAGACTTGGAAACAGAGGCGCCTAAACAAGGGAAGAAAACTTCGCCAGAGGGTCCTGCCCCAGAGGGCGTTCTCACTGCACCATGCCCGCAAACGGGCCAGCACTCCATCGAGCTATAAGTTAATTGTAATAAAAATATATTGCCTTTTCCTCTGAGAACAATAACCAGGATCTATCCTTTGCAGTCCGTCTAGTAGCTCTTCTCAACAGAGTTCGTCTTCGGGGGATCTTCTTCCGGAGATGATGGAGAGTGAAACCCCACCTGCCTCTCCGCCCCATGAGGCGGGCGACCCCGAGGTCTCATCACAGAGGATTCCAGATCCGTCAAGGCCGAAAGCTAACACTTCGGCCACCCGGAGCCCGGAGTGTTCGGCTCCCACGGAGGGCCATAGGAAGGGTCCGGGACAGTCCGGCACCCTGCCGGACACACTGACGGGCCTTCTGGAGCGAGCTACTCTCTCAAAGGATCACCGTACGTTAATGGGTGCGGTGTTTGAGAAGATTTCATCCGCCACAAGCGGGTTGAATGAAGCTTTTACGAGCCTGCTCAAAGGCTTTGAGGAACGCAAAGAAACACTTAATTTTTTGGTTGTACCGCACACGCTAGGTATGCTCCGTATAGATAGTAGCCCCTGAGACTCTGGTTGCCAGCCCTAGGCGGCAAACGGAGGATCACACTCCCAAGTAATGATCGTAATGTATTCATGCGCAGGTGGCTAAGGGTCCGGCGGTAGACCGGACTGGTGAATTCGCCGAACTGAGGCGACCAATTGATGTGGTGGATGCCGACATCACGCTTGTAAACAAGCGACTTGACGAGTCACAGAGTATGTGCTCTTTTTCCTCATTTTTTTAGGAAACATTAAGAGGAGCATAATGTTAATATGATATGTTGTGGCTGCAGGTGGAGCTGCTGCCATGGAGGCCCTGAAGGAGGAACTTGCATTAGCGAAGGAGCAAGCCAGAGCTAGCAATGCGGCTGCACTAAAGGCGGCCGAAGATTTAAGAGCCGAACAGGCTGCTCATCGCTGAAGCAAAGATAAAATAGCCGGGATGGCTGTGGAGCTAAGGGACGCCGCCGTCCGATATGAGCTCCTCGGAAAGGAGAGTCAGGCGTAGTCGGCTGACCTGAAAAAGGCCCTGGAAGCGGCCAAGGAGACACACTCGAAAATTAGAGCTGCGTGGGAGGAACTTCGACAAGCCGGAGACATCGCGGCTGGAAGCCCCTATTTGTTGCGGATGAAGTTCGGAGATCCAAAATACGCTCCTCTGGATCAGTCTTGGAGTGCTGCAGACGCGTATGCGGATCTGGCAAAAAGTACGGCTGATTCGACCAAGTTCTTCAAGGATCAAAAAGATAATGAAATAGAAAGGCTGTTCTGGTCGCAATTCAATGCTCCAATGCGCCCGCTGCCATTGAGTGAGAGGATGGCCACTATGGCCGAGCTCCATAGTGTCGATGGGAAACGACACCTATGGGATCACTGGAATCCCTTCTATGGTTGCGGGGCGCAGGGATTGTGAGGAGAGCAGGACTAGCAGACGCCACAGAGAGATTTACCCAGGTTCGTGCCGCAAAGATGCGTAAAACCCTACGATCCTGCTTTGGTGGTTATATTAGTGTTCTTGATCTCTCGAACTAGCTCTGGGTGCTGTGGAGTTCCAAAGAGCCGAATCCCTTCTCAGTCTGCCATGGGCCTCCTTTTATAGGCGAAAGGGGCTGCCACAGTGGCACACAGGAGGTGGAAAGTGCTATAGTGTTATGAGTTTATCGCTAGTATTACAGGACAAAACGCATTAAATGCGGGGCTTAGGCGTCCTTCACTTTATCGGGACGGGTGAGGGGCCGTCCTGCATCGCCGCCCTCACAGCTTCGACACGCGCCCGGCCAAGACAGCATGCGCCGCCATGTACGCAGCAGTGCAGCGGTGAGGTGGCGCGGTAGTGGAGCCTTCACGAAGGATTGCATGTTGCCACGCAGGCGCCTGCTCAGCTGGCTGGGCTAGCAACTGTGTGCGAATGGCGGTGGTGGAGACTTGCTGGCACGGGCCTGGCAGTGGCCTTTCCTGTGCGCTTGGCGAGGGTTCTGTCGGGTAACTTGGCAAGGGTCTTGCTGGGTGGCCCGACAAGGGCCTTGCCGTCGCGCGCTGGCTTCCCCGGCAAGGATCTTGTCAGGGGTCTGGTGGGTTTCTTCAGTGAGGATGGTTGCCTTCCTATCCTCTTTTGATCTTGAGCATTCTATGTCTTCACAGAGATCTGCATGCCACCACGGAGGTGCCTCCCGAGCCTTGTCCCAATGCATCTGTTTAGCGTTGGTGGGCTCAAGGGTGGCTCGCTCGGTTGGCGTGGGGGAGCTGCCCCGGCAAGGGCCTTGATCCTTGTTGTTGCTTTGTTTGTCCTTGTGGCTCCGGCTTCTCTCCAGCTTCCCTTTCCTGCCGTGTCTGTGCGTGACCATGGCGGGAGGCTCTGACTGTCCATGCACAAGTAAAGGGGTCAAAAGCAGAGCCCCTACTTTTGTACACCGACAGGAGCCCCCGGGCCTAGGTCACACATAGGCGCAGCACGTTGTTGGGCCAGGCCCAGAACGGTGCGCGGGCAGTTGGGGCGGATTTTTACCGCGGCCACTGTTCCATCCGCTGTGCTTCCCACGACCTGCGTTGAACGCGCGATGTGGGGTAATGTGTGCGCATGACGTGGGGATGCTGGCGTCACCCCGTGGTGGACAGTAAAGAGGCGGCTTGCGTGTCCCTTTGAGACCACAGGGCCGCCTCCCATTTACTGCCCTTGCTCGGGAACCGTCGTTCCACGCGTCCTATTGTGCCCGCCCCTTGCGCCACGTTCGCCGCATGCAGAGCGAATGACACGCACAGGGGTCGTGAGTAGTCGCGTGCATGTGGGTTGATTCCCACGCACCTTCAGTGGAGCGGGGAGGGCGGTCGATGGCCCCGCTCGCCGTCACTTCAAGAGGCTAGATTGGCCGGGAGGGGCGGCCGAGCCTCACCCCCGCCTCTTTATAAAGAGGGGAGCGAGCGGGGCAGTGCCTCTCAGTCTTTCGCCATCTGCCTCTCCCCATTCCTGCTTCCTTTCTCCTTCTGCCATGGTGAGGGGGCGCGGCGACGCTTCATCAGTGGCGGCGAGGGTTTCGGCCAGACAGTGCATCACTCCTCCCCAAGAGCTCGTAGCGGCGGAGCCAGCCGCTAGAGGAAGGGGGAGGGGGCGAGGTCGAGGCCGCCATGCTGCCCGAGGAGGAGGAGGACGGGGCGGTAGATCAGCCTCGCCCCCTCCAGCAGCTCTTCCTCCGATGGAGGGCCACGCTGGGGACAACCCGTGCGAATTCTTCGTCAGGCTGCGCCATCCGCCGCGCCGTCACCTTCGCCTTCCGACCCCGTTTGCACGGGAGATGGAGCTGGATCAGCCGCAGGCGCTGCGGCTACACATGAGGGGTTGTGGGAACAGCGGCACATCGGTCGACGTCGAGTTCCCCGGCCCCCACATCAAGTATCTTCACCGAGGGTGGAAGACCTTCGCTTGCCTCCACAGCTTCACGGATGGGCTCGCTCTCCATTTCAAACTAATGGAGGGTGGCCTCCTCTCCGTCAAGATCTTCGGGCACTTCGGGACCCACGTGAGGTGCTGTGTAGAGAGCTCCTGCGATGATGAAGATTCCTCCTCAAGCGAGAGTGGCCAGGAGAACAGCGGGCGGCAGGATCACGGGTCCGACTAGGTGTCGGGCGTCGCTCCGAGCGGCACCGGCGACCACATCATCCGTGTTACCGGCTCCTTGAACTTCTCGGGGTCGTCTCCTTGGGCGGCTGGCGTAGGGAGGCTGCGGAAGAGGAAGAGGAGGAGCGGTAAGGCCATCAAGTCGGAGTACGCGGGCACCGACGCCTTCGTCACGTGTTGGCGTCCTGCCGCCTCATCTTCGAGCTCTGCCTCCAGCACCGCCATCACCATCCAGCCCTTGGACGGCCACCGAGATGTCCTCTTGGTGTCTTCTGCCACTCGTAGCACACCTAGGCGCCCCTTTTGCCCTTCTTCTTTCTTGTAGATTTCCTAAGGAGAGGGACAAGAAAGGGATTACGGGCACCTTATATCTTTTTAGTCTTGTCAGCCTTCGGGCCTTTTTTAGCTTTAGAACTTGTAATTCCCTTGTTCATGTTTTTCATTTCGTATGAACTGTACCTGTACGTGATGTTTTTTAATGAAAAAGGGATGTTTGCCGGGACTTTCGTTCGCGGGAGGAACCCACGGCAAGGGGGCGAATCCTTGTCATCTTTTAAGACAAACGTTTTTTCGCCCGGCAACAGGCCTTGCCAGCTCCCCACCTCGCTCGACCTTTCTCACGCTCTTGGCGGAGGCAGGGATGAGGTGGGCTTAGGCCCCTCATTCCCTTCCCTTCACGCCGCAGCCTTTTACCAGATCCGCACCGGAGATAATCCTTGGGTACCGAAAAGAGGGAGCACGGTAGCTCAGAGATAGAACGGGGTTTCACGCATCCCAGTTCATAATGAAACGCATGATATGGGATAATTGGACTTATCTGGATGTGCAGCCCCCGGCAACCTTGGCTTACCGCGGAGAGATCCTCGTTCTTGCAGCCCCCGGCAACTCTGGCTTGCCGGGGCCCGGGCGCCGGTCCGTTCCTTTCCTTCCAGAACAGCTCGGGAAGAATAATTACGTACCCTACGAACCAAAGAAAACAGCGAAGAACAAAGATACGCACTCGACCTCTAAGCTAGGGGTTAGCCGCCGCCAAGCACTATCAACCCTAACCAAGGAAGAGACTCAACCTAGAATGCATGCTATAACTTAAGGCGCCAGCGCTTCATTTATTAGTGCTCGAGTCTGCCTTTGGCTTTGTACAAAGGGTTACATGCCTTGCCGGCAAAGGCTTGTCTGAAAGGATTGCTTTCTTTGGGAGGGCGGCAGCAGCATACTTATGGGTAAAACTTGCGAAGATGCTCGGTGTTCCAGGAATTGCTCACTGGAACGGCATCTTTGGCTCTGGGTGTTTGGGCTTTGTCCTCGCAAGGAGTTCTCTCTCTCAAAGGCTTCAAAGTGGGTTGCTCTCAAACGACAAAAGCCGTAAACTAACTCTGAGCAGCCACCAATTTATGGTGTAGGGGGTGGGCTATTTATAGCCACAAGGCAACCCGACTGATATGTCCAAATGACCTCGGTCACTAAGGAACTGACATGTGTTCCAACGGTCGATTTCAAACACATACGACAACTTTACTTGGGCTACAAGCAAAGGCGACTCATCCAAATTGGATAAGATTTGCTCTCATTGTCTTCGCTCGAAGACATAGGATTTGGCTTGAGCATCACTTCAGTCATTCTGACTTTGTTCACTTGGACCCCACTTAACAGTACGGTGGTTCCTATGACTCAACCAAGAAGAAAAGGAAACAACGAAACAAGACAGTCTTCGCGCTCCATAGTCTTCACTCAATGTCTTCTCATGTCATAGTCTTCAATATGAATATCTTCATATACCACCATTGTCGTCAATGTCTTCCATACATTTTAGGGGTCATCTCCCAGAGGTAAACCGAATCAATGAGGGACACTACCTGCGTTATCCTGCAATTCTCACAGACGCATTAGTCCCTCAACCAACTTTGTCGTCAATACTCCAAAACCAACTAGGGGTGGCACTAGATGCACTTACACGCCCTCTCTTCGGTATGTGTGTCGCGTAGATCATGTTCACTGTTTTGACCTCTGGTGGGAATTTTTTCTGTCCCCCAGTGTTCGGCTGGCGAGGCTCATCCTCGTCTTCACTTGGTATCTCCCTTCCCTTGTGTACGGCGTTTAGCTTGTCAGCCTGCTTGATGACCCAGCATTCTCTATGAGTGTGGTTCGCAAGTTTTTTCGGGGTGCCATGAATTTGGCATAATCTGTCCAGGACCTTGTTTAGGCTGGACGGTCCACCTTTGCTGCCTTTAAATGGCTTCTTCCGTTGACCGGGTCGAGATCCCCTGAATCCTGCGTTGACCGCCATGTTGTCAAGACTCTTTTCGATGCTTGTTTTTATTGTGTCGAGGCTTCCCGTTGCCATCCCTTATTTCAGATGTGCTTGGGTCGCTGGTGCTCCTACGGGCCAACCATCTGTCCTCGCCCGCGTAGACGCAGGTCATGAGGCTTGTTAGGGCTGCCATTGTCCTTGGTTTTTCTTGGCCGAGGTGTCTGGCAAGCAATTCATCCCGGATACTGTGCTTGAAGGACCCTAGGGCTTCAGCATCCGGACAATCAACAATTTGATTTTTCTTAGTGAGAAATCTGTTCCAAAGCTTACGGGCTGACTCTCCGGGCTGTTGTATTATGTGATTTAAATCGTCTGAATCCGGAGGTCGGACATAGGTCCCTTGAAAATTGACCCTGAAAGCATCCTCAAGTTCCTCCCAACTTCCAATTTAGTTTTCGGGGACGCTTTTCAACCAATGCCGAGCTGGTCCTTTCAATTTGAGAGGAAGGTATTTGATGGTGTGGAGGTCATCCCCACGAGCCATGTGGATATGAAGGATAAAATACTCAATCCAGACCCCAGGGTCTGTCGTTCCGTCATATGCCTCTATGTTTAAGGGTTTGAATCCCTGTGGAAATTCGTGATCCAGCACCTCGTCGGTGAAGCACAGGGGGTGCATAGCCCCTCTGTATCTGGACATGTCGTGGCCTGCTGTCGACGGTTGTTGTGTTCGGGGTTGATTCCGAACTGGTACTCGATCAGTATGATTGTTTTGGTGACCATAATCTTGCACTGGAATGCGTCCTCTAAATCCATATATGGACCTGGTCGCGCGAGTCTTTTTGTCCAGGAGCTCACGTAAATCGTGTGCGGGCTTGTGTGCAGCATCAGTAGCCGCTCTATCGCGGCCACGAGGTGGTCGGTCCGGCTGATCGGTCGTATTATTCTTCGGCTGGATGGGCTCTATGGCCTCATTGTCGAATTCGGGCAGCAGCTTGCGCTTTGGGTAGCTCTTTGTGTGGTGATCGTCGCCATATTTTTCTTCAGTGTCTAGCACTTTGTTCCATCTGCGGTTGAGCGTATCCTGCGTGGCCTTAAGACTTTGCTTCTGCTTCTTTAGACTCCTCGCCGTGGCCATGAGCCTTCTGTGGAGGTTCTCTTGTTCCAAATGTTTTTCCAGAATGAATGCGTCATCGTCCGGACTGTCCTCCTCTCCGGAGGCAGGTTGATGAGTTCTACCCTCGGAATCGCCGTGGTCGGGCGTCTGCTCCGGGTTGTGTACGGCGTGACCTGGCTCATCTTGCTCAATTGCTGGGTCCGTCTGGTCATTGTTGCTATTTTTACTGTGACTGGACTTAGAGCGGCGCCTGCGCCGTTGTTTTGGCTTTTGTCCGGGGGGTTTATCCTCCGTTGCGTCCTTTTTGTCGCCGTTATCTTCCTTAGGCATGTCCACCATGTATATATCGTATGATGAAGTGGCAGTCCAGCGCCCCATGGGCGGTGGTTCCAGATCGTCCCTTGCATCGGCGTCCATACCGTCGATGTCGTCGGAGTCGAAGTCGAGCATGTCGGTTACGTCATCGACAGTGGCTACTATGTGGGTGGTAGGTGGGCAGTGAATTTCTTCGTCGTCCGTATCCCACTCGAGCCAGACATAGTTTGGCCAAGCGTCTCCTGACAAAGAGAGAGACCTTAATGAATTTAGCACGTCACCGAAGGGCTAGTGCTGAAAGATATCCGCGGCGGTGAACTCCATTATCGGAGCCCCATCAGATTCGATGGGCACAGATGCACGCGGTCCGGAATCTACGGCCGGAGACAAGTCCGGGGGTCCGGTCACACAGACCTCCTTAGAGGTGGAGTCTGTGTTCGGCTCCAACGCCGATGATTGTGCGGTCTCCGTGGCAGGGTCCATCCACCCGCCCTTGGCGGGCACGATCTGCTCCAGATCGAAGTCCGGAGCCGAAGCAGGTGCGATATTAGGAATACTGTTCGACGTCAGATCTAAGTCATGCACGTCGTGATCGTTCGGCGCTCCTGGCGCGGGCCCGAATCCGTCGAAGATCAAGTCTCCACGGATGTTGGTTGTGTAGTTTAAGTTTCCGAATCTGACCTGATGGCCAGGGGCGTAGCTATTGATCTGCTACAGATGGCCAAGCAAATTGGTCCGCAGTGTGAAGCCGCCAAATACGAAGATCAATCCGGGGAGAAAAGTCTCACCCTGGACCGCGTCATTGTTGATGATTAAAGGAGCCATCGAGCCTTACAGCGACGACAAAGAGGAACTCTCACTGAAAGGACCAATGTCGGTGTCAAAACCAGCGGATCTCGGGTAGGGGGTCCCGAACTGTGCGTCTAAGGCTAATGGTAATAGGAGGCTGGGGACACGATGTTTACCCAGGTTCAGGCCCTCTCGATGGAGGTAATACCCTTGATACGTCTCCAACGTATCTACTTTTCCAAATACTTTTTCCCTTATTTTGGACTCTAACTTGCATGATTTGAATGAAACTAACCCGGACTGGCGTTGTTTTCAGCAAAAGTGCCATGATGTTGTTTTATGTGTAGAAAAGAAAAGTTCTCAGAATGTCCTGAAAATCCACGGAGGCACTTTTTGGAATTAATAAGAATTTCTGGGCGAAAGAAATACACGAGGGGCCCCACACACTAGTAGAAAAAGGGCCTGTTGACCCGGTTGGTGAGGGCCTTTAGTCCCGGTTCATGAACCGGGACTAAAGGGTCAAGATACTAATACTACAGTTTTTAGTCCCGGTTCAATCCAGAACGGGACTAATGGGCCTCCACGTGGCTTGTCCGTGAGCCTGTGCAGGAGGACCTTTGGTCCCGGTTGGTGGCACCAACCCGGACCAATATGCATCCACGCGTCAAAATTTATATGGGGGTGGTTTTTGTTTTTTTTTTTAAAATGGGGGGGGGGGTGTGGGGGGGTTTGGGGGGTTAATTTAGGGGTTTAAAATATTTTGCGATAGCAAGCTAATTAATATAAAAAAGTGTCCTCTCTTTTTGTCCGTGCTTGGTCGACGCCACGCACTATACATACCTATAGAGAGGACTAGCTAGACACGCTAGCTAGCTAGTAATTAAGCAAATGTAAGATCGTCATGAACATATATATATGCATACAGAGAGAAGTGATATCGACCACCTCTCCTTCTCCGAGAGATTGGTCGAACAACAAGTTCTCGATATCTATCCCAGACACTATACGGCTACATATATACAATAGTTATCTTTTTACAATATGGACGCTGCGTGGTCCACATAGTATTCTCCGTCTTCAGCGATCACGTGGTCAAGAAAGAATGCCGCCAATTCCTCTTGAATTGCTCGCATGCGATCTGGTGCTAGGAGTTCATCCCGCTTCGAGACATATATTTTTAAGAAAGTGGTCAATAAATATATATATATATATATATATATATATATATATATATATATATATATATGAATGAATGAAACTCAACACAAATGATGGTAATAAAATAAAATTGTGAATATTTTTATTTACGCACTACATATTGTTTGTCGGAGTAGCCCCTCTCACAAAGTTGTGTGGCGGATGGACTCGCAAACGTAGTACCACGTAAATCATTCCCTTGTTCCTGCCACAACCACTTTACAAGAAACAGAGGTCAATCAAACTGATAATTAGCAAGCATGCTAAATGGTATTGATGAAACTAGTGCTTGAATCACTAGGAGATGCGCGTGGAATATGCTACTATATATCACTTACTTTCGGGTGTCTAAATTGCAGCTTCTTCCGTAGTCCCGGAGCTTTTTTGGTGAATTTTCCCCAAGCCCTGCCATACAAAGAAAACAATTACTTGATATCAGAAATGAACAAAGTTGCTGATATGGTGGATAATGATCGATTTAACTTACTTCTCGAGCATTTTCAGTCATGTCCAAGATACTCCTTGGGATCTTTTTCGCTTGGAGTCAAAGATGCGATTACTACTCCCTTCTCAAGCTTAATCTCTAGGAGAATATAGTGGTAGCTACAAGACGCATGCATAACTCATCAATATTACATTACTATAACCTGGACTAATAAGGAAACCGAATATGCCACAAGACAAGAATAACACTCACTTGAAGTTGTAAGAAAAGAGTATTATATCTTTGTGTTCATTTATTACCAACGATTGTAGCAAGTTGGCCTCGGTATCTTTGGCACGAAATTCAACCTCGCTTGCATCTATGAGATATGTGTTAATGAACCCAATATCACCCACTTGTCTTTTCTTCAATTCGGCGATCTTCAATCTGCATAATATAGTGAGGATATTTGTAAATACATGCAATGAAAGGGCTGAGTTATATAGAGATACTTAATGACAGAAGTAGTACTACTTACAGGCAAAGCAGTGTGTGACCGTTGTTTTATCGAGGGCCAATTGATTGAAAAACTGATAGAACTCCTCAAATGGAATAGGCAATACGTTCAATTCCAAGGAGGTCATGCTCCTTTAACTCTCAAATACAAAGTACTCCTCCCCTCGGACTCTTTGCAGGTTTTCATGTACCAATCATGCAATCTTTTGCATCATCGTTGATAGAGAGCTTTCATCTTTGACGAGAGGCTTCCCGTACTCGTATCTTTGTATCCGCACCTCCAAGAAATCATAATGTACATCGCTTCGGGCGGTGTAATCTGCAGGATTGCCATAACCGGGCACCATCCTCGGATCGAAGATGTCGCTAGTGCACCTTGAGCGGGCGGGCACGATTGCTTTGCTTGTTCGCCGAGCTGGGCAATTTGTTTCAGCTAGTCGTTCTTTCATCCTTTGATCATCGAATTGCATTTCCCGACCTCTCCGCTTCGCAAATGCCTTTCCAATAATGCGCTCATACTTGCCTTTCGGCGGAGACTTGGGTGGTTTTGTCGAGCAACCAGGAGTGCGCTTCGCTTTGGCGGATCTACCTTCTTCCTCCGGAGGTGGATGTCTCTTTGCTTTCAACCCTTGAAACCAGTCATCCACTTGATGCTGCGCGATCTTCGCGTTTTCCTCCTCGCTCCTCTCAGACGGTAACTTCTCCGAGTCTTCAGAGAAGGACCGAATCAGATCTCCTCCCGCCTTCGATGTACTGCTAGACGCCGCAGAGAAAGGCGGAGGCGGATGTCTTCTTTCCTTGCTTACGGCGGAGGAGAAGGACTTCTACGACGCCGGCCGGAGCGGGCGGCGTGGTCTCATCCGCCCTTGCCGACGAGGCGGAGAAGGAGGAGGCTGGCTGCTCGGGCGCCACGGTGCGGCGGAGAAGGAGACGGAGTGCCGCCACGCCGGAGAAGGAGCCGGCCGAGTGCCCGATCGTCACTGGCCGGGAGGAGGAGGCGGAGTGCCCTAACTCACGGGAGGAGGAGGAGGAGGCGGAGGCGTCCCAGTTCGAAGGTTGATGAGATCCTTAGCCATAGGCATGGAGTCTTGAGCGTAACCCAGCCGATACTCCCCTTCACCGGTAGGGTGGTCAAGCCGAGGTCCTCAAATCCCTCCGTTATTTCATCGACCATCACCTTAGCATATCCTTCCGAATCGGCGGCGGTGAAAAGTTGAGTCGGGTTTAGTAGGATAAACAGAGCCAACAGCCGCCTTGACCTTCAAATTGCTCCATTGCGCCATAAGGTGGCAATGTTCAGCATTCGTGATAGCATCCACGGATAGCCGGGCAGAGCCGTCAAGGCATGCTGCTTTGGCTGAAAGCAATCGGTGGAAGCCACTGCCTTCTCCGCGAGATGGCGGGGTAGCCGGGGAAGCTTCGCAGGTCGCTTGTTGTGATCTGCGCTTCTCGTTCCTCTAGCCCCATTACCCTTTCGCAAAGGCCTGCATTAGGCTCTGCTCCGCTTTCTTCCTCCTCTCATGGGTTTTGTAACCCCTGCGTCCGAAATCCAGCCTTCCACGAACGGAGCTCTGGCGTGCCTCGTGTCCGCCCGGGGTGCTCGAGATTCCGAGGGCCATTGTGAGCTCGTCCTTCTCCCCTCTGGAGCGAACTTCCCTTGCTGCGCTGCTTGATATAATGTGAAGCCTCTTGGTAGGTATGTCCAATTGTTAAATGCGTCCAAATGCACTTCCCTGTTATAGGGTCCAAGGATCCGCCGCCCCAAGAACCAAGTCCGGCAACGGTGCAGCCAGTTCATTGTCTCGTGTTCGATCCCTTTATCAAGCGGATCATTCTCAGCCTTGGCCCACTTAGGCGGGCTGTGAGGTAGCCACCGACCCAGTCGATGGTGAAGCTTCTTCTTCGTGACATTTCTGTTGTTTGTCGCTGACATCTTTTTACTCTTTTCCGATGTCTTGTAGGCCACAAATGCGGGCCACTCATCTCTGATCTTCTCATATTTGCCCTTGAATTCTGGTGTCTCAATTTTTTCGACATACGTATTGAGTTCTTTCTTCCAATTCCTGAATAGTTCTGCCATCTTCTTAAGAGCAAAAGACTTGATTAATGGCTCTATTACTGGCTTCTCCGGATCATCCTCTAGCGGTAGGGTAAAATTTGACTTCAGCTCACCCAAAGATCATTTTTCTCATATCATTGACACAAGACACCTCGTGGTCTTCGTTCTTGAGGCTTATACCATTGGTGGATCTTGATCAGGATCTTGTCCCTAACCGTAACCCCTTGACCGAGCAACAAATGCCTTCTTTGTCCGGTAGGGTTCAATCGGTTGGCGTCATCGCGATTTGTATGATCTCAAACTTTTCATCGAGCTCAACTTTTTCTTCGGCCTCGTCTCTTTACCGAAGTTGTGCTCGATCCGGAGGGCTAGAAAAAGAACAAAGACAAGAGTTAATTAATATGTGTACATATATACCAAAACAAAGACGAGAGCTAGTCAAGACAGGCTTAACTAATATATATACCTGGCGGACTCGGTTTGGTGATCACCGGAGCCGTCCTCACGGTCTACTTCTTCACCCTTTCCTTCTTGCACCGGCATTGGGTCATCAGAGCCATGTAAATCATAGCCACCGCTTCTTCACCCTCTCCTTCCAGGACCATCGTTGTCGTTGAGAAACATCATCGAGCGAGACGGCATCACTTCCTTGTGCGATTATGTCCCTCAACAACGCTTCTTGTGCTTCGTCTCGGGGGTGTCCATAGTTTCTACAAATATTTACAACATGGCAATTATTATTCAAACATGACAGATATGGATATATTAGTGGCAAACGTAGAACTAGCTAGCTAATCACAATAAGGAATCATATTAGTGGCCTCGACGCTGCTTCTCTAGGGTTTGGGGTGGCCTCGACAACGCTTCAAGGGTTAGGGGGTGGCCTCGAGAACGCTTCAAGCTAGGAGGGGGTAATTTCGACCCCCCCCCACGTGTTGAAGCTATCGGGAGGGGGTCAGCGTTGAACAGTACATCTATGTCCCACAAGTGACGTGGGCATCGACGCCTGCGGTAGGGTAGAGGGTCGTGGATCGCCGAGCGGTCGAGGGTTCAAGGGGTCGAAGATCGCCAAGGGGTCGGGATCGCCGAGGGGTCGAGGGTCGTTAAGGGGTCAAGTGTCAAAGGATTCAAACAAAACCATGTCTTCATCATTAGTAAAATGAGGTGCATGAGTGCGAAGCTCTCCAAAGTTGTTTTGGAGCGGAGTCCCGGATAGGATAATTAAGCTTTTGGTACAAAGTTCAGCAAAAGGCAAATTATCCTATCCGGGACTCCATTCCGTAACAACTTTGGAGGACTTCGTACCATCATGCCATGGTTACTTCCGCTAATGATGAAGCCATGGATTTCTTGAATACTTTGACACTATAGGAACCTCGACCTCAAACCTTCGACCCTTGACCCCTTAATCCACCCTCGACCCTCTACCCTAGTTCCCGACCCTCGACCCCTCGGCGATCCTCGACACCCTCGTTCTCGATAAAATTAAGAAGAAGAAGAAAAAAGAGGAGAAAAAATGAGAAGAAGCTCCTCTATTCCTTCTTCTTCTCCTTTTTTTTTCTTCTTCTTTCGCTTCTTCCTCTCTCGTCTTCTCCTTCTTCTTCTCCTTCTTTCTCTACTTATTTTCCTTTTCCTTATTTTACTTTTTCCTCTCCACTAACATAAAATGCACTAACCTAAAATGCAACAAACATAAAATGCACTAAATCGATCAACTAACCTAAAATCAATGATAAAATGCACTAACCTAAAATCGATATCTACTAACAACTTAAAAAAATAATACATATATGAAAAAATGCATATATTAAAAAAAACATCATCATATCATCAACAGAAAAAAATAGTATATTTTCTAAAAATCTATCTTTTGCATATATACATCAACATATATATACACTAACCTAAAATGCACAAAATGCTATCGGAGAGGGGTATATCGACCCCCCTCATGTATCCACATACATACATCTATACATACATATATACTTACATATATGTATAAATTTTTGCATATAGAAACTTTTGCATATATAAAGTTTTTCTAGAATCTAACTTTCGCATTATATGAACATATATACACAGAGAACATATACATAAAATGCACAAAAAAATAAGAGGAAAGGCGCTGCCCGGACGAAAAGGCGGCGTGTGGTCGAGGCAGGGTCGGCGTGGCGATGGGGTCGGGGCAGGGGCCGGCAGCGAGGCGGCAGCGCGGCGGCAGCGGCGACGGGTCGGTCTTGTGGCCAGCAAGGCAGTCGAGGGCAGCGGCGTGGTCGGGATGTCGAGGCGGCGCAATCTGAGGTTAGGCGGCGGTAATGGCAGCGGCGGTGTCGAGCGGTCACGAGGTTGGGGCAGAAGCAGCCGCCGGCGACGACGGTCGGGGCAGGGCGGCGGCGGCAATGAGTGGACCAGCCAGACGGCGTCAGGCGAGGCTTCGGCGGCAGCGAGGAAGCGTATAGCGTCGGGCGAGAAAAGCAGATGAATTTTGGCGAAAACTGCTAAGTGTTGTATATATAGCAAGGGCATTAGTCCGGTTCAGGGCTCCAACCGCTAATGCCCCTTTAGTCCCGGTTGGAGCCACCAACCTGGACCAAAGGCCAATTTTCAAGCCCAAAGGGCGGAGCGGCGACCTTTGGTCCTGTTGGTGGCTCCAACCGATTCAAAGTGCATTAGCCCCTTGGAGCCACGAACCGGGACCAATGCCCCTTTAGTCCCGGTTGGTGGTGGCACCAACCGGGACCAAAGGCTCATGTCTTGCCTCACGCCAAATGTTTAGTCCCACCTCGCTAGTTGAGAGGGAGCCGCACCGGTTTATAAGGTGCGGCACGGTCCCCTCTCGAGCTCCTCTCTAAAGCAAAGCTTTGGGCCTAACTCGCCATCACTGTGCTGTGGGCCTCTTTGGGCCTTCAGCGGGCCTGAATCACGGCCCATAGGGTTTCTAGTCGTATTCAGGCCATGGGGCGCAGAGGTGGCACTTTTTTTGCTTTATATTTTATTTCTTTTTGCTTTTAGTTTTAGAAAAAATATAAACTTTCTATTAGTGCCATTAGTTTTAAAATTTGAAAACACTTTTTTGTTTTCTTTGTTGCTTTATTTATTTTATTTTGTTTCTAATTAAAACAAAATACTTATTGTTGCTATTTTATTTTATTTTTTCAAGTTTTTTGTTTTGTTTTCTGCATTATTTATTTTCTTTTGGTTTTTGCTTTATTTTTTAATTCTTTTTGCTTTTAGGTCAGCAAAATTATAAACTTTATGTTAGTTCTTATAGTTTTAGAAAAAATATAAAATTTATATTATTGCCATTAGATTTCAAATTTGAAAATACTTTTTTCGTTTTCTTTGTTGCTTTATTTATTTTATTTTGTTTCTACTTACAACAAAATGCTTATTGTTGCTATTTTTATTTTTATTTCAAGTTTTTTGTTTTGTTTTCGCATTATTTATTTTCTTTTGGTTTTTGCTTTATTTTTTAATTCTTTTTTGCTTTTAGGTCAGAAAATGATAAACTTTCTGTTAGTGCCATTTGTTTTAGAACAATTATAAACTTTCTGTTTGTGCCATTAGTTTTATAAAATTTGAATTCTTTGAAATTTGTGTGAATCACAAGTTTGTGAGCTTAACAAAGGCGTAGAGGGACGGGCTTATAAACGGTGTGAGCGCCCTTCGGTTGGCGAGGTTTTCAAATTCATAGTTTTCAAATGAACTCTGAAAAAGTTGGCATAGCATGTTCATGAACAAAAGCGGACAATGGTATCATACTGTGTGTTACAAAGTTGGCATGGTATCATCATAATAGTTGCGGAGAAAGTCTTCACTTTTTCTTCGCTTGTGTCGCTTTACTTATTGCTACAGTAACCATGGATAATCTTCATCGTTTATCGGGATGCTTGGGTCAGCCTTGACTTTGAAGGGGGAATTTCATGAAACTTTTCATACTCTTGAGACATGTCATCTTGCCCTCCACTCCCGTGATGTCCCTTTTTCCGAAGAACTATGTGGCGCTTTGGCTCATTGTATGATGTATTCGCTTCCTTATCTTTTTCTTTTCCTCGATGCGGTAGACATGTCCTTCATATAGATAACCTGTGCCACATCATTGGCTAGGACGAGCAGTTCGTCGGTGTACCCAAGATTTTTCAGATCCACTGTTGTCATTCCGCATCGTGGGTCTACCTGCACTCGCCTCCTCGACAGATTGACCCACTTGCACTTAAACAAAGGGACCTTAAAATCTACTCCGTAGTCAAGTTCCCATATGTCTACTATGTAACCATAATATGTGTCATTTCCCTTGTCGGTTGCTGCATCAAAGCGGACACCGCTGTTTTGGTTGGTGCTCTTTTCATCTTGGTGCTCTTTTCACATAGATAACATATTTCTTTAGGACTCCCATGAACCTCTCAAAGGGGTACATATTGTGTAGAAATACAGGCCCCAGAATGACAATCTCGTCGACTAGATGAACTAGGACGTGCGTCATGATATTGAAGAAGGATGGTGGGAACACCAGCTCAAAAGCCCGACAAGACATTGCGCCACATCACTCCTTAAGCGTTGGTAATGATTTCTGGATCGATCACCTTACGAGATATTGCATTGAGGAATGCACATAGCTTTACAATGGCTAATCGGACGTTTTCCGTAGAAGCCCCTCAATGCAACCGGAAGCGATTCTGCGTCATAATCACGTGGCGATCCATGAGACTTTAGTTTCTGAAACTTTTTCTACGTGGCATATTTATTTATTCCCTTTATATTCGACGAGAAGCCGGTCGGGACCTTCATCTTGGCGGGCATTGAAAGAATATTTCTTTCTCTTCTTTCATAAGAGCGTGGTAGCGGGACCTTCATACCGCTTGGAGGCATGCCCTCTTTTTCGTACCTGGCGTTGCAGGTCCTCTCGTGCCTCGGTGTATCTTTTGTCTTCCCATACACGCCCAAGAAGCCCTAGCAGGTTCACGCAAAGGTTCTTCGTCACGTGCATCACGTCGATCGAAGAGCGGACCTCTAGGTCTTTCGGTAGGGTAGGTCCCAAAATATAGATTTCTTCTTCCACATGGGTGCGTGATTCTCGGCGTCATTGAACAGCTAGTACCGTCGGGACCCTTTCCAAAGATTACGTGTAAACCATTGACCATAGCAAATGCGTGATCACCGATGCGCATGGCGGGCTTCTTCCGGTGATCTGCCTGCGCCTTTGAAATGCTTGCCTTTCTTTCGACATTGATGGTTGGTCGGAAGAAATCGATGATGGCCTGTACACATTCTTCCCGCAGCTTCCGGAGGTATATACTATCGGTGTCAAGTAAGCATGCGTGCATGCGTGGTATCCCTTGTTTATGCGTCACGAAAGGTTACTTGAGAGCGGGCCAATCGTTGATGGTCACGAACAGCAACGCCTTTAGGTCAAATTCCTCCTTTTGTGCTCATCCCACGTACATACACCGCTTTCCATTCCACATTTGTAAAAGTTCTTCAACTAATGGCCTTAGGTACACATCAATGTCGTTCTTAGGGTTGCTTAGGGCCTTGGATGAGAACCGCATCATAATGAACTTCCGCTTCATGCACATCCAAGGAGGAAGGTTATACATACATAGTGTCACGGGCGAGTGCTGTGATTGCTACTCTGCTCCCGAAAGGATTAATGCCATCCGCGCTTAAAGCAAACCATACGTTCCTTGGGTCCTTTGCAAACTCATCCCGGTACTTTCTCTCGATTTTTCTCCATTTGCGACCCGTCGGTGGTGCTCTCAACTTCCGCCTTTCTTACGGTCCTCAACGTGCCATCGCATCAACTTGGCATGCTCTCCGTTTCGAGCAGACGTTTCAACCGTGGTATTATAGGAGCATACCACATCACCTTCGCAGAACCCTCTTCACGGGAGGCACGCCGTCAACATCACCAGGTCATCTTGTACGATCTTATACCGCAATGCACCGCACTCTGGGCATGCGTTCAAATCCTTGTAGGCACCACGGTAGAGGATGCGATCATTAGGGCATGCATGTATCTTCTCCACCTCCAATCCTAGAGGGCATACGACCTTCTTTGCTGCGTATGTACTTGTCGGGCAATTCGTTATCCTTTGGAAGCTTCTTCTTCATTATTTTCACTAGCTTCTCAAATCCTTTATCAGCACAGCATTCTCTGCCTTCCACTGCAGCAATTCGAGTATGGTACCGAGCTTTGTGTTGCCATCTTCGCAATTGGGGTACAACCCTTTTTTGTGATCCTCTAACATGCGATCGAACTTCAGCTTCTCATGATGACTTTCGCATTGTGTCCTTGCATCGACAATGACCCGGCGGAGATCATCATCATCGGGCACATCATCTGGTTCCTCTTGATCTTGACAACCGCTTCGCTCGGCACCATCGCGCGCGATCGTCTGCAGTGCATCTTGATGTTCAAGAGCATCACCGTATTCAGGGGCACATAGTTGTCATCGTACTCTTCTTCCTCGCCGTCTTCCATCATAACCCCTATTTCTCCGTGCCTCGTCCAAACATTATAGTGTGGCATGAAACCCTTGTAAAGCAGGTGGGTGTGAAGGATTTTCCGATCGAGTAAGACTTCAGTATTCCCACATATAGGGCATGGACAACACATAAAACCATTCTCGCTTGTTTGCCTCAGCCACTTCGAGAAAATCATGCACGCCTTAATGTACTTTGGGAGGTGTGTCTCACAATCGTACATCCATTCATTGGTTCATCTGCGTGCATTATATATAATTAAGTGTGTCAAAAATCATTTGAACATCATGAATAGATAATTTATTGACCAACTTAATATTAGTTCATCATCACATTAAAAACAAAGTACATACATAGTTCTCATCTAACAACATAAAGCTCTGCAGAGCATCTAAATTAATTAAACCATACACTAAAACTATGTAAAACATTTCAATGCGAAAACAAATGCGATCATAATCGCAACCAAGGTAACAACTGATCCAACGGCATAATGATACCAAGCCTCGGTATGAATGGCATATTATCTAATCTTTCTCATCTTCAAGCGCATTGTATCCATCTTGATCTTGTGATCATCGACGACATCCGCAACATGCAACTCCAATATCATGTTCTCCTCCTCAAGTTTTTTTATTTTTTCCTTCAAGAAATTGTTTTCTTCTTCAACTAAATTTAACCTCTCGACAATAGGGTCGGTTGGAATTTCGGTTCAACAACCTCCTAGATAAATAAAATCTATGTCACGTTGGTGGCATAATTTTCATAAACAATAAATGAACCAATAGTTATGAAAAGAGAATATATATACCACATCCGAATCATAGGCAGGACGAGGGCCGTGAGGCGGATACCAAAACCATCGCACTATATAAGATGCAATAATAAAAGTAAGAAAATAATACAAGTATCTATCTAAACAAACAAGTAATAATATTATTCCTTTCAGAACGAAGATAAGAACAAGAGGCTCACCACGGTGGTGCCCGCGATGAAATCGGCCATGGTGATCGGCAAGCGATGAAGATGGGGACGAGGCGTGACGGACCGCTAAACCTAGATAAATATTGAGGAAAATGGAGCTTGGCGGTCGAGGCTTGGAGAGGAGAAACCTTAAGTAGTGTGGCTCGGGCATTCCATCGAACACCTTGTGTGCATAGGAGGTGAGCTAGAGCACCACCAAGCCCTCTCCCTCGGCCGGAAAAAGCAGGCGGTGTGCTCGCTTCTTGTAGCGAGGGGCTATATATAGGCAGCACCATTAGAACGGTTGGTGGCATGAACCGACTAAAGGGAAGCCTTTGGTCCTGCTCATGCCACCAACCGACCAATAGTGGTGGGCGAGCCAGGACCATTGGTCGGTTCATTCCACCAACCGGGACCAAAAGGTCTGTATTTAACCGGGACCAATGGCCCACGTGGCCCGGCCGCCCCCGGCTCACGAACCGGGAAAATAGCTCCATTGGTCCGGTTCGGATTGAACCGGACTAATAATTTGAAGCTGGCCCGGGCCCGAAAGCCCTGTTTTCTACTAGTGACAGCCTGTCCACGAGACAAGGGGGGGCCCCTGTAGGGCGTGCCCCCCTATCTCGTGGGCCCCCTCGACCTCCACCGACCTTAACTCCAACTCCATATCTTCCGTCTCGGGGAGAAAAAAATCAGAGAGAAAGTTTTATCGTGTTTTACGATATGGAGCCGCCGCCAAGCCCTAATCTCTCTCGGGAGGGCTGATCTGGAGTCCGTTCAGGGCTCCGGAGAGAGGGATTCGTCGCCGTCGTCATCATCAACCATCCTCCATCACCAATTTCGTGATGCTCACCGCCGTGCGCGAGTAATTCCATCATAGGCTTGCTGGACGGTGATGGGTTGGATGAGATTTACCATGTAATCAAGTTAGTTTTGTTAGGGTTTGATCCCTAGTATCCACTATCACTACACCACGACAAAACTTTAGGGGCAATCAACTGCCGGGAAAGGTTAAGAATCCATGTCACTTGTACTGCCGGGAAAGGTTAAGAATCCATGTCACTTGTACTGCCGGGAAAGATTTATCTGCCGGAAAAAAATTATAGGGCGTCTTAACTGCCGGCAATGGTTAACCTTGAAGGGCAGTTCATCTGCCGGCATGTTTACGGTCAGCCTATCTGCCCTTGAAAACTGAACAACGGCAAAATCATTGCCCGTATGCACGTTGGCGGCCCACAAAACTTACGGCCCAAAAAGCACGCGAGGCCACGGTAGACTTGAAACGGTAGAAGTCACTAGAAGCACCACGAAGCCCTAATTAATTTTTCTTCACCACATCCAGTCCCCACCTCTCTCCTTCCCTCAGCCGCCACTCACCATCCCCAATTCCCCATCTTCGCCGCGCTACAAGCAGCAGCACCGCCGCCTCCTAGTGCCGCCCCCTGGATACCCCACGCACGCCGCCGCTCTGGATCCCCACCCATGCCACCGCCTAGTGTCGTCGCCCCCGCATCCCCCACCCATGGCGCCATCTTTGGATCCCCATCCACGCCCCTATTGGAGGTCAGCGGCAAGTTTGGAGGCGACCTCTGGGAACGGCCTGGCGATCTTGCTTCCATCCACAGCACACAGTCGATGTTGGCGTGGGCAGGTTCATTCAGCATGGCGGCTGCACTGGTGGGGTGAGCCTGGCCTTCGGTGCGCTCTACCCGCAGTTCAACTCCCGTTGCGTGCCCCCGCCATCACGGACAGGCCTGCAGGTCTGGCGCCCACCACCTCTCTATTCTTCTGCTTTCCACACCATGTGTCCGTACGCTGCTCCCTCTTCCTCCTTTCTGTTCCTCTGTTCTGCTGCTAACTGAATGGCCCAGATAAAGTTTATTCTCGAGAGTTTTGCTGCATGATAACTATGTACTACTAAATATGTTCTGTTTTCGTCTCTCTTTCCCTCTTGTTAAAATCATATCCTCGCTGCAGCTATAGCTTAATCAATCAAATTCATATGTCCTGTTTAGAATTTCTGCAGTGAAAAGAGCCCTCTTAATTCAAATAGTAATTTGAGTTGTTGTTCAGATATTTTGTTCGCAATTCTACATATACATGGAGCCAATAGATGTGACTGAATATGGGCATTTGTGGGTCTGCTGTTCTTGGTTGTTCAGAAATGCGTGGCTCAAGTTTGCTCTGTCTAGAAGCTTTGCAATGCTGCATATTCAGGGAGCCAATAGATGTGACTGAATATGGGCTTTTGTGGGTCTGCTGTTTTTGGTTGTTCAGCAATGCGTAGCTAACTCAAGTTTGGTCTGACCAGAAGCTGGTACTGGCAAATGTCAATGTGGCCAGATGACATTGTGTCAATTGAGTTTGAGTCAGCTAATAGCAATCTAGCATAACTATTTTGCTCTCAAATGCAGTTCTTTAGTTATATTTAAATAAGACGATATGTTCTAGAATATGAGTTAATGAACGGATAACATGCATGCTTCTTAGACTGGCTTGTATATTTCGCTGGTATGAACATGATATACATGATTCAGAATGCTTATATCTTGCTATTATGAAAGTGGTATGCTTTTTAATGATGTGATGCAGTTGTAGTGGCGTGTAATATGTATTCATTGTAATATTTTCTTAGTTTTGGAGATTGGTTAGTATTTTGTGGTTGATGGCTGTAGCTAGCTTTTTCTCCTAAAATTTACATCTGTACAAATTGACCAGAATACACATGCCATAAATTCACCATTTCTCCTAATAGTCTTATACTCAGCACTCCGATCTTTGTAGAAAAAACCTTACTGGGTCCAAAGCTGTCCAGATGCATGGTGAATGATGGCTGAGATGTGGTGCAACACGGAATGGAAAGAAAGTTCTTGTGCTTGCAGGGAGCGGAAGCGGATGTTATTGGGGTCACCGTTAAGAGAGTGCTTTTTTGGCCCGCTACCAAAGAAAAATGGTGGGTTCCTACTTGATTAAAACTATCATCTTTGTTTTTTTCCAGAAAAGGCAAAACCGCTCTAGATTCTGCTCTTCATTCAGAATATTCACAAGTAAATGATTTTCTTGCTTGTATACAAGACATTTCAGCCACTATCATGGAAGTAACAAAGCTGGTCATTTTAATTAGGCTCACAAGCAGCTGAATTATGTAGGTTGCTCCTCCACTCACGGGACATGATGCCGTCCCACTGTCCCTTTATTGTGATGCTGCTGCAGCACGCCGCATATTGGGCTGCACTCTTAGGATGGACACACCAAGATTGGCTTCCTCTCGCCAGCGCTGGAGCTGTGAGGAGCATGAAGTATTGCCGCCTCATGTTATTGCTAGAGTAATCTTTGTAAGTTCTATCTTGACTTATAAGAAAGGATTGCTATTGCTATGCAATTGTTCTGGGTGGTGTAGTATCTTGGCACCTTGTTAGGATTAACATGATATGCCATTTATTGTCTCTCTAATGAATACATACTACAGTACTTGCTCTTTCTAGTGTTAGTTTGGCTTTGCAGACCATCTATCCTCATAATCTGTTTACATGATTGTGGTCTTAAAAAATATGGATTTTTTTATGTGAAGAAGCATTAATGCATTTTAGGACTTGACGAGTTGTGTGGCCTTACAAAAAAATTGGCCTCCTCACGTGAGTGTTGCTTGCTTTCTTTGTATTTCTGAAAGACGAAGGCTTGGTGACTGATCTGATTGGTATGTGTATGACGTCCTTGTGTCCGTATATTCTTCAGTGGAATAATTGTTGTATTATTCTGACTAGCTCTTACTTTCAGGTGGTTGTCAAAATACACTATGGAACATAAATACTTGTGAGATGTACTAATTAATTAGTTGCTTCTTTTTTCAGGTTATTGTATACTGCTCTTGCACTGACAAGTTTATAGATGTGTGTTTTGTCAGCTAAACGGATATATTGCTAGTATCTAAGGAAGTTTTTGGACATTTTAATATCTATATGATGAAGTAGCACTCTAGGATGGATCTAACTGAAACCAGATGTTGTATTTAGTGATGTTGCATTTGTAGGACATATGCCCATGTATGTATGTATGGACGATGGATTGTTGTCCTTTTGGTACGTGATTTAGTAATCTTGGACTTGTGAACCTACAAATGCATATCTAATTATGTATGCCGTGATGTAGTAATCGGGCTTATGAACCTACTGCATGTATAGCTATGTATTGTTGAGATATATTATGATGCAACCTAATTACTCTACGTGTGTGAAGTTCCATGTATACATTGTATTCTAAATTATGGTACAAAATCAAGTGGAGAGAAATGACAAGTTGAACAGGAAAGGGATATTTGTGTCGGCAGTACACTGAATTAAGGGCACATCCATTGCCAGGAATTCTTCTATCTGCCTTGGATTGTCAGTCTGCTGGGAAAAATTGATGTGCCGGGAATAGTTCTAACTGCCGGCAAAGATTCAGCCATCTAGGGCGGAAGGATTTGCTTGTTTCTTTTAACTGCCGGAATGGTCTTTTCCGGACGGGACTTACAAGGGCAGTTCGTAAGTGCCGGCAAAAGGCATTCCTGGCACATTTTCTGCCTCCACTCGCTAGTTTTCCCGGCAAATAAGGTGACTCCTAAGTTTTGTCATGGTGTAGTGTATGTTCTGAGAGTGATGTTGCTATGACTTTGCTATGCTTAATGCTTGTCACTAGGGCCCGAGTGCCATGATTTCGGATCTGAACCTATTATGTTTTCATGAATATATGTGTGTTCTTGATCCTATCTTGCAAGTCTATAGTCACCTACTATGTGTTATGATCCAACAACCCCGAAGTGACAATAATCGGGATACTTCTCGGTGATGACCGTAGTTTGAGGAGTTCATGTATTCACTATGTGTTAAAGCTTTGTTCCGGTTCTCTATTAAAAGGAGGCCTTAATATCCCTTAGTTTCCACTAGGACCCCGCTGCCACGGGAGGGTAGGACAAAAGATGTCATGCAAGTTCTTTTCCATAAGCACGTATGACTATGTACAGAATGCATGCCTACATTACATTGATGAATTGGAGCTAGTTCTGTGTCACCCTATGTTATAGCTATTACATGAGGAATCGCATCTGGCATAATTATCCATACTGATCCATTGCCTACGAGCTTTTCACATATTGTTCTCCGCTTATTTACTTTTTTCCGTTACTCTTGTTACAATCACTACAAAACACCAAAAATATTGCTATTACTATCTTTGCCTTTTACCACCGTTACCATTACTATCATACTACTTTGCTACTAAATACCTTGCTGCAGATACTAAGTTATCCAGGTGTGGTTGAATTGACAACTCAACTGCTAATACTCAAGCATATTATTTGGCTCCCCTTGTGTCGAATCAATAAATTTGGGTTGAATACTTTACCCTCGAAAGTCGCTATGCGATCCCCTACACTTGTGGGTTATCAAGACTAATTTCTGGCGTCAAGCTTTAGGAGCATAGCTCTATTCTTTGAGTCCCTTGGGATATATATCTGCATTGATCACTATGAGGAACTTGAAAGACGCTAAAACCAAGATTTTGCCCTCAACTATGAGGGAGGTAAGGAAATGCCATCTAGCTCGCACTAGATTCTCCTTCCGTTATTAGTAGGCTTGCGACACCTAAACACGCTCTTGCTATGAATTACGATATGTCCATGTTATTGATGATGCCACTTCGCTATGCATGATGAAACTACTTACGTGCGTGATACTACTTTGCCATTAGGTGAATTTCTTGATGAACAACTTGCTAGAGTTAGGGGGAATGAAAATATTGAAGATGCTATTATTTATGATAGTGATGATGAAAATTCTCCCAATGATTATGTATTGCCTATTGTTCCTGAGGGTTATGTTATGAATGAAGAAGCTGCTAGGGAAATCTTTGCTTGCAATGATAGATATGATCTTAAGAAATTATTAGCTAAATGGAAGCAGTAGTCCCTTAATGCTAGAATGAAACATGACCCTGCTTTTGCTACTTCACCTATCTATGTTACTGATAAGGATTATGAATTCTCTGTTGATCCTGAGATTATTACTTTAGTTGAATCTGATCCTTTTTATGGCCTTGAATCAAATCATGTTGTGGCACATCTTACCAAGTTGAATGACATAGCTACCCTGTTTACTCATGATGATAAATCTTGCTACTTTTATATCCTTAAGATATTTCCGTTCTCATTAAAGGGTGATGCTAAGACTTGGTATAATTCTCTTGCTCCTGGTTGTGTGCGTAGTCCCCAGGATATGATTTATTACTTCTCTGCTAAATATTTCCCTGCTCATAAGAAACAAGCTGCCTTGCGGGAAATATGTAATTTTGTGCAAATCAAAGAAGAGAGTCTCCCACAAGCTTGGGGGAGGCTTCTCCGGTTACTTAATGCTTTGCCTGATCATCCTCTCAAGAAAAATGAAATACTTGATATCTTTTATAATGGACTAACCGATGCGTCCAAGGATTACTTGGATAGTTGTGCTAGTTGTGTTTTTAGGGAAAGAACAGTCGAGGAAGCTGAATTAATATTGAAAATGTTGACTAATGAAAATAATTGGACTCTCCCTGAGCCAATTCCTGAGGAAATCCCTGAACCAATTGAGCCAACTCCTGAGCCTATTCCTAAATCCACTCCGAAGAAGAGAGGTGTTCTATTTCTCAGTCCTGAAGATATGCAAGAGGCAAAGAAATCAAGGAAAGAAAAAGGTATTAAAGCTGAAGATGTTAAGAATTTACCACCTATTGAAGAAATACATGGTCTTAATATACCGCCTGTTGAATAAACACATTGTCTTGATAACCCGACACAGGTGGTAAAGGTAAATTCTCTCTATAGATATGATAAAGATGAAATCCCATCCACTAAATTTCATAGCCCTTGCATAGATGGATTTGATGATTTCATGAATAGACAAGCAAATTTCAATGATTATGTTGGTAGACAATTGAAGAATAATGCTTATACGATAGTATGCGCTTGAGTGATTATGTAGCTTGAGTTAAAAGTGAACTTAAACTCACTAGTAAACATGCTTCCATGATTGCTACTCAAGCTAAGCAAGTACTTAAGGCTCATAATGAATTGCTTGGTGAATTAAATAATAAAAATGACTTTGCTGTTAGAGTGGCTACTAGAACTGGTAGAATGACTCAGAACCTTTGTATCCTGAAGGCCACCCTAAGAGAATCGAGCAAGATTCTCGGAGAAATAATTTAGAGGAACCTAGTTCTTCCAAAAAGAAGAAAAAGAAGAATGATAGGACTTTACATGCTTCTAGTGATCCTACTGTAGACATACCTGAGAATCCTAATAATATTTCTATCTCTGATGCTGAAACACAATCCGGAGATGAACATGAACCTGATGATAATGTTAATAATGATGTTCATGTAGATGCTCAACCTAGTAATAACAATGATATAGAAATTGAACCTGCTGTTGGTCTTGATAACCCATAATCAAGAAACCAACGTTATGATAAGAGAGATTTTGTTGCTAGGAAGCACGGTAAATAAAGAGAACCATGGGTTCAGAAACCCATGCCCTTTCCTCCTAAACCATCCAAGTCAAAGGATGATGAGGACTTTGAGCGTTTTCTTTGAAATGATTAGACCTATTTTCTTACGCATGCGCTTAACCGATATGCTTAAAACAAACCCTTATGCTAAATATATGAAAGATATCATCACTAATAAGACGAAAATACACAAGCTGAGATTTCCACCATGCTTGCCAACTATACCTTTAAGGGTGGAATACCTAAGAAACTTGGTGATCCCGAGTACCCACTATACCTTACTCTATTAAAAGAAATTATGTTAAAACTTCTGTATGTGATTTAGTAGCCGGTGTTAGTGTTATGCCTCTTTCCTTGTACCGTAGACTTGAATTAAGTAAGTTGACACCTACTGAGATATCTTTGCAAATGGTCGACAAATCAACTGCTATACATTGCCGGCATTTGTGAGGACGTGCACTGTTGTTGTTGCGTAATGTTACTATCTTAACAGACTTCGTTATTCTTGATATTCCCGAGGGCGATAGTATGTCTATTATTCTTGGTAGACCCTTTTAAACACTACAGAGCTGTTATCGATTGCAAGATATGCAATTTCACCTTTCATGTTTATGGAAATGAGCATACGGTACATTTTCCGTGGAAGCAAATCCAAGTTCATAGAATAAATACTATTGAGAAAATTCCATCAATTATTATTGGAGGTTTTGAATTTCCTCTCCCTACTGTCAAGAAAAAGTATGATACTCTTATTGTTGGGGATTTTCACATCCCCGTTGAGGTAACTTAGTGTCACTTCGAAATTTCTCCGGTTCCGTGTTATTCGGAATGAGTTATTAACAAGACTTGATCAACCTTGTTAGTGGATTCGTTTTGATGATCATGAGATGGATGAAACTAGAAGGCACAACCTTCTGTACTTTCTTTTTTACTTTCTATCTTTTAGATTAAATAAAGCAAAAATAGTATTATCCGTCTGTTTTCTAATTTATCCGTGCAATAAAAAATAGTTCAAAAATAAAAGTGCTCCAAATGCCCTGCAAATTTAGTATGATTTTTTATGGATTATTTGAGGATTTTAGGCACTGAAAACACTGCAGGAGGGGCAAGCACCAGGCCACGAGAGTAGAGCCCCCCCCCCTACAGGGCGCGCCCCTGTCTCATGGACCACTGGTAGCCCCCCTCCACTTATGCCAGCACCCACACACTCAATTTTCTACCCAGAAAAAATCCCCATCCAGCTCAAGCATGAGTTCTAGCTCGTTTTGCTGCGATCTTCGATCTCCTTACTCAAAGATCCATTCACAAAACTGCTTTGGGGGATTGTTGCTTGGTATGTGACTCCTCCATTGGTCCAATTAGTTTTTGTTCTAGTGCTTTATTCATTGCAAATCCTTATTGCCTTGGTGACCCTGTTCTTGAGCTTGCATGTTAAATTTATGAGGTCCCAAGCATTTCTGATGCATGATGTTGGCTCTAGGCACTTGTAGGAGTAGTTGCTACCATTCTTGTTAAGTTTTATTCACTTTTATTTTGAAGTTACTAAAATTTCAGAAATTTTCAGAAAATGTTAAGGAGACTTTTGAGGGGCTCTTCTAGCCAAAGCTGTCAGGAAAAACAAGCTAAAGAGAAGGAAAAAGCCAAGTATAATCATCCTCGCTTAGCGGAAGTACGGTCGTGTGAATGGCCATGTGATAATTTCTTGAAAGAAGCTGGAATTCATGAAGATTTTTATTCTTTGATCGAGAGTGCAAGCCTCAACTATTTTCTCCTCGACCGAATAGATCAGTATCTCTTGCTTACCAATACTTTCATGCAAAACTTTTATTATTATCCTAAGAAGTCACCACCTTCGGTATCATTTCATTTATATGATGAATTCAGAGAAATGACTTTACGTGACTTTTGCGCGGTATGTAAGATACCTTTTGGGGGAGAATTAGAGGAACCCCATCATGAAGATGTGGAGGGCTTTGTAAATACTATAGCTGTAGAGGAGCCAAAGAAAGGTTCCGAGGCAAAAATCTCTAGCATACACTTTCCTGTTTTACGCTACTTTGCTATATTTGCTAGTAGATGCTTGATTGGTCGTGGAAATAGTGGAAACTTAAGTGTTCCTGATATTATCATTTTTCAACATGCCTTGCTTGGAGACAATACTTTTAGTATGGATGCCGTCGTTGCTAAACGGCTAGCCCTGAATCGTACAAAAGGCCCCATATTTGGAGGTATCTATGCTTCACGTCTTGCTAGACATTTTAGGATACCTATTAGGCATCTTGAGAAAGAGGAGACAACATTGCCTCCTCACATTTTAGATTACAAGAGCATGGTAGCACACAAGTTTATTATTGACAACAAAGAGAGGATGCTCTTGTATAAACTTAGATTCAATAAGAAACACTTTGAGATTATTATTTTGCCTATGCCTCTGTTGTTCGACGGTTTATGAAAAATTTCTCGTCACCTAAGCGGTGAACAATCATCGAGCCCAAGCTTTTACTCCATAACCTGAACCTGAGCCAGAACCTGAACTGGACCCTTATCGTGCATCATCTGTCCAATGGGATCCGGAGATGACCAGCCAGTGGTATCCTGATGACACCTCTAATTACACCGGGGAGAGTAGCCGAGGTTCCTGGTATTAGACCAACTTAGGCCAAAATCCTAAGCTTGGGGGAGTACGTATTTCTCACCGACTTTACATTCATGTTCACACACTAGTTGTCGGTGCTCATACTCTTTCATTGTATTATCCATGTTAGGTTAAATTTCCTTTTCTAGTTTTCTTCTTGTGTGTTTGATAAACCTTGAGAAAAACCGAAGAAAAATTAGTTAGCTTAATTTCCATGCTTGTAGTAGAAATTAAAATGAAAACCCAAAAAGATTTCTAGTTCTTCTTCTTTCTTGTTGGGAGCTTTCCCGTGTAAATAGTTTTATTTTATTTTCTTTCCTTTGGGGGTCGAGAAGACCATGCTGAAAATGTTTAGTGGCTCTCATATGCATGATTGTTTATTTAATTTAGAGCCCATATTACTTGTCTTCTCTTTTGAGTTGAATGCTTGCAGATTCCAGCTTAGTCCAATGCACGTACACTCTTATTATTGTACACATCGTTCGGTCGTGCAAGTGAAAGGCAATAATGACGATATATGATGGACTGATTGTGATGAGAAAAGCTGGTATGAACCCGACTTCTCTTGTTTCTGTAAATATGATGAGTTCATCGTTCCTGAGTCAGCTTATTATGAAGTAAACATATTTGCAATGGCATTTAGAGATTATAGTTGCCTGTGCCATGCTTGATTAGCTTTGAGTTATAATGGTTTACCTTGCGTGCCGACATGCTATTAGAATGATCATGATGTGGTATGATGGGATGGTATCCTCCTTTGAATGAATTGAGTGACTCGACTTGGCACATGTTCACTTATGTAGTTGAAACAAAATCAACATAGCCTTCACGATATTTATGTTCATGGTGTATTATATCCTACTCATGTTTGTACTCGGTGTGAATTAGTTTTAATGCATGTTTATAAATGTTGTTCCTCTCTCAGTTGGTCGCTGCCCAGTCTTTTGCTAGCCTTCACCTGTACTAAGCGGGAATACTACTTGGTCATCCAAACTCCTTAAACCCCAAAGTTGTTCCATATGTGTAGGACCTTGAGAAGAGGTGTCTAGAGGGGGGGGGGGGGGGTGATTAGACACTAAGTACCAAAGTTGCAGTTTTTAACTTCTTTAAGTTTAAGTGGAGTTTAGGCACAAGTTTAACATTCACAACATATAGCAAGCAAGCATGCAAAGAGTATATGAGCGGCGGAAAGTAAAGCATGCAACTTGCAAGAATGTAAAGGGAAGGGTTTTGGAGGATTCAAACGCAATTGGAGACACGGATGTTTTTGGCGTGGTTCCGATAGGTGGTGCTATCGTACATCCACGTTGATGGAGACTTCAACCCACGAAGGGTAACAGTTGCGCGAGTCCACGGAGGGCTCCACCCACGAAGGGTCCACGAAGAAGCAACCTTGTCTATCCCACCATGGCCGTCGCCCACAAAGGACTTGCCTCACTAGCGGTAGATCTTCATGAAGTAGGCGATCTCCTTGCCCTTACAAACTCCTTGGTTCAACTCCACAATCTTGTCGGAGGCTCCCAAGTGACACCTAGCCAATCTAGGAGACACCACTCTCCAAGAAGTAACAAATTGTGCGTTGATGATGAACTCCTTGCTCTTGTGCTTCAAATGATAGTCTCCCCAACTCTCAACTCTCTCTCATAGGATTTGGATCTGGTGGAAAGAAGATTTGAGTGGAAAGCAACTTGGGGAAGGCTAGAGATCAAGATTCATATGGTAGGAATGGAATATCTTGGCTTCAACACATGAGTAGGTAGTTCTCTTTCAGAAGTAGTAAGTTGGAAGTGTAGGTTCGTTCTGATGGCTCTCTCCACGAATGAAGAGGAGGTGGAGGGGTATATATAGCCTCCACACAAAATCTAACCGTTACACACAATTTACCAAATTCGGTGGGGCCAATTCAACAGACTCGGTCGGACCGATTTAGTAAACCTAGTGACCGTTAGGATTTTCGGTGGGACCGACATGCAACTCGGTAGGTCCGATATGGTTAGGGTTAGGGCATAACGTAATCTCGGTGAGACCGATTAGACAAACTCGGTGAGACCGATTTTAGTAATTAGCTAACCGTGAGAGTTGGTCGGGAAAACTTCGGTGGGACCGATTACTCAAACTCGGTGGGACCGATTTTGGTAATAAGTTAACCAGAGAGTTTGCATTGTAATCTCGGTAGTACCGATTGCTCAAACTCGGTGAGACCGATTTTGGTAATGGACATACACAGAGAGATTACAATCCCATCTCGATGAGACCGAGATCCCTATCTGTCGGGGATATACCCCGCGGTGTAACCCGGCCGGACTTGGCGACTCACTACTGACCCGCCCTGACTGGATGACACACTAAGTGACCCGCCCGATCCTGGCGACTTATGGGTCACCTGGCAAGCGGATCAGAGGAGCGACAAGACCCGGGGGCCCAGGAGGCTCAAGGCCTGGAAGGCCGGCTTACGTTATGATAGGCATGCTTAAGAGGAAAGGCGTGAGGAATATCTCCCATATAAGGAATCAAGACCCGGACCTGTATCCGGCTTGTAGTAGAAGATAGGCTAGTCCTAATCCTATTTGGACTCCACATGTAACCCGCCCCTCTAACTTATATAAGGAGGGGCAGGGCTCCCCAAAGAGGGAGAGGTAACAAGAAACAATATTTAGGGCTAGACCCAAGGAGGAGAGCCGGCTTACGGCAACTCCTCTCATAAGCATAAGTAGCGGAGTGACCCGCGCATTTGCGCGACTAGATTTAGAACACATTGTTATATAAATTATTTTATATTCTGATACAAATTTCAATACAACTCTATTAATATTTGACTTGAGCAATTCACATATCTTAATGTTCACCGGCCTATTGTGATTGCCTATTTTCCTTGACATCATACATATGGTCTAAATTGTTACGAATTATTGAGATAAGATTTCAATACAACTCTAGTAATATTTTACTTGAGCAATTCGCATATCTTAATCTTCATGGGCCTATTGTGACTGCCTATTTTCCTTGACATCGTACATATGTTCTAAATTGTTACGAATTATTGAGATAGTGTAGAAATAACCTAAATATAATTGAAAGAATAGTCCTGATCTATCATGACATATTTTGAGCAGCAACTCAATTTGATTAATATTTTGTCCTCAAAAGTTTATCATTTTTTTGTTCCGTCCATTCGATAACATTATTTCTTGGTAGTTACTTCTTATAAATTAATGGAAGAAGTTAAGACATTTGAATGCAAATCTATAGGAAAAATACTCCCTCCCCGTGCTGATTTTAGGATAGTACAACGTCTAGCATCCAGTTGATTCCACTTTACTTTCATAGCTTGTCCTTTTATATTTGTGCATATGAAGTTCGCATTATGTTGTTGTATGAACTATTAAAATTAATTATTTAGTAGTTTCCAAATATTCCGTAGCTTCCTACATGACATACATTCATACAAACCACATTAACATCGGCCCACAATTAGTATTACATGATGTCGTACGTGTCGTGCCAGCTATCATTATGCACGTATATACTCATGTAGATACATATAATTCATAATCCATATTTTCCTTCAACAGAAATGCATCTGTAACACCTTCATGACGGTGCATATATTTTCTTCTTCTATGTTTATCACCTCTTTGGCCCTTATAGTTGATATTTCTATAGCCTCTACATATTGGGTGTTCGTGAATACCGATCCGGTAATATATTTCTATTTCCTTTTCTTCGACGTGTATATTTCTGTTTCTTATTCATAATTTCCTATAGAAACATCGGTGTTCTTTTTCCTGCTAATATTGTTTTGTGTGCATAGTTTATTGCAACTAATTAGGCTATTTAAGTCCGTTCATGACGATGTTTCATACGTCTGTATTGTTTCAGCATAAATTTTTTATTATTATTATTTACATTTCCTACTTCTAGTATTTCTTATCCACTTAAAAATATTCCTATACACAATTTATTCCGAATTTAACTACCTTCATTATTTGGTCGTGCTAATATATTCTATAGTGTATACTTGTATCTTGACACTTCTTCCAAATTTTATATAAAAATAATATATAACTCTGTTTCATGTTTCGTTTGTAGAGACGGTAGCAGCCATGTGTCAATTTTTATTATTCCCTCTGTTCTTAAATATAAGTCTTTTTAGAGATTTCAACAGAGATTACACATGATTATATATAGACGTATTTTAGAGTGTAGATTCACTCATTTTGCTTCGTACGTACTCCATATTAAAATCCCTAAAAAGACATATATTTAGAAACAGAGGAAGTAAATATATATAATCTTCATGCATATACTACCACGTTGGTGTCTCTTTGTGTCTGTCATAGACTGAGCTTAGTAAAGGCAGGAAAGACATATAAATTACTTGGTGACAAAAGCATGACATCATGCATGCAATTGACATGCGACTTGGACGGCTGGCCGAATTGAGCCTACTCTATGGCCATTGACTCGGAATCAAACATATATGTACATATAGGTATGTTTTTTGTGAGGGTACATATAGGTATGTTAACTATTTGATCTCTTTTATTCCTTCTATTATTCTTCTGAAATATTTCGTTTTTATTGTATTAGAGATCTCTCACACACGTTTGGACTTGTCTATAGGATAAGATTTGTGCTAGACTTGTACATGAAAATATTATGTAACATGACCGCTTAATTAGGTACTGTTTTTTTTTTTTTGCTATATGATATGCCTTACAGGGACACGGATTGTTCTTTTATAATTCCTAGCCACGTGCGTGTCCTGGGAGTACACGGCTTGTCGTTTTTTTCCTTTTTGAATTGCACGGCTTGTCTCTTTCTTAATAAAGGAACATACGGTGCACTTACTCCCCGTAAATTATCTTTCGTTTCCTTATATAAGTTGAACTGCTCCGTTTACATCTCCTGTCCATCATCACGTTGGCTTCTGTTGAAAAAAAAGCTATTTGTACGTGACATGTCTAATTGTTTGTACGTAATGATATTTGCATGTAACGCTTACATCTTTAAATCTCAGCCCTTTATATATGAAATTAATGGCCAAGATAATTTAATCTGTGTGGATGAACGTAATGGCTTGTTTGCCTCTTCTCTTAATTATATAATAGATAAGACCTAGCCACAGATAGCATGTAGGGTTATTACCGGATGATGTTTCTCGGGGCCCGAAGCTGTCTAAATCCTCGTCTTGCATGTTGCGTCTCTCGTCCCGATCAACCCCTCTCAAGCTACCACATAGATGCGTTGGCCTCGCGACTAAGTCCTGACACTAAGGACAAATGACGTGTTAATTCCACAACAGTTTGCGCACACCGTGGGGCTCGCGCACGGTGGTGTTGAGTTCTTGAAGGGCGCTATCCCAGGGATCGAGAAGCTCCGCCCAGCTTATTGAAGAAGTTTCGGTCGACTTGTCGGAGAGTTCCAGCTGGCTCACCGAAAAAGTTCTGACCGCCTTGACGAAAGGTTCCGTCTAAATCGCCGAAAAAGTTCCGATCGCCTTGATGAAAGGTTCCGTCTGAATCGGCGAAAAGTTCCGACCGCCTCGACGAAAGGTTCCGTCTGAATCGGCGAAAGGTTCCGACCGCCTCGACGAAAGGTTCCGTCTGAATCACCAAAGGGTTCCGAACGCCTCGACGAAAAGTTCGGTCCGAATCGCCGAAGGGTTCCAGCCGAATCGCCGAAAGGTTCCGTCAGAGTCATCAAAGAGTTCCGACTTAGGCTACACAAAAGTTCCGGATTATCAAGAGATTCCGGTTCAAAAGTTCCGGATTATCAAAAGTTTCGGCCAGATTATCAAGAGGTTCTGGTTTAATAGTTCCGGATTATCAAAAGTTCTGGCCGGATTATCAAGAGGTTCCGGTAAAAAAGTTCCGGGTTATCAAAGGTTCCGGCCGGATTATCAAGAAGTTCTGGTTCCAAAAATTCCGGCTCAAAAAGTGTCGGCCGGGTTATGTGGGGAGCTCAGGCACTAGAAGACACAGAACCAATTAACTCTTTTGTCAAAAAACAAAAGCAGCACTATACATTATCCAGCGCCAGCATCCGGCAAAAAATACCAGGTGATATCCATCCAAGTTTGTTTTATTATCACATGTTGTTTTTGTTAAATAACAAGTTTATCTTTGCCTTGGTCTGCAGTATTGTTTATGCAGGGCAATTATTTATGACAAAAAGTGATATTATACCGCGGAGGTGGAGACACGCCAACATCTTCTGCCACAGGTGGTCGTCGTTACTCAACGGACCCCCGCACCGGCTTACCACGCCGTGGCCGTCTCTCGCGACCGCGCCGGCTTACAACGCCGTGGCCGTTTCTCGCGACCGCGCCGACTTTCAACGCAGTGGCCGTCTCTTATGACCGCGCCGGCTTACAACAAGGAGGACAACTTACCCGCCCGCATCAGTTTACAGCACCACGGTTGATTCATCTGTCTAATCCGCCTTTGATGTTGCGGTCGTTTTTACGGTCCGTCTCTTGCGGCCTGGTCTACATCAACACACCGGGCCGCATTTTTCTGGATGAGCTGTTTATTGAGTATGAGCAAGTCACTACTTGGGAAGCCCGGTTTCTCTTCCAACGAATTGGAGGCAAATTATCATATATTATCAACCGCCGTCTGCACTGGATGGCTCAATGTATAGGTGCACAAGTCACCGGCACTATGGTTTGGTTAACTTCAAACAACCAGTTGGAAGGAACCATGGGACGAGTTGCTGACACGGCTCATACGGGATCATTTATAACCCGCGCTCACCTCAACCTTTCCGTGGGTAATCACTAGCCTAACATATCGTGAAATCCATCCAATATATTTTATATTACATATTATTTTCTTCAAAAGAGCAATTACTTTGGTTTGCAAGTTGTCCTATGCAGGATTCAAACCGGTCTATATCACGGTTAATTATGGAGAATCTCAAGCCAACTCGTCAAGTCATCTTGAGACTCGGGGGCTACAATGATATGACTCAGCAAAATTAGCTGGTTTCAATAAATTGAAGATCATTGAAGGGAAAATAACCCGGCCCCAAAGATTACTGCTAGATCGATGAAAATTTAAAAGCCGTCAGAAGATTTTCGGCTGAAAATAAGGACTCTGGTTTAAAATCCGGCTCAAGAGACATCTTTCTCCCACAAAGCGCTGAATCTCTCAAATCCGGTTCAACATCCGGCTCAAGGTAAATTTGTCCCTCACAAAATTTTGAAGCTCTCAAATCCGGTTCAAAATCCGGCTGAAGGTAAATTTGTCCCTCACAAATTTTTGAAGCTTTCAAATCCGGTTTAAAGTTCCATTTCAAAAAAAATTAATCTCTCGCAAAGTTCGAGTTCTTAGACAAAGTAAAAGTTGCCAAAAAGAACTTGCTGCCATGATGCGCGGTTCAAACATGGGTATCCTGCTTTACGGCTTATCTTATTATGGTCAATTAGGGGCTTCCTGCTCATCGAGCATAGCTGTCGGTACCTTCTTGATCAGTGTGATGCCAAATTTATGGTCACTTGGGGGCTTCCTGTTCAAACATAGGTCGTATTCGAACCAAAGAGAACATAGCTGTCAATACCCTTTTGATTAGCAAACTTCTGAACCTACTTGGGGGCTTCTTGATCGTATCCAAATCATAGCTCAACCCCTTTGGGAATCGACGTGGATCGTATTCGAATCAACGTCGTTAAACAACTCTTAAGGTCACTTGGGGGCTTCCTGTTCAAACATAGGTCGTATTCGAACCAAAGAGAACATATTGTCGATACCCACTTGATCGGCATCGCCAAAGCCACTGGGGCTATATGATCGTATTCAATCTTAGCTTAACCCCTTTGGAACGGTTTCTTGATCGTGATTCAATCGTAAGCCTCAAAATTTTATGCATTTCTTGTGCAGTTTTTTGCAATCGCAGTTATTTGACTTTGTCTTGAGACTTTTTTGATCATATTTGAAAGCATCTAGGGAGTGTCTTCGATTCCACCGGCTTAACCTTGATCAATAAACTTGTCAGCACATAACAAATATCTTATGTGTCGGCTTTTACAGAGTTGAGTTATCAACTTCACTGTCCGAGTCACATAAACCGGCGGTATCATTCAAAGGATCATAGGGATCTTGTGATCTACTTGTGTGCAGGATAAGACTACATTTGGGTGGTTACCCATACGGCTTTTGACGTTAAGTCGCCAGTATGCACGTTGTTTAAACTCTATGCAGGATTTGCGTAACTATGACTTACATAAATGCTTCACCCAAGCTCATCACTGAAATTGGTGTCTCAAAAGGGTTATCAATTATTGATTTTCTCAAGGGCTATAGGCCACCGGGTTACAAAAATTCTGGCTTACAATGAATGCACATTAAGTCGTCATCGGCCAAGAGCTGCCAGGTTTTCAAAGTCGCTTTAAGCGCAATGGCTATTATTTTTATCAAAGGATATGATTTATTCTACAATGGAAGGAATAGTCCTGAGTCGCTGCAGGCTTACGACCCGGCACTTGGGGGCTACATTATTCAAATTGAGGCTACATCAAATATGCAAGTTTCATGTCGCTACAAGCATGCACCATGACACTTGGGCGCTAATGCAAAGTCATTTTTTCACCTCATTGAAGACCCGACTCATCACATCGTAATGAGCCGGCCCTTGGGGGCTACCAATTGCTCCTGTCAACAGTTCAAGATACACAAGTTTTAATCCAGTACATTGAAGGATCCATTGCTCAGTTGGTAAAGCACAAAGCTATTAACCTTGTGGACCTGGGTTCAAGCCCCATGATGGAGATTACATCGTATGATGTCATTATCAATGAATTATATACAAAGTCCCAGCTCAGTAATATCTTACTAACCCGGCCCTTGGGGGCTACACATTGCTGCTCCAGTTTACATGATAATATTTACAAAGTCCCTGCTCATTATTGCATAATGACCTGGCCCTTGGGGGCTACACTGGTTGACGTTTTATGAGCATAAGGCAATTTCAAGTCCCAGGTTGCTGCAAGCATGACAACCCGCACTTGGGGGGCTACAGTAATATGGATATAAGGGAGAAATATCTTCCAATTTTCAGTTTTGAGCAAACCAGATTGGCCAGCATCACCAATCATTATGACCCGGTGTCTGCAACAATCATAACCCGACATCATCAATAATCATGAACCGACATTGGTAACAATCATGAACCGGCATTGGGAACAATCATGACTAGGAATTATCAGTTTTTATAAGCCCGGAGATTTTGGAAATTATAACTAGGCAAGATCTATATCTTTAGGCCGGTTGAAAATCAGATGAGTATTTCAAGACCTATATTTTTAAGCCGGCGCTTTGGAAGCCGACTCAAATGGATTATTTGTTTACAATATTTCTTCTACAAGAAAATTGATTGTGAAGCTGGTCTATTGACCCGGATTTTCTAGAAGAAGGAAATGACAAGGACTTAACGATGTTCAGGTGCCGGTTTACAAGAATTCTTAACCCAGAGCGGAACCTGTCAAATTTGTTCTTGTGTTTATTTTGCAGCATAAGTTTACCATGGATAAATCCAAGCTAAACTTGGGGGCTAATGTCGGGGATATACCCCGCGGTGTAACGCGGCCGGAAGTATAACCCGGCCGGACTTGGCGACTCACTAATGACCCGCCCTGACTGGACGACACACTAAGTGACCCGACCGATCCTGGCGACTTATGGGTGACCTGGCAAGCGGATCAGAGGAGCGACAAGACCAGGGGGGCCAGGAGGGTCAAGGCCCAGAAGGCCGGCTTACGTTATGATAGGCCGGCTTAAGAGGAAAGGCGTGAGGAATATCTCCCTTACAAGGAATCAAGACCCGACACAGATCCGCTTGTAGTAGAAGATAGGCTAGTCCTAATCCTATTTGGACTCCACATGTAACCTGCCCCTCTAACTTATATAAGGAGGGGCAGGGCTCCCCAAAGAGGGAGAGGTAACAAGAAACAATATCTAGGGCTAGACCCAAGGAGGAGAGCCGGCTTACGGCGACTCCTCTCATAAGCATAATGAGACCTAGCCACAAACAACATGTAGGGTTATTACCTGATGATGTTTCCTGGGCCCAGCTGTCTAAATCCTTGTCTTGCGTGTTGCGTCTCTCGTCCCGATCAACCTCTCTCAAGCTACCACATAGATGCGTTGGCCTCGCGACTAAGTCCTGACACTAAGGACATCTGACGTGTTAATTCCACGACACTATCGGTGAGACCGATTTGCCTAGGGTTTGCGGCAGTGGCTATGACATCTGAACTCGGTGGCGCCGGATAGAAAGAATTGGTATGGACGAGTTTGACTTTAGGTTTAGGTCATATGTGTGGAAGTGGGAAAGTAGTTGAGGGTTTTGGAGCATATCACTAAGCACTGTGGAGCAAGAAACTCATTAAGCAACACCTCATCCCTTCTTGATAGTATTGGCATTTCCTATAGACTCAATGTGATCTTGGATCACTAAAATATAAAATGAAGAGTCTTGAGCTTGATGCTTGAGCCAATCCTTTGTCCTTAGCATCTTGAAGGAATTCCCACATCTTTTAGTCCATGCCACTCCATTGTTGAACTTGTCTGTAATGTACTACGTAAAAGTGTTAGTCCAACAAGAGATATGTTGACATTAATTACCAAAACCACCTAGGAAGCACTTGTGCTTTCAATCTCCCCCTTTTTGGTAATTGATGACAACATACATCAAAGCTCTAGTTAAAGATATAGAGAATAGTAAGTAAGGCTTTGGAAAGACGTGTAACAAGCATAGGATCCCCCTACATCTATGCAATCATGTGAATATAGAATATAGAAGCATGTGAGAGCATAACCATGATGGAGTTGGCAATGTGTTACATGTATCTTGGCCATATGCATCAGAGTAAAGAATATCAAAGAAAATACCTTCATGCCCATGAGTCCTTCTTGCAAACAGTATGTTCATCAGCAAGAATTCCTCGTACACATGATAGTGATGCATATACTTACCTTGTAGTCTTGAGTTGGCTTAGGATGGAATGAACCTGCGTAAACAAGGTTAGATAACACGTATACATCTACTAGCCGGAGGAAATGCAGAAGAAACCACAAGAATACCAAGACTGGGATGACATGTAGAGAGTGAGTACTAAGTACCACATTGGATTTGACATGTCCCCAAGAGTAAAGATATGCAATGAATTTAGATGATTTCTTTCCCTTAGATGTCTTGCTCCCCCTGAATCTAGCATGGGATACTGGGAGAAGATAGGGAACAGAAAATCAGAGCTGAAAGATATAAATGAACAGAGCTAATGCAAACTAATGCAAATAAGCACATATGAACATGTCGTTTCCCCTCAATAAGACATGTGGCATCTCTCCTCTTGAACACCAAGCATCTAGGATCCTTGAGAAATACTTTCTACTTGAGTATTCTCTCCCCCTGGAGATCTCTTTCTCCCCCTGAGGAGGTGATACTATCCCTCTCTGATGTGATCTCTCTAAGTGATAAGCTTTGATGTGATCTCTCTCTCTCCCTTTGACATCAATTTCCAAGAAGGGTTTGATCCTTGTGTCACAGCACTAAGCATTTATAAAAATGTGATGCTTGTAGAGGACAAGATTCATTGAGTGGAGCTGGATCAGATGAAACTCAGAATAGGTGGCAAACTGTTTTTCCTGTTGTGAAATCGGTGGCACCGAGTGGTATGCTTCGGTTGTACCGAAAGGATTCGGTTGGACCGAAAACAACAAATCGGTGAAATCGAGTTCATCGCAGAGAAAACTCTTGTCACCTCATCTCACTAGACTAGTAGGATCTCACAAAGATTTGCAAGGAATTTACTAAATGATATGCAATGAATTGGATGCAGAAAATGTAGAGCAAACATAAAGATATCTAGATGAAGTTTTTTTTTTGAAAGAGGAAACAAATATGCATGAGACGAATGCAAAAACACAGAGATGAACACAAGAGAACTTCATCTAGAGATGGTCGGCGACAAAGTCACCTATGTTAGAGTATATTGACTTAGGAGTCAAGTGAGATCACTTGATCATAGGTCATACTCATCGGTTAAGCTCAAAATGGGGTTACCATTTTTCGTTTAAGCATCTTTATGTATTCACGTCTTGTCGAGTTGGTTTAGCTCATGACTCGGAGTAAAGCTTCTCTAAGATGGAATAACATACCTTGGTTGGTGGTGTTGGACATGTAGTTGAACTTATGTGGGTTGCTCAAGGTTGATGTAGCTCATCAAGAATTGGGAGCACCACTTGTAATTTGAGTCCATCTACCTACATGGGTTAGTTCTTGCAAGGAAATGCACTTGTGTATCCAAAAATGACAATCAGGAAGCTCAACATAGAATTTATCAAAGGATATGTTTGAATGGTTCCGTGCTTCCTTGTCTTCAACCACCATAGTGTAGAAACTTGGTGATTTAGAGATTGCTCAAGACGTGAGTAGATTATAACCTCATGAAATTTGATTCAACCAAGTACCTACAAGGGTTAGATAACATGCAAGATGCAAATATATCCAAGATATAATATTTTCATCATAAGCGAGATATCATGGATTAGTCATAAGCTCATGTCTTGCATGTATCCAATGGAGTTTCTACTCCAAGTTTGAAGCATCAATGATGTTCAATTCTCCTCTCAACCTGCAAAACACTTTCTATCAAGAGGTTTAGTGAAAATATCCGCTAATTGCTTTTGGGTGCGAACATGCTTAAGATCAATGTCACCCTTAGCAACATGATCTCGAATGAAATGGTGACGAACTTCAATATGCTTAGTTCGAGAATGTTGCACGGGATTATGACCAATTTTGATAGCACTTTCATTGTCACAAAGCAATGGAACATGTTTCACATATATCCCATAATCTTTAAGACTTTGGGTCATCCAAAGTAATTGAGCACAACATGAACCAGCGGCAATGTATTACGCTTCAAGGTGGATAAGGATACCGAAGTTTTGTTTCTTGGAGAACCAAGACATAAGAGATCTACCAAGAAATTGACAAGTACCGAAGTGGACTTTCTATCAACCTTGTCTCCGGCATAGTCCGAGTCGGAGTAGCCAACAAGATCGAAAGAGGCCCTCTTAGGATACCAAATGCCAAAATTTGGTGTATGGATTAAGTATCTCACTATCCTTTTCACAGCCTTAAGATGACATTCTTTAGGAGCAGCTTGATATCGTGCACACATGCACACACTTAGCATGATATCAGGACGGGAAGCACATAGATATAACAATGAACCAATCATAGAGCGATCAACCTTTTGATCAACCGGTTCACCGTCTTTGGTCAAGTCAAGATGTCCACTAGTAGGCATGGGTGTAGACATACCTTTGCACTCTTGCATATTGAACTTCTTGAATAAGTCCTTAGTGTATTTTGTTTGAGAGACAAAAGTACCTTCCTTAGTTTGCTTAATTTGCAACCCAAGAAAGAATTTGAGTTCACTCATCATTGAGATCTCAAACTTCTCTGACATTAGCTTTACAAACTTCTCACTAAAATGAGGGTTAGTTGATCCAAATATGATATCATCAACATAAATTTGGCATACAAATAATTCCCCATTAACCCTTTTAGTAAAAGTGTGGAATCAATTTTCCCAATTTCAAAGCCTTTTTCAATAAGGAACTTGGTCAAGCATTTATACCACGCTCTAGGAGCTTGTTTAAGACCATAAAGGGCTTTGTGAAGTTTGTAAACATGATTTGGTTTCTTAGGATTGACAAAGCCGGGAGGTTGTTTAAGATAAACTTCCTCATCTATTTCACCATTTAGAAAAGCACTTTTAATGTCCATTTGGTACAAGGTGATATCATGGTGATTAGCATAGGCAAGTAAGATGCGAATGGACTCAAGTCTAGCAATGGGAGCATAAGTCTCACCATAGTCCATACCTTCGACTTGTGTGTAGCCTTGGGCGTACGAGGCGTGCTTTGTTGTGAACTACTTGTCCATCTTCATCTTGCTTGTTGCGAAACACCCATTTGGTACCGATGATGTTGTGGTTGTTGTCGGGCTTCTCAACCAATGTCCAAACTTGGTTTCTCTCAAAGTTGTGTATCTCTTCATGCATAGCATTTATCCAATCCGGATCTTCCAATGCTTCTTCGACCTTCATAGGTTCAATGCTAGAGATGAAAGAATAGTTTTCACAAAAGTTAGCTAAACGAGTTTTAGAGCGAGTGATTCTCGCGGTTTGAATATCATTGTAGATTTGCTCGACGGGATGATCTTTAGCAATTCTTGCTCGAAATCGCGAAAGCTTTTTCTTGGTTCTTGGTTGAACTTCTTCTTCATCTTGTTCTTCTTCTTGGCCTTCTTCATTGTTGGCGTTGTCGTTCTCTTGTCGTGGTGGAGAAGGAGGTTGTTGACGTTCGTGATGTTCTTCCTCGTTTTCTTCATCTTGGTGTGTCCCACTGGTGGATGCTTCCGTATCAACTCTTGGTTCACCTTGTTGTGAAGTAGAAGCTTCCACTTGGACGGACGAGGTACTCTCCTTCACCTCCATTGGACGAACCTTGCCAATAGACAAGTCTTGGATTGCTTCCGAAGGATCTTTGTCTCCAACATCAATTGGAAATTGCTCTACTTGCGAGCCGTTAGATTCATCAAACTTCACATCTACCATCTCTTCAACCTTTCGGGTGAAATCGTTGTAGACACGGTAGGTGTGAGAGTTTGAGCCATAACCTAGTAGGAAACCTTCATGTGATTTAGGAGCAAATTTTGAACGACATTTACGCTTATCAAGAATGTAGCACTTTGAGCCGAATACTCAAAAGTATCCAACTTGGGGTTTGTTACCGGTGAGGAGCTCAGATGCCGCCTTGCCGAGTAGCTTGTGAAGATACGCGATTTGTTGCATGACAAGCTGTCTCAACCGCTTCGCCCAAAAGTGCTTGCGTCTTGTACTCATCAAGCATCGTTCTCGCCATTTCGATGAGCGTCCGATTCTTCCACTCAACAACTCCACTTTGTTGATGTGTGTACGTAGTCGAGAACTCGTGCGAAATCCCTTCTTCGTCAAGAAAGGTTTCCACATTTGCGTTCTTGAACTCCGTTCCGTTGTCGCTGCGAACCTTCTTGATCTTCACTTCAAACTGATTTTGGGCCTTCCTAGCGAAGTTTTTGAAGATCTTTTGGACCTGCAATTTATCATCGAGAAAGAACACCCACGTAAATCTTGAAAAATCATCAACTATAGCTAGACCAAAAGAATTTCCACCGAGACTCTTGTAAGAGTTGGGACCAAAGAGATCCATGTGAAGTAGCTCAAGTGGCCTCCTTGTGGTCATGATGTTTTTCACGGGATGCCTTCCTCCAACCTGTTTACCTGCTTGACAAGCACTGCAAAGTCTATCCTTATCAAATATGACATCGTTAACACCAAGGATATGATTCCCTTTAATAAGCTTGTCAAGGTTTCTCATGCCAACATGACCTAGTCGTCTATGCCATAACCAACCTTTTGAGGATTTAGCAATGAAGCAAGTTTTAGGTTGACCTAGTCAAGAACCCATTCCTTTCCTCCTGACACATATCCCCGAAGATTTGCCATAAGACCAAAATGTCTCATTGCATCATCAAGATCAAAGTCATCATCATCATTCTCGTCATAGTATCCATGTTCAACATCGTCATGTGGTGGATCAATTCCTAGTGAGAGTGATTCATTAGTATGAGTTTGACAATAATCTCCTCTACAATTCTAGTAGCTTCGAAATGATATCGCTAATAATTCCAACATCTCCTTTCGCACGCATAAGATCTGTAAGTTCAAATGGACAGTTGCCAAACATAGAATCATTGGAATTCATCTTACTCAAGGCAATAGACTTATGAAGAATTTCATCCAGATTTTTCAAGGAATAATTAGGAAATCGTTCCTCAAGAAATTTCCATATAGTGTAGGCACACTCAAGAGTAGGCAATTTTCCAACCAAGTTTCTAGTCAAGCCTCTAGTGATAAGATTAACAGTTCTAACATTTCTAATCATGTCAATCGACTCATCAGGAGTAGGATGCATAGGATCAACATGAGGTACACAAGGGCTAGCAATGTACTTGTTCAAATGATATTGATTGAAAATTACAAGCATCTCATTTTTCCACTCATGAAAATACTCTCCATCAAGATTAGGCACTCTATGTCTAAGACTCCCCAAAGTAGACTCATCCATCTTCCTCAAATGGTGATTAAACCAAGGCAATGGAGACCAATGCTCTGATACCACTTGTAGGACCTTGAGAAGAGGTGTCTAGAGGGGGGGTGATTAGACACTAAGTACCAAAGTTGCAGTTTTTAACTTCCTTAAGTTTAAGTGGAGTTTAGGTACAAGTTTAACATTCACAACATATAGCAAGCAAGCATGCAAAGAGTATATGAGCAACGGAAAGTAACGCATGCAACTTGCAAGAATGTAAAGGGAAGGGTTTTGGAGGATTCAAACACAATTGGAGACACGGGTGTTTTTGGTGTGGTTCCGATAGGTGGTGCTATCGTACATCCATGTTGATGGAGACTTCAACCCACGAAGGGTAATGGTTGCGTGAGTCCACGAAGGGCTCCACCCACGAAGGGTCCACGAAGAAGCAACCTTGTCTATCCCACCATGGCCGTCGCCCATGAAGGACTTGCCTCACTAGCGGTAGATCTTCTCGAAGTAGGCGATCTCCTTGCCCTTACAAACTCCTTGGTTCAACTCTACAATCTTGTCGGAGGCTCCCAAGTGACACCTAGCCAATCTAGGAGACACCACTCAACAAGAAGTAACAAATGGTGCGTTGATGATGAACTCCTTGCTCTTGTGCTTCAACTGATAGTCTCCCCAACACTCAACTCTCTCTCATAGGATTTGGATCTCGTGGAAAGAAGATTTGAGTGGAAAGCAACTTGGGGAAGGCTAGAGATCAAGATTCATATGGTAGGAATGGAATATCTTGGCCTCAACACATGAGTAGGTAGTTCTCTTTCAGAAATAGTAAGTTGGAAGTTTAGGTTCGTTCTGATGACTCTCTCCACGAATGAAGAGGCGTCGGAGGGGTATATATAGCCTCCACACAAAATCTAACCGTTACACACAATTTACCAAACTCGGTGGGACCGATTCAACAGACTCGGTCGGACCGATTTAGTAAACCTAGTGACCGTTAGGATTTTTGGTGGGACCGACATGCAACTCGGTAGGTCCGATATGGTTAGGGTTAGGGCATAACGTAATCTCGGTGAGACCGATTACACAAACTCGGTGAGACCGATTTTGGTAATTAGCTAACCAGAGTTGGTCAGCAAACTCGGTGCGACCGATCACTCAAACTCGGTGGGACCGATTTTGGTAATAAGTTAACCAGAGAGTTTGCATTGTAATCTCGGTAGTACCGATTGCTCAAACTCGGTGAGACTGATTTTGGTAATGGACATATACACAGAGAGATTACAATCCCATCTCGGTGAGACCGAGATCCCTATCGGTGAGACCTATTTGCCTAGGGTTTGTGGCAGTGGCTATGACATCTGAACTCGGTGGCGCCGGATAGAAAGAATCGGTATGGCCGAGTTTGACTTTAGGTTTAGGTCATATGTGTGGAAGTGGGAAAGTAGTTGAGGGTTTTGGAGCATATCACTAAGCACTGTGGAGCAAGAAATTCATTAAGCAACACCTCGTCCCTTCTTGATAGTATTGACTTTTCCTATAGACTCAATGTGATCTTGGATCACTAAAATATAAAATGAAGAGTCTTGATCTTGAAGCTTGAGCCAATCCTTTGTCCTTAGCATCTTGAAGGAATTCCCACATCTTTTAGTCCATGCCACTCCATTGTTGAACTTGTCTGAAATGTACTAGGTAAAAGTGTTAGTCCAACAAGAGATATGTTGACATTAATTACCAAAACCACCTAGGAAGCACTTGTGCTTTCAATATGAGTCCACTATACCTTCCTATATGCGGTATTTACCTACCGTTCCAAGTAAATTTATATGTGCCAAACTCCAAACCTTCAAATGATATTATGTTTTGTATGCTCGAGCAGCTCATGTTACAACTAGGGCTGCCTATATCTTCCATGCTAGGTGGGTTATTCTCAGAGGAGTGGACTCCGCTCCTCATTCACGAGAAAGGGCCAGAATCGGGATTCCCAGTCCCATGATCCAAAAAGATCAAAGAAAATCAAAATAATTAAACAAAACTCCCCCAGGGCTGTTGTTAGTTGGAGGCACTCGTTGTTTCGAGCAAGCCATGGATTGATGCTTGTTGGTTGATGGGGGAGTATAAAACTTTACCATTCTGTTTGGGAACTGCCTATAATGCATGTAGTATGGAAGATACAGCCATCTCATAGTTGTTGCGTTCACAGTGAAAGTATGCCACCCAAAATGTTATTCAATCTCTATTTTTAAATCAAGCTCTGGCACCTCTACAAATCCCTCCTCCCCTCTGCGAAGGGCCTATCTATTTACTTTTATGTTGAGTCATCACCCTTCTTATTAAAAAGCACCACTGAGAGCACACTTGTCATTTATGCTCATTATTATTGGTTTATATTGGGTATGACTTGACTGGATCTCTTTTACCATGAATTACAATGTTTAGTCAGTCCTTGATCTATAAGGTGCTCTGCATTTATGTTTTGTGGTCTCAGAAAGGGTTAGCGAGATACCATTTTGTTATATGATGTTTTGATTGTTTTGAGTAAGTGTTGTCATCCGAGTTTTATTATTATGGCTCGCTAGCTGATTATGTGATTGATATGAGTAATTGTGAGACCTAAGTGTTATTGTGAGTATGGTTAGTTTATAATATTGTTGAAACCTGAATGATGGCTTTGCATGTTTACAACAACAAGACAAACAGAGTTTGTAAAAGTTTTTCTTTATCACTTTCAGTTTATCAACTGAATTGCTTGAGGAAAAGCAAAGGTTTAAGCTTGGGGGAGTTGATACGTCTCCAACGTATATACTTCTCCAAACACTTTTGCCCATGTTTTGGACTCTAACTTGCGTGATTTGAATGAAACAAACCCGGACTGACGATGTTTTCAGCAGAACTGCCATGATGTTGTTTTATGTGTAGAAAAGAAAAGTTCTCGGAATGTCCAGAAAATCCACGGAGGCACGTTTTGGAATTAATAAGAATTTCTGGGCGAAAGAAATACATGAGGGGGCCCACGGCCTGTCCACTAGACAGGGGCGCCCCCCCCCCAGTAGGGCGCGCCCCCCTATCTCGTGGGCCCCCTGGACCTCCACCGACCTCAACTCCAACTCCATATCTTCCGTCTCGGGGAGAAAAAAATCAGAGATAAAGTTTCATCGCATTTTACCATACGGAGCCGCCGCCAAGCCCTAATCTCTCTCGGGAGGGCTGACCTGGAGTCCGTTCGGGGCTCCGGAGAGGGGGATTCGTCGCCGTCGTCATCATCAACCATCCTCCATCACCAATTTCCTGATGCTCACCGCCGTGCGTGAGTAATTCCATCGTAGGCTTGCTGGACGGTGATGGGTTGGATGAGATTTACCATGTAATCAAGTTAGTTTTGTTAGGGTTTGATCCCTAGTATCCACTATGTTCTGAGACTGATGTTGCTATGACTTTTCTATTCTTAATGCTTGTCACTAGGGCCCGAGTGCCATGATTTCAGATCTGAATCTATTATGATTTCATGAATATATGTGTGTTCTTGATCCTATCTTGCAAGTCTATAGTCACCTATTATGTGTTATAATCCGACAACCCCGAAGTGACAATAATCGGGATACTTCTCGGTGATGACCGTAGTTTGATGAGTTCATGTATTCACTATGTGTTAATGCTTTGTTCCGGTACTCTATTAAAAGGAGGCCTTAATATCCCTTAGTTTCCACTAGGACCCCGCTGCCACGGGAGGGTAGGACAAAAGATGTCATGCAAGTTCTTTTCCATAAGCACGTATGACTATTTACGGAATACATGCCTACATTACATTGATGAATTGGAGCTAGTTCTGTGTCGCCCTATATATAGCTATTACATGAGGAATCGCATCGGGCATAATTATCCATCACGGATCCATTGCCTACGAGCTTTTCATATATTGTTCTCCGCTTATTTACTTTTCTGTTGCTACTGTTACAATCACTACAAAACACCAAAAATATTGCTATTACTGTCTTTGCCTTTTACCACCGTTACCATTACTATCAGACTACTTTGCTACTAAATACTTTGCTGCAGATGCTAAGTTATCCAGGTATGGTTGAATTGACAACTCAACTGCTAATACTCAAGCATATTCTTTGGCTCCCCTTGTGTCGAATCAATAAATTTGGGTTGAATACTTTACCCTCGAAAGCTGTTGCGATCCCCTACACTTGTGGGTTATCAACCCTACTTCCTGCTTGATTGATCTTGATGATATGAGTATTAAAAGAGTTGATCTACCACGAGATCGTAGAGGCTAAACCCTAGAAGCTAGCCTATGATTATGATTGTTGTTCTTGTCCTATGGACTAAACCCTCCGGTTTATATAGACACCGGAGGGGGCTAGGGTTACACAGAGTCGGTTACAGAGAAGGAGATCTAACATCCGAATCGCCAAGCTTGCCTTCCACGCAAAGGAGAGTCCTTGTAGTAGGAGGGGATCACATTGGATCCGAGTATGTGAGGGAGGAGCAAGAGCAACAGGAAATTGATAAGGCAAGATCCCCCCTTGTTAATTTGTATTTACATTCATGCGTGATGATATAATCTAAGTGATGAAACGTCAATTCAGTATGTGACTGATGAAAGGGAGGTTTCAGATCGCAGCAAAAAAAAAAAATAACCGTCCTTCTATCATGACACGTTGTTTGCATTTTACTTGCACATGTCAGAGGAATATAGACAAGATGCATCATAGGCTTATAGTGCTGATGTTCTCAATGGTATCCAAAATTTTCTTTGTAGAATCAAATAAGCAATGAAATATATTAATAAGTTTACAATTTAGCTGTGTACCACAAAGAATCATGGAAACTAGATTTCAGGTGTTTTGGATGTGTGTGTTCAGTTCCTAAGGCAATGGTTAACAAATGTGTGTTTTCAGATTTTTCAAATGAATTTCACCCTTTGGCTAGAACATCTTCAATGAAATGCAAACCTGTTCATTTGTCTTTACCATAAATAGTTTAATACTCATGCTGAAATATTGAGGTCTTCTATTTACGCTTTGTGTGCTATGTTTTGCTCTTAGCGTACTTCAGTAAGAATATTATTCAAATTGTTCACCACAATGTCCTATATTTCTATGCTTGCAGGTTTTCTACCGGGAGAACAATTTCTAGATGCTAAATTGAAATGTATTGTCTAGTGTCTTGCGATGTCATTCTTTCATTATTCAAGGTATGTGTCTCATAAGGAAATAGAAAATCTTGAATTTTGCATGTGTGATTGGTTCAACAACCTCAACCTCTGCACCTCACTGTCAACCACATGCAAGCTTCCTCCTTGCTTTAGATGAGAGCATTTATTTGATCGCCTTTTTAGCTTGCTCAGATTGCAAGTTTGATAGGTTTCCCCAACCCGGGTTAGGAACCCCTTTGATTTTGGTTCCTTGCTACAACTCTGTATGTAGTTTTGTTTCTCTGTCACAGTTTGATCGATCCATTCTTAGGTACAAATACTTATTTATAAACAGATGGATACAAGGTTCATTGTAGTCTTGCGGTTTGGAATACCAAAAAAAAACATTTGTTTGAGTGGTATAGCGTTTAGATGTCATTTTCTTGTTTGCTGTTTTTTATCGCCTTTTATTGTCGTGCTATGAGTTGATATGAGTCAGCTAGCTATTGTCTAATTGTTGAAATACCACCCTTTACTATGTGTGTGGTTAGGGTATAGATCAAACTACAATTCAACAATGGTCATCTACACCATCAGATCTCCGACTATAAAACTCCATGCTAATGTTCCATATTCCTCTTTTCTGCTAATTTTTAGAGTTTATCCTTTTATGAATTACCTAATTTCAGTCACAACTGACAAATATCAGCCTATTTGTTAACATCTCCATCTCCATCAAGGTTTATCAATTGACTTAAGAGTATGTATGTGCCCCTATCATTTTTTTGGTTCGTCAACAAATGAAGTAATCAACCGTTCGAATGAGGGATTAGGAGTACATCATCTAAAATATTTATGTTCCCAGTTAAATGTGTACCGATAAATTTAACTATCAAAATCATTGTAGTGAGAAAAAAATTGTTCTTATTTGCAGGCATTGTGTGGCGATAAACACATGACCAGCAAGGGGCCCTGCCCCCCTCCCAATACTATGGATTTGTTCATAATAAACACATGAACAGTGCAGCATTTGACTTGTTTTCTGCTCCAACAGGCCCTCCCCAACATCCTAATCCCACTAATCCCGCCTCCGCCACTACAGGCAGGCTCGCCTTTCCTTAATTGTTATACTTTTGAGGATGCGTCACTAAAAAAACTTAAAGAGGTACCACAAGTCTATAAAATCCTTATTACATTTTTGCATACGTACAAAAGTGAAAAATAAAAGTGAATTTAGCTATATACTTTGCAAATTGTAGTGGTTTTGCATGTCTAATAATTATTTTTGTTATGATATTATTTTGTTTGCCGGTATTTAATCCTTGGGGATTTTTATCTTTCCCATTCAGAGTAGTCCAATTGATACTTCCTATGGACACACGACAGGTTGCTGATGAGGTCGTCTAATCCATATTGGAAGGTTTAATACCGTACTTGAACACTAAAACTATATAATGGATGGTTCTAGATGGGGGCAGGGATCCTCTATTTCCTTTACCAAATGGAGTCGGTCGTAATCACATGTTGTCTGACCTTCTCTCTATGCTCTCTTCACCTTATTATTTGCATTATTTCACCGGTACAAGTCATCAGATGGGTATTACTATTTCCAGTATGTTGTGTGTCGGTGGCCTAAAGCACAAGCTATTGATTATACTATATAGTACCGTGCTACAACTGTGAATTTTGCAATCCTGGTATAGTCTAATTTGAGGTGATTTATATGCCAGATTATCCTAATCTTTATGTATCTGATGCTAAAACCATCATGCTTGCTTGCAGAGATTCAGTTAAGACTTAAATTAACAATTATGTATCTGAAGACTGACATTTGAAATTACAGGTTTCATGGTAATGATGGAGTGCTACCAAATTATGTTCCAAGAAAAATGATTTCTGCCTCAACATGACTACATATGTACGTGACTTGCAGTCAGTATGAAGTTCATTACACTACTAATATTAATTTTCTCATCTCCTTTATTTAACTATTTGTCTATAGTCAATTCACATCACTCGACATCTACAGGCATGTTGAATTGTTGACCCGATTTGACGGACTATATAAGTGCTCTTTGATACGTCCATTTTGCATCATGCTTTTATATCAATATTTATTGCATTATGAGCTGTTATTACACGTTATGTCACAATACTTATGGCTATTATCTCTTATTTTACAAGGTTTATCATGAAAAGGGAGAATGCCGGCAGCTGGGATTCTGGATGGAAAAGGAGCAAATATTGGCAACCTATTCTGCACAGCTCCAAAAGTCCCGCAACTCCACGAAAGTCATTTTTGGATTTAATAAGAATTATTGGGCAAAGAAAGTACCTGAGGGGCCCCACACCCTAGCTGTAGGTGGGCGCCGCTTCTATTGGGCGCCGCCTGCCTCTCTGGGCCCCTCGAAGCCCTCCGGTTCCTCAGAACGCCCGGATTCGATGCGCTAGGTGTCTGCCAGTTATTCGCCGTCATTGTCATGTCATTTGCTTGCGTGTTGCATTTTGCCATGTCATCGTGTGCATCTCATTTTGCATACGTGTTGGTTTCATGCATCCGAGCATTTTCCCCGTTGTCCGTTTTGCAATCCGGCACTCCTATGTCACCCAACGCCCCCTTTTGCCTCTTTTCATGTCCGGGTGTTAAACTTTCTCGGAATGGCCCGAGGTTTGCCAAGCGGCCTTGGTATAGCATCGGTAGACCGCCTGTCAAGTTTCGTGCCATTTGGAGATCGTTTGATACTCCTACGGTTAACCATGTAGCCAGAAACCCCCTTCTCTTTGCAGCCCAGCCCCACTTCACCACAGCCCAGGAGCCCATCCAAACCCACTCCATGCTCTCCGCGGTTCGATCATGATCGCGTGGCCGAAAACCACACCTCGTTTGGACTCTCCTAGCTCCCTCTACCTATTTAAACACCTCCCCCCTTCAAAATCGCAGTCTAAACCCTAGCAATTCTCCTCCCCGCGCCGCCGGACGCGTCCGTCCCCGCCCGGACATGTCCACCCGCCGTCCCGGCGAATCCTGCGCCGCCACATCGCCTGCCCCACGCCTCCACCGCTGTTGCTGCTGCCCGCAAGAAGACCATGGGGCCTTGGCCGACGCCGCCACTGCCCGTTTCACGCCCGCGCTTCGCCGCCGCCGCCTTCAGGTCGCCGTCCTCGCCGGCTTACGCCGCCGTTGCCGCCGCCGCCATCAAGGCGCCATGCGCTTCGGCAACCGCCGCCTTCGCCGTTTGCCTTCTCCATCGGCGCGCCGCCCGCTGGCTCCCTTCCGCCGCTCGCTCCGCCGCTTCTCACCGGGTTCTTCCGAGCGCCGCCGCCCAGGGTGCCTCCGCCGCCTCTCCTGCGCCGCCCCATGCGCCATCGCCGCTTCGCCTCAAATTTCGCCATTCTCCTCTCTGGTCACGTGTCCGACGCAACTCCAGCCAACTCCGGTGAGATCTCGTCGGGGTGGACGAGATCCACCCATCCCTCCAACCAAACTGCCGGATCCATCCCGCACCCCGCCGTCCCGCTGCGCTCGATCCCGCGTTGACTTTTCTTGCATTGTCATGCCATGTTCAACGCATCATAACTCCATGCATCCTGCTCCATTTTGCACGTGTGATATATCAAAATGTCCGCCCTGAGATGCTCTACATTTCATTCCACTGTGTCATGCTTGTTTGAGGTCATGTTTATGCCCGAATCGTCATTACAAGAGTGCTATATGATGTTAATCTGCTGAAACTGTTATAACTTGGTGATTTGTCATTTTTATTGCATTTGATGTGTGCATCCTATGAGCATGAGCTCTACATGCGTTTTGAACTACATCATGCCATCTTTACAGAGGTGCAATCCGTGTATTTTTGTGAGTCCTGTAGTGAGTGAATCAAGCTTGTTAAGTAGGGTACTAGCTGTTTCTGTTTTGCTAGGCTGAATCTGTTATTTCGTGATGCTATGTAAACCTGCTGCTACAACTCATTCTATGCTTAATCTAGAGATGTTCACTAAGGATGTTTTGTCACACATGTCATGCTCTGTCCATTGATTCCCCTGGTTGCATTTATAGCCTACTGTTGTTTGTTGTAATCATGCTCAGAAATTGCTAAATAATGTTGCTGTCAGCCTGTTAACATTAAGTTCAGAATTTCCATGTGTTTTGCTAGTGATCCATGCACCCTATAAACTTTATCTTGCCATTATTAGCTTCATAAACATGTCTTCTTACTGTTGGTTGCTTTGTCATGACATGTGTTGGTCTGTGGTGAGAGGTACAAGCTCACCAACATGCCTACTTATCGTTGTTCCTACCATGCCCTGTGCTGAATCTGTTAACGAAACTTGCTATATTTACATGGCTGCCATCATATCTTTTGATCCTCTTTGGCTCATGGTCAGTAAAGTACTTTTGTTCTATTCATCTAGTAGTATCATGCCATGCCTTTGTTTGCCATGTTAAGTTCCTGTAACATGTTGTTGGATAGCTCTAAACATTGCAACCTGATGTTATTTCTACCAAGTCTGTAAACTGTTATTATTTGCAATCTTGCCATGTCTTTTTGAGCATGTTATATTGATTTCTCGTGATAGCTCAGTGTTCATGTTTTGTCATGCTTTACCTGTACATCATGAAAATGCCTTTTGTTTCACATTGGGATGCTGTAGCATGTTGTTTTGATACTTCCAATATGCCTAGTTGCTGTTTTGGACAGATAGTTGCTATAATTTGTTTCGTGTGTGTGTTGAACCGTTGCTCCGTTGTCAGTGTGCTCTATATGAAACTTGCTTAAAATTGCATGTAGTTCCATCTTATCATGTTGCATCCATGTTTTGAGTGTTTGCTTGACGTTTGTATGCATTTTGCATCAATGCCATGTTTAACTTGTTTTGCTCATATCTTCTAGGCCGTAGCTCCGAACTAAATAAACTTTCGATAGCCGTGCCTGCGGTTATGTGGCAGATGGGAATTTGTTAATGTCCGCTTGTAGATAACTTGACACCAGATCCGAACTAAAACGCATCAACCGTGTGTGTAGCCGTGATGGTCTCTTCTCGGCAGAGTCCGTGAAGTGAACACGGTTCTTGGGTTATGTTTGCCGTAAGTAGGAGTTCATGATCACTTCTTGATCATTGCTATCTTCACGACCGTTCCGTTTGCTCTCTTCTCGCTCTTATTTGCGTATGTTAGCCACAATATCATGCTTAGTCGCTGCTACAACCTCACCACTTTACCCCCCCTTCCTTTCCCTTTAACCTTTGCTAGTCTTGATACCCATGGTAATGGGATTGCTGAGTCCTCGTGGCTCACAGATTATTAAAACAACAGTTGCAGGTACAGGTTTCGCGATGATCATGACGTGAGAGCGATGTTTGCTTGTTTTGGAGTTCTTCTTCTGCTTCTTCTTCGATCAGGGGATAGGTTCCAGGTCGGCAGCCTGGGCTAGCAGGGTGGATGTCGTTTGAGTTTCATCCGTAGTCGGATGGTGCTCTTATGTAAAATGATGTTGTATTCGTGTGGCATTGTATGCCTTATGTATGTATCCCTATCTATTATGTAATGTTGATGTAATGATATCCACCTTGCAAAAGCGTCTTCAAGATGCGCTTCTATCCTTGGTGGGATGTTCGAGTTCCTTTAGGATAGGGTCGCACCTTGGGCGTGACAAGTTGGTATAAGAGCCTCGACCGACCTTAGGAGCCCCCTTGATTGATGGTGTAGTTTGGCCGTTGTTGAGTCTAGACGAAAACTTTTTCTGAGTCTAGTTATATCGGAGAGTAGGAATTCTTTTTACTCCTCGGCCCCTTCGTCGCTCTGGTAAGGAATCTTGACGTAGGTGTTTTGAATTACCCCTCTTCCCTTTCAAACTTTTTTTAGGATCACGTGGTTAGTTTTCCGATCGTTCGCTCTCAGCTCTTTTCATCCGGTGCATTTCTCGTCAAGTTGACTCGAGCCTCTTCATCTTTGAGTTCAATCCTCAGTTGTTGTTTTTTCCACCCACCCACCCTTTTCTTCTTGGAGCCGGAGTCCGTAATCGATTATCCATCCTACTCGTGTGAAGCCTTTGCTTTCTTTCAACCGGCGTTTTCTCTTCAAGATATTCGTCCGAGTTGCCTTTGTTTTCCCGCCCTCCCACCCTCTTCTTCCCAAAGTTTGAGTCTGTTTCGAGCATCAATTTCATTCGTACGGAGCCTCTTCAGTCTTCCCTCAATTATTTCAACCAGTGAATTCTCGTTTCGTTTGACATTCTTCATCTCTTTTTCTTCTCCGGTGGATTCAATTCCATTTTCGGTAGTGATTATATTCTTTCCCTCAGCTCAAGTGTTCCCCTGCTCGTTCGCCTCTCGCTAGTTTATCCTTCCGGAGTGTTCAAGACATCTCAGGAGATTCATCTGTCTTCCAATTAATTCGAGGTTGTCACCTCATTCAAATATTTCAATTGTTCCTGTGCATCATCTATCTGTTCATCAATACTTTCCAACGGTGTTTCTTTTAGTGGGCCCTAACCCACAGGTCTTTTCCCAGGATCTTACCTGACTCTTCTAATTATTCCGGAGACATTCCTAATTCTTTTCGAGTTTGACGTAAGAATGGATTCCATCAGTCAGATGCCATCTCCAAGATCGCTTTCAAATTCTTTTCATCTTTGGTTCAACCCTTCTTCTCTTTCATTCTTCCGGAGTATGTCAGAAGTTGTTTTTCTGTTTCTTTTCACCGGAGGCCATCATTCCAGAAGAATTCTTGTCCTCACATTTCAGCTACCATTATTCAATTATCCCGGTGCTTCATTCAAGTGCTTTAATCAGATCGAGTTCTTCCCGTTCTCTTGCATCTAAATCACATCAGACATATTTGTTATTCTAAGTCTTCCCGTGAGTTATTCTCTTTCGTCAGTCATTTTCGAATTCTTACGATTGTTCGTTCAAGATTCTTTTTCCTTGTTTATCATATCAATTTATTCGTTCTTTCCAATACTACCGGTGGTTCATGAAGACTTACTTAAGTTTTGTGCTATGTTCCTCCTTAATCCTTTTTCAAGAAGAATAAGTAGTAGGCAAAATCCATTGCTTGTCATCAATTTAATTTGATGAAGGATAAGCATACAATAAATCTTATTCTTATTTCCTCAAGGTGATTAATCCCTTCCTTCGGAGTTTGTTCTTGTTGAATAAATTCTAGTTCCAAGTGTTTTCATCTTTTCTTTTCCGGAGATCAAATTTCCTCGGCCTTTTCGTCGAAACCCCCATCTAAATCACCGCAAGGTTTAATCTTATTCTTTCATCCTTCATTCTATCTCATCATCCTTTTTGTCACCGGAGTTCTTCATGGTGGTTCTTCATGATTTAATTCATTCTTCAAGTGTTCGTCAAGATTCTTTTGGAGGAGCTCAAGCATCTTTCTTCTTGCATATCAAAGTGCAATTAATTCTCCGTATTTCTTTTGAAGTGGAGTTTTGCATTTTTTTCGTTTCGCTCAGCTATTCAGACTTTTGGTTGTGGTATAACTTCACCTCAAATTTTGAGTTATTTTGATAAGTCCACAACAAGCTTATTCTTTCGTTGTCGATTTTCTCAAAAACTCCGTTCAACCTTACCTTCTAAGTTCTTTTCATTCAACTCTTTCAATTCTTTCCGCAGGTTTTGTGTCATGTCTTCATCAAGTGTCATTCCGTCCTCTCAAGCTCGGGTTCTATTCCTTCCATTTTCAGCCGGAGTGCTGCCTAAATCCTTTCAGTCTTATTCGTTTCTTATCTCGTTCTAACCGGAGTGGTTTCATAGTCTATCTGATTCCGTGAGCTTTCGATTCTCGTCATTCTCGTCGTTCCTCTCTTCTTCTCGAGCGCCCTCGATTCTTTGCTTCTTCTCTTGAGTTCTTGCTTCACCTCATCCCTTTTTTTCCCTTCCGTCTCGGTCCTAAGATCTCGGGACGAGATCTCTTGTTAGTAGAGGAGAGTTGTAACGCCCCGGATTCGATGCGCCAGGTGTCTGCCAGTTATTCGCCGTCATTGCCATGTCATTTGCTTGCGTGTTGCATTTTGCCATGTCATCATGTGCATCTCATTTTGCATACGTGTTCGTTTCATGCATCCGAGCATTTTCCCCGTTGTCTGTTTTGCAATCCGGCACTCCTATGTCACCTGACGCCCCGTTTTGCCTCGTTTCATGTGCGGGTGTTAAACTTTCTCGGAATGGACCGAGGTTCGCCAAGCGGCCTTGGTATAGCACCGGTAGACCGCCTGTCAAGTTTCGTGCCATTTGGAGGTCGTTTGATACTCCTACGGTTAACGGCGTAGCCCGAAACCCCCTTTTCTTTGCAGCCCAGCCCCTCTTCACCACAGCCCAGGAACCCATCGAAACCCCCTCCATGCTCTCCGCCGTTCGATCACGATCGCATGGCCAAAAACCGCACCTCGTTTGGACTCTCCTAGCTCCCTTTACCTATTTAAACACATCCCCCCTTCAAAATCGCAGTCTAAACCCTAGTACCTCTCCTCCTCTGCCGTCGCCATTGCCATTATCATACATATTGCGTCGCCATTGGCAACCGCCTCCGCCGCTTGTCTCCTCCACTGCGGCCAGGCTCAAGGCTGTCCCCTCCGGCCGTCTCCGCTCCTCCGCCCGCTCAAGGCGTCCGCTGTCCTCCGGGCTGTCGCCGCCCGTCGCCGCCCCCTCGCCCGCAGGTGCCGCGCCTCCCATCGCTGGGCGCCTCCGCCGCCTCTCCAGCGCCGCCCACGCGCCACGCGCCCAGCCCCGGCCATCTTCCTCCTCTCCGCCATGTCTCCGCGCAACTCCGCCAACTCCGGTGAGATCTCGTCCGGGTGGAAGAGATCCAGCCATCCTTCAACCAAACGGCCGGATCCGGCCTCAAGATCATCGTCTCCGCTTCCGCCGATCCTGCGTTGACTTTTTCATGGAGGTGATTTTTACCACCAAGTCCCCAGTTTCTTTCATTGTCATGCCCTGTTCAACGCATCATAACTCCATGTATACTGCTCCGTTTCGTGCGTGTAATATATGGGAATGTTCGCCATGAGATGCTCTATAATTCATTCCACTGTCACATGCTTGTTTGAGGTCATCTTAATTCCCGAATCGTCATTGCAAGAGTGCTACATGATGTTAATCTGCTGAAACTGTTATAACTTGGTGATTTGTCATTTTTGTTGTATTTGATGTGTGCATCCTATGAGCATGAGCTCTACATATGTTTTGAATAACATCATGCCATCTTTACAGAGGTGCAATCTATGTATTTTTGTGAGTCTTTAGTGAGTGAATCAAGCTTGTTAAGTAGGGTACTCGTTGTTACTGTTTTGCTAGGCTGAAACAGTTATTTCGTGATGCTATGTAACCTGCCGCTACGAATCATTCTATGCATAATCATGAGATTTTCACTAAGGATGTTTTGTCACACATGTCATGCTATATCCATACATTCCCCTGGTTGAATTTATAGCCTCCTTTAGCTTGTTGTAATCATGCTCCAAAGTTGCTAAATAATGTTGCTGTCAGCCTGTTAACATTAAGTTCATATTTGCCATGTGTTTTGCTAGTGATCCATGCACCCTATGAACTTGCTCTCACCATACTTAGCTTCATAAACATGTCTTATTACTGTTGGTTTCCTTTTCTTGCCATGTATTTCTATGTGGTGAGTGGTACAAGCTCACCAACAAGCCTACTTATCGTTGTTCCTGCCATGCCCTGTTTGCTGAATCTGTTAACGGAACTTGCTATGTTTGCATGAGTGCCATCATATATTCTGATCCTTTAAAGCTCATGGTAAGTAAAGTACTTTTGTTCTACGCATTTACTGTATCATTCCATGCTATTGTTTTCCAGGTTAAGTTCCTGTAACATGTCGTTTGATAGCTCTAAACATTGCAACCTGATGTTATTTCTACCAAGTCTGTAAACTGTTATTATTTGCAATCTTGCCCTGTCTTTTTGAGCATGTTATAGTGATTTCTGGAGATAGATCATTGTTCATATTTTGTCATGCTTTACCTTTACATCATGCCCATGCATTTTGTTTTCACATTCAGATGCTGCAGCATGTTGTTTTGATGCTTGCAATATGCCTAGTTGTTGTTTTGGACAGATTGTTGCTATAACTTGTTTCATGTGTGTGTGTTGAACCGTTGCTCCGTTTTGAGTGTGCTCTGTATGAAACTTGCTTAGAATTGCATGTAGTTTCATATTATCATGTTGCATACATGTTTTTAGTGTTTCCTTGATGTTTGTATGTATTTTGCATCAATGCCATGTTTAATTTCTTTTGCTCATATCTTCTAGGCCGTAGCTCCGACGTAAATGAACTTTATATGTAACTTGACTAGAATTTCGTGTAGATCATCTTTGTGCATCTTAACTTTATTTTTAAGTACTTGAACATTATTTTTATTCAGATCTGGACCAATTCCAAAATTTGCATATGAGGACTTACCGGAATTGTTATATGTTGTTTCCGGCCTCGTTTAAACTTGCTTTGATGTGTTGCTCTAGTATGCATCATCTCTTGCCATGAGTAGCTTCATGTAGCCCTGTCATGCATCTTGCTTGATTGTGCATCGTCTCATGTATATGTGTCGTGTGTTTACCATGTTGTGTGCTTCTTCTCGACAGTTCCCATTTCGTTGCGATTGTGAGGATTCGTTCGTCTACGCTTGGTTCGTCTTCGTGGCTTCATCTTCTTCATGGACTCGTTCTTCTTCCTTGCAGGATTTCAGGCAAGATGACCGCTACCCTGGATCTCACTACTATCATTGCTATGCTAGTTTCTTCGTTCTATCGCTATGCTGCGCTACCTATCATTTACTCCTCAAGCCTCCCAAATTGACATGTCAGCCTCTAACATTTTTCACCCTTCCTAGCAAACCGTTGCTTGGCTATGTTACCGCTTTTGCTCAGCCCCTCTTATAGCATAATTAGTTGCAGGTGAAGTTGAAGATTGCCCCATGGTGGACAGGATTATGTTGGGATATCACGATATCTCTTATATTATTAATGCATCTATATACTTGGTAAAGGGTGGAAGACTCGGCCTTATGCCTGGTGTTTTGTTCCACTCCTGCCGCCCTAGTTTCCGACATACCGGTGTTATGTTCCCGGATTTTGCGTTCCTTACGCGGTTGGGTGATTTATGGGACCCCCTTGACAGTTCGCTTTGAATAAAACTCCTCCAGCAAGGCCCAACCTTGGTTTTACCATTTTCCTCACCTAGCCCTTTTTTCCCTTGGGTTTCCGGAGCCCGAGGGTCATCTTTATTTACCCCCCCCCCCCAGGCCAGTTTTCCTCCAAGTGCTGTTCCAAACCGAGCGATGTCCGGCGCCCCCTAGGCAACCAGGGTCTATGCCAACCCGTCATCTTGCTCATCCGGTGTGCCCTGAGAACGAGATATGTGCAGCTCCTATCGGGATTTGTCGGCACATCCGGGCGGCTTTGCTGGTCTTGTTTTACCATTGTCGAAATGTCTTGTAACCGGGATTCCGAGTCTGATCGGGTCTTCCCGGGAGAAGGAATATCCTTCGTTGATCGCGAGAGCTTATCATGGGCTAAGTTGGGACAACCCTGCAGGGTATAAACTTTCGAGAGCCGTGCCCGCGGTTATGTGGCAGATTGGAATTTGTTAATGTCCGGTTGTAGATAACTTGACACCAGATCCAAATTAAAACGCATCAACCGTGCGTGTAGCCGTGATGGTCTCTTCTCGGCGGAGTCCGGGAAGTGAACACGGTTTTTGGGTTATGTTTGACGTAAGTAGGAGTTCATGATCACTTCTTGATCATTGCTAGCTTCACGACCGTTCCGTTTGCTCTCTTCTCACTCTTATTTGCGTATGTTAGCCACCATATCATGCTTAGTCGCTGCTGCAACCTCACCACTTTACCCCCCCTTCCTTTCCCTTTAAGCTTTGCTAGTCTTGATACCCATGGTAATGGGATTGCTGAGTCCTCGTGGCACACAGATTACTACAACAACAGTTGCAGGTACAGGTTTCCCGATGATCATGACGCGAGAGCCATGTTTGCTTGTTTTGGAGTTCTTCTTCTGCTTCTTCTTCGATCAGGGGGTAGGTTCCAGGTCGGCAGCCTGGGCTAGCAGGGTGGATGTCGTTTGAGTTTCTGTTTGTGTTTCATCCGTAGTCAGATGGTGCTCTTATGTAAAATGATGTTGTATTCGCGTGGCATTGTATGCCTTATGTATGTATCCCTATCTATTATGTAATGTTGATGTAAAAATATCCACCTTGCAAAAGCGTCTTCAAGATGCGCTTCTATCCTTGGTGGGACCTTCGAGTTCCTTTAGGATAGGGTCGCATCTTGGGCGTGACATTCCCATCTTCTGCTATATGTGGTCTTTTACCCTGGAAAAAATCATAAGCAAGCTCACGAGATGAAACTCCGCCGCCACGAGGTGGAACCTTGGCTGAACCAATCTAGGGCGCCATGAGCTGTTCTGCCGGGAAACTTCCCTCCGGGAGGGGGAAATCATCACCATCATCATCACCAACGATCCTCTCATCGGGAGGGGGTGAATCTCCATCAACATCTTCACCAGCACCATCTCCTCTCCAATCTCTTGTATCCAATATTGTATCAAAACCACAAATTGGTACCTGTGGGTTGCTAGTAGTGTTGATTACTCCTTGTGGTTGATGCTAATTGGTTTACTTGGTGGAAGATCATATGTTCAGATCCTTTATGCATATTAACACTCCTCTGATTATGAACATGAATATGCTTTGTGAGTAGTTCCGTTTGTTCCTGAGGACATGGGTGAAGTCTTGCTATTAGTAGTCATGTGAATTTGGTAATCGTTCGATATTTTGATGAGATGTATGTTGTCTCTCCTCTAGTGGTGTTATTTGAACGTCGACTACATGACACTTCACCATTATTTGGGCCTAGAGGAAGGCATTGGGAAGTAATAAGTAGATGATGGGTTGCTAGAGTGACAGAATTTTAAACCCTAGTTTATGCGTTGCTTCGTAAGGGGCTAATTTGGATCCATATGTTCCATGCTATGGTTAGGTTTACCTTAATACTTCTTTTGTAGTTGCATATGCTTGCAATAGTGGTTAATCATAAGTGGGATGCTTGTCCAAGTAAGGGCAGTACCCAAGCACCGGTCCACCCACATATCAAACTATCAAAGTACCGAACGTGAATCATATGAACGTGATGAAAACTAGCGTGACGATAATTCTGATGTGTCCTCAGGAGAGCTTTTCTCATTATAAGAAATTGTCCAGGCTTGTCCTTTGCTACAAAAAGGATTGGGCCACCTTGCTGCACCTTATTTACTTTCATTACTTGTTACCCGTCACAAATTCTCTTATCACAAAACTATATGTTACCTATAATTTCAGTGCTTGCAGAGAATACCTTACTGAAAACCACTTGTCATTTCCTTCTGCTCCTCGTTGGGTTCGACACTCTTACTTATCGAAAGGACTACGATAGATCCCCTATACTTGTGCGTCATCAAGACTCTTTTCTGGCACCATTGCCGGGGAGTGAAGCGCCTTTGATGAGTGGAACTTGGTAAGGAAACATTTATGTAGTGTGCTGAAATTTTTAGTCACTTGTTACTATGGAAACTAATCCATTGAGGGGCTTGTTCGGGGTATCTTCGCCCCGACCAGTAGAGCAAAGAGTTGCTCCTCAACCTACTGAACCTACCGAAAATGTTCACTTTGAAATTCCTTCGGGTACGATAGAGAAACTGCTAGCTAATCCCTTTGCAGGAGATGGAACATTGCATCCTGATTTACACATTATCTTTGTGGACGAAGTTTGTGGATTATTTAAGCTTGCAAGTATTCCCGATGATGTTGTTAAGAGGAAGGTTTTCCCTTTATCTTTGAAGGGAGACGCATTGACATGGTATAGGCTATGTGATGATACGGGATCTTGGAACTATAAACGATTGTAATTGGAATCATGAGCTCTCAAGAGAAATGATTATTCAAAAAAATTATGCTCGGCTTTCTCTCAATTATCGCACCTGCTCGATACTTCTTGTGCTGGTTATTATATGCTGAAGACTACTGAATTCAAGTGAGACTTATTGGAAATAATTAAACGCAACTCTGAAGATTGGGGTTCCGACGATGGTAAGGAGTCAGGTATAACACCTAAGTTTGATTGTGTTAAATGTTTTATGGATACCGATGCTTTTCGTGGATTTAGCGCTAAATATGGACTTGACTCGAGATAGTAGCTTCTTTCTGTGAATCTTTTGCTGCTCACGTTGATCTCCCTAAGGAGAAGTGGTTTAAATATAATCCTCCCATTGAAGTAAAAGTAGTTGCACCTATTACAGATGAAGAAAAGACTTTCACTTACAATGATCCTATTGTTCCTACTACTTATGTTGAGAAGCCAGCTTTTCCTGTTAGGATAAAGAATCATGCTAAAGCTTCAACTGTTGTTCGTAAGAGTAATACTACAACTTATACACCTCCTGAGCAAATTAAAGTTGAACCTAGTATTGCTATGGTTAAAGATCTCTTGGATGATAATATAGATGGGCATGTTATTTATTTCTGTGATGAAGCTGCTAATATTACTAGACCCGATGCTAAGATACATAGACCTGTTGTAGGCATGCCTGTTATTTCTGTTAAAATAGGAGATCATTGTTATCATGGCTTATGTGATATGGGTGCTAGTGCTAGTGCAATACCTATTTCCTTATACCAAGAAATTATGCATGATATTGCACCCGCTGAGTTAGAAGGTATTGATGTTACAATTAAGCTTGCCAATAGAGATACTATTTCACCAATTGGGACTGTTAGAGATGTTGAAGTCTTGTGTGGGAAAGTTAAATATCCTGCTGATTTCCTTGATCTGGGTTCCCCACAAGATGACTTTTGTCCCATTATATTTGGTAGACCCTTCTTGAATACTGTTAATGCTAAGATTGATTGCAAAAAGGATGTTGTTACGATTGGCTTGGATGATATGACTCATGAGTTTAATTTTGCTAAATTTCGTAGACAACCCCGTGATAAAGATTTGCCTAGTAAAGATGAAATAATTGGTCTTGCTTCTATTGCCGTACCTCCTACTGATCTATTACAACAAAATTTGCTAGACCATGAAAATGATATGTTTATGAATGAAAGAAGGGAAATAGATGAAGTATTCTTTCAACAGGTTCCTATTTTGGAACACAATTTGCCTGTTGAAATCCTAGGGGATCCTCCTCCACCCAAGGGTGATCCCGTGTTTGAGCTAAAACCATTACCGGATAATCTTAAATATGCTTATCTTGATGAAAAGAAGATATATCCTGTTATTATTAGTGCTAACCTTTCAAAGCAAGAAGAGGAGAGATTATTGAAAACTCTGAAGAAGCACCGTGCTGCTATTGGATATACTCTGGATGATCTTAAAGGCATTAGTCCCACTCTATGCCAACATAAAACTAAAGTGGAGAAAGATGCCAAACCAGTTAGAGAAGCTCAACGACGCTTAAATCCTAAGATGAAAGAAGTGGTAAGAAAAGAGATACTAAAGCTCCTTGAGGCAGGTATAATTTATCCCGTTGCTCATAGTGAATGGGTAAGCCCTGTCCATTGTGTCCCTAAAAAGGGAGGTATTAGTGTTGTTCCTAATGATAAATATGAATTGATTCCGCAAAGAATTATTACAGGTTATAGGATGGTAATTGATTTCCATAAGTAAAATAAAGCTACTAAGAAAGATCATTACCCTTTACCTTTTATTGATCAAATGCTTGAAATACTATCCAAACATGCACATTTCTGCTTTATAGATGGTTATTCTGGTTTCTCTCGAATACCTGTGTCAGTGGAGGATCAATCAAAAACTACTTTTACTTGCCCTTTCGGTACCTTTGCTTATAGACGTATGCCTTTTGGTTTATGTAATGCACCTGCTACCTTTCAAAGATGCATGACGGCTATATTCTCTGACTTCTGTGAAAAGATTTGTGAGGTATTCATGGATGACTTCTCCGTCTATGGATCCTCTTTTGATGATTGCTTGAGCAACCTTGATTGAGTTTTGCAGAAATGTGAAGACACTAGTCTTGTCGTGAATTGGGAAAAGTGTCACTTTATGGTTAATGAAGGCATTGTGTTGGGGCATAAAATTTCTGAAAGAGGTATTGAAGTTGATAAAGCTAAAGTTGATGCTATTGAAAAGATGCCATGTCCCAAAGACATTAAAGGTATAAGAAGTTTCGTTGGTCATGCCGGTTTTTATAGGAGGTTCATTAAGGACTTTTCTAAAATATCTAGGCCTCTGACTAATTTATTGCAAAAAGATATTCCTTTTGTCTTTGATGATGATTGTGTAGAAGCATTTGAGATACTTAAGAAAGCTTTGATCACTGCACCTATAATTCAGCCACCTGATTGGAATTTACCCTTTGAAATTATGCGTGATGCTAGTGATTAGGCTATAGGTTCTGTTTTACGGCAGAGAGTTGATAGGAAATTAAATGTTATTCAATATGCTAGTAAGACTCTTGATACTGCCCAGAGAAATTATGCTACTACTGAAAAAGAGTTTTTGGCAGTTGTATTTGCTTGTGATAAGTTCAGACCTTATATTGTTGATTCTAAAGTAACTATTCGCACTGATCATGCTACTATTAAATATCTTATGGAAAAGAAAGATGCTAAACCTAGACTTATTCGATGGGTCCTCTTGCTCCAAGAATTTGATTTGCATATTATTGATAGAAAGGGAGCTGAGAACCCCGTTGCACACAACTTGTCTAGGCTAGAGAATGTTCTTGATGACCCACTACCTATTGATGATAGCTTTCCTGATGAACAATTAGCGGTCATTAATGCTTCTCATACTGCTCAATAGTATGCTGATTATGCTAATTACATTGTTGCTAAATTTATACCACCCAGTTTCACATACCAGCAAAAGAAGAAGTTCTTTTATGATTTAAGACATTCTTCTGGGATGACCCACACCTTTATAAAGAAGGAGTAGATGGTGTTATTAGACGTTGTGTACCTGAGCATGAACAGGAACAGATCCTATGCAAGTGTCACTCTGAACCATATGGAGGACACCACGTTGGAGATAGAACTGCACATAAGGTATTGCAATCCGGTTTTTATTGGCCTACTCTCTTCAAAGATGCTCGTAAGTTTGTCTTGTCTTGTGATGAATGTCAAAGAATTGGTAATATTAGTAGACATCAAGAAATGCCTATGAATTATTCTCTTGTTATTGCACCATTTGATGTTTGGGGCTTTGATTATATGGGACCTTTTCCTGCCTCTAATGGGTATACACATATTTTAGTTGCTATTGATTACGTTACTAAGTGGGTAGAAGCTATTCCAGCTAGTGGTGCTGATCATAACACGTCTATTAAGATGCTTAAAGAAGTTATTTTTCCAAGGTTTGGAGTCCCTAGATATCTCATGACTGATGGTGGTTCACATTTTATTCATGGTGCTTTCCGTAAAATGCTTGCTAAGTATGATGTTAATCATAGAATTTCATCTCCTTATCACCCACAGTCTAGTGGTCAAGTAGAGTTGAGCAATAGAGAGCTCAAATTAATTTTGCAAAAGACTGTTAATAGGTCTAGAAAGAATCGGTCCAAGAAACTTGATGATGCATTCTGGGCCTATAGAACTGTATATAAAAATCCTATGGGTATGTCTCCGTATAAGATGGTTTATGGAAAAGCATGTCACTTACCTCTTCAACTTGAACATAAAGCATACTGGGCTATTAAAGAGCTCAACTATGACTTCAAACTTGCCGGTGGGGAGAGGTTATTTGATATTAGCTCACTTGATGAATGGAGAACCCAAGCCTATGAGAATGCCAAGTTGTTTAAAGAAAAAGTTAAAAGATGGCATGACAAAAGGATAAAAAAGCGAGAATTTAATGTAGGTGATTATGTGTTGCTATTCAACTCTCGTTTAAGATTTTTTGCAGGAAAGCTTCTCTCTAAATAGGAAGGTCCTTACGTTATCGAGGAGGTCTTTTGTTCCGGTGCCATAAAAATCAACAAATTTGAAGGCACAAGTTCGAGGGTGGTGAACGGTCAAAGAATCAAACATTATATCTCAGGTAACCCTATCAATGTTGAAACTAATATTATTAAAACTGTAACCCCGGAGGAATACATAAGGGACACTTTCCAGAATGTTTCAGACTTCGAAAAGGAATAGGTATGTGGTACGGTAAGTAAACCGACTCAAAAACAATTCTAATGGCAATTTTCCTCCGTTTTGGAATATTTAAAAATTTATGGAAGCAAGTCTGGGAAGGACACGAGGCCTCCACGTGGGTGGAGGGCTCCCCCCCCCTACTGGGCGCGCCCCCTGTCTCGTGGACACCTCGTGTGCCTCCTGGACTCCATTTTCTTGCACGCTACGTATTTTGGTCGGTAAAAATTCATTATATAATCTCCCGAAGGTTTTGACCACCGTATCACGCAAAAACCTTCTGTCTTTGTTTCGAGTTGTTTTTCTGACAGATCTAGAGCGCCATGACGTCTCCAAGCGCTCCCAAGGACAAGTTTTTCGAGAGGGTTATCGACCCTTATCTTGCGGAGGTGCTGCAACACCCTCAAACCATTGAGATGTGTGAGGGGGTGATAATCCCCAAGTGCAGGGAATCATCGTAGCAATTCCCAAAGGTGGGAGTGATAAGTATGGAGTATCGAACCCACAAGGAGCTAAAGGTAAGATCAATATTTTCTCAAGCCCTATCTGCCATCGACATTTAATTTCACGCAATCTAACGCTTGCTTCCAACTAGAAACAAGAAATAAAACTGTGGGTATGAAGAGGATAACTTTGTATGATATCGGAGAGCTAAAATATAAAAGTAGTTGTTGTTATCATAAAGTTAGAATATATATTACTAAATAATATAAATAGCGAGTGTGGAATAATGGTGGATCGATGTGCGGAATTGTCCTAAGCAATTGTTAACAAGATCGATAGTCGTCATTGCAATTTCATATGAGCGAGAGGCATAAGCTAACATACTTTTCCATCCTTGGATCATATGCACTTATGATTGGAACTCTAGCAAGCATCCGCAAATACTAAAGATCATTAAGGTAAAAACCCAACCATAGCATTAAAGCATCAAGTCCCCTTTTATCCCATAAGCAACAACCCCTTACTCGGGTTTGTGTTTCCGTCACTCACATAACCCACTATAAGTGAATCCTGCACGTATTGCAACACCCTACAGCGGGAATCCCTCACGCTTGCGTGACATGGAGGGCACCATAGGACAGCACCAAAATAAAACATACAACTCGTACCAATCTAGATCATCAATCAACTCAAGGACAAAAGATATCTACTCGTAACATCATAAGATGGCAACACATCATTGGATCATAATATGTAGCATAAAGCACCATGTTCAAGTAGGGATTACAGTAAAAGTGCGGGAGAGTGGACCGCGTAAAAGAGATGAGGATGGTGATGATGATGGTGATGTTGATGAAGACCATCACCTGGGCGATGATTCCCTCCCGATGGCACTCCGGTGCCACCAAGAGAGAGGAGGAGAGGTTCTCCCCTTGTGCTTCCTCCTCCATGGCTTTCTCCTCTGGTCCTTGGCCTTCATGGAGATGATGGCCCTCCGAGATCCTCCTCCATGGCCTCCGGTGATGATGGCCCCCCTCCGCAGGTGCCGAGAGGGCCTAGATTGATTTCTCGTGGCTACAGAGGCTTGCGGCGGCGGAACTCCCGATCTAGGTTAATTCCCAAAAGTTTCCGTATTTATAGGAATTATTGGCGTTGGTTTCACGTCAAGGGGGCCTCCGGGCTGCCCACGAGATAGGAGGGTGCCACCCCCAGGGGGGCGCCCCCCCCTGTCTTGTGGGCAGCCTGGGACTCCTCTGGCCCAACTCTGATGCTCCGTGGTCTTCTTTTGGTCCAGAAATATCCTAAAAAATTGGCACGTCATTTGGACTCCGTTTGGTATCCCTTTTCTGTAGAACACTAAAACAAGGAGAAAACTGAAACTGGCACTGGGCTCTAGGTTAATAAGTTAGTCCCAAAAATCATATAAAATGGCATATAAATGCTTATAAAACATCATAGATGGATGAAATAATAGCATGAATACTTCATAAATTATAGATACATTGGATACGTATTAGCATCCCCAAGCTTAATTCCTGCTAGTCCTCGAGTAGGTAAATGATAAAAGAAATAATTTATGAAGTGTGAATGCTAGCAGGTGCACAAGTTTGATCAATGATAATTTCAATCACCTTTTCTAGCATCAAAATGTGTCATAATAGTAGCTTATCTCATAAAACTTTTCATGATCAAGTAACAATCTAGACACAATGTCAAGCATGGTTCAGAAACTTCATTAAGAACTAACAAACTATAATCTCAGTCATTGAAGCAATTGCAATTTATCATAACATCAGAAAGAGTCAAGAATAGAGCTTTTCAGCAAGTCCACATACTCAACTACCATATAGTCTTCTACAATTGCTAACACTCACGCAATACTTGTGGTTATGGAGTTTCAGCCGGACACTGAGAAAGATAGGGGCTTATTGTGTTGCCTCCCAACGTATTCACCTTTAGGTGATGTCAACAATAAAAGCCCATGCTAACTTACATCCAATTTGATATAAATATCATGATCTTTCAAACACGAGGAGCTTGCCAAAGGATAAAATGAAAAAGGGAAAGGTGAGGATCACCTTGACTGAAGCATAAAGTAAAAGCATAAAGTAAAAGATAGGCCCTTCGCAGAGGGAAGCAGAGGTTGTCATGCGCTTTTGGGGTTGGATACACAAAATCTTAATGCAAAATAACGTCACTTTATATTGCCCCTTGTATGTGGACCTTTATTATGCAGTCCGTCGCTTTTATTACTTCCACAACAAGATCGTACAAAGTTTATTTTCTCCACACTAATAAGTTATGCATATTTAGAGAGCAATTTTTATTGCTTGCACCGATGACAACTTACTTGAAGGATCTTACTCAATCCATAGGTAGATATGGTGGACTCTCATGGCAAAACTGGGTTTAAGGATATTTGGAAGCACAAGTAGTATCTCTACTTGGTGCTAGGAATTTTTGGCTAGCATGAGGGGGAAAGGCAAGCTCAACATGTTTGGAAGGTCAATGACAATATACTTTAACTGAGATGTCGGAAAACATAAACCATTACGTTGTCTTCCTTGTCCAATGTCAACTCTTTTAGCATGTCATACTTAATGAGTGCTTCACAATCATAGAAGATGTCCAAGATAATATATTTGTATGTGAACCTCTCTTTCCTTATTACTTCCTATTAATTGCAACGATGACCGTAACTACGCTTTGCCAACTCTCAACAACTTTTATGCCTCATACTTTCTATGTGTGAAGTCATCACTAACCATGTTATAAGCAAATGAAACATATAATAGTTCAGATTTATCACATTAAATTCATTCCCCCATTTACTCATAGGATATACATGAAGCGCAAGAGTAAAAGACAAACTACTCCAAAAGATATGAGTGAAAGACACAGTCAAATAATTATCTAGCCATGGGAGGATTCCTTTTTATTCAAAATTTCAAATCCAAAGATTTTATACAAACAGCAAGTAAAATTGAAATAAAATGACATCGCAAGGATAGCACAACTCATGTGAAGAAGCAAAAACTTAGGCCTAACCGATACTAACCGATAGTTGTTTGAACAAGAGAGGTGGGATGCCTACCGGGGCATCCCCAAGCTTAGATGCTTGAGACTTATTGGAATATTATCTTGGGGTGCCTTGGGCATCCCCAAGATTGAGTTTTTATGTCTCCTTAATTCCTCTCATATCATGGTTTCTCTTTTTATCAAGAGCTTCATTCACAACAAACTCAACAAGAACTCGTGAGATGGGTTAGTATAAACCAATACAAAACCTTATCATTTTCTACTGTAACAAATTACTAAAATTATTATTCAACATAGAATACTAAATGCCTCTGCATATTTAATACTCCTATCCTCAAATAGAATCATTAAACAAGCAAACATATGCAAACAATGCAAACATAACAGCAATCTGTCCAAACAGTACAGTCTGTATAGAATGCAAGAATATCAATACTTCCCTGACTCCAAAAATTATGAACTAAAATTCCCACTGTAATAAATTTATCAGAGCTTAATATGCAAAAATATTCAACGTTAGACCATTCTCTGACTTTTCTAGTAAATTTTTGCAACAGCGGTAAACTTTCTGTTTTGAAACAGCAACGTGTATACTAACAAAATAAGCATGGTAAAGGCTATCCTTGACATTTTTATTGAAACTAAAGATGCAAAACTTTATTCTAAATAACAGAAAGAAAATACTAACAATAGGAAATGACGCTCGAAGCAAAACACATATCATGTGGTGAATAAAAATATAGCTCCAAGTAAAGTTACCGATGAACGAAGACGAAAGAGGGCATGCCTTCTGGGGCATCCCCAAGCTTAGGCTCTTGGTTGTCCTTGAATATTACCTTGGGGTGCCTTGGGAATCCCCAAGCTTAGGCTCTTTCCACTCCTTATTCCATAGTCCATCGAATCTTTACCCAAAACTTGAAAACTTCAACCACACAAAACTCAACCAAACTTCGTGAGATAGGTTAGTATGATAAAGAGTAGACCATGCACCTTAGTACTGTAAAAGACAAGGTTCATAATTGTTTTCACATAATTCCTACTGTACCATATCATTTCTACAATTTATATTGAGAAATATAAGCCATAGAAACTAGAAAACAAGCAAACTATGCAATGAAAACAGAATCTGTCAGAAACAGAACAGTCTGTAATGATCTGAACAATCACCATACTTCTGCTACTCCAAAAATTATGCAATAAATTGGTGGACGTGAGGAATATTTCTATTAATATTCTGCAAAAAAAATCAACTCAAAATCACTCTTCTGTAAAACATGACAGCTAATCTCGTGAGCGCAAAGTTTCTGTTTTTTACAGCAAGATCACATTAACTTTCACCTAAGTCTTCCCAAAGGTCTTACTTGGCACTTTATTGAAACAAAAGCCATAAAACATGATTACTACAGTAGCTTAATCATGTTGACACACAAAAACAGTAAGGATAAATATTGGGTTGTCTCCCAACAAGCGCTTTTCTTTAATGCCTTTTAGCTAGGCATGATGATTTCAATGATGCTCGCACAAAATATAAGAGTTGAGACACAAAGAGAGCATCATGAAGAATATGACCAGCACATTTAATTCTAACTCACTTCCTATGCCTAGGGATTTTGTGAGCACACAATTTATAGGAACAAGAATCAACTAGCATAGGAAGGCAAAACAAGTTTAACTTCAAAACATTAAGCACATAGACAGGAAACTTGATATTATTGCAACTCCTACAAGCACATATTCCTCCCTCATAATAATTTTCAGTAGCATCATGGATAGCTACTTTGTTCTCATACTCAATTAGAACCTCTTCCGAAATAGTGGAATACTAACTAAAGTTGACACTCTTCCAAATCCACTTTCATAAATATCGCATTTAAGATTCAACACCCTCCAAGATAGTGGGATCACTAATTCCTAAAGTTGACACTCTTCCAAACCCACTTTAAATTATAGTATTATTCATACTCCAAAAGATATAAGTGAAGTTCCTGGAGCATTCTACAATCAATATAGACTAACCAATATCCAAGCTCAAAATATATAAGTGAAGCGCACAAAGCATTCTATAAAGCCATACTTCAAATGATTTAAGTGAAGCACAAAGAGCAATTCTATAGGATCATACTTAAAAGATATAAGTGAAGCACATGAAGTATTCTATAAATTAATGAATAGCTATCTCATACTAGCATTAATCTTAAAGGAAAATACAAACACAAAGGACACGAGTCATGTGAACAAAACAAAAACCGAGGTATACCGATATTTGTCGAAGAAGAAAGATGGGATGCCAACAGGGCATCCCAAGCTTAGATGCTTGAGTATCCTTTGAAATATTTACTTGGGGTGCCTTGGGCATCCCCAAGCTTGAACTCTTTTCTCTCTTTATTCTCCTCACATCGGTAACTCCTCGTTCTTCAAACACTTCATTCACAAAAACTTAAACAAAAACTTTGTGAGGTACTGTAATTAACTCATACTTTGTTTATATTGGTGTTAAACCTACTGTATTCCAACTTCTCTATGATTCAGACCCCCCGATACTAGCCATAGATACATCAAAACAAGCAAACAACACACGAAAAACAGAATCTTAAGAACAGGACAGTCTGTAGTAATCTGGAAGTTCAGTAAACTTCTGTAACTCCAAAAATTATGAAATAAATTTTACAATTTGAAACATTTGTACAGAAGTAATGTTCAAAATGTTTCAGACCCATTTGACTTTCCAGTAAAAAATTGTAAATTCATGCACTACAGCCAAAGTTTCTGTTTTTGTTCTGCACATAGTAAGCAAGCAATCTAATCACACTAAAACCAAGGCTTGGCACATTATTTTCATAATATAATAGATATATACAAGGGAATAATTATTTACAAAGAAACTTCCATGAAAAATTCTACATTGTTTCCGTGAGCATGAACACATGTGCTCAAGGTCGACCCTCACTTCTTCAATGCATAACTTTCCAATCACTTCTCTTTTTGAAAAACTTTTTTAGGCATGAGAGGAAAATAATTCTTTTTTGGTATTTTCATTCTTTTTAAATTTTTTTGTATGTTTCACCCACAACTAAACAGAAATAAAAAGGAAAAACAAAATCTACTAAGTAAAGAAAGCAAACAAGCACACACGAGAATATCAACCCCCACGCTTATTGGTCCCGCAGAACGGCGCGCCGTAAAAGAGCTTGATAATCCCCAAGTGCAGGGAATCATCGTAGCAATTCCCAAAGGTGGAAGGGATAAGTATAGAGTGTCGAACCCACAAGGAGCTAAAGGTAAGATCAATATTCTCTCAAGCCCTATCTGCCATCGACACGACTCTCACGTGCAATCGAGCGTTTGCTTCCAACTAGAAACAAGAAATAAAACTGTGTTGTGGGTATGAAGAGGATAACTTTGTATGATATCGGAGAGCTAAAATATAAAAGTAGTTGTTGTTATCATAAAGTTAGAATATATTACTAAATAATATAAATAGCGAGTGTGGAATAATGGTGGACCGGTGTGCGGAATTGTCCTAAGCAATTGTTAACAAGATCGATAGTCGTCATTGCAATTTCATATGAGGGAGAGGCATAAGCTAACATACTTTTCCATCCTTGGATCATATTGTTGGGGAACGTTGCAGAAAATTATAAATTTTCCTACGGTTTCACCAAGATCCATCTATGAGTTCATCTAAGAAACGAGTCATGGGAGAGAGATTGCATCTACATACCACTTTGTAGATCGGCGTGCGGAAGCGTTCAAGAGAACGGTGATGATGGAGTCGTACTCGCCGTGATTCAAATCACCGATGACCAAGTGCCGAACGGACAGCACCTCCGCGTTCAACACACGTACGAAGCGGATGACGTATCCTCCTTCTTGATCCAGCAAGGGGGAAAGAGAGGTTGATGATGATCCAAAGAAGACAACGGCGTGGTGGTGGATGCAGTGAGAACTCCCAGGCTTCGCCAAGCTGATGCGGGAGGAGGAAGAGGTGTAGCAGGGAGAGGGAGGCGCCAATGCACAGGGTGCGGCTGCCCTCCCCCTTGCCCTCCTTTATATAGGGCCCCAGGGGGGGCGCCGGCCCTGGGAGATGCAATGCCCAAGGGGGGCTGCGGCCAGGGGGGTGGGGTGCCCCTCAAGGCAAGGCAGTGCGCTTCACCTAGGGTTTCCAACCCTAGGCGTGGGGGCCTAAGGGGCGCCACGAGCCCACTAGGGGCTGGTTCCCTCCCACTTCAGCCCACGGGTCCCTCCGGAGAGGTGGCCCCACGGTGGACCCCGGGACCCTTCCGGTGGTCCCAGACAATACTGAGTGACCCCGAAACTTTCCCGATGGCCAAACAACACTTCCTATATATAATTCTTTACCTCCAGACCATTCCTAACTCCTCGTGACATCCCGGGATCTCATCCGGGACTCGAATAACATTCGGTTTGCTGCATACTCATATTCATACAACCCTAAGCGCCACCGAACCTTAAGTGTGTAGACCCTACGGGTTCGGGAGATATGCAGACATGACCGAGACGGCTCTCCGGTCAATAACCAACAACGGGATTTGGATACCCATGTTGGCTCCCACATACTCCTCGATGATCTCATCGGATGAACCACGATGTCGAGGATTCAAGTAACCCCGTATACTATTCCCTTTGTCGACGCAGAGATTACGTGCCGAGATTCGATCGTCGGTATCCCAATACCTCGTTCAATCTCGTTACCGGCAAGTCACCTGATCGTGCATTCGTAATGCATGATCCCGTGACCAGACACTTGGTCACTTTGAGCTCATTATGATGATGCAATACCGAGTGGGCCCAGTGATACCTCTCCGTTATACGGAGTGACAAATCCCACTCTCGATCCATGTCAACCCAACAGACACTTTAGGAGATACCTGTAGTGCACCTTTATAGTCACCCAGTTACGTTGTGGCGTTTGGTACACCCAAAGCACTCCTACGGCATCCGGGAGTTACACGATCTCATGGTCTAAGGAAGAGATACTTGACATTTGGAAAAGCTCTAGCGAAACGAACTACACGATCTTGTGCTATGCTTAGGATTGGGTCTTGTCCATCACATCATTCTCCTAATGATGTGATCCCGTTGTCAACGACATCTAATGTCCATAGTCGAGGAAACCATGACTATCCGTTGACCAACGAGCTAGTCAACTAGAGGCTTACTAGGGACGTACAGGTCTATGTACTCACACGTGTATTACAATTTCCGGATAATACAATTATAGCATGAATAAAGACAATTATCATGAACAAGGAAATATAATAATAATCCTTTTATTATTGCCTCTAGGGCATATTTCCAACACATATGCACTTATGATTGGAACTCTAGCAAGCATCCGCAAATACTAAGGATCATTAAGGTAAAAACCCAACCATAGCATTAAAGCGTCAAGTCGCCTTTTATCCCATACGCAACAACCCCCTTACTCGGGTTTGTGTTTCCGTCACTCACGCAACCCACTATAAATGAATCATGCACGTATTGCAACACCCTACAATGAGGAATCCTCACACTTGCGCGACACGGAGGGCACCATAGGACAGCACCAAAATAAAACATACAACCTGCATCAATCTAGATCATCAATCAACTCAAGGACAAAAGATATCTACTCGAAACATCATAAGATGGCAACACATCATTGGATCATAATATTTAGCATAAAGCACCATATTCAAGTAGGGATTACAGCAGGGTGCGGGAGAGTGGACCGCATAAAAGAGATGAGGATGGTGATGATGACGGTGATGTTGACGAAGACGACCACCGCGGCGATGATTCCCCTCCCGATGGCACTCCGGTGCCACCAAGAGAGAGGAGGAGAGGTTCTCCCCCTTGTGCTTCCTCCTCCATGGCTTTCTCCCTCTAGTCCTTGGCCTTCATGGAGATGATGGCCATTCCGAGATCCTCCTCCATGGCCTCCGGTGATGATGGGCCCCCTCCCAGGTGCCGGAGAGGGCCTAGATTGATTTCTCGTGGCTACAGAGGCTTGCGGCGGCGGAACTCCCGATCTAGGTCAATTCCAAAAAGTTTCAGTATTTATAGGAATTATTGGCGTTGGTTTCACGTCAAGGGGGCCTCCGGGCTGTCCACGAGATAGGAGGGCGCCCCCCAGGGGGGCGCCCCCCTGTCTCGTGGGCAGCCCGGGACTCCTCTGGCCCAACTCCGATGCTCCGTGGTCTTCTTTTGGTCCAGAAAAAATCCTCAAAAATTGGCATGTCATTTGGACTCCGTTTGATATTCCTTTTCTTCGAAACACTAAAACAAGGACAAAAATGTAAACTAGCACTGGGCTCTAGGTTAATAAGTTAGTCCCAAAAATCATATAAAGTGACATATAAATGCTTATAAAATATAATAGATGGATGAAATAATAGCATGAATACTTCATAAATTATAGATACGTTGGAGACGTATCATGGGGTGCTGCACATCCGCGATGTGGAGGGACCAAGTCATACCGGAAGCGTGGAGACAAAGCTCGAAGCTATGGAACAGCAAGTTTTCATGTGCCAAGGGATGGTGGAGCATGGACTCAACGCTAACCAGATGATGATCGTGAAGTTCGCCAACAACCACAAGCTGGATGCCAAGGACATTGGGGAGACCATCTTCAAGCTTCATGAGAAAATCGAGCACCTCCAAGCCCAGATCTATGACCTACAAAACCAAAACTGTGAGTATGAATATAGATTCAAGAGGATGAGTTTGGCTGCAGATTTGAGGATCCCGGAGACTCGATCATCCTTCTATGATGGTGAGCCTATGCCTTGGAAGATGGATGACAAGCCTATATCATCAACAACTCCTACTTCACCACCTCCGAGGACATAATAACATGGGTATGGGCACTCCCTTGGCAACTGCCAAGCTTGGGGACGTGTTCTTGATCGTATCACCATCACACTCCTATCTTTACCGTTTTATTTAGTTCGATCCTTTTAGTAATATCTAGATCTAGTAGAATAAAGTCCTGGTATGAATTAGTTTTGAGTTTTGCTTTGTGATCCTTCTATGTAATCGAGTCCGTGAGCTATATATAATAAAGATTAGTCTTGAGTCAAGGGCTTTGCTATCTTGCCATGATCTTAAGTAAAAAGAATAAAAAGAATAAAAGAGTTCATATTGATCTTTTGGATAGTAATGACTTCACATATAAAAAGTATGAGGCTTAAAAGTTGTTGAGAGTTGACAAACGTAGTTTTGGTCATCGTTGCAAATAATAGGAAGTAATAAGGAAAGAGAGGTTTTCACATATAAATATACTATCTTGGACATCTTTTATAATTGTGAGCACTCATTAAATTATGACATGCTAAAGAGTTGATGTTGGACAAGGAAGACAACGTAATGGTTTATGTTTTCTCACATCTCAGTTAAAGTATATTGTCATGGATCTTCCTAACATGTTGAGCTTGCCTTTCCCCCTCATGCTAGCCAAAAATTCCTAGCACCAAGTAGAGATACTACTTGTGGTTCCAAATATCCTTAAACCCAGTTTTTGCCATGAGAGTCCACCATATCTACCTATGGATTGAGTAAGATCCTTCAAGTAAGTTGTCATCGGTGCAAGCAATAAAAATTGCTCTCTAAATATGCATGACTTATTAGTGCGGAGAAAATAAACTTTATATGAGCTTGTTATGGAAGCAATACAAGCATTTGACCGCATAATAAAGGTCCATATACAAGTGGCAATATAAAGTGAGGTTCTTTCGCATTAAGATTTTGTGTATACAACCCCAAAAGCGCATGACAACCTCTGCTTCCCTCTGCGAAGGGCCTATCTTTTACTTATGTTTTTTACTTTATGCAAGAGTCAAGGTGATCTTCACCTTTCCCTTTTTCATTTTATCCTTTGGCAAGCACCTCGTGTTGGAAATATCCTGATACATATATCCCATTGGATGTTCGTTAGCATGAATTATTATTTTTGACATTACCCTTGAGGTAAAACGTTGGGAGGCCACACTATAAGCCCCTATCTTTCTCAGTGTCCGATTAAAACTCCATAACCACAAGTATAGCGTGAGTGTTAGCAATTGTAGAAGACTATGTGATAGTTGAGTATGTGGACTTGTTGAAAAGCTCTATTATTGACTCTTTCTGATGTTATGATAAATTGCAGTTGTTTCAATGACTGAGATTATAGTTTGTTAGTTCCCAATGAAGTTTATGTTCCGTACTTGACATTGTGAATAGATTGTTACTTGAGCATAAGAAATCATATGACAAAATCTATATATGTTGCTGTTATAAGGATGAACATGATGCCCTCACGTCCGTATTATGTTTTTACCGACACCTCTATCTCTAAACATGTGGACATATTTTTCGATTTCGGCTTTCGCTTGAGGACAAGCGAGGTCTAAGCTTGGGGGAGTTGATACATCCATTTTGCATCATGCTTTTATATCAATATTTATTGCATTATGGGTTGTTATTACACGTTATGTCACAATACTTATGGCTATTCTCTCTTATTTTACAAGGTTTATCATGAAGAGGGAGAATGCCGGCAGCTGGGATTCTGGATGGAAAAGGAGCAAATATTGGAAACATATTCTGCACATCTGCAAAAGTTCCACAACTCCACTAAAGTCATTTTTGGATTTAATAAGAATTATTGGGCAAAGAAAGTACCTGAGGGGGCCCACACCCTGGCTAGGAGGGTGGGGGGCGCCCCCCGCTACTGGGCGCGCCACCTGTCTCCTGGGCCCCCTGGTGGCCCTCCGGTGCCCATCTTCTGCTATATGAGGTCTTTTACCCTAGAAAAAAATCATAAGCAAGCTCACGAGATGAAACTCCGCCGCCACGAGGCGGAACATTGGCGGAACCAATCTAGGGCTCCGGCGGAGCTATTCTGCCGGGGAAACTTCCCTCCGGGAGGGGGAAATCATCAGCATCATCATCACCAACGATCCTCTCATCGCGAGGGGGTCAATCTCCATCAACATCTTTACCAGCACCATCTCCTCTCCAAACCCTAGTTCATCTCTTGTATCCAATCTTGTATCAAAACCACAAATTGGTACCTGTGGGTTGCTAGTAGTGTTGATTACTCCTAGTAGTTGATGCTAATTTGTTTACTTGGTGGAAGATCATATGTTTAGATCCCTTATGCATATTAATACTCCTCTTATTATGAACATGAATATGCTTTGTGAGTAGTTTCGTTTGTTCCTGAGGACATCGGTGAAGTCTTGCTATTAGTAGTCATGTGAATTTGGTATTCGTTCGATATTTTGATGAGATGTATGTTGTCTCTCCTCTAGTGGTGTTATTTGAACGTCGACTACATGACACTTCACCATTATTTGGGCCTAGAGGAAGGCATTGGGAAGTAATAAGTAGATGATGGGTTCCTAGAATGACAGAAGCTTAAACCCTAGTTTATGCGCTTGCTCGTAAGGGCTGATTTGGATCCATATGTTTCATGCTATGGTTAGGTTTACCTTAAAACTTCTTTTGTAGTTGCGGATGCTTGCAATAGGGGTTAATCATAAGTGGGATGCTTGTCCAAGTAAGGGTTGTACCCAAGCATCGGTCCACCCACATACCAAACTATCAAAGTACCGAACGCGAATCATATGAACGTGATGAAAACTATCTTGACGATAATTCCCATGTGTCCTCGGGAGCGCTTTTCTCATTATAAGAAATTGTCCAGGCTTGTCCTTTGCTACAAAAAGGATTGGGCTACCTTGCTGCACCTTATTTACTTTCATTACTTGTTACCCGTTACAAATTATCTTATTACAAAACTATCTGTTACTTACAATTTCAGTGCTTGCAGAGAATACCTTACTGAAAACCGCTTGTCATTCCTTCTGCTCCACGTTGGGTTCGACACTCTTACTTATCGAAAGGACTACGATAGATCCCCTATACTTGTGGGTCATCACTCTTCTCCTTGGGAATTTGAAAGCACGCCCCATCTAAGCATCACACAATATATAGGCTTATATTTGCAGTCATTGGTACAAGCATGTGTGCATTAGACCAGAAAAGGGGTAAGTTGCCTCTGATACTGATCTGGTACCCCCTCTAAGCGTATGATATTAAATAGGTTTCTATTGATTCATCAACAGAGAATTTATGTCAATTGATTTAATGTCGATATAAGCTTTATGCAAGTTTGTTTTCTCGAGAGTACGCAATCGGTATTATAGCTTCTTTATGCAAGTTTGTGATTTCAGAAGTAGTGGATTCTATCAGGTTTCAAACTCGCAGAGCATATTGAAGGTGGTACAAATCATTGCAGAGTGAATTTCAAGTAGCTATATGTGGATTGGAATTTACTGAAGCTTTGCATATTCAAATTTTGAAGTCGAATGAGATGTGCATTGCACGTGCAAGCTTACTAGTATAATATAGGGAATTGTCATTGCACACCATCAGAAGAAAAGTCTCGAGTAATATATATATTATAGTTTGGTTGATTTAAAAAATTGTTATCCCTAATTAAAACACTCTTTATTCTTAATATCCATATACCGTAGAATGATTGTTCTACGGGTTTTGATTCAAAAAAATAGTTAAAACACAGCCCTAGCGAATACCTCTTTCAGTTCAGTCAGGTGGGCACCTTATCCTCTCCTGTTTTTAATCACTAGTAATACTCATACGAACAATGTCTGGAATATTTCAGCAATTTAGGTAGTACACATGAATTTAAATATTTTTCAAAAATAATTTCAAAAAATTCAAGTAGTTAATTGACTTCAAGTGAATATTTTGTCCTTTTGGCCAAAGCACAAACCAGAATCATTGAAATTCAACTACAAAACATAAATGATACTACTGAAAACATACAATGAAGGAATTCTCAAGTTGGGGCGAGAATACAATTGGCATCCCAGGACGATATTAAAACGACAAAGGTTCGGTAAACACATCAGAGCGAACATCTATGTACAGGGTATGGACAGATTTACCTTAAGGGTTTCCATACCTCTGTACTAACACTCAATCTGACAATAAAAGAGCTATCACGATACAATCATAGAGGTAGACACAGATAAACACGGCTCGGGAGATGACGAGTCTCAAGAGCTAATGGCTGTGATGACCAAGGTTTTGGATCCCAAATGAAGATTTTTTCTCGAGGGGCACCGAGATTCTCGGTAACCACGGTAACCACGAATTATCGAAAAAATTCCGGACGAAAATTAAAACCAAATTTTGAATTCAAATTTTTTGAGTTGGATATAGATAAGCGTTTAACTATTAATAGTAAGTAAAGTTGCTCTAACGTAGTGGCTCTCAACCCACAGCTATCCCTTGCTTAGGCGCCCCGAGTTCGATCCCTGTATTCTCCAGAACATAGATGCACCTTATTTAACTACAAGGTGAGCGTTTGAATTCAAAAATTTCAAAAAATTCAGGATTTTTTGCTCGGTATGAGTGTTTATCGTGGGGGAGCGCTAAACGCGGTAACTGAATATCTCGAGCGGTTACCAAAACCATGGTGATGACTAACATGCATCAATCGTCGAGCCATCCGCAGTTCCCTGGAGCAGGGGTGCGGAACAGGGCGGCCGGGGCGAAGCTAGAGATGCCCGCCGCGGCGGGCGCTGCAGCAGGCGCGGGCTGGTCCGCCTGGGTCTCCTCCTCCCGTGCTGAGCCCTGAGAAAAGTTGCCCACCGGTGTCGGCTCCGGAACTTGTGGCGGTGCCCCGCCGTGAAGGCGCTCCTCCAACTCCACAATGCGTCGCTGCGCGTCCTCAAGGCGGTGGTAGACGTCAGTGAGCTCATCTGCGACAGACTCGGCGACACGGCACTGGGCTCGAGCAAGCCTCCCGAGAGCGCGCATGGCGCCTCCTTCAGCCTCACCGATCTCCTGGTGATGCGGTGCAGTGTCGGGGACGGGGATGCAGGCGTCGACCAACTAGCGGTACTCTGTCTCGCGGAGGAAGTGGAAGTGGGTGCCACAGAGGCGGAGCAGGGCACGGCGTGCCAGGTCTTGGACACCCATCTCAAAAGAGCAGCGACGAATCGTCAGGTTGATGTTGTCCCGGCGGGGGTGGTGCTGCTGCACGGAGCGGAGTCGCAGTTGGGTGATGACTCCCACTTGGGTCCCGTGGGTCTCCTGGAGCCGGGAACGGTACCTCGGCTGCTCGTAGCCTCCCAGAGTCTGGAGAAGCCTCTCCAACTCCTCTGCGTAACCTCCAAAACGCCGGCCAATTGTCTGAGCCATCTGGTGATCACAAGAGACGGGGTAAGCAGCCAAAATTTATAAATCTGCCAAACGTGAAGAACAGTGCAGCATGGAACAAAGATACACACATGATAACAAACTAGTTTGACACAAGAGAATTAATAAATTTTATCAAAATTACGCACACGCGATTCCTGCCGGGTCGGCCGGCGATCATCCACACAAACGCTACAACGCCCAGCGGAGATCCCGGACAAAAGCATAGTTCACACAGGCGCGTAAGCGAGGTAGGGGACCACATCAAAAACCGGTGGCGGGAACCGCCGCAGGACGCGGTGGATGATCTTCCGAACGACCAGCCCATGGTCCTCTACCAAAACACTCCATAGAATCGGGGCAAGTCGCATGGCATCAAAGGACTGAAAGGAGTACACGCCAGCGCGACCAGCAAAGCGACCAAGAACGAGAAACCAGATCAGATCCTCTGCGAAGCGACCAATCCACCTACACCCACCATATGCCCCTCGACCAAAACAACGGCATGGCGTCCAAAGAGTACGCTCCGACGCCACCAGCAAAGCGACCAGAAACGAAATGCTCACCAAAACATCCAAATCTGAAATCCCTCCCCCGAAAAACACCCACGGCGAAGCAACCAAACAGAGACGAGATCCCGAGAGACTGCCAGCAAGCACGCGATTATATTACTCTACGTCTTACCGGGGCAGGCGCAGGTGACGAGGAGGCGGCCGGCTACTCCCTCCGGCGAAGAGAGAAGGGAGAAGATGGAAGCGGTTCGGAAGGAATCGACGAGAGGAGAGGAGACAGTGTGGGGGAAGGAATGGAAGCGGGACGGGGTATAAATTGAGGCGGCCGCGGTCGATCGGCAGAGAAGGCGAGAGGCGTTCGTCCATTCGGCGGAGGGGCGCGTCCGTTTCTTTCCGTTTTTGACGCTCCCCTCGCTCTCACATGTACCAGCCCATCGCTCCAAGGCAAAAAAATGTGCAAGTGGTACACATTTATTAGGAGATAAATATAACCCTCAAAAAAAGGAAATAAATATATGGTAGTACATGAAAAATATTTATGGCAATATGAAAATAACTGTGTTCTGTGCGCGCGCTATCGTGTGAACATACGAACCATTTCTTCTTCCTTGCATTGGCCGCCTCTTGCTTGAATATGGCCCATTGACGTTTTCAAATTAAGGAACACCTGCGACAGAATCGGATATCATATCATCTCTTACGCCACACATAAGTTGCAAACAAACGCATGTTTTTTTATGGAGCTGAAGTATACGAAATACCCACCGACGAAAAAGAAACACCCACATAGCTTAAAAGCAGCATACAGGTAACTCATGTTGTCGTGGTTATTTCTCTCATGGTAAATATAGGGGTGTCCACGAAGGGACGTATAGTGTAATAGATGATCAGATGGGTGTACCCGTGAAGATTTACCCATGTTCCGGCTCCATCAATGAGTGGTAAGGGCATCTCCAACACGGACCCGTAAATCAGACACCACATCCGCCTATGGACCGATCTGGATAGATGGCCAGGCACTAATACGGGAGCCGGTCATCCAAAACTAGCAGGAAATGTCAGGTTACATTTTATGCAAATTTAAATTAACTGGACAACTTTCGTTCAAACTTGGATAATTTTTACATCTATTACACTTTGGACATGTTTCAGCTAAACTATAGCTGACTAGGCTATTCTAACCTAGTTTAAAAGATCGCGGCTACAGCGGCGTCAGTTTCTCACAACATCTCTTTCTCATGTCCCGCAGCAAGGTCACGTGACGATCGTGCAACCCGGTAATAAAGGCTTCAACGGGAAGGGAAGAGTAGCCTCCATGAAGCGAGCAAGCTCACAGGTTGTGAGGCCTGGCAAGACGGTAGCGGTAGCCTTCCTAGGACCCAAGCGACGGTGGCCTCCCATGTTCTACAATTCCTCTCTATTAGCGGCAGCCATGGATGTGACTCCTTCATTGCTGTGGCGGCGGAAACATGGGACGTCATCCGTGTCGTCGACATATTCCTCTGTTGGCGTGTCAATCTCCACGAACATAGCTTCTCTCTCTGCCTGCAGAACACGGAGCCACCATCGCTCACGGCGGATTTCACGGGCGGCATGGTAGGACATGAGCAACACCTTGTGCTCACGCAAGTCTGCCATGATGCCCATGCGGGCGATTTGTGCTGCTTCTTGAGTTTGCGTTGGTTTTTTTTGAAGAGGAAAGGGTTATGCTGCAAAGTAGAGATAAGTATTTTCCTCAGTTTGAGAACCAAGGTATCAATCCAGTAGGAGGTACACGCAAGTCTCCAATCTATGCACCTACACAAACGATCAAACACTTGCACCCAACGCGATAAAGGGGTTGACAATCCCTTCATGATCACTTGCAAAGGTGAGATATGATAGAGATAGATATAAAATATTACTAAAACGTAAAACAAAGTAAAACAAATAAATTCCAGCAAGGTATTTTTGGGTTTTTTGGTTTATAGATCTGAAAATATATGATGAAAACTAGACCCGGGGGCATAGGTTTCACTAGAGGCTTCTCTCTTGATAGAAAATAATACGGTGGATGAACAAATTACTGTCGAGCAATTGATAGAAAAGCGCAAGGTTATGACAATATCCAAAGCAATGATTATGAATATAGGCATCATGTCTGTGTCAAGTAGACCGACTCCTGTCTGCATCTATTACTATTACTCCACACATCGACCGCTATCCAGCATGTAGCTAGAGTATTAAGTTCATAAGAACGGAGTAACGCCTTAACTAAGATGACATGATGTAGAGTGATAAACTCAAGCAATATGATGAAAACCCCATATTTTTACCCTTGATGGCACAATACAAATACGCGCCTCGCTACCCCTACTTTGTCACTGCATGAGGATACCGCAAGATTGAACCCAAAACTAAGCACCTCTCCCATTGCAAGAAGAACCAATCTAGTTGGCCAAACCAAACCAATAATTCAAATAGAAATACAAAGATATCAAATCATGCATATAAGAATTCGGAGAATATTCAAATAATATGCTTAGATAAACTGATCATGAATCCATAATTCATCGCATCTCGACAAACACAACGCAAAAGAATATTACATCGGATAGATCTCCAAGAACATCGAGGAGAGCATTGTATTGAGAATCAAAGAGAGATAAGAAACCATCTAGCTACTAGCTATGGACCCGTAGGTCTGTGGTAAACTACCCACGCTTCATCAGAAGGGTAATAGAGTTGATGTAGATGCCCTCCGTGATAGAATCCCCCTTTGACAGAGTCGGTGCAACAAACCCTCGGTCCGTTGCCCAGACCGTGCACAGGCGCGAAGGCAAAGATTATAACACCAAGATTAACCAAGCAAGGAGGACCAGTTCATCAAAGGTTCCAAGTGCAGATAAAGAAGAACAAGATGAGCCAAAGAAACAAGATACAACAAAGGGAAGAACCTTCCTTACATGGCAGGAAAGACTAGTGAGGTTGGGTTTGCCTTGAAAGCATATTCCCAGATCATCACGGCAGGCCCTGTCGGGGGCTTGCGGAGTCCAACCACTCCACCACTCCACCTCACGAGCAATACAAGTCACGGATCAGTGCGGTGTCAAGCCCCAAGATGACTAATTGGCTACTTTTCGCCACATGGCAACCACTTCCTACAGCAAACACCTCCATATGACACCCGTCATGAGACGTGTCAAGCAAGAAGGCGTGGAGCTGGCAAAATAGCCCGGCAAGGGCTGCTGGGCACGCCGTGATGTGACACTAGACGGTGCATTTAATGCGCCCCTGTCAGCCTGCAGAGTTAGGTATGATAGTACTATTTGCAATCTAATCAGTATGTAAAGACTGATTTGCCGATGTGGTGACCCCTTAACCTATAAAAGGAGGCCCATGGCAACCGTAGAAAAGGTTCGCGAGGTTGGCAAGCACAACGCCTCACATATCCATACACACATAGCCACTTCGCTTCGAGGCAACCCTGTCGGGCAAGTGTGCTATGCCCACCACCACCTTTTCCACCATCAATCCACCAAAGCAGGAGTAGAGTTTTACGCCTCGCGGCGGCCGGACCCTGGGTAAAAATCGTCCTTGTGATCTCTGTCGGGCTGCGCTACGCTTATCTGCTCTTTGTGCAACGTGTCCATCTCCTCGCCAAACCAAAAGGGGCTCGTAGCCCCATAGGTGGTTGTGGTTCCCCATGTCATCTTTGACGCGCCAAGTAGGGGGGTCACTTGCGCGAACCTGAGAGCGTCGGTAGTGCATCATCTTCATCACCATTTTCATGGGACCAAGGGGCCCCTTGCTGGTTCGGCAGGGGGGATGTCGTGTTGCACAAAGAGCAGAGAAGCGTGGGGCAGCACGGCAGGTATCACACGAGCAATTTTACCCAGGTTCGGGCCGCCGCGACGCGTAAAACCCTACTCCTGCTTTGGTGGATTGAAGGTGGAAGAATGGTAGCGGAGCATAGTACACTTGCCCGGCAGGGGCGGCAATGGCTACGCGCGTATGGGTGTCTAGGTTTTCAGCCTCGCGAACCGAACGAACCCCTTCTACGGTTGCCATGGGCCTCCTTTTATAGGTTAAGGGGTCACCACAGTGGCAAATCAGTCATTATGCACGGATAACATAGCAAATAGTGCTATCATACCTAACTCTGCAGGCTGACAGAGCGCATTAAATGCGTCGCTCAGTGTCACATCGCTGCTTGCCGGTCTTATTCTGCTAGCTCCACGCCTGCTTGTTTGACATATCGCGGGACGGGTGTCATCTGTAGGTTTTCCTGTAGAAAAGGGCTGCCATGTGGTGAATAGCTGCCACTTAATCATTTTGCGGCTTGACACCGCACTGATCCACGACGTGGGTTGTGGGGGAGTGGGTGATGCGGTGTCTCTAGCTTCCGCAAGTCCTGGCAGGCCCTGCCAGGACGTCTTGGTTGCTTTCTTCTGGGGGTGGCTCTGCCCTTGCCAAGCCTGTTCGACTGGCAAGGGAGGCTTTTCTCCCGGTGGTATCTGGCTTCCCTGGCTTGATCTTGGTCCTATTTTTCTCCATACTGGTCCTTTGAAGATCTTGGTCTCTTGTTCTCTGGCATGGCCTGATGCCATAGTCTTGTTCCCGTTCCTGTGCATAGCCAGGGTAACATACCCAGGGTATGTTGCACTGACAAAAGCCCCCGGACCTGCCCCAATCGCATTGCCGGGCATCGTCAGAGGAGGCCCTAATAAGTGCATAGGCAGGGGCACTGAAGGGGCTGGTCCCTTGGTATCTTATTTGCTTCTTCATTAACTTTGAACCCGGGCCAGTTTCCGATTTTCTCGCGCGCCATGTAAAGCCAATAGTGTTGGGGACGTTCTTGTAATGGCCCGTGAATGACTTTAACACACGGGGTAGAAACCGCCAATTCACTCTTCCCACCATGCCCTTATCCTTAGCCACGTATGCCGCATGCATTGCGCGGGGTAGGTAACGAAGGCGTGTAGTGCAAGAGAGCATTATGGCGAGGGCCCGGTCTTCTTGAATTCGTGGAGGAGGGCGGTGGTCACCGATCGCGGAATCAGTCCCCCGCTCGCCTATAAAAGGAAGAGCGGGGCAGGAGTGGTGGCGTTCGTCCACAATCTTCTCCTATTCAGCACTACTTCATCTTGAGTATGCTGGAAGGGAGAGCCCGGGGCCGGTCCCCGGGTTTTAGCTCAGAACTTCTCTTGAGTGTGAGGAGGATACTCGGGCGGCGCGGTGATAACGCCGTAGGTGGCGGCTCTGGCACGCTCGTCGTCGGGCCGCCCGTAGCCTTGATTCTAGTGGGAGGGGACGCGAACAACACCATGCCGAGGCCGGCAACGGGCGCGGGGCGTCGTAGTCGGTTGCTCCTCATTCTTCGCTCCTATGCGATGCTGAGGAAGGGCCTTGGGCATACAATCCATAGATTCATCAAAATAAGCATACTACTGCTTGAAACAGAATCTATCGAAGCAGAACAGTCTGTAGTAATCTGGACTTTGACCGTACTTCTGTAACTATAAAAATTCTGAAAAATTAGGAAGATGTAGACAATTTGTATATCAATCTTGTGTAGAAAAATTAGATCAATAACACGTTTCTGTTAATTTTGAAAATTTCAGCATTGGGCGCAAAAGTTTTGGTTTTTCAATAGGATCAAATCAACTATCATCCTACATAATCCTAATGGCTTTACTTGGCATAAACACTAATTAAAACACTAAAACACAATCATAACAGTAGCATAATTGTGCAAATATGCAAGAATATAAATAAAAAGTGAAAATTTTATTTTATTCTTTGGGTTGCCTTCCAACAAGCTCTTTCTTTATAGCCATTAAGATAGGCTTTGAGATTTTAATGATGCTCACATGAAAGATAAGAATTGAAGCACAAAGAGGGCATCATAAAACATGTGACAAGCACATTTAAGTCTAACATACTACCTATGCATAGGCATTTTGTATGCAAACAAATTATCAAGACAAGAAATATCTAGCATATGCAAAGGAGAGAAATAAAATATTGACAATCTCAACATAACGAGAGGTAATTTAGTAACATGAAAATTTCTACAACAATATTTCCCTCTCTCTTAATAACTACATGTAAGATCATAATCAAATTCAACAATATAGCTATCATATAAAATTTCTCTTCATGATCTACATGCATAAAAGTTTTATAATCTTCCAAGATAGTGGGATTAAGATCAACTAAAGTCATGACCTCTTCAAACCCACTTTTATCAATAATTTCACAAGGAACACTCTCCAAATATGTGGGATTCTCTTTTCGTAAAGTGGACACTATTCCAAACTCACTTTCAATAATATTGCAAACATTATTATCAATTGCATATTCATCATGAGGCATAAACAAAATTTCAAGATCATAAGAAGCATTATCACCTCAATCATGATCATTGCAATAAGTAGTGGAGATAAGAATATCACCATCCCCAAGCTTGTAGTTTTGCATATTATTAGCACAATTGATATTAATATAATTTATAATAACATCATGGCAATCATGTTTTTCGTTGAAATAGCTATCATGAATCACTTTATAAATTTCTTCTTTCAACACTATATCACAATTTTCAAATTCATGATTTTCAAGCAAAACTTCGTAGAGATAATCAAGTTGGTGAGGGCCTATAGTCCCGGTTGGTGAGGGCCTTTAGTCCCGGTTCATGAACCGGGACTAAAGAATCAAACATGTCCCTGACCCTTTAGTCCCGGTTCAATCCAGAATCGGGGATGATGGGCCTCCACGTGGCACATCCGGCCCGAGCTCAGGCAGGAGGGGCCTTTGGTCGGTTGGTGGCACCAACTTGGGACCAATAGGCATCCACGCACGACATTTACGTGGCTGTGGTTTTTGTTTTTTTTGAAAAGGGGGGGTTGGGGGTTTTGGGGGTTAATTTAGGTGTTTCATATATTGTGCTATAGCTAGCTAATTAATAGAGAAGTGTCCTCTCTTTTGTCCGTGCTTGGTCGACGTTACGTACCATACATGCGTATAATAGAGAGGACTAGCTAGACACGCTAGCTAGCTAGTAAGCAAACATAAGATCGTCATGAACATATATGCATACAGAGAGAAGTGATATCGACCACCTCTCCTTCTCCGAGAGATTGGTCGAACAACAAGTTCTCGTATATCTATCCGACACTACCGCTACATATATACAATAATTATCTTTTTACAAATATATAATCTCCTAACATGCAGGACGCGTGGTCCACATAGTATTCTCCGTCTTCAGCGATCACGTGGTCAAGAAAGAATGCCGCCAATTCCTCTTGAATTGCTGCATGCGATCTGGTGCTAGGAGTTCATCCATATCTGGAAACATCTAATTTTAAGAAGGGGTCAATACATATATATATATATATATGAATGAATGAAACTCAAGACAAATGATGGTAATAAAATAAAATTGTGAATATTGTTATTTACGCACTTCATATTGTTTGTTGGAGTAGCCCGCTCACAGGTGTCGTGGTGGCGGATGGACTATAAATGTAGTATCCACGAAATAATTCCCTTGTTCCTGCCACAACCACTTTACAAGAAATAGAGGTCAATCAAACTGATAATTAGCAAGCATGCTAAATGGTATTGATGAAACTAGCGCTTGAATCACTAGGAGATGCGTGGAATATGCTACTATATAGTACTTACTTTCGGGTGCCTAAATTGCAGCTTCTTCGGTAGTCCCGAGCTTTTTGGTGAATTTTCTCCAAGCCCTGCCATACAAAGAAAACAATTACTTGATATCAGAAATGAACAAAGTTGCTGATATGGTGGATAATGATCGATTTAACTTACTTCTCGAAAGCAGTTCGGTCATGTCCGCATACTCCTTGGGATCTTTTCGCTTGGAGTCTAAGATGCCATTACTACTCCTTCTCAAGCTTAATCTCTAGGAGAATATAGTGGTAGCTGCGCACACATGCATAACTCATCAATATTACATTACTATAACCTGGAATAATAAGGAAACCGAATATGCCACAAGACAGCAACACTAACTTGAAGTTGTAAGGAAAGAGTATTATATCTTTGTGTTCATTTATTTCCAACGATCGTAGCAAGTTGGCCTCGGTTTCTTGGGCATGATATTTAACCTCAGTTGCATCTATGAGATACGTGTTAATGAACCCAATATCTCCCACTTGTCTTTTCTTCAATTCGGCGATCTTCAATCTGCATAATATAGTGAGGATAATTATAAATACATGCAATGAAAGGGCTGAGTTATATAGAGAGACTTAATGACAGAAGTAGTACTACTTACAGACGATGGCAGGTGACCGTTGATTTATCGATGGCCAATTGATTGAAAAACTGATAGAACTCCTCAAATGGAATAGGCAGCAGTTCAATTCCAAGGAGGTCATGCTCCTTTTAACTCTCACATACAAAGTACTCCTCCCCTCAGACTCTTTGCAGGTTTTCATGTACCAATCATGCAATCTTCGGATCATCGTTGATAGAGAACTTTCATCTTTGACGAGAGGCTTCCCGTACCCGTATCTTTGTATCTGCACCTCCAAGAAATCATAATGTACATCGTCGGGCAGGTAATCTTTGACGATGTCGCTAGCAGGCACCTTGAGCGGGGGGCACGATTGCTTCGCTTGTTCGCCGAGCTGGGCAATTTGTTTCCCAGCTCGTCGTTCTTTCATCCTTTGATCACTTTTAGTACTTCCCGACCTCTCCGCTTCGGCAAATGCCTTTCCAATAATGCGCTCATAGTTGCCTTTCGGCGGAGACTTGGAGTGGTTTTGTCAGGGCAGCAGTGCTTCGCTTTCACGGATCTACCTTCTCCTCCGGAGGTGGATGTCTCTTTGCTTTCAACCCTTGAAACCGGTCATCCACTTGATCTGCGCGATCTTCGTGTTTCCTCCTCGCTTCCTCTCAGATGGTAACTTCTCCGAGTCTTGAGAGAAGGACCTGATCTGTATCTCCTCCCGCCTTTGGCTGTCTTGCTAGACGCCGGCGGAAAGGCGGCGGGCGGATGTCTTCTTTGCTTACGAGGCGGAGGAGAAGGACTACGACCGGAGCAGCCGGAGCCGGGCGGGTCTCTTCCACCTTTGCTGTGAGGAGGAGAAGGAGGAGGCTGGCTGCTCCCGTTGCGCCAGCGCGAAGCAGAAGGAGGCGGAGTGCCGCCACGCGCTGGAGAAGGAGCCGCCGAGTGCCGTCACTCGCCACTGGAGGAGGAGGCGGTGGAGGAGGCGGAGTGCCCCGACTCTCACGGGAGGAGGAGGAGGAGGTGGAGGTGTCGATTCGTGAAGGTTGATGAGATCCTTCCGCCATAGGCATGGAGTCTTCGTGAGCGAGAACCCAGCCGATACTCCCCTTCACGGTAGGTGGTCAAGCCGAGGTCCTCAAATCCCTCCGTTATTTCATCGACCATCACCTTAGCATATCCTTCGGAATCGAAGCGGCGGTGAAAAGTTGAGTCGGGTTTAGTAGGATAAACTGAGCCAACAGCCGCCTTGACCTTCAAATTGCTCCATTGCGCCATAAGGTGGCAATTTTCAGCATCCGTGATAGCATCCACGGGATAGGCTGGCGAGGAGCCGTCAAGGCATGCTCTGGTCAAGCAGCTCGGTGGAAGCCACGCCTTCTCCGCCGAGATGGCGGGGTAGCCGAGGAAGCTTGCAGGTCGTTTGCTGCGATCCGCTTCTCGTTCCTCTAGCCCCATTACCCTTCCGTCCAGCGCTTTGCGGTTGGCTCCGCTCAGTTTCTTCCTCCTCTCCTGGGTTTTGTAACCCCTGCGTCCGAAATCCAGCCTTCCACGAACGGAACTGGCGTGCCTCGTGTCATTCCGGTGCTTTCGGGATTGCCGAGGGCCATTGTGAGCTCGTCCTTCTCCACATGCAGAACGAACGTCCCTTGCTGCGCTAAGCTGCCGATATATTGCTTTGAAGCCTCTTGACTGGTATGTCCAATTGTTCGTCCGTCCAAATGCACTTCCTATTATAGGGTCCAAGGATCCGCTGCCCCAAAGAACCAAGTCCGCAGCAGTGCAGCGATTCATTGTCTCTGTTCGATCCCTTTATCATGCAGATCATTCTCAGCCTTGGCCCACTTAGGCGGGCTAAGAGGTAGCCACGACCCTGCGTCGATGGTGAAGCTTCTTCTTCGCAGCATTTCTCTTGTTTGTCGCCGGCATCTTTTTACTCTTTTCCGATGTCTTGTGGGCACCAATGCGGGCCACCATCTCTGATCTTCTCATATTTGCCCTTGAATTCTGGTGTCTCATTTTTTGGCATACCTATTGAGGTCTTTCTTCCAATTCCTGAATAGGTCTCGCCATCTTCTTCAGAGCAAAAGACTTGATTAATGGCTCTATAAGCTGGCTTCTCCGGATCATCCTCCGTGGTAGGGTGAAATTTGACTTCAGCTCGGTCCAAAGATCATTTTCTACGCATATCATTGACATAAGACACCTCGTGGTCTTCGTTCTTAGGCTTATACCATTGGTGGATGCTGATCGGGATCTTGTCCCTAACTAGAACCCCCTTTGAGCAACAAATGCCTTCTTTGTCCGGTAGGGTTCAATCGGTTGGCACGTCATACGCTTGATTTGTATGATCTCAAACTTTTCATCCGAGCTCAACTTTTCTTCGGCCTCGTCTCTTTACGAAGTTGTGCTTTCGATCCGGAGGGCTAGAAAAAAGAACAAAGACGAGAGTTAATTAATATGTGTACATATATACCAAAACAATGAATGCATCAATTAGCTAGTCAAGACAGCTTAACTAATATATATACCTGGTCGGACTCGGTTTGGTGATCACCGAGCCGTCCTCACGGTCTACTTCTTCACCCTCTCCTTCTTGCACTGGCATTGGGTCATCGGAGCCATGTAAATCATAGCCACTGCTTCTTCACCCTCTCCTTCCAGACCATCGTTGTCGTTGAGAAACATCAACGGCGAGCGGCATCACTTCCTTGTGCGATTATGTCCCTCAACAACGCTTCTTGTGCTTCGTCTCGGGGGTGTCCATAGTTTCTACAAATATTTACAACATGGCAATTATTATTCAAACATGACAGATATGGATATATTAGTGGCAAACGTAGAACTATCTAGCTAATCACAATAAGGAATCATATTAGTGGCCTCGTAGCTGATTCTCTAGTGTTTGGGGTGGCCTCGACAACGCTTCAAGGATTAGGGGTGGCCTCGAGAACGCTTCAAGCTAGGAGGGGTAATATTGGACCCCCATGTGTTGAAGCTATCGGGAGGGTCGGCGTTGAACACTACATCTATATCCCACAAGTGGCGTGGGCATCGGCGCCCTTGATGGGAGTAGAGGGTCGTGGATCGCCCGGCGGTCGAGGTCAAGGGGTCGAAGATCGCCGAGGGTCGGGAGGTTGCCTAGTGTCAAAGGATTCAACAAAACCATGTCTTCATCATTAGTATGTGGTGCATGATAGTGCAAGCTCTCCAAAAGTTATTTTGGAGCAGGTCGGAATAGGATAATTAGCTTTTTTGGTACAAAGTTCAGCAAGAACCTTCCGAATATCGTTATTTGAAAGGCCTTTGCTGAGATTCGCATAAAAAGGCAAATTATCCTATCCGGACTCCATTCCGTAATAACTTTGGAGGACTTCATACCATCATGCCATGGTTACTCCCGCTAATGATCAAGCCATGGATTTCTTCAATACTTTGACACTATAGGAACCCTCGACCCTCGATACCTTCGACCCTTGACCCTTAACGAACCCTCGACCCTCTACCCTAGTTACGACCCTCGACCCTACGATCCTTGACACCCTCGTTATATCGACAATGACGCAACATACATATACATGGGAAAATAATGTTATCGGGAGGGTATCGGTACCCCCCCCTCCTCGTGTCAAAAGTTTCTTCTTTCTCCTCTATTCCTTTCTTTCTTCTTCTCCTCTTCTTTTTCTTCTTTTTCCTATTGAAGAGAAGGGGAGGGGTATACATATACTAGCAGCGCAATAAAAGAAGAGAAAAAAAAAAGAGGAGAAGAAGAAAGGAATAGAAGAAGAAGAAAAATAGAATTTTTCTATTTTTCTTCTTCTCTTCTATTCCTTTCTTCTTCTCCTCTTCTTTTCTTCTTTTCCTCTTCTTATTTATTTCTCCTCTTCTTCCTCTCCTCTTCTTCTCCTTTCTTCCTCTTCTTATTTTCCTTTTTATATGAACATATCATCATATATATGAACATACATTTTCTTTGCATATGCATATGAACATACATACATACATTTTTCTTTCATATGAACATACATACATACATTTTCTTTGCATATGACCATACATACATTTTTCTTTGCATATGACCACTCATACATTTTCTTTGCATATGCTTTGCATATAAACATACATACATATGAACATACATACATACATATAAACATAACATACATACACAAAAAATTCTAAAAATCTGCCTAAAAAAATCTGCCTAAAAAAATTATATGAAAAAAAGCATACATCATCCATCCATCCATATAATGAACATATACATCATCCATCCATCCATATAATCAACATATGCATATGAAAAAAAATTATATGAAGAGGATCGAGGGGACAGGGAGGAAAGGGGGTCGCCGGAGCCGGACCGAACGGGGAGGAGGGGCGGCGTCGAGGCAGGGGCGGTGAGGCGGGCGCCGCGATGACGACAATGGTGGGGCGGGTCAGGCGCGAGGCGCGCCGTGCGTGCTCGTGGACGGGCAGGGGCACAGGCGGCGTGCAGCGTGGGCTCGGGCGGGCAGGGGCACGGGAGACGGGGATGGCGGCCGGCGGCGACGAGGAGCGCGGCGATTTGGGCAACTGGCGGCCGGGGCAACTGGGCTAGGGAGGCGAGGGAGATGTGAAATTTTCACAAGTCCTGGTTATATAGCAAGGGCATTGGTCCCGGTTCGTGGCCCAAACCGACTAATGCCCCTTTAGTCGGTTGGTGCCACCAACCGGGATAAACAATTTTCCAGCAGCCCAAAAGGGGCGGGAAGCGTGACCTTTGGTCCCGGTTAGTACCAACGGGACTAAAGAGACATTAGTCGGTTGGTTCCACGAACCGGGACTAATGTTACTTTAGTCCCGGTTGGTGCCACCAACCGGGACCAAAGGCCTTTGTGCTGCCTCACGCCGAAAAAGTTTAGTCCCACCTCGCTAGTTGAGAGAGCTCGAATGTGGTTTATAAGCTCTGCTGCGCCCACCCCTCGAGCTCCTCTCAGCTGCAGCTTCGGGCCCTAACTCGTGCAATCTTCTTGCTGTGGGCCTCTTTGGGCCTCCATGAGGCTGAATCTGGCCCATGGTAGGGTTTCTAGTCGTATTCAGGCCAGTCATTGAGGGGCCCGGTAGGTAGCACTTTTTTTGTTTTTTTGTTTTCTTTGTTGCTTTATTTATTTTATTTTGTTTCTACTTACAACAAAATACTTATTGTTGATATTTTTATTTATTTTTCCAGTTTTTGGTTTTGCTTTTACGCATTATATATTTTTTTTGTTGTTTTTGCTTTATTTTTTAATTCTTTTTGCTTTTAGTTTTAGAAAAATTATAAACTTTCTGTTAGTGCCATTAGTTTTCAAATTTGAAAACACTTTTTGCTTTATTTATTTATTTTATTTTGTTTCTACTTACAACAAAATACTTATTGTTGCTATTTTCATTTTTTTTTCAAGTTTTTTGTTTTTTTCTGCATTATTTATTTTCTTTTGGTTTTTGCTTTATTTTTTAATTCTTTTTGCTTTTAGGTCAAGAAATTATAAACTTTCTGTTTGTGCCATTAGTTTTCTTTGAAATTTGTGTGAATCACAAGTTTGTGAGCTCAATAAGGCGTGTAGAGGGACGGGCTTATAAACCCGGTGTGAGCGCCTTCGGCTGGCGAGGTTTACAAATTCATAGTTTTCAAATGAACTCTGAAAAAGTTGGCATAGCATGTGCATGTACAAAACGGACAATTGTATCATACTGGCTGTTACAAAGTTGGCATGGTATCATCATAATAGTTATGGAGAAAGTCTTCACTTTTTCTTCGCTTCGTCGCTTGCTTATTGCTACTGTAACCATGGATAATCTTCATCGTTTATCGGCATGCTTGGGTCAGCCTTGACTTTGAAGGGGAATTTCATGAAACTTTCATACTCTTCTGACATATGTCTGTCTTGCCCTCCACTCCTGTGGATGTCCCTTTTCACGAAAAGAACTATGTGGCGCTTTGGCTCATTGTATGATGTATTCGCTTCCTTATCTTTTCTTTTCCTCGATTCCGTAGACATGTCCTTCACATAGATAACCTGTGCCACATCATTGGCTAGGACGAACGGTTCGTCAGTGTACCCAAGATTTTTCAGATCCATCATTGTCATTCCGTCTTTGCATCTGGGTCTACCCTGCCTCTCGGCTCGTGATTGACCCACTTGCACTTAAACAAAGGGACCTTAAAATCTACTCCGTAGTCAAGTTCCCATATGTCTACTATGTAACCATAATATGTGTCATTTCCTTGTCGATTGCTGCATCAAAGCGGACACCGCTGTTTTGGTTGGTGCTCTTTTTCATCTTGGTCAATCGTGGTAAAATGTATTCCCATTTATCTCAGATCCTTTCCAAATCATTACATTCAAGATGGTCCCCTCGAACAACAAGTAAAGCTCATCACAAACAGTGCTGTCACCTCACGAGACGTGTTTCCAACCAACTGTTGAAAGTCCTGATGTGTTCACATGTAATCCAGCCGTCGCCATCCGGGTGTTTGGAGCGCAGACTGTTCTTGTGTTCATCGACATACGGGGTCACCAAGGTAGAGTTCTCAGAACTGTGTAGTGTGCTTACGACCAAGAATATCCGTCCTCAGATATTATTGAGTCCCTTCCAAGCGCAGTTTTTCGGTCGGCCTCCCCTCATACCGCGATTTAGGGAGACCTATCTTCTTAAGGCCAGGAATGAAGTCAACACAAAACCCAATGACATCCTCTCGCTTGATGACCCATGGAGATGCTTCCTTCGCCTAGCGCGATTCTGAACATATTTCTTTACAACTCCCATGAACCTCTCAAAGGGGTACATATTGTGTAGAAATACGGGCCCCAGAATGACAATCTCGTCGACTAGATGAACTAGGACGTGCGTCATGATATTGAAGAAGGATGGTGGGAACACCAGCTTGAAACTGACAAGACATTGCGCCACATCAGTCCTTAGCGTTGGTACGATTTCTGGATCAATCACCTTCTGAGATATTGCATTGAGGAATGCACATAGCTTCACAATGGCTAATCGGACGTTTTCCGGTAGAAGCCCCTCAATGCAACCGGAAGGCGATTCGCGTCATAATCACGTGGCAGTCATGAGACTTTAGGTTCGGAACTTTTTCTCCGCATATTTATTATTCCCTTTATATTCGACGAGAAGCGGTACCGACATTCATACCGAAAGTGTGCATTGAAAGAATATTTGTTTCTCTTCTTTCAGAAGAGCGTAGCTGGCAGGACCTTCATACCGCTTCGAGGCATGCCCTCTTTTTCGTGTAAGCGTTGCAGGTCCTCTCGTGCCTCGTGTGTATCTTTTGTCTTCCCATACACGCCCAAGAAGCCTAGCAGGTTCACGCAAAGGTTCTTCGTCACGTGCATCATGTCGATCAAGAAGCGGACCTCTAGGTCTTTCCAAGGGTAGGTCCCAAAATATAGACTTCTTCTTCCACATGGGTGCGTGATTCTCGGCGTCATTCGGAACAGCTAGTCCGCCGACCCTTTCCAAAGATTACGTGTAAATCATTGACCATAGCAAGTACGTGATCACCGGTACGCATGGCGGGCTTCTTCCGTGATCTGCCTCGCTTTTGAAATGCTTGCCTTTCTTTCGACATTGATGGTTGGTCGGAAGAAATCGACGATGGCCCAGGTACACATTCTTCCCCGCAGCTTCCTGTATATACTATCGGTGTCAAGTAAACAGCGCGTGCATGCGTGGTATCCCTTGTTTGTCCGTCACGAAGGTTATCGAGAGCGGGCCAATCGTTGATGGTCACGAACAACAACGCCTTTAGGTCAAATTCCTCCTTTTGTGCTCATCCCACGACGTACACCGCTTCCATTCCACAGTTGTAAAAGTTCTTCAACTAATAGCCTTAGGTACAGATCAATGTCGTTGCCGGGTTGCTTAGGGCCTTGGATGAGAACTGGCATCATAATGAACTTCCGTTTCATGCACATCCAAGGAGGAAGGTTATACATACATAGAGTCACAGGCCAGGTGCTGTGATTGCTGCTCTGCTCCCCGGAAGGATTAATGCCATCCATGCTTAAAGCAAACCATACATTCCTTGGGTCACTTGCAAACTCATCCCAGTACTTTCTCTCGATTTTTTCTCCATCACACCGTTAGCGGGTGCTCTCAACTTCCCGCCTTTCTTACGGTCCTCACTGTACATCGCATCAACTTGGCATGCTCTCCGCTTTACGAACAGACGCTTTCAACCGTGGTATTATAGGAGCATACCACATCACCTTCAAGCAGAACCCTCTTCACCGGAGGCTCGCCGTCAACATCACCAGTGTTCATCTCGCCTCGATCTTATATCAAGCAATGCACCGTGACACCGGGCATGCTCAGATCCTTGTAGGCACCGCGGTAGAGGATGCACGATCATTAGGGCATGCATGTATCTTCTCCACCTCCAATCCTAGAGGGCATACGACCTTCTTTGCTGCGTATGTACTTGTCGGGCAATTCGTTATCCTTTGGAAGCTTCTTCTTCATTATTTTCGTAGAGCTTCTCAAATCCTTTATCAGCACAGCATTCTCTGCCTTCCACCGCAGCAATTCGAGTACGGTACCGAGCTTTGTGTTGCCATCTTCGCAATTGGGGTACAACCCTTTTGTGATCCTCTAACATGCGATCGAACTTCAGCTTCTCCTTTTGACTTTCGCATTGTGTCCTTGCATCGACAATGACCCAAGCGGAGATCATCATCATCGGGCACATCGTCTGGTTCCTCTTGATCTTCGCCAGCTTTCGCTACAGTTGCAGCACCATCGTGCACATCGTCGGTGCATCTTGATGTTCAAGAGCATCCACCGTATTCATGGGGCACATAGTTGTCATCGCATTTTCTTCCTCGCCGTCTTCCATCATAACCCCTATTTCTCCGTGCCTCGTCCAAACATTATAGTGTGGCATGAAACCGTTGTAAAGCAGGTGGGTGTGAAGGATTTTCCGGTCGAGTAAGACTTCGTATTCCCACATATAGGTCATGGACAACACATAAAACCATTCTGCTTGTTTGCCTCCCACTTGAGAAAATCATACACGCCCTTAATGTACTCGGAGGTGTGTCTGCACACCGTACATCCATTGCGGTTCATCTCAAGGCATTATATATAATTAAGTGTGTCAAAAATCATTACGTAACATCATGAATAGATAATTATAAGTGACCAAATTAATAGAAGTTCATCATCACATAAAAACCAAAGTACATACATAGTTCTCATCTAACAACATAAAGCTCTGCAGAGCATCTAAATTAATTAAACCATACATTGAAACTATGTAAAACATTTCAATGCGAAAACAAATGCGATCATAATCGCAACCAAGGTAACAACCGATCCAACGGCATAATGATACCAAGCCTCGGTATGAATGGCATATTTTCTAATCTTTCTCATCTTCAAAGCGCATTGCATCCATCTTGATCTTGTGATCATCGATTTACATCCGCAACATGCAACTCCAATATCATCTTCTCCTCCTCAAGTTTTTATTTTTCCTTCAAGAAATTGTTTTCTTCTTCAACTAAATTTAACCTCTCGACAATAGGGTCGGTTGGAATTTCCAGTTCAACAACCTCCTAGATAAATAAAATCTATGTCACGTTGGTGGCATAATTTTCATAAACAATAAATGAACCAATAGTTATGAAAAGATAATATATACCACATCTCAATCATAGATGACGAGGGCCGACAGAGGCGGATACCAAAACCATCGCACTATATAAGATGCAATAATAAAAGTAAGAAAATAATACAAGTATCTATCTAAACATACAAGTAATAATGTTTTTCCTTTCAGAAAGAAGATAAGAACAAGAGGCTCTACACGGTGGTGCCGGGCGATGAGATCGGCGCGGTGATCGACGGCGGTGAAGACGGGATCGGGCGTGGACGGACCGCAAAACCTAGATCAATCTTGAGGAAAACGGAGCTTGGCGGTCGAGCTTGGAGAGGAGAAACCTTAAGTAGTGTGGCTCGGGCATTCCATCGAACACCTTGTGTGCATAGGAGGTGAGCTAGAGCACCACCAAGCCCTCTCCCCCTCGGCCAGAAAAAACAGAGCACTGTGCTCTGCTCTTGCGGGAGGGGGTATATATAGGCACCACTATTGGTCCCGGTTGGTGGCATGAACCGGGACTAAAGGGAAGCCTTTGGTCGCGTTTCATGCCACCAACCCGGGACCAATAGTGGTGGGTCAGAGCAGGCCCATTGGTCCCGGTTAATCCCCACCAACCGGGACCAAAAGGTCTGCACGAACCGGGACCAATGGCCCATGTGGCCTGCCCCCCCTGGGCTCCACGAACTGGGCAAATAGCTCCATTGGTCACGGTTCTGGATTGAACCGGGACTAATGGGCTGAACTGGCCTGGGCCATTGCCCCCTTTTCTACTAGTGTCAACTCACTAGCAATTAGTTCATCATAATTGGATCTTTTGAAAAGATTAGCAAGTGGATGACGATCTATATCAATAGATTTTTAGCAAGCGAAGATGCAAGCAAATAGAAGACACATGGCACACAAGGAAAGATAGAAACCGAACAAAAAGGCAAATGGATAATATTTTTGTATTTTTGCAAAAATGTTCTAGAATTGGGGAAGATGAAAACAAGAGGCAAATGGTAAATAAAGTAATTGCAAGGCGATGAGATTTGTGATTAGGAACCTGATAGATGTTGATGATGTCTCCCAGGCAACAGCGTCAGTAATTCTTCCTAGTTGCTTGTATCTGTGTTGGTATTTCCCCGAAGAGGAGAGGATGATGCAGCACAACAACTGTAAGTATTTCCCTCAGTTATGAAACCGAGGTATCAATCCAGTAGGAGAACCAAGCAACACTATGTAAACGGCAGCTGCACAAAAATTACAAATACTTGCAACCCAACGCGTAAGTGGGGTTGTCAATCCCTCCACGGTATTGAGATGGATTAAATTGTATAAGATTTGATAAATAGATCTTGCAAAAACATAAAATAAAATAAGTAAAAAAAAAGTGCAGCAAGGTATTTTTAGGTTTTTGGAATAATATATCTGAAAAAAATATCATAGAAAAGACCCTAGGGCAGTAGATTTCACTAGTGGCTTTTTTTGAGAAAATAGCATATGATGAGTAAACAAATTACTACTGGGCAATTGATAGAAGAGCAAATAATTATGACGATATCCAAGGCAATGATCATGTACATAGGCATCGCGTCCAAGATTAGTAGACTGACTCCTGCCTGCATCTACTACTATTGCTCCGCACATCGACCGCTATCCAGCATGCATATAGTGTATTAAGTTCATGGAGAAACGTAGTAATGCAATAAGAACGATGACATGATGTAGACAAGATCTATTCATGTAGGAATACACCACATCTTTTTATCCTTAATAGCAATGATACATGCGTGTCCCTTCTTCTTCTGTCACTAAGATTGAGCACCGCAAGATCGGACCCATCACAAATCACCTCTTCACATTGCAAGAAAAATCAATTTAGTTGGTCAAACCAAACCAAAGTTTCAGAGTAGAAATACGAGGCTATAAAGATCATATATATATATATATATAAGAGATCAAAGAAGACTCAAATGATATTCACAGATAGAACTGATCATAAACTCGCAATTGATCGGGTCCCAACAAATACACCGCAAAAATCTATTACAGCAAATAGATCTCCAAGAACATCAAGGAGAACATTGTATTGAAGATCAAAGAGAGAAGTCATCTAGCTACTACCTATGGACCCGTATGTCTATGATAAACTACTAATGCATCATCGGAGGAGCACCAATGAGGATGATGAACCCCCTTCATGATCGTTTCCCCTTCCGGTAAGGTGCCGGAATAGGGCTCTAGATTGGATCTCGTGGTTTTGGAATTTACGGCGGCTGAAATTGTGTTTCGTCGACTCCCCTAGAGTTTCTGAAATATTTAGGTATTTACATAGCAGAGAGGCGGTGGAGAGGACACCCATGGGCCCCACTACCCACCAGGGCGCGTCAGGGGCCTCTAGTGCGCCCTGGTGCCTTGTGGGCCCCACAGGCCTCCCCTCCTACACTTCCTTAGCTCCCAAGTTGTTTTTTGGCAGAAAAATAATCTCCAAAAAGTTTCGTTGTGTTTGGACTTCGTTTAATATGGATATTCTGTGAAGTAAAGAACGAGCAAAAAAACAGCAACTGGCACTGGGCACTATGTAAATAGGTTAGTCCCAAAAAATGATATAAAATTGATATAAAATGAATGTAAAAAATTCAAGATTGATAATATAACAGCATGGAACAATAAAATTTACAGATATTGCAAACATATTAGTGTTGTCTTTGGTTGTGGTTTCTATGCTGCTACTGAGAGGAGTTGATCACCATGACGAGGCCTTTATTTTTTTTCTTCTTCTTTTTTTCTTTACAGGCTGTGTGCATCCTAAATATTTTTGTGATTTCTTATTGATATAGAGACTAGACGTAGTTAGTATCTTCACGATATTAATATATTCAGCTTTTGAAAAGAAAAAATAAAATGCTCTAAAGAAGTGCGCCCCGAACCAAGCAGGCGAATAAAGTCAACCAAAGTGTATTCGCTCGGAAGTAGTCACATGATGCTGCTACGAAATTACAACCTTCGGAGTGAATAAAATGACTACACATGGAGAAGAAGTTGTGTAAAAGTATCTACAACTGGACTAGGCAATTCTTACCTTCTAAACGTTGGCGGAGGTATTCGGTCAGTATCAACATTGGCGGACGCACTCGTTCAGTATCTAGGTTTTTCTATTTTGAAGCATTTATTTGTCCGGTCATGTAGTCATACTTCTCGTTTCCTCTCTTATATGTACAGTCACTTGTATATAATTGATTGGAGATAAAAAGACTGAAAGAAAAAAGAATAAAATAATATAATACGGGGTGAGCCGCGTTCTACATGGCAGGCTGGTCGAGCGCGTTTGAGGTCCTCATATATCCACTCTACATTTGGTCTCAATATAGAGATCGTTCTTTTTTCTTGATTGGTGATATTACTTCTTTGTCCTCAACCTTCCGTTTTTTAAAGGGAATATCTTTGACCGCACATATTGGGAATATCTTTGACCGCACATATTGTAGACACTAAACAACTCTGTGATTGTCTAACTGGCACCACCTCCTCCTCCTCTGGCGTTTCCGTGGGTGACAGGGGAGGAACCCTAGCCGTCGCCCGCCTCTCCCTCCCCCTCACCTCCTCCCCCTCCCGCCGCTGCCAGAGGGTGCGGCCGGGCGAAGCCTGGCCGGTGACGGCGGCGGCGGGACTTCTCACCCCTCGCTCGTCAGGGGCTAGCGTGGGCCGGCGATGTAGGGCCTGGGGGCTGCGGTGCGCGGGACGCGCTGGCGCGGTGGAGGGTCGGCGAGGCGGAAGCTTAGGGCCCTGCTGGCGGCGCGGTGGGCTGCGTTGGGTCGGGGCCTGCCCGTCCTTGCGCTGGCGGCGGCTATTGCACCGGCGGAATGATTTGGCAGGCGGCGCGGCCTGGGTTCTTTGTGGGCAGCTTGGGCCGCGGTCGGCCGTCTCTGCGGTGGTCCGTAGAGTGGCGGCGCGGTGGTGGTGGTGGTGGTTCATGTTGGTGGTGGCGCTGGCGGCGGTGTGGGCTTCGGCCGACCTTGCGTGCGGCGGCCGTTGGCGGCGAGGGTGGTGGCGCTGGCTCGGGGCTGCCCGTCGGGGTCCCGACGTGGATGTGGGCTGCCATGGCGTGGTGGTGGCCCATGGCGGTGGTCTGGGTGGCGGCTGGACTTCTTCGGCGTCTGCCTGTCGGTGAGCGCCCTTGTCGACCTTCGATTCCTCTCCCCGTCGTTTGGGCGCTACCTTCATCGGAGGGTTGACCCTCTTCCAGCTGCGACCCGTCGCTTGTCTCGCGCCTGGCAGCAGGACCGAGCTCGTCTCACGCCCGACAGCAGGACTGGACTCGTCTCATGCCCGGCAGCAGGACCGAGCTAGTCTCGCACTCGGCAGAAGGACCTGACTTGACTTGCGCCCAGCGGCAGGACCGAGCTCGTCTCGCGCTCGGCAGCAGGACGGGTCGATGGTGGCCAGTTTTGGCCGACCTATTGGCTCTCGACGCTGGAGACTGCTCAGGGGTGCGAAAGGCGGTTCCTTTCCACTCGTCTCCTTGGTTGGGGTAGCGGTGGGTGGCGGGTGAGGCGGCACCGAGGTCCTGGATGCCGGGGTGGCGGCCCTGGTGGTGGTGTCGTGGTGCTCATGGGCAAAGCCCGTGGCTTGGTGCTGCCTGGTGGCTATGGCAGTGTGGGCGGCGTGATAGCCAGGGTGTGACGTTCGATGGCGGTGAATATTGGCCGGGGTGAAAACATGTTCTATCTCCGGACGGGCCGGCGGCGTCGGAGCTCGTTCCCTTCTTGAAGGCATCGCCGCGGCTCTCATTGTCTGTCGGTTGCTCCAGGAGAAACCTTGATCCTTGGGTCGGGCGGTGGCGGCACTTCGGTGTTGTAACCTTCCTGTAGGCACCGCCTTGAAGCCCTCGTTTTGTCGTATGTAGCTTCTTCTCTTCAAGGTGGCGTGGTCACTGTTGAGGCCCCCGGTTGCTCTTGTAGTGCTAGGGGTGGTGTTGTTGCGCTCAGCGCCTATGTATCCTGCCTTGGATGTGTGCGTGTGTTCTGGTGGCATGCATTGTACCGGGTTGTTGATGATCTTTGATTTATATATAAAGCGGGGCAAAAACATTTTTGGGTAAACAACTCTGTACAGAAAATCGGTTGACATGAATCAAAATCTGAAGTTATTCGTTATAAAACTGACAAAAGAAATATCATGTCCTTGCGAACCAACTTGTTAAACACCGTGCATCTATTTACGCAGACGACGTCATCATTTTCCTCAAGCCTGAGATGCATGATTTTGGGGTTGTAACTGAAGTGCTGATGATTTTTGGTGAAGCTACCGGTCTCACCACTAACCTAGCTAAAAGCAAGATCCTTCCTATTCGGTGCGATGGCCTTGACCTTACTCCCCTGCAGTTGGCTCTTGGATGCCAGCAGGCTTGCTTCCCCTGCACTTACCTTGGGATGCCTCTATCTGATAGGCGGTTGAATCTCGTTGACTTCCAAGACCTGCTTGACAAGTTAATTAAGAAGATTGCTGGTTGGAAGGCTAGGTGGATCTCCTCCACTCGAAGAATGGTACTCGTGAGGTTTGTACTTTCGGCAATGCCAATTTTCATGCTTTTGACAGTTCATCAACCGAAATGGGTCATTAAGCAAATCGATAAGCTACGTCGTGCTTTTTTATGGTCTGGCTCTGATGCTGTCTGCGGTGGCAAGTGCCTTGTCCGCTGGACCCAGGTGTGCTCACCCATCTCTGTAGGCGGGCTTGGCATCCATGACCTTCAAGCTCAGGGGCGGGCGCTTAAAGTACGCTAGCTTTGGCAAAGCGTCACATATCCGGATAAACCATGGCAAGGTCTGCAGCTCCGCGTTGACAAGCACGTTAAGGCTCTTTTCATTGCTTGTACCTCTATCAAAATTGGTAGTGGTATTAAGATATCCTTTTGGCACGATCACTGGCTCAACAGTGAGATTCCAGTTGTTTCCTTTCCTAACCTTTTCAAGCATAGCAAGAACAGAAAAATATCGTTGGCTGAAGGACTCACCAATAGAAAAAGGGTCACTCTTCTCAAGCGCAACCCGAGCACCGAGGTGTTGTGCGAATACATTGACTTCTGGCACAGATCTAGTGTGGTCACTTTGTCCAACCTGGAGGATGAGTTCATTTGGAAATGGTCAGCGGATGGAAGATATAATGCTAAGTCAGCTTACCTATGCCAATTCTGGGGCAAGATTGATTCTCCTCTTCCTGAGATCATTTGGCATATCAAGGTTCCATCAAGAATAAGATTCTTCAGTTAGCTCCTTGTACAGGGCAAATGTTTGACTGCGGACAACCTTGCGAAGCGAGGTTGGCCTCACAACCCGATGTGTCAATTATGCCACTTAGGGTGGGAGGATGGTCTGCACCTTGTATCTAGCTGCCCTTTCACGGCTGGAATCTGGGGCTATTGCCTGGCGATATATAATTTTCCATTCAACCTCTTACCTATTGCTCATACTGGCTCTATATTGGACTGGTGGTTAAAGGCTCTGGATCGTACAGGCAGGAAAAAGGACCTATCATCACTTATAATGACGGTGTCCTGGCAGGTTTGGAAAGAAAGAAACAGCCGCATATTCAACAACAAGGCAAACCACTTCCTGAAGGTCGCTGAGAACATTATCAATGAGCTGAATTCTTGGAGAATCGCTGGATTCAAAGGAGCACAATGGACAGGCGCAAGATAATTTATGTCCTTCTTTCTTTCTTTCTCTAGTGTACATTTGTATAGCTTTTCCTTCCCCTTTCTGGCTGTCAGCCGTCCTGAACCTTGACCTGTATTTCTTGGGGTGTCTCATCTTTTCTTAATGAATGAAATCAGCACAATGCTGTTTTTCGTCAAAAAAAATGTAGGTTGATATCAACGTGTGAAGATTAACTGGAGCACAAAAGACAACAAAGATTATGTCGACAAAAAAGAGACAAATCTAACATTCTCCTCTCGAGCACAGCCTAAATCAATGCTGCAAGTAGAGCAATGGAATATTTTTCAAAAATAATTTCAAAAAATTCAAGTAGTTAATTGACTTCAAGTGAATATTTTGTCCTTTTGGCCAAAGCACAAACCAGAATCATTGAAATTCAACTACAAAACATAAATGATACTACTGAAAACATACAATGAAGGAATTCTCAAGTTGGGGCGAGAATACAATTGGCATCCCAGGACGATATTAAAACGACAAAGGTTCGGTAAACACATCAGAGCGAACATCTATGTACAGGGTATGGACAGATTTACCTTAAGGGTTTCCATACCTCTGTACTAACACTCAATCTGACAATAAAAGAGCTATCACGATACAATCATAGAGGTAGACACAGATAAACGTGGCTCGGGAGATGACGAGTCTCAAAAGCTAACGCCTGTGATGACTAACATGCATCAATCGTCGAGCCATCCGCAGTTCCCTGGAGCAGGGGTGCGAAACAGGGCGGCCGGGGCGAAACTGGAGATGCCGGCCGCGGTGGGTGCTGCAGCAGGCACGGGCTGGTCCGCCTGGGTCTCCTCCTCCTGTGCTGAGCCCTGAGAAACGTTGCCCACCGGTATCGGCTCAGGAACATGTGGCGGTGCCCCGCCGTGAAGGCGCTCCTCCAACTCCACAATGCGCCACTGCGCGCCCTCAAGGCGGTGGTAGACGTCAGTGAGCTCGTCTGCGACAGACTCGGCGACACGGCACTGGGCTCGAGCAAGTCTCTCGAGAGCGCGCATGGCGCCTCCTTCTGCCTCACCCATCTGCTGGTGATGCGGTGCAGTGTTGGGGACGGGGACCGGGATGCAGGCATAGAGGAAGTAGCGGTACTCTGTCTCGCGGAGGGAGTCGAAGTAGGTGCCACAAAGGCGGAGCAGGGCACGGCGTGCCAGGTCTTGGACACCCATCTCAAAAGAGCAGCGAGGTTGATGTTGTCCCGGCGGGGGTGGTGCTGCTGCACGGAGAGGAGTCGCAGTTGGGTGACGACTCCCACTTGGATCCCATCGGTCTCCTGGCGCCGGGAACGGTACCTCGGCTGCTCGTAGCCTCCCAGAGTCTGGAGAAGCCTCTCCAACTCGTTTGCGTAACCTCCAAAACGCTGGCCAATTGTCTGAGCCATCTGGTGATCACATGAGACAGGGTAAGCAACCAAAATTTTATAAATGTGCCAAACATAAATGACAGTGCAGCACGGAACAAAGATGCACACATGAGAGTAAACTACTTTGACACAAGAGAATTAACAAATTTTACCAAAATTACACACACGCGTTTCCTGCCGGGTCGGCCGGCGATCATCCGCAGAAACGCTACAACGCCCAGCAGAGATCCCGGAGAAAAGCATATATAGTGTCCCAAGCACACAGGCACGGTGGATGGTCTTTCCGAGCGACCAACCCATCTGCAACCACCATGGTCCTCGACCAAAAACATCCAAATCCACCTACACCCACCATGGCCCTCTACCAAAACAACGGCATGGCGTCCAAGGAGTACGCTAGCTCCGAGGCCACCAGCAAAGCGACCAGAAACGAAATGCTCACCAAAACATCCAGATCCCACCCCCGAAAAACACCCACGGCGAAGCAGCAACGAAACCGAGACGAGAGACGGCCAGCAAGCACGCCATTATACTACTCTACGTCTTACCGGGGCAGGCGCAGGTGACGAGGAGGCGGCCGGCGACGAGAGAAGGGAGAAGATGGAGGCGGTTCGGAAGGAATCTACGAGTGGAGACGAGTGTGGAGGGAGAGGAATTGAAGCGGGCCGGGGTTATAAATTGAGGCGTCCGTCCGTTCGGCGGAGGGGCGCGTCCGTTCGGCGGAGGGGCGCGTCCGTTTCTTTCTGTTTTTCACGCTCCCCTCGCTCTCACATGTGCCAGCCCATCGCTCCAAGGCAAATAAATAAATAAAATGTGCCAGTGGTACATATTTATTAGTTGGTAAATATAATCCTCAAAAAAGGAAATTAATATATGGTATACATGGAAAATATTTATGGCAATATGAAAATAATTGTATTCTGTGCATGCGCTATCGTGTGAACATATGAACCCTTCCTCTCTTTTTTTTGAGAGAGAGAGAGAGAGAGTGTGTGTGTGTGTGAAATGAACCCTTTCTTCTTCCTTGCATCGGCGGCCTCTTGCTTGAATATGGTCCATTGACGTTTTCGAATCGAGGCACATCCTGCGACCCAATCGGGCATCATATCATCTCTTACGCCAAACCTTTTTTAAGGTGTAATGCATTTTATTCAATTGAAGAAACTTGAACGAAGTCTAGGATCTCGTCTGCAACAACCTGCAGAGTACAATATGGTGGCACAACAAACCCGTCTTTGTTCATCTTAATGCTAACCCCCTCCTTAGCTACTCTATGTACAACACCATTTGTTGCTCTTCTTACCCGACACACCTTGGCTGCATGTCGAGTCCGTAGAAACTCTTTTACTTCCTCTACCAGTGGGCGTATAGCTGAGAGGTTCTTGTTGTCGTTCATCATTGCCACCATTCCTTTGCTATAGAGTTCGAGGTGGACTGAGGGAGTCCCGGATTAGGTGGTGTCCGGATAGCCGGACTATACACTTTGGCCGGACTCCTGGACTGTGAAGATACAAGATTGAAGACTTCGTCCCGTGTCCGGATGAGACATTCCTTGGCGTGGAAGGCAAGCTTGACGATACGAATATGTAGATCTCCTCACATTGTAATCGACTACAGTGTAACCCTAGCCCTCTCCGGTGTCTATATAAACCGGAGGGTTTTAGTCCGTAGGACGAACAACAATCATACCATAGGCTAGCTTCTAGTGTTTAGCCTCTCTGATCTCGTGGTAGATCTACTCTTGTACTACCCATATCATCAATATTAATCAAGCAGGTGTAGGGTTTTACCTCACGAGAGGGCCCGAACCTGGGTAAAACATCGTGTCCCTTGTCTCCTGTTACCATCCGCCTAGACGCGCAGTTCGGGACCCCTACCGAGATCCGCCGGTTTGACACCGACATTGGTGCTTTCATTGAGAGTTCCGCTGTGCCGCCGTCGCTATCAAGAAGGATGCCACATCCCGTCTTTTAAAGACGGGCGCTGTTGTCTGAAGGAGCTTTGGCTATCGGCCAAACTCTCCGGCTAAGCGGTTTTCTTATGATCACTGCTGTTCGGCCGCCGCGCCGACGATGACTTCTCGGGTCATCGAAAGCAATCTCCACGTCAACTCGGAACTCGCCGAGCAGTTAGATCCGATGGAGCTCTCTTCCTTAAACGAGCTCTTGGATCGCATCGCCGCCCTGGGAGTCGCTACAGACTACGATCAGATTGGGCTTAAACCCGATCCAAGAGAAATTGACTCTCCCCAGGTCACCCACCACGTCGCAGTGGTGGAGGAACAATGCAGCGAATCTTCACCCATCTTAAGGACCAAATATGTCTGGATTCCCGATCCCTCCAAGCCGGATACCCGCGGAGGGGAGGATGTCACTCAAGCCCTGAACCTAAAGTTAGGTAGCGGGCCAGATTCATTGGACAACATCCAAAAACCCAACCTTCCGAGTTCGGACACTCTTGGGCCCCTGAGCCTCAGATCGGGCGAGGTTCCGGATTTAACTCCACCCGCCCACCCTAACATAAGGGAACTATCCCAAATTCGGCAAGAGCCCACGGAAACAGTACATCATTACTGGGCCAGATTCCTCCTGGTTATGAACAGGATAGAGGACTGCCGCGAGCAGGATGCAATTTCATTCTTCTGCAATAACTGCACGGACATCGGAATCCTCAACGCCATAAGTCGCCGTGAAATTACACGCTTCGCTGACTTGGCATCCATGGTACGAAAATACTGTGCGATGGAAAGCGTTCGGTAAACCGAAATAACATTCTGGGACGATCCGACCCTGAATACAACCCCACTCCAAATAAAGGCGCGACATCGCGGCACTGGGCTAAACACCAAAAAGCAAAAACCCTCTATAGGGTATGGAACCGTACTGGATGGATGGCTCAATGGACCCTGTAAAATTCATAGTACAGAGGACGCCACACCAACTCATAGCCTTAGAGCATGTTGGATACTCCGGCAGGTGGCCAGAAGTGGCGAGGAGCTTCTAACTCCGTAATCCGCAGAGCACCAACCTGTGAATACCAGTACGGTATCAACAGTCTTCGAGACTTTCGCATCAAACAATATGAGGAAACGAACACTCCGCAGCCTTACCGAAGTCTACCAGGTAGCAACAATAAATCCATGGAGTGACACGGCTATTACCTTCAATGCTAGTGGCGAACCTAAATTCCAAACAGCCCGAGCACCAGCCGCATTGGTCCTCAGTCCAATAGTGGACGGCTTTCGACTTACGAAGGTACTCATGGACGGTGGCAGCGGATTGAACCGCATTTATGAGGAAACCCTTCGAAAAATGGAAATAAACTGGATCCGCATTGAGAGAAGCAACACAACCTTTAGAGGAATAATCCCCAGTCGGGAAGCGTGCTGTACAGGAAAAATCACACTGGATGTGGTGTTCGGCACGCCGGATAATTACAGGTCCGAGGAGGTCACATTTCAAGTGACCCTGCTCATAGCGGATACCACGCCTCTGTTAGGGCGAGAGGCATTCACAATTTTTCAAGCTATACCCCATTACGGGTACATGAAGCTCAAAATGCCCGGACCTAACTAATCATCACTCTTGCTAGTGACCCGGACATAGCACTCCGCGCCGAAAACAAGACAGCCGCACTGGCCCTTGAGGCACTATCCGAAGCCCTAGCGGCCGAAGAACTGACTGCGCTGCGCTCCATGGTGAATAGGGACGACGTGATACTCGATAAAAGATCCAAGTCCACCTCTTTTAAACCGGGGGACGAAATAGTCAAATCCCAAGTCCATCCAACGGACCCTACAAAAACGGCCTCCAACGGGGCGCAATTAAACCCTGATCTAGACGCCGCACTACGAGAATTCCTACGCGAAAATTGGGACATTTTTGCCTGGCACCCTTCAGACATGCCAGGAATCCCTGCAGGCTGGCCAAGCACAGCCTAAACATCCTAAAAGGATTCAAGCCTGTTAAGCAGGCTCTTCGGCGTTTCTCTGAACCTAAGAGACAAGCCATGGGAGAGGAGCTAGCCAAACTACTGGAAGCCGGATTCATCAGAGATATAAAACATCCGGACTGGCTAGCAAACCTGGTGATGGTACCAAAGAAGGACAAATCCTGGCGCCTATGCGTCGATTTCAAGGACCTCAACAAGGCTTGCCCAAAGGACCCCTTCCCCCTCCCCCGCATCGATCAAATCATCGACGCTACCGCATGACACGATTCATTGTGTTTCCTCGACGCATACTCTTGCTACCATCAAATTAAGATGGCCGAGCCAGACCAAGCCGCAACGGCATTTATCACCCCATACGGCCCATTCTGCTTCAACACAATGCCCTTCGGGCTCAAAAATGCCTGCACAACATATCAGCGCATGATTCAGACATGTCTGGCCAACCAGATCGGCAAAACAGTTGAAGCATACGTGTATGACGTGGTCGTCAAAACCAAGCATGTCGAAACTCTAGTAGACGACTTGAGGGTCACGTTCGATAACCTCCGAACATATGACATCAGGCTTAACCCGAAAAAATGCGTTTTCGGCGTACCAGCCGGAAAGCTCTTGGGCTTCATTGTATCCGGTAGAGGAATTGAAGCAAACCCAGCCAAGATCCGAGCTCTGTCACAATTGGATATTCCAAAGGACCTCAAACAAATACAAAAATTGATCGATGCGTGGCGGCTCTAAGCCGCTTCATCTCCCGCTGGGAGAAAAGGCATTACCCTTTATCGCCTCCTCCGGCACAATCGAACACTTCGAGTGGACGGATGCCGCCACGGTCGGACTCGAAGAAATAAAAGCCATATTGGCAACAAACCCAGTCCTGGCCGCGCCTAACATCGGCGAACCAATGCTATTATACATTGCGGCAACTCATCAAGTTGTACGCGCAGTGCTCGTCGTCGAACGAGAAACGGACGGACACAAATGCCCCCTTCAAAAACCAGTCTACTACGTGTCCACTGTCCTCACTCCATGCAAGTCACGGTACCCGCATTACCAAAAGATAGCGTACGCAGTGTTCATGGCGTCCCGGAAGCTACGACACTACTTTCAAGAGTGTTCAATAACAGTAGCCTCCGAAGTACCTCTTAATGATATTATAAACAACCGCCACGCGACGGGCCGGATTGCCAAATGGGCCATTGAGCTCTTACCGTTCGACATAACCTATAAGCCACGGCGAGCTTTCAAGTCGCAAGTTTTGGCCGACTTTGTCGCTGAATGGACTAAAGCCGAACTCCCAAAGGAGTACGACACATATTCCAACTGGATCATGCACTTCGACGACTCCAAAATGCTAGCGGGTCTGGGGGTTGGCGTCGTTCTGACGTCCCCAACAGGAGATACAGTTCAATATGTACTCCAGATAATGTATACGGACTCTAACAATGCAGCCGAATACGAGGCCCTTCTACATGGCTTCCGGATGGCAGTCTCCATGGGCATTCAACGCCTAGAGGTGCGTGGGGATTCGATCCTCGCGATATCCCTAATAAATGGAGATTTTGATGCCAAGGATCCGAAAATGGCAGCTTATCGCAATGTCGTCCTAAAAATGTCAGCTCGGTTCGAGGGGCTCGAATTTCACCATATAGCCCGGGAAAACAATCAGGCAGCAGACGTCTTGGCACGCATCGGCGCAAAGCGCGATGCAGTCCCTCCCAACATTTTCTTGGAGAGGCTATTCAAGCCATCCGTACAATGGGAAGGGGAGTCCGGAAATAACAACCTAGACTCAGCCGCACCACCTGACACTGAACATTCTGACACAACAGGAGGCTCTGCCAATGAAGTAACATCCTCAGCCCATGTAATAATGGCAGTCATTGCCCCGTGGACAGAACCATTCTTAGCCTACCTAACTAGGCAGGAACTCCCCGAGGTCCATAACGAGGCACGCTGCATAGTGCGGCGATCTAAAGCTTACAAAGTCCACGAAGGAGAGCTTTATAAGAAAAGCACCACCGGAGTCCTTCAAAGGTGTATCTCCGAGGAGGAAGGGCGGACCCTTCTGGCTGAAATTCATGGCGGACTCGGCGGGCACCACGCCGCAGCCCGGGCCCTTGTAAGCAAGGCCTTCCGTACTGGATTTTATTGGCCGACGGCCCGGGCAGATGCTCAGGACTTAGTCCAACGATGCGTCGGTTGCCAATTATTTGCTAACCAAAGCCATATGCCACCCACCACCCTCCAATCTATACCCATCACCTGACCCTTTGCGGCCTGGGGGCTTGACATGGTCGGACCCCTTAAAGGGGGAACCCACAAGCAAAAATACTTATCGGTCATGGTTGACAAATTCACAAAATGGATAGAGGCCAAGCCTGTCAAGACGGCCGAATCCGGACCAGTGATAGACTTCATAGCAGGGGTCGTACACAGTTACGGTGTCCCCCACAGCATCATCACTGATAATGGCATGAACTTTACGGCCGACGAGGTAAAACTCTGGTGCAACAACATGGGCATCAAGCTCGGCTACGCTTCAGTCTATCACCCACAAACTAACGGTCAAGTCGAACGGGCAAATGGTCTAATCATGAGCGGCATCAAACCCAGACTAGTGCGGTCCCTCAAGGAATCTAACACGCACTGGGTAGAGGAGCTCGACCCGTACTCTGGGGGCTGCGGACCACGCCGAATCGCACTACCCGATTCACACCATTTTTTATGGTATACGGCGCAGAGGCAGTTCTGCCCTGTGACATAATTCATGACTCACCTCGCGTGTGCATGTACGAAGAAAGAGAAGCCGAACTCGATCGGCAGGACAGTTTGGACGACTTGCAGGAGGAGCGCGACGTGGCAAAAGCCCATTCCGCATTCTATCAACAGCAGGCTCGAAGATATCAAAGCAGAGAAGTACGGGCCAAAACCTACAATGTTGGCGAATTAGTTCTACGCCTGCCGGACAAAAAAAATGACAAACTCAAGCCCAAATGGGAAGTTCCCTTCATAATCGACCAAGTCCTGACTGGTGGAGCGTACCGTCTGCGAAATGCATCGGATAACCGACTCGAGCCGAACCCATGGAACGCAGCCTGTCTACGAAGATTCTACGCCTAGCGCCAGACTTTGTGTTCGTCTCCTTCCTCTATCCAGTTTTTACACATTAGCTGTCTTTTATTTCTCTCCTTCTCCCTTCTTTTCTCTTACAGCCTTTTAAGGGCTCGTTTGCGCCTCATTCGCACACAATTGACGCGCTATTTACGCTCATTATACTTGGGGGCTCCTTTAACAGAAGCTTGTTTATACGGGCCTCGTGCCCAACACATGTGTCACACTTCTGCATGTACCTTTTATTCACCATTATATGCATCGATATGACTTAAGTTTTGGCCAAGCTGAATTGCCTGGATCCTGTGCTTACCCCTACGTTCCTGATTGTTCAGTTAGGTGGTAAAGGGAGCACCTCTGCGATTGTTACTGCCGGGTCAGCCGGATGTGTACCTCGGTGGTGAAGCCGAAAGCTAGCGTTCTAAGGGAATATTCGATCGATGAACTAAAAGATGATTTCTTACTCGTTTATTCATCCGCCCCCGATGCTTTTTTTCTCGCTTTTTACGCAATCCGGACATGCACATTAGGCATGCCTCCAGGAAAGGAACCCCTAACTAACTATTCTCCCCGAAGATGTTTCTTACTAACCATGTAATATAACATAACTAGTTGGGCACTTCTCTGATAAAGCACTAATGACCCTACGCCTGGTCTCCACGCATGCCCCGGTGCTTACATAACCGAGAGGGTATTCGGACACACTCCGGACTATCGGTCACGAGGTTGAAGTGAAAAGGTCCGCCATGACAAACGATCTACAATCCGGCTAGAAGGCATTTTACATGTCATTTTAAATTACATAGTCAATTTGACTTGGTATATTCTTCTTCGATACCATCCAACAGGCTGTCTAATTTACAAATCCTGTTAGAATATAATGGCCAGCTCTACCTGGCCGTACACTAAACTGACAGGGATCTGCTTCCCATTGGGCCCCACAGGTCCGACCTCGGGCATGTGGTTTGGGTCAGCCTTCGTGTACCGCGTCTTCACCATGGCCTAGGCCTCCCTGGCGCCTTGACGGCAGGCCGATATCTTCCATAATCGGAAGCGCCGCCGTGCTCCCTTCAGCTTCTCTGCAAGCTCTCCAAGGCCTTCTGGCATGGAGACGGATGGCCACAAAGGTTCGGCGACGCCTTGCATCACCGCCCGAACTCGTTCGTGCGGTTGTGATAACTTCGGGAAGAAGGTCACACAGAGAACCGGCATTTCCTCCGCAGCCGACCTGTTAGCATACCTACGCATATAACTCCGTCAATCGATCGCCTCGCGGAACTCTTTTTTCGAAGTTCGCTCAAGCACTTACTAAAAATGCCGCGTGGCCGGCCGCTGATTCTCCTTTACGGAGTCCGACAACTGAGCACGAACATCCTTTAGTTCCTCGCCTAGCTAGGTGTTGGCATCTTGAAGCTTGTTCTTCTCTTGCCTCACCCTCGTAAGCACGCTCTCACCGGCCTTTAACTGGCGCAAGAGTTGCTGCTTGTCCGGATCAGCTCCGGCGCCATCTGCATCAATTATTGTCGATTGCACACATGCCGCACTTCACAACATACTTATCTCTGTCAAGCATATATTACCATAGGGGCTTCTGGGCCTTCCTCAAGCGGCTAGTGCGGCCTCAAGTTGGGCTTTGCACTCTTCCACTCACAGGATAGTTGGGTATTCTTTTCTGTAAGATCCTGCATAACAAATGATCCTTAAATCAGTTATTCTAACTGTTTCAAGTCTCGGGGGCTACTGACATATATAACCATCAAATTTTCTCACCCGTATGTCTTTTACATACTACTATGTGGCTCTGGCTAGACCATTTTGAGCAGCACGGAGGTACGCATCTCCCGTATTAAAGGCGTCCAACGCCTCTTGGAAAAAACAAGCGTCACGAAGAACAGTCCGGCGACGCCTGTGGTTCATGGCACTCTCCACCTCGCAATTGGTGGCGGACAGTCCGTCCGCATCCTCTGTCGGAGGAGCGTCCGGTGCGTGCCCCGTGTTCGCCTCCGCTTCCGGACCCGGCCTTGAAGCCTGGCCGGTGCATATAGTCCGGCGGGCGCTCTTCTTCCTGAAGAGAGCATGAGCGTTAGTATGCCTTGAGGGCATAAACCCTGGGCATTAACATTGCACGCCGTACTGTTGTGCCAGCGTCTCGATCCGGTCCGCACTTCTTTTTAGCCCGCTGGGCCTCGATGGCCCTTGTTGGCTAGCCACCGCGGGCTCGGCCCTCCGCATCAAGGACTCCGCTGCAAAAAACGCCATTGGTATACGGCGATCAAAAATAAGCACGGATGGATCCTCTTGAAAGTACTGGGACTTCGGTCTCGGTTACCTTTGAGGCTAGAAGTAGTCCGGGATAATAGGACGTAATGGCCACTAAGGTGTTGTCCTTACTCAAATGATGAAACACCCCATCAGTCAGCTCCACACATAAGTCCAGGTCCTCTTGGGAGTCCGGGTCGAGGGACCGTTCCAGGTCCTCGGGTTGTGGAGGAGGGCTGTTTATCTCCTTCTGATGCGGCGTAGCTCCTGCGTTAAAATTGCTAGACTAAGTACTTAACTATGGGAATATGAAAACGGATGGGCAAGTGAAAGTGTTTGCTTACCCAGCATGGAGGATTGTACATAGAAAATCTGCCCCGTGGGTTGACACGGAGGAATTCCTCCTCCTCTCCCTTGTACAAAGCGGACAAGATCTCCATTAGAGTGGCAGCCGAATCCGGCCCCTTACGGCCGCACCGGGTGGCGTCGTCCTCCCCATTGAAATTCCACATGGGGTGGCCTCTGTACTGAAGCAGCTGCACCACCCACGTAATGCATGTGGCCATGACCTCGATCATGGTCAGTCCGGAATGAGCTAACAACCTTATCCGGCTCATCAGGTAAAGGACGTCCCTGTCATTTTCCTTCTGAGGGCTCCGTGGGTGCCAGCTCAGGCGCTTCTTCAAGGGAGCATTATCGAACTCAGGGAGGCCGATCCGTACAGGGTCTGGCAGAGGGACGTCTTCTATATAAAACCATTCTGAAGGCCAGTCTTCGGACGCCTTCTTTGGTGTTCCGGATAGATATCCGGTCCCGGCGATGCGCCATAGTTTGGCTCCGCCCACTTGATATATCGACCCCTCCTGAGAACGGGTCACGAGGCAGAACAACTTCTTCCACAGCGCGAAATGGGCCTCGATGCCCAAAAACAGCTCGCAAAGGGCTATGAAGCCCGCAATATGCAATATGGAGGCAGGTGTAAGGTTGTGTAACTGGAGGCCATAGAACTCTAGGAGCCCCCAGAGAAACTGTTGAATTGGAAATCCGAGCCCTCTTATTAAATAAGGGACAAGGCATACCCGCTCTCCTTTGGAGGGATTGGGGACGCTCTCCGCTTGCTCTCCGCCATTATAGGTGGCAATCCCGGCTCAAACTGGGACCATGTAAGCTGGGGGGAGAAGCCCCTTGGTTTGGAGCGATACTAGCTCACTGTGCGGGACGGAACACCTCTCTCAATCTCCAGGCTGAGGGCTAGGGGGCGAGAGGAGGAGCTGCGTTGACCGGCCATGATCGAATGGATCTCTGTCGAATGCGCTCCGATGAATACTCGCGGAGTCAAGATGGTGTGATTCGGATCTGAATCCCCGCCTCTTTTATAGGTGGCCCATTTGCACAGCTAGGGGGGTAAAATGAAAAAACACCCTGTCTTTTCGCATTCTTTTGACACGTGGAAGATGGCCATTATTGGGCACAGAAGCCAAGGAGCGCAACATTCACCAGAAGCCGGACACTATTCGACAGGTATATGGGATTTGGAGAAGAACCCGCCTTGCAATGCCGAAGACAAATCTGCGCGCCGGACTCATCATCATTGAAGCCTGGTTCGGGGGCTACTGAGGGAGTCCCTGATTAGGTGGTGTCCGGATAGCCGGACTATACACTTTGGCCGGACTCCTGGACTGTGAAGATACAAGATTGAATACTTCGTCCCGTGTCCGGATGAGACATTCCTTGGCGTGGAAGGCAAGCTTGGAGATACGAATATGTAGATCTCCTCCCATTGTAACCGACTACGTAACCCTAGCCCTCTCGGTGTCTATATAAACCGGAGGGTTTTAGTCCGTGAGGATCGAACAACAATGATACCATAGGCTAGCTTCTGGGGTTTAGCCTCTCTGATCTCGTGGTAGATCTACTCTTTTACTACCCATATCATCAATATTAATCAAGCAGGAGTAGGGTTTTACCTCCGTCGAGAGGGCCCGAACCTGGGTAAAAACATCGTGTCCCTTGTCTCCTGTTACCATCCGCCTAGACGCACAGTTCGGGACCCCCTACCCGAGATCCACCTGTTTTGACACCAACATGGACCTTCTGGATGTTTTGTTCTACCGCTAGTTGCACCGCCAGCCGACATGCCAGGACTTCCAGTAGCTCAGGATCGGAACTGGTGGGAAGGAACATACACGCCCCTCCCCCATATGCCCTAGCATGGTCCCCTGGGACAACTCCTCCTTCTCCTTTAACTTGCGGTGTTGAACTAGCTCCATCGGTGTTTACTTTGGTCTGGCTTAGCTCGGGCGGTTGCCATCCTCTAGCTGCTTCTGCTGTGAAATCTTGATATGACGCTCGTGCACCTCCCGCCACTCCCACATATGATCATCTACCCTCTCCGCCACTGCCTTTGCATCCAAAATTCTCTTGCCTTCGTGTGCCTAATTTCCTACAAGCCAAAGGCCATATAGGCACTAAATCATCGTCTCTCTATCAACATCGCATGCACCAGCGAGCCATTCTTGCAGCCAAGTGGAAATGTCACTTTAGGACCCACTCACTGCTACCTCTTGAGCTTGCGTTGGTTTTCCCCTGAAGAGGAAAGGGTGATGCACCAAAGTAGCGTAAGTATTTCCCTCACTTTTGAGAACCAAGGTATCAATCCAGTAGGAGACAACGCACAAGTCACCGAATACCTGCACAAACCATCAAGAACTTGCAACCAACGTGATAAAGGGGTTGTCAATCCCTTCACGGTCACTCACAAAAGTGAGATCTAATAAAGATAATAAAGTAAATATTTTTGGTATTTTTGATGTATATATTGAAAAGTAAAGATTGCGAAATAGTAAACGAGATTCAATAATATGGAAAAGAGACTTAATATAATGGAAAAGAGACCCGGGGGCCATAGGTTTCACTAGTGGCTTCTCTCGAGATAGCACGTATTACGGTGGGTGAACAAATTACTGCCAAGCAATTGATAACACTACAAAAAAAATACACTTCCGTGATTATACATGTTTGTCATAGTAGGTCGCATTTTTTGTCATGCATGTACATCCATGATGATTTTATGACATAATCAATATAGTCATACATGTGCTGTCGTAGAAGTGTTCCATGACATTACCAAAACTATCATCATGGAAGTGTCCACTTCCATAACGATAAATCGCGCGTCCCAGAAGTGCTTTCATCAAGGGTGACCGACACGTGGCATCCACCGTAACGGAACTCCGTTAAGCTATCGGGTCTGGTTTTGGATCCGATAACCAGTTAACAGCCCGGACCGATGGGGATTTTCCACGTGTAAAATCATCATTGGCCGCAGGAAACACGTGTTGCCTCACCGTTTTGGACAGATGTCATCCACTCATTGGACAGGAGGAGCCGATGATAGGTCAACATGTGGCATGGCCCAACAGTGGCCCATTCCGGTGAAAAAGGCCGGCCCAGTAAAAATTAGCAGGCCGGTCCATATAAGGCCTACTTGTGTCAGGTTCATTTAAGCCCACGGCCCATACGAGATGTGCCAAGTCGGCCCGTCAATGGCCCGTTAAAGATTTGACACCATTGTAGCCCATTGTCAGTTCGAGCCCGTTAACAGCCCGCTATCTATTTGGGCTCAATACCGGCCCCATGAGATTTCGACTTGTTAACGGCCCATTCAATGGATGGGCCAATTTTTAGGATGTACATCTTTCGGCCTTTTAGCGACCCATTTAAATGTTGGGCTAATTTCCGGCCCGGTGTGTCTTTTCACCGACTGATTGACCCATAAATCAGATGGGCCATTTGTAGTCGGACCTGAGTTTCGGCCTTTTATTGGCCCATTTAAGTGTTGGGCCAATTTCCGGCCCGGTGTCTCTTTCAGCCTGTTGACGGCCCATACATCAGTTGAGCTATTTGTAGTCGGACCTGAGTTTTAGCCTTTTAGCGATCCATTTAAGTGCTGGGCCAATTCCCGGCCCTTTGTGCCTTCTTCGGCACGTTAATGCACCATAAATGAGTTGGGCCATTTGTAGTCGGACCTTAGTTTTGGCCTTTTAACGACCCATGCCCTTCATGGTCCAATACCAGCCAGTTTCTCCTTAGGCTCGCTAATGACCCACAACACGCTTGGGCCATTTACAATATGACCTGACTTTCGGCCTCTTAGCTGCCCATGCTCTTCATGGTCCAAGTACAAGCCCGTTTTCTCTTCTTTCGCCTGCTAAAGGCTCATAAAGATAGTTGGGCCATATGTAGCCCAAACTTAGTACCGGCCAGTTAACGGCCTGTGGAATCAATTGGGCCCACCTGTTGCCCGCTTTGATGACGGCCTGTTAACGACCCGGGAGGTAAGAGGGCCGACCATTAACTTTCGGCCTAGTAACGGCCCATTACCTTAATGAGCCCACTAAAGTTCGTACATGACTTTAGGCCAAATTAGATAATTTGAGCCCATTGCGACATGCAATTATGCACATGACAAAAACAGATCAAGCAAAGGTACGGCATACATGGAATAACATTGCACATCCAGCATATATTACAGGAAATTACATCCACTCGGCAATCAAAGATTGATGCCAGTGCAAATAAATGAGCAGAACCTAACCATCTACAACATCACAATCGCAACCTCAAAGACGAGATGACGCCCATAAGCATGTGGGCAAGTTCTTGCTGCTTTGCTACACTGTCTCTGAAAACATTGATCAGTTGTTGTGTCACACGACTCTGCGCCTCTGAATCATCCACCATTTCCATCATTGCTTCAGCCATTAATTTGTTCACAAAAATACATTTATTCCGTTGCATTCGAGACAAAGGATACTGAACAGATTCAGATGGCGATTTTGGCAGGCTTGTATTATTGTTAGTGGAGAGTGTCTCGACCACTGCATCATAACATAAATTAGGAAGGGAACCAAACAGATTAATCATAAGTTATTGCCATATTACCTGGCCTAGATTTATTGGAAGAAACAATGGGGTTGCCTTGCTGTTTTCAGAGTTTGTCTTCTTATCTTCAGCAGCCTGCACCAAATTAACGCACTAGCATTGCTTTCATTGGCCAAGTAAGATAATAGGAAAGCAACATTGACACAATGAACATTTGGGCAACTAGCCTACACCAAATTAACACAATATGGCACAACTATCATCAGCCAGGTAAGGTAATATGAAAACAACATTGACACAATGAATGAATGGGCAACCAGAGAAGCACTACAATTCAGTAATGTGCGTGATATGAGATAGTACACTCATGCAGCTAATTATGCAAAACTACCAGGAAGTTTTCCTTACAAAAATCAACATTGGTGCCTTTAACATTTTGCTACAACTAATGTTAGATCAGATAAAGGTTAACGAGCTAGTCAAGTAGAGGCATACTAGTGACAATCTGTTTGTCTATGTATTCACACATGTATTATGATTCCAGCTAATACAATTCTAGCATGAATAATAAACATTTATCATGATGGAGGTAATACCCTACTTCCTGCTTGATTGATCTTGATGATATGAGTATTACAAGAGTTGATCTACCACGAGATTAGAGAGGCCAAACCCTAGAAGCTAGCCCATGGTATGATTGTTGTTGTTGTGTCCTACGGACTAAACCCTCCGGTTTATATAGACACCGGAGGGGGCTAGGGTTACACATAGTCGATTACAGAGAAGGAGATCTACATCCGAATCGCCAAGCTTGCCATCCACACCAAGGAAGTCCCATCCGGACACGGGATGAAGTCTTCTATCTTGTATCTTCATAGTCCAACAGTCCGGCCAAAGTACATAGTCCGGCTATCCGGACACCCCCTTATCCAGGACTCCCTCAGTAGCCCCTGAACCAGGCTTCAATGACAATTAGTCCGGCGCGTAGATTGTCTTCGGCATTGCGAAGCGGGTTCCATCTCCGAATACTGCAAGATAAATTCCGAACACAAGGACCGTGTCCGGCTCTGGAAGACAAATTTCATATACCACCGTAGAGAGAATAATGAACAACGAATCTAATCTGCTGACAACTCTTCGTAGTGTGACATCACGCCACGGCCCGGTAATTATTCGAACCGTTTTCTACAACCTGCTTCCGCACACATCGCGAGGTGGTTTCTTTGGCATGTCTTGTCAAAGCAGAGATCGTGTCCCCTTATCGCGGAATCTCCATCAATACGGGTATGGGTAACCCAACCAGCGCCATCAATCGAGGCGCTTGAAAAATAAGAGATTTCGAGAGGCAAGTGGGGAGGCGCACATTCTGCATCGCCTTTATAAAGGGACAAGGATCTCCCGTTTCTACCCACGCCTTCTTCCTCCTTTGCTCATCCATTCTCGCACTCTCGAGCCCCAGCGCCCAAGTTCTCACCTTCTCCGACGACCGCAGCATGTCCGGAGCGGGAGGCAAGTGGATGGCCTCCTCTGCATCCTGAGAGGAGGACATTACCAACTTCAGTGGCGGATACACTGCCGAGCATCGCGCACAAGCTTCCGGTAGAGGGACAGATCACCCCCACCCCAAAGTCTCGGGAGAGAGTAGTATTTCTCCCTCATTTTGTCCGCGGACTAGGATTTCCACTCCACCCGTTTGTCCGCGAGCTCATGTGTTACTACGGGCTAGATTTCCACGATCTAGCCCCGAATTTTGTCCTCAACATCTCGGCGTTCATCGTCGTGTGTGAGGCCTTCCTCCACATCAAGCCCCATTTCGTCCTGTGGCTGCAAATCTTCTGCATGAAGCCGAAGATCATGAGCGGCCAACAGGCGGAGTGCGGAGGTGCCATGGTGGGCAGGATGCCCAACGTCACATGGCTTGACGCCTCCTTCGTGGAAACCATAAAAGGGTGGCAATCAGGGTGGTTCTACATCACCTTGCCGTGCGACGCCAACTGGGTGGCGGCCCCCAAATTCAGATCCGGAATCCCCATGCGGCTCACTTCTTGGGAAAAGAAGGGCCTGGCCTGGGGCGAACCGACAGAGCTGACCGGACTCAAGACCTGCATAAGAAGTATGAGGGACAAGAAGATCAATCTTGTCAACATGGTCCAGGTCATGCTCATTCGCCGGACTCTCTCGTGTCAAAGACGGGCATTTGATATGTTGGAGTTCGACCCGGCCGAACACCAGATGCTGTTGGAACTCTTCGACACGACGCGCAAAGAAATCTGGAAGGTGTTGTTGAAGACTGGCGAAGTTCCTCCTCCCCTTTCTGAGGACCGTGGGCTCAGGGCAACGCGCCTCGCCAATCCGGTAAGTCCTCTGATTTTCACAAGATGTTCCTTTCCCAGTACATTCGTGGAAAGGTTTTTAAGTCACCATGCTGACCAAACATGATTGGGTGGAAACGGCGGAGCAGATTGACTATCCGGCTCCGCTGCCTGAGGACCCAGCAGACGCACTCCTGACGAAGATGCTGGTTCTGGCGCCTTACAAGGTGCCGGAGAAAAAGGCCGAAAAGAAGGCCACGGGGACCCGGAAGGGTCTTCGGCATGACGCCGCAGCCGACACCCCGCCAGAAGAGGACGAGGTGCACTCCTCCCATGAAGGGGAGGATAGAAAGAGGAAGGCCTCCTCAACCGAGGGGGCCGAAGGGTCCAAGAAGGCGGCCGCGGGGACCAGAAAAGGTCTCCGGCGCAGGGTCGTGATCGACTCGTCATCCGAGGATGATGAGGAGGACTCCCCCCACGGAGACGGGGGGAAACATGAGGAATTGCCTCCTCCCCGCACTGGGGAGGAGAAGAAAAGGAAGGCCGCCCTGTAGGGGGAGGCTGGGACGCCGAAGAAGGGAAAGGCATCCCTTCCTGATCACTCCACTACCGCCGCTTCTGACGAGAAGTGGCTGCCGAGGCAAGCCTGGGCGAGGTCGTGGCATGTCTGCATTATGTAATACTTTTTCATGCAACTTTGACCTCGTGGTTTGTAATAACGCTGAACACGTATATGCAGTCCGGCCGGGTCCAATCTCGGGGTGCCCTCTTCGGAGGAGTCTCTGGACGAGTCAGGGGTGAATTCAGTCCCGATGGCCACCTCCCCACGACCTGCGGATGACACCGAGGTGTTGTCCCGAAGGATGCCAGAGCAGGAGGCGACGGTTCCAGAGACGCCCCCCGGCAAAATCCCAGACGCCGGGCGCATGGGGGGTAAGACCCCCATGGATTATGCTGATGGGAGGCACAACAAGTCTGGCTCCCAGCCGGTTACTGCACCGGAGCCTCCAAAGGTTCCGGATTCCAGTAGGCAGCCCCTCGCGAAGGAGGGCGAGCCGGTCGTGCCGACGACCTCCGCCCAGCCGGAGGCATCAGACGATTTGTTGGAAGTGCTTCGAGGTGCTTCTATAACCGATGAACACCGTACTCTTATGAGTACGGTGATTGAGAAGGTTCGGTTCGCCAAGAGCGGATTGACCGAAGCCTGCACCAGCCTACTAACAGGCTTTGAGGTAAGTAATGAAAAAGTGTGAGGAAATATCTCCTGGTAGACAGTAGCCCGTGATACTCTAGTTGGTGTTCGGAAGGAAAAGCCAAACGGAGGGTCAACTAAAAACCACAGGAAGCTAATAGTACTTGTCTATGTTAACAAGCAGACATTGGTGCTGACCGCCGCTTCGCGCACAGCTGAAGTTGCCGGACTCAAGTGCGACCTGGGGCAGGCCGAAGAAGAGCTTGGCCTCGTGAAGAGGCAGCTCGAGGAGAACAAAGGTTAGTAAAACCCTGTCCATATGTTATATAAAGAGAAAAATTGGCGATGCTAACAAAGAGCATCATTATTTTTAACAGGGGCCACGACCGAAGTGGCGGCCCAGAAGAAAGCGTTGTCCGAGGCCGAAGCCAAGGCGGCCACGGAGCGCACCGAGCGTGAAAAGCAAGATGCTCGGGTGGGAGAGGTGGAGCAAGAGCTCCAGGAGCTCGGCAAGAAGTTCGAGTCCTTGGAGCATGACTTCAAGACGCACGACTCTGAGCTTGCGAAGGCCCACCAGAGCGCGGCAGACGCCAAGGCCGAAGCCCAAAAGGCCCTCCAGGAAATCCAGGCGGACAAAAAGATAGCGGAGGGGAATGCATTCTTTATGCAAAGCAAGCATGTGGAGGAGTCATTTCTTTTACTTACACAAATCCGGAGCTCTCCAGGGGCATTCACAGATCTGCTGCGCAGCATTTTGGATGCCGCGGAGTTCTATCGCGCTGAAGAGGGGAGCTCCACAGAGAAGCTGTTCTGGTCCCAATATACTGGGACCGAACACCCGATGCCTCTAAGTGACCAACTGAAGCAATTGGTCGAACTCCACAATGCGGCCGAACAGGCCATGAAGGACCTCATAGTCCGGATGTGGCTTGGCGAGCCTCGCCCGCAGCTACTTTGGCACGAGTGAAGCGGATGGTGCATGCACTGTCCATGGCTAGAATTTATCAAGTAGTCTCAGATGTATTGAGGGTGTCCGACGGCCTCTGCCTGCCAAGATGCATTGGGCCAAACTGGATCTTTGAGAAGCTCGTGAAGGATGGACCCCCGGAGGGTAAGGACCATCGCTACCCCGAAAAATATTATGATGGCGTTATGAAAGGCGCTCGGCTTGTGGCAAATGAATGTCCTAAGAACATAATTTTTGAGTGAATGTACTCATGTCGTCTTTGTAATATGAGAACGAGTTTGTTGCGCTATATACCGCTTTGTTTGATTTAAAATATTACCTTCTCTACGACCGTTTATCAAAATCTGAAAGTAGGCCAGTCGTTGGCTTCCGCCCCCTTGTAACTAGTACTGGAGTGTTCGTGGAAAACCCAAACACTCTTTATCCAAATTCTTGGTCCTTTAAGGAGGTGTTTAGCACAGCGAACAAGGCAATCGGAATATTCGGCTTTATAACTCTCACTTGGCCATAGAAGTCTATAATTTTTAATTTCGGCAAAGCCCCTAGTATTCGGAAGGCCGAACTGGGGCGCTATACAGTCCTAAATCGGGCAAGGCCGATTCCTCGCCTTAAGCGGAAAAAATCTTTAAGGATTTAGTACCTCGCGAACAGCGACCGGCTCTCGCCGCATCATGACGGTCAGTTTTCGGCCTTCTCTACTGAGGTGCTCGTCCGGAAGAACCGAGACACAATCGCAGTAGTTCTCCCTACGCTACCTTAGCCGATATAACGAAACGTAAGGTACCAAAACAAGGGAGTCGGGCTAACCCAACTATTGACCCAAGACATGATTCGGAGCTGATGCATATAATGCTATAAGTTCGGGGTGCCGCACTGTCGAAAGTGTTCGGACTTTTCTTGCCATATTATGGGGCTCGATAAGAAGCCCCTGGCAAACTGAGCGTACCAAAATGTACGGATGCAATATTAAATAAATATTCAAGGGAAAATATGAAGATATTAGTAAGAAGCTGATGTTGTTATACCATTTCCCATTGTTATTTGTATAATACGTCAAGGCGTATGTTTACAATTAATGCATTAAGCGAAAACAAAGAGGACGATTTGACATGTCCTGTCCAAGGGTAGGATGAATGCAGGTATGTAAAACAAGTATAACGATCATTAACAGAGACCACCTGGGTACTCCCTTGTGTGCAAAGCCTCTTGCCTCCTTGGTGTTCCCTCCTGTAGTGAGTCCGGTTATCCGATCTGCCTGAAGGGGCTGCCCGAAAGTAGGGTCCTAAAAGAAAGAAACAAAAATGGTATGCGGCTGAACCGCACTGCAGGCCGCATTATCGTCTCGCCTCCACCTATGCCCATGGTATTTGAAGTGCGTATTTGTGTACGCGTGGCACGAACGCCGCCTGAATGGGGCTGGGGTGGAGGCCGAATTGCTAATCGAGCTGTTGGCGTGCCTGACGGTCCTGTTGCGGGGTTCTCCAGACTCGCTTGACGGTGTTCGGGGTTGTCCTTGCCGGATTGGCTGTTTGTCGAAGGAGGCTGCTTTGTACTTCTACCGCGAGGGCCGCAGTGTGCTCTTCCGTACGGAGGGAGAGGTCTATGTTTCCATTGACTGTTATAACCTTGCGAGATCCTGGCACTTTGAGCTTGAGGTATGCATAGTGTGGTACCGCATTGAATCGAGCAAACATGGTTCGTCCAAGTAGTGGTTGATAGCCACTACGGAAAGGGACGATATCGAAGATTAACTCCTCGCTTCGGAAGTTATCCGGAGATCCGAAGACCACTTCCAATGTTATTGAGCCCGTACAGCGGGCCTCTACCCCTGGAATTACACCCTTGAAGGTGGTTTTGGTGGGTTTGATCCGTGAGGGATCGATGCCCATTTTGTGCACTGTGTCCTGATAAAGCAGGTTCAGGCTGCTGCCACCATCCATGAGGACTCGTGTGAGGTGGAATCCGTCGATGACCAATATGGCTGAGCCGCCGCGACGGATGCTGGTGGGATGGTCCCTACGATCAAAGGTGATTGGGCAGGATGATCATGGGTTGAACTTTGGGGCGACGGGCTCCATCGCATAGACGTCCCTAAGTCCATGCTTTCGCTCCCGTTTGGGGATGTGAGTGGCATAGATCATGTTCACCATTTTCACCTGGGGGGAAATTTCTTCTGTCCCCCAGTGCTCGGACGCCGGGGCTCCTCGTCATCATCATTGTGCAGCCCCTTGTCCTTGTTCTCGGCATTTATCTTGCCGGCCTATTTGAACACCCAGCAATCTGTATTTGTGTGATTCGCTGGTTTATCGGGGGTGTCATGAATCTGGCACGAGCGATCGAGTATGCGGTCCAGACTGCGCGATCCCGGATTGTTTCTTTTAAACGGCTTCTTCCGTTGACCGGATTTGGAGTTGCTGAATCCGGCATTGACTGTCGTATCTTCGACATTGTCGCCATTGTTCCGACGCTTGTGTCTGTTGCGTCGTGGCTTGCAGTTACTGTCACAGATATCTTAAGTGCCAGAGTTTCCTGGCGCGGTGTTACTCCGAGCCAGCCAGCTGTCCTCACCCGCGCAAAAGCGGGTCATTAGTGTCGTGTGGGCCGCCATGGACTTCGGTTTTTCTTGGCCGAGGTGTCAGGCAAGCCACTCGTCGCGGATATTATGCTTAAAGGCCGCCAGGGCCTCTGTGTCCGGACAGTCGACAATTCGGTTCTTTTTAGTTAGGACCCGAGTCCAGAATTTCCTGGCTGACTCTCCGGGCTGTTGGGTGATGTGACTTAAGTCATCAGCATCCGGTGGTCGCATGTAGGTGCCCTGGAAGTTATCGAGGAATGCGTCCTCAAGATTTTTCCAACTGCCAATGGAGTTTACCGGCAGGCTATTCAGCCAATGTCTGGCTGGCCCTTTAAGCCCGAGTGGGAGATACTTGATGGCATGTAGATCATCACTGCGAGCCATGTGAATGTGGAGAAGAAAATCCTCGATCCACACCGCGGGGTCTGTTGTGCCATCGTATGACTCGATGTTGACGGGTTTAAACCCTTCTGGGAATTCATGTTCCATTACTTCATCAGTGAAGCAGAGGGGGTGTGCGGCGCCTCTGTCATGACGCAGTCCGATTAGGTCTGGTCGGTTATGTTCGGCCCGGCCGGATTTATTAGTATTGTATCAGGTATGACGATCAGCGTCATGAGCTATGGCGCGCCCCCGTGATCCGTAGATCGATCTTGGTTGTCCTGCGTTGTTTTCCAATATGTCTCGCAGGTCCTGCGTATTGCCCCGGGCCGTAGTGAATCAGTGTGGGGGTGCTGGCTGGTATCCGGCCTGGTATGTCGGTTTATCCCGTCCACGGGGTGGCCGGTCTGCCTCATCTTGTGCTGGAAGTTCAGGCTCTTCGGCCTCTTCTTCTAGCGATTTATGCTTTGGATATCCCCTGATGGGGGGCTCGAGTCCGTATTCCTCGGCCACCAGGACTTCGGTCCATCTGTCTGCGAGCAGATCTTGATCAGCTTGGAGCTGCTGCTGCTTGTTTTTCAGGATTCTTGCAGTGGGTATAAGCCGGCGCTTGAAGCGCTCCTGCTCTGTGGGATCCTCCGGTACGCCGAATTCGTCGTCACCGAGGCTCATCTAGTCTTCGAAGGTAGGCATATAGTTATCGTCCTCCAAGTATCCGTCCGTCGCCTGGTCATCTAGGCTGACCTGCCCATGTTCTTGTTCGGCTTGCTCGAAGGTAGGCTGATCAGGATTGTATCCCTCTTCGGCGCCATCTGGATTATTTTTCGCTTCAGTGCCGGTATTGCTGTGGCGGGGCTTGGAGCGGCGCCGATGACGCCCATGCTTTGATTTCTTCCCCGAGGGGTTATCTCCTATTGCCTCATGGCCATTGTTTTCTTTGGGAGTATCCACCATATATATATATATATCGTATGAAGAGGTGGCTGTCCAGCACCCTGTGGGCGGTGGTTCTTGTTCCTCTCCCGCATCGTCGTCTATGCCATCGATGTCTTCGGAGTCAAAGTTAAGCACGTTGGTCGAATAATCGACCGTGGTTATTAAGTGGGTGGTGGGTGGGTAACGAATTTCTTCGTCGTCAGCTTCCCACTCGAGCAGAACATAGTTGGGCCAGGAATCTCCTGACAGAGAGAGAGACCTTAATAAATCTAGCACATCTCCGAAGGGTGAGTGCTGAAAGATATCCGTGGCGGTGAACTCCATAAACAGAGCCCAATTAGATTCGATGGGCACGGATGCGCGCAGTCCGGAACACACGGCCGGAGACAAGTCCGGGGGTCCGGAGATACAGATTCCTTTAGGAGAGGAGTCTGTGTTTGGCTCCAACGCCGATGAGTGTGCGGCCTCCGGGGCGGGGTCCATCCACCCATCCTCAGAAGGCACGACCTGCTCTGGAACGAAGTCCGGAGCCGTAGCAGGCACGGTGTTCCGAATACTGTCCGACGGCAGATCTAGGTCTTGCATGTTGTCCGTGTCAAAACCGGCGGATCTCGGGTTGGGGGTCCCGATCTGTGCGTCTAGGCTGATGGTAACAGGAAGTAAGGGACACAATGTTTACCCAGGTTCGGGCCCTCTCGATGGAGGTAAAACCCTACTTCCTGCTTGATTAATATTGAAGATATGAGTAGTACAAGAGTGGATCTACCACGAGATCATAGAGGCTAAACCCTAAGAGCTAGCCTATGATGGTATGGTTGTAATTGTGATCGGCCTTCTAAGGACCAACATCTCGGGTTTATATAGACACCAGAGAGGGCTAGGGTTTACATGGAGTAGGTTACAAGGAAGGAAACACAATATCCGGATCACCAAGCTTGCCTTCCACGCAAAGGAGAGTGCCATCCGGACACGGGACGGAGTCTTGAGTCTTGTACCTTCACGCTTCAATAGTCCTGATGATGTATATAGTCCGGTAGTCCGGATACCCCCTAATCCAAGACTCCCTCAGTAGCCCCTGAACCAGGCTTCAATGACGATGAGTCCGGCGTGCAGTCTTGTCTTCGGCATTGCAAGTCGGGTTCCTTCTCCGAATACTCCAAAGTAATTATCGAACACGTAGATCATGTCCGGATCCACAAGATGATTTTCACATTTGATTGTAGGGAACATAGCATAAATCCGATCTGCTGGCAGTCTTTGTACGCCGTGCCCTTGTATCGTGGCCTGGTCCAACACGAACCAGTGTTTCTCTCCCCACCTCGACTCGCGCTGCGAGGCAATTTTATTAGCACGTCCTGCCAAAGCAGAGATCGTGTTCCTCTTATTACGGGATTTTCCATCAATATGGGCGTGTGTGACCCCACGACAAACGTTGGTATGACTTCGTGTATTTTTGGATAAGCCTCAAGCGGTCATGCTGAGGCCTCTTGATATTGACCCCCTTTATAAAGGGATCGAGGCCTATGCCTCTTTTCCACCTCCCCTGCACCTTCTCGCACCTCGAGCTCCAACACCCAAGACCTAAGCTCCAACAGCCCATATCCTCCAATACGCCCGGATCCAACCCTAAAGGCCAGTGGGTTGCCTCCTCGATCCAAGAGGAGGACATTACGAGGCTTAGGGAGGTCGGATACCTGACCGCCGATATCCAGCACAGGCTTCCTGCTCCAGGGCAGGTTATCCCTACACCGGAGCCCAATGAGAGCGTTGTGTTTGTCCCTCACTTCCTCCGCGGCCTGGGCCTCACCCTCGACCCCTTTGTGAGGGGGCTCATGTTCTGCTATGGGTTGGATTTTCATGATCTGGCTCCGGACGCTATCCTCCATATCTCGTCGTTCATTATTGTGTGCGAGCCTTTTCTCCTCGTCACCCCACACTTCGGCTTATGGCTCGAGACCTTCATTGTGAAGCCGAAGATGATCGAGGGGTGACATGCGGAGTGCGGAGGTGCAATAATAAGCAGGAAGGCCGATGCCCCATGGCCAGAGGGTTCTTTTCCGGAAGTATCCGATGAGTGGCAACGGAGGTGGTTTTACATTACAGCTCCCAGAGGCACAAAGTGGGTAGCCGCCCTCGAGTTCCGTTCGGGCCGTCCGTCACAGTTGGCGTCATGGACCGACGCAGGACGGAATTGGGGGCCCACCAGTGATGTTCCAATACTACAGAGCCGTATCCTGGAGCTTATCGAGAGAGACATAAATCTTGGCAGCATAATTCAAGTAAAGCTAATCCGATGGATGTTGCCGTGCAAACGTCGGCCTCTCCGGATGTGGGAGTTCAATCGGGAGGGTCCGCAGACTATTAAGCACTTCTTCGGCCTGAAGCTTGAAGGGATGTGTAAATTATTCTTCGACCACAAGTAAAGTGTCCTGACACCACCGAGGATGCAGGCCTAAGCTGCAATCGCCTAGATACCCAAGTAAGTAACCTTAAAGCCGACACTTTGTTTATATTTGTCATAACCATTATTCTGAAAACCCTCCGTGGCCAGGAATGGCTCAACAAGGCGGAGAGAATCAGGTGTCCGGCGCCACTTCCTGAAGGCTCGCCTGGTCCAACCGTTGCCAAGATGCTTGGCCGGGTGCTCAGCAAAATGCCCTCAGGGAAAGGCGAAGGAAAGGGCAGTGAAGCCGGACTTCACACACTACGCATCCGGACCGGGGGAATTGATTTCTCCCCAAAGGAGGATAGTCGGGGAGGGGAATCTGAGGCCACCTCCCCTCGCGGGAAGAAAAGGGCCGCCTCCGGTGACTAGGAGATGGAGATGCCCAAATAGGGGAAGAAAGTGTCCCCGGGGGGCTCTGTCTCGACGGGCGTTCTCGCCGCGTCACGTCCGCCAACGGGCCAGCCCTCGACCGAGCTGTAAGTTAATCACTATTCCGAGGGTACTGCGTTTCTCCGAGATCAATAACCAGGATTTGTCTTTTGCAGTCCGGCTAGCAGCTCTCCTCAACAGAGTTCGTCTTCGGGGGATCTTCCTTTTGAGATGATCGAGAGCGAGACCCCACCCACCTCTCCACCTCATGAAGCGGGCGACACTGAGGTGTCATCATGGAGGAGTCCGGATCTGCAGAAGCCGGAGGCCAATACGTCAGTCGCCCTGAGCCCGGAGCATTTGGCTTCCACGGAGGGAGACGAGAAGGGTCCGGCACAGTTCGATGCCCGGCCGGACGTACTGATAGGTCTTCTGGAGCGAGCTGCGCTCTCGGCGGAGCACCGCTCATTAACGAGCGCGGTGCTTAAGAAGATTTCATCCGCTATAAGCGGTTTGAATGAGGCATTTACGAGCCTGCTCAGATGCTTTGAGGTATGTAGTAAAAAATGCACTATTTTTTGCTGTGAGGCACGCGCTAGGTGTGCTCCATATGGATAGTGGCCCCTCAGACTCTGGTTGACCACCATAGGCGGCAAACGGGGGATCATATAGTAATGGCTGTGTTGTACATGTGCGCAGGTGTCTAAGGATCCGGCAGCCGACCAGTCTATTGAAGTTGCCGAACTAAGGAGGCAGATCGGATCTATCGATGCCGATATCACGTTGGTGAACAAATGGTTGGACGAGTCACAGGGTATGTGCTCTACTTCCCTTATTATGTTGTATAGGAAAATGTGATAGGGGCATAATATTAATGCAATGTGTTTGTACTGCAGATGGTGCTGCTGCTGTGGAGGCCCTGAGGGCGGAACTTGCTCAGGCCAAGGAACAAGCTCGGGCTAGCAATGCGGCTGCCCTAAAGGCGGCCGAACAATTGAGAGCCGAACAGGCTGCTCATCGCCGAAGCAAGGAAAAGATAGCCGAAATGGCTGTGGAATTAAAAAATGCCGCCGACCGGTATGTACTCCTTGAAAAGGAGAATAAGCCTAGCTCGGCCGAGCTGGACAAGGCACTTAATGCCACCAAGGAGATGCGGACCGAGATCCGGGGTATGCGGGAGGAGCTCCAACAGGCTGACAAAATCGTGGCTGGGGGCTCCTACTTACTACAGACGAAATTTTTGGATCCGAAGTATGCTCCCCTGGATGGACGCTGGAGTCCGGCTGACGCATATGCAGACTTGGCGAATAGTACGGCTGAGGCTGCCAAGTTCTTCGAGGATCAAGGTGATAAGGAAGTGGAGAAGCTTTTCTGGTCGTAATTCAATGCTCCCACTCGCCCGCTGCCGTTAAATGAGAAGATGGCTGCTGTGGTGGAGCTTCACAGGCTGTCCGGGCTTGCAACGCGGTCTGTAATAGACCCTCTTTGGCCGAAGGGGCCTAAGCCGTAGAGATACGTTGGTTTGGTGCAACAATTCCTTGGGGCTGTGCCTCAGATCGATGCCATGAGGAGGTTGGCGTGCATAGAGGGTGCACGAATGGCGCTTGCTCGCCTTAAAGCCTATTGGACGGATATGGAGGCCACCATTGTAGCGACCCAGTATTCGGCAGGAGGCCAATATCCGGCCGAGCACTACTTGGCGCAGGTCACAAAAGGTGCCCGGCTAGTAGAGGCGTAGTGCTCGAAGAATGTCTTGTTTGAGTGATAAATCGAATCATTGTAAAACAATGTTTATTTTGACTATGAGGCTATATTTATACTTTTTGCCTGAAAAGATGATTGTGTCCCCTCTGCGGCCGTTTTTATATATGTATATAAGTAATCTGAAAGTTAGCAGTCATTGGCTTCAGCCCCCACGCATACAATTGAGGGGTGTTCGCGAAAAATATGCTTAATCACACTTGATCAATTGTCTTGGTCCATTAAGGAGGTGATCGCACGTCGAACTCGGCAACTGGACTATATAGTTATAACACTTTTGCTTAGCCGTGGGAGTCTAAAGGTGGGGCTACTATGTAGCCCCTGGTACCTTCACGTGCATCCGAATACGGGCGCATATGTACATGGCCGGGAAACGGGCCTTCATTAATGCGGAGGAATCCTAAAGATTCCGGTGAGTCTTCAAGTGGTTGAACAGTCTCGCCATTGCATCATGACGATTGGTTTTGCCGCTTTCTACTGAGGTGCTCATCCAGAATAACCAGGGCACAATCGCAGTAGATCTCCTTTGGCCGCCTTAGCCGATAATAACGGAATGTAAGAAAGCAAACCCAGGAGCCGGGCAAACCCAACATTTAACCAAAGACATGATTCGGAGCTGATGCATATAAGGCCAAACTCGTGACGCCGAACACTCCCGAAGGTATTTGGGCTTTATAACAGAAGATGGGCACAAGAATGCCCATTCATTATTAACCCTGTGTTTCCAGGTACGTGCGGTAATCTATCGTGGCGAAATGCCAATGACGACAGTATCCTCTATGGGTATGGAACCCATGGGATGGTTAAACAACAAGAGGCAATAGAAAAGGTTTACGCAGGGCTTAATCTAAAAAGAAACCTATTGAACGGGGCCTCGCTTGCTGCGTCTCGCGCCTTTGTCTCCGCAGTGCAGATCTCCCGGAAGGGTATCGCGCTTAATGTTGTCTCGCTTAAAAGGAAAACTCGTAGGAGAGTACAACGTAAGTATGCGATGGATAGTAAAAATGTAAGATGTTGGCCTGCCAATAAGGTTGAGCCAAGTGTGGGGTTGTGTTAAATATTTATAGCCCCTGGTGTCCTCTATGGGATTACATATACGGTGCCCTGGTTTAATTTTATCCGGGCTACCAGAGTCGTCTAACCATGTTTGTGGTCTTAATGACCAGTCATGTTTTCTGATATTGGAGGCCTCTTATAGTCCGGCCACCAGGGCCGTCGTGTGTTCCTCTATGCGTGAAGAGCGCTCTGTGATTCCGCTAACGGTGATGACGCCATGTGGACCGGGCATCTTGAGTGTAAGGTAGCCATAGTGCGGCAATGCGTTGAAGCGGGCGAAGGCCGTTCTTCCAAGCAGTGCATGACAGCCGCTTTGGAAGGGTGCAATGGTGAAGAGTAGTTCTTCGCTTCGAGTTGCACAGGAGCTAAATGTTACCTCCGTACGATGGAGCCCCTGCCGTAGGTTTCAATGCCTGGTATCACCCCTTCAAAGGTGGTGTTGCTTTGGCTAATTCAGGATGGGTTTATCCTCATCCTGCGGACAATGTCCTCGTATATTAGATTGATACTACTGCCGCCGTCCATGAGGACACGGGTGAGACGGTATCCGTCGATGATTGGGTCAAGCACCAAGGCCTCTGATCCTCCGCGTCGATACTAGTTCGGCCGTCCGTGTGATCGAAGGTGATCGGATAAGACGTCCAGTAATTAGGTGTGGGTACGATGGGCTCTATAGCGTGCGCATCTCTGAGCACGCGTTCATGCCCTATCGTGGATGTGTGAGTCGCGTGGATAATGTTTACTGTTTTAACCTCTGGCGGGAATTTTTTCTGTCCCGCAGTTTTCGGCTGGCGAGGTTCATCCTCGTCTTCACTTGGAGTTTCCCTCCCCTTGTGTTCGGCTTTTAATTTTCCGGCCTGCTTGAAGACCCAGCATTCTCTATGCGTGTGGTTCGCAGGTTTCTCTGGTGCTATGAATTTGGCACAGCCTCATCCCAGGACTTTCTCGCTTTCGAGAACCGGACGGTCCCTCTTTACTGCCTTTAAATGGCTTCTTTTGCTGATCAGGTCGAGAGCCCCTGAATCCGGCATTGACCGTTGTGTTGTCCGGGCTCTCTTCCATGTTTTGGCGTCTGTGTTGATTACGCCGTGGCTTCCCATTGCCATCCCTTATTTCGGATGTGCTGGGGTCGCTGGTGCCTTTACGGGCTAGCCAGCTATCTTCACCCACGCAAAAGTGGGTCATAAGGCTTGTTAAGGCTGCCATTGTCCTTGGCTTTTCTTGGCCGAGGTATCTGGCGAGCCATTCGTCGTGGATGCTGTGTTTGAATGCCGCTAAGGCTTCGGCGTCCGGACAATCGACAATTTGATTCTTCTTAGTGAGGAATCTGTTCCAAATGTTGCGGGCGGACTCTCCGGGCTGTTGAATTATGTGACTTAAATCGTCCGCATCTGGAGGCCGGACATAAGTCCCTTGAAAATTGGCCCTGAAAGGGTCCTCGAGTTCCTCCCAACTCCCAATTGAATTTTCGGGGAGACTTTTCAACCAGTGTCGAGCTGGTCCCTTCAACTTGAGGGGAAGGTATTTGATGTCGTGGAGGTCATCCCCACGAGCCATGTCAATATGCAGGATAAAATCCTCGATCCGCACTTCGGGTCTATCGTTCCGTCAGATGCCTCTATGTTCGCAGTGTTTGAAACCTTGTGGGAATTCATGGTCCAAGATGCTTCTTCGGTGAAGCACAGGGGTGAGCAGCCCCTACAGATCTGGACGCCACCGTGGCATGCGCTTGGTTGTTGCTATGTCCGAGCTTATTCTCGAACTGGTATTTGGTTTGTATGATCGCTCGTGACTATAGTCCCTCGCCGGGTGTGTCCTTTAGATCCGTAGATGGACCTGGCCGCACCGGCCTGCTTATCCGTATGCTCACGTAGATCGTAGCGCGGCCAAGAGTCGCTCTGTTGCAGTTGTGAAGCGGTACGTCTGGTCTCCTGGTCGTATTATTCTTTGGTGGAACGGCCTCGTCGTCGAATTCTGGCAGTAGCTTGCGTTTGGGATAGCTCTTTGTATGGCGGTCATCGCCTGTCGGGGGAAATCTGTCCCACCACGGACACCTATGGGACCGGAGCCCCTTTTCGGTTCGGCAAGGGGGCGGAGGATGCACAAAGAGCAGATCGAGGCGATCACACGAGAGATTTACCCAGCTTCGGAGCTCTCCGGAGAGATAATACTCCTACTGCTGCTTGTCTGGTTGTATTGTGTTCTTGCTAGGGAGCAATGAGAGCTACAAAACCTAGCTTGAGAGTCTGTGGCCTCGTACGAGCTGAACCGAACGAGCCGACCCTTTTTCTACGTTGCACTCGGGCCTCCTTTTATAGGCAAAAGGGGTCACCACAGGTGGCAAGTAGACAGGGGTAGAATAGGAAAAACAGAGGTTGGTACACCGCTTTGTACAAAGGTACAAAGGGTCTATACCTAACTCACGGCAAGGGACAAGAGCCATAAATGCCCGCCCCTGCCGCCTCGAAAAAAAGTGCAACAGGGACCGTCAAGTGCGCCTCCGCTTGCCACGACGACAGCCGTCACGCTGTCGCCGCTTCCTCGCCGGCTGCACAGCTGCTCACACGCCGCTACCGGGAAGCCCCATGGCGACATCGCTGGTGGATGAGCTGGAGCGGAGAGGAAGAGAGGTTACTGCCGCGCGGCAAGCGCCTTTGCCGCGGCAAGGTTTTTGTCGTGCTTGGGAGCTTGTCACTTCACCTAGCCTTCCGGCAAGCCTCCTCTTGCCGGGCCTTGTTTCCTTCATGCGACAAGTGGCCTCCCGGCAAGCTCCTCTTGCCGGGCCTTCTTCGCCGCTTAGGCGGCCTTCCCAGCAAGCTCCTCTTGCCGGGTCTTGTCTTTGATCGAGAACACTTTGTTCTTTTGAATGGCTCCAAAGGAGCCACTAAGAGCCTTGGTGACCATCTGCAAGCCTTACTGCTGGGTGCTGCGACTGCCCAGCGGCACAAGTTCGGGATACTAGGGTACCCCTACTTTAGTACACCGACAGAGCCCCGGCCTGGGCCATACACGGTGCCGAAGCGCTGTTGGGCCAGGCCCAAAACAAAGCGATACAAGGCTGCCCTGAATCACACCAATTACTCACCCGGACCTACCCGCCCCCACTAACGGCACGCCGAAAGCGCGTTATGGGGAGAAATCGTGGGCGAGATCGTGGGGAATCTTTTGCTAAGAAGCCAAGCGTCCGCCTCCCTCTTTATAAGCAGAGGATATCGGGCGTAACGCCCACTCGCCATTGTTGTCACATCGTAAACCCCGCTGCTTCCCCTTTCACCTCGAGCCCAAAGAGAGCGACGCGCCCCCTCCATCGCCACCGGCACCATCAACGCCGTCGACCTCCTCCACCACCTCTCCTCATGGCTCAAGGCCGACAAGGGAAGAGGCGTGAAATCGGCCGAGGCGCAGCGCTCGCTGGCCAAGGCTGCGCAAGGAACGGGCCCTCTTCGACCCGACCTCGACGCAAAGGCGCTATGGAGGGAGTTCTACCTCTTCTGGCGGCAGAGACGCGGGCACACCCACGCACAAGGGTGATCTCCGCCGCTACATCCGAGAAGGTCTCCGCCGGGTACCCTTTCTTCCCGCTTTTTCTTCTACTGCGGGCTCGCCCGCCGTTTCTCCAATTCTTTTGTGATATCATGAACACCTATGGCTTCCACCTCCTTGATTTCACCCCCAACGCCGTCCTCACCATGGCGGTTTTTACCATCTTTGTGAAAATTTTGTCGGGTCCACCTAAATGTCGCCTCTTCCGTCACTTCTTCATGCCTCGTGCCGAGAGAGGAGAGCCACTTGCCGGAGTAGTAGCTTGGGTCTCTAGGATCGGCAAGAAAGACGCTTTACTTGGAAGGGAGTTCCGTAGTAAGTGGGATGAGTGGAGAGGCAACTGGTGTTGGATCATTGAGGAGAACCCGCAGTTTTCGACTGCCGCGGCGCCAAACCCCAATAGTGCGCGGCAATGACCGGAGTAACTTGGCGCCGGAGGACGAGAGGTCAGAGATTGTCAGGACCCGGATTTTGCGCTTTAGGGCTTGCCGGACCGACCAGAGCGCAGTTAGGCGCAGACTTCCTCCGCCACAGATCGCACCCTTTGCGTGAGAGGGGATACCTGCTTGGGAATTCAAGAACGCGCGACACATCATGAGGTTGCGCCGGGCCTCAATTGGAACTTCACAGTCTTGGAGTTGACGGCGATGCTGCAGGAGCTGTTCAAGCATGATCCCGAGCACCCCGAGTAGTTCATGTTGCCGGAAGGAGTCGTCCCCTTGTGCAACAATTCATCTCTGGACCCCATCCGGCGCTTATGATGCCGGGCGCAGATTCCATGGAATCGCTCCGACCGCAGGAGCCTCCGCAGACGTCTGGCGGCAGTTCTTCAAGGCTTGAGGAAGTCGCGGTCCGCGCCGACGAGAAGAAGTGGCTCACCCGTGACACCACCGACCAGGAGATGGCGCGCATCGCCACAAGGTTGGAGGAGGCGGCAGCAGCCGCTGGCGCCTTCGGGTTTACTGTGGAAGAGGCAGAGGCAGCCGAGGCGGCGAGCCTTGCCGACCGAGAAGAGTTCGCCGGCGAGGAGGAGCAGGTCGAGCCCGAAGCCGAGCCCAGCGAGCCAGCCGGGGACGCTGCTGCCCCGTCATCCAGCACCTTGCCGCAGCCGGAGCCCCCGGCTCACGCTTAAGGAGGCGTCTTTCAAGGGCCGGAGACGAGGCGAGACGGCAGACAGTTAACAGTACCGCTGGCGCCCGTGCGACAAGCTCTACTGGCGGCAAGTAAGGTTGCAAGGAGCGTCCCCACACGGTTCCGCAATCGAGGCGGAATCTTCCCGGCCGCCGCCCGCTACTTGGGCCAAGCGCTCAAGGAGCCCACCTCCATCTCTTCGGTGACCGAGGCGGCGAGCCGAGTTTGATCTCTCCGCGCCAGCTCCGACGAGGAGGAAGAAGAAGAGTAAGTTCCCACTTTATGCTTGCATTTCTTCAATTCCATTGCTTCATCTTGAATCTGATTTGCTTCATTCTGATTTCTTCCTTTTTCATGACGCTGGCTCAAAGGGCGTCAAGAGGGCTAAGACTCCATTGGTGCGTCGTCACAAAGACGATTCCACTGTGGGGACATGTGGAGGGACGTCTGAGACTCCTTTGCCGGATCCGCAACCCTTCAACGCAGCAGAGCCCCCAAAGACAGCCCCCAGCGTAAGTGTTTGGATTATCTCTTATGGTTCGGTGTGCTTGGGTGCTTATTTTACCGATATCCTGACTTGTTGATTTGTGTAGGAGCAGAGCAGCCTCATCAGAGGCCCCGGAGGTCACTCCCGGGTTCAGCCTGCTTCAACTACGCCGCCAAGGGAGAGATCTCCGCCAAGGGAGGACTCTCCGGCAAGGGAGGCTTCTCCGACAAGGGGAGCTTCTCCGGTAAGGGGCAGCGCCGACAACCCTCCGGTGGTGGAGACCGCGGCTACAGATCCCATTGCCGGTAATCTTCTTTCTTGAGAATTTCCCTTGGGTTCTTTTCTTCTGTTCTTCTTCTCGAACACTCGCTTGACTTGTCCCTTTGTTTTTCTTTCTCTGATCTTCAGATCCATCCGCCGGAGAGCCGATGGAGACTGAGGTTGCCGGCGAGGAGGACGCTCGCGGCAACAATGACGACGCCGCCAACATGGAGGAGGAGGCCGGCGGTGACGGGTTCTGCACTTGTGGAGAGGCCGCCGAGGCTGCCGGGCGCAGAGGCCGGGAGGGCTCAGTGGTCATCTTGGCCGACGGCCCCGAGGCCGCAGGAGCGCCACGCTGCACCGACCGGCCGATCCCCCGCCACCGATGCCGCACTGCGGACTCAAGAGCCCCAGCCCGGCGCCTATCTGAAGGCCGGCGAAGGCGTCTTCATCATGCTACCATGGGCGTCGAGCACCTGGGCGCCGGTCGAGGGAGAGACCTTCGCCGAGGAGCTGCTCGCCTCTGCTGGGTTGTCGTTGGTCGACTCGCCAAGCAAAGCAGCATTATGGCGGAAGTTCGAGGAGGCAGCTGTTCTTAAGAAGCTCATTGTCGCTCTACCGCGCCCGACAAGCTAAAAGCTGGAGTCATGGAAGCTCTTATCGCGAGGGCGGGAGATGATATGGAGAAGCGCTGCGGAGGAGCTCCGTCAGCTACCAACAAGGAAACTCTCCGGGATATAAGCGGAGGCGCTGGAGCAGCTTGTCGAGGAGCGCACGGCGTTCATCTTGGAGAAGGCCGAGGTCGAGGAGCAGCAAAGGCTTGCCGGGCGAAGCTCTTCGCACAAGAAGGAGAGTCGGCGCAGCGGAAGATCAACCTCGGCAGCTATGAGGAAGATCTTGCCGGCTGAGAAATCACTTGGCGGGCACTCGAAGAGGCAAAGGACGCCAGCGTCTGCCGAGGCCGCCAAGAAGGAATTGGAAACGAGGGTGGCGCAGCCGAGGCCACCCTCCGTAAGAGCGGGCGAGGAGGTCACCACACAAGCCTGTAGCGCCAGAAGGACGCCTACACTCTTGGCGAGTTGCAGGGCCGTCTCACGAGAGGATCAAAGAGATCGACGCCGCCAAGGATGTCAAAGCGACCTGGAGCTGAAACCGACCACTCGACGGAGACGCTGGATGGCGCCAGGGAGCGGGAAACGGGCCTGTTGGAGAAGATCAAGGCCAACGAGGAGCTGCTGGCGACCGCCACAAACGCCCATAACACCCTCAAAGATAACGTGATGCACTGGACAGAGGGTCTTGCGGACATCGCCGCCACCATCGACAAGGAGCTGACGGAATTGGGATGGAAGATCTCGATACTCCTCCGACGAGCACCTCCACCAGCGCCAAGCTCAGCTTATTCTTTAATGGCGTGCTGACGCTTCTCCAATGACTTCGGGCGGGCGATCCCAAGCGATCGCCGAGGAGTCGCGCCAAATCTGCTTCGGAGGTTCTCCGTAAGGTGCTGATGAAGGTGGCCTACCGCAACCCAGGCCTTGACCTCACCAACGTCCTCAAATCCTTGCCACCGGATGCTGACGTAGAGGCGCTCAAGGCCTTTGTCGCCCCCATCGTGAACAGGGTCCACAAGGTCAAGAAGGTTGAGGGTGACCGTGTAGACTAGGCCGCCAAGTTTGTCTTTCCCTTGTCGCTGCAGATCATATTTAGGAAAACATTTTATTAGATCCGCGACAATTTATTTTGTAATATACACTATCTTAGGCAATCGAATGCAATGTTATTTCCTCTACTTGATTTCTTCCTTTGTATGTTCGTATCCTACGCTTTTAGGGAACTTGTCGGTGCAGGCACCCTTGCTGCTGGCGCTTAGTCTGCGGAACTTCAGCCTCTTTGGCGATGCATTCTCGACAAGCAACCTTGTCGCAACTAGTTGCAGCTCACTTAAGTTGTTGAGCGGACTCGAAACAAAGCAAGGGCGCAAACTAGCTACGAGTTGGTTCCTCCGCCTGACAGGTTTTCCATACAAAGTACTTATCGCTCGAGGAAGATAACTTAGAAATTTAAAAAACTGATTGCACAAATTCGCAACTTAGCTTTTTCTCTCGTTTGCTTCGGCAAGGCATTATCTCCTCGAGCGACGCTTGGCGATCCACGCCATTATCTTCTCCTTCCCCCGTTAACTTGTGGGTGGATGAACCTTCCTCATTTCTTTTGAGAAGAAAGAAGAGAAAATAAAGTCATGGAGCCTAGTGGCTCGTTATTGCTTATCGGGTGTTGATGCTGCACAAAAATGTCGTGTAATACATGCGAATAGGTTATGAAAGCATGAATTTGACGATCTGTCAGCGCAACACATAGGCTTTATCGATGCATCGGGTCTGCGCTCGCTTTGTACGAAGGATTACATGCAACAAATGCGGCAAGACTTGTACAAAGGGTGGTTGCCGGAGCAGGTTCCGCAACCGCGCTTTATGGGTAAAACTTACGAAGATGCTCTATATTCCAGGAGTTGCTCACCGAACGCCATCTTCGGGTCTCAAAGGCGGACAGCGCCAGCCTAGTGACTCGTTTCACCCGATAAGGGCCTTCCCACTTCAAGGCTAACTTGTTTGAATTCTTGGCGGATTGAACGCAGAAGAACAAGGTCGCTTTCCTCGATGCTTCTGGCATTAACTTTGCGGCTATGGTAGCGGCGTAAAGCTTGTTGGTAACGAGCAGCTCGTCTGCAGCAGCTCAAGACGATCCTCCTCAAGGAGCAGCGCGTCATCTTGTCGCAGCTGCTCTTGCTCAAGCTCATCATAAGCGAGCACTCGAGGCGATCCGTATCACGAGTTCCGTGGGAGAACTGCCTCGCTCCATAGACTAGAGCGAAGGTGTCCGCCGGTGGCTCGATTTGGTGTCGCCCCGATCGACCAAGAACCACCGCAGACTCCTCGATCCGGGGCTTTCTTCCGCACTTGTGCAGCACATCGAAAGTCCTGGTCTTGAGTCCACGCAGCACTTCAGCATTTGCCCTCTCCGCTTGACCGTTGCTTCTCGGGTGAGCAATGCGAAGCGGCAGACCTTGGCGCCAAGATCTTGGGCGTAGTGCATGAAGGTGCGGCTCGTGAATTGTGTGCCGTTGTCGGTAATGATCCTGTTAGGTATCCCAAAACGGCAAACAATTGACCTGAAGAACTTGACTGCTGACTGTGCTGTCACCTTCCTCACTGCCTCCACTTCCAGCCACTTTGTGAACTTGTCGATTGCTACGTACAAGTACTCAAAGCCCCCGACAGCTCGGGGGAAGGGGCCGAGGATATCGAGCCCCTGCACTCAAAAAGGGCCAGGATAAAGGGATCGTCACGGAGAGCTTGAGCTGGCTGGTGTGTCTGCTTGGAATGGAACTGCACGCTTCACACTTGGTTACTTGTGCAGTTGCATCCTGGAGGGCTTACGGCGAGAAGAAACCTTCTTAGGAAAGCTGTGCCGGCAAGAGCTCTTGCTTGTAATGTGGTGACCACATATGCCTCCGTGTATCTCTACCAACAGCTTCTGTCCATCTTCCCGGCAAATGCACTTCAATTTCACACCGTTGAGTCTTCTTCTGTACAAGATGTTGTCAACAAACTGGTACATACTTGACTGCCGGGCTACTCTTTCCGCTGCTTCTTGCTCTTCGGAAGTTCTCCTGTCTCAAGGAAATGAACAATCTGGCTGCGCTTGCCGGAGCTCGCGGCTCGACAACAAGGACTAAAGGCACATCTATCGCCAAGGGAACATCAGCTTCTACGGCATGAACTCGAAGTTTACTGCCGGAGCTTGACATTCCCGGCCAGTTTGCCGGAGCAAAACTTGTCGGGAACGTTTGCTTCAATCTAAACAAACCCTAGGGCTTGGTCGTCGGAGCAGCATCGCTCCTCAAAGCACTCTTGGCGTTGATCTTGGGGACCTTCTTGGCGGAGGCTTCGGAAGCTCTGCCGGAAAGTAGTCGTCGAAATCAACTTCCTCTTCTTATTCTGCCCTGTTGATGGTATTCACGGTTGGTTGAGTCAGCTTGAGCACAAAGATCCTCAGGTTCCACAGGTAGCTTGAGTGCGCGCACTTTGGATGTAACCATCGGCAATATCATTCGAGCTCTTGGAACATGTTCCATTTGCGAGCCTTCAAAGTGCTCTTCTAGCTTCCTCACTTCATCGACGAGGCTTCCATCAACGGACTCTGATAATCTTTATTTACTTGGCGGACGACAAAGTCATGAAGTCGCCCTTGACATTGAGCTTCTTGATCCCAAGGTCCTCCGAGATCCTGAGACCGGCAAGCAAACCTTCATATTCTGCTGTGTTGTTTGTTACTTGTTCCTTGGGAAAGTGCATCTGGACTATATACTTGAGGTGCTCTCCGTGGGTGCGATAAGCAAGACGCCGCACCGGGCGCCTTTGCAGGAGAAGGCACCATCAAAGTACATCAGCCACTCTTTACTTGCTTTCTTGACGGGATACTCGTCTGCGGAATCTTCTTAAATGCGGGTGTCGGCGTCCATTCTCGCTATGAATTCCGCCAATGCTCGCTTTGGATAGTTGAAGTGCTTTCAAACTTAAGACCGAAGCTTGACAGTTCCAAAGGCCCACTCGACTATCCCGCCTGCACGCTTCGGATTTTGCAATATCCTCTTCAGCGGAAAGCGAGTGACAACTGTTATCTCATGCGCTTGGAAGTAATGGCGCAGCTTTCTCGAGGCCATGAGGAGGCCGAAAAGCAGCTTCTACACTCCAGAGTACCTTGATCTAGCTCCCTACAAAAGGGAACTAACAAAGTAGACTGGGCGCTGCACCATCCTTTTCTGAATCTTGTCGCATAATCTGCTTGAGATCTATCCTTGTCGGGACCAGAGCTTGTCGGAGAAGCCCCTTGCTTGTCGCTGGACGTACTTGCCGTGGTTGTTAGCTCATCATCCGCCTCCCTCTCCGCTACTAACGCAGCACTAACCACTTGATTGGTTGCCGCTAAATATAGCAACAACTTCTCTTGTGGTTTAGGTGCAACAAGCGTTGGAGGGGAGGACAGGTACCTCTTCAAGTCTTGCAACGGAGCCTCCGCTTCCGGAGTCCATTTCATTGGACCCGCCTTTTTCAAGATTTTGAAAAATGGCGAGTATGCCGCTCAGCTGACTTAGAGATAAACCTGCTGAGAGCAGCTACGCAACCGGCAAGTCTTCGCACATCCTTGACATGCTTTGGTGCTTCGATCTGCTCAATGGCCTTGATCTTGTCGGGATTGGCTTCGATTCCCCGCTGAGACACAAAGAACCCGAGAAGCTTGCCGGAAGGGACTCCAAACACACACTTTTCGGGGTTACGCTTGAGGTTGATGTTGCGCAGATTTGCAAAGGTCTCGTCCAAATCTTGGATCAGAGTTGCTTTATCTTTGCTTTTGACCACTATGTCATCCATGTAGGCTTCTACATTCTTGTGCATCTGCGACTCAAAAGCGTCGTGGACTGCCCTTGCAAATGTTGAACCAGCATTCTTTAATCCGAAGGCATCCGTATGAAACGGTATGTGCCACATGGAGTTATGAATGCGGTTTTCTTCATCCTCTTACGCCATGAAGATCTGATGATATCCTGAGTATGCGTCAGAAACAAAAGCAAGTCACAACCGGGTGGAGTCAACAATCTGTAATTGCGCGGCAAGGAAATGGGTCTTTGGGACAAGCTTTATTGACATCAGTGAAGTCTATACAAAGCCTCCATTTCCCATTTGCTTTGGCGCACTACTACGAGATTGGCCAACCACGGGATGGAGCACCTCCGACAAGGCCGATCGCTTCCGGTTCTTGATCTCTTCTGCTATGAATTCTTGGCGCCCACCGCTTGCTTCCCTGACCTTTTGCTTGACGGGTCGCTGTGAGGACTGACGGCAAGGTGGTGCTCAATTACTTTCACGGGAACACCGGGATGTCGACGTTGCCATGCAAACACATCGACATTCGCCCGCAGGAAAGCAACGAAGCGCCGCTTCCTATTTAGGGTCAAGCGTGGCAATCGATGGTGAAGGTACCACCAGTGCCGTCCTCCTTGGCGGACACCTTCTTGGTTGCCGGGCGGAGCTGCCATTGTCTTCTTCTTGCACTTGCCGGTGGAGCTCGATGGAAAGGCCCTCGACGGTAGCGCAGCACTGGAAGAGGTGCGCTTGCCGGAGTGGGCATCGTAGCTCTTGCCGGACTTGGTCTTCTTCTTCTCCCCGGAGCTTCAGCAAGTGTCTTGCTGTTTGTTACGGCTGCCGCTTCCGGTAGATCTTGTCGGCACAGATAAGTCGCCCTTCTTGTCGCCAGGGCGTAGATGACACTTGCTCCGGACCTTTGGCATCTTGAGCACATTGTAAGCGTAGTGAGAGGCTGCCATGAACTTGGCGAATACTGGACGCACCCAAAGTATCCCATTATAAGGCAACGGGAAATCAGCAACGCCGAACGTAACCCTCTCAGCCTGAAGTTTAGCTTCGCTGCCAAATGTCACCGGCAGCGTGATCTTCCCTTCGCTTGCTCCTTCCTGGGTTGATTCCTTGGAATGTGCCGGTTTCTTCGAGCTCGCTGTCAGGGATCTGTAGCTTTTGGAGCACTGCAGAGGAGATCAGATTCAAGCCGGCCCCGCCGTCAACTAACATCTTGGTGACTTTGAGGTTGCGATAGTTGGCGAGACCAACATCGGCAAGCACCCGACCGCAGTTATGCGCGATCGTGGTGGTCCTCAATATCAAGATGATAGGCGTCTTGGACCATTTCGAGGCTTGCGTGACTCTACGGATGGTTCTACTGCATTAACCTCCCGCATCCATCGCTTGAGTTGGCGGTGCGAAGTATGCGCAGAAGCACCACCGCCAACGCAAAGCGACCTCTCTGTGGCTTTCTTCTGAAACTCCTGGTCGCCGGCTTCATCGTCATCTATGTCTTCGCCGCTGTCTTCGCTTCATCCTTGTCGCGGACACGGGAGTGTCTGTCTCCTTGCCGCTGCTTGGCCTTGCAGCGTCCCCCCGCCAGGCGCTTTTCTTGCCACCTCCAGCACCTTCCTGGGCTTTCTCCTTGTCTCGCCGCTCAGATTCAGCCTTCGTCTGCTGTTCTACAAGCTGCTCGACTTTCTTACAGCTCGGAGGTCGTGGGCCCTTGGTGCGGTGGATCTTGCAATACTGTTTGTTGGAGCTGTCACGCTTTGTCGGGCGATCGCCACGGCTTGGTTGTTGGCGCCCCCGGCAACCTCCGTGCCGGAGCCGTCAACCTTGTCTTCTCCTCCGTTGCCGGACTGCTCGACAACTAGCTCATCTTTTCCCTTCTTTTTACTGTTATTCCGCCTCGGCCCTTCCTTGCCGGAGCGGTCTCCTCACTGTCAGACTCTGCTCCCACATTCTCTCCTGGGAGTCTTCTTCCTTCTTCAGCGCATGCACACTTGTCGGCCAGGGCGTAGAGCTCGCTGACGTCTTTCACTTTGCACATCGCCATCTCCTCCCTCATCCTGCGGTTTCGTACATTCTGATGGAATGCAGTGATCACCCTTGGCGGGGTGAACGTCGGGGATGTTGTAGTGCACTCGATCGAATCTCTGGATGAACTTGCCCAGGACTCTCCCTCCTTTTGGGCAAGCAGGTGGAGATCACTCTCGGCCGTGAGGCTTGTGGTCGCTGTGAAGGCGCCAACCAACCGTGGCACAAATCTGCCCAAGAAGAAATAGAGCCATCCGACAAGTGCATGAGCCAAGATCTCGACGGTTGGCTTGAGCACCGTGGAAAGTAGTTGGCGAGGATCTTGTCGTCTCGTCCCCCGCAGCTTGCACCGCTGATGGTGTAGATCTTGGAGGAACTCCGATGGGTGTGTCCTGCCATCATACTTTTTCCGCACATCTGGTTTGAAGTTTTTCTTGTCGGGCCACCGGACTTGCCGCAGCTCTCGAGTGAACGCAGGACAACCTACGCGTCACAGACGGCCGTCGCCTGGTTCTCTTGGCGCATGCATATCGACAGTGGGCCCGGCCGCTGCTGGTCTGATTGACGGCGCTTCTCTTCGGGCGCCGATACGGGTTCGGCGTCTTCTTCTTGCCGTTCTCGGAGAACTTGGCGCTGGTCGCGGCGAGCTCGCGGATCCGGCGACGCCGCTGGAGTCGCTGCCGAGGTGGATCCGGCGAAGTCGGGCGATCTTGGTCTTCGAGAAGGGGAGTGCACGGTGGCTGCACCCCGCAAGTCTCGTCGCCATCAGCTCGCTTTGAAGCCATGCCTTTGCCGCGGGCGAGGCACTTTCGGTTGCAAGGGACGTCGCCGTTAAGCGGGCCGATGAGACTCTGAATTGTGGCCCTCCATTCATCGACATTATCTGCGGTTGGCGGTTAATCTAGAAGTAACTGAGCTCTAGCCAAGGCTTCCACCGGTGTGATTATGCAACGGCGTCACGGAGCAAAGAACGGATGTGCTCGGACTCCTAACCAAGTTAGGAGGAGCAGCATCCGCCCAAGCGATCAGACCGCTTTGTACCAGCATGCTTTGGGGTGCATGCGGGTCTCGAGGCCTCGGGATCCTCCAGCTTGACTCTTGATCCAGCGGGCGATGGTGCCGCGCGAGCATCATGACGCTGTCGGTCCCGCGCCTCCTGCGAAGGACGCTGGTGCGGACTCGGCGCCGACGCACCAGGCTGCCTTTGTCCTTGGATCTGGCGGCATTGTGGGCTCTCTCGACGACGCCGGTCCCTCCGCCAGCGTTTCCCCACCACCGACAGCTCTGGTGGTGGTGGGTTCGACTCGGACGGCTCTGCTGCTGCCGAAGACTTCTTCTTCGGCGCCATGTTGAAGAAGAAGTTTAAGAAGCAGCTTGTGTGAACGCCGGATAAGGTTCACACAAACTCGACGCACTTCTACCGGCGCGCCAAAGATGTGAAATCTGTCCCACCACGGACACCTATGGGACCGGAGCCCCTTTCGTTCGCAAGGGGCGGAGGATGCACAAAGAGCAGATCGAGGCGATCACACGAGAGATTTACCCAGCTTCGGAGCTCTCCTGAGATAATACCTCCTATTGCTGCTTGTCTGGGTTGTATTGTGTTCTTGCTAGGGAGCAATGAGAGCTACAAAACCTAGCTTGAGAGTCTCTGTGGCCTCGCATTTAGCTGAACCGAACGAGCCGAACCCCTTTTCACGTTGCACTCGGGCCTCCTTTTTATAGGCACAAGGGGTCACCACAGTGGCAAGTAGACAGGGGTAGAATAGGAAAAAAGCGAGAGGTTGGTACACCGCTTTGTACAAAGGTACAGTGGTCTATACCTAACTCGACGGCAAGGGACAAGAGCCATAAATGCCCGTCCCCTCGCTTTGAAAAGTGCTGTGAGGGACCGTCAAGTGCGCCTCCGTTTGCCACGACGACAGCTTGTCAGCGCCGCTTGTCGCTGCTCCCCGCTGGCTGCACAACCCGTCGACATGCGCGCCTGGGGAAGCCCCATGGTGACACGTTGGTGGATGAGCTGGAGCGGAGAGGAAGAGAGGTTACCTGCCGCGGCAAGGTTTCTGTCGTGCTTGGGAGCTTGTCGCTTCACCAAGCCTTCCCGGCAAGCTCCTCTTGCCGGGCCTTGTTTCCTTCATGCCTCAAGTGGCTCCTCCCGGCAAGCTCCTCTTGTCAGGGGGCCTTCTTCAGCGCCTTAGGGCGGCCTTCCCGGCAAGCTCCTCTTGCCGGGTCTTGTCTCTTTGATCGAGAACACTTTGTTCTTGAATGGCTCCAAAGGAGCCACTAAGAGCCTTGGTGACCATCTGGCAAGCCTTACCGCGGGGTGCTGCGACTGCCCGTGCACAAGTTCGGGATACTAAGGTACCCCTACTTTAGTACACCGACAGCGCCATATCTTTCTTCGGTGTCTAGCACTTTATTCCATCTGCGATTGAGCGTTTCCTGTGCGGCTTTGAGCCATTGCTTCTACTTCTTTAGACTTCTCGCTGTGGCCATAAGCTTTCTATGGAGGTTATCTCGTTCCACACGTTCTTCCGGAATGATTATTGCATCATCGTTCGGACTGTGTTCTTGTCCTGGGCGGTTTGATGGACTCGTCCCTCTGGATCATTGTGAGCGGGAGTCTGCTCCAAACTCGGTTCGACGTGACATGGCTCATCCTGCTCTATCGCTGGGTCCATGTGGTTGTTATTGCCTTCGGAGTTTGCTGGTATGTCGATCCTTCTTGCGCTCTTGTCACTATTTTTACTGTTACTGGACTTTGGGTGGCATGTGCGCCGCCATTTTGGCTTTTCCCCGGGGGTTTTATCTTCTGGATTGCCGCCGTCGTCCTCCTTGGGTGTATCCACCATGTATATATCGTGTGACGAGGGTGGCTGGCCCACCGCCTCATGAAGCGGTGGCTCCTGTTTCTCCTGCATCGTCGCCCATACCGCCGATGTCTTCAAATACGAAGTCAAGCACGTCGGTTAAATCATCGACCGTGGCAATGAAGTGGGTGGTGGGTGGGCAGCAAATTCCTTCATCGCCTGCTTCCCACTCAAGCCGGACATAGTTCGGCCCAGAGCCTCCTGACAAAGAGAGAGACTTTAATGAGTTAAGCATGTCGCCAAAGGGCGAGTGCTGGAAGATGTCTGCAGCGGTAAACTCCATTACCGGAGCCCAACCTGGCTCGGCTGGCTCGAGGGTGTGCGGACCGGAACCAACAATCGGATACGAATTCGGGGGCCTGGAGTTACAGGCTTCAATAGAGGTGAGACCTGTATTCGGCTCCACCGCCGATGAGTGTGCGGTTCAAGGGCGTGATCCACCCTCCGTCCTTAGGCAACGCAACCTGCTCCGGATTTAGATCCGAGGCTTTTACTGAAGGGTGATATCCCGAGCATCCTCCGACGGCAGGTCTAAGCCGTGCTCATCGTGACTATTCGGTGCTCCTAACGGAGGCCCAAATCCATCGGAGATCAAGTCTCCGCGAATATCTGCCGTGTAGTTCAGGTTTCCGAACCTGACCTGGTGGCCAGGGGCGTAGTTGTCGATCTGCTCCAGATGGCCGAGCGAATTGGCCCGCAGTGCGAATCCGGCGAACACGAAGATCTGTCCGGGGAGAAAAGTCTCCTCCTGGACCGTGTTGTTGACGATTGAAGGCGCCATCAGACCCTGCAGCCACGACACAGAGGAACTCTCAATGAAAGCACCAATGTAGGTGTCAAAACCGGCGGATCTCGGGTAGGGGGTCCCGATTTGTGCGTCTAGGCTGATGGTAACAGGAAGCAAGGGATACAATGGTTACCCAGGTTCGGGCCCTCTCGATGGAGGTAAATCCCCTACTTCCTGCTTGATTAATATTGAAGATATGAGTAGTACAAGAGTAGATCTACCACGAGATCATAGAGGCTGAACCCGAAGAGCTAGCCTATGATGGTATGATTGTAATTGTGGTCGGCCTTCTAAGGACCAACATCTCCGGTTTATATAGACACGGAGAGGGCTAGGGTTTACATGGAGTCGGTTTCAAGGAAGGAAACACAATATCCGGATCGCCAAGCTTGCCTTCCACGCAAAGGAGAGTCCCATCCGGACACGGGACGGAGTCTTGAGTCTTGTATCTTCACGCTTCAATAGTACGGACGATGTATATAGTCTGGCAGTCCGGATACCCCCTAATCCAGGACTCCCTCACACGTCGTGATCGTTCGGCGCTCCTGACATGGGCCCGAATCCGTCGAAGATCAAGTCTCCGCGGATGTCGGCAGTGTAGTTTAGGTTTCCAAACCTGACCTGATGGCCCAGGGCGTAGCTATCGACCTGCTCCAGATGGCCAAGTGAGTTGGCCCGTAGTTCCAAGCCGCCGAACACGAAGATCTGTCTGGGGTGAAAAGTCTCACCAAGAACGGCGATGTTGAAGGTTGGAGAAGACATCGAGCCTTACAGCGACGACACAGAGGAACTCTCAATGAAAGCACAAATGTCGGTGTCAAAACCGGCAGATCTCGGGTAGGGGGTCCTGAACTGTGCGTGTAAGGCTAATGGTAACAGGAGACTGGGGACACGATGTTTACCCAGGTTCGGGCCCTCTCGATGGAGGTAATACCCTACTTCCTGTCTGATTGATCTTGATGATATGAGTATTACAAGAGTTGATCTACCACTTAGATCAGAGAGGCTAAACCCTAGAAGCTAGCCTATGGTATGATTGTTGTTGTTGTGTCCTACGGACTAAACCCTCCGGTTTATATAGACACCGGAGGGGACTAGGGTTACACAAAGTCGGTTACAGAGAAGGAGATCTACATCCGAATCACCAAGCTTGCCTTCCACGCCAAGGACAGTCCCATCCAGACACGGGACGAAGTCTTCAATCTTGTATCTTCATAGTCCAACAGTCCGGCCAAAGTACATAGTCCGGCTGTCCAGACACCCCCTTATCCAGGACTCCCTCAAGCACCTTCTTCTTTGATGTGTCCTCATCATCAGCTGCCACATAGTCCTCATCTTTAGATTCTAAGGTTCTCTTCTTCCTTGACCTAGTGGCTGCCTTGGGCAAGTTACTAGGTGTGCTCCGGCTACCCTCATCTGAGGTGATGGAGGGACCAGTGCCCTCACTCATATGAACTTGCTCCTCTGATTTGTTCTGACTGTCACTATGATCTGACATAGTGCAAACTCTGACAGCAGACCCTGTGAATAGATGTAGATGAGGTAGAGTAGATGAGCATCACAAAGCAGAGGTTTTTGCAAAAATATTGAGTCAAAACTTAGTTTTAGTTTTCCACAGAAAGCATTTAGGAGATACCGATTTGTAAACTCGGTGATACCGAAGCAGCTTTTGGAACCTAAACTAGTGAACTCGGTGAGACCGAGTCACCGTTCGGTGGCACCGAGAATGCTAGGGTTTCACAGAGAATCGATCTTGGTCGCACCGATTTGCAATTCTCGGTCGGACCAAGAATCACAAGTGCAATGGCCTAAGCCAAATCGGTGAGAACGATTTCTACATCTCGGTCGGTCTGAGATGAATTCGGCGGAAACCTAACCCTAAATTTTCAAATCAAATCTAGCAATTGCCGCATTTTATGAAATTTGGCAAATGGATGTAAAAACTACATTCCTTAATGGATTTCTTAAGGAAGAGTTGTATATGATGCAACCGAGAAGGTTTTGTCGATCCTAAAAGTGCTAACAAAATGTGCAAGCTCCAAAGTGATCCATCTATGGACCGGTGCAAGCATCTCGGAGTTGGAATATACGCTTTGATAAGTTGATCAATGCATATAGTTTTATACGGACTTGCGGTGAAGCCTGTATTTACAATAAAGTGAGTGGGAGCACTACCACCTTTCTGATAAGTATATGTGAGTGACATATTGTTGATCAGAAATGATGTAGAATTTTCTGGAAAGCATAAAGGAGTGTTTGAAAGGATTTCTTCAAAAGAAAGACCTCAGTAAAGCTACTTACATATTGAGCATCAAGATCTATTGAGATAGATCAAGTTGCTTGATAAGTTTTTTCAATAAGTATCGCATCTTTGACAGATTTTGAAGTAGTTCAAATGGAAATGTCAAAGAAAGAGTTCTTGCCTACGCTGTAAAGGTATGAAATTGAGTAAGACTCAAATCCCGACCAAAGTAGAAAATAGAAATAGAATGAAAGTCATTCCCTATGCCTTATTCATAGGTTCTATAAAGTATGCTATGCTGTATACCAAACCTATTGTATACCTTGCTCTGAGTTTGGCAAAGGATTACAATTTTGATCTAGGAGTAGATCACTGGACAGCGGTCAAGAATATCCTTAGTAAGGACGAAGGAAATGTTTCTCGATTATGGAGGTGATAAAAGAGATCTTTGTGAAGAGTTACATCGGTGCAAGCTATTACACTAATCCAGATGACTCTCAATCTCAATCTGGCTACATATTGAAGGTGGGAGCAATTAACTAGAGTAGCTCCATGCAGAGCATTGTAGACATAGAATATTTGCAAAATACATGCGGCTCTGTATGTGATGTAATCATTGGCTAAACTTCTCTCACGAGCAAAACATGATCATACCTTAGTACTCTTTGGGTATTAATCACATAGCAATGTGAACTAGATTATTGACTCTAGTAAACCCTTCGGGTGTTGGTCACATGAAGATGTGAACTATGGGTGTTAATCACATACAGATGTGAATATTGGTGTTAAATCAAATGGTGATGTGAACTAGATTATTGACTCTAGTGCAAGTGGGAGACTGAAGGAAATATGCCCCAGAGGCAATAATAAAGTTATTATTTATTTCCTTATTTTATGATAAAAGTTTATTATTCATGCTAGAATTGTATTAACCGGAAACATAATACATGCGTGAATACATAGACAAATAGAGTGTCACTAGTATGCCTCTACTTGACTAGCTCGTTGATCAAAGATGGTTATGTTTCCTAGCCATAGACATGAGTTGTCATTTGATTAACGGGATCACGTTATTAGGATAATGATGTGATTGACTTGACCATTCCGTTAGCTTGGCACTTGATCGTTTATTATTCTGCTATTGCTTTCTTCATGACTCATACATGTTCCTATGACTATGAGATTATGCAACTCCCGTTTACCGGAGGAACACTTTGTGTGCTAACAAACGTCACAACGTAACTAGGTGATTATGAATGTGCTCTACAGGTGTCTCCGAAGGTACTTGTTGGGTTGGCGTATTTCGAGATTAGGATTTGTCAATCCGATTGTCGGAGAGGTATCTCTGGGCCCACTCGGTAATGCACATCACTATAAGCCTTGCAAGCATTGTAGCTAATGAGTTAGTTATGGGATGATGTATTACGGAACGAGTAAAGAGACTTGCCCGATGCGAGATTGAACTAGGTATTGAGATACCGGCGATCGAATCTCGGCAAGTAACATACCGGTGACAAAGGGAACAAATTATGTTGTTATGCGGTTTGACCGATAAAGATCTTCGTAGAATATGTGGGAGCCAATATGAGCATCCAGGTTCCGCTATTTATTATTGACCGGAGACGTGTCTCGGTCATGTCTACATAGTTCTCGAACCCGTAGGGTCCGCATGCTTAAAGTTTGGTGACGATTGGTATTATAAGTTTATGTGTTTTGATGTACCGAAGGTAGTTTGGAGTCCCGGATGAGATCGGGGACATGACGAGGAGTCTCGAAATGGTCGAGACGTAAAGATCGATATATTGACGCATTATATTCGGACATCGGAAAGGTTCTCGAGTGATTACGGTATTTTTCAGAAAATTTTAGAGTTACGGGAATTCGCCGAGGAGTAGATGGGCCTTATTGGGGTTAAGGGAAAGAGAGGGCAGGCTCGCCCCCCCAAGGCCTAGTCCCACTGGACTAGGGAGGTGAGGCGCCTCCTTCCTTCTCTTCTCTTTTCCTTTCCTTCTCTCCTACTCCTACTACTTGGAAGGGCTCCTAGTTCTACTAGGAAAGGGGAATCCTACTCCCAGTGGGAGTAGGACTCCCCTAGGCGCGCCATAGAGAGGGACGGCCCTCCCCTCCTCCACTCCTTTATATACGGGGAGAGGGGCACCCCTTGGAGACACAACAATTGATCTCTTTCTCTCTTAGCCGTGTGCGGTGCCCCCCTCCACCATATTCCACCTGGATCATATCGTAGTGGTGCTCAGCCGAAGCCCAGCGTCGGTCCCAACATCATCACCATCACCACGCTGTCGTGCTGACGAAACTCTCCCTCAAAGCTCGGCTGGATCGGAGTTCGATGGACGTCATCGAGCTAAACGTGTGCTGAACTCGGAGGTGTCGTACGTTACATTTGGATCGGTCGGATCGCGGAAGACGTCATTTACTACATCAACCGTGTTGTGCTAACTCTTCCGCTTTCGGTCTATGAGGGTAGCTGGACAACACTCTCCCCTCTCATTGCTATGCATCACCATGATCTTGCGCGTGCATAGGAATTTTTTTGAAATTACTACATTCCCCAACACCACGTCATCTGTCAGATCGGGGCAAGAATAATGGGTTCGTTTCCGGCCTGTTCCCTCCATGGAGAAGACGATCGAACAATGGGAGAAGGAAGGGTGAAGGAAAATGGAGGAGGGAGAGGAAGAGCGTGCGACAGCAGTTCCAAATCGAGAGGGAAAGGCGAAGAGTTAGTGGACGGTTGCCAGTTTGCCACGGTAAACGAAGAGGCGCCCCAGCCTACACGTCCGTTCGAAAATACTAGTAGAAAAGGACTCGCCGTCGTCTCACTGATATGTTGGAACGGGACCACATGTCAACGAAACATGGTGTGTAATTTCTCGTGCAGAATGCGATCTGGCCGCGTTGGCCTGAGGTGCCGCATTAGTTATCGACCTTTATTCTTTTAATGGCGTGCCATTCAGTTTTGAAGCACGACTAACCTGCATCAGACGCAGAGAAAATATAAACTACTCTACCACTACTCTACCTCTAGTGCTAGTAGTATAAAAAAGATATATAGGCTGGAGATTCAGCGCTTTCTTGCTAAGGTCTACCCACTTGCTTCTCACACTATCACCCTCTCTCCAGATCTAAAAAAGACGGCCTCTCTCTCCGTCCTCACGGATGGTCACAGATCCGTCGGGGAAGAAAAGGATGTGCAGCGTTGACGCACTCGTCGTTGGCGAGCGAGGTCACACACTGACGGCAAGACCGTCCTCTCAGACCTAGCGCCCGTGCGGGAGGGCCTCGGTCCTGAAGCTCGCTGCCATTGTGTGTGCGGAGGACGACAACCACGAGCGAAGCCACTTCCCACCGACCCTCAAGTATGCTACCTCTTTTCGAACGATACCCTTGTTCTATTGCCCCATCTGCCATGTCGTTGCATGTGGATATTTTTTCACTCCACTATCTTCCCAATTTGCTATCCTCTGCTCTGCTGGCCACGCATACGAAAATCTTAATTTGCACTATTAAAGGAAACCCTACTTCATGCAGACTAGTCCATGTCTGGGTTTAATAAGGAAAGGAAGGGAGACTGTACTGTCCAAGAGAGTAGGCATCGAACCCGCATCTAGGTTGAAAAGGGGAAAATCAGTAGCTAAGGAAGGGTAGAAAGGCATGACAACGCAATAGAGAATGACCAGGTTGATCGGTTTGTTGTCCTCACATAGGAAAAAGGTGGCTAAAGAGAACAAAAATGGGACGTAATCCACATATGATGCCTGGATATTTGTTGCTGCAGGCAACCATACCTCCTCACCACTCTGCCTCGTGGAGGTACATCGTACTGGTGCGCCAACTGTCCGAACGGGCCTTCCATGCTCTTATTGCCACTTTTTTGCTGTTAGTATAACGCCAGCAGTCGAGTCAAGCAATGCTACTGCTAAAGTGATGCCACATTTAACTAATACCACACTCAGTCTAATGCCACTAATAAATTTAAGCAATGCCATTTAATGTCACTGGATTATTTCAGGTTTAACTGTTGATTGTGGATGTATTAATGATTTTTTAGCTAAGGCATTCTAATGTTGTTGCACAACCAGTATAGCAACGATCAAACTTGTTACTACCTGCAGATTTTTGCATTGTTAATGCTTATAGATTACATACCTCACTTTCATGAGATAAGTTAATTTTTTTGCACAGTGTCACCAAAATGCCAAGGTGCTGATGTCATTTTATTTTGGTTAAACTGCACAAAAAATTATGAAGATAAGAGGAAAGGTCAAGAGTGGGCACCTCCTCCTCCGGCTGTTCTCTTGATTTGTTCGATCAATTTTTTGTGTTTGATCGATTATCAAAATTGGGATAGCAATTTTTTAGGTCCCCACGAGTTCGAAATGATATTTACCTTGGAGGTACATGGTTTGCAATTTTTTATACTGTCATTAGTTAATAATGCTAGTTACCCTAAGACTTCTGTATTTGGTTTAATGCTCATGCACAACTAGTATACGAATGCTTAAACTTGTTACCTTTACATTTTGTATTGTTAATTCTTATAGAAATCTTCCAGTGCTAGAGTTCATTGAAATCTGTTCAGTAAAACCATTGTACTTTACCCTGTAATAAACTAACTACTCTACTATTGCACTAGCCACTGGATTTGTGTATATTTGTAGTATTCGAATGGTGTTGCATTAGCGTATGCACATAAATAAAGTGTAGCAAGCTTTCCAAGATATGTGCTCAGGAAAACTACTACCTGTTTTTCTAAATACTAGACGTTTGGGTACTTTAAATTGAACCGCGAAGACATCTTATATTAAGGAACAGCGGGTCTAGAGTTCACTCAAATTATCCAGGTAAAGCTAGTCACACCTTTGTTAAAATTAATGTTCATTAAGTTATCGCAGGAGGTCTGTATGTTTGTCTCTAATGCCTTTCGACTACATACCTTACATCATGATGTAATGTTAAGTAATTTCCTTTTGTACAGTATCACTGAATTGTCAAGGCGGTGATGGCATTTTATTTTAGTTGAAATGCACAAAATATGCTTAAAACAAGATGAAAGGTCAGGGGTCGATCATTCTTTCAAAAAGAACTATATATGCCTTTCTGACATTAGCCGTTGTTGCCTTATTTATTCCTTCAAACAGGTGGTTAGAAACAGTCTTGGTACCTTTTCCCTTAAGAAATTGGAATGCTTATATTTGTGAGTCTGGGCTTCAACTAGTTTCATTTTTACAGTAATCACACTTTCAATATCTATGCAAATAGGGATGCTCGATTTTAGTGGAACTGCACAAAAAGTCCAACTGGTTCAACATTAGGAGCATGTTTTCTTCCAAACCTTTATATCCAATTGGTGGCACTATGAGCGGTTCATTATGAAGGTACATGGTTTGCTACTATCTTGCTACTCTTTTTGTATTGTCATTAGATAGTAATACTAGTGGTTTGCATGTAAATTTATTGGCAGGGTGGACCTACATTGGAGGTGCAGGACAGGATTCAATGATTGGATGCTCAATTTCACTTTTATCGATTTCACCTCTTCCATCAGTGCGAACATGGATATCCTTGGTCTGATGAAGAATAGGCGCTATATTTCTGCTCTGAACCAGCAAATCAATTCAGTATGAAATTGTCCAGGGCAAAACATAACTATATCAAATTGTCCGGTCACGAACATAGCCAGGATGCTATGCAGAAGAGACATGTTTAAACCGAAAATACAAGGTGTGGTATATGTTTACTAGCTGCTTGATATTTGTGCAGACAGAGATGTCTGCCTGTTGCTATTTGGCAAACAAACAAACTGACCGCAATTTTGGTTGAACTGCACAAGAGAATAGTATAGTCACTACATGCAGTGCCATTTGAAAATAGACACAGGAAGATTGGATAGTCACTTCATGGACTGCAGAAAAGTAGTATTGTACTATTTATTGGCCAACACTAGGTGCTTCATTGCTTTGGTCTGATTATACAATGGGCATCATTTTGCCTAAGTTAAAGTTTGTATTCGGAAAACAGTCTCGCGGTGTGATCGAGAGAAGACCAAATCATATTGCAATGGATGTTCCTCCATCATGTGTGGTTCATTCTCATGGTTCCATCTGTTGGTGAAACCACTTACGTTTGCAAGAGGAATTGCAGACTTCACAAACAAATTTGTCTTTCAGTCTGCATCTTGAATGTTGGCCAAGAGAAGCATCCATGTTAGAAGCACGAACAAATGTTTTTTCTAGATCTTTGATTTTGGAGCTACATATTTGTATATGATCTGTGAATCATTGAGATGCATTAACATGTTGATCTTATCGTACTAGTTGGTTTTAGTTGCAACGCAAGATCCAAAGTGGCTGATCTTTGCTTTTGGAGCTACATATTTGTATATGATCTGTGAATCATTGAGATTCATTAACAGTTACTTATTTCTGTTCGCTCAGTGTTTACAAGTTACTGATCAATCACTAGCTGGCCTACTAATGCGCTCCTGGCAGTTTTATTTGCGACGCAAGATCCGAAGTGGCAGTTTTTTGAATAAAAATGCCTACCTCCGAAGAAACTGACAAGCTACACTATCCTACCTACTCGATCCTACACGGATAAATAGCGGATCACGCACGTACTAGTACCTCCTTTCCGGTTTGCAGGGCTTAATTCAAACCTCTCACCAACCAAGGTACTCCCTCCATCCGGGTTTATTAGTCCCGTGCGCAAAGCAGCAAGACCAAGGCATAGCAATAATTAACGGCATGCAGAAGTTTAAGCCTAATTAATTCCAGCAATTTAAGTGGCTCCATGCGTGCCCTCGGTTGCGACTCGTTGCATGCTATTCCGCGTACTGGCTGTGAGCAATTCTGAGTGCCTGCATGCAGCCGGCCGTAATTAAGGCAGCTAACTGATGCGAAAAAGTTGTGCTTTAATTGTTGCGGGCTTTTTAAATCCGTGGAATCATTATTAACAAGGAGGGAGATGATTCGAGTGCACTCGTTTGACCGCCATGTCGGCGTGCGACCCAGATGGGACGGGATGGCACAGTCATAATTTCAGTTTCTCTAGTTTTCCACGGCAAGCTGGCGCACTAAGCCATGCCTGCTTATGCATTGAATTCCGATGACCGTCGCTCTACCTTCCGCCTATAAGTATTGTTTCCCAGCCTTCTCCGGTGGCACCGTGACCCAACTCGCCATATCCTCATAAGCCCCTACCGGCGCGACGTCGCTCGTCACGTCCACCATGTCCCCGCCCATCCACGGTAGGCGAGGTCGGAGGCGGTCACCGCCGGAACTAGTGTTCGGTTTTTCACCGGAAGGCAGACGGAGGGAGGAGGCATTCTATCTGTATTTAGATGGCAATGCGGAGATTGAGGACTTGTTGGAGCGCGACCTCCTAGCGGAGGAGCGTGAGTTGTTGGATCGCGACCGCCTGGCGGAGGAGCAGCGTATCGCCGATTTGCACCGCAAGCGGGACATGGAGCAGCAGCGCACCGACGCTCTGAGTCACGAGCACAGCGCCCGCAACTGGGCCGACTACATGGAGGCCGGCGCCCGGCAAATAGCCCTGGAGGCTGTCAGGCACGCACGCGTTTGCGACGCTGATTTTTACTACCAGCTCGTCAAGTGGGTTTCCTGCTTGGAAGCCGAAGCTTCGGTGGACCACGCCGGCATGGAAAGGGCAAAAAACGCGAGCAACACACCCTATCGCACCTCTGGCTAGTCCAAGCGAGGCGCAGGACGCCGGTGCCGGTGTTTAGCGTGTAGCGCAGATGGCGACCGGCATCGTCTAGTTAGCTAATAGTAAGTTAGTACTTGTACGCTACTAGAGTATTATTGGGAGTAGATAGTTAACTTGGCTATGATGGTTGTCAACGTGAAAGTTCAATACTCTATATGTGGATCAGTCATGTTACTTTGCTCTGAATGTTGAACTTTCCATTTGAACTTATGGAATGGGCTGTTATTTTTTTAAATGGCTTGTATTTGTCCTCCACGGGTTTAGAGTCTGACTTGTGGGCCTACCAAGTTGACTCATACACAATCAGGAGATGATTGTACGTGGAGAGGATGACAGTAGGGACCCGCCAAGGTCATGGCAGTATGCAAGCAAGTGCCTCCTTATTTCAAGCCAATAAAAAAATGGTTCCTCCTAATGGATTTCTGACATCTGGGTCCCATGCCATTGTCAACATAGTCAATACTGCGAGAGAATTGCTGGCAAGCGGTGACACCATGGACCCAAAGAGCTCGCCCAGTTTTTTTTTGGGTTAATTTGATAAATGCCACTCCAAATCCGGTGTTTCCGAGAAATGCCATTGCATTTTCCAAACTTGGAAAAATGCCATTTCATGACATCTCTAGTGGAATTTTTCGAAGTCTGGAGTGGCGTTTTTCAAAGTTTGCAAACTGCAGTGGCGTTTTCCAAAGTTTGCAAAAATTGCAGTGGCATTTTTCAAAGTTCAGAAATTGCAGTGGCATTTTTATGAATCGCCATAATTGGAGTGGCATTTATCTAAATTTTTTTTGAGACGGAAGCAGGGTATCAACTGGGCTGTGCCGGACACTCTGCCCTATCTAGACAACCTTTTCCTTTATGTTTACCACAGACCAGCCCAGTAGTTCTTTTTCTTTCTGAAAATGGCTAGCCCAGTTTTTTCTGATTTGTCAAGTAAGTCGCTTTGTCAGGCCTGTTGGGCTACAAATCTTTCAAGACGAGGAGAGCTTCATTCGACTGGCCGAGAAAATGAACTATCAGTAATGAGAAATGGGCTGTAGATTTTTAAAACACATCAAACCGGCAATTAGTTTCAAATATCTTTTTTTCATTTTGAGATTTTAAATTGCATTGATTTTTATGTCTGGACAATTTATTGTATTTTATATTGATGTACATTTATTTTTAAAATCAGTGTGAATGTGACTCGAAATTTAGGGATTAAAAACAGTTCAGACCGCACCGACATATGCAAAATTTCGTATAATTTTTTAACCGTGGCCTCAATATGTGCTATAATGCTAACAAAAAGAATATGGGTTCCCAGAAAAACCGTAAGAATTAGCAAATGGGCTGTGAATTATTAGAAATAATGGCAGATGGCCTGTATGCTATTTTCCACAGATTTGAGGCTTTCCTAAAAAGGTTGATGCACTGGCGAAGGTGTTGGATGTCCATCCAACGGCCGTCGTGCTTCTTCAATCTCTGCTCTTCATGCTCCAGCCGCTCAAACAAGTGCCAGCGGGACTACCTGCTACCTCCTCCTCGCGGCCGGCTGTGCTGCCGCGCAAGCCTCACCGCCCCATCGTACTCCCATCACTGGCCTAACCATCCCTCTACTCACCCACACCTGCTGTTATTCTCCTGCGACGGCAGACGAACCAGTAAACCCTCGGACAGTCGTACTCCCCTCCGCGTGGGAAACAACCGTCGAGTCTTCCCTAGCTTCGTTCCCTTCCTAGGCCTCGCCTCGTCCACCGCCCTGGTGCTCTCGGTGTGGCGTGGTCAACGTGGTCAACGACCGACATGCATCTGAAGTGGACTTTACATGCAGAGGCTGACAGCTGGGTCCACGGCTGCACGCAAGGAAATGCCTCCTTATTACGCACAAAATAATGATTCCTCCACCTGACATCTAGGACCCACCGAAAGGGCCTATGTATTTCGCGAAAAAAAGTTACCGCCGTTGACAGCTCGGACCCACCAGCTATATCTTCGCACGCAAGGAAGTGCCTCCTAATACGCACAAAAAAAATTAATACTCCCCCTGCTAGCTGGGACCCAGTATAGTGGGCCAACTAAGTTGACGAGGACGGAGGGCTTTGTCAACTTAGTCAATATGCATGATTTTAGGTAGAGTGACCGTACGATGTCCATCCAACGGTCGTCGTGCTTCTTCAACCTCTGGTCTTCTTGCTCCGGCCGCCCAAAGCAGCACCGGTCGTGCTGCTTGCTCCTGCCTCCCATGGTCGGTTGTGCTTCCGCGGAGGCCTCACCGGCCCCATACTACTCCCACCGGTGGCTAGGCCATCCCTCCACTCCACTCACCCACACTCCCTGTTATTCTCCTGCGACAGCGGCAATAGCCATAGAACCGCGATGAACCCTCAGACTCTCCTCTCCGGTGGGCATCCATCGCCGCGTCTTCCTGGCTCCATGTCGTCCCCTTCCTAAGCCTCGCTGCCGTCGTCCACCGCCCGTGGTGCTCTCGGCGCTTGACATGGTCAATGTGGTCAACGACCGACTTCCATCCGAAGAGTATCATATGTGGAGAGGCGATACCGGGTCCACGGCAGCCGCAAGGAAGTGCCTCCTTATTACGCTGAAAATAATTATTCCTCCACCGACAAAGACGGACCCACCGGGCGGACCACCAGATATTCGCGAAAAAACGCTTCTCCTCTGATCGCCGGGACCCACCGGACGGGCCACCGTATTTCATGAAAAAACGTTTCCCCCCTAACTGCTGGGACCCATCGGTCGGGCCACCATATTTTGCGAAAAAAACTTTCCCGCCGATGTCAGCTCGGACCCACCAGAAGTGCCTCCTTATTACTCACAAAAAAATGAATACCCCCCTGCTAGCTGGGACCCACCTTGGTGGGAGGCTGACTTGTTGGCCTACTAAGTTGACTGGGATGGAGGCCTTTGTCAACTTTACTCAATATGAACGATTCTAGCTCCAGTTACCGTACGATGTCCATCCAACGGCCGAAGTGCTTCTTCAACCTCTGGTCTTCTTGCTCCAGCCGCCCAAAGCAGCGCCGGTCGTGCCGCATGCTCCTGCCTCCCGTGGCCGACTGTGATGCCGCGGAGGCCTCACCACCTCCTACTACTCCCACCGCTGGCCATGCCATCCCTCTACTCACCCACACACCCTGTTATTCTGCGGCTACGGCAGCCTCACACCGCAGCCGAACCAGTGAACCCTCGTACTCCTCTCCGCGTGGGCATCCAGTGCCACGTCTTCCCCGGCTCCACGTCGTCCCCTTCCTAGGCCTTGCCGTCGTCCACCGCCGTGGTTCTCTCGGCGCGGTGTGGTCAATGTGGTCAACGACCGACTTCCATCAGAAGAGTATCGTACGTGGAGAGGCTGATAGCTGGGTCCACGGCAGACGCAAGGAAGTGCCTCCTTATTACGTGCAAAATAATTATTCCTCCACCTAACAGCGGGGACCCACCGGACGGGCCACCGTATTTCGCGAAAGGAACGTTTCCCCCTGACTGCTGGGACCCACCAACTACATCTTCGCACGCAAGGAAGTGCGTCCGGGAAAAAAAACGATTCGCCCCCCCTGACTGCTAGGACCCACCAGCTACATCATCACACGCAAGGGAAGTGCTCGGCGGCCGGACCCACCTGGTCGAGCGTCACGTGGCGCGTTGTCATTCTGGTCGTGAACGTGTACATACATATATACTGGTCGATGTAGAGGCATGCACGTGTCGTAGTAGAGGCGCGCACGTAGCATGTTCACGTACGTACAACGGCTAGGGTGCAAGAAAGAAAATACGTCCACGTACGTACATACGGGCGGGGTCTCGAATGCCTACTCGCACATACGTACAACCAGGGCTCGTGTACATTGCTGGATCGGAATGGAGAAACAGCGTCGTCGTCATGTTCATGGGGAGCCAACTGGCTGGGTCGGAACGGAATGTGTCGTCGTGTTCATCGGGATGGCTTGGGCGGAACAGGCGATGGAAACGAGGCCTGGCGTACCGCAAAACGGAGGAAACGGCCTTGTGTTTCACCGGCCACGTTCGAAACAGGATCCTGTTCATTGGGAGCGGTCTGGCGTTCCGCAAAACGGAGGAAACGGACCTCCTACGGTCGAAACGGGGGTCATGTTGATAGGGAGGGGTGTGGCGTACCGCAAAACGGATGAAGTGGACTTGTGTTGGAGCGCTACGGTCGACACGGGGGTCCTGTTCATTGGGAGGGGTGTGGCATACCGCAAAACGGGACTCCACGGGATACTGATCATCTCCACCATCGACCTCCTCCAGCCTCCACGGACTACTGTTCATCCACCGTCGACGTCCTCCAGCCTCCACCTGCGACTGTTCATCCACGGGCTCCTGTTCATCCAGCCTCCACCGCGTGCTACTCCACCGGCTACTGTTCAACCACCACTCTCAACGGGCTCTTGTTCAACCACCCCTCCACGGGCCACTGTTCATCCACCCCTCCATCGTCTACTGTTCATCCAGCCCTCCACGGGGTCGTTCTGTTCATCCAGCCCTCCACGGGGTCTTGTTCATCCAGCCCCAACCAGCTCGATCAATCGGGGTCCTGTTCATCCACCCCCACCGCTCACTGTTCATCCACCCCCCCCCCCCCGCAACGCTCACTGTTCATCTAGAGGCAGCATCGATCGGGTTCAGTTAACAGCCATCGATCGTTCGCTTAGGTTCAGTAACGCGTAGTGTGCAGTGCAATCGCTCGGGTTCAGTTAGAGCCTAACGCCTCGCTCGGGTTCAGTTAGAGCCAACACCTCGCAGCACCGCCACGTCGTGAGACAAGCGTGCATAAATGGCAAGAACTCCCGAAATTTTCCTCGCCCTCGCTTCTACCACGGTTTTTTCCGTCATGGACGGCCCAAGGAATGTTATGCATCTGCGTCTACGGCCCGCCCGGGGACGAAAAGCCCATTTTCTCATCATGATTTTTTGTCATAGAAGTAGGAGCCCACCACATCTATGATGATACCGGGTTTTGTCACAATTATCGTCATAGAAGTGTCATAAGTATGACAGAAAAAAATTCGTTCGGCCCAAAATGTCACGGCTGTCTTTTTTTGTACTGTAAAAAAGCGCATAATTATCATGAAATCTAAGGCAATGCTCATGAACATAGGCATCACGTCTGTGTCAAGTAGACCGACTCCCGCCTGCATCTACTACTATTACTCCACACATCGACCCCTATCCAGCATGCATCTAGAGTATTAAGTTCATAAGAACGGAGTAACACATTAAGCAAGATGACATGATGTAGAGGGATAAACTCAAGCAATATGATATAAACCCCATCTTTTTGTTCTCGATGGCAACAATACAATACGTGCCTTGCTGCCCCTACTGTCACTGGGAAAGTACACTGCAAGATTGAACCCAAAGCTAAGCACTTCTCCCATGGCAAGAAAGATCAATCTACTAGGCCAAACTAAACCGATAATTCGAAGAGACTTGCAAAGATATCAAATCATGCATACAAGAATTCAGAGAAGAACCAAATAATATTCATAGATAATCTTGATCATGAACACAACGCAAAAGAAAATTACATCGAATAGATCTCCAAGAACATCGAGGAGAACTTTGTATTGAGAATCAAAGAGAGAGAAGAAGACATCTAGCTAATAACTATGGACCCAAAGGTGTGTGGTAAACTACTCATGCTTCATCACAGAGGTAATGGGGTTGATGTAGAAGCTCTCCGTGATCGAATCCCCCTCCGACAGATCGCCGGAAAAGGCCCCAAGATGGGATCTCACGGATACAGAAGGTTGCGGCGGTGCAGAAGTGGTACCGTGGCTCCCCCTGATGTTTTTAGGGTATAAGATTATATATAGGCGAAAGAACTAGGTCGGTGGAGCTACGAGGGGCCCACGAGGGTGGGGGCGCGCCTGCGCGCCTACCCCCTAGGTGCGCCCTCCTGCCTCGTGGACGCCTCGTTGCGTCCTCGACTTCATCTCCAAGTCTTCTGGTTTGCTTTCGGTCCAAGAAATATCATCGCGAAGGTTTCATTCCGTTTGGACTCCTTTTGGTATTCCTTTTCTGCAAAACTCTAAAGTAGGCACACAAAAAACAAAAACTGGCACTAGTGTTTGAAATATGCCCTAGAGGCAATAATAAAATGGTTATTATTATATTTCCTTATTCATGATAATTGTCTATTGTTCATGCTATAATTGTATTCACTGGAAACCGTAATATATGTGTGAATACATAGACTACAACATGTCCCTAGTGAGCCTCTAGTTGACTAGCTCGTTGATCAATAGATGGTTATGGTTTCCTGACCATGGACATTGGATGTCATTGATAACGGGATCACATCATTAGGAGAATGATGTGATGGACAAGACCCAATCCTAAGCATAGCACAAGATCATGTAGTTCGTTTGCTAAGAGCTTTTCTAATGTCAACTATCATTTCCTCGCACCATGAGATTGTGCAACTCCGGATACCGTAGGGAATGCTTTGGGTGTACCAAAAGCGTCACCACGAATGGCGGGTGGCTATAAAGGTGCACTACAGGTATCTCCGAAAGTGTCTGTTCGGTTGGCACGAATTGAGACTGGGATTTGTCACTCCGTATGATGGAGAGGTATCTCTGGGACCACTGGGTAATGCATCATCATAATGAGCTCAATGTGACAAATGAAGTAGCCATGGGATCATGCATTACGGAACGAGTAAAGAGACTTGCCAGTAACGAGATTGAACTAGGTATAGGGATACCGACGATCAAATCTCCCTATACCTAGTTCAATCTCGGGCAAGTAACATACCTATGGACAAAGGGAATTTTATGCAGGATTGATTGAATCCCCGACATCGTGGTTCATCCTATGAGAACATCGTGGAACATGTGGGAGCCAATATGGGTATCTAGATCCCGCTATTGGTTATTGGCCGGAGAGGTATCTCGGTCATATCTGCATGGTTCCCGAACCCGTAGGGTCTATACACTTAAGGTTCGGTGTTGCTAGAGTTGTAATAGGAATAGTATGTCGTTACCGAAGGTTGTTCTAAGTCCCGGATGTGACGAGGAACTCCGGAATGGTCCGGAGGTGAAGATCCATATATTGGACGAAGGGTATTGGAGTCCGGAATTGTTCCGGGTACTGGTGATTTACCAGTGTGACGAAAGGAGTTTTGGAGGCCCGGCATGCGTAGGGGGGCCTTATGGGCCAAGGGGAGGGGGCACACCAGCCCACTAAGGGGTTGTGCGCCCCTCCCACCCCGTCTCACTTAACCTGGAGAGGTGCGGGCGCCTTCCCTAGGGCAGCAGCCCCTCCCGGCTTGGGGGGTAAGTTTCCTAGGGGTGGGGGCGCCCAAACCCATCTAGGGTTTCCCCTATGGCTGCCACCCCTCCCCTAGGGAAACCGTAGGGCGCCTCCACCTCCCCCTTCCCCCTATATATAGTGAGGGAGAGAGAGGGCAGCCACACCCTTCCCCTGGCGTAGCCCCTCCCTCCTCCAACACCTCCTCCTCCGTAGTGCTTGGCGAAGCCCTGCAGGAGAACCACAAGCTCCACCACCACGTCGTCGTGCTGCCGATGCTCTCCCTCAACTTCTCCTCTCCCCTTGCTGGATCAAGAAGGAGGAGACGTCCCCGGGATGTACGTGTGTTGAACGCGGAGGCGCCATCCGTTCGGCGCTTGATTGGATCTTCCGCGATTTGAATCTCCGCGAGTAATGACTGCAAGATCAGCCCGGCTGTTCTTGTAACGCTTCCGCTTAGCGATCTTCAAGGGTATGAAGATGCACTCCCTCTCTCTCATTGCTAGCATCTCCTACATTGATCTTGGTGACACGTAGGAATTTTTTTGAATTAATACTATGTTCCCCAACAGTGGCATCATGAGCTTGGTCTATGCGTAGATGCTGTGCACGAGTAGAAGACAAGTAGTTATGGGCGTTGGTTTGTTCAATTTGCTTACCGTTACTTTTCCTATCTTGATTCGTCGGCATTGTGGGATGAAGCGGCCCAGACCGACCTTACACGTATGCTTACGTGAGACAGGTTCCACCGGCTGAGATGCACTTGTTGCATAAGGTGGCTAGCTGGTGTCTGTCTCTCCCACTTTAGTCGGATCGGATTCGATGAAAAGGGTCCTTATGAAGGGTAAATAGCAATTGGCATATCACCGTTGTGGTTTTGCGTAGGTAATAAACGTTCTTGCTAGAAACCCATAGCAGCCACGTAAAACATGCAACAACAATTAGAGGACGTCTAACTTGTTTTTGCAGGGTATGCTATGTGATGTGGCCAAAAAGAATGTGATGAATGATATATGTGATGTATGAGATTTATCATGTTCTTGTAATAGGAATCACAACTTGCATGTCGATGAGTATGACAACCGGCAAGAGCCATAGGAGTTGTCTTAATTTACTGTATGACCTACGTGTCATTGAAAAATGCCATGTAATTACTTTACTTTATTGCTAACCGTTAGCCATAGTAGTAGAAGTAATAGTTGGCGAGACAACTTCATGAAGACATGATGATAGAGATCACGATCATGGAGATCATGGTGTCATGCCGGTGACGAAGGTGATCATGCCGCGCCTCAAAGATGGAGATCAAAGGCGCAAGATGATATTGGCCATATCATGTCACTCTATGATTTGCATGTGATGTTTGTCATGTTTACATCTTATTTGCTTAGAATGACGGTAGCATAAATAAGATGATCCCTCATTAAAATTTCAAGAAAGTGTTCCCCCTAACTGTGCACCATTGCGAAAGTTCGTTGTTTCGAAGGACCATGTGATGATCGGGTGTGATAGATTCTAACGTTCGCATACAACAGGTGTAAGCCAGATTTACACATGCAAACCACTTAGGTTGACTTGACGAGCCTAGCATGTACAGACATGGCCTCGGAACACAAGAGACCAAAAGGTCGAACATGAGTCATATAGTAGATACGATCAACATGAAGATGTTCACCGATGAGGACTAGTCCATCTCACGTGATGATTGGACACGCCCTAGTTGACTCGGATCAGGTATCACTTAGATGACTAGAGGGATGTCTATCTAAGTGGGAGTTCATTAAATAATTTTATTAGATGAACTTAATTATCATGAACATAGTCAAAAGGTCGTTGCAAATTATGTCGTAGCTTGCGCTTTAGTTCTACTTTTTTACATATGTTCCTAGAGAAAAGTTAGTTGAAAGTTGATAGTCGCAATTATGCGGACTGGGTCCGTAAACTGAGGATTGTCCTCATTGCTGTGCAGAAGGCTTATGTCCTCAATGCACCGATCGATGTGCTGAACCTCGAACGTCGTCTCTGGATGTTGCAAACATCTGACATACACGTTTTTATGACTACGTGATAGTTCAGTAATGTTGAACGGTTTAGAATTGGGGCGCCAAAGACGTTTTTTGAAATGTCGTGGAACATATGAGATGTTCAAAGGGCTGAAATTGGGATTTCAGGGTCATTCCCACGTCAAGAGGTATGAGACGTCCGACGAGTTTCTTAGCCTACAAACTAAGGGAGAAAAGCTCAATCGTTGAGCATGTGCTCAGATTATCTGAGAACTACAATCACTTGAATCGGGTGGGAGTTAATCTTGAACATGAGATAGTAATGTTTCTCCAAAGTCACTGCCACCAAGCTACTAGAGCTTCGTGATGAACTATAACATATCAGGGATAGATATGGTGATCCTTGAGCTATTCGCGATGTTTGACACCGCGAAAGTAGAAATCAAGAAGGAGCATCAATTGTTGATGGTTAGTGAAACCACTAGTTTCAAGAAGGGCAAGGGCAAGAAGGTATACTTCATGAAACAACAAATCAGTTGCTGCTCTAATGAAGAAACCCAAGGTTAAACCCAAACCAGAGACTAAGTGCTTCTGTAATGAGGTGAACGGTCACTGAATCAGAACTACCCTAGATACTTGGTAGATGAGAAGGCTGGCAAGATCGGCAGAAGTATATTGGATACAAATTATATTAACGTGTACTTTACTAGTACTCCTGGTAGCACCAGGGTAATAGATACCGGTTCGGTTGCTAAGTGTTAGTAACTCGAAATAAAAGGCTACAGAATAAGTGGAGACTAGCTAAAGGCGAGGCGACGATATGTGTTGGAAGTATTTCCAAGGTTGATGTTATCAAACATCGCACGCTCCCTCTACCATCGAGATTGGTGTTAAACCTAAATAATTGTTTTTTGGTGTTTGCGTTGAGCATAGACATGATTGGATTATGTTTATTGCAATGTGGTTATTCATTTAAGGAGAATAATGGTTACTCTGTTTATTTGAATAATACCTTCAATGGTCTTGCACCTAAAATGAATTGTTTATTGAATCTCGATCGTAGTGATACACATGTTCATGCCAAAAGATATAAGATAGTAATGATAGTACCACCTACTTGTGGCACTGCCATTTGAGTCATATTGGTATAAAACGCATGAAGAAGCTCCATGTTGATGGATCTTTGGAATCACTCATTTTTTGAAAAGTTTGAGACATGCGAACCATGTCTATTGGTATGTACGCATGAAGTAACTCCAAGTAGATGGATCGTTTGGACTCACTTGATTTTTAATCACTTGAGACATGCAAATCATACCACATGGGCAAGATGACTGAAAAGCCTCATTTTTAGTAAGATGGAACAAGAAAGCAACTTGTTGGAAGTAATACATTTTGATGTGTGCAGTCCAATGGGTCTTTGAGGCACCTGATGGATATCGTTATGTTCTTACTTCATAGATGATTTGAGTAGATACTAAGTATATTTACTTGATGAAACATAAGTCTGAATTATTGTAAGGTTCAATTAATTTCAGAGTGAAGTTGAAGATTGTCGTTACAAGAGGATAAAATGTCTATGATATGATCATAGGGATGAATATCTTAGTTACGACTTTGGTACAAAATTAAGACATTGTGGAAATTGTTTCACAACTAATACCTCCTGTAACACCATAGTGTGATGGTGTGTCCGAACATCATAGTTGCATCCTATTGGATATGGTGCATACCATGATGTCTCTTATCGAATTACCACTATCGTTTATGGGTTATACATTAGAGACAACCGCATTCACTTTAAATAGGGCAGCACATAATTCCGTTCAGATGACACCATATGAACTATGCTTTGGAGAAACCTAAGCTGTCGTTTCTTGAAAGTTTGGGGCTGCGACGCTTATGTGAAAATGTTTCATCCTGATAAGCTCGAACCCAAAACGGATAAATGCATCTTCATAGGACACCCAAAATAGTTGGTCATACCTCCTATCTCAGATCCGAAAGCAAAAGCGATTGTTTTTAGAAACGGGTCCTTTCTCGAGGAAAAGTTTCTCTTGAAAGAATTGAGTGGGAGGATGGTGGAGACTTGATGAGGTTATTGAACCATCACTTCAACCAGTGTGTAGCAGGGAACATGAAGTTGTTCCTGTGGCACCTACACCAGTTGAAATGGAAGCTGATGATAGTGATCATAAACTTCGGATCAAGTCACTACCAAACCTCGTAGGTCGACAAGGACGCATACTGCTTCAGAGTGGTATGGTAATCCTGCCTTGGAGGTCATGTTGCTAGAAAACAATGAACCTACGAGCTATGGAGAAGCGATGGTGGGCCCGGATTCCGACAAATGGCTTGAGGCCATAAAATCCGAGAGAGAATCTATGTATGAAAACAAAGTGTAGACTTTGGAAGAACTGCTTGATGGTCGTAAGGCTGTTGGGTACAGATGGATTTTAAAAGGAAGACAGACAATGATGGTAAGTGTCACCATTAAGAAAGCTCGACTCATGGCTAAGATGTTTTCCAACAAGTTCAAGGAGTTGACTACGATGAGACTTTCTCACTCGTAGCGACGCTAAGAGTCTGTTGGAAATATATTAGCAGTTACTGCATTATTTATGACATCTTGCAGATAGGATGTCAAAACATTATTTCCTCGAAGAGTTGCTTGAGGAAAGGTTCTATGTGATACAACCAGAAGGTTTTTTCAATCCTAAAAGATGCTAACAAGTATGCAAAGCTTCAACAATCCTTCTAAGGACTGGAGTAAGCATCTCAGAGTTGGAATATACGATTTGATAAGATGATCAAAGGTTTTCGGTTTATAAAAGGTTTATGAGAAACTTGTATTTCCAAAGAAGTGAGTGGGAGCACTATAGAATTTCTGATGAGTATATGTTGTTGACATATTGTTGATCGGAAATTATGTAGAATTTCTGGAAAGCATATAGGGTTGTTTGAAAAGTGTTTTTCAATGGAAAACATGGATTAAGCTACTTAAACATTGAGCATCAAGATCTATAAGGATAGATAAAAGCGGCAATAGTACTTTCAAATGAATACATACCGTGACAAGATTTTGAAGGATTTCAAAATAGATTGGCAAAGAAGGAGTTCTTGGCTGTGTTATAAGGTGTGAGTATTGAGTAAGACTCAAGACCTGACCACGGCAGAAGAGAGAGAAAGGACGAAGGTCGTCCCCTATGCTTTAGACATAGGCTCTACAGTATGCTATGCTGTGTACCGCACCTGAAGTGTGACTTTCCATGAGTCATTCAAGGGGTACAAGAGTGATCCAGGAATGGATCACAGGACATCGGTCAAAGTTATCCTTAGTAACTAGTGGACTAAGGAATTTTCTCGATTAGCGAGGTCGTAAAAGAGTTCGTCGTAAAGGGTTACGTTGATGCAAACTTTGACACTAATCCGGATGATTCTGAGTAGTAAACTGGATTCGTATAGTCGAGCAGTTATTTGGAATAGTTCCAAATGGCGCGTGGTAGTTGCATCTACAAAACCACATAGAGATTTGTAAAGCACACATGGATCTGAAAGGTTCAGACCTGTTGACTAATAACCTCTCTCACAAGCGAGAAATGATCAAACCCCATGGGTGTTGGATTCATTACAATCACATAGTGATCTGAACTAGATTATTGACTCTACTACAAGTGGGAGACTGTTGGAAATATTCCCTAGAGGTAGTAAAAAAATGGTTATTATTATACTTCCTTGTTCATGATAATTGTCTATTGTTCATGCTATAATTGTATTAACTGGAAACCGTAATACATGTGTCAATACATAGACTACAACATGTCCCTAGTGAGCCTCTAGTTGACTAGCTCGTTGATCAATAGATGGTTATGGTTTCCTGACCATGGACATTGGATGTCATTGATGACAGGATCACATCATTAGGAGAACTAGCGGAGTGACCCGCGCATTTGCGCGGCTAGATTTAGAACACATTGTTATATAAATTATTTTATATTCTGATACAAATTTCAATACAAATCTAGTAATATTTTGCTTGAGCAATTCACGTATCTTAATGTTCACCGGCCTATTGTGATTGCCTATTTTCCTTGACATCGTACATATGGTCTAAATTGTTACGAATTATTGAGATAAGATTTCAATACAACTCTAGTAATATTTTACTTGAGCAATTCGCATATCTTAATCTTCACGGGCCTATTGTGACTGCCTATTTTCCTTGACATAGTACATATGTTCTAAATTGTTACGAATTATTGAGATAGTGTAGAAATAACCTAAATATAATTGAAAGAAAAGTCCTGATCTATCATGACATATTTTGAGCAGCAACTCAATTTGATTAATATTTTGTCCTCAAAAGTTTATCATTTTTTGTTGCGTCCATTCGATAACATTATTTCTTGGTAGTTACTTCTTATAAATTAATGGAAGAAGTTCAGACATTTGAATGCAAATCTATAGGAAAAATACTCCCTCCACGTGCTGATTTTAGGATAGTACAATGTCTAGCATCCAGTTGATTCCACATTACTTTCATAGCTTGTCCTTTTATATTTGTGCATATGAAGTTCGCATTATGTTGTTGTATGAACTATTAAAACTAATTATTAAGTAGTTTCCAAATATTCTGTAGCTTCCTACGTGACATACGTGCATACAAACCACATTAACATCGGCCCACAATTAGTATTACATGATGTCGTACGTGTCGTGCCAGCTATCATTATGCACGTATATACTCATGTAGATACATATAATTCATAATACATATTTTCCTTCAACAGAAATGCATCTGTAACACCTTCATGACGGTGCATATATTTTCTTCTTCTATGTTTATCACCTCTTTGGCCCTTATAGTTGATATTTCTATAGCCTCTACATATTGGGTGTTCGTGAATACCGTTCCGTTAATATATTTCTATTTCCTTTTCTTCGAACGTGTATAATTCTGTTTCTTATTCATAATTTCCTATAGAAACATCAGTATTCTTTTTCCTGCTAATATTGTTTTGTGTGCATAGTTTATTGCAACTAATTAGGCTATTTAAGTCCGTTCATGACGATGTTTCATACGTCTGTATTGTTTCTGCATAAACTTTTTATTATTATTATTTAGATTTCCTACTTCTAGTATTTCTTATCCAGTTAACAATATTCCTATACACAATTTATTCCGAATATAACTACCTTCATTATTTGGTCGTGCTAATATATGCTATAGTGTATACTTGTATCTTGACTCTTCTTCCAAATTTTATATAAAAATAATATATAACTCTGTTTCATGTTTCGTTTGTAGAGACGGTAGCAGCCATGTGTCAATTTTATTATTCCTCTCTGTTCTTAAATATAAGTCTTTTTAGAGATTTCAATAAAGATTACACATGATTATATATAGACGTATTTTAGAGTGTAGATTCACTCATTTTGCTTCGTACGTAGTCCATATTAAAATCTCTAAAAAGACATATATTTAGAAACAGAGGAAGTAAATATATATAATCTTCATGCATATACTACCACGTTGGTGTCTCTTTGTGTCTGTCATAGACTGAGCTTAGTAAAGGCAGGAAAGACATATAAATTACTTGGTGACAAAAGCATGACATCATGCATGCAATTGACATGCGACTTGGATGGCTGGCCGAATTGAGCCTACTCTATGGCCATTGACTCGGAATCAAACATATATGTACATATAGGTACGTTTTTTGTGAGGGTACATATAAGTATGTTAACTATTTGATCTCTTTTATTCCTTCTATTATTCTTCTGAAATATTTCATTTTTATTGTATTAGAGATCTCTCACACACATTTGGACTTGTCTATAGGATAAGATTTGTGCTAGACTTGTATATGAAAATATTATGTAACATGACCGCTTAATTAGGTACTGTTTTTTTTTGCTATATGATATGCCTTACAGGGACATGGATTGACATTTTATCCTAGCCACGTGCTTGTCCGGGGAGTACACAGCTTGTCGTTTTTTTTTCTTTTTTAATTGCACGGCGTGTCTCTTTATTAATAAATGAACGTACGGTGCACTTACTCCCCGTAAATTATCTTTCGTTTCCTTATATAAGTTGAACTGCTCCGTTTATATCTCCTGTCCATCATCACATTGGCTTCCGTTGAAAAAAAAGCTATTTGTACGTGACATGTCTAATTGTTTGTACGTAATGATATTTGCATGTAACGCTTACATCTTTAAATCTCAGCCCTTTATATATGAAATTAATGACCAAGATAATTTAATCTGTGTGGATGAACGTAATGGCTTGTTTGCCTCTTGTCTTAATTATATAATAGATGATGTGACGGACAAGACCCAATCCAAAGCATAGCACAAGATTGTGTAGTCCGTTTGCTAAGAGCTTTTCTAATGTCAAGTATCATTTCCATAGACCATGAGATTGTGGAACTCCCGGATACCGTAGGAATGCTTTGGGTGTACCAAACGTCACAACGTAACTGGGTGGCTATAAAGGTGCACTACAGGTATCTCCGAAAGTGTCTGTTGGGTTAGCACGAATCGAGACTGGGATTTGTCACTCCATATGACGGAGAGGTATCTCTGGGCCCACTCTGTAATGCATCATCATAATGAGCTCAATGTGACTAATGAGTTAGCCACGGGATCATGCTTTACTGAACGAGTAAAGAGACTTGCCGGTAACGAGATTGAACAAGGTATAGGGATACCGACGATAGAATCTCGGACAAGTAACATACCGATGGACAAAGGGAATTGTATACGGGATTGATTAAATCCCCGACATTGTGGTTCATCTGATGATATCATCGTGGAACATGTGGGAACCAATATGGGTATCCAGATCCCGCTATTGGTTATTGGCCGGAGAGGTATCTCGGTCATGTCTGCATGGTTCCCAAACCCGTAGGGTCTACACACTTAAGGTTCTGTGACGCTAGAGTTGTAATGGGAATAGTATGTGGTTACCGAAGGTTGTTCGGAGTCCCGGATGAGATACCGGATGTGACGAGGAACTCCGGAATGGTCCGAAGGTGAAGATCGATATATTGGACGAAGGGTATTGGAGTCCGGAATTGTTCCGGGTGTACCGGGTGACGACCAGTGTGACCGAAAGGAGTTTCGGAGGCCCCGGCAAGCGTTGGGGGGCCTTATGGGCCAAGGGGAGGGGGCACACTAGCCCACTAAGGGGCTGTGCGCCCCTCCCACCCCATCTCACATAACCTGGAGAGGTGGGGGCGCCTCCCCTAGGGCAGCAGCCCCTCCCGGCTTGGGGGCAAGTTTCCTAGGGGTGGGGCGCCAAACCCATCTAGGGTTTCCCCTGTGGCCGCCACCCTCCCATAGGGAAACCCGAGGCGGCTCCACCTCCCCCCTTCCCCCTCTATATAGTGAGGGGGAGAGAGGGCAGCCGCACCCATCCCCTAGCACATGCCTTCCCTCCTCCAACACCTCCTCCTCCGTAGTGCTTGGCGAAGCCCTACAGGAGAACCACAAGCTCCACCACCACGTCGTCGTGCTGCCGGAGCTCTCCCTCAACTTCTCCTCTCCCCTTGCTGGATCAAGAAGGAGGAGACGTCCTCGGGCTATACGTGTGTTGAACGCGGAGGCGCCGTCCGTTTGGCGGTTGATCGGATCTTCCACGATTTGAATCGCTGCGAGTATGACTCCATCAACCGCGTTCTTGTAACCCTTCCACTTAGCGATCTTCAAGGGTATGAAGATGCACTCCCTCTCTCTCGTTGCTAGCATCTCCTAGATTGATCTTGGTGACACGTAGGAATTTTTTTGAATTATTACTACGTTCCCCAACCACTGGGCCTTCGGTTAATAGATTAGTCCCAAAAATAATATAAAAGAGCATATTAAAGCCCATTAAACATCCAAAACAGATAATATAATAGCATGGAACAATCAAAAATTATAGATACGTGGGAGACGTATCAAGCATCCCCAAGCTTAGTTCCTGCTCGTCCTCGAGTAGCTAGGTAAATGATAAAAATAGAATTTTTGATGTGGAATGCTACCTAACATATTTATCAATGTAATTTTTCTTTATTGTGGCATGAATGTTCAGATCCGAAAGATTCAAGTCAAAAGTTTAATATTGACATAAAAACAATAATACTTCAAGCAGACTAACAAAGCAATCATGTCTTCTCAAAATAACAAGGCCAAAAAAAAGCTATCCCTACAAAATCATATAGTCTGGTTATGCTCTATCTTCATCACACAAAGTATTTAATCATGCACAACCCCGATGACAAGCCAAGAAATTGTTTCATACTTTTGATGTTCTCAAACTTTTTCAATCTTCATGCAATACATGAGCATGAGCTATGGACATAGCTCTATATGTGGAATAGAATGGTGGTTGTGGAGAAGACAAAACAGGAGAAGATAGTCTCACATCAACTAGGCGTATTGACGGGCTATGGAGATGCCCATCAATAGATATCAATGTGAGTGAGTAGGGATTGCCATGCAACGGATGCACTAGAGCTATAAGTGTATGAAAGCTCAAAAACAAACTAAGTGGGTGTGCATCCAACTTGCTTGCTCATGAAGACCTAGGGCATTTTTGAGGAAGCCCATCATTGGAATATACAAGCCAAGTTCTATAATGAAAAATTCCCACTAGTATATATGAAAGTGTCAACATAGGACACTCTCTATCATGAAGATCATGGTGCTACTTTGAAGCACAAGTGTGGAAAAAGGATAGTAGCATTGCCCCTTCTCTCTTTTTCTCTCATTTTTTGGGCCTTTTCTCTCTTTTTTATGGCCTCTTTTTTTCTTTTTTTTTCTTTTTCGTCCGGTGTCTCATCCCGACTTGTGGGGGAATCATAGTCTCCATCATCCTTTCCTCACTGGGGCAATGCTCTAATAATGGTAATCATCACACTTTTATTTACTTACAACTCAAGAATTACAACTCAATACTTAGAAAAAAATATGATCTATGTGAATGCCTCCGGCGGTGTACCGGGATGTGCAATGATTCAAGAGTGACATGTATGAAAAATTGTCAATGGTGTCTTTGCCACAAATACAATGTCAACTACATGATCATGCAAAGCAATATGACAATGATGGAGCGTCACTAGTAGAAAACAGGGCATTTGTCCCGGTTGGTGAGGGCCTTTTGTCCCGGTTCTTGAACTGGGACTAAAGGGTCGTTACTAATGCCTCCCCCCTTTAGTCCCGGTTCTAACACGAACCGGGATGATCAAACCTCACGTGGCGGTGCTTGAGCCAGGAAGGAGGGCCTTTGGTCCTGGTTGGTGGCACAAACCGGGACCAATAGGCATCCATGCGTCGGCATTTCAGTGGCTGGGGTTTAGTTTCTGTTGAAAGGGGGGGGGTGGGGGGATTTGGGGTTAATTTAGGTGTTTCATATATTGTGTTAGCTAGCTAATTAATAGAGAGAAGTGTCCCCTCTTATGTCCGTGCTTGGTCGACGCTTCGTACTATACATAGAGAGGCCCTCGACACGCTAGCTAGTAAGAAAATGAAGGAACCATTAAGTCTGAAGTTAAATCATGCATCTTTGAGAGAAGTGATCGATCGACCTCTCCTTCTCTGAGAGATTGGTCGAACAACAAGTTTTCTTATTGTCTATCCGACGCTATTGGCTACATACATATACAATATGTAAGATCTCTTACAATCCTCTAGCAATTGAAATCAACTTCCACATGGTATTCTCCGACTTTATTGATGACGTTAACACAAAACCCGATGACATCCTCTGTTTGATGGCCCATGGAGATGCTTCCTTCTGGCCTAGCACGGTTACGGACATATTTCTTTAGGACTCCCATGAACCTCTCAAAGGGGAACATATTGTGTAGAAATACGGGCCCAGAATGACAATCTAAATCGACTAGATGAACTAGAGCGTCGTCATGATATTGAAGAAGGATGGTGGGAACACCAGCTCTAAACTGACAAGACATTGTGCCACATCACTCCTTAGCCTTGGTATGAATTCTGGACCGATCACCTTCTGAGAGATTGCATTGAGGAATGCACATAGCTTCACAATGGCTAATCGGACGTTTTCGGTAAAAGCCCCTCAATGCAACCGAAGCGATTGCGTCATAATCACGTGGCGATCATGAGACTTTAGGTTACGGACCTTTTTCTCAGCATATTTATTATTCCCTTTATATTTGACGAGAAGCTAGTCGGGACCTTCATACTGAGAAGGCATTCAAAGAAGATTTCTTTCTCTTCTTTCTTAAGAGCGTAGCTGGCAGGAACTTGATACTGCTTCGGAGGCATGCCGTCTTTTTCGTGCAAACGTTGCAGGTCCTCCCGTGCCTAAGGTGTATCTTTTGTCTTTCCATACACGCCCAAGAAGCCTAGCAGGTTCATGCAAAGGTTCTTCGTCACGTGCATCACGTCGATTGAAGAGCGGACCTCTAGCTCCTTCCAGTAGGGTAGGTACCAAAATATAGATTTCTTCTTCCACATGGGGGTGTGTCCCTCAGCGTCATTCGGAACAACTAGTGCGCCGGGACCCTTTCCAAAGATTACATGTAAATCATTGACCATAGCAAGTACGTGATCACCAGTACGCATGGAGGGCTTCTTCCGGTGATCTGCCTCGCCTTTGAAATGCTTGCCTTTCTTTCGACATTGATGGTTGGTCGGAAGAAATCGACGATGGCCCAGGTACACATTCTTCCTGCAGCTTCCCAGGTATATACTATTGGTGTCAAGTAAACAGTGCGTGCATGCGTGGTATCCCTTGTTTGTATGCATCACGAAAGGTTCTTGAGAGTGGGCCAATCGTTGATTGTCACGAACAGCAACGCCTTTAGGTCAAATTCCTACTGTTTGTGCTCATCCCACGTAAGTACACCGTTTCCATTTCACATCTGTAAAAGTTCTTCAACTAATGGCCTTAGGTACACATCAATGTCGTTGCCGGGATGCTTAGGGCCTTGGATGAGAACTGGCATCATAATGAACTTCCGCTTCATGCACATCCAAGGAGATAGGTTATACATACATAGAGTCACGGGCTAGGTGCTATGATTGCTGCTCTGCTCCCCGAAAGGATTAATGACATCCGCGCTTAAAGCAAACCATACGTTCCTTGGGTCACTTGCAAAGTCATCCCAGTACTTGCTCTCGATTTTCTCTCACTGCGACCCGTCGGTGGTGCTCTCAACTTCCCATCTTTCTTACGGTCCTCATTGTGTCATCGCATCAACTTGGCATGCTCTCTGTTTTTGAGCAGACGTTTTAACCGTGGTATTATAGGAGCATACCACATCACATTCGCAGAACCCTCTTCACAGGGGCTGCCGTCAACATCACCAGGTCATCTAAATGCGATCTTATATGATGTGCACGCATACCGGGCATGCGTTCAGATCCTTGTACACACCGGTAGAGGATGCAATCATTAGGGCATGCATGTATCTTACGCACCTCCAATCCTAGAGGGCATACGAACTTTTTGATGCGTATGTATGTCTTTGTCAGGCAATTCATTATCCTTTGGAAGCTTCTTCTTCAATATTTTCAGTAGCTTCTCAAATCCTTTGTCGAGCACAACATTCTCTGCCTTCCACCGCAGCAATTCGATGCAGTACCGAGCTTTGTGTTGCCATCTTACGCAATTGTGGTACAACCCTTTTTGTGATCCTCTAACATGCGATCGAACTTCAGCTTCCCTTTTGACTTTCGCATTGCATCCTGCATCGACAATGACCCGTCGGAGATCATCATCATCGGGCACATCGTCTGGTTCCTCTTGATCTTCAGCGGCTTACCGTTCTGCAGCATCATCGTGCACATCGTATGGTTCCTCTTGATGTTCACTAGCATCACCGTATTCAGGGGGCACATAGTTGTCATCATACTCTTCTTCTTTGTCGTCTTCCATCATAACCCCTATTTCTCCGTGCCTCGTCCAAACATTATAGTGTGGCATGAAACCCTTGTAAAGCAGGTGGGTGTGAAGGATTTTCCGATCAGAGTAAGACTTCGTATTCCCACATATAGGGCATGGACAACACATAAAACCATTCTGCTTGTTTCCCTCAGCCACTTCGAGAAAATCAAGCACACCCTTAATGTACTCGGAGGTGTGTCTGTTACCGTACATCCATTGCCGGTTCATCTGCGTGCATTATATATAATTAAGTGTGTCAAAAATCTTTATAGAACATCATGAATAGATAATTACGTGACCAAATTAATAGAAGTTCATCATCACATTAAAACCAAAGTACATACATAGTTCTCATCTTCAAGCGAAAATCATTACAGAACAACATAAAGCTCTGCAGAGCATCTAAATTAATTAAACCATACATTGAAACTATGTAAAACCAAGGTAACAACTGATCCAATGGCATAATGATACCAAGCCTGAGTATGAATGGCATATTTTCTAATCTATCTAATCTTCAAGCGCATTGCATCCATCTTGATCTTGTGATGATCGACGACATCCGCAACATGCAACTCCAATATCATCTTCTCCTCCTCAATTTTTCTTATTCCAAAATTGGGGTGCCTTGGGAATCTCCAAGCTTAGGCTCTTGCCACTCCTTATTCCAAAATCCATCAAATCTTTACCCAAAACATGAAAACTTCACAACACAAAACTTCAACAGAAAATCTCATGAGCTCCGTTAGTATAAGAAAATAAACCACCACTTTAAGGTAATGTAAAAAACTCATTATTTATTTATATTTATGTTAAACTTACTGTATGACAACTTCTCTATGGTTCATACCCCCCGATACTACTCATAGATTCATCAAAATAAGCAAACAACACACGCAAAATAGAATCTGTCAAAAACAGAACAGTCTGTAGCAATCTGTAACTTTAGAATACTTCTGTAACTCCGAAAATTCTGAAATAAATTGGTGGACGTGAGGAATTTGTCTATTAATCTTCTGAAAAAAGAATCAACCTAAAATCACTCTTCTGTAAAACATGACAGCTATTCTCGTGAGCGCAAAAGTTTCTGTTTTTTTACAGCAAGATCGCAAAGACTTCACCCAAGTCTTCCCAAAGGTTCTACTTGGCACAAACACTAATTAAAACACAAAACCACATTTAACCAGAGGCTAGATGAATTATTTATTACTAAACAGGAGCAAAAAGTAAATAACAAAAATAAAATTGGGTTGCCTCCCAACAAGCGCTATCGTTTAATGCCCCTAGCTAGGCATTGAGATTTCAATGATGCTCACATGAAAGAGAAGAATTGAAGCACAAAGAGAGCATCATATAGCACGTGACAAACACATCTCAGTCTAACATACTTCCTATGCATATGCATCTTATAGGCAAACAAATTATCATAGCAAACAAAAACTAGCATATGGAAGGAAGTGGAAAGAAACAATAGCAATCTCAACATAACGAGAGGTAATTTAGTAACATCAAAATTTCTACAATCATATTTTCCTCTCTCATAATAATTACATGTGGGATCATAAGAAAATTCAAAAAAATAGATATCACATAAAATATTTTCAACACGATCCACATGCATGCAAAGTTGACACTCTTCCAAAATAGTGGGATTAACATTAACTAAAGTCATGACCTCTCCAAACCCACTTTTATCAAAAAATTCATAAGATTGAACATTCTCCAAATAGGTCGGATCTAAAGGTGACACTCCTCCAAACCCACTTTCAGTATTATTACAAACATTATTATCAATCTCATATTCATCATGGGGCTTAAATAATTTTTCAAGATCATAAGAAGAATCACCCCAATCATGATCATTGCAAGAAATAGTAGACATAGCAAAACTAGCATCCCCAAGTTGAGGTCTTGCGTATCATTAACACAATTGACATTAAGAGAATTTGTAATAACATCATTGCAATCATGCTTTCCATCGAAGGAACTATCAAGTATGGGTGCAATAGCAACGATCTCATGTTTAACTTACGGAGCTATAGCAAGTTCGTCTTTATAAATATTGGCATCATGGCCACAAGAATAGCAAGCATCACGTTCATCAAGGGATATTTTAATCAAATCATCAGAATCATAATTATCTATAGATTTATGCATATCATTATTTTCTTCCAAAGCAATGGTCATTCTTTTAATAAATTCTTTGACATAGACATTATGAACATAGTTATAATAGCAATATTTAAGTATGTCAAAATTTTCAGATTAGTAGAGAGTAATATCATACTTTTCAATCAAAGAAGCAACTTCATAAGCACCCTTAAACGCAATAAATTATTCAATTTGTTCGATATCATAGTAACTATAAACACCCTTTGCATAAGAAGATAAGATTTCATTATCATTAAACTCACATAGGTAGGGGAAGGTGTTTTTTAGGGTTTTTAGAGAAACAAGTAAAATCATAAATTTCACAAAGATTCCAAGCATAACACAGCAATCTGCTTATTTGATCCCATAAGAGTCTCCCTTTTTCAGACAAACGGTGACGCACAAAATGAGCATGCTCATCTAAAGATTTCCCATCAATTAGGCTAGTTGGGGTTTCAGCACGAGCGCATAAGGATCGAAGATGATCCAAGTAGAACACTTTAAGTGGATCCATATCAATAGATTTTTAACAAGCAGAGATGCAAGCAAATAGAAGGCACATGGAAACACAAGAAAAAATACATGCGGGGAGAAGGCGAAGAAAAGGCAAAGGTTTTCGAAAATCATTTTAGAAGTGGGGGAGAGGAAAACAAGAGGCGAATGGCGAATAATGTAATACAAGGGAGGAGTTTATGATGGGTACTTGGTATGGCTTGACTTGACGTAGATCTCCGCGGCAACGGCGCCAGAAATCCTTCTTGCTACCTCTTGAGCTTGCGTTGGTTTCCCTTGAAGAGGAAAGAGTGATGCAGCAAAGTAGCATAAGTATTTCCCTCAGTTTTGAGAACCAAGGTATCAATCCAGTAGGAGACGACGAACAAGTCACTAAATACCTGCACAAACAATCAAGAAATAGCAACCAACGCGATAAAGGGGTTGTCAATCCCTTCACGATCACTCGCAAAAGTGAGATCTAATAAAGATAATAAAGTAAATATTTTTGGTATTTTTGATGTATAGATTGAAAAGTAAAGATTGCAAAATAGTAAACGAGATTCTATAATATGGAAAAGAGACTTATTATAATGGAAAAGCAAATAGAAGGCACATGGAAACACAGGAAAAAATACATACGGGGAGAAGGCAAAGAAAAGGCAAAGGTTTCAAAAATCGTTTTGGAAGTGGGGGAGAGGAAAACGAGAGGCGGATGGTGAATAATGTAGTGCAAGGGAGAAGAGTTTATGATGAGTACTTGGTATGGCTTGACTTGATGAAGATCTCCCCGGCAACGGCGCCAGAAATCCTTCTTGCTACCTCTTGAGCTTGCGTTGGTCTTCCCTTGAAGAGGAAAGGGTGATGCAGCAAAGTAGCATAAGTATTTCCCTCAGTTTGAGAACCAAGGTATCAATCCAGTGAGGAGAGCGGCCTTGAAGTCACCGAATACCTGCACAAACAATCAAGAACTTGCAACCAACGCGATAAAGGGGTTGTCAATCCCTTCATGGTCACTCGCAAAAGTGAGATCTAATAAAGATAATAAAGTAAATATTTTTGTTATTTTTGATGTATAGATTTAAAAGTAAAGATTGCAAAATAGTAAACGAGATTCAATAATATGGAAAAGAGACTTATTATAATGGAAAAGCAAATAGAAGGCACATGGAAACACAAGCAAAAATACATACGGGGAGAAGGCAAAGAAAAGGCAAAGGTTTTCGAAAATCGTTTTAGAAGTGGGGGAGAGGAAAACGAGAGGCGGATGGAAAATAATTTAGTGCAAGGGAGAAGAGTTTAGGATGGGTACTTGGTATGGCTTGACTTGATGAAGATCTCCCCGGCAACAGCGCCAGAAATCCTTCTTGCTACCTCTTGAGCTTGCGTTGGTTTTCCCTTGAAGAGGAAAGGGTGATGCAGCAAAGTAGCATAAGTATTTCCCTCAGTGTTGAGAACCAAGGTATCAATCCAGTAGGAGATGACGAACAAGTCACTGAATACCTGCACAAACAATCAAGAACTTGCAACCAACGCGATAAAGGGGTTGTCCATCCCTTCACGGTCACTCGCAAAATTGAGATCTAATAAAGATAATAAAGTAAATATTTTTGATGTATAGATTGAAAAGTAAAGATTGCAAAATAGTAAACGAGATTCTATAATATGGAAAAGAGACTTATTATCATGGAAAAGCAAATAGAAGGCGCATGGAAACACAAGCAAAAATACATACGGGGAGAAGGCAAAGAAAAGGCAAAGGTTTTCAAAAATCGTTTTTGAAGTGGGGGAGATGAAAACGAGAGGCAGATGGTGAATAATGTAGTGCAAGGGAGAAGAGTTTATGATGGGTACTTGGTATGGCTTGACTTGATGAAGATCTCCCCGGCAACGGCGCCAGAAATCCTTCTTGCTACCTCTTGAGCTTGCGTTGGTTTTCCCTTGAAGAGGAAAGGGTGATGCAGCAAAGTAGCATAAGTATTTCCCTTAGTTTTGAGAACCAAGGTCTCAATCCAGTAGGAGACGATGAACAAGTCACCGAATACCTGCACAAACAATCAAGAACTTGAACCAACGCGATAAAGGGGTTGTCAATCCTTACATTGTCACTCGCAAAGGTGAGGTCTAATCAAGATAATAAAGTAAATATTTTTGGTATTTTTGAGGTATGGATTGAAAAGTAAAGATTGCAAAATAGTAAACGAGATTCAATAGTATGGAAAAGAGACTTATTATAATGGAAAAGCAAATAGAAGGCACACGGAAACACAAGAAAAAATACATACAGGGAGAAGGCAAAGAAAAGGCAAAGGTTTTCGAAAATCGTTTTAGAAGTGGGGGAGAGAAGAACGAGAGGCGGATGGCGAATAATGTATTGCAAGGGAGAAGAGTTTATGATGGGTACTTAGTATGGCTTGACTTGATGAAGATCTCCCCGGCAACGGCGCCAGAAATCCTTCTTGCTACCTCTTGAGCTAGCGTTGGTTTTCCCTTGAAGAGGAAAGAATGATGCAGCAAAGTAGCATAAGTATTTCCCTTAGTTTGAGAACCAAGGTATCAATCCACTAGGAGACGACGAACAAGTCACCGAATACCTGCACAAACAATCAAGAACTTGAACCAACGCGATAAAGGGGTTGTCAATCCCTTCATGGTCACTCGCAAAGGTGAGATCTAATAAAGATAATAAAGTAAATATTTTTGGTATTTTTGAGGTATAGATTGAAAAGTAAAGATTACAAAATAGTAAACGAGATACAATAATATGGAAAAGAGACTTATTATAATGGAAAAGCAAATAGAAGGCACATGGAAACACACGCAAAAATACATACGGGGAGAAGGCAAAGAAAAGGCAAAGGTTTTCGAAAATCGTTTTAGAAGTGGGGGAGAGGAGAACGAGAGGCGGATGGCGAATAATGTAGTGCAAGGGAGAAGAGTTTATGATGAGTACTTGGTATGGCTTGACTTGATGAAGATCTCCCCGGCAACGGTGCCAGAAATCCTTCTTGCTACCTCTTGAGCTTGCGTTGGTTTTCCCTTGAAGAGGAAAGGGTGATGCAGCAAAGTAGCATAAGTATTTCCCTCAGTTTTGAGAACCAAGGTATCAATCCAGTAGGAGACGACGAACTAGTCACCGAATACCTGCACAAACAATCAAGAACGTGCAACCAAGGCGATAAAGGGGTTGTCAATCCCTTCACGGTCACTCGCAAAAGTGAGATCTAATAAAGATAACAAAGTAAATATTTTTGGTATTTTTGATGTTTAGATTGAAAAGTAAAGATTGCAAAATACTAAACGAGATTCTATAATATGGAAAAGAGACTTATTATAATGGAAAAGAAAATAGAAGGCACATGGAACCACAAGAAAAAATACATACGGGGAGAAGGCAAAGAAAAGGCAAAGGTTTTCAAAAATCGTTTTGGAAGTGGGGGAGAGGTAAACGAGAGGCAGATGGCGAATAATGTAGTGCAAGGGAGAAGAGTTTATGATGGTTATTTGGTATGGCTTGACTTGATGAAGATCTCCCCGACAACGGCGCCAAAAATCCTTCTTGCTACCTCTTGAGCTTGCGTTGGTTTCACTTGAAGAGGAAAGGGTGATGCAGCAAAGTAGCATAAGTATTTCCCTCAGTTTTCAGAACCAAGGTATCAATCGAGTAGGATACGACGCACAAGTCACCGAATACCTGCACAAACAATCAAGAACTTGCAACCAACGCGATAAAGGGGTTGTCAATCCCTTCATGGTCACTCGCAAAAGTGAGATCTAATAAAGATAATAAAGTAAATATTTTTGGTATTTTTGATGTATAGATTGAAAAGTAAAGATTGCAAAATAGTAAACGAGATTCAATAATATGGAAAAGAACCTTATTATAATGGAAAAGCAAATAGAAGGCACATGGAAACACAAGCAAAAATACATACGGGGAGAAGGCAAAGAAAAGGCAAAGGTTTTCGAAAATCGTTTTAGAAGTGGGGGAGAGGAAACGAGAGGCGGATGGCAAATAATGTAGTGCAAGGGAGAAGACTTTAGGATGGGTACTCGGTATGGCTTGACTTGATGAAGATCTCCCCGGCAACAGCGCCAGAAATCCTTCTTGCTACCTCTTGAGCTTGCGCAGGTTTTCCCTTGAAGAGGAAAGGGTGATGCAGCAAAGTAGCATAAGTATTTCCCTCAGTTTTGAGAACCAAGGTATCAATCCAGTGGTAGACGACGCACAAGTCACCCAATACCTGTACAAACAATCAAGAACTTGCAACCAACGCGATAAAGGGGTTGTCAATCCCTTCACGGTCACTCGCAAAAGTGAGATCTAATAAAGATAACAAAGTAAATATTTTTGGTATTTTTGAGGTATAGATTGAAAAGTAAAGATTGCAAAATAGTAAGCGAGATTCAATAATATGGAAAAGAGACTTATTATAATGGAAAAGTAAATAGAAGGCACATGGGAACACAAGCAAAAATACATACGGGGAGAAGGCAAAGGTTTTCGAAAATCGTTTTAGAAGTGGGGGAGAGAAGAACGAGAGGCGGATGGCGAATAATGTAGTGCAAGGGAGAAGAGTTTATGATGGGTACTTGGTATGGCTTGACTTGATGAAGATCTCCCCGGCAACGGCGCCAGAAATCCTTCTTGGTACGTCTTGAGCTTGCATTGGTTTTCCCTTGAAGAGGAAAGGGTGATGCAGCAAAGTAGCATAAGTATTTCCCTTAGTTTTGAGAAACAAGGTATCAATCCTGTAGGAGACGACGCACAAGTCACCGAATACCTGCACAAACAATCGAGAACTTGAACCAACGCGATAAAGGGGTTGTCAATCCCTTCATGGTCACTCGCAAAGGTGAGATCTAATAAAGATAATAAAGTAAATATTTTTGGTATTTTTGAGGTATAGATTGAAAAGTAAAGATTGCAAAATAGTAAACGAGATTCAATAATATGGAAAAGAGACTTATTATAATGGAAAAGCAAATAGAAGGCACATGGAAACACAAGCAAAAATACATACGGGGAGAAAGCAAAGAAAAGGCAAAGGTTTTCAAAAATCGTTTTAGAAGTGGGGGAGAGGAGAACGAGAGGCGGATGGCGAATAATGTAGTGCAAGGGAGAAGAGTTTATGATGGGTACTTGGTATGGCTTGACTTGATGAAGATCTCCCCGGCAACGGCGCCAGAAATCCTTCTTGCTACCTCTTGAGCTTGCGTTGGTTTTCCCTTGAAGAGGAAAGGGTGATGCAGCAAAGTAGCATAAGTATTTCCCTCAGCTTTTGAGAACCAAGGTATCAATCCAAAGAGGAGACAGAACTAGTCACAGAATACCTGCACAAACAATCAAGAACATGCAACCAACGCGATAAAGGGGTTGTCAATCCCTTCACGGTCACTCGCAAAAGTGAGATCTAATAAAGATAACAAAGTAAATATTTTTGGTATTTTTGATGTATAGATTGAAAAGTAAAGATTGCAAAATAGTAAACGAGATTCTATAATATGGAAAAGAGACTTATTATAATGGAAAAGCAAATAGAAGGCACATGGAAACACAAGAAAAAATACATACGGGGAGAAGGCAAAGAAAAGGCAAAGGTTTTCAAAAATCGTTTTAGAAGTGGGGGAGAGGAAAACGAGAGGCGGATGGCAAATAATGTAGTGCAAGGGAGAAGACTTTAGGATGGGTACTTGGTATGGCTTGACTTGATGAAGATCTCCCCGGCAACAGCGCCAGAAATCCCTCTTGCTACCTCTTGAGCTTGTGCTGGTTTTCCCTTGAAGAGGAAAGGGTGATGCAGCAAAGTAGCATAAGTATTTCCCTCAGTTTTGAGAACCAAGGTATCAATCCAGTGGTAGAGGACGCACAAGTCACCGAATACCTGTACAAACAATCAAGAACTTGCAACCAACGCAATAAAGTGGTTGTCAATCCCTTCACTGTCACTCGCAAAAGTGAGATCTAATAAAGATAATAAAATGAATATTTTTGGTATTTTTGATGTATAGATTGAAAACTAAAGATTGCAAAATAGTAAACGAGATTCAATAATATGGAAAGGAGACTTATTATAATGGAAAGGAGACCCGTGGGGCATAGGTTTCACTAGTGGCTTCTCTCGTGATAGCATGTATTACACTGGGTGAACAAATTACTGCCGAGCAATTGATAGAAAGCGCATAATTATGATGACATCTAAGGCAATGATCATGAACATAGGCACCACGTCCGTGTCAAGTAGACCAACTCCTGCCTGCATCTACTACTATTACTCCACACATCGACCGCTATCCAGCATTCATCTAGAGTATTAAGTCATGGATATAAGAATTCAGAGAAGAACCAAATAATATTCATAGATAATCTTGATCATAAATCCACAATTCATCGGATCTCGGCAAACACATCGCAAAAGAATATTACATCGAATAGATCTCCAAGAACATCGAGGAGAACATTGTATTGGGAATCAAAGAGAGAGAAGAAGCCATCTAGCTAATAACTATGGACCTGAAGGTCTGTGGTAAACTACTCACGCTTCATCGGAGAGGTAATGGTGTTGATGTAGAAGCCCTCCGTGATCGAATCCCCCTCTGGCAGACCGCCGAAAAGGCCCCAAGATGGGATCTCACGGGTACAGAGTTTGCGGCGGTGGAAAAGTGGTTTCATGGCTCCCCATGATGTTTTTAGGGTATAAGAGTATATATAGGTGAAAGAAGTAGGTCGGTGGAGCTACAAGGGGCCCACGAGGGTAGGGGCGCGCCTACCCCCTCGGCGCGCCCTCCTACCTCGTGGATGCCATGTTGCGTCTCCGACTTCATCTCCAACTCTTCTGGTTTCCTTTCGGTCCAAGAAAGATCATCGCGAAGGTTTCACTCCGTTTGGACTCCGTTTGGTATTCATTTTCTGCAAAACTCTAAAATAGGAAAAAAAACAGAAACTGGCACTAGGCCTTCGGTTAATAGGTTAGTCCCAAAAATAATATAAAAGAGCATATTAAAGCCCATTAAACATACAAAACAGATAATATAATAGCATGGAACAATCAAAAATTGTAGATACGTTGGAGACGTATCACTCACCTCCGGTGGAATGGCTACAGGGGCAGCCTTCTCTGATTGAAGCACCTTCTAGAACTGTTTTGAGTGCGGGCAACCCCAAAACTGGTGTAGATGGATTTTTCTCTGCCACGTGCAGCATAGAACACGCCCCCTTTGATTCTCCTACAATGCAGTTTGGCTGTGACTACTAGCTCGTTCCTCAACCATTAAGGTATACTAGTAGAAAAGGGGGCACTTGTCCCGGTTTGTAAGGGCCTTTAGTCCCGGTTCTTGAACCGGGACTAAAGGGTCGTTACTAATGCCTCCCCCCTTTAGTCCCGATCCTAACATGAACCGGGACAGATGTGCCTCCACATGGCCGGTCTTGCCGAGCCCAGTAGGGAGCCTTTGGTCCCGGTTGGTGGCACCAACCGGGACCAAAAAGCGTCCACGTCCACATTCGATGTAGTGGTTTTTTGTTTTTTTGAAGGGGGGTTTGGGGTTTTTGTGGGGTTAATTTAGGTGTTTAATATATTGTGTTAGATAGCTAATTAATGGAGAGAAGTATCCTCTCTTATGTCCGTGCTTGGTCGATGCTACGTACTGTACATAGAGAGGCCCTCGACACGCTAGCTAGTAAGAAAATGAAGGGAACCATTAAGTACAAAAGTTCATCATGCATACCGAGAGAAGTGATCTATCGACCTCTCCTTCTTCGAGAGATTGGTCGAACAACAAGTTTTCGTATTATCTATCCAACGCTACTGGCTACATACATATACAATATGTAAAATCTCTTAGAATCCCCTAGCAATTGAAATCAATTTCCACATGATATTCTCCGGCTTTATTGATGACGTGGTCAAGAAAGAATCCCACAAATTCCTCTTGAATTGCTTTCATGCGATCTTGTTCTAGGAGTTCATCCCGCATCTGCCACGTCTAATTTGAAGAAGGGGGTTAATACATATATGAATGTAACTCAACAGAAATGATGGTGTAATAAAATGAAATTGTGAATATTATTGCCACGCACTTCATATTGTCTTTTAGAGTAGCCCCGCTTATTTTTCAAAGTCGCGTTGTAGATGAACTCGCACACGTAGTATCCACAGGAATCATTCCCTTGTTCCTGCCACAAGCACTTTATGAGAAATAGAGGTCAATCAAACTGATAATGAAGCATTATAAATGGCATTGATGAAAGTAAAGCTATAGAATCAATGGGAGATGCGCGCAACTAGCTAGCTAGTAGTACTTACTTTCGGTATATATATATCGCAGCTCCTTGGCAGTCCCGAACTTCTGCGGTGAACTGTTTCCAAACCCTGCAAGACAAAGAAAATAGTAATTATTACTTGAGATATCAGGAAATGAACAAAAAGTTGCTGATATGGTGCGATAAATGATCGATTGAACTTACCTGTTGAGCAGTTTAGTCATGTCCGCATAGGTTTGGGGATCTTTTCGTCTCGAGTCTAAGACGTCTACTACTCCCCGCTCAAGCTTAATCTCCAGACGAACATAGTGGAATCTGCGCACGCATGCATAACTCATCAATTACATTACCATAACCTCACTCGAGTAATAAGTGAAACCGAATATGCACACGACAGTAACCCTCACTGGAAGTTGTAAGGAAAGAGTATTAAATCTTTGTTTTGATTTTTGATCAACGATTGTAGCAAGTACCCCTCGGCCTCTTCGGCGTCCTTTTTAACCAGAAATTCATCTATGATATTTGTGTTAATGAACCCAATATCATACATTTCTTGTTTTTGCACTCGACGATCTTCAATCTGCATAATATAGTGAGGATAATTAATTATAAATACATGCAATGAAAGAGCCAAGCTATATATAGAGACTTCATGACAGAAATAGTACTTACAGACAGTAGCAAAAGACCATTAGTTTATCGAGGGCCTTTTGATTGAAGAACGTGAAGAACTCGTCAAATGGAACAGTCAACAGATCAGTTCCAACGAGGTCGTGCTCCTCTTTAATATTCAGATACAAAGCATTCGTCCCCCCCAGACTCTTTGCAGGTTTTCATGTACCAATTATGGAATTTTCGCATCATAGTTGTCAGAGATTTTTCATCTTTGACGAGAGGCTTCCCGTACTCGTATTTGTGTTCGTCCACCTCCAAGAAATCAACAAGTTGATCGGTGCGGTAATCTCCAAGATTGCCATAACCGCCACCGTCCGGAGCATTAGCGGCGATGTATGTCGCCGCTAGACACATTGAGCGAGGGCACGATTGCTGTGCTTGTTCGCCGAGCTGGGCAATTTTTTTCCCAGCTGCTCATTCTTTTAACCTTTTATCACTGACAGTACTTCCCGACCGCTCCGCTTCGAGATATGTCTGTTCAGTAATGCGCTCATAGTTGGTTCTCGGCGGAGACTTTGGTGGTTTCCTCAGGGCATCGATAGTGCGCTTTGCTTTCACCGGATCTACCTTCTCCTCCAGAGGTGGATATCTCTTTGCTTTCACCCCTTCAAATAAGTCCTTCACGTGGGCCCGCACGATCGTCGTGTTTTCCTCCTCGCTCCTCTCGTACGGTAACTTCTCTAGAGGTTTGAGAGGTGGACCGTATCTTTATTGCCTCCCGCCTCTGCTGGCTGTACTGCTAGACACCGGAGCAGACGGAGCGGCTGGAGCGCTTGTCTTCTTTCGTGCTTGGTTATGAGGTGGAGGAGAAGGACTACGACGCGCCGGAGCAGCCGGGGCGGTGGCGGGTCTCTTCCGCCCTTGCTGGCGCAGGCGGAGAAGGAGGCGGAGTCCCACCATGCGCTGGAGAAGGAGGAGGCTGCTGGCTGCTCGGGCGCGCTGGTGCAGGTAGAGAAGGAGGCCGAGTGCCACCACGCGCCGGAGAAGGAGGGAGGCTGCTCGGCAAGGCCACGTGCAGTGAGGAGAAGGAGGTGGAGTGCCGCCACGCACCGGAGAAGGAGGCCCAGTGCCCCGATCGTCCGGTCGCCGGAGGAGGAGGCCGGTGGAGGAGGCGGAGTGCCTGACTCACGGGAGGAGGAGGAGGAGGAGGCGTCCAGTTCGGAAGGTTGATGAGCTCCTTCCGCCATAGGCATGGAGTCTTCAGAGCAGAACCCAGCCTAGTCTCCCCTTCACCGGTAGGATATTCAAGCTGGAGGTCCTCAAATCCCTCCGTTATTTCATCCACCATCACCCTAGCATATCCTTTTGGAATCGGCCGGCAGTGAAAAGTTGCGTCGTGTTCAGTAGGATAAACAGAACCAACAGCCGCCTTGACCTTCAAATTCATCCATCGCGTCATAAGGTGGCACTTTTGAGCCTCCGTGATAGCATCCAAGGGATAGCTGGCACGAGCCGTCAAGACATGCTTTGGCAGAAGCAGCTCGGTGGAAGCCACGCTGCTTCTCCGCTGAGATGGCGGGGTAGCTTCGGGGGAAGCTTCGGCAGGTCGTTTGTTGCGATCTGCTTCTCGTTCCTCTAGACCCATTACCCTTTCATGCAGCGCTGCAGTTGGCTCTCGCTCCGCTTTCTTCCTCCTCTCGTGGGTTTTGTAACCCCTGCGTCCGGAAAACCAACCTTCCACGGAATGGAGCTGGCGTGCCTCGTGTCCGCCGTCAGGTGCTCAGGATTCCGAGGGCCATTGTGAGCTCGTCCTTCTCCTGTCTGCAGAACGAACGTCCTTCTGCGCTGCATGGATATCTTTGCCGAATTCTTGTGGACTGATGTTTTCGGTTTCTCGTCCGTCTAATGGCACTTCCACATTCACGGGGTCCAAGGTTCCGCCAGCCTCAAGAACCAAGTCCGACAGCGGTCTGGCCATCTCATTGTCTCCGGTTCGATCCTGTATCAAGCAGATCATTCTCAGCCTTGGACCACTTAGGCGGGCTTGCGGTAGCCACCTGGACCCCGTGCGATGGTGAAACTTCTTCTTCGCAGCATTTTGCTTGTTTGTCGCCGACATCTTCTTACTCTTTTTCCGATGTCGTGTAGGCCACAAATGCGGGCCGATGATCTCTGATCTTCTCATATTTGCCGATGAATTCTGGTGTCTCTTCTTTGGCAACAAACTTTTCAGCTCTTTCCTCCACCTCCTGAATAGGCCTGCCATCTTCTTAAGAGCACAAGACTTGATTAATTGCTCTTTAATAGGCTTATCCGGATCCTCCTCTGGCGGTAGGGTGAAATTTGCCTTCAGCTCAGTCCAAAGATCATCTTTCTGCATATCATTGACATAAGACACCTGAGGGTCTTCCTCCTTAGGCTTATACCATTGGTGGATGCTGATCGGGATCTTTTTCCTAACAAGAACCCTGCACTGAGCAACAAATGCGCTCTTTGTCCGGATGGGTTCAATCGGTTCGCCGTCGCGCGCGATTGCCGTGATCTCAAAATTTTCATCCGAGCTCAACTTTTTCTTCGGGCCTCGTCTCCTTACCGAAGTTGTGCTCGATCCGGAGGGCTAGAAAAAGGAAGAAAGACGAGAGTTAATTAATATATGTACATATACCAAAACAATGAATGCATCAATTAACTAGTCAAGACGGGCTTAACTAATATATATATATATACCTGGCGGACTCGGTTCGGTCCTTTGGAAGCGATCGGACGGTCTCCTTCTTGTACCTCCATTGGGTCATCACCGGAGCCATCATGAACATAGCCCTCTTCTTGTACCGGCATTACTGGGCCGGAGCCATCATGAACATAGCCCTCTTCTTCACCCAGTCATTCCTGACCAACGGCGTTGTTGAAAAATGACGCAACGACATCAGTTCCTTCTGCGATTATCTCCCCCAACATCGCTTCTGTTGCTTCATCTCGGTAGTGCTCCATAGTTTCTGCAAATATTTACAACATGTCTATTATTATTCAAACATGGTATAGATGGATATATATTAGTGGCAAACGTAGAACTAGCTAGCTAATCACAATAAGGAATCATGTTAGTGGCCTCGACGCTGCTTCTCTAGGGTTTGGGGTGGCCTAGACAACGCTTCAAGGGTTTGGGGTGGCCTCGACACAACGCTTCAAGGGTTTGGGGTGGCCTCAACTACAACGCTCTTTGAAGTTGGTAAATTTGGGTGGCCTCAAGAGAGTTTGTCGGGTAGGGGCGCAGTGGGAGGGGGTGGGAGACAAACATCGTTTTTTCTGTAGGGTTTGGGTGTCCTCGAGAGTTTTGGTCGAGCGAGAGGGACGAGGGGGGTATATCTACGATGACAGAGGAGAAGATCGAAGAAAAAAAAGGAGATAAAAAAGAGGAGAAGAAGAAAGAATAGAGGAGAAGAAGAAAAAATAGAATATTTTCTACTTTTTCTTCTTCTCCTCTATTCCTTTCTTCTTCTCCTCTTCTTTTTCTTCTTTTTTCCTCTTCTTATTTATTTCTCCTCTTCTTCCTCTCCTCTTCTTCTCCTTTCTTCCTCTTCTTATTTTCCTTTTCCTCTCCTTCTTTTCTTCTTCTTCTTCCTTCTTCTTCTTTTCTTCCTTTTCCTTATTTTACTTTTTCCTCTACACTAACATAAAATGCACTAACCTAAAATCGATATCTACTAACAACCTAAATAAAAAATTAATACATATATAAACAAAAAAGCTATGAACATCATATTCATACATAGATAGCCACATCCATTCATCATATAACTACTACATACATATATACATTATATATATGAAAAAAATGCAATGAACAAAAAAAAATACACTTATGAAAAAAAAATACTATGAACATGTACACATGTATACACATACAAACACATATACACACAAAATACAAAAAAAAGCTATGAAAAATGCAGTATGGGCGGGCGGGCGGCACACGCGAAGAGCAGTGTGGCTACAAGGCGTGAGGCGGGCGGCGCAGGCGGCAGCAGAGGGCAGGGGCGGCGGCGCTGGCGGCACAAGCTAGGGCGCTGAGATGGGAGTGGCCGTGGAGCATGTGCTCACAAGGGCGGCGACGGCGAAGGCGAAAGCAACGGCGCCTGGGCGCGGCGGCAATGAAGGAGTAGCCTGACGGCGTCGGTGGCGGCGCGGCGACAAAGAAGGTGGAAGCGAAGGCGGCGGTGACGGCGACGAGGAGGAGCAGGGGCGTCGGGGAGAAGTGGGGATTTGGTCGAAAACTGCTAAGTGCTGTATATATATCAAGAGCATTGGTCCCGGTTCATGGCACCAACCGGGACTAATACACCCTTTAGTCCCGGTTGGTGCCACCAACCGTGACCAAAGGCCTCTTTTCAGCATCCAAAAGGGCGGGAAGCGGCGGCCTTTGGTCCCGGTTGGTGCCACCAACCGGGACTAAAGGGTGGGCATTGGTACCGGTTGGTGCCACGAACCGGGACCAATGCCCCCCTTTAGTCCCGGTTGGTGCCGCCAACCGGGACCAAAGGCCCCTGCGCTGCCCGCGTCGCGGCCAAAATTTAGTCCCACCTCTCTAGTTGAGAGGGGCTCGGAGTGGTTTATAAGCCCTGTTGCGGCTACCCTCTCGAGATCCTCTCAAATGCAGGCTTACGGGCCTAATCTCACACTATGCTGTTGTGGGCCTATTGGGCCTTCTGCAGGCCTGAATCCTGGCCCAGGTTGGGTTTCTAGTCGTATTCAGGCCGTGGTGGCCCAATAGGTGGCAGTTTTTTTATTTTCTTTTCCAGTTTTTTTGTTTTGTTTTTTGCATTATTTATTTTCTTTTGTTTTTTGCTTTATTTTTTAATTCTTTTTGCTTTTAGGTCAGAAAAATTATAAACTTTCTGTTAGTGCCACTAGTTTTAGAAAAAATATTTTGTTTTTTTGCTTTCTTTGTTGCTTTATTTATTTTATTTTGTTTCTACTTACAACAAAATACTTATTGTTGCTATTTTTATTTATTTTATTAAAGTTTATGTTTAAATATTTTCTTTTAAGTCACAAAAATTATAAACTTTCTGTTAGTGCCATTAGTTTTCAAATTTGAATAGTTAAAATTTGAATTCTTTGAAATTTGTGTGAATCACAAGTTTGTGATTAACTTTACTAAAAAAATGAACATAGATACGCCTATAGAGAAAAAAGGTCCAGAAGAACCGGGACCAATGGCCCACGTGGCTGCCCTCTTGAGAGTGTTCTTGGTGAGAACATAGTTGACAAGGAGCGAACCGGGATTAATGGTATTACGAGGGCCGAACCATAAGACATTAAAGAATTTCAAATGAACTCTGAAAAAGTTGAAAGTTGGCATGGTATCATAATTTCACCCACATAGCATGTGCATGTACAAAACGGACAATGGTATCATACTAAATACATTACAAAGTTGGCATGGTATCATCATAATAGTTCTGGAGAAAGTCTTCACTTTTCTTCGCTTGTGTCATTTTCTTATTGCGCCGTAACCATGGATAACCTTCATCGTTTAGCGAGGATGCTGGGGTCAGCCTTGACTTTGAAGGGAGGAATTTCATGAAACTTTTCATAATCTTCGACATGTCATCTTGCCCTCCACTCCCACGATGTCCCTTTTTCCTGAAAGAACTATGTGGGCGCTTTGGCTCATCGTATGATGTATTCGCTTCCTTATCTTTTCTTTTTCTCGATGCAGTAGACATGTCCTTCACATAGATAACTTGTGCCACATCATTGGCTAGGACGAACGGTTCGTCAGTGTACCCAAGATTTTTGAGATCCACTGTTGTCATTCCGTACTGTGGGTCTACCTGTACCCCGCCTCCTGACAGATTGACCCATTTGCACTTAAACAAAGGAACCTTAAAATCATGTCCGTAGTCAAGTTCCCATATGTCCACTATGTAACCATAATATGTGTCCTTTCCCCTCTCGGTTGTTGCATCAAAGCGGACACCGCTGTTTTGGTTGGCGCTCTTTTGATCTTGGTCAATCATGTAAAATGTATTCCCATTTATCTCGTATCCTTTCCAAATCGTAACAGTCGAAGATGGTACCCTGGACAACAAGTACAGCTCATCACAAACAGTGTTGTCACCTTTGAGACGTGTTTCCAACCAACTGCTGAAACTCCTGATGTGTTGACATGTAATCCAGTCGTCGCACTGCTCCGGGTGTTTGGAGCGCAGACATTCTTGTGTTCATCGACATCTGGGGTCACCAAGGTAGAGTTCTATAGAAGCTGTAGTGTGCTTGAGACCAAGAATATCCGTCCCTGCATATTATTGAGTCCCTTCCAAGTGTGCCTTTTCGATCAGTCTCCCCTCATACGCGATTTAGGGAGACCTATCTTCTTAAGGCCGAGGAATGAAGTCAACACAAAACCCGATGACATCCTCTGTTTGATGGCCCATGGAGATGCTTCCTTCCGGCCTAAGCGATTCTGAACATATTTCTTTAGGACTCCCATGAACCTCTCAAAGGGGTACATATTGTGTAGAAATCTGGGGCCCAGAATGACAATCTAAATCGACTAGATGAACTAGGGCGTGTGTCATGATATTGAAGAAGGATGGTGGGAACACCAGCTCGAAACTGACAAGACATTGCACCACATCACTCCTAAGCCTTGGTATGATTTCTGGATCGATCACCTTACGAGAGATTGCATTGAGGAATGCACATAGCTTCACAATGGATAATCGGACATTTTCCGGTAGAAGCCCCTCCATGCAACCGGAAGCAGTTGCATCATAATCACGTGGCGATCATGAGACTTTAGGTTACGGAACTTTTCTCTGGCATATTTATTATTCCCTTTATATTCGACGAGAAGCCAGTCGGGACCTTCATACTAAGCAGGCATTCAAAGAAGATTTCCTTCTCTTCTTTCGTAAGAGCATAGCTCGCAGGACCATCATACTGCTTTGGAGGCATGCCGACTTTTTCGTGCAAATGTTGCAGGTCCTCCCGTGCCTCAGCTGTATCTTTTGTCTTTCCATACACGCCCAAGAAGCCTAGCAGGTTCACGCAAAGGTTCTTCGTCACATGCATCACGTCAATTGAAGAGCGGACCTCATGGTATTTCCAGTAGGGTAGGTCCCAAAATATAGATTTCTTCTTCGACATGGGTGCGTGTCCCCTAGCGTCATTCGGAACAGCTAGTGCGCCGGGACCCTTTCCAAAGATTACTTGTAAATCATTGACCATAGCAAGTACGTGATCACCGGTACGCATGGAGGGCTTCTTTCGGTGATCTGCGTCGCCTTTGAAATGCTTGCCTTTCTTTCGACATTGATGGTTGGTCGGAAGAAATCGACGATGGCCCAGGTACACATTCTTCCTGCAGCTTCCCAGGTATATACTTTCGCTGTCAAGTAAACAGTGCGTGGATGCGTGGTATCCCTTGTTTGTCCGTCTGAAAGGTTCTTGAGAGCGGGCCAATCGTTGATGGTCACAAATATAGCGCCTTTAGGTCAAATTCCTCCGTATGCATGCTCATCCCATGTACATACACCGTTTCCATTCCACAGTTGTAAAAGTTCTTCAACTAATGGCCTTAGGTACACATCAATGTCGTTCTTAGGGTTGCTTAGGGCCTTGGATGAGAACTGGCATCATAATGAACTTCCGCTTCATGCACGTCCAAGGAGGAAGGTTATACATATATAGAGTCACGGGCGAGTGCTGTGATTGCTGCTCTGCTCCCCGAAAGGATTAATGCCATCAGCTTAAAGCAAACCATACGTTCCTTGGGTCACGTGCAAACTCAATGATACTTTCTCTTGATTTTTCTCCACTGCGACCTGTCAGCGGGTGCTCTCAACTTCCCGTCTTTCTTATGGTCCTCACTGTGCCATCGCATAAACTTGGCATTCTCTCCGTTTCTGAATAGACATTTCAACTTGTCATCGTACTCTTCTTCTTCGCCATCTTCCATCATAACCCCTATTTCTCCGTGGCTCGTCCAAACATTTTAGTGTGGCATGAAACCCTGGTAAAAGCGGTGGGTGTGAAGGATTTTCCGGTCAGTAAGACTTCGTATTCCCACATATAGGGCATGGACAACACATAAAACCATTCTGCTTGTTTGCCTCAGCCACTTCGAGAAAATCATGCACGCCCTTAATGTACTCGGAGGTGTGTCTGTTACCGTACATCCATTGCCGGTTCATCTGCGTGCATTATATATAACTAAGTGTGTTAGAAATCATTACAGAACATCATGAATAGATAACTAATTGACCAAATTAATAGAAGTTTATCATCACATTAAAACCAAAGTACATACATAGTTCTCATCTTCAAGCAAAAATCATTACAGAACAACATAAAGCTCTGCAGAGCATCTAAATTAATTAAACCATACATTGAAACTATGTAAAACATTTCAATGCGAAAACAAATGTGATCATAATCGCAACCAAGGTAACAACTGATCCAACGGCATAATGATACCAAGCCTCGGTATGAATGGAATATTTTCTAATCTTTCTAATCTTCAAGCGCATTGCATCCATCTTGATCTTGTGATCATCGACGACATCCGCAACATGCAACTCAATATCATCTTCTCCTCCTCATTTTTTCTTATTTTTTCCTTCAAGAAATTGTTTTCTTCTTCAACTAAATTTAACCTCTCGACAATAGGGTCGGTTGGAATTTCCGGTTCAACAACCTCCTAGATAAATAAAATCTATGTCACGTTGGTCGGCATAATTTTCATAAACAATAAATGAACTAATAGTTATGAAAAGATAATATATACCACATTCGAATCATAGACAGGACGAGGGCCAACGGGGGCGGATACCAAAACCATCGCACTATATAAGATGGAATAATAAAAGTAAGAAAATAATACAAGTATCTATCTAAACATACAAGTAAGAATATTTTTCCTTTCAGAAAGAAGATAAGAGCAAGAGGCTCACCACAGTGGTGCCGGCGATGAGATCGGCGCTGGTGATCGATTGCAGTGAAGACGGCAGTGCAGGCGTGACGGACCGCTAAACCTAGACAAATATTGAGGAAAATGGAGCTTGGAGGTCGAGCTTGAGAGGAGAAAGCTTAAGTAGTGTGGCTCGGGCATTCCATCGAACACCTTGTGTGCATAGGAGGTGAGCTAGAGCACCACCAAGCCCTCTCCCCTCGGCGGCCGGAAAAAAGCAGGCGTGTGCTCTGCTCTTCTGTGAGGGTATATATAGGCACCTAATTGGTCCCGGTTGGTGGCATGAACCGGGACTAAAAGGCAGCAATTCGTCCCGGTTCAAGCCAGCAACCGGGACCAATGGTGGTGGGCCAGGAGCGAGGCCCATTGGTCCCGGTTCGTCCCACCAACCGGGACCAAAAGGTCCAGACAAACCGGGACCAATGGCCCAGGTGGCCCGGCCGGCCCCCGGGGCTCACGAACCGGGTCCAATGCCACCATTGGTCCCGGTTCTGGACTGAACTTGGACTAATGGGCTGACCCGGCCTGGACCAATGCCCTCTTTTCTACTAGTGGTACCCAATAGTGCCACCCACCCCTTCTGTTCTTTGAGCGCATATGAACTGCTTAACCGTCTGGTCTCATGACCCACAAGTATGGGGGGTCTATCATAGTCCTTTCGATAAGTAAGAGTGTCGAACCCAACAAGGAGCAGAAGGAAATGACAAGCGGTTTTCGGTAAGGTATTCTCTGCAAGCACTGAAATTATCGGTAACAGATAGTTTTGTGATAAGATAATTCGTAACGGGTAACAAGTAACAAAAGTGAACAAGGTGCAGCATGGTGGCCCAATCCTTTTTGTAGAAAAGGACATGCCTAGACAAACTCTTATATAAAGCAAAGCACTCCCGAAGACACATGGGAATTACTGTCAAGCTAGTTTTCCTCATGCTCATATGATTCGCGTTCGTTACTTTGATAATTTGATATGTGGGTAGACATGTGCTTGGGTACTGCCCTTCCTTGGACAAGCATCCCAATTATGATTAACCCCTATTGCAAGCATCCGCAACTACAAAAGAAGTATTAAGGTAAACCTAACCATAGCATGAAACATATGGATCCAAATCAGCCCCTTACGAAGCAACGCATAAACTAGGGTTTAAGCTTCTGTCACTCTAGCAACCCATCATCTACTTATTACTTTGCAATGGCTTCCCCTAGGCCCAAATCATGGTGAAGTGTCATGTAGTTGATGTTCACATAACACCACTAGAGGAGAGACAACATACATCTCATAAAAATATTGAACGAATACCAAATTCACATGATTACTTATAACAAGACTTCTCCCATGTCCTTAGGAACAAACATAACTACTCAAAAATCATATTCATGTTCATAATCAGAGGGGTATTAATATGCATTAAGGATCTAAACATATGATCTTCCACCGAATAAACCAACTAGCATCAACTACAAGGAGTAATCAACACTACTAGCAACCAACACGTACCAATCATAGGTTTTGTGACAAAGATCGGATACAAGAGATGAACTAGGGTTTGAGAAGAGATGGTGCTGGTGAAGATGTTGATGGAGATTGACCCCCTCTCGATGAGAGGATCGATGGTGATGACGATGGCGACGATTTCCCCCTCCCGGAGGGGTGTTTCCCTGGCAGAATAGCTCCGCCAGAGCCCTAGATTGGTCCGGCCCAGGTTCTGCCTCGAGACGGCGGCGCTTTTTCCCAAAAGCTTCCTTCTGATTTTTTCCACGACAAAAGACACCATATAGTAGAAGATGGACGTCGAGGGCCTGCCAGGTGGCCCACGAGGCAGAGGGGCGCGTCCTCCACCCTCGTGGCTGGTGGGTGGCCCCTCTGGTGCTTTCTTCGCCCAATATTTTTAATATATTCCAAAACTGACTTTCGTGGAGTTTCAGGACTTTTGGAGTTGTGCAGAATAGGTCTATAATATTTGCTCCTTTTCCAGCCCAGAATTCCAGCTGCCGGCATTCTCGTTCTTCGTGTAAACCTTATAAAATAAGAGAGAAAAGACATAAGTATTGTGAAATAACGTGTAATAACAGCCCATAATGCAATAAATATTGATATAAAAGCATGATGCAAAATGGACGTATCACGGTCTTCACCCCGTTGATGCTCATCCGCCAACTGTACCCCGACTAGATAGAACCTGGCCATTCTTTGTGAAACAAGGAGACCTCCTGAAGAAGGTAGTGGAGGAGAAAGATTATGGCATCTTTAAATGCATTCATGTCAAATGGTAGCCCCATTTGTCCACGAACATGTTAGGACATGTTTGTGGATATCCCTCTTGTATGGAGAAGATGGCATCACCCAGAGAGTCATCATGTTACCATGTCATTTGACAAACATAAGGATAGCATAAAACACTGATGCAACACAACATCTGGGTGAGGAGTTACATGTAGTTGATGACCCACAAGTATAGGGGGTCTATCGTAGTCCTTTCGGTAAGTAAGAGTGTCGAACCCAATGAAGAGCAGAAGGAAATGACAAGTTGTTTTCAGCAAGGTATTCTCTGCAAGCAATGAAATTATCGGTAACAGGTAGTTTTGTACTAAGGTGCGGCAAGGTGGCCCAATCCTTTTTGTAGCAAAGGACAAGCCTGAACAAACTCTTATATAAAGCAAAGCGCTCCCGAGGACACATGGGAATTTTTGTCAAGCTAGTTTTCATCATGCTCATATGATTCGTGTTCTTTACTTTGATAATTTGATATGTGGGTGGACCGGTGCTTGGGTGATGCCCTTCCTTGGACAAGCCTCCCACTTATGATTAACCTCTCTCGCAAGCATCTGCAACTATGAAAGAAGAATTAAGGTAAACCTAACCATAGCATGAAACATATGGATCCAAATCAGCCCCTTACGAAGCAATGCATAAACTAGGGTTTAAGCTTTTGTCACTCTATCAACTGATACGTCTCCAACGTATCTATAATTTATGAAGTATTCATGCTGTTATTTTATCGTTCTTGGGTGTTTTACAATCATTTTATAGCAACTTTGTATCATTTTTTGGGACTAACCTAATGAACCAGTGCCTAGTGCCAGTTGCTGTGTTTTGCTTGTTTTTTACATCGCAGGAACTCAATATCAAACAGAGTCCAAACATCGCGTGACTTTTTGGAGATTTTTTTGGACCAGAAGGAAAACAATGGGCCAAAGAAGCACCAGGGGGTGCCCCAACGGGAGCATAAGCCACCAGGGCGCGCCTGGGGCCTCAGGCGCGCCCAGGTGTGTTGTGTCCACCTCGGTGGCCACCCATACCCCTTATTTGCACTATAAATTCCCAAATATTCCACAACCCTTGAGGGTAGCCCTAGATCAAAAGTTCCGTCGCTGCAAGGCGTCTTATCCACGAGATCCAATCTAGACCCCGTTCCGACACCCTGTCGGAGGGGAATCATCTCCGATGGCCATCTTCATGATCCCGGTGGCCACCACGATAAGGAGGGAGTAGTCCACCCTCGGGGCTGAGGGTTTGTACAAGTAGCTATGTGTTTGATCTCTCTCTCTCTCTCTCTCTCTCTCGCTCAAGATCTATATCATGGGCTTTGTTAATATAGTCGGATAATATAATGTTTCTCCCCTCTATACTTTTGTTATGATGAATTGAATCTTTACCATTCAAAGTTTTGTCTTATCGGATTGAATATTCAGAGATGAGAACACATGATATATGTCTTGCAATATGAATAATTGAGGTGACAATGAGGTATCTTATTGATTCACTTGTTATGTGTTATGGCATTCAACTCGCGGATTCCAGCGATGATATTGGGGGTAATCTATGCGTAGGGGTTGATGCACGTTTTTCTCCGATGGAAACTTTGGGGTCTCTTTATAGTTCTTCGTGTGGATTGAGTATTATGAATATGAATTTGCTTTGGTGTTATTCTAGTATGAACTCTAGGATAGATCGAACGGAAAAAATAGCTTTGTGTTATTTTAGTACGAACTCTTGAATAGATCGAACGGAAAGAATAGCTTTGAGGTGGTTTTCTGACCTACAAACCATTCCTATCTTTTGTTCTCCGCTAATAGGAACTCGGGAGTGATTCTTTATTTCACTTAGAGGGATAATCATATGATCCAACTATGTTAGCATTGTTGAGAGGTTGCACTAGTGAAAGTGCAGACCCTAGGCCTCATTTTTAAGCATTGCAACACCTTTTTTGTCCCCGTTTACTATTTTCTACCTTGCTGTTTTTATTTATTCAGATTATAAAACTATATTTCTACCATCCATATTACACTTTTATCATCATCTCTTCGCCGAACTAGTGCACCTATACAATTTTCCATTGTATTGGGTGTGTTGGGGACACAAGAGATTTCTTGTATTTGGTTACAGGGTCGTTTGAGAGAGACCATCTTCATCCTACACCTCTCACGGATTGATAAACCTTAGGTCATCCACTTGAGGGAAAATTTCTACTGTCCTACAAGAATAAAGTTGCGTAGTAGACATCAAGATCTTTTTTGGCGCCGTTGCCGGGGAGGTGATTGCTTGAAGGTATATCTTTAGATCTTGCAATTGAATCTTTTAGTTTCTTGTTTTATCACTAGTTTGGTTTATAAAAAAAATACAAAAAATGTAATTATGGTTGCATCATATTATTGATCATCTTTATAATATCTTTCTTGAAAATGATGGTTCGAAAAATTGTGCTCAATTGATAGAAGTAGAATTTAATAAAATGATTGGCATGAATGATGAGCATGATTGCAATGTTGTTAGTGTGAATTCTTTGAATATCCAAAATGCTAATGATGAGTGCACAAGCCATGATAATGATGTCTCCTATAAGAATGTCAATTTTTGTGGAGTAAATTGGGAGTGCACACACACACCAAAAAGGAAAGATAGATTTTGCAAGAGGCATAAGTATTTAGAAACTAAACGGTTGCAAGAGAGGCTAGATGTTTGTGCTGAAAATTAAAATTTTCTTAGCCATCCTTGTGAACTTTGGAATGAACATGGGCATTGAAATACCCAATGCAAATTGTTTCATGATTGAATCGTGTCCAAAAATTGCGTTGACTTGATTTCCCTTGCGCATCACAATGAAATTATTTTACTTCTGGGCTATGAAGAAATGAAACGTATAACTAAGGATATTCTAGAATTTGACCTTGAGAGAGTTCTTGATTTTGATATAGAGGAAATTCATATGTTTTGTGCGGTAAATTGCTTTGAGAATCCTTATACTACCAACTATCTAAAAAAAAGAAAAGAAATAGAATATGAAGAGAGTACTAATGAAAGGGAAAATATTTCCCAATACCCCCCTAGTGTTTCTTATGATGAATCGGGTAGCGAGGAGGAGCTTCCTATCCAATCAATCTCTTCAACAAGATGCTCGGAAAAAATGATTAAACCCACACATGAGGTGGTGAAGAAAAAAAAAGAAAAGAAGAAAAAGTAGAGGTAAAAAGGTAACTCCCCCAAGTAATATTTATCATATCACCATCGTACCTCATGAAAGTGAATCAAATATGTTGATGGAGGATGATGATATCGAGTATGATTTTGTGATGCCTTCTTCTTGATGTGATGATTATGATTGGGAAGACAATGATATCTCTTATGACCTTGAAGATATTTTTGGCACTTGCTTGGAAGAATATGATAATAATGTTTGCTATACTATTGGTTCCATTCATGCAATTGATAAGAATGATTATGATGATATGCAAAACCACAGGCTTGGGGATGCTATGTTTGATGAGTATGAAATGTTTGAAGATTTATTTGCTAGAAATAATGCTTGTCCTAAGCTTGGGGATGCTTTGCTTAATGATTATGATCCTTTGATTCCTTCTACTTTGAATAATAAAATAGTGTCAACTCTAGGTAGTAGTGATCCCACTATTAGGGAGGGTGTTGAATCTTATTACAATATTGATGAAAGTGGATTTGGAGAGGTCATGACTTTATTTAGTGATACATCCACTATTTTGGAAGAGGTTTCAATTGACTATGACAATAAAGTTGCTATATATGATGATTATTATGATGACATGTATGCCATAAAGAGTAATAAATCTTCTATGATTGTGCCTCGTGAATAGAGTGATGTATGTGATGGTTATATTGTTGAACCCACTCATGATGCCTCTGAAAATTATTATGAGAGATGAACTTGTGCTCTCACATATCTCAATAATATCAAATTTCTTCTCTATATGTTCATTGTTTTGAAGTTGCACTTGTTGCACTTGTTTTGCCTTCCTATGCTAGTTGATTCTTGTTCCCATAAGTTGTCTGCTCACAAAACCCCTATGCATAGGAAGTGGGTTAGACCTAAATATGCTAGTCATATGCTTCATGATGCTCTTGTTATGTTTCAATTCAAATCTTTTATGCGAGCATCATTGAAATCATCATGCCTAGCTTAAAAGGCATTAAATAAAAGCGCTTGTTGGGAGACAACCCAACACTTTTACCTACTATTTTTGTATGTTCATATGATTAGGATACTGTAGTAATCATGTTTTATTGTCTTTGTTTCAATAAAGTGCCAAGTAAAGCCTTTGGGATCATATTGAGTATGATTTTGTGATGCCTTCTACTTGTTGTGATGATTATGATGGGGAAGACAATGATGTCTCTTATGACCTTGAAGATATTGTTGGCACTTGCTTGGAAGAATATGATAATAATGTTTGCTGTACTATTGGTGCCATTCATGCAATTGATAAGATTGATTATGATGATATGCAAAACCACAAGCTTGGGGATGCTATGTTTGATGAGTATGAAATGTTTGAAGATTTATTTGCTGGCAATAATGATTTTCCTAAGCTTGGGGATGCTTTGCTTAATGATTATGATCCTTTGATTCCTTCTACTTTCAATAAAAAAATTATTATTATGATAGCATGTCTCCTATTTATGATGATTACATTGATGAACGTGCGTTTGGAAGAGTGTCAACTCTAGGTAGTAGTGATCCCACTATTTTGGAGGGTGTTGAATCTTATTACAATATTGATGAAAGTGGATTTGGAGAGGTCATGACTTTATTTAGTGATACATCCACTATTTTGGAAGAGGTTTCAATTGACTATGACAATAAAGTTGCTATCTATGATGATTATTTTGATGACATGTATGCCATAAAGAGTAATAAATCTTCTATGATTGCGCATCATGGAAAGAGTGATGTATGTGATGGTTATATTGTTGAATCCATTCATGATGCCTCTGAAAATTATTATTAGATAGGAACTTGTGCTCTCAAATATCTCAATAATATCAAATTTCTGCTCTATGTGTTGATTGTTTTGAAGTTGCACTTGTTTTGCCTTCCTATGCTAGTTGATTCTTGTTCCCATAAGCTGTCTGCTCACAAAACCCCTCTGCATAGGAAGTGGGTTAGACCTAAATATGCTACTCATATGCTTCATGATGCTCTTGTTATGTTTCAATTCATATCTTTTATGCGAGCTTCATTGAAATCATCATGCCTAGCTTAAAAGGCATTAAAGAAAAGCGCTTGTTGGGAGACAAGCCAACACTTTTACCTACTGTTTTTGTATGTTCACATGATTAGGATACTATAGTAATCATATTTTATTGTCTTTTGTTTCAATAACGTGCCAAGTAAAGCCTTTGGGATCATATTGAGTATGATTTTGTGATGCCTTCTACTTGTTGTGATGATTATGATTGGGAAGACAATGATGTCTCTTATGACCTTGAAGATATTTTTGGCACTTGCTTGGAAGAATATGATAATAGTGTTTGCTATACTATTGGTGCCATTCATGCAATTGATAAGAATGATTATGATGATATGCAAAACCACAAGCTTGGGGATGCTATGTTTGATGAGTATGAAATGTTTGAAGATGTATTTGCTGGAAATAATGATTTTCCTAAGCTTGGGGATGCTTTGCTTAATGATTATGATCCTTTGATTCCTTCTACTTTCAATAAGAAAATTTATTATGTTGATAGCATGTGTCCTATTTATGATGATTACATTGATGAAGGTGGGTTTGGAAGAGTGTCAACTCTAGGTAGTAGTGATCCCACTATTCTGGAGGGTGTTGAATCTTATTACAACATTGATGAAAGTGGATTTTGAGAGGTCATGACTTTATTTAGTGACACATCCACTATTTTGGAAGAGGTTTCAATTGACTATGACAATAAAGTTGCTATCTATGATGATTATTATGATGACATGTATGCCATAAAGAGTAATAAATCTTCTATGATTGCGCATCACGAAAAGAGTGATGTATGTGATGGTTATATTGTTGAATCCATTCATGACGCCTCTGAAAATTATTATTAGAGAGGAACTTGTGCTCTCACATATCTCAATAATATCAAATTTCTTCTTTATGTGTTGATTGTTTTGAAGTTGCACTTGTTTTGCCTTCCTATGCTAGTTGATTCTTGTTCCCATAAGCTATCTGCTCACAAAACCCCTATGCATAGGAAGTGGGTTAGACCTAAATATGCTAGTCATATGCTTCATGATGCTCTTGTTATGTTTCAATTCATATCTTTTATGCGAGCATCATTTAAATCATCATGCCTAGCTTAAAAGGAATTAAAGAAAAGCGCTTGTTGGGAAGCAACCCAACACTTTTACCTATAGTTTTTATGCGTTCACATGATTAGGATACTGTAGTAATCATATTTTATTGTCTTTGTTTCAATAAAGTGCCAAGTAAAGCCTTTGGGATCATATTGACTATGATTTTGTGATGCCTTCTACTTGTTGTGATGATTATGATTGGGAAGACAATGATGTCTCTTATGACCTTGAAGATATATTTGGCACTTGCTTGGAAGAATATGATAATAATGTTTGCTATACTATTGGTGCCATTCATGCAATTGATAAGAATGATTATGATGATATGCAAAACCACAAGCTTGGGATGCTATGTTTGATGAGTATGAAATGTTGGAAGATTTATTTGCTGGAAATAATGATTGTCCTAAGCTTGGTGATGCTTTGCTTAATGATTATGATCGTTTGATTCCTTCTACTTTCAATAAGAAAAATTATTATGATGATAGCATGTCTCCTATTTATGATGATTACATTGATGAAGGTGGGTTTGGAAGAGTGTCAACTCTAGGTAGTAGTGATCCCACTATTTTGTAGGGTGTTGAATCTTGTTACAATATTGATGAAAGTGGATTTGGAGTGGTCATGACTTTATTTAGTGATACATCTACTATTTTGGAAGAGGTTTCAATTGACTATGACAATAAAGTTGCAATCTATGATGATTATTATGATGGCATGCATGCCAGAAAGAGTAATAAATCTTCTATGATTGTGCATCACGAAAAGAGTGATATATGTGATGGTTATATTAATGAATCCATTCATGATTCCTCTGAAAATTATTATGAGAGAGTAACTTGTGCTCTCACATATCTCAATAATATCAAATTTCTTCTCTATGTGTTGATTGTTTTGAAGTTGCAGTTGTTTTGCCTTCCTATGCTAGTTGATTCTTGTTCCCATAGGTTGTCTGCTCACAAAACCCATATGCATAGGAAGTGCGTTAGACCTAAATATGCTTGTCATATGATTCATGATGCTCTTGTTATGTTTCATTTCATATCTTTTATGCGAGCATCATTGAAATCATCATGCCTAGCTTAAAAGGCATTAAAGAAAAGCGCTTGTTGGGAGACAAGCCAACACTTTTACCTACTGTTTTTGTATGTTCACATGATTAGGGTACTATAGTAATCATATTTTATTGTCTTTGTTTCAATAACGTGCCAAGTAAAGCCTTTGGGATCATATTGAGTATGATTTTGTGATGCCTTCTACTTGTTGTGATGATTATGATTGGGAAGACAATGATGTCTCTTATGACCTTGAAGATATTTTTGGCACTTGCTTGGAAGAATATGATAATAGTGTTTGCTATACTATTGGTGCCATTCATGCAATTGATAAGAATGATTATGATGATATCCAAAACCACAAGCTTGGGGATGCTATGTTTGATGAGTATGAAATGTTTGAAGAAGTATTTGCTGGAAATAATGATTTTCCTAAGCTTGGGGATGCTTTGTAATGATTATGATCCTTTGATTCCTTCTACTTTCAATAAGAAAATTTATTATGTTGATAGCATGTGTCCTATTTATGATGATTACATTGATGAAGGTGGGTTTGGAAGAGTGTCAACTCTAGGTAGTAGTGAACCCTCTATTTTGGAGGGTGTTGAATCTTATTACAACATTGATGAAATTGGATTTGGAGAGGTCATGACTTTATTTAGTGACACATCCACTATTTTGGAAGAGGTTTCAATTGACTATGACAATAAAGTTGCTATCTATGATGATTATTATGATGACATGTATGCCCTAAAGAGTAATAAATCTTCTATGATTGTGCATCACGAAAAGAGTGATGTATGTGATGGTTATATTGTTGAATCCATTCATGATGCCTCTGAAAATTATTATTAGAGAGGAACTTGTGCTCTCACATATCTCAATAATATCAAATTTCTTCTTTATGTGTTGATTGTTTTGAAGTTGCACTTGTTTTTCCTTCCTATGCTAGTTGATTCTTGTTCCCATAAGCTATCTGCTCACAAAACCCCTATGCATAGGAAGTGGGTTAGACCTAAATATGCTAGTCATATGCTTCATGATGCTCTTGTTATGTTTCAATTCATATCTTTTATGCGAGCATCATTGAAATCATCATGCCTAGCTTAAAAGGAATTAAAGAAAAGCGCTTGTTGGGAAGCAACCCAACACTTTTACCTATAGTTTTTGTACGTTCACATGATTAGGATACTGTAGTAATCATATTTTATTGTCTTTGTTTCAATAAAGTGCCAAGTAAAGCCTTTGGGATCATATTGAGTATGATTTTGTGATGCCTTCTACTTGTTGTGATGATTATGATTGGGAAGACAATGATGTCTCTTATGACCTTGAAGATATATTTGGCACTTGCTTGGAAGAATATGATAATAATGTTTGCTATACTATTGGTGCCATTCATGCAATTGATAATAATGATTATGATGATATGCAAAACCACAAACTTGGGATGCTATGTTTGATGAGTATGAAATGTTGGAAGATTTATTTGCTGGAAATAATGATTGTCCTAAGCTTGGTGATGCTTTGCTTAATGATTATGATCCTTTGATTCCTTCTACTTTCAATAAGAAAAGTTATTATGATGATAGCATGTCTCCTATTTATGATGATTACATTGATGAAGGTGGGTTTGGAAGAGTGTCAACTCTAGGTAGTAGTGATCCCACTATTTTGTAGGGTGTTGAATCTTGTAACAATATTGATGGAAGTGGATTTGGAGTGGCCATGACTTTATTTAGTGATACATCCACTATTTTGGAAGAGGTTTCAATTGACTATGACAATAAAGTTGCAATCTATGATGATTATTATGATGGCATGCATGCCAGAAAGAGTAATAAATCTTCTATGATTGTGCATCACGAAAAGAGTGATATATGTGATGGTTATACTGATGAATCCATTCATGATTCCTCTGAAAATTATTATGAGAGAGTAACTTGTGCTCTCACATATCTCAATAATATCAAATTTCTTCTCTATGTGTTGATTGTTTTGAAGTTGCACTTGTTTTGCCTTCCTATGCTAGTTGATTCTTGTTCCCATAAGTTGTCTGCTCACAAAACCCCTATGCATAGGAAGTGCGTTAGACCTAAATATGCTTGTCATATGCTTCATGATGCTCTTGTTATGTTTCATTTCATATCTTTTATGCGAGCATCATTGAAATCATCATGCCTAGCTTAAAAGGCATTAAAGAAAAGCGCTTGTTGGGAGACAGCCCAACACTTTTACCTACTATTTTTGTATGTTCACATGATTAGGATACTATAGTAATCATATTTTATTGTCTTTGTTTCAATAACGTGCCAAGTAAAGCCTTTGGGATCATATTGAGTATGATTTTGTGATGCCTTCTACTTGTTGTGATGATTACGATTGGGAAGACAATGATGTATCTTATGACCATGAAGATATTTTTGGCACTTGCTTGGAAGAATATGATAATAGTGTTTGCTATACTATTGGTGCCATTCATGCAATTGATAAGAATGATTATGATGATATCCAAAACCACAAGCTTGGGGATGCTATGTTTGATGAGTATGAAATGTTTGAAGAAGTATTTGCTGGAAATAATGATTTTCCTAAGCTTGGGGATGCTTTGCTTAATGATTATGATCCTTTGATTCCTTCTACTTTCAATAAGAAAATTTATTATGTTGATAGCATGTGTCCTATTTATGATGATTACATTGATGAAGGTGGGTTTGGAAGAGTGTTAACTCTAGGTAGTAGTGATCCCTCTATTTTGGAGGGTGTTGAATCTTATTACAGCATTGATGAAAGTGGATTTGGAGAGGTCATGACTTTATTTAGTGACACATCCACTATTTTGGAAGAGGTTTCAATTGACTATGACAATAAAGTTGCTATCTATGATGATTATTATGATGACATGTATGCCCTAAAGAGTAATAAATCTTCTATGATTGTGCATCACGAAAAGAGTGATGTATGTGATGGTTATATTGTTGAATCCATTCATGATGCCTCTAAAAATTATTATTAGAGAGGAACTTGTGCTCTCACATATCTCAATAATATCAAATTTCTTCTTTATGTGTTGATTGTTTTGAAGTTGCACTTGTTTTGCCTTCCTATGCTAGTTGATTCTTGTTCCCATAAGCTATCTGCTCATAAAACCCCTATGCATAGGAAGTGGGTTAGACCTAAATATGCTAGTCATATGCTTCATGATGCTCTTGTTATGTTTCAATTCATATCTTTTATGCGAGCATCATTGAAATCATCATGCCTAGCTTAAAAGGAATTAAAGAAAAGCGCTTGTTGGGAAGCAACCCAACACTTTTACCTATAGTTTTTGTACGTTCACATGATTAGGATACTGTAGTAATCATATTTTATTGTCTTTGTTTCAATAAAGTGCCAAGTAAAGCCTTTGGGATCATATTGAGTATGATTTTGTGATGCCTTCTACTTGTTGTGATGATTATGATTGGGAAGACAATGATGTCTCTTATGACCTTGAAGATATATTTGGCACTTGCTTGGAAGAATATGATAATAATGTTTGCTATACTATTGGTGCCATTCATGCAATTGATAATAATGATTATGATGATATGCAAAACCACAAACTTGGGATGCTATGTTTGATGAGTATGAAATGTTGGAAGATTTATTTGCTGGAAATAATGATTGTCCTAAGCTTGGTGATGCTTTGCTTAATGATTATGATCCTTTGATTCCTTCTACTTTCAATAAGAAAAGTTATTATGATGATAGCATGTCTCCTATTTATGATGATTACATTGATGAAGGTGGGTTTGGAAGAGTGTCAACTCTAGGTAGTAGTGATCCCACTATTTTGTAGGGTGTTGAATCTTGTTACAATATTGATGAAAGTGGATTTGGAGTGGTCATGACTTTGTTAGTGATACATCCACTATTTTGGAAGAGGTTTCAATTGACTATGACAATAAAGTTGCTATCTATGATGATTATTATGATGGCATGCATGCCATAAAGAGTAATAAATCTTCTATGATTGTGCATCACGAAAAGAGTGATATATGTGATGGTTATATTGATGAATCCATTCATGATTCCTCTGAAAATTATTATGAGAGAGTAACTTGTGCTCTCACATATCTCAATAATATCAAATTTCTTCTCTATGTGTTGATCGTTTTGAAGTTGCACTTGTTTTGCCTTCCTATGCTAGTTGATTCTTGTTCCCATAAGTTGTCTGCTCACAAAACCCCTATGCATAGGAAGTGGGTTAGACCTAAATATGCTTGTCATATGCTTCATGATGCTCTTGTTATGTTTCATTTCATATCTTTTATGCGAGCATCATTGAAATCATCATGCCTAGCTTAAAAGGCATTAAAGAAAAGCGCTTGTTGGGAGACAACCCAACACTTTTACCTACTGTTTTTGTATGTTCACATGATTAGGATACTGTAGTAATCTTGTTTATTGTCTTTGTTTCAATAAAGTGCCAAGTAAAGCCTTTGGGATCATATTGAGTATGATTTTGTGATGCCTTCTACTTGTTGTGATGATTATGATTGGGAAGACAATGATGTCTCTTATGACCTTGAAGATATTTTTGGCACTTGCTTGGAAGAATATGATAATAATGTTTGCTATACTATTGGTGCCATTCATGCAATTGATAAGAATGATTATGATGATATGCAAAACCACAAGCTTGGGGATGCTATGTTTGATGAGTATGAAATGTTTGAAGATTTATTAGCTGGAAATAATGATTTTCCTAAGCTTGGGGATGCTTTGCTTAATGATTATGATCCTTTGATTCCTTCTACTTTCAATAAGAAAATTTATTATCATGATAGCATGTCTCCTATTTATGATGACTAGCACATATGTCCGTGCGATGCAACGGGAGATAAAATTGTATGCATTTAAAATCAGGCAGAATTATATATGCAAGCAAAACCCTGTGTGCATACGAAAAAGGAATATTTAGTTTCTCGGTTTCACCACATGTGAAGAAATCAATCCCAATTTTTTCATTCATTGATCGAGGGCATTTAAGTGTTTTGTTACGTCATCGTATGCTAGAGAAGGCCCATGAGTTATTCAGTCTACTTTTCCTTTCAATCCTTTCAATCGAGGGGATTTTAAGGTACGAAATTTCTGAATAAACATGAACAATTTTTTAAATCCTGAACAGTTTTCTGAAAATAATGTACATTTTTTTAAAAACACGAACAAAATATAAAAGGGAACATCATTTAAAATTCACAAATTTTTTCTGAAAACACCAACTTTTTTTATAAGAACATTAACATTATTTGAATTTGTGAACATTTTTTAAAATGGGAACGTGTGTTGAAAATTCATAAGATTGTTGGAAATTTTTTATTTTTGATAAACTAACATTATTTTTAATTGAATTTTTTCACTAAAACAAGAATTTTTGGAATTTGGAGCATTTTTTGAAATGTCGTTTTCTTTTTACACATGTCAAACAATTTTGAAAAACAATAATTTTTTAAAAAAAATGGGGAACTGTTTGTAATTCCGAATATTTTTCAAAATTGCAAGGAATTTTTGGAATTCTGAAAATTTCTCGAAATTTGTTTTGTTATTCTGAATGTTTTTTGTGATATTTTAATTTCCGAAGTAAATTATGAAAAAATAAACTTGGAAGGGAAAAAATAGATAAGGAAAGGAGAATAAAAATAGCACTAAAACAACGAAAAATCAGCGAGCCCATTATTTGTTGTGTTTTGGGAAACTATGAATAAAAAACATGAACATTATTTGAATTTGTGAACAGTTTTATGAAACAAAAACATGTGTTCCAATTCATAATATTTTTTGAAAATGTGTATCTTTTATACATGAACATTATCTTTCATTGTGTAAACTCTCTAAAACAGGAATATTTTTCAAATTTGGAGAAATTTTTGAAATGCCATTTTATTTCAGAAATATCAAATTTTTTGAAAATAATATATTTTTTGAAAAAGGGGATTCTTTTTGCAAGTTCCAATTTCTTTTCCGAAATCTAAACAAAGTTTTGGAATTATTGAAAATTTCCAATATTTAATTTTAAAATTCTGAAAGTTTTTTTTAGTATTTTAAATTTATGAAATAAATTCTAAAAAAATTGGAAGGGAAATAATAGATAGGAAATGAGAATAAAAATAGAAGTAAAACGCAAAAATTAAGAAAAATGGGCCAGCCCCTTATTTGTTCTCATGTGCGAAGCACCTACTATATGTCGTCTTGTGCGGAAAATAGAAATTACCAGCTGCATGGGCAAAATAGCAAGTGGGCTGGCTTCACTGGGCCACAATGCGCAGCCCACGTATGAAAATTCTTTTTCTAGCAGACAAACGCATAAGAATTTAGTACCACCTCGGATAGGAAAAAAATCAGCGGTGAACGGATGAAAAAATTGGCAAAACACGCCTTGCTTTATTAGTAGGTATAGATTACATTGATGAAGGTGGGTTTGGAAGAGTGTCAACTCTAGGTAGTAGTGATCCCACTATTTTGGAGGGTGTTGAATCTTATTACAATATTGATGAAAGTGGATTTGGAGAGGTCATGACTTTATTTAGTGATACATCCACTATTGCGGAAGAGGTTTCAATTGACTATGACAATAAAGTTGCTATCTATGATGATTATTATGATGACATGTATGCCATAAAGAGTAATAAATCTTCTATGATTAGCATCCACGAAAAAGAGTGATGTATGTGATGGTTATATTGTTGAATCCATTCATGACGCCTCTGAAAATTATTATTAGAGAGGAACTTGTGCTCTCACATATCTCAATAATATCAAATTTCTTCTCTATGTGTTGATTGTTTTGAAGTTGCACTTGTTTTGCCTTCTTATGCTAGTTGATTCTTGTTCCCATAAGCTGTCTGCTCCCAAAACCCCTATGCATAGGAAGTGGGTTAGACCTAAATATGTTAGTCATATGCTTCATGATGCTCTTGTTATGTTTCAATTCATATCTTTTATGCCAGCATCATTGAAATCATCATGCCTAGCTTAAAAGGCATTAAAGAAAAGCACTTGTTGGGAGACAACCCAACAATTTTACCTACTGTTTTTGTACGTTCACATGATTAGGATACTGTAGTAATCATGTGTTATTGTCTTTGTTTCAATAAAGTGCCAAGTAAAGCCTTTGGGATCATATTGAGTATTGTCGGTGTACTAGAGTAGGGATACCCTAGTATCCCGAACTTCGTCTATGAGCGATTCTGACACCAGCGGCAAGGCTTGCCGGGTGACCGCCAAGGTCCTCCGTGGTTCCTTTGGAGACATTCAAGAACAAAGTGTTCAAGCCAAGGAGACAAGGCCCCGGCAAGAGGAGCTTGCTGGGAAGGCCAACCAAGGCATCTCAAGGAACTTGCCGCGACGCGGCACGCGTCCCGGCAAGGCCCGGTGAGCGACAAGCTTCCGGACGCGACAAAGGCGGCGACCGCGGCAAACTACCACCTGTACCCGGCGCTCCGGCACATCCAACAACGTGTCGCCATGCAGGACCCTTCCGGTAGCTGCGTGGCGAGAGGTCTGTGCAATCGGCGGTCTGCGGCGGTGGCAAGCGTGACAAGATTGCCATCGTGGCAGCGGTGGCGTCCCGACGGTCCTTTTTGCACTGTTTGGGCGGCGTGAGCGGGCATTTAATGCCTTTGTCCCCTGCCGTCAGGGTTAGGTATGATACACTGTGCAAGTAGTTGTACCAACCGCAATTCCTTTTCCATTTTTACCCTTGTCTACGTTGCCACCTGTCGGTGACCCCTTTAGCACCTAAAAGGAGGCCCATGCGCAACGTAGGAGGGTTCGAGGGGTTCGAAAGGTTCGAAGCCAGAAAGACACTCACGCTCGGTCTTGTTAGCAGCTAGTGTGTACTGTAGCACACAGCGCACCCGAGCAAGAACTCAATACACTCAAACATGCAGCAGTAGGAGTGTTATCTCTCCGGAGAGCTCCGAAGCTGGGTAAACTGCTCGTGTGCTTCGCCTCGATCTGCTCTTCGTGCGACCTCCGCCCCCTGCCGAACCGAAAGGGGCTCGGTCCGCCGGTCCCATAGGTGTCCGTGGGTGGGTCAGTTTCCCCCGACAAGTATGATTTTGTGATGCCTTCTATTTGTTGTGATGATTATGATTGGGAAGACAATGATGTCTCTTATGACCTAGAAGATATTTTTGGCACTTGCTTGGAAGAATATGATAATAATGTTTGCTATACTATTGGTGCCATTCATGCAATTGATAAGAATGATTATGATGATATGCAAAACCACAAGCTTGGGGATGCTATGTTTGATGAGTATGAAATGTTAGAAGATTTATTTGCTGGAAATAATGATTGTCCTAAGCTTGGGGATGCTTTTCTTAATAATTATGATCCTTTGATTCCTTCTACTTTCAATATGAAAATTTATTATGATGATAGCATGTCTCCTATTTATGATGATTACATTGATGAAGGTGGGTTTGGAACAGTGTCAACTCGATGTAGTAGTGATCCCACTATTTTGGAGCGTGTTGAATCTTATTACAATATTGATGAAAGTGGATTTGGAGAGGTCATGACTTTATTTAGTGATACATCCACTATTTTGGAAGAGGTTTCAATTGACTATGACAATAAAGTTGCTATCTATGATGATTATTATGATGACATGCATGCCATAAAGAGTAATAAATCTTCTATGATTGTGCATCATGAAAAGAGTGATGTATGTGATGGTTATATTGTTGAATCCATTCATGATGCCTCTGAAAATTATTATGAGAGAGGAACTTGTGCTCTCACATATCTCAATAATATCAATTTTCTTCTCTATGTGTTGATTGTTTTGAAGTTGCACTTGTTTTGCCTTCCTATGCTAGTTGATTCTTGTTCCCATAAGCTATCTGCTCACAAAACCCCTATGCATAGGAAGTGGGTTAGACCTAAATATGCTAGTCATATGCTTCATGATGCTATTGTTATGTTTCAATTCATATCTTTTATGCGAGCATCATTGAAATCATCATGCCTATATTAAAAGGCATTAAAGAAAAGCACTTGTTGGGAGCCAACCCAACACTTTTACCTACTGTTTTTGTATGTTCTCATGATTAGGTTACTGTAGTAATCATGTTTTATTGTCTTTGTTTCAATAAAGTGCCAAGTAAAGCCTTTGGGATCATATTGAGTATGATTTTGTGATGCCTTCTACTTGTCGTGATGATTATGATTGGGAAGACAATGATGTCTCTTCTGACCTTGAAGATATTTTCGGCACTTGCTTGGAAGAATATGATAATAATCTTTGCTATACTATTGGTTCCATTCATGCAATATATAAGATTGATTATGATGATATGCAAAACCACAAGATTGGGGATGCTATGTTTGATGACTATGAAATGTTAGAAGATTTATTTGCTGGAAATAATGTATGTCCTAAGCTTGGGGATGCTCTGCTTAATGATTATGATCCTTTGATTCCTTCTACTTTCAATAAGATAATTTATTATGATGATAGCATGTCTCCTATTTATGATGATTACATTGATGAAGGTGGGTTTGGAAGAGTGTCAACTCTAGGTAGTAGTGATCCCACTATTTTGGAGGGTGTTGAATCTTATTACAATATTGATGAAAGTGGATTTGGAGAGGTCATGACTTTATTTAGTGATACATCCACTATTTTGGAAGAGGTTTCAATTGTCTATGACAATAAAGTTGCTATCTATGATGATTATTATGATGACATGTATGCCATAAAGAGTAATAAATCTTCTATGATTGTGCATCATGAAAAGAGTGTTGTATGTGATGGTTATATTGTTTAATCCATTCATGATGCCTCTAAAAATTATGATGAGAGAGGAACTTGTGCTCTCACATATCTCAATAAAATATCAAATTTCTTCTCTATTTGTTGATTGTTTTGAAGTTGCACTTGTTTTGCCTTCCTATGCTAGTTGCTTATTGTTCCCATAAGTTGTTTGCTCATAAAACCCCTATGCATAGGAAGTGGGTTAGACCTAAATATGCTAGTCATATGCTTCATGATGCTCTTGTTATGTTTCAATTCAAATCTTTTATGCGAGCATCATTGAAATCATCATGCCTAGCTTAAAAGGCATTAAATAAAAGCGCTTGTTGGGAGACAACCCAACACTTTTACCTACTATTTTTGTATGTTCATATGATTAGGATACTGTAGTAATCATGTTTTATTGTCTTTGTTTCAATAAAGTGCCACGTAAAGCCTTTGGGATCATATTGAGTATGATTTTGTCATGCCTTCTACTTGTTGTGATGATTATGATTGGGAAGACAATGATGTCTCTTATGACCTTGAAGATATCTTTGGCACTTGCTAGTAAGAATATGATAATATTGTTTGCTATACTATTGTTGCCATTCATGCAATTGATAAGAATCATTATGATGATATGCAAAACCACAAGCTTGGGGATGCTATGTTTGATGAGTATGAAATGTTTGAAGATTTATTTGCTGGAAATAATGCTTGTCCTAAGATTGGGGATGCTTTGATTAATGATTATGATCCTTTGATTCCTTCTACTTTCAATAAGAAAATTTATTATGATGATAGCATGTCTCCTATTTATGATGATTACATATGAAGGTGGGTTTGGAAGAGTGTCAACTCTAGGTAGTAGTGATCCCACTATTTTGGAGGGTGTTGAATCTTATTACAATATTGATGAAAGTGGATTTGGAGAGGTCATGACTTTATTTAGTGATACATCCACTATTTTGGAAGAGGTTTCAATTGACTATGACGATAAAGTTGCGATCTATGATGATTATTGTGATGACATGTATGCCATAAAGAGTAATAAATCTTCTATGATTGTGCATAATGAAAAGAGTGATGTATGTGATGGTTATATTGTTGAATCCATTCATGATGCCTCTGAAATTTATTATGAGAGAGGATCTTGTGCTCTCACATATCCCAATAATATCAAATTTCTTCTCTAGGTGTTGATTGTTTTGAAGTTGCACTTGCTTTGCCTTCCTATGCTAGTTGATTCTTGTTCCCTTAAGTTGTTTGCTCACAAAACCCCTATGCATAGGAAGTGGGTTATACTTAAATATGCTAGTCATATGCTTCATGATGCTCTTGTTATGTCTCAATTCATATCTTTTACGCGAGCATCATTGAAATCATCATGCCTAGTTTAAAAGGCATTAAAGAAAAGCGCTTGTTGGGAGACAACCCAACACTTTTATCTATTGTTTTTGTATGTTCACATGATTAGGATACTGTAGTAATCATGTTTTATTGTCTTTATTTCAATAAAGTGCCATGTAAAGCCTTTGGGATCATCTTGGGTGATAGTTCATTTGATCTTGCTGAAAAACCAGAAAATCTTGCGCTCATGAAAATGGCTCTCATTCTTAACAGAAGAGTGTTTTTGAGTTTATTTATTTTGCAATAGATTAATATACAAATTGCTCACGTGGTCCAATTTTGTTCATAATTTTTGGAGTAGCAGAAGTATGGTTTCTGTACAGATTACTACAGACTGTTCTGCCTTTGATAAATCCTCTTTTCAATGCATAGTTTGCTTGTTTCTTTGTTTTTATGGCTTATATTGCTCAATATAAATTGTGGAAATTATATGATGCAATATAAATTGTGTGGAAACAATTATGAATCTTATATTTGATAGTACCAAAAGTCAAATGGTTTGCTCTTTATCATATTAACCTATCTCACAAGGTTCCGTTAAGTTTTGCGTGATTGAAGTTTTCAAGTTTGGGTGAGATGTAGATATGAGGAGAATAAGGAGTGACAAGATTGGGGATTCCCAAGGAACCCCCAAGGTAATATTCAAGTAAGATCCAAGAAACTAAGCTTGGGGATGCCCCGGATGGCATCCCCTCTTTCGTCTCCAACATTATCGGTAACCTCACTTGGAGCTATGTTTTCATTCGTCACATGATATGTGTTTTGCTTGGAGCGTCAATTTATTTTGTTAGGATTTTCTTGATGTTATTCAGAATAATTTTTTGCATCTTTTATTTCAATAAAAGTGGCAATGATAGCCTTTGCCATGCTTATTTTGCAAGTATACTTGTTGCTGTTTGAAAACAAAAAGTTTATCGATGTTGCAAAAATTTCCTAGAAAAGTAAGAATATGATAAATTGTTGAAACTTTTTGAAAAATAAGCTCTGGTAAATTTTCTACAGTGTAGTATTTTTTTTCATAATTTGTGGACTTGTGGAAGTATGATGAATCTTGCATTCTTTACAGACTGTACTGTTTTGGCAGATTGCTGTTATGTTTGCATTGTTTGCATACATTTGCTTGTTTGATGATTCTATTTGACGATAGGACTATTAAATATGCAGAGGCATTTAGTATGCAATGTTGATTAATAATTTTAGTGATTTTCTACAGTAGAGAATGATAATGTTATTGCATTGGTTTATACTAACTTATCTCGTGAGTTCTTGTTGAGTTCTGTGTGGATGAAGTTTTTGAGATTTAGAGAAACCGTGATATGAGAGGAATTAAGGAAACACAAAGGCTCAGGCTTGGGGATGCCCAAGGCATCCCAAGATAATATTTCAATAAGTCTCAAGCATCTAAGCTTGGGGATGCCCCGGTAGGCATCCCACCTTTCTTCCTCAACAATTATCGGTTAGTATTGGTTGAACCTAAGTTTTTGCTTATTCACATGATGTGTGAAATTCTTGGAGTGTCATTTTATTTTACTTTTGGTTGCTGTTTTAAAAAAATACTTAGATCTGAAAGTTTTTGAATAAGAGAGAGTCCTTAAATACCTACCTATTTACTTAACTACTCGCATGATCTTCACTTATATCTTTTTGGAGTAGTTTGTCATTTGCTCTAATGCTTCACTTATATCCTCTAAGTAATTTGTTGAATAAATTGAATGTCATGAAGTTGAAATCACATCGTGCATAGTGGTAGCTTCAAATTGGGTTTAGAAAGTCAAATCTTTTGAGGCTTGACAATCATAATATTGGTCATACAAGCAATTCACGAATAATTAGTATAAGGAAGAGAACTTTCACATGCAAATACACTATCTTGGAAATCTTTTGTGATTGTGAGCCCCCGCCAAAATAGTATATGCCAAAATTGTTGACGTTGGACAAGGAAGACAACGTAATGATTTATGTTTGCTCATATTCAGATAGAAGTTATATTCTCATAGATCCTTCAACATGTGGTGCTTGCCCCATATCTTTGCTAGCCAAAAATTCCGCACCATGTAGAGATACTATTTGTGCATCCAAAAACCCTTAAACCCAAATCTCATTTTCAAGAGTCCACCATACCTACCTAAGGATTGAGCAAGATCCTTCAAGTAAGTTGTCATCGGTGCAATAAGGCAATAAAAATTGTTTCTAAAAGTGTTAGATCATTTAGTGTAAGAGAAAACTGAGCGTTGTATGTACTTGTGATGGCAAAGAATAAAAGCGACATAATGCATAATAAAGGTTGCTATCATAAGGGGCAATATAATGTGACGTTCTTTTGCACTAAGGGATTCAGCATACAAACAAATAAGCGCATGGCAACCTCTGCTTCCCTCTGCGAAGGGCCTATCTTTTACTTTTCAGTATTTAATTTTATGCAAAGAGTCAAAGTTTTTTTCTCTCTATTCCTTTTTATTTTTCACCTTTGGCAAGCATCATGTGGTGAGGAAAGATCTAGGCACATATGTCCAGCTGAATATGGATAGCATGAGTTATTATTGTTGACATCACCCAAAGGTGAATACATTGGGAGGCGAAATTATAAGCCCCTATCTTTCTATGTGTCTGGTTGAAACATTTTGCTCAGGTGTATGCGGTGAGTGTTAGCAATCATAGAAGACTATAAGATGGTTGAGTATGTGGAGCTCTTACTTCGACTCTGTTGAATAAGTTAAATTGCAATTGCTTGGTGACTGAGAACATAGGTTGTTGAGTTTCAAGAGAGTTCACTGTTTGAACCTTAACATGTGAATTGGTTGCTACTATAACATGAGAAGTTTTATACGAAAGAATTCTTGTTATGATGCTAGAAAAAGTGATTGAAATTATCATTGATCCAACTTATGCACTTTGCTAGCATTCACACTTCATACATTATTTCTTTCATCATTTACCTACTCGAGGACGAGTAGGAATTAAGCTTGGGGATGCTAATACGTCTCCAATGTATCTATAATTTATGAAGTATTCATCCTGTTACTTTATCATTCTTGGGTGTTTTACAATCATTTTATAGAAACTTTATATCATTTTTTGGGACTAACATATTGACCCAGTGCCCAGTGCCCAGTGCCAGTTGCTGCTTTTTGCTTGTTCATTGCAGGAAATCAATATCAAATAGAGTCCAAACACCGGGTAACTTTTTGGAGATTTTTTCTGGGCCAAAAGGAAACAATGGGCCAAAGAATCACCTAGGGGTGCCCCGAGGGGGGCCCCACCACGGCATGCCTGGGCCCCCAGGCGCGCCCATGTGGGTTGTGCCCACCTTTGTGGCCTCCCATACCCCTTCTTTGCACTATGAATTCCCAAATATTCCGAAACCCTTGAGGGTAGCCCCATATCAAAAGTTCTGCCATCGCAATGCCTTTGTATCCATGAGATCCAATCTAGACCCGTTCCCAAGACCTGGGAGGGGAATCATCTCCGGTGGCCATCTTCATCATCCCAGCGGCCACCACGATGAGGAGGGAGTAGTCCACCCTCGGGGCTGAGGGTTTGTACCAGTAGCTATGTGTTTGATCTCTCTCTCTCATGATCTATATCATGGGCTTTGTTATTATAGTCGGATCATATGATGTTTCTCCCCTCTATACTCTTGTTATCATGAATTGAATCTTTACCCTTCAAAGCTTTGTCTTTTCGGATTGAATATTCAGAGATGAGAACACATGATATATGTCTTGCAATATGAATAATTGAGGTGACAATGAGGTATCTTATTGATTCACTTGATATGTGTTATGGCATTCAACTCGCAGATTCCCGCGGTGATATTGGGGGTAATCTATGCATAGGGGTTGATCACATTTTTCTCCGATGGAAACTTTGGGGTATCTTTATAGTTATTTGTGTGGATTGAGTATTATGAATATGAATTTGCTTTGGTGTTATTCTAGTAAGAACTCTAGGAGGGATCTAACGGAAAAAATAGCTTTGTGTTATTTTAGAACGAACTCTTGAATAGATCGAACGAAAAGAATAGCTTTCAAGTGGTTTCGTGACCTACAAACAATTCCTATCTTTTGTTCTCCGCTAATAGGAACTCAGGAGTGATTCTTTATTGCACTTTGAGGGATAATCATATGATCCAACTATGTTAGCATTGTTGAGAGGTTGCACTAGTGAAAGTGCGGACCCTAGTCCTCATTTTTAAGCATTGCAACACCATTTTTGTGCCCGTTTACTATTTTCTACCTTGCTTTTAATTATTTATTCAGATTATAAAAATATATTTGTACCATGCATATTACACTTTTATCACCATCTCTTCGCCGAACTGGTGCACCTATACAATTTTCCGTTGTATTGGGTGTGTTGGGGACACAAGAGATTTCTTGTATTTGGTTGCAGGGTCGTTTGAGAGAGACCATCTTCATCCTACACCTCTCACGAATTGATAAACCTTAGGTCATCCACTTGAGGGAAAATTGCTACTGTCCTACAAAACTCTGCGCTTGGATGCCTAACACGTGTCTACAAGAATAAGGTTGCACAGTAGACATCAGCAACCCATCATCTACTTATTACTTCCCAATGCCTTCCCCTAGGCCCAAATCATGGCGAAGTGTCATGTAGTCGACGTTCAAATAACACCACTAGAGGAAAGACAACATACATCTCATCAAAATATCGAACGAATACCAAATTCACATGTTTATTTATAACAAGACTTGTCCCATGTCCTCAGGAACAAACGTAACTACTCACAAATCATATTAATGCTCATAATCATAGGAGTATTAATGATCATTAAGGATATGAACATATGATCTTCCACCGAATAAACGAACTAGCATCAACTACAAGGAGTAATCAACACTACTAGCAACCCACATGTACCAATTTAAGGTTTTGAGACAAAGATAGGATACAAGAGATGAACTAGGGTTTGAGAGGAGATGGTTCTGGTGAAGATGTTGATGGATATTGACCCCCTCTCACGAGAGGATCAATGGTGATGACGATGGTGATGATTACCCCCTCCCGAAGGGATGTTTCCTCGGCAGAACAGCTCCGCCGGAGCCCGAGATTGGTTCTGCCTAGGTTCCACATCGAGACGGCGGCGCTTCGTCCCGAAAGCTTCCTTCTTATTTCTTCCAGTGCAAAACACACCATATAGCAGAAGATGGACGCCGGGGGCCTGCCAGGGGGCCCACAAGGATGGAGGGCGCGCCCAGGGGTGGGGCACGCCCTCCACCCTTGTGGATGGCAGGTGGCCCCCCTCTGGTGCTTTCTTCGCCCAATATTTTTTATATTTTCCAAAAATATTCTCCGTGAAGTTTCAGGACTTTTGGAGTTGTGCAGAATAGGTCTCTAATATTTGCTCCTTTTCCAATCCAAAATTCCAGTGCTACCTCTTGAGCTTGCGTTGGTTTTCCCTAGAAGAGGAAGGGGTGATGCAACAAAGTAGCATAAGTATTTCCCTCAGTTTTGAGAACCAAGGTATCATTCCAGTAGGAGACGACGCACAAGTCACCGAATACCTGCCCAAACAATCAAGAACTTGCACCCAACGTGATAAAGTGTTGGGGAACGCAGTAATTTCAGAAAATTCCTACGATCACGCAATATCTATCGAGGTGATGCATAGCAACGAGGGGGGGAGTGTGTCCACATACCCTCGTAGACCGAAAGCGGAAGTGTTATGTAACGTGGTTGATGTAGTCGAACGTCTTCGCGATCCAACCGATCAAGTACCGAACGCGCGGCACCTCCATGATCTGCACACGTTCAGCTCGGTGACATTCCTCGAACTCTAGATCCAGCTGAGGCCAAGGGAGAGTTCCGTCAGCACGACGGCGTGGTGACGGTGATGATGAAGTTAGCAGCGCAGGGCTTTGCCTAAGCACTACGATGATATGAACAAGGTGGAAAATTGTGGAGGGGGGCACCGCACACGGCTAAAGATCAACTTGTGTGTCTATGGGGTGCCCCCTTCCCCCATATATAAAGGAGGAGAGGGGAGGCCGGCCAGCCCTCCTTGGCGTGCCCCCAAGAGGGGAATCCAACTAGGACTCCAAGTCCTAGTAGGTTTCCACCAAAAAGGAGAGAGGGGAAGGAAGGAGAGGGAGAGGGAGAAGGAAAGGGGGGCACCACTGAGGGAGTCCTGGATTAAGGGATCCTCGAACAACCGGACTATATACATGGACCGGACTGTTGGGCTATGAAGATACAAGATAGAAGACTTTGTTCCGTGTCCGGATGGGACTCTCCTTTGCGTGGAAGGCAAGCTTGACGATTAGAATATGCAGATTCCTTTCTCTATAACCGACCTTGTGTAACCCTAGCCCCCTCCGGTGTCTATTTAAACTGGAGGGTTTAGTCCGTAGACCAAGAACAATCATAATCATAGGCTAGCTTCTAGGGTTTAGCCATTATGATCGTGTGGTAGATCAACTCTTGTAATACTCATATTCATCAAGATCGATCAAGCAGGAAGTAGGGTATTACCTCCATAGAGAGGGCGAACACAGGTAAACATTGTGTCCCCGCCTCCTGTTACCATTAGCCTTAGACGCACAATTCGGGACCCCCTACCCGAGATCGACCGGTTTTGACACCGACATTGCTGCTTTCGTTGAGAGTTCCACTGTGTCGTCACCAGAAGGCTTGATGGCTCCATCAATCATCTACAACAACGCAGTCCAGGGGGAGATCTTCCTCCCCGGACAGATCTTCGTATTCGGCGGCTTCACACTGCGGGCCAACTCGCTTGGCCATCTAGAGCAGATCGATAGCTACGCCCCTGGCCATCAGGTTAGATTTGGAAGCCTGAATTTTGTGGCCGATAGAAGTGGAGACTTGTTCTTTGACGGATTCGAGCCCCTGATGGCTGCCCCCTACCACCATGATGAACATGACCTAAATTTGTCATCTGGTAACACTCAGGAGATAGCGCATGTAACCGCTCTGGCCCTAGATCTAGAACAAATCACGTCGTCCTAAGAAGGGAAGCCTAACCCGGCCCCGGAAGCCGTGGATTCAGCGGCGCTCGAGCCGCACACGGACCCAACATCAAGCTAGGCCTGTGTCACCGGAACCTCGGACTTATCTCCGGCTATAGGTTCTAGACCGCGTGCATCCGCGTCCATCAAACCTGACTGGGCGCCGATCTTGGAGTTCATCTCCGCGGACATCTTCCAACACTCACCTCTAGGTGATGTGTTAAACTCATTAAAATCCCTCTCCTTGTCAGGAGATTCTCGGCCGAACTATGTCCGGCTCGAGTGGGAAGCGGACGATGAAGAACTTCGTTTCCCACCCACCACCCACTTGATAGCCATTGTCGACGACTTAACCGACATGCTTGATTTCGACTCGGAAGACATCGACAGTATGGAAGACGATGCCGGAGAGGAACATGAACCACCGCCCACAAGGCGCAGGACAGCCACCTCCTCATACGACATATACATGGTGGATACACCCAAAGAAAACAATGGCGATGAGAAAAAGGATCCAGTTGAGGATAAGCCTCCTGAGAAGCAGCCGAAGCACTAACATCAGCGGCGCCGCTCTAAACCACGCCATGGTAAAAACAACGATACCGGCACAAGACAAAATAACACTCCGGACGATGCCGAAGACAATGAAGACCCCGTCGAGCCAACTTCTGAACAGGCCGAACAGGAAGATGGGCGAGCCAGCCCTGATGAACAGGCCACGAATGAAGACTCGGAGGACGGTAATTACATGCCTCTCTCCGAGGACGAGGTGAGCCTCGGCGATGAAGAATTTATCGTGCCTGAGGATCCCGTCGAGCATGAGCGTTTTAAGCGCTGGCTAATAGCCACTACAAAGAGACTGAAGAAGAAGTAGCAACAGCTTCAAGCTGATCAAGATCTCCTCACCGATAGATGAACTGAGGTCCTAGCAGCCGAGGAATATGGCCTCGAGCACCCAACCAAAAGTTACCCGAAGCGCAAACTGCTACCTCAATTCGATGACGAGGCGCTGGAGCCCGCACTACCAGCGCATAATGCGGCTGACCGACCACCGCGTGGCCAGGATAAAGAGGCAACTCAGCCCGAACACCAGCCTGCACTGCCTCGGCGAAACAATAGAAGCACAACAGCTCGAGGATACACACATGACCTGCAGCATGACCTAGAAGACAGAGCAGGCCAGACCAGGTCGATCTATGGATCGCGGGGGCGCGCTCCAATGCACAACGACGGCCACCTTGCCGGACGTAACAAATACAACCCTTTTCGGGCCGAACACCGCAAACCATCTCCACCCGAGCTGCATCGCGACGTCGCCTGACATAGAGGCGCCGCACACCCCCTATGCTTCATCGATGAAGTAATGGAACATGAAATCCCAGAAAGGTTTAAACCTGTAAACATTGAATCGTATGATGGGACAACAGATCCCGCAGTATGGATTGAGGACATTCTTCTCCATATTCACACGGCCCGCAGTGATGATCTCCGCCATCAAGTACCTCCCGCTAAAACTCAAGGGACCAGCTCGGCACTGGTTGAACAGTCTGCCCAAAACTCCATCGGAAGTTGGGAGAACCTGGAAGACGCCTTCATCGAAAACTTCCAAGGTACTGATGTCCGACCTCTGGATGCCGACGACTTAAGCCATATAATCCAACAGCCCGGAGAGTCAGCCAGGAAATTCTGGACTCGCTTCTTAACTATAAAGAACTAGATGGTCGACTGTCCGGATGCCGAAGCCCTAGCGGCCTTTAAGCATAACATCCGTGACGAATGGCTTGCCCGACACCTCGGCCAAGAAAAGCTGAAGTCCATGGCAGCCCTTACGACGCTTATGACCCACTTTTTTGCGGGCGAAGATAGCTGGCTAGCACGTAGCAATAACAACTCAAGTAAACCTGGCACTTCTAGAGTCAGAGATAGCAACGGCAAGCCCCGACGCAACAGACACAAGCATTGAAATAATGGCGACAACGCCGAAGACACGACTGTCAACACCGGATTCAGTGGCTCTAAGTCCGGTTAGCGGAAGAAGCCATTTAAGAGAAACAATCTTGGTCCGTCCAGTTTGGACCGCATACTCGATCGTCCATGCCAAATCCACGGCACTCCTGATAGACCAGCCAATCATACCAAAAGAGAATGTTGGGTTTTCAAATAGGCCGGCAAGTTAAATGTCGAAAACAAGGAGAAGGGGTCACAAAGTGATGACGATGACGAGGAGCCCCGGCCACTGAACACAGGGGGATAGAAGAAGTTTCCTCCACAAGTCAAAATGGTGAACATGATATATGCTACCCATATCCCCAAGAGGGAGCGGAAGTGCGCACTCAGGGACGTCTACGCGATGGAGCCAGTCGCCCCAAAGTACAACCCATGGTCGTTCTGTCTGATCACCTTTGATCGCAAGGACCATCCGACCAGTATTCGTCATGGCGGTACAGCCACACTGGTCCTTGACCCAATCATTGAAGGATTCCACCTTACGCGAGTCCTCATGGACGGCGGCAGCACCCTGAACCTGCTCTATCAGGACATAGTGCGCAAGATGGGTATCAATCATTCAAGGATCAAGCCCACAAAAACCACCTTCAAAGGTGTCATACCAGGTGTAGAGGCCTAATGTACGGGCTCAATCACACTAGAAGTGGTCTTCGGATCCCCGGATAATTTCCGAATCGAAGAATTGATCTTCGACATCGTCCCCTTCCGCAGTGGCTATCATGCACTACTCGGACAAACTGCATTTGCTCGATTCAATGCGGTGCCTCATTACGCTTATCTCAAGCTCAAGATGCCTGGACCACGCGGTGTTATAACAGTCAATGGAAACACAGAACGCTCCCTCCGTACCGAGGAGCACACAGTAGCCATTGCAGCAGAAGTACAGAGCGGCCTTCTCAGGCACAACCGCAATTCGGTGGCCAACCCCCCGGACACTGTTCAACAAGTCCGAACTACTCTGTAGCAGGATGGTCCAGTTCGTCAAGAGCTCTACTAGCAATTCGGCCTCCATCCCAGTCCCGACCAAACAGCAGAATTTGCACCATGCATACATAACTACGCACTCAAAATACCATGGGCGTAGACGGAGGCAAAACTAGACCAGGTTCAATGCGGCTCAACCACTCCAAGACCCGCATACTTTCACTATTTATTTTCCTTTTCAGGTTCCTTTCTTCCCCGGGCCTCTTTTCCTGATAACCTGATCATCGGACCTCTCAAGGGACGTATACACCAAGGAGGCAAGAAGCTTAGACGTGCAAGGGAATTCTCAGGTGGTCTCTGCTAACGATCGTTATACCTATTTTAAAACACGCACACAGCCTGCCCTTGGTCTTGGCATGTCAAATAGCCCCTATTGCCTATTGCACTACTTGTACAAATATGCTTTGACGTACTAATCAGATTATAATGGAATATCGTTTGTGGCTCAATTCTTGCAACAACAGCTTATTGCTTAATGTTTCCTTTTCTTGATATTCTAATCAATTGCACACGTACAATCTGGTATGCTTTAATTCGCCAGGGGCTTCATTACGCCCCATAATACGACAGGAAAGTCTGAACACCTTTATGGTAGTTCGGCACCCCGAATTGTAGCATTATATGCATCGGCTCCGAATCATGTCTTGGGTCAATATCTGGGTTGCCCGGCTCCTGTGCTTGCTACCTTACGTGCCGCTATATCGGCTAGGGTAGTAAAGGGAGAACTACTGCGATTGTGTCCCGGTTCTTTCGGACGAGCACCTCAGTAGAGAAAGCCGAAAACTGACTGCCATGATACGGGGAGAGATGGTCAGTTGTTCGAGAGGTCACAAAATCTTTAGGGATTTCTTCCGCATTGTGCGGTATCTAATGCATCATGCGATGAATCGGGTTTTTCTTCGATTAGGCGTGTATAGCGCCCCAAAGTTCGGTCTTCCGAACACCAGGGGCTACAGCCAAGTTTTTTTCGTCAAACTCCTATGGCTAAGTGAGAATGATAAAGCCGAATAGTCCGATTTCCTGGTTCTTGCGCTAAACACCTCCTTAAAGGAGCAAAAGCTTGGATAAAGAGTGTTTAGATTTATACCGAACACCCCTATACTACCTACCTGGGGGCAGAAGCCGACGACTGGCAATTCTTAGATTTAATTAAATGGCCGCACAACAGGTGAAGTTTTAAATAAACATCATATTACATAACTGACCTGTTTCATATCACAGGACATGATAAACACGAGTGTATTCATGGGAATATGATATCCTTGGCACATTGCTCCGCCACAAGGCGGGATCCTTTCATGACACTGTCATAGTATATCTCGGGCTTACGGTGCTCCTTGCCCACGGGCGGTCCTTCGGTCATCAGCTTCATGGAGTCCATCTTCGCCCAGTGCATTTTGGCGCGGGCAAAGGCCATCCGTGCACCTTCAATGCAGAACGACCGCTTGATGGCATCAAGCCGAGGGCAGGCACTGACCAGCCGCTTCATGAGTCCGAAGTAGATGCTAGGAATAGCTTTGGCAGACCATAGCCGGATTATCAAATCCCTCATGGCTAGTTCGGCCGCCTTATGTAGCTCGACCAGTTGCTTTAGCTGGTCGCTAAGAGGCACCGGATGTTCTGGCGCAAGGTATTGTGACCAGAACAGCTTCTCCATAGAGCTCCCCTCTTCGGCTCGATAGAATTCTGCAGCATCTGACACGCCGCGTGGTAGATCCCCAAACGCCCCTGGAGAGCTCCAAATCCGAGTAAGTAAAAGGAACCTTTCCTTCACATATTTGCTCTGCATAATGAAAGCCTTACCCGCCATGATCTTCTTGACCGCCTGGATTTCCTGGAGAGCGCCTCGGGCTTCGGCCTGGGCATCTTGTGCGCTCTGGCGGGCCTTGGCAAGTTTGGACTCTTCCTCCTTAAATTCACGCTCCAACGACTTGCACCTCTTGACCGCGTCCCGAAGCTCTTGTTGGACCTCAATGACCCGGGCCTCATGTTTTTCGCGTGCGGCCCGCTCCTTGGCCACCTTGTCCTCGGCCTCAGCCAGTGCCTTCTTGAGGGCCATCACTTCGGTCGTGGCCCCTAACAAATATTATGACACTTCAGTCAGAACAAATCGTTCATCATATATGGATATGGTTCAGTACATACCTTTGCTTTCTTCTAGCTGCTCCTTCACGCGGCTGAGCTCTTCTTCGGCCCACTCCAGGCTTTGTTTCAGTCCAGAGACTTCCGCAGCATGAGAGGAAGCAGCCAGCAACTACGCCTGCTTATTTACATAGACATTTTAGATTAGACTCCTGCGAAATTTATTTTATCCTCTGTTCGGCTTTTCTTTCCGAACGCCGGACAAAGTATCAGGGGCTACTATCTATACTGTAACATTCTTTTAAGAAAAGTTATGTTGCTGTGTTGCTTACCTCAAAGCCTATTAGAAGGCTCGTCCATGCCTCGGTCAGTCCGTTTTTTGTGTACTGGATACTCTCAATCACCATACCCATGAGGGTACGGTGTTCTTCCACAACGGAAGTGCCTCGCAGCGCTTCCATCAAATTTTCTGGCGCCTCTGGATGGACAGAGGTCACCGACGGAACAGGCACGCCCCCTTCCTTCAAGGCCTGCTTGCCTGATTCCGGAGCCGTATGGGTCTCCGGAATAGTATTCGGTTGGGGCCGAATTGGATGTGGCCCCCACCGTCAGTCTCCATGAGGGTTTTCTCCCCCATGTGTCCGGCAGCCGAGGCCTCATCCTCCGGCGCCTCCCTGGCTGCCTTCGGGTTCACTCTGGACCTAGGATCCTTCGGGACGACGCCTCGGCGTCACCCGTGTCCTTGGGAGAGGAGGCCGAGGAAATGGTCCCATTATCCATTGCGTCCGGGTCCAGCGAGTCCTCTGAAGATAAGGACCGCTCGACGTTGGACCGAGCTAGACTGCAAGTGCATGATTCAAACATGACAAAACAATAAAATAGAAAGGCAGGATATATACACGTGTCCGGATACTTACAATTTGGCCAGGGGCTTGTCCATGGGTTGCCATTCCGAGCTATTGTCGGTGGCTGCGGTGGAGCTGTTCGGAAGGGAAGCTTTCCCCTTCTTGGATGCTTCAGCCTCCAGATGCGTGGAGGCCGTTGAGGGAATCCTGGATAAGGGGGTATCCGGATAGCCGGACTATGTACTTTGGCCGGACTGATGGACTATGAAGATACAAGATAAAAGACTTCATCCCGTGTGTGGATGGGACTCTCCTTGGCGTGGAAGGCAAGCTTGGCGATTCGGATGTAGATCTCCTCCTCTATAAACCGACTCTGTGTAACCCTAGCTCCTCCGTGTCTATATAAACCGGAGGGTTTAGTCCATAGGACCCATCATTATTATCATCAACAATCATACCATAGGCTAGCTTCTAGGGTTTAGCCTCTCTGATCTTGTGGTAGATCCACTCTTGTAATACTCATATCATCAAGATCAATCAAGCAGGAAGTAGGGTATTACCTCCATCGAGAGGGACCGAACTTGGGTAAAAATCGTGTCCCCAGTCTCCTGTTACCATTAGCCTTAGACGCACAGTTCGAGACCCCCTACCCAAGATCTGCCGGTTTTGACACCGACATTGGTGCTTTCATTCAGAGTTCGTATTTGTCGTCGCTACAAGGCTAGATGGCTCCTCCATCCTTCAATCACGCTGCCCTGGGTGAGACTTTTCTCCCCGGATAGATCTTCGTGTTCGGCGGCTTCGCACTGCGGGCCAATTCGCTTGGCCATCTGGAGCATATCGATAGCTACGCCCCTGACCATGAGGTCAGGTTTGGAAACCTAAACTACACCGCCGACATCCGCGGAGACTTGATCTTCGACAGATTCGGGCCCGTGTCAGGAGCGCCGAACAATCAAGACGTGCACGACCTAGATCGGCAGTCAGACACTATTCGGAAAATCGCACCTGCTACCACTCCGGACTTCGCTCCAGAGCTGGTCATGCTTTCCAAGGACGGGTGGATGGACCCCGCCCAGAGGCCGCACGCTCCTCGGCATTGGAGCCAAACACAGACTCCTCTCCTAAAGGGATCTGTGTCTCCGGACCCCCGGACTCACCTCCGGCCGTGTGATCCGAGCCGCGCGCGTCCGTGCCTATTGAATCTAACTGGGCTCCAGTCATGGAGTTCACCGCCGCGGATATCTTTCAGCACTCACCCTTCGGAGACGTGCTAGATTCTTTAAGGTCTCTCTCTCTGTCAGGAGACTCCTGGCCGAACTATGTCCGGCTCGAGTGGGGAGCTGGCGACGAAGAAATTCGTTCCCCACCCATCACCCACTTAGTAGCCACGGTCGATGACTTGACCGACGTGCTTAACTTCCACTCCGAAGACATCGACGATATAGACGATGATGCAGGAGAAGAACAAGAACCACCGCCCACAGGGCGCTGGACTGCCACCTCTTCATATGACATATACATGGTGGATACTCCCAAAGAAACCGATGGCGATGAGGCAACAGAAGATAACCCCTCAGGGAATAAAACAAAACACGGAAGTCATCGGCGCCGCTTCAAGCCTCGCCACAACAATACCGGCACTGGAGAAGATAATCCAGATGGTGCCGAAGGGGAAAACGATCCTGATCAACCCACCATCGAGCAAACCGAACAGAAGCAGCAGTAGCTCCAAGCTGACCAAGATCTGCTCGTAGACAAACGAACTAAGGCCCGGGCAGCCGAAGAATACGGACTCACGTGCCAAACAAAATACTACCCAAAGCGCAGGTTACTACCTCAATTCGAGAAGGCGGCACTGAAAACCAAACGCAGGCCTACACCCTACCGACAGCACCCAAACAGTAACATAGAAAGTACCCCAGACGCATCAACGGACAGAAACAGAGCCCACAAACTTCGGTGCAACAAATATAAGTGTCCCAAGACAAAGAATGGCGCCCGGGGAACGGCGATCAACACAGGAGCCCGTAACCCTCAAACTGTTGAGAGGGAGAAGAGACTTCAACATCTTAATCCGGGCCTCTCCAGCTTGAACCGCATACTTGACCGACCATGTCAAATCCATGGTACTCCAGGAGCAGCAGCCAATCATACAAATAGAGAATGCTAGGTCTTTAAACAAATCGGCATGCCGACGCCAGAAGGAACATGAAGAGGTGCCAGGGCAAGCAGCCCAGATTATCAGGTCCGGGGACCGACCACTTGAAGAATCAGGCCCCCCCAAACAACTCATTTTCGAGTGTCACACATAGGCGTAAGGGCCACCCAAGCCCCGCCACCCCGGAGATGGTCTCCGGATAGACAAAAAGGTCATACCAACTTTCGGTCTTATACTTCCAGGCAGTAGCTATTCAGCACCGCCAGGGCACACTATGACTCAACACATTATCACCCAAGACCCACCTGATGACGTCACAATTACGGTTAAGACCGAGCCTCGCCTCGGCGCCGAAGAATATTCGGCTACTTTATTCACTGAAGCAGGGAGCCACGGTTTCTTCAATCGAACCTAAATTCGACAGCCGTACTCCCAGACACCAGCAAGGGAGTCCGAACTACTTCAGGATACCCCAACCTAATCATAGATCATACAGACCCTTCAGCATAGGCTGGATGGATCACATTCACGGTTCGGCCAATGCTCACACATGCCTCGTAAGCACTATTTGCAGGTTCACCCTCGCGCACAACCGGACTGGCGGCTTGGAATCAGCTCGGACGCATACAGGGGTGATGTCCACCTCACCTGAACACAATCCGGATACTCCTCCGGACCGGCGCACAGCCAACCCACCGCCCAGCCCCAACAGGTTCTGTCATCATGCCTCTCTTTTATAACATGCACCGTACCCATACGCATAGACGTATTACTTAAATACAGCATGTGGAGTCATTTGACGCTTATCTGCTATTTTTCAACGACATTTTGTCATAACGGTATACGAACATCTTGTTATGCCTTCGAACGCCAGGGGCTTCCTCGCACCCGTACTACGGCGTCTAAAGTCCGAACACCTTCTCGGTCGTTCGGCACCCCGAACTTATAGCATTATATGCATCAGTACCGAATCATGTCTTGGGTCATTGGTTGGGTTTGCCCGGCTCCCATGTTTTGGTACCTTACGTTCCGCAATATCGGCTAAGGTAGCGCTAGGAGAACTACTGCGATTGTGTCCCGGTTCTGCCGGATGAACACCTCAGTAGAGAAAGCCGGAAATTGACTGCATGATAAGGCAAGAGCTGGTCAGCTGTTCGAGTGGTTGTCTAGTCTTGAAGGATTTATTCTGCATAATGCCATAATAAAATGTAGTGTGCGAGGGATCGGTCCACCGATCAGGCGCTATTAGAGCCCCCCGTGCGGTCTTCCAAACACCAGGGGTTGCGCCGCCCATACTCGAAATCCTATGGCTAAGTGAGAGTAATAAAGCCTTATAGTCTGATTGCCTGGTTCGCTGTGCTGAACTCCTCCTTCATGGACCCAAGAATGGGATAAAGAGTGTTCAGGTGTATCCCAAACACCCCCGTAGTTCCTACGTGGGGGCAGAAGCCGATGACTAGCCAACTCTCAAGACTAACATATTAAACGGCCGCGCGAGAATAAAATTTACACATAACAGGCACTTACATATAAGTGACTCTGTTTTGCCTTACAAAGCATAGCACAATTGCTTTCAGGGAAAAATAATGTCTTTCCTACATTCCTCGGCCACGAGGCGGGCGCCTTTCAGGATGCCATCAAAATACAGTTCGGGCTTGCGGTGCTCCTTCCCTCAGGAGGCCCCTCGGTCATCGACTTCTCGACATCAAGCTTCCCCCAGTGCACTTTTGCACGGGCAAATGCCATTCGTGTCCCTTCTATGCACACTGACCGCTTAATGACGTCCAGCCGAGGGCAGGCCCTCCCAATCTGCTTCACGAGCGCAAAGAAACTGCTCGGTATGGGCTCGGCGGGCCACAGCCGGATAACTAAATCCTTCATGGCTAGTTCGGCCGCCTGATGCAGCTCGATCAGCTGTTTTAGCGGGTCGAGAAACGGCACCGGATAGTTTGGCGCCAAATACTGCGACGAGAAGAGCTTTTCCACAGCTTCCTTCTTCTTAGCTCGGCAGAATTGGGAAGCATCAGATATGCTGCATGGCAAATCCGCGAACGCTCCTGAAAAATTTAGGATTCAATGGGTCACCATGAATATTCCCTGCGAAAGTGTAAGGCACCTTGAAAACAAAACCCCCCACTTACCAGCCGCAATCTTCCGCGCCTCCTGAATATCCTTCAGCGCGGCCTGGGCTTCCTCTCGAGCCTCACTCGCGGTCCAGAGAGCCTGGGCAAGTTCGGATTCTTTCAACGATAGACTCTGCTCCAAGCTCTTGTTTCTCCCTACGGCCTCCTGAAGCTCTCGTTCAGCTTCCACGACCCTCCCCTCGTGTTTCTGACGGAGAGTCCGCTCCGTGGCAGCATTCTTTTCGCCAAGGCAACAGCCTTCTTGAGCGCCTCAATTTCGCATCCGCCACAGGGCCGCATAATATATATTTTTAAGATAGTCACAACTACTTACTTGTGGCAAAACTCACTAAAAGTTTTCCAAACATACCTTGTTTCTCCTCCAGCCACTTCTTCACTCGTCCGAGTTCTTCTTCGGCCTACACCAGACTCCACTTGAGTCCGGACACTTGCGCAGTATGAGAGGAGGCAGTTGCTGCAGCCATCTGATTCACAAAAATATATATATGTCACTACCTAAGTCTCCTGCGGACTGGAAGTTGATCCCCTGTCCGGTTCCTGTTCTCTCCTAACAGTGTATCAGGGGCTACTATCTATACTATGACAGTCTTCTACACATACCTCCAAGCCTTTTATAAGGCTGACGCAGGATTCATTCAATCCGCTCTCGGTGGCCTGAATCTTTTCTATCACCACACCCATAAGGGCGCGATGTTCATCGATGATGGACGCACTCTCTAGTGCTGTCAATAGGCCGCCTGATGCCTTTGGTTGGACGGAGATCACAGGAGGAGTAGGATCGCCCCCTCCAGTCAAAGGGGGCTGCTTTCCTGATCTCTGAGCCATCAGGGTCTCCGGGTCCGGGTCCGGCTGTGGGCCGGATCCACGATCACCCCCGTCGTCGACATTCATTGGAACCGCCGCTCCCGCACGTCCAGCCTCCAAGGTGCGCCCCCCTGGCTCAGGTCCTTTTTCGATGACACCTCCGTGTCACAGCCAGGCTTCGGGGAAGGGGCCCTAGGAGGGGTCTCACTCTTCAAAGCATAGGAACTCAACGAGTCTTCTGATGAGTCCTGTTGGGCCGGAGACCTCGCCGGACTGTAAGAAGTACGGAATCAATATACTGCATTCTAGTGAACTCTGGACGCATGGACGTGTCCGGATTTCGTGCACTTACGATTTTACCAGGGGCTAGGCCCTGGGATCCCACTCCGGGCTGCTGTCGGTAGCCATGGTGGACTCCTCGGGGACGGATGTTCTTCCCATCTTAGGCGAATCTGCCTCTAAGGATGAGGAGGCTGCCCTTTTCTTCCTCCACCTCGTAAGGGACTCGGGCTCTTCTTCCTCCTCCTCCTCATCCTCATCCTCTTCCTCCTCCTCATTCTCTCTGGAGGAGGGAGGGTCGCTGGAGTCTTCGGACTTCGTGTCCGAAGCGCCCCGACGACGGAGACCGCTCCTGGTCTCCTTGGCCTTCTTGTTGGCCTCTTTCTTCGGCGCCTTGTAAGGCGCTGGGACCAGCAACTTCGTGAGAAGAGGTCCCGCCGGTTCTTCCGGCAGCGGGGCTGGGCAATGAATCCGCCCCGCCACCTTCGTCCATCCCTAGGGCAACCGCGGAAAGACACATTAGAAAACATCTCCTTCAAGACATAGCAATGGCACATACGAATAACTAAGCTATGATGATGACTTACCGGACTGGCGGGGTGGGACAACTGGTACCCGCGGTTTGCGGCAGAGTCTGTCCATGGTTTGCCAGACTTAAAGAGCACCTTCCAGATGTCCTTGTGCGTGGAGCCGAAAAGCTCCCGCAGGGTTTGGTGCTCGGCCGGGTCGTACTCCCACAAATCACAGCCTCTGTGCTGGTAAGGAAGGATCAGGCGGACCAGCATCACCTGGACCACGTCAACGAGCCTGATGGCCTTGTCCTCCATACCTTTGACGCGCGCCTGGATCACTGACAGTTCATCGGAAGACGACCAGTTTATGCCCTTCTTGGGCCAGGATGTGAGCCGCAAAGGAGGTCCAAATCGAAACTCAGGAGCGGCAGCCCGCTTTTTGCCGCGTGGCTTAGTGATATAGAACCACTGTTGCTGCCACTCCTTGACGGAGTCGTTGAAAGTACCCGTCGGCCATGTAACCTTGGGCATCCTGCTCACCATGGCGCCTCCGCACTCGGCGTGTTCGCCACTCACCACTTTGGGCTTCACGTTGAAGATCTTGAGCCATAACCCGAAGTGCGGCGAGATACGGAGAAAGGCCTCGCACGCGACAATAAATGTCGAGATGTTGAGGAAATAATTGGGGGATAAATCGTGGAAATCAATCCCGTAGTAATACATGATGCCGCTAACAAAAGGGTGGAGGGGAAACCCGAGCCCGCAGAAGAAATGGGGGAGGAAAACAACTCTCTCGTTGGGCTCCTGAGTAGGGACAATATGTCCCGCCGTTGGAAGACGGTGGCCGATTTTCTTGGCCAGATATCCGGCCGCCCGCAGCTTTTTGATATCCTTCTCCTGGACGGAGGAGGCCATCCACTTGCCTCCTGCTCCGGATCCGGACATTTTCAGAGGACCTTTTTTGGTGGGAAGGATAAATGCTTGGGCACTAGGGCTCAGACGAAGGGAAAGGGGCGAGCAGAAGCAGAAGAAGGCGTGGGTAGAAAGGAGGAGGCTTTTCCCCTTTATAAAGGCGATAAAACTTTACGCCTCCCCGGTTGCCTAATGGAGCCTGCTCGTTCCCCACTTACCGTAATTGATGGTACGGTTAGGCTACCCACGCCCATATTGAAGAGGATCCTGCAATAAGGGGACATGATCTCTGCTTTGACAAGACGTGCCAAAGGAACCGCCTCGCGGTGTGTGCGGAAGCAGGTTGAAGAAAACGGTTTGAATAAAAACCGGACCGTGGCATGGTGTCGCTCTTTGAAGAATTGTCACTAGATTAGATTCATGGATTATTATTCTCTCTATGGTGATATATGGAGTGTTATCTTGCAGAGCCGGACACGGTCCTTGTGTTCGGAATTTATCTTGGAGTATTCAGAGATGGAACCCACCTCGCAATGCCGAAGACAATCTACGCGCCGGACTCATCGTCATTGAAGCCTGGTTCAGGGGCTGCTGAGGGAGTCCTGGATAAGGGGGTATCCGGACAGTCGGACTATGTTCTTTGACCGGACTGATGGACTATGAAGATACAAGATAGAAGACTTCGTCCCGTGTCCGGATGGGACTCTCCTTGGCGTGGAAGGCAAGCTTGGCGATTCGGATGTAGGTCTCATCCTCTGTAAACCGACTCTGTGTAACCCTAGCCCCCTCCAGTGTCTATATAAACCGGAGGGTTTAGTCCATAGGACCCATCATCATTATCATCAACAATCATACCATAGGCAAGCTTCTAGGGTTTAGCCTCTCTGATCTCGTGGTAGATCCACTCTTGTAATACTCATATCATCAAGATCAATCAAGCAGGAATAGGGTATTACCTCCATCGAGAGGGCCCGAACCTGGGTAAACATCGTGTCCCCAGTCTCTTGTTACCATTAGCCTTAGACGCACAGTTCGGGACCCCCTACCCCAGATCCGCCGGTTTTGACACCGACAACCGTCCTTTTCTCTTTACCCCCTGCGGGGGGGATTGGCTTTCTTCCTCCTCCTCTTCCTCGTCATCTTTGGTGGAGGAGTGAGCCTCAGCGTCTTCGGACGCGTGTCCGAATTGCCCTTACGACGGAGATCACCTCTGGTCTCCTTGGCCTTCTTCTTGGCCTTCTTGTCCGGCACCTGATAAGGCGCCGGAACCAGCATCTTTGTGAAGAGCGGGTTCTCTGGGTCTTCGGGCTGTGGAGCCAGACACTTAATCCGCTTCGCCTTTGTCGGTGTCAAAACCGGTGGATCTCGGGTAGGGGGTCCCGAACTGTGCGTCCAAGGCTGATGGTAACAGGAGGCGGGGGACAAAATGTTTACCTAGGTTCGGGTCCTCTCTATGGAGGTAATACCCTACTTCCTGCTTGATTGATCTTGATGATATGAGTATTACAAGAGTTGATCTACCACGAGATCGCAGTGGCTAAACCGTAGACGCTAGCCTATGATTATGATTATTGTTCTTGTCCTACGGACTAAACCCTTTAGTTTATATTGACATCGGAGGGGGCTAGAGTTACACAGGGTCGGTTACAAAGAAAGGAATCTACATATCCGAATCCCCAAGCTTGCCTTCCACACAGAGGAGAGTCCCATCCGGACACGGGACGAAGTCTTGTATCTTGTATCTTCATAGCCCAACAGTCCGGGCCATATATATAGTCCGGCTATCCGAGGACCCCTTAATCCAGGACTCCCTCAGTAGCCCCTGAACCAGGCTTCAACGACGATGAGTCCGGTGCGCAGATTCTCTTCGGCATTGCAAGGCAGGTTCCTTCTCCGAATACTTCAAAGTAGATCTTGAACACCAGAATCGTGTTCGGCTCTGCAAAACAAATTCCATATACCACCGTAGGGAGTACAATATTCCACAAGTCCAATCTGCTGACAACTTTTCACAACATGACATCATGTCGATCCCCGGTTATTATTCGAACCGTTTTTTAGCCACCGCTCCGTATTTCGAGATGCGGTTCCATTGGCACGTCTTGTCAAAGCAGAGTCGTGTCCCCTTATTGCGGGATTCTCATCAATATGGGTATGGGTAACCCAACCGTGTCACCCGCACAGTGTTTGGGAAGTAAGCGAAATTTAAGGTGAGTGGGGAGGCGCATGATTTTTACTGCCTTTATAAAGGGATAAGGATCCAACTCTTTCACCCATGCCTTCTCTCTGCTTCCCCATCCTCGAGCTCCAGTGCCCAAGCTTTCATCTCTTCCGCCCCCAAAAAGCACTCCAGCCATGTCCGGATCCGGAACGCAGGGCAAGTGGATGGCTTCCTCCGTCAAGGAGGCCGAGTATCTGGCCAAGGAGATCGCGCACCGTCTCCCGGCCGCAGGACAGATCGTCCCTACTCCGCAACCCCATGAGAGGGTCGTCTTCCTCCCTCATTTTGTCCGCGGGTTAGGGTTTCCCCTCCACCCATTCGTTCGTGGAATTATGTATTACTACGGGATAGATTTCCATGATCTATCGCCCAATTCCTTCCTCAACATCTCGACATTTATTGTCGTGTGCGAGGCCTTCCTCCGCATCCCTCCACACTTCGGACTGTGGCTAAAGCTCTTCAATGTGAAGTCGAAGGTGGTAGGCGGCGAGCACGCCGAGTGCAGAGGCGCCATGGTGAGCAAGATGCCCAACGTAAAATGGCCATCAGGTACTTTCAACGAGTCCGTCAAAGTGTGGAAACAACAGTGGTTCTACATCACTGAGCCACCGGCACCAAACGGGTCGCCGCTCCCGAATTTCGAGACGGAGCCCCCTTGCGGCTCACGTCCTGGCCCTAGACTGGTCTTTGTCAAACGAGCTGACGGTGCTCCAGGTGCGCATCAAGAGCACGGGAGACAAGAATATCAAACTTTTCGATGTGGTCCAGGTGATGTTAGTCCGTCGGATCCTCCCATGCCAACACCGGACTTGCAACCTTTGGGAGTTAGATCCGGCCAAGCACAAGACCCTGCTGGAGTTCTTCGGCACAACGCACTAAGACATCTGGAAGGTGCTCTGATACGTCTCCAATGTATCTATAATTTTTGATTGCTCCATGCTACTTTATCTATTGTTTTGGACTATATTGGGTTTTATTTTCCACTTTTATATTATTTTTGGGACTAACCTATTAACCGGAGGCCCAGCCCAGAATTGTTGTTTTTTTTTAATATTTCAGTATTTTGAAGAAACAGAATATCAAACGGAGTCCAAACGGAATAAATCCTTCGGGAACGTGATTTTCTCACCGAACGTGATCCAGGGGACTTGGACCCTGCTCCAAGGAACAAAAGAGGCGGTCACGAGGGTGGGGGGCCCCCTAGGGCGCCCACAGCTTCGTGGGCCCTTGTTGCTCCACCGACGTACTCCTTCCTCCTATATATACATACATTGCCCCGACGGATCAAATACGGAGCCAAAAACCTAATTCCACCACAACAACTTTCACGTATCCATGAGATCCCATCTTGGGGCACTGTTCGAGCTCACGGAGGGAGGGCATCTACCATGGAGGATTCTACATCAACACCATAGCCTCTCCGATGAAGTGTGAGTAGTTTACTTCAGACCTTTGGGTCCATAGCTAGTAGCTAGATGGCTTCTTCTCTCTTTTGTATCTCAATACAATGTTCTCCCCTCTCTTGTGGAGATCTATTCGATGTAATCTTCTTTTTGCGTGATGTTTTGTTGAGACCGATGGATTGTGGGTTTATGATCCATCTTATCTATGAATTATATTTGAATCTTCTCTGAATTCTTTTATGTATGATTGAGTTATCTTTGCAAGTCTCTTCGAATTATCCGTTTGGTTTGGCTAACTAGATTGGTAGTTCTTGCAATGGGAGAAGTGTTTACCTTTGGGTTCAATCTTGCGGTGTCCTTCCTCGATGATGTTAGGGCAGCAAGGCACGTATTGTATTATTGCCATCGAGGATAACAAGATGGGTTTTTTATCATATTGCATGAATTTATCCCTCTATATCATGTCATCTTGCTTAAGGCGTTACTCTGTTTTTAGCTTAATACTCTAGATGCATGCTGGATAGCGGTCGATGAGTGGAGTAATAGTAGTGGATGCAGAATCGTTTCGATCTACTTGTCTCGGACGTGATGCCTATAAACATGATCATACCTAGATATACTCATAATTATTCGCTTTTCTATGAATTGCTCAACAGTAATTTCTTCACCCACCGTAGAATACTTATGCTCTCGAGAGAAGCCACTAGTGAAACCTATGGCCCCCGGGTCTATCCTCATCATATCAATCTCATTTACTTTATTACTTGCTTTGTTTTTACTTTGCCTTTTACTTTTCACTTTGCATCTTTATATCAAAAATACCAAAAATATTATTTATCATCTCTATTAGATCTCACCCTCGTAAGTGACCGTGAAGGGATTGACAACCCCTAATCGCGTTGGTTGCGGTAGCTATCGTTTTTGTGTAGGTACGAGGGTCTCGTGCGTGATCTCCTCTTTGGATTGATACCTTGGTTCTCAAAAAGCTGAGGGAAATACTTACGCTACTTTACTGCATCATCCTCTCCTCTTGGAAATCCAACGCAGTGCTCAAGAGGTAGCAAGAGGAATTTATGGCGCCGTTGCCGGGGAGTTTCTGTAAAGTCAACCATACCAAGTACCCATCACAATCCCTATCTCTCTCATTACATTATTTGCCTCTCATTTTCCTCTCCCCACTTCACCCTTGTCGTTTTATTCGCCTCTCTTTCCCAATCTCCTCCTCTCTTTCCCTTTCGCCTTTTCTCGTTTGCCTTTTTGTTTGCTCGTGTGTTAGTTCGTTCACCTTGTCACTATGACTAGTCTCTTATCTTCTCCGTTATCTCCGAGAATGAAGTTTTTAAATTTTAAGCAAAGGGGGGAGAAAATCTAAAAGACGCTTGGTATAGAATTTGCAATGCTCCAAATAGATCTACCAGGAAGCAATCTACCTCAGTTCTTCTTTGTAATTTTTATGTAGGTGCTAATCCTTGGTTTAGATATATCCTTGATACCATTACCGGAGGGAATTTCTTGGGTAGCCATACTTTTGATTCTTACAATGCTTTAATAGATTTATTTGGCTCACCACCTCCTTTGATTAATGGAACTATGTTAACTTTGGAGCATGTTATGCAAAGACTTGAAATTATTGAGAATAAAGTTGCTACCATTGAATCAATTGAAAATCTTGATAAAAAGATCCACAATCAAATTACTCAATATGGATCTAAGGTAGGAACGACTTTGAAAAATATTAAAGAAAAAGAACCCATAGTTAACGAGAAAATAAATCTAGATTCCACAAGAATCGATAAACTTGAGGGTATCATTACCAACTTGGGGACCCCTTTTTCTTCCGTACAAAACACTCCAAGTTCGTCTACTAAAAAACCTAAGCTTACTTATGTTCCTAAGAGTAAGGGTGAATCATCTAGTAAGGAAACTGCGGATCTTAAATCTATAAGTGTTCATCCCAATCTTTTTGCTATCATTAAGGAACCATTTGCTATGAATGAATTTTTCGATATTGTGCCTAAGAATTTGATAATTACTAGAAAGAAAGAAATTTCTAAGAAAGATAGATGCCTCATTGAAGAATTGCCTACCAAAGAAGGCAAAACCTAGATCTATCCTTGCTTTCATGCCTAGCTAGGGGCGTTAAACGATAGCGCTTGTTGGGAGGCAACCCAATTTTATTTTTTGTTTTTTGTTTTTGCTTCTGTTTAGGAATAAATAATCCATCTAGTCTCTGATTAGATGTGGTTTTATGTTTTAATTAGTGTTTGTGGCAAGTAGAACCTATAGGATAAGCTATGATGATAGTTGATTAGATTCTGCTGAAAAACAGAAGCTTTGCGCTCACGAGAAAAAATTCAATAAATCACAGAAACGTGATTTTGCATTGATTCTTTCTGCTTCTAATCAATAAGCAAATTTTCCAGTACTTCCTATTTTGGTAGAATTTTTAGTGTACCAGAAGGTTGCGTTAGTTACAGATTGCTACAGACTGTTCTGTTTTTGACAGATTCTGTTTTTCGTGTGTTGTTTGCTTATTTTAATGCATCTATGGCTAATAAATTAGTTTATAAACCATAAGGAAGTTGTAATAAAGTAGGTTTAACACCAATATAAATAAAGAATGAGTTCATTACAGTACCTTAAAGTAGTCTTTTGTTTTCTTTCACTAACGGAGTTCACGAGATTTCTATTGAGTTTTGTGTTGTGAAGTTTTCAAGTTTTGGGTGATTTGTTTTGATGGATTATGGAACAAAGAGTGGCAAGAGCCTAAGCTTGGGGATGCCCATGGAACCCCCCAAGATAATCCAAGGACACCAAAACTTCAAAGCTTGGGGATGCCCTGGAAGGCATCCCCTCTTTCGTCTACGTCCATCGGTAATTTCCTTGGATCTATATTTTTATTCACCACATGTTATGTGTTTTGCTTGGTGCGTCTTGTATTATTTTGCGTCTTTGCTTGTTAGTTTACCACAATCATCCTTGATGTACACACCTTTTGAGAGAGCCATACATGATTTGGAATTTGCTAGAATACTCTATGTGCTTCACGTATATCTTTTGAGCTTGATAGTTTTGCTCATAGTGCTTCACTTATACCTTTTGAGTGTGACAATTTTGCTCTAGTGCTTCACTTAGATCTTTTAGAGCACGGTGGTGGATTTGTTTTAAAGAAACTATTGATCTCTCATGGTTCACTTAGATTATTTTGAGAGTTGTTAATAGCATGGTAATTTGCTTAAAGATAATATACTTGGTATTCAAGATATTTGAAACATTCTTTTGATTTCGTTGAATACTAAGATAAGTTTGATGCTTGATAATTGTTTTGATATATTGAGGTGATAATATCAAAGCAATGCTAGTTAGGGGTGATTATGAATTTAAAGAATGCTTGTGTTGAAGCTTGTGATTCTCGTAGCATGCGTATGGTGAACCGCTTTGTGATGAAGTCGGAGCACAATTTTATTTATTGATTGTCTTCCTTATGAGTGGCAGTCGGGGACGAGCGATGGTATTTTCCTACCAATCTATGCCCCTAGGAGCATGCACGTAGTGCTTTGGTTTTTGATGGCTTCTAAATTTTTGCAACAAGTGCATGATTTCTTTTGATTAATGTTGAGTCCATGGATTATACGTACTCTCACCCTTCTACCATTGCTAGCCTCTCTAATACCGCGCACTTTTCGCCGGTATCATACACCCACCATATACCTTCCTCAAAACAGCCACCATACCTACCTATCATGGCATTTCCATAGCCATTCCGAGATATATTGCCATGCAACTTTCCTACGTTCGTTCATATGACACGCATTACTTTTGTCATATTGCTTTTTGCATGATCATGTAGTTGACATTGTATTTGTGGCAAGGCCACCTTCATAATTTTCATACATGTCGCTCTTGATTCATTGCATATCCCGGTACACCGCCGGAGGCATTCATATAGAGTCATATTTTGTTCTAAGTATTGAGTTGTAATTGTTGAGTTGTAAGAAAAATAAAAGTGTTATGATCATCATTATTAGAGCATTGTCCCAGTGAGGAAAGGATGATGGAGACTATGATTCCCCCATAAGTCGGGATGAGACTCCGGACGAAATAAAAAAAAGAGGCCATAAAAAAAAGAGAAAAGGCCCAAATAAAAGAGAGAAAAAGAGAGAAGGGACAATGCTACTATGCTTTTACCACACTTGTGCTTCAAAGTAAGCACCATGATCTTCATGATAGAGAGTCTCATACGTTGTCACTTTCATACACTAGTGGGAATTTTTCATTATAGAACTTGGCTTGTATATTCTAATGATGGGCTTCCTCAAAAATGCCCTAGGTCTTCGTGAGCAAGCAAGTTGGATGCACACCCACTTAGTTTCTTTTGTTGAGCTTTCATATACTTATAGCTCTAGTGCATCCGTTGCATGGCAATCCCTACTCACTCACATCGATATCTATTGATGGGCATCTCCATAGCCCGTTGATACGCCTAGTTGATGTGAGACTATCTTCTCCTTTTTTGTCTTCTCCATAACCACCATTCTATTCCACCTATAGTGCTATGTCCATGGCTCGCGCTTATGTATTGCGTGAAAGTTGAAAAAAGTTTGAGATTATTAAAGTATGAAACAATTGCTTGGCTCGTCATCGAGGTTGTGCATGATTAAATACTTTGTGTGATGAAGATAGAGCTTAGCCAGACTATATGATTTTGTAGGGATAACTTTCTTTTGGCCATGCTATTTTGAGAAGACATGATTGCTTTGATTTGTATGCTTGAAGTATTATTACTTTTATGTGAATATGAACTTTTGTCTTGAATATTTCGGATTTGAATATTCATACCACAATTAAGAAGATTTACATTGAAATTATGCCAAAGTATCACTCTGCATCAAAATTCTTTTTTTATCATTTACCTACTAGGGGCGAATGCGAAATTAAGCTTGGGGATGCTTGATACGTTTCCAACGTATCTATAATATTTGATTGCTCCATGCTACTTTATCTACTGTTTTGTACTATATTGGGCTTTATTTTCCACTTTTATATTATTTTTGGGACTAACCTATTAACCGGAGGCTCAGCCCAATTGCTGTTTTTGCCTATTTCGATTATTTCAAGAAAGCAGAATATCAAGCGGAGTCCAAAGCGGAATAAAACCTTCGGGAGCGTGATTTTTCTCACCTAACGTGATCCGTGAGACTTGGATCCTGCTCCAAGGAACAAAAGAGGCGGTCACGAGGGTGGGCCCCCCTCCTAGGGCACGCCCCCTGCCTCGTGGGGCCTGTTGCTCCACCGACGCGTACTCCTTCCTCCTATGTATATGTAACATCCCAAAATTCTAAATTTTGGAATGTTATATTAAATAAATAACTATGCTTGTTATGCGATTGATTGTTTGGTGATTGAGTGAAATTGAGTGGAATATGAAACTTTTGAAAGTTGAATGAGAGGGAATGAAATGACTTTCCCAAAACTTTCCCCTTTGTCTTTTGGATCCCAATGAACTCAAGTTCATTGCAACACCAAACCCTAGAGTGAAGTTGACATGACTTCTTCCATGTTGAAATGAAAAGGGTTTTGGAAAAAGATTTGAATTTCATTTGGGAATATTTCAAATTCAAAACTTTATGCAACTCAATGATTTTCATGAGGGAAGATAAAATGACTTCTTCAATTATATGAAATATGAGTTGGAAGTTAAAAAGTATCAAATTGAAAATCATTTGAAAGTGCCTTGAAACCCCCTTTCAAAAAATTGAGTTTTGGTATTTGAATTCAAATTTTGGCAAGTGGAATTCATTTCAAAATTATGCCTGACAACTACTTGAGAAAAAGTATGAGAGGAGTAACATGACACTCCAAATATGTCAGAAGAAAACAATGCCAAAAGTTTTGGATTCAAATCTGAATTTTATTTGAATTTGAAAAAAATGAATTTTTATAAAGTTTGGATTTTGCCTTTGGAAAAATGTTCAAATGATAGGAATATTCCCTGATCAATTTGTTATATAAATACCATATAAAAAATATTTATATTTTAAAAGTTATCCTTTTTTTTGTTTTTTTTTTAAAAAATAAAATTTAAAAAAAACCCCACGAGGCGCCCGGCCAGCCTGGCCCAGCCAGCCGAGGCCACCACCCAAGCCCACCCCGGCCTTGACCCAGACCAATGCCGGCCCAGTCCCTCTCACCTCACCCCTCGCCCGAACCCCCTCACGCCGGCCACCGCTCGCTCCCACCCTCCCTCTCTCACTGGCAATGGGCCCGCCCCATCTTCTTCCTCGCCCACGCCCGTCGCCCGCCCATGGATCGCCGGATCGAAGGATCCGGGATCCCGTCGCCCAAATCGCCCCAAGCAGGCAGGCCCCACAGCTATAAAGCCCACGCCTCCGCACCCCATTCCCCCTAGACCTCGCGGACCCCTCCCTCTCTCGCTCGAGCACGCCCGAGCCAGCTCCCGTCGCCCGCCATTGTCGCCCGCCATTTATGTGCCCGTGCCGCCCTAGACCACCCAGCCACCCAGCGCCACCAAACCCCTCCCGACCTCTCCCGCACCCCAGGCTACTTCCCGACCTCCCAAGCAAGCCGGAACCCTCGCCGCCTCCTGCCGCCCGCCCGCCCGCCGTCGGGCCTTGATAATCGCGGAATCATCCCCCGTCCAGATCTCTAATCTAGGGCCCACGATTAGAACCCCGAAGAAATATCTTTTTATAAAAGACCGGCGGTTCATTAGGTTTATTAGTTAGTTAGGTTTATTTTTTAGCCGGTTCGTTTAGTTTTAACCGAGGCCCTTTTAGACTAAATTACGCTCGAGAGACGCAGTATAGGCCCATTAGGCCTTTTTCTTTTATTTTGATTTTACATTTTAGCGAGAATAGTTTACATTTTGAAAAATTGATATCTTTTATTATGTTTATTATTTTTAGATGATTCTTTTTTGTTGGGTTGCAAATTTCTTATAGTTTCTGTAGAATATATAATTAGCTATGTAAAATTATTTATAATTGATTTATTTTAGTTTTAGTCAGAATAGTAAATCTGCTATAAAATGAGTTAGGAAAATTATTTTTGGATGATTCTTTTTGTCCTAACTTAGTTTTGTCATTGCCTAACCGTAGGAATTAAATTGGGTATTTTAGGATTAATAAAAATTAGTTTTAATCAGAATCTTGTTAGTCCTAATTAATTAACTAGCTACTGTTTTCCTATTATTTTAATTAGTAAATAAATTTATTTTTAACATGTGATTGATTATTCTAGGATAGTTTCTGTCACTTTATAGGATGAACTTTTATTTATAATTAATAAAAGTTTTATTTTATTTTTCTTAATAGAAATTGGATTAGGCCTAATAGGAGTTTCTTAATAACTTTTAAATTAATTCTTTTTACTCCTAGTTGCTTAGTGATTCCTTTTCTGTTTAGTTAACCTAAAACCTTGATTAGGTTATGTTAGAAAAATTTTGTTGTATAAAACTATTTTTAGTTGTTGCTTGAAGTAGGAAAAACTTGAGTTGGTTTTTTCTTTGAGTTTTCCCTTTGGTTTTGATTCGTTTGTTTTGGTGTGTTATATTACTACGCTATTGTGTTATGTGATCATATGCTATGTGCTTATTATAGTTATTGTTTGCCTCGGTAGAATTTCCGGTCTGAAGCTTGCTACTCTGAATCCCTAGTTTTGAAGATCGTCGACAAGGCAAGTTCACTTTGACCATGCTTTCATACCTATGTTTTATTGCATTTAGTGGCATCTTTGCAACCACCCCTCAGTAGTGTTATTGAATCCTTGTAGTTGAGTAGTATGCATGAGGTAGGAACCCATCACCATGTTACCAAGCCCGGGACGTTATTTATTTTAATGCTACGCTATAGTAGGCGGGGTTTGGTATGAGTGCACGAGTGGTGTGAGAATGCAGGATCTCGTCAATGGCGACAACTCCATGATGGCATCTGCAAGGACTGCATTTTCAAGGCCTCAAGACTTCAAGACTCAAGACAAGAATTCAATACACCTCTTTGGGTGAAGGATTTGGCGGGCACCCTGGAGAACCCAAAGGATGGATGGCGGGATGCATGGAGAAGCGCCATGACATCTTGAAAGCTTCACCCGGACTCAAAGAGGCGGAAGAATACTTCATGCCCGGAAGCTTACCATGCAACCATAAGTCATTATGGGCTCTGGCTTGGTTGACCTTAGTTGTGACTCTGGTGGGGCGGTGCTAGCAGATGTAGAACTACTGGTAGGATGGGATGAGTGCGGACGGTGGTCGGAGGAACTCTTGGAAGACCATGTTTCGGTCATCTTGTTCTCAAACACCACGAAGTGCGAGCGTAAAGAGGATCGAATCTTGCGGGTAAAGTGTACAAACCTCTGCGAGAGGGTTAAACCTAATCGATTAGCCGTGTCCCGATTCACGGACAATTTGAGCATCTGGACTTGGATCTATCTCGAACTCTCAACACGGATTGATAACTTAATTGTGGGCAACTTATGATGATTGTGGGCTATGAGACATCGGTTGGCGGAACCATGTCATGATAGAAAACTCCATAGTACAGACTTCATTTATTCCTTTGATGTAGGGAAAATAAAACCAGCTTTTACACAAACAAAACTTCGGAATCTGAGCCACAAAGCCATCTTGCATATAGTATAGTTTATCATCTGTTATCTCTTATTGTGATCTTGCTTGGTACATTCAATGTACTGACCTACCGCAGCTGCAACGTATCATGTTGCGGATATTTCCTCGACGAGTAAGAGTTACGATCTGAGGTTACGGTCTACACTCAACCTGCCGATGGCGTTGATGGGACTCCACACCCGTTTGATTGTTTCATTGAGTATTATGAGGTATATATCAGTTTCGTTATTTATGCATGTGATTGCACTTTGATATATACATTGATGTATCTTGTGTGCCGACATCTTGATCGAGGATGTACAAGAACACGGAAGGCTTGACCGTCTGAGGTCGGGTCGCTGAGAGATGGTATCGAGCACATATTAAGCGTAGGGCGTGACCCTAGAAATCGGAAAGCCCTAGGACAGGAAATTTCTAAAACTTTATTTTCAAAAGACTCTTACTTCTCATCTTTCCTGATTTTATCAAATAGACACTCTCACCTCAAATAGTTAGAATATACCCCTTTTCCTTTTGACCACATGAAGGATCAATGAAGCCGCTCCAAGAAAGATATCGGACGGTGATGACCCTTCAAAGTAACCAGGATTTTACCATGCATTAGAAGAGTTGAAGCTGCAACAATTGAAGACTCGAAGACTTGAAGAATTTGAAGTTCCTGAAGAATTATTTGACCTTTAGAGACCAAACCCACATTATACACTTACGTTAGATCTGACGATTTGTGAGCTGTCATTTGTTTGATGTTTTCCGATAGCCCCAAAATAAAACTTCGTTTCTTCAAAACTATTTTTTGTATTGTGTGTATCTCTCTCTATCCAACTCTCTCTTATCTCACCCTAAAACCCTTGGAGCCATAGATGATGAATGAAGAAGGACTGGTATTCTCTGGACCGATGACTCAGTTGGAGTCTGAGCTATGGATTCGGAACATGGAGGATCACTTGAGAAGAAAATGATTGCAAGGAAGTATGAGGTTCAATATGCTCTTGATTATTTTACCGAGAGTGCTTTTGCAACCTGGTGGAAAATGCATCAAGCCATACAAGGATGCAACGGAGCAAAAACTTGGGAGGAATTCAAGAAGACTCTGATAAGATCTCGTCTTATCCGGAAGCAACATGATACACCAAGAAACAAACCTTGTGCCTGCAAGATTTGCGGAGACACCCAGGAGGAACACAAGGATGGATGCCCTCATTGTGAGGAGAAACACCCAGCTGAGGAATGCCCAACTAGTCAGGTGACTTGTTTTTTGTGTGTGAAGGAACCACCCACTACCCGACTCAGTGTCACATTTACCCCACGGTGCAAGCAAACTATTCGGGAGCGAGGAAGAAGGAATGAAAGAAAGCGCTCGAGAAGTTATGAAAGAACCTGTGATGAAGGAATGTGTTGAAGACCCTGATGGAGAAGGCCTCAACAGATTTTACTCCAATGCATGCTATTCATGTGGAGAAGAAGGACATTTTTCACAGTATTGCACCAAGGAAAGGAAAGAGTATTTGGGATACTTCACGGCGGAAGCAATAGAGTTTGATCCACAGGGAATAGAAGGTTTGATCGAGCGAAGAAACCCGGAAGAGAAAACAAAGACACCCTCGAGAACAACCCAATTTACGCAAAGAGGGACAAGAGTCATATTACCTGTTTTGAATGTAAGAGGCGTCGGGCATTATGCCAATCATTGTCTCGAAAGGAAGCAAGGAACTCAAGGAAGCGAGCACCATCTCCAAGAAGCCCAAAGACTTATCGAAAGTTATTTGTTTTCATTGCAAGGAAGCAAGACATTATGCTACTAAATGTCCCGACAAGATGAAAATTTGGAGCTGAGTAGTTGGAACTTTGATATTGGTAGAAAGTGTAGTAGGAAGCAATTTCATTTTTATGAGTTCGATGAGTTGAGTTATGTAATGGGTGCTCGAGATTGTAATGAATGCATGAATCAATAAAGTTAAGGTGTGATGATTTCATATGTTGAATTTTATGAGTTGTTACTCCATGAACAAAGAGTTTTGACCATTTTAGGATATGAGAAAAATATGGTCTATGGAAGAATTTGTGCATTTAAGGGTGGTGGTACCACAGTGAGTACACTTGACCCATGGAAATGATAATGATATTCCACAAGAGTGAAGTTTGGACAAAATGAGTTGGAGTTTTATTTGATATGATCGATATGAAAGGAAATCTTGATGGAATTAAAGTCGATTGTAATGTTGGAATATGGAACAAATGTAACTCCGAGGATGAGTTAAAGCTATGCAAGTATTGAAGTGGGCCCACAACCCCACAGGCCCGAGGAATTAATAAGGATCAAGTACCCCTTTGGAGAAAGAAATTTTGGGAATAGACTACGATTTGATCAACCGGCGATTCTATAGGAGTTTACGCCAAAACACGAGAGTTGTTAAGGAGCGATAGATGTTTGTTTGGCCTGCGAGAATCAATGGATTTTTCCGAACTTGGTTAAATGCGACAAGAAGAAATTCTGGCAACTTGTGAGTATGCCCAAGTGTTAGAATACGTGATTCACTGTTTACGTATGTGGTAATGATTCAGAGAATGCGGGATGGATTGGCCCCCATACCGAGACTTCTATCATGAACTATCATATGTTGATGGAAAATCAGAGAGCCTTGAAAACCTTAGAAGAGTGTCGACGCGATAAGCCATAAAACCATAGAATGGTAGGACGATGGAACCCTTCTGAGGCAACCGTTGCCAATGTCGTAGGTTATCTGTTGAGATCCAACCCGACCATTTTCTGCGGGAGAAACCATGAATTGTCGACCACCATGAGATTTTTCGATAGTTGTTTAGTATTGGCGGCAGACCCGTCGAGAGATGAAGACCCAGTCCGGAAGGACCCTACCATGATGAAATGACACATGATATTGTGGAAAGGGTTATGCCCCTCTAGGAAGAGTATCGATAAAGGATTCATACCGAAGATATGAGAAGACCGACACCGCCAACCCTAAGGATGAAGTACATGAGTTTTGTCGGAACATAACCATGCTTCTAAGTGTGGTAGCACCACGATCTTCCGACCAAATATTTACTAGAAGACCTCCAAACCCTAACCTTTTCTTTCTAGCCTCTTGAATCTCGAGGGCGAGATTCATTTTAAGTAATAGTAGGTTTGTAACATCCCAAAATTCTAAATTTTGGAATGTTATATTAAATAAATAACTATGCTTGTTGTCTGATTGATTGTTTGGTGATTGAGTGAAATTGAGTGGAATATGAAACTTTTGAAAGTTGAATGAGAGGAATGAAATGACTTTCCCAAAACTTTCCCTTTGTCTTTTGGATCCCAATGAACTCAAGTTCATTGCAACACCAAACCCTAGAGTGAAGTTGACATGACTTCTTCCATGTTGAAATGAAAAGGGTTTTGGAAAAAGATTTGAATTTCATTTGGGAATATTTCAAATTCAAAACTTTATGCAACTCAATGATTTTCATGAGGGAAGATAAAATGACTTCTTCAATTATATGAAATATGAGTTGGAAGTTAAAAAGTATCAAATTGAAAATCATTTGAAAGTGCCTTGAAACCCCTTTCAAAAATTGAGTTTTGGTATTTGAATTCAAATTTTGGCAAGTGGAATTCATTTCAAAATTATGCCTGACAACTACTTGAGAAAAAGTATGAGAGGAGTAACATGACACTCCAAATATGTCAGAAGAAAACAATGCCAAAAGTTTTGGATTCAAATCTGAATTTTATTTGAATTTGAAAAAAAAATGAATTTTTATAAAGTTTGGATTTTGCCTTTGGAAAAATGTTCAAATGATAGGGAATATTCCCCTGATCATTTTGGTATATATATACCCTATATAAAATATTTATATTTTAAAAGTTATACTCTGTTTTGTTTTTTGTTTCTTTTTTAAAAAATAAAATTTAAAAAAAAGAGAAACCCCCAGTGCGCCAGCCTGTGACCCCTGCCCAGCCGAGAGCCACCGACCGGCCCACCCCGCCTTGACCCACAGCGCCCAGCCGAGCCGGCCAGCTCCTCTCACCTCACCCCTCGCCCGAACCCCTCCGCGCATCGCCACCCGCTCGCTCCCCACCTCCCTCTCTCATCGGCAATGGGCCCCGCCCCATCTTCTTCCCCTCGCCACGCCACGCCCGTCGCCATGGATCGCCCGGATCCGAAGGATCCGGGATCCGATCGCCCGATCGCCCCGGCAGGGCGAGCCCCCAGCTATAAAAGCCCACGCCCGCACCCCATTCCCCCCCTAGACCTCGCCGGACCCCCTCCCTCTCTCGCTCGAGCACGCCGGAGCCCGAAGCTCCCGTCGCCGCCATTGTCGCCGCCGTCGCCGCCCTAGACCACCCCGGCCACCCCCGACGCCACCAAACCCCTCCCCGACCTCTCCCGCACCCCCCAGGCTACTTCCCCGACCTCCCCGACGACCGGAACCCTCGCCGCACTCCTCGCCGCCGCCGCCGCCGTCAGACGCCCGATGAAATCGCCGGAATCATCCCCCGTCAGATCTCTAATCTAGGGCCACGATTAGAACCCCGAAGGGTATCTTTTATAAAAAAGACCGGCGGTTCATTCGGTTTATTAGTTAGTTAGGTTTATTTTTTAGCCGGTTCGTTTAGTTTTAACTTGAGGCCCTTTTAGACTAAATTACGCTCGAGGAGCACGATATAGGCCCATTAGGCCTTTTTCTTTTATTTTGATTTTACATTTTAGCGAGAATAGTTTACATTTTGAAAAATTGATATCTTTTATTATGTTTATTATTTTTAGATGATTCTTTTTTTGTTGGGTTGCAAGTTTCTTATAGTTTCTGTAGAATATATAATTAGCTATGTTAAAATTATTTATAATTGCTTTATTTTAGATTTAGTCAGAATAGTAAATCTGCTATAAAATGAGTTAGGAAAATTATTTTTGGGTGATTCTTTTGTCCCAACTTAGTTTTGTCATTGCCTAACCGTAGGAATTAAATTGGGTATTTTAGGATTAATAAAAATTAGTTTTAATCAGAATCTTGTTAGTCCTAATTAATTAACTAGCTACTTTGTTTTCCTATTATTTTAATTAGTAAATAAATTTATTTTTAACATGTGATTGATTATTCTAGGATAGTTTCTGTCACTTTATAGGATGAACTTTTATTTATAATTAATAAAAGTTTTATTTTATTTTCTTAATAGAAATTGGATTAGGCCTAATAGGAGTTTCTTAATAACTTTTAAATTAATTCTTTTTACTCCTAGTTGCTTAGTGATTCCTTTTACATTTAGTTAACCTAAAACCTTGATTAGGTTATGTTAGAAAAATTTTGTTGTATAAAACTATTTTTAGTTGTTGCTTGAAGTAGGAAAAACTTGAGTTGGTTTTTCTTTGAGTTTTCCCTTTGGTTTTGATTCGTTTGTTATGGTGTGTTATATTACTACGCTATTGTGTTATGTGATCATATGCTATGTGCTTATTATAGTTATTGTTTGCCTCGGTAGAATTTCCGGTCTTGAAGCTTGCTACTACTGAATCCCTAGTTTTCGAAGATCGTCAACAAGGCAAGTTCACTTTGACCATGCTTTCATACCTATGTTTTATTGCATTTAGTGGCATCTTTGCAACCACCCCTCGATGAGTGTTATTGAATCCTTGTAGTTGAGTAGTATGCATGAGGTAGGAACCCATCACCTGTTACCAAGCCGGGGCGTTATTTATTTTAATGCTATGCTATAGTAGGCGGGGTTTGGTATGAGTGCACTGAGTGGTGTGGAGAATGCAGGATCTCGTCAATGGCGAGAACTCCATGATGGCATCTGCAAGGACTGCATTTTCAAGGCCTCAAGACTTCAAGACTCAAGACAAGAATTCAATACACACTCTTTGGGTGAAGGGCCGGTTGTGGGCACCACTGGAGAACCCAGTGGATGGCAGGATGCATGGAGAAGCGCCATGACATCTTGCGGAAAGCTTCACCCGGACTCAAAGAGGCGGAAGAATACTTCATGCCCGAAGCTTACACAGCAACCGCAAGTCATTATGGGCTCGGCTTGGTTGACCTTAGTTGTGACTCTGGCTGGGGCCGGTGCTAGCAGATGTAGAACTACGGTAGGATGGGATGAGTACGGACGGTGGTCGAGGAACTCTTCGGAAGACCATGTTTGGTCATCTTGTTCTCAAACACCACGAAGTGCGAGAAGCGTAAAAGAGGGATCGAATCTTGCGGGTAAAGTGTACAAACCTCTGCGGAGGTTAAACCTAATCGATTAGCCGTGTCCCCGGTTACGGACAATTTGAGCATCTGGACTTGGATCTATCTCGGAACTCTCAACACCGGATTGATAACTTAATTGTGGGCAACTTATGATGATTGTGGGCTATGAGACATCGGTTGGCGGAACCATGTCATGATAGAAAACTCCATAGTACAGACTTCATTTATTCCTTTGATGTAGGGAAAATAAAACAACCTTTTACATAAACAAAACTCGAATCTGAGCCACAAAGCCATCTTGCATATAGTATAGTTTATCATCTGTTATCTCTTTTTGTTATCTTGCCGTTACTTTCAATGTATTGACCTACAAGGCTGCAACGTATCATGTTGCGAGATATTTCCTCGACGAGTAAGAGTTACGATACAGGGTTACGGTCTACACTCAACTGCCGATGGCGTTGATGGGACTCCACACCCGTTTGATTGTTTCCACTGAGTATTATGAGGTATATATCAGTTTCGTTATTTATGCATGTGATTGCACTTTGATATATACATTGACGTCTTGTATTGTGCCAGCATACTGATCCGAGGATGGCACAAAGCAACACGGAAGGCTTGACCGTCTGAGGTCGGTCGCTTCTGATATACCCTCGTACCCAGCGGATCAAATCTGAACCAAAACCTAATTCCATCACCGCAACTTTACGTATCCGTGAGATCCCATCTTGGGGACAGTTCTAGCTCCACGGAGGGCATCTACCACGGAGGGCTTCTACATCAACACCATAGCCTCTCCATGAAGTGTGAGTAGTTTACTTCAAACCTTGGTCCATAGCTAGTAGCTAGATGGCTTCTTCCCTCTTTTTGGATCTCAATACAATGTTCTCCCCCTCTCTTGTGGAGATCTATTCGATGTAATCTTCGTTTTGCGGTGTGTTTGTTGAGACCGATGAATTGTGGGTTTATGATCCAGCTTATCTATGAATAATATTTGAATCTTCTCTGAATTCTTTTATGTATGATTGAGTTATCTTTGCAAGTCTCTTCTAATTATCCAGGTGTGGTTTGGCCAACTAGATTGGTAGTTCTTGCAATGGGAGAAGTGTTTAGCTTTGGGTTCAATCTTGTGGTGTCCTTCCCGATTGACAGCGGCGGCAAAACACGTATTGTATTGTTGCCATCGAGGATAACAAGATGGGGTTTTATCATATTGCATGAATTTATCCCTCTACATCATGTCATCTTGCTTAAGGCGTTACTCTGTTTTTAACTTAATACTCTAGATGCCTGTTGGATAGCGGTTGATGAGTGGAGTAATAGTAGTAGATCTTGAGAATTGTTCGATCTACTTGTCTCGGACGTGATGCCTATACACATGATCATACCTAGATATACTCATAATTATTAAGCTTTTCTATCAATTGCTCAGCGGTAATTTGTTCACCCAAGTAGAATACTTATGCTCTTGAGAGAAGCCACTAATGAAACCTATGGCCCCCGGGTCTATCCTCATCATATCAATCTCATTTACTTTATTACTTGCCTTTTTTTACTTTGCCTTTTACTCTTCACTTTGCATCTTTATATCAAAAATACCTAAAATATTATTTATCATCTCTATTAGATCTCACCCTCGTAAGTGACCGTGAAGGGATTGACAACCCCTAATCGTGTTGGTTCACGAGTAGCTATCGTTTTTGTGTAGGTACGAGGGACTCGTGCGTGATCTCCTACTAGATTGATACCTTGGTTCTCAAAAACTGAGGGAAATACTTACGCTACTTTACTGCATCATCCTCTCCTCTTCGGGGAAATCCAACGCAGTGCTCAAGAGGTAGCAAGAGGAATTTATGGCGCCGTTGCCGGGGAGTTTGCGCAAAAGTCAACCATACCAAGTACCCATCACAATCACTATCTCTCTCATTACATTATTTGCCTCTCATTTTCCTCTCCCCCACTTCACCCTTGTCGTTTTATTCGCCCTCTCTTTCCCAATCTCCTCCTCTCTTTCCCTTTCGCCTTTTTCTCGTTTGCCTTTTTGTTTGCTCGTGTGTTAGTTCGTTCACCTTGTCACTATGACTAGTCTCTTATATTCTCCGTTATCTCCAGGAATGAAGTTTTAAATTTTAAGCAAAGGGGGGAGAAAATCTAAAAGACGCTTGGTATAGAATTTGCAATGCTCCAAATAGATCTACCAGGAAGCAATCTACCTCAGTTCTTCTTTGTAATTTTTATGTAGGTGCTAATCCTTGGTTTAGATATATCCTTGATACCATTCTGGGAGGAATTTCTTGGGTAGCCATACTTTTGATTCTTACAATGCTTTAATAGATTTATTTGGCTCACCACCTCCTTTGATTAATGGAACTATGTTAACTTTGGAGCATGTTATGCAAAGACTTGAAATTATTGAGAATAAAGTTGCTACCATTGAATCAATTGAAAATCTTGATAAAAGATCCACAATCAAATTACTCAATATGGATCTAAGGTAGGAACGACTTTGAAAAATATTAAAGAAAAAGAACCCATAGTTAACGAGAAAATAAATCTAGATTCCACAAGAATCGATAAACTTGAGGGTATCATTACCAACTTGGGAACCGCTTTTTCTTCCGTCCAAAACACTCCAAGTTCGTCTACTAAAATACCTAAGCTTACTTATGTTCCTAAGAGTAAGGGTGAATCATCTAGTAAGGAAACTGCGGATCTTAAATCTATAAGTGTTCATCCCAATCTTTTTGCTATCATTAACGAACCATTTGCTATGAATGAATTTTTCGATATTGTGCCTAAGAATTTGATAATTACTAGAAAGAAAGAAATTTCTAAGAAAGATAGATGCCTCATTGAAGAATTGCCTACCAAAGAAGGCAAAACCTAGATCTATCCTTGCTTTCATGCCTAGCTAGGGCGTTAAACGATAGCGCTTGTTGGGAGGCAACCCAATTTTATTTTTTGTTTTTTGTTTTTGCTTCTGTTTAGGAATAAATAATCCATCTAGTCTCTGATTAGATGTGGTTTTATGTTTTAATTAGTGTTTGTGGCAAGTAGAACCTATAGGATAAGCTATGATGATAGTTGATTAGATTCTGCTGAAAAACAGAAGCTTTGCGCTCACGAGAAAAAATTCAATAAATCACAGAAACGTGATTTTGCATTGATTCTTTCTGCTTCTAATCAATAAGCAAATTTTCCAGTACTTCCTATTTTGGTAGAAGTTTTAGTGTACCAGAAGGTTGCGTTAGTTACAGATTGCTACAGACTGTTCTGTTTTTGACAGATTCTGTTTTTCGTGTGTTGTTTGCTTATTTTAATGCATCTATGGCTAATAAATTAGTTTATAAACCATAATGAAGTTGTAATAAAGTAGGTTTAACACCAATATAAATAAAGAATGAGTTCATTACAGTACCTTAAAGTAGTCTTTTGTTTTCTTTCACTAACGGAGTTCACGAGATTTCTATTGAGTTTTGTGTTGTGAAGTTTTCAAGTTTTGGGTGATTTGTTTTGATGGATTATGGAACAAAGAGTGGCAAGAGACTAAGCTTGGGGATGCCCATGGAACCCCCCAAGATAATCCAAGGACACCAAAAATTCAAAGCTTGGGGATGCCCCAGAAGGCATCCCCTCTTTCATCTACTTCCATCGGTAATTTACTTGGAGCTATATTTTTTATTCACCACATGTTATGTGTTTTGCTTGGAAGCGTCTTGTATTATTTATGCGTCTTTTGCTTGTTAGTTTACCACAATCATCCTTGATGTACACACCTTTTGAGAGAGCCATACATGATTTGGAATTTGCTAGAATACTCTATGTGCTTCACTTATATCTTTTGAGCTTGATAGTTTTGCTCATAGTGCTTCACTTATACCTTTTTGAGTGTGACAATTTTTGCTCTAGTGCTTCACTTAGATCTTTTAGAGCACGGTGGTGGATTTGTTTTAAAGAAACTATTGATCTCTCATGGTTCACTTAGATTATTTTGAGAGTTGTTAATAGCATGGTAATTTGCTTAAAGATAATATACTTGGTATTCAAGATATGTGAAACTTTCTTTTGAGTGCGTTGAATACTAAGATAAGTTTGATGCTTGATAATTGTTTTGATATATGGAGGTGATAATATCAAAGCAATGCTAGTTAAGTGATTATGAATTTAAAGAATGCTTGTGTTGAAGCTTGTGATTCTCGTAGCATGCGCATTATGGTGAACCGCTTTGTGATGAAGTCGGAGCACAATTTTATTTATTGATTGTCTTCCTTATGAGTGGCGATCGGGGAATGACGATGGTATTTTCCTACCAATCTATGCCCCTAGGAGCATCTTGGCGTAGTGCTTTGGTTTTTGATGGCTTCTAAATTTTTGCAACAAGTGCATGATTTCTTTTGATTAATGTTGAGTCCATGGATTATACGTACTCTCACCCTTCTACCATTGCTAGCCTCTCTAATACCGCGCACTTTTCGCCGGTATCATACACCCACCATATACCTTCCTCAAAACAGCCACCATACCTACCTATCATGGCATTTCCATAGCCATTCCGAGATATATTGCCATGCAACTTTCCGCCGTTCCGTTCATATGACACACATTACTTTTGTCATATTGCTTTTTGCATGAACATGTAGTTGACATTGTATTTGTGGCAAGGCCACCTTCATAATTTTCATACATGTCGCTCTTGATTCATTGCATATCCCGGTACACCGCCGGAGGCATTCATATAGAGTCATATTTTGTTCTAAGTATCGAGTTGTAATTGTTGAGTTGTAAGAAAAATAATAGTGTTATGATCATCATTATTAGAGCATTGACCCAGTGAGGAAAGGATGATGGAGACTATGATTCCCCATAAGTCGGGATGAGACTCGGACGAAATAAAAAGAGGCCATAAAAAAAAGAGAAAAGGCCCAAATAAAAGAGAGAAAAAGAGAGAAGCGACAATGCTACTATGCTTTTACCACACTTGTGCTTCAAAGTAAGCACCATGATCTTCATGATAGAGAGTCTCATACGTTGTCACTTTCATACACTAGTAGAATTTTTCATTATAGAACTTGGCTTGTATATTCTAATGATGGGCTTCCTCAAAAATGCCCTAGGTCTTCGTGAGCAAGCAAGTTGGATGCACACCCACTTAGTTTCTTTTGTTGAGCTTTCATATACTTATAGCTCTAGTGCATCCGTTGCATGGCAATCCCTACTCACTCACATCGATATCTATTGATGGGCATCTCCATAGCCCGTTGATACGCCTAGTTGATGTGAGACTATCTTCTCCTTTTTTGTCTTCTCCATAACCACCATTCTATTCCACCTATAGTGCTATGTCCATGGCTCGCGCTTATGTATTGCGTGAAAGTTGAAAAAGTTTGAGATTATTAAAGTATGAAACAATTGCTTGGCTCGTCATCGAGGTTGTGCATGATTAAATACTTTGTGTGATGAAGATAGAGCTTAGCCAGGACTATATGATTTTGTAGGGATAACTTTCTTTTGGCCATGCTATTTTGAGAAGACATGATTGCTTTGATTTGTATGCTTGAAGTATTATTACTTTTATGTGAATATGAACTTTTGTCTTGAATATTTCAGATTTGAATATTCATACCACAATTAAGAAGATTTACATTGAAATTATGCCAAAGTATCACTCTGCATCAAAAATTCTTTTTTATCATTTACCTACTCGAGGACGAGCAGGAATTAAGCTTGGGGATGCTTGATACGTCTCCAACGTATCTATAATATTTGATTGCTCCATGCTACTTTATCTACTGTTTTGGACTATATTGGGCTTTATTTTCCACTTTTATATTATTTTTGGGACTAACCTATTAACCGGAGGCTCAGCCCGAAATTAACATTTTTTGCCTATTTCAGTATTTGAAGAAAGCAGAATATCAAGCGGAGTCCAAACGGAATAAAACCCAACCGGGGAACGTGATTTTCTCCTTGAACGTGATCCAGAGACTTGGATCCTGCTCCAAGGAACAAAAAGAGGCGGTCACGAGGGTGGGCCCCCCTCCTGAGGCACGCCCCATGCCTCGTGGGGCCCCTGTTGCTCCACCGACGTACTCCTTCCTCCTATGTATATGTAACATCCCAAAATTCTAAATTTTGGAATGTTATATTAAATAAATAACTATGCTTGTTGTCTGATTGATTGTTTGACTGATTGAGTGAAATTGAGTGGAATATGAAACTTTTGAAAGTTGAATGAGAGGGAATGAAATGACTTTCCCAAAACTTTCCCCTTTGTCTTTTGGATCCCAATGAACTCAAGTTCATTGCAACACCAAACCCTAGAGTGAAGTTGACATGACTTCTTCCATGTTGAAATGAAAAGGGTTTTGGAAAAAGATTTGAATTTCATTTGGGAATATTTCAAATTCAAAACTTTATGCAACTCAATGATTTTCATGAGGAAGATAAAATGACTTCTTCAATTATATGAAATATGAGTTGGAAGTTAAAAAGTATCAAATTGAAAATCATTTGAAAGTGCCTTGAAACCCCTTTCAAAAAATTGAGTTTTGGTATTTGAATTCAAATTTTGGCAAGTGGAATTCATTTCAAAATTATGCACGACAACTACTTGAGAAAAAGTATGAGAGGAGTAACATGACACTCCAAATATGTCAGAAGAAAACAATGCCAAAAGTTTTGGATTCAAATCTGAATTTTATTTGAATTTGAAAAATAAATGAATTTTTATAAAGTTTGGATTTTGCCTTTGGAAAAATGTTCAAATGATAGGGAATATTCCACCATCATTTTGGTATATATATACCCTATATAAAATATTTATATTTTAAAAGTTATACTCTGTTTTGTTTTTTTCTTTTTTTAAAAAAATAAAATTTAAAAAAAAGAGAAACACACCCCCCCCAGGCGCCAGCCAGGCCCCTGCCCAGCCGGAGGCCACCCACCGACTGCCCACCCCCGCCACCACTGGCCGAGCCGGCCCAGCTCCCTCTCACCTCACCCCTCGCCCGAACCCCCTCCGCATCGGCCACCCGCTCGCTCCCCACCCCTCCCTCTCTCACTGACAGCGGGCCCCGCCCCCATCTTCTTCCCCTCGCCCACGCCACGCCGTCGCCGCCGCGGATCGCCGGATCCCGAAGGATCCGGGATTCCGATCGCCCCCGATCGCCCCGGCAGACGAGCCCCGGCTATAAAGCCCACGCCTCCGCACCCATTCCCCCTAGACCTCGCGGACCCTCCCTCTCTCTCGCTCGAGCACGCCGGAGCCCGAAGCTCCCGTCGCCGCCATTGTCGCCGCCATTGTCGCCGCCGTCGCCGCCCTAGACCACCCCGGCCACCCCCGACGCCACCAAACTCCTCCCCGACCTCTCCCGCACCCCCCAGGCTACTTCCCCGACCTCCCCGACGACCGGAACCCTCGCCCGCCTCCCTCGCCCTTGTGCCGCCGTCGGACGCCGGTAAGTCGCCGAATCATCCCCCGTCAGATCTCTAATCTAGGGCCACGATTAGAACCCCGAAGGAAATATCTTTTATAAAAAGACCGGCCGGTTCATTCGGTTTATTAGTTAGTTAGGTTTATTTTTTTAGCCCGGTTCGTTTAGTTTTAACCCAGGCCCTTTTAGACTAAATTACGCTCGAGGGGCACAGTATAGGCCCATTAGGCCTTTTCTTTTATTTTGATTTTCTGTTTTAGCAGAATAGTTTCTGTTTTGAAAAATTGATATCTTTTATTATGTTTATTATTTTTAGATGATTCTTTTTTTGTTGGGTTGCAAATTTCTTATAGTTTCTGTAGAATATATAATTAGCTATGTAAAATTATTTATAACTGCTTTATTTTAGATTTAGTCAGAATAGTAAATCTGCTATAAAATGAGTTAGGAAAATTATTTTTGGGTGATTCTTTTGTCCCAACTTAGTTTTGTCATTGCCTAACCGTAGGAATTAAATTGGGTATTTTAGGATTAATAAAAAATTAGTTTTAATCAGAATCTTGTTAGTACTAATTAATTAACTAGCTACTGTTTTCCTATTATTTTAATTAGTAAATAAATTTATTTTTAACATGTGATTGATTATTCTAGGATAGTTTCTGTCACTTTATAGGATGAACTTTTATTTATAATTAATAAAAGTTTTATTTTATTTTTCTTAATATAAATTGGATTAGGCCTAATAGGAGTTTCTTAATAACTTTTAAATTAATTCTTTTTACTCCTAGTTGCTTAGTGATTCCTTTTCTGTTTAGTTAACCTAAAACCTTGATTAGGTTATGTTAGAAAATTTTGTTGTATAAAACTATTTTTAGTTGTTGCTTGAAGTAGGAAAAACTTGAGTTGGTTTTTCTTTGAGTTTTCCCTTTGGTTTTGATTCGTTTGTTTTGGTGTGTTATATTACTACGCTATTGTGTTATGTGATCATATGCTATGTGCTTATTATAGTTATTGTTTGCCTCGGTAGAATTTCCGGAGTGAAGCTTGCTACTACTGAATCCCTAGTTTTCGAAGATCGTCAACAAGGCAAGTTCACTTTGACCATGCTTTCATACCTATGTTTTATTGCATTTAGTGGCATCTTTGCAACCACCCCTCGGTGGTGTTATTGAATCCTTGTAGTTGAGTAGTATGCATGAGGTAGGAACCCATCACCCTGTTACCAAGCACAGGGACGTTATTTATTTTAATGCTACGCTATAGTAGACGGGGTTTGGTATGAGTGCACGAGAGTGGTGTGAGAATGCAGGATCTACGTCAATGACGACAACTCCATGATGGCATCTGCAAGGACTGCATTTTCAAGGCCTCAAGACTTCAAGACTCAAGACAAGAATTCAATACACACTACTGGGTGAAGGACGGTTGACGGGCACCCTGGAGAACCCAGTGGATGGCCGGGATGCATGGAGAAGCGCCATGACATCTTGCGGAAAGCTTCACCGGACTCAAAGAGACGGAAGAATACTTCATGCCGGAAGCTTACCTGTGCAACCGCAAGTCATTATGGGCTCTGGCTTGGTTGACCTTAGTTGTGACTCTGGTGGGGCCGGTGCTAGCAGATGTAGAACTACGGTAGGATGGGATGAGTACGGACGGTGGTCGAGGAACTCTTCTAAGACCATGTTTGGTCATCTTGTTCTCAAACACCACGAAGTGCGAGAACGTAAAAGAGGATCGAATCTTGCGGGTAAAGTGTACAAACCTCTGCGGAGGGTTAAACCTAATCGATTAGCCGTGTCCCCGATTCACGGACAATTTGAGCATCTGGACTTGGATCTATCTCGGAACTCTCAACACCGGATTGATAACTTAATTGTGGGCAACTTATGATGATTGTGGGCTATGAGACATCGGTTGGCGGAACCATGTCATGATAGAAAACTCCATAGTACAGACTTCATTTATTCCTTTGATGTAGGGAAAATAAAACCAGCTTTTACGCATAAACAAAACTCGAATCTGAGCCACAAAGCCATACCGCATATAGTATAGTTTATCATCTATTATCTCTTATTGTGATCTTGCCGTACATTCAATGTCTTGACCTACACGGCTGCAACGTATCATGTTGCAGATATTTCTCGACGAGTAAGAGTTACGATACAGGGTTACGGTTCACACTCAACCTGCCGATGGCGTTGATGGGACTCCACACCCGTTTGATTGTTTCAGCTGAGTATTATGAGGTATATATCGGTTTTACGTTATTTTGCATGTGATTGCACTTTGATATATACATTGATGTACTTTGTGTGTGCCAAAGATCTTGATCCGAGGATGGCCGCAAGCAACCACGTAGGCTTGACCGTCCCGAGGTCGGGTCGCTTCTGAGATGGTATCGAGCACATGTTAAGCGTAGGGCGTGACCCTAGAAATCGGAAAGCCCTAGGACAGGAAATTTCTAAAACTTTATTTTCAAAAGACTCTTACTTCTCATCTTTTACGATTTTATCAAATAGACACTCTCACCTCAAATAGTTAGAATATACCCTTTTCCCTTTTGACCACATGAAGGATCAACTGAAGCCGCTCCAAGAAAGATATCGGACAGCTGATGACCCCTTCAAAGTAACCAGGATTTCACCATGCATTAGAAGAGTTGAAGCTGCAACAATTGAAGACTCTGAAGACTTGAAGAATTTGAAGTTCTGAGGAATTATTTGACCTTTAGAGACCAAACCCCTGTTATACACTTACGTTAGATGCGACGATTTGTGAGCTGTCATTTGTTTGATGTTTTCCGACAGCCCCAAAATAAAACTCGTTTCTTCAAAACTATTGTTTGTATTGTGTGTATCTCTCTCTATCCAACTCTCTCTTATCTCACCCTAAAACCCTTGGAGCCATAGATGATGAATGAAGAAGGACTGGTATTCTACGGACCGATGACTCGGTTGGAGTCTGAGCTATGGATTCGAACATGGAGGATCACTTGAGAAGAAAATGATTGCAAGGAAGTATGAGGTTCAATATGCTCTTCAAGTATTTTACCGAGAGTGCTGCAACCTGGTGGAAAATGCATCAAGCCATACAAGGATGCAACGGAGCAAAACTTGGGAGGAATTCAAGAAGACTCGACAAGATCTCGTCTTATCCGAAGCAACATGATACACCAAGAAATAAACCTTGTGCCTGCAAGATTTGCGGAGAAATAGGACACACCTGGAGGAACACAAGGATGGATGCCCTCATTGTGAGGAGAAACACCCATGAGGAATGCCCAACTAGTCGGTGACTTGTTTTTTTGTGTGAAGGAACCACCCACTACCCGACTCGGTGTCACATTTACCCCACGGTGCAAGCAAACTATTCAGGAAGCAGGAAGAAGGAATGAAAGAAAGCGCTCCGAGAAGTTACGAAAAGAACCTGTGATGAAGGAATGTGTTGAAGACCACGATGGAGAAGGCCTCAACAGATTTTACTCCAATGCCTGCTATTCATGTGGAGAAGAAGGACATTTTTCACAGTATTGCACCAAGGAAAGAAAAGAGTATTTGGGATACTTCCTGACGGAAGCAATAGAGTTTGATCCACAGGGAATAGAAGGTTTGATCAGAACGAAGAAACCCAGGAAGAGAAAACAAAGACACCCTCAGAACAACCCAATTTCTGCAAAGAGGGACAAGAGTCATATTACCTGTTTTGAATGTAAGAGGCGTCGGGCATTATGCCAATCATTGTCTCGAAAGGAAGCAAGGAACTCAAGGAGCGGGCACCATCTCCAAGAAGCCCAAAGACTTATCGAAAGTTATTTGTTTTTATTGCAAGGAAGCAAGACATTATGCTACTAAATGTCCCGACAAGATGAAAATTTGGAGCTCGATGGTTGGAACTTTGATATTGGTAGAAAGTGTAGTAGGAAGCAATTTCATTTTTATGAGTTCGATGAGTTGAGTTATGTAATGGGTGCTCAGAGATTGTAATGAATGCATGAATCAATAAAGTTAAGGTGTGATGATTTCATATGTTGAATTTTATGAGTTGTTACTCCATGAACAAAGAGTTTTGACCATTTTCGAGGATATGAGAAAAATATGGTCTATGGAAGAATTTGTGCATTTAAGGGTGGTGGTACCCTGTGAGTACACTTGACCCATGGAAATGATAATGATATTCCACAGAGTGAAGTTTGGACAAAATGAGTTGGAGTTTTATTTGATATGATCGATATGAAAGGAAATCTTGATGGAATTAAAGTCGATTGTAATGTTGGAATATGGAACAAATGTAACTCCGAGGATGAGTTAAAGCTATGCAAGTATTGAAGTGGGCCCACAACCCACGAGGCCCGTGAATTAATAAGGATCAAGTACCCTTGGAGAAAGAAATTTTGGGAATAGACTACGATTTGATCAACCGACGATTCTATAGGAGTTTACGCAAAACCTGAGAGTTGTTAAGGAACGATAGATGTTTGTTTGGCCTGCAGAATCAATGGATTTTTGCGAACTTGGTTCGTCGACAAGAGAAATTCTGCAACGCTTGTGAGTATTCCCAAGTGTTAGAATACGTTATTCACTGTTTACGTATGTGGTAATGATTCAAATGCACGGAATGGATTGGCCCCCATACCGGAGACTTCTATCATGAACTATCATATGTTGATGGAAAATCAGAGAGCCTTGAAAACCTTAGAAGAGTGTCGACGCGATAAGCCATAAAACCATAGAATGGTAGGACGATGGAACCCTTTACAGGCAACCGTTGCCAATCGTAGGTTATACGCTGAGATCCAACCCCGACCATTTTCCTGCAGGAGAAACCATGAATTGTCGACCACCATGAGATTTTCGATAGTTGTTTAGTATTGGCGACAGACCCGTCAGAGATGAAGACCCAGTCCCGGAAGGACCCTACCATGATGAAATGACACATGATATTGTGGAAAGGGTTATGCCCCTCTAGGAAGAGTATCGATAAAGGATTCATACCGAAGATATGAGAAGACCGACACCGCCAACCCTAAGGATGAAGTACATGAGTTTTGTCGAACATAACCATGCTTCTAAGTGTGGTAGCACCACTGATCTTCCGACCAAATATTTACTAGAAGACCTCCAAACCCTAACCTTTTCTTTCTAGCCTCTTCGAATCTCGAGGACGAGATTCATTTTAAGTGTGGTAGGTTTGTAACATCCCAAAATTCTAAATTTTGGAATGTTATATTAAATAAATAACTATGCTTGTTGTCTGATTGATTGTTTGGTGATTGAGTGAAATTGAGTGGAATATGAAACTTTTGAAAGTTGAATGAGAGGGAATGAAATGACTTTCCCAAAACTTTCCCTTTGTCTTTTGGATCCCAATGAACTCAAGTTCATTGCAACACCAAACCCTAGAGTGAAGTTGACATGACTTCTTCCATGTTGAAATGAAAAGGGTTTTGGAAAAGATTTGAATTTCATTTGGGAATATTTCAAATTCAAAACTTTATGCAACTCAATGATTTTCATGAGGGAAGATAAAATGACTTCTTCAATTATATGAAATATGAGTTGGAAGTTAAAAAGTATCAAATTGAAAATCATTTGAAAGTGCCTTGAAACCCCTTTCAAAAATTGAGTTTTGGTATTTGAATTCAAATTTTGGCAAGTGGAATTCATTTCAAAATTATGCCTGACAACTACTTGAGAAAAAGTATGAGAGGAGTAACATGACACTCCAAATATGTCAGAAGAAAACAATGCCAAAAGTTTTGGATTCAAATCTGAATTTTATTTGAATTTGAAAAAAAAATGAATTTTTATAAAGTTTGGATTTTGCCTTTGGAAAAATGTTCAAATGATAGGGAATATTCCCCTGATCATTTTGGTATATATATACCCTATATAAAATATTTATATTTTAAAAGTTATACTCTGTTTTTTTTTTTTCTTTTTTTAAAAAAATAAAATTTAAAAAAAAGAGAAACCCCCAGCGCCAGCCAGTCCCTGCCCAGCCCAGGCCGAGGCCACTCCACCGACTGCCCACTGGCGCCAGCACCAGCCGCCAGCGAGCCGTGAGCTCCCTCTCACCTCACCTCGCCTCAACCCCCCTCCCGATCGGCCACCCGCTCGCTTCCCACCCTCCTCTCTCTCAGCAGCGGGCCCCGCCTCCATCTTCTTCCCCTCGCCCACGCCACGCCCGTCGCCATGGATCATGGGATCTGAAGGATCCGGATCCCGACGCCCGATCGCCCCCGGCAGGGCGAGCCCCTGGCTATAAAAAGCAACGCCTCACCCCATTCCCCCCTAGACCTCGCTGACCCCTCCCTCTCTCTCGCTCGAGCACGCTGGGAGCCAAGCTCCCGTCGCCGCCATTGTCGCCGCCGTCGCCGCCCTAGACCACCCCGGCCACCCCCGCCGCCACCCAACCCCTCCCCGACCTCTCCCGCACCCCCAGGCTACTTCCCCGACCTCCCCAATAGGAACCCTGCTTGCCTCCTACTTCGCCTTGCCGCCGCCGTCGGACGCCGGTAAGTCGCCGGAATCATCCCCCCCCCGTCCGATCTCTAATCTAGGGCCACGATTAGAACCCCCGAAGGGGTATCTTTTTATAAAAAGACCGGCCGGTTCATTCGGTTTATTAGTTAGTTAGGTTTATTTTTTTAGCCCGGTTCGTTTAGTTTTAACCCGAGGCCCTTTTAGACTAAATTACGCTCAGGGCACAGTATAGGCCCATTAGGCCTTTTTCTTTTATTTTGATTTTCTGTTTTAGCAGAATAGTTTCTGTTTTGAAAAATTGATATCTTTTATTATGTTTATTATTTTTAGATGATTCTTTTTTTGTTGGGTTGCAAATTTCTTATAGTTTCTGTAGAACATATAATTAGCTATGTTAAATTTATTTATAAATGCTTTACTTTAGATTTAGTCAGAATAGTCAATCTGCTATAAAATGAGTTAGGAAAATTATTTTTGGGTGATTCTTTTTGTCCCAACTTAGTTTTGTCATTGCCTAACCGTAGGAATTAAATTGGGTATTTTAGGATTAATAAAAAAATTAGTTTTAATCAGAATCTTGTTAGTCCTAATTAATTAACTAGCTACTGTTTTCCTATTATTTTAATTAGTAAATAAATTTATTTTTAACATGTGATTGATTATTCTAGGATAGTTTCTGTCACTTTATAGGATGAACTTTTATTTATAATTAATAAAAGTTTTATTTTATTTTTCTTAATAGAAATTGGATTAGGCCTAATAGGAGTTTCTTAATAACTTTTAAATTAATTCTTTTTACTCCTAGTTGCTTAGTGATTCCTTTTCTGTTTAGTTAACCTAAAACCTTGATTAGGTTATGTTAGAAAAATTTTGTTGTATAAAACTATTTTTAGTTGTTGCTTGAAGTAGGAAAAACTTGAGTTGGTTTTTCTTTGAGTTTTCCCTTTGGTTTTGATTCGTTTGTTTTGGTGTGTTATATTACTACGCTATTGTGTTATGTGATCATATGCTATGTGCTTATTATAGTTATTGTTTGCCTAGGTAGAATTTCCTGAGTCTGAAGCTTGCTACTCTGAATCCCTAGTTTTTCGAAGATCGTCAACAAGGCAAGTTCACTTTGACCATGCTTTCATACCTATGTTTTATTGCATTTAGTGGCATCTTTGCAACCACCCCTCAAAGAGTGTTATTGAATCCTTGTAGTTGAGTAGTATGCATGAGGTAGGAACCCATCACCCTGTTACCAAGCCGGGACGTTATTTATTTTAATGCTACGCTATAGTAGACGGGGTTTGGTATGAGTGCACGAGAGTGGTGTGAGAATGCAGGATCTACGTCAATGACGACAACTCCATGATGGCATCTGCAAGGACTGCATTTTCAAGGCCTCAAGACTTCAAGACTCAAGACAAGAATTCAGTACACACTCTTGGGTGAAGGGCGGTTGTGGGCACCTGGAGAACCCAGTGGATGGCGGGATGCATGGAGAAAGCGCCATGACATCTTGCGGAAAGCTTCACCTGACTCAAAGAGACGGAAGAATACTTCATGCCGGAAGCTTACCGTGCAACCGCAAGTCATTATGGGCTCTGGCTTGGTTGACCTTAGTTGTGACTCTGGCTGGGGACGGTGCTAGCGGATGTAGAACTACGGTAGGATGGGATGAGTACGACGGTGGTCGAGGAACTCTTGAGAAGACCATGTTTGGTCATCTTGTTCTCAAACACCCTGAAGTGCGAGAACGTAAAAGAGGGATCGAATCTTGCGGGTAAAGTGTACAAACCTCTGCGGAGGGTTAAACCTAATCGATTAGCCGTGTCCCACGATTCACGGACAATTTGAGCATCTGGACTTGGATCTATCTAACTCTCAACACCGGATTGATAACTTAATTGTGGGCAACTTATGATGATTGTGGGCTATGAGACATCGGTTGGCGGAACCATGTCATGATAGAAAACTCCATAGTACAGACTTCATTTATTCCTTTGATGTAGGGAAAATAAAACCAGCTTTTACATGAAACAAAACTCGGATACTGAGCCACAAAGCCATACCGCATATAGTATAGTTTATCATCTGTTATCTCTTATTGTGATCTTGTCGGTACATTCAATGTCTTGACCTACCTGGCTGCAACGTATCATGTTGCAGATATTTCCTCGACGAGTAAGAGTTACGATACTGAGGTTACGGTCTACACTCAACTGCCGATGGAGTTTATGGTACTCCACACCTGTTTTTTTGCTTCCGCTTAGTATTATGATTTATATATCAGTTTTACGTTATTTATTCATGTTTTTGCACTTTGATATATACATTTATGTATTGTGTGTGCCGATATCTTGATCGAGGATGGCATGACAACACGTAGGCTTGACCGTCTCGAGGTCGGGTCGCTACTGAGAGATGGTATCGAGCACATGTTAATCGTAGGGCGTGACCCTAGAAATCGAAGCCCTAGGACAGGAAATTTCTAAAACTTTATTTTCAAAAAGACTCTTACTTCTCGTCTTTTCTGATTTTATCAAATAGACACTCTCACCTCAAATAGTTAGAATATACCCTTTTCCTTTTGACCACATGAAGGATCAATCAAGCCGCTCCAAGAAAGATATCGGACGGTGATGACCCCTTCAAAGTAACCAGGATTTTACCATGCATTAGAAGAGTTGAAGCTGCAACAATTGAAGACTCTGAAGACTTGAAGAATTTGAAGTTCCTGAAGAATTATTTGACCTTTAGAGACCAAACCCCTGTTATACACTTACGTTAGATGCGACGATTTGTGAGCTGTCATTTGTTTGATGTTTTCCGACAGCCCAAAATAAAACTCGTTTCTTCAAAACTATTGTTTGTATTGTGTGTATCTCTCTCTATCCAACTCTCTCTTATCTCACCCTAAAACCCTTGGAGCCATAGATGATGAATGAAGAAGGACTGGTATTCTCTGGACCGATGACTCAGTTGGAGTCTGAGCTATGGATTCGGAACATGGAGGATCACTTGAGAAGAAAATGATTGCAAGGAAGTATGAGGTTCAATATGCTCTTCAAGATTTTTACCGAGAGTGCTGCAACCTGGTGGAAAATGCATCAAGCCATACAAGGATGCAACGGAGCAAAAACTTGGGAGGAATTCAAGAAGACTCTGACAAGATCTCGTCCTATCCGGAAGCAACATGATACACCAAGAAATAAACCTTGTGCCTGCAAGATTTGCGGAGAAATAGGACACACCCAGGAGGAACACAAGGATGGATGCCCTCATTGTGAGGAGAAACACCCAGCTGAGGAATGCCCAACTAGTCAGGTGACTTGTTTTTTTGTGTGAAGGAACCACCCACTACCCGACTCAGTGTCACATTTACCCCACGGTGCAAGCAAACTATTCAGGAGCAGGAAGAAGGAATGAAAGAAGCGCTCCGAGAAGTTATGAAAGAACCTGTGATGAAGGAATGTGTTGAAGACCCTGATGGAGAAGGCCTCAACAGATTTTACTCCAATGCCTGCTATTCATGTGGAGAAGAAGGACATTTTTCACAGTATTGCACCAAGGAAAGAAAAGAGTATTTGGGATACTTCCTGACGGAAGCAATAGAGTTTGATCCACAGGGAATAGAAGGTTTGATCAGAACGAAGAAACCTGTGAAGAGAAAACAAAGACACCCTCGTAACAACCCAATTTCTGCAAAGAGGGACAAGAGTCATATTACCTGTTTTGAATGTAAGAGGCGTCGGGCATTATGCCAATCATTGTCTCGAAAGGAAGCAAGGAACTCAAGGAGCAGGCACCATCTCCAAGAAGCCCAAAGACTTATCGAAAGTTATTTGTTTTCATTGCAAGGAAGCAAGACATTATGCTACTAAATGTCCCGACAAGATGAAAGCTGGAGCTGAGTAGTTGGAACTTTGATATTGGTAGAAAGTGTAGTAGGAAGCAATTTCATTTTTATGAGTTCGATGAGTTGAGTTATGTAATGGGTGCTCAGAGATTGTAATGAATGCATGAATCAATAAAGTTAAGGTGTGATGATTTCATATGTTGAATTTTATGAGTTGTTACTCCATGAACAAAGAGTTTTGACCATTTTCGAGGATATGAGAAAAATATGGTCTATGGAAGAATTTGTGCATTTAAGGGTGGTGGTACCCTGTGAGTACACTTGACCCATGGAAATGATAATGATATTCCACAGTGAAGTTTGGACAAAATGAGTTGGAGTTTTATTTGATATGATCGATATGAAAGGAAGTAATGATGGAATTAAAGTCGGTGTAATGTTGGAATATGGAACAAATGTAACTCCGAGGATGAGTTAAAGCTATGCAAGTATTGAAGTGGGCCCACAACCCACAGGCCCAGGAATTAATAAGGATCAAGTACCCACTGGAGAAAGAAATTTTGGGAATAGACTACGATTTGATCAACCGACGATTCTATAGGAGTTTACGCAAAACCTGAGAGTTGTTAAGGAACGATAGATGTTTGTTTGGCCTGCAGAATCAATGGATTTTTCAAACTTGGTTCGTCGACAAGAGAAATTCTGCAATGCTTGTGAGTATGCCCAAGTGTTAGAATACGTGATTCACTGTTTACGTATGTGGTAATGATTCAAGTATGCAGGATGGATTGGCCCCATACGGAGACTTCTATCATGAACTATCATATGTTGATGGAAAATCGAAGAGCCTTGAAAACCTTAGAAGAGTGTCGACGCGATAAGCCATAAAACCATAGAATGGTAGGACGATGGTACCCTTTACAGCAACCGTTGCCAATCGTAGGTTATATCTGAGATCCAACCCGACCATTTTCTGCGGGAGAAACCATGAATTGTCGACCACCATGAGATTTTTCGATAGTTGTTTAGTATTGGCGGCAGACGTCGAGAGATGAAGACCCAGTCTCGGAAGGACCCTACCATGATGAAATGACACATGATATTGTGGAAAGGGTTATGCCCCTACCGGAAGAGTATCAGTAAAGGATTCATACCGAAGATATGAGAAGACCGACACCGCCAACCCTAAGGATGAAGTACATGAGTTTTGTCGGAACATAACCATGCTTCTAAGTGTGGTAGCACCCCTGATCTTCCGACCAAATATTTACTAGAAGACCTCCAAACCCTAACCTTTTCTTTCTAGCCTCTTCGAATCTCGAGGACGAGATTCATTTTAAGTGTGGTAGGTTTGTAACATCCCAAAATTCTAAATTTTGGAATGTTATATTAAATAAATAACTATGCTTGTTGTCGATTGATTGTTTGGTCGATTGAGTGAAATTGAGTGGAATATGAAAGTTTTGAAAGTTGAATGAGAGGGAATGAAATGACTTTCCCAAAACTTTCCCCTTTGTCTTTTGGATCCCAATGAACTCAAGTTCATTGCAACACCAAACCCTAGAGTGAAGTTGACATGACTTCTTCCATGTTGAAATGAAAAGGGTTTTGGAAAAAGATTTGAATTTCATTTGGGAATATTTCAAATTCAAAACTGTATGCAACTCAATGATTTTCATGAGGGAAGATAAAATGACTTCTTCAATTATATGAAATATGAGTTGGAAGTTAAAATGTATCAAATTGAAAATCATTTGAAAGTGCCTTGAAACCCCTTTCAAAAATTGAGTTTTGGTATTTGAATTCAAATTTTGGCAAGTGGAATTCATTTCAAAATTATGCCTGACAACTACTTGAGAAAAAGTATGAGAGGAGTAACATGACACTCCAAATATGTCAGAAGAAAACAATGCCAAAAGTTTTGGATTCAAATCTGAATTTTATTTGAATTTGAAAAAAATGAATTTTTATAAAGTTTGGATTTTGTCTTTGGAAAAATGTTCAAATGATAGAATATTCCCTGATCATTTTGGTATATATATACCCTATATAAAATATTTATATTTTAAAAGTTATACTCTGTTTTGTTTTATTTTTTAAAAAAATAAAATTTAAAAAAGAGAACCCCCCACAGTGGCCAGGCCCTGGCCCAGCCAGCCGAGGCCACCACCCAGCCCACTGGCCCAGCCCACAGCCAGCCGAAGCCCAGCTCCTCTCACCTCACCCTCGCCCGAACCCCCTCGCAGATCGCCACCCGCTCCCCACCCTCCCTCTCTCGACAGTGGCCCCGCCCATCTTCTTCCTCACCCACGCCACGCCCGTCGCCGCATGGATCGCTGGATCCCGAGGATCCGGGATCCCGACGCCAAGCAGGGCCAGCCCCGGCTATAAAGCCCACGCCTCCGCACCCCATTCCCCCCCTAGACCTCGCCGGACCCCCCTCCTCTCTCGCTCGAAAGCACGCCGGGAGCCCAAGCTCCCTGTCAGCCATTATCATTGCCGCCCGCCCTAGACCACCCAGCCACCCCCGACGCCACCAAACCCCTCCCGACCTCTCCCGCACTTCAGCTACTTCCCGACCTCCCCGACGACCGGAACCCTACGCCTCCTCGCCTTGGCCCGCCCTTGCCGCCGTCGACGGATGAAATCACGGAATCATCCCCCGTCCGATCTCTAATCTAGGGCCACGATTAGAACCCACAAGGGGTATCTTTTATAAAAAGACCGGCCGGTTCATTCGGTTTATTAGTTAGTTAGGTTTATTTTTTTAGCCCGGTTCGTTTAGTTTTAACTTGAGGCCCTTTTAGACTAAATTACGCTCGAGGTATACGATAGGCCCATTAGGCCTTTTTCTTTTATTTTGATTTTCTGTTTTAGCAGAATAGTTTCTGTTTTGAAAAATTGATATCTTTTATTATGTTTATTATTTTTAGATGATTCATTTTTTGTTGGGTTGCAAATTTCTTATAGTTTCTGTAGAATATATAATTAGCTATGTTAAAATTATTTATAATTGCTTTATTTTAGATTTAGTCAGAATAGTAAATCTGCTATAAAATGAGTTAGGAAAATTATTTTTGGGTGATTCTTTTTGTCCCAACTTAGTTTTGTCATTGCCTAACCGTAGGAATTAAATTGGGTATTTTAGGATTAATAAAAAATTAGTTTTAAGCAGAATCTTGTTAGTCCTAATTAATTAACTAGCTACTGTTTTTCCTATTATTTTAATTAGTAAATAAATTTATTTTTAACATGTGATTGATTATTCTAGGATAGTTTCTGTCACTTTATAGGATGAACTTTTATTTATAATTAATAAAAGTTTTATTTTATTTTCTTAATAGAAATTGGATTAGGCCTAATAGGAGTTTCTTAATAACTTTTAAATTAATTCTTTTTACTCCTAGTTGCTTAGTGATTCCTTTTCTGTTTAGTTAACCTAAAACCTTGATTAGGTTATGTTAGAAAAATTTTGTTGTATAAAACTATTTTTAGTTGTTGCTTGAAGTAGGAAAAACTTGAGTTGGTTTTTCTTTGAGTTTTCCCTTTGGTTTTGATTCGTTTGTTTTGGTGTGTTATATTACTACGCTATTGTGTTATGTGATCATATGCTATGTGCTTATTATAGTTATTGTTTGCCTCGGTAGAATTTCCGAGTGCGAAGCTTGCTACTACTCTGAATCCCTAGTTTTCAAGATCTCAACAAGGCAAGTTCACTTTGACCATGCTTTCATACCTATGTTTTATTGCATTTAGTGGCATCTTTGCAACCACCCCTCAAAGAGTGTAATTGAATCCTTGTAGTTGAGTAGTATGCATGAGGTAGGAACCCATCACCCTGTTACCAAGCCCGGACGTTATTTATTTTAATGCTACGCTATAGTAGGCGGGGTTTGGTATGAGTGCACGAGAGTGGTGTGAGAATGCAGATCTACGTCAATGACGACAACTCCATGATGGCATCTGCAAGGACTGCATTTTCAAGGCCTCAAGACTTCAAGACTCAAGACAAGAATTCAATACACACTCATCGGGTGAAGGACGGTTGACGGGCACCTGGAGAACCCAGTGGATGGCCGGGATGCATGGAGAAGCGCCATGACATCTTGCGAAAAGCTTCACCCGGACTCAAAGAGACGGAAGAATACTTCATGCCCGGAAGCTTACCTGTGCAACCGCAAGTCATTATGGGCTCTAGCTTGGTTGACCTTAGTTGTGACTCTGGCTGGGACGGTGCTAGCAGATGTAGAACTACGGTAGGATGGGATGATTATCGGACAGTGGTCAGAGGAACTCTTCGGAAGACCATGTTTGGTCATCTTGTTCTCAAACACCACGAAGTGCGAGAACGTAAAAGAGGGATCGAATCTTGCGGGTAAAGTGTACAAACCTCTGCGGAGGGTTAAACCTAATCGATTAGCCGTGTCCCGATTCACGGACAATTTGAGCATCTGGACTTGGATCTATCTCGAACTCTCAACACGGATTGATAACTTAATTGTGGGCAACTTATGATGATTGTGGGCTATGAGACATCGGTTGGCGGAACCATGTCATGATAGAAAACTCCATAGTACAGACTTCATTTATTCCTTTGATGTAGGGAAAATAAAACCAGCTTTTACGCAAACAAAACTCAGATACAGAGCCACAAAGCCATACTGCATATAGTATAGTTTATCATCTGTTATCTCTTATTGTGATCTTGCCGATACATTCAATGTAATCGACCTACACGGCTGCAACGTATCATGTTGCAGATATTTCCTCGACGAGTAAGAGTTACGATACGAGGTTACGGTCTACACTCAACTTTGCCGATGGCGTTGATGGGACTCCACACCCGTTTGATTGTTTCCGCTGAGTATTATGAGGTATATATCAGTTTACGTTATTTATGCATGTGATTGCACTTTGATATATACATTGATGTACTGTGTGCCAAAGATCTTGATCCGAGGATGGCACAAAGAACACGTAGGCTTGACCGTCTCGAGGTCGGGTCGCTCATGATACCTACGCATTCCCCGACGGATCAAATACGGAGCCAAAACCTAATTCCATCACCGCAACTTTCTGTATCCGTGAGATCCCATCTTGGGGACAGTTCCGGAGCTCCACCGGAGGGGGCATCTACCACGGAGGGCTTCTACATCAACACCATAGCCTCTCCGATGAAGTGTGAGTAGTTTACTTCAAACCTTCGGGTCCATAGCTAGTAGCTAGATGGCTTCTTCTCTCTTTTTGGATCTCAATACAATGTTCTCCCCCTCTCTTGTGGAGATCTATTCGATGTAATCTTCTTTTTGCGGTGTGTTTGTTGAGACCGATGAATTGTGGGTTTATGATCCAAAGCTTATCTATGAATAATATTTGAATCTTCTCTGAATTCTTTTATGTATGATTGAGTTATCTTTGCAAGTCTCTTCTAATTATCCGTGTGGTTTGGCCAACTAGATTGGTAGTTCTTGCAATGGGAGAAGTGTTTAGCTTTGGGTTCAATCTTGTGGTGTCCTTCCCAAATGTGAGGGCAGCAGCAAGGCACGTATTGTATTGTTGCCATCGAGGATAACAAGATGGGGTTTTTATCATATTGCATGAATTTATCCCTCTACATCATGTCATCTTGCTTAAGGCGTTACTCTGTTTTTAACTTAATACTCTAGATGCATGCTGGATAGCGGTTGATGAGTGGAGTAATAGTAGTAGATGCAGAATTGTTCGATCTACTTGTCTCGGACGTGATGCCTATACACATGATCATACCTAGATATACTCATAATTATTCGCTTTTCTATCAATTGCTCAACAGTAATTTGTTCACCCACCGTAGAATACTTATGCTCTTGAGAGAAGCCACTAATGAAACCTATGGCCCCCGGGTCTATCCTCATCATATCAATCTCATTTACTTTATTACTTGTTTTTTTTTACTTTGCCTTTTACTCTTCACTTTGCATCTTTATATCAAAAATACCTAAAATATTATTTATCATCTCTATTAGATCTCACACTCGTAAGTGACCGTGAAGGGATTGACAACCCCTAATCGTGTTGGTTCTGAGTAGCTATCGCTTTGTGTAGGTACGAGGGACTCGTCGTGATCTCCTACTAGATTGATACCTTGGTTCTCAAAACTGAGGGAAATACTTACGCTACTTTACTGCATCATCCTCTCCTCTTCGGGGAAATCCAACGCAGTGCTCAAGAGGTAGCAAGAGGAATTTATGGCGCCGTTGCCGGGGAGTTTGCACAAAAGTTAACCATACCAAGTACCCATCACAATCCCTATCTCTCTCATTACATTATTTGCCTCTCATTTTCCTCTCCCCCACTTCACCCTTGTCGTTTTATTCGCCCTCTCTTTCCCAATCTCCTCCTCTCTTTCCCTTTCGCCTTTTTCTCGTTTGCCTTTTTGTTTGCTCGTGTGTTAGTTCGTTCACCTTGTCACTATGACTAGTCTCTTATCTTCTCCGTTATCTCCCGAGAATGAAGTTTTAAATTTTAAGCAAAGGGGGGAGAAAATCTAAAAGACGCTTGGTATAGAATTTGCAATGCTCCAAATAGATCTACCAGGAAGCAATCTACCTCAGTTCTTCTTTGTAATTTTTATGTAGGTGCTAATCCTTGGTTTAGATATATCCTTGATACCATTACGGAGGGAATTTCTTGGGTAGCCATACTTTTGATTCTTACAATGCTTTAATAGATTTATTTGGCTCACCACCTCCTTTGATTAATGGAACTATGTTAACTTTGGAGCATGTTATGCAAAGACTTGAAATTATTGAGAATAAAGTTGCTACCATTGAATCAATTGAAAATCTTGATAAAAGATCCACAATCAAATTACTCAATATGGATCTAAGGTAGGAACGACTTTGAAAAATATTAAAGAAAAAGAACCCATAGTTAACGAGAAAATAAATCTAGATTCCACAAGAATCGATAAACTTGAGGGTATCATTACCAACTTGGGGACCCCTTTTTCTTCCGTACAAAACACTCCAAGTTCGTCTACTAAAAAACCTAAGCTTACTTATGTTCCTAAGAGTAAGGGTGAATCATCTAGTAAGGAAACTGCGGATCTTAAATCTATAAGTGTTCATCCCAATCTTTTTGCCATCATTAAGGAACCATTTGCTATGAATGAATTTTTTGATCTTGTGCCTAAGAATTTGATAATTACTAGAAAAAAATAATTTTCTAAGAAAGATAGATGCCTCATTGAAGAATTGCCTACCAAAGATGGCAAAACCTAGATCTATCCTTGCTTTAATTCCTAGCTAGGGGCGTAAAACTATAGCGCATGTTTTGAGGCAACCCAATTATATTTTTTTTTTTTTGTTTTTGATTCTGTTTAGGAATAAATAATCCATCTAGTCTCTGATTAGATGTGGTTTTATGTTTTAATTAGTGTTTGTGGCAAGTAGAACCTATAGGATAAGCTTATGATGATAGTTGATTAGATTCTGCTGAAAAACAGAAGCTTTATGCTCACGAGAAAAATTCAATAAATCACAGAAACGTGATTTTGCATTGATTCTTTCTGCTTCTAATAAATAAGCAAATTTTCCAGTACTTCCTATTTTGGTAGAATTTTAGTGTACCAGAAGGTTGCGTTAGTTACAGATTGCTACAGACTGTTCTGTTTTTGACAGATTCTGTTTTTAGGTGTGTTGTTTGCTTATTTTAATGCAACTATGGCTAATAAATTAGATTATAAACCATAATGAAGTTGTAATACAGTAGGTTAAACACCAATATAAATAAAGAAATTGATCATTACAGTAAATTAAAGTAGACTTTTGTGTTCTTTCACTAACGGAGTTCACGAGATTTCTATTGAGTTTTGTGTTGTGAAGTTTTCAAGTTTTGGGTGATTTGTTTTGATGGATTATGGAACAAAGAGTGGCAAGAGCCTAAGCTTGGGGATGCCCATGGAACCCCCCAAGATAATCCAAGGACACCAAAAATTCAAAGCTTGGGGATGCCCCAGAAGGCATCCCCTCTTTCATCTACTTCCATCGGTAATTTACTTGGAGCTATATTTTTTATTCACCACATGTTATGTGTTTTGCTTGGAGCGTCTTGTATTATTTGCGTCTTTGCTTGTTAGTTTACCACAATCATCCTTGATGTACACACCTTTTGAGAGAGCCATACATGATTTGGAATTTGCTAGAATACTCTATGTGCTTCACGTATATCTTTTGAGCTTGATAGTTTTGCTCATAGTGCTTCACTTATACCTTTTTGAGTGTGACAATTTTTGCTCTAGTGCTTCACTTAGATCTTTTAGAAACGCACGGTGGATTTGTTTTAAAGAAACTATTGATCTCTCATGGTTCACTTAGATTATTTTGAGAGTTGTTAATAGCATGGTAATTTGCTTAAAGATAATATACTTGGTATTCAAGATATGTGAAACTTTCTTTTGAGTGCGTTGAATACTAAGATAAGTTTGATGCTTGATAATTGTTTTGATATATGGAGGTGATAATATCAAAGCAATGCTAGTTGGGGTGATTATGAATTTAAAGAATGCTTGTGTTGAAGCTTGTGATTCTCGTAGCATGCACGTATGGTGAACCGCTTTGTGATGAAGTCGGAGCACAATTTTATTTATTGATTGTCTTCCTTATGAGTGGCAGTCGGGGACGAGCGATGGTATTTTCCTACCAATCTATGCCCCTAGGAGCATGCGCGTAGTGCTTTGGTTTTTGATGGCTTCTAAATTTTTGCAACAAGTGCATGATTTCTTTTGATTAATGTTGAGTCCATGGATTATACGTACTCACCCTTCTACCATTGCTAGCCTCTCTAATACCGCGCACTTTTAAGCGGTATCATACACCCACCATATACCTTCCTCAAAACAGCCACCATACCTACCTATCATGGCATTTCCATAGCCATTCGAGATATATTGCCATGCAACTTTCCGCCGTTCCGTTCATATGACACACATTACTTTTGTCATATTGCTTTTTGCATGAACATGTAGTTGACATTGTATTTGTGGCAAGGCCACCTTCATAATTTTCATACATGTCGCTCTTGATTCATTGCATATCCCGGTACATCACGGGAGGCATTCATATAGAGTCATATTTTGTTCTAAGTATTGAGTTGTAATTTTTGAGTTGTAAGAAAAATAAAAGTGTTATGATCATCATTATTAGAGCATTGTCCCAGTGAGGAAAGGATGATGGAGACTATGATTCCCCCATAAGTCGGGATGAGACTCCGGACGAAATAAAAAAAGAGGCCATAAAAAAAAGAGAAAAGGCCCAAATAAAAGAGAGAAAAAGAGAGAAGGGACAATGCTACTATGCTTTTACCACACTTGTGCTTCAAAGTAAGCACCATGATCTTCATGATAGAGAGTCTCATACGTTGTCACTTTCATACACTAGTGGGAATTTTTCATTATAGAACTTGGCTTGTATATTCTAATGAGGGGCTTCCTCAAAATGCCCTAGGTCTTCGTGAGCAAGCAAGTTGGATGCACACCCACTTAGTTTCTTTTGTTGAGCTTTCATATACTTATAGCTCTAGTGCATCCGTTGCATGGCAATCCCTACTCACTCACATCGATATCTATTGATGGGCATCTCCATAGCCCGTTGATACGCCTAGTTGATGTGAGACTATCTTCTCCTTTTGTCTTCTCCATAACCACCATTCTATTCCACCTATAGTGCTATGTCCATGGCTCGCGCTTATGTATTGCGTGAAAGTTGAAAAAGTTTGAGATTATTAAAGTATGAAACAATTGCTTGGCTCGTCATCGGAGTTGTGCATGATTAAATACTTTGTGTGATGAAGATAGAGCTTAGCCAGACTATATGATTTTGTAGGGATAACTTTCTTTTGGCCATGCTATTTTGAGAAGACATGATTGCTTTGATTTGTATGCTTGAAGTATTATTACTTTTATGTGAATATGAACTTTTGTCTTGAATATTTCGGATTTGAATATTCATACCACAATTAAGAAGATTTACATTGAAATTATGCCAAAGTATCACTCTGCATCAAAAATTCTTTTTTATCATTTACCTACTCGAGGACGAGCAGGAATTAAGCTTGGGGATGCTTGATATGTCTCCAACGTATCTATAATTTTTGATTGCTCCATGCTACTTTATCTACTGTTTTGGACTATATTGGGCTTTACTTTCCACTTTTATATTATTTTTGGGACTAACCTATTAACCCGGAGGCTCAGCCCGAAATTGCTGTTTTTGCCTATTTCAGTATTTCAAGAAAGCAGAATATCAAACGGAGTCCAAACGGAATAAAACCTTCGGGAACGTGATTTTCTCACTGAACGTGATCCAGGAGACTTGGATCCTGCTCCAAGGAACAAAAGAGGCGGTCACGAGGGTGGGCCCCCCTCCTAGGGCACGCCCCCCCTGCCTCGTGGGGCCCCTGTTGCTCCACCGACGTACTCCTTCCTCCTATGTATATGTAACATCCCAAAATTCTAAATTTTGGAATGTTATATTAAATAAATAACTATGCTTGTTATGCGATTGATTGTTTGGTGATTGAGTGAAATTGAGTGGAATATGAAACTTTTGAAAGTTGAATGAGAGGGAATGAAATGACTTTCCCAAAACTTTCCCTTTGTCTTTTGGATCCCAATGAACTCAAGTTCATTGCAACACCAAACCCTAGAGTGAAGTTGACATGACTTCTTCCATGTTGAAATGAAAAGGGTTTTGGAAAAAGATTTGAATTTCATTTGGGAATATTTCAAATTCAAAACTTTATGCAACTCAATGATTTTCATGAGGGAAGATAAAATGACTTCTTCAATTATATGAAATATGAGTTGGAAGTTAAAAAGTATCAAATTGAAAATCATTTGAAAGTGCCTTGAAACCCCCTTTCAAAAATTGAGTTTTGGTATTTGAATTCAAATTTTGGCAAGTGGAATTCATTTCAAAATTATGCCTGACAACTACTTGAGAAATAGTATAAGAGGAGTAACATGACACTCCAAATATGTCAGAAGCAAAACAATGCCAAAAGTTTTGGATTCAAATCTGAATTTTATTTGAATTTGAAAAAAAAAATGAATTTTTATAAAGTTTGGATTTTGCCTTTGGAAAAATGTTCAAATGATAGGAATATTCCCTGATCATTTTGGTATATATATACCCTATATAAAATATTTATATTTTAAAAGTTATACTCTGTTTTGTTTCTTTCTTTTTTTAAAAAAATAAAATTTAAAAAAAGAGAAACCCCCCCCAGGCGCCAGCCAGGCCCAGCCCAGTAGAGGCCACCCAAGCCAAGCCCACTTGGCCACTTGGCCCAGTGAGCCGGCCCGTGACTCCTCTCACCTCACCCCTCGCCCGAACCCCCTCACGATCGGCCACCCGCTCGCTCCCACCTCCCTCTCTCCTTGACAGCGGGCCCCGCCCCATCTTCTTCCCTCGCCACGCCACGCTTGCCGCCATGGATCGCCGGATCCTCGGGATCCGGGATCCCGATCGCCCGATCGCTTCAAGCAGGGCGAGCCCCGGCTATAAAAGCCCACGCCTCGCACTCCTATTCCCCCTAGACCTCGCCGGACCTCCCTCTCTCGCTCGAGCACGCCGGAGTTCCAGCTCCGTCCCGCCATTAGCCGCCCGCCATTATGCGCGCCGCCTAGACCACCCAGCCACCCAGCGCCACCAAACCCTCCCGACCTCTCCGCACCCCAGGCTACTTCCCCGACCTCCCCGACGACCGGAACCCTCGCCGCACTCCTCGCCGCCCGCCACCGTCGGGCCTTGATAAGTCGCCGAATCATCCCCCCGTCCAGATCTCTAATCTAGGGCCACGATTAGAACCCCGAAGGGTATCTTTATAAAAAGACCGGCAGTTCATTCGGTTTATTAGTTAGTTAGGTTTATTTTTTAGCCGGTTCGTTTAGTTTTAACTTGAGGCCCTTTTAGACTAAATTACGCTCAGAGCACGATATAGGCCCATTAGGCCTTTTTCTTTTATTTTGATTTTCTGCTTTAGCGAGAATAGTTTTACATTTGAAAAATTGATATCTTTTATTATGTTTATTATTTTTAGATGATTCTTTTTTTGTTGGGTTGCAAATTTCTTATAGTTTCTGTAGAATATATAATTAGCTATGTTAAAATTATTTATAACTGCTTTATTTTAGATTTAGTCAGAATAGTAAATCTGCTATAAAATGAGTTAGGAAAATTATTTTTGGGTGATTCTTTTTGTCCCAACTTAGTTTTGTCATTGCCTAACCGTAGGAATTAAATTGGGTATTTTAGGATTAATAAAAAAATTAGTTTTAATCAGAATCTTGTTAGTCCTAATTAATTAACTAGCTACTGTTTTCCTATTATTTTAATTAGTAAATAAATTTATTTTTAACATGTGATTGATTATTCTAGGATAGTTTACGTCACTTTATAGGATGAACTTTTATTTATAATTAATAAAAGTTTTATTTTATTTTTCTTAATAGAAATTGGATTAGGCCTAATAGGAGTTTCTTAATAACTTTTAAATTAATTCTTTTTACTCCTAGTTGCTTAGTGATTCCTTTTCTGTTTAGTTAACCTAAAACCTTGATTAGGTTATGTTAGAAAAATTTTGTTGTATAAAACTATTTTTAGTTGTTGCTTGAAGTAGGAAAAACTTGAGTTGGTTTTTCTTTGAGTTTTCCCTTTGGTTTTGATTCGTTTGTTTTGGTGTGTTATATTACTACGCTATTGTGTTATGTGATCATATGCTATGTGCTTATTATAGTTATTGTTTGCCTCGGTAGAATTTCGGAGTCTGAAGCTTGCTACTACGTAATCCCTAGTTTTCAAGATCGTCAACAAGGCAAGTTCACTTTGACCATGCTTTCATACCTATGTTTTATTGCATTTAGTGGCATCTTTGCAACCACCCCTCAGTAGTGTTATTGAATCCTTGTAGTTGAGTAGTATGCATGAGGTAGGAACCCATCACCCTGTTACCAAGCCCGGACGTTATTTATTTTAATGCTACGCTATAGTAGGCGGGGTTTGGTATGAGTGCACGAGTGGTGTGAGAATGCAGGATCTACGTCAATGGCGACAACTTCATGATGGCATCTGCAAGGACTGCATTTTCAAGGCCTCAAGACTTCAAGACTCAAGACAAGAATTCAATACACACCTCTTTGGGTGAAGGGCGGTTGTGGGCACCTGGAGAACCCAGTGGATGGCGGGATGCATGGAGAAAGCGCCATGACATCTTGCGCAAAGCTTCACCCAGACTCAAAGAGACGGAAGAATACTTCATGCCCAAGCTTACCTGTGCAACCGCAAGTCATTATGGGCTCGCTTGGTTGACCTTAGTTGTGACTCTGGCTGGGACGGTGCTAGCAGATGTAGAACTACGGTAGGATGGGATGAGTACGGACGGTGGTCGAGGAACTCTTGGAAGACCATGTTTGGTCATCTTGTTCTCAAACACCACGAAGTGCGAGAGCGTAAAAGAGGGATCGAATCTTGCGGGTAAAGTGTACAAACCTCTGCGGAGGGTTAAACCTAATCGATTAAGCCGTGTCCCCGATTCACGGACAATTTGAGCATCTGGACTTGGATCTATCTCGGAACTCTCAACACCGGATTGATAACTTAATTGTGGGCAACTTATGATGATTGTGGGCTATGAGACATCGGTTGGCGGAACCATGTCATGATAGAAAACTCCATAGTACAGACTTCATTTATTCCTTTGATGTAGGGAAAATAAAACCAGCTTTTACGCCAAACAAAACTCAGATCTGAGCCACAAAGCCATCTTGCATATAGTATAGTTTATCATCTGTTATCTCTTATTGTGATCTTGCCGGTACATTCAATGTCTTGACCTACGTCTGCAACGTATCATGTTTCAGATATTTCCTCTAATAGTAAGTGTTACGATACAGGGTTACGGTCTACACTCAACCTTCCTATGGCGTTGATGGGACTCCACACCCGTTTGATTGTTTCCACGAGTATTATGAGGTATATATCAGTTTTACTTTATTTATGCATGTGATTGCAGTTTGATATATACATTGATGTACTGTGTGTGCCAGCATACTGATCGAGGATGGCATACAACCACGAAGGCTTGACCGTCACGAGGTCGGGTCGCTCTGAAGATGGTATCGAGCACATGTTAACTGTAGGACGTGACCCTAGAAATCGGAAAGCCCTAGGACAGGAAATTTCTAAAACTTTATTTTCAAAAGACTCTTACTTCTCATCTTTTCTGATTTTATCAAATAGACACTCTCACCTCAAATAGTTAGAATATACCCCTTTTCCTTTTGACCACATGAAGGATCAACTGAAGCCGCTCCAAGAAAGATATCGGACGGTGATGACCCCTTCAAAGTAACCAGGATTTTACCATGCATTAGAAGAGTTGAAGCTGCAACAATTGAAGACTCAAGACTTGAAGAATTTGAAGTTCTGAAGAATTATTTGACCTTTAGAGACCAAACCCCTGTTATACACTTACGTTAGATCTGACGATTTGTGAGCTGTCATTTGTTTGATGTTTTCCGACAGCCCCAAAATAAAACTCGTTTCTTCAAAACTATTGTTTGTATTGTGTGTATCTCTCTCTATCCAACTCTCTCTTATCTCACCCTAAAACCCTTGGAGCCATAGATGATGAATGAAGAAGGACTGGTATTCTCTGGACCGATGACTCAGTTGGAGTCTGAGCTATGGATTCAGAACATGGAGGATCACTTGAGAAGAAAATGATTGCAAGGAAGTATGAGGTTCAATATGCTCTTCAAGATTTTTACCGAGAGTGCTGCAACCTGGTGGAAAATGCATCAAGCCATACAAGGATGCAACGGAGCAAAAACTTGGGAGGAATTCAAGAAGACTCGACAAGATCTCGTCTTATCCGGAAGCAACATGATACACCAAGAAATAAACCTTGTGCCTGCAAGATTTATGAGAAATAGGACACACCAGGAGGAACACAAGGATGGATGCCCTCATTGTGAGGAGAAACACCCAGTGAGGAATGCCCAACTAGTCGGGTGACTTGTTTTTTTGTGTGAAGGAACCACCCACTACCCGACTCGGTGTCACATTTACCCCCAGTGCAAGCAAACTATTTAGGAGCGAGGAAGAAGGAATGAAAGAAGCCCTCCGAGAAGTTATGAAAGAACCTGTGATGAAGGAATGTGTTAAAGACCCTGATGGAGAAGGCCTCAACAGATTTTACTCCAATGCCTGCTATTCATGTGGAGAAGAAGGACATTTTCACAGTATTGCACCAAGGAAAGAAAAGAGTATTTGGGATACTTCCTGACGGAAGCAATAGAGTTTGATCCACAGGGAATAGAAGGTTTGATCAGAACGAAGAAACCCAGGAAGAGAAAACAAAGACACCCTCAGAACAACCCAATTTCTGCAAAGAGGGACAAGAGTCATATTACCTGTTTTGAATGTAAGGGCGTCGGGCATTATGCCAATCATTGTCTCGAAAGGAAGCAAGGAACTCAAGGAGCAGGCACCATCTCCAAGAAGCCCAAAGACTTATCGAAAGTTATTTGTTTTTATTGCAAGGAAGCAAGACATTATGCTACTAAATGTCCCGACAAGATGAAAGCTGGAGCTGAGTAGTTGGAACTTTGATATTGGTAGAAAGTGTAGTAGGAAGCAATTTCATTTTTATGAGTTCGATGAGTTGAGTTATGTAATGGGTGCTCAGAGATTGTAATGAATGCATGAATCAATAAAGTTAAGGTGTGATGATTTCATATGTTGAATTTTATGAGTTGTTACTCCATGAACAAAGAGTTTTGACCATTTTCGAGGATATGAGAAAATATGGTCTATGGAAGAATTTGTGCATTTAAGGGTGGTGGTACCACTGTGAGTACACTTGACCCATGGAAATGATAATGATATTCCACAGTGAAGTTTGGACAAAATGAGTTGGAGTTTTATTTGATATGATCGATATGAAAGGAAGTACTGATGGAATTAAAGTCGGTGTAATGTTGGAATATGGAACAAATGTAACTCCGAGGATGAGTTAAAGCTATGCAAGTATTGAAGTGGGCCCACAACCCACAGGCCCAGGAATTAATAAGGATCAAGTACCCACTGGAGAAAGAAATTTTGGGAATAGACTACGATTTGATCAACCGGCGATTCTATAGGAGTTTACGCAAAACCTGAGAGTTGTTAAGGAACGATAGATGTTTGTTTGGCCTGCAGAATCAATGGATTTTTCCGAACTTGGTTAAATGCGACAAGAGAAATTCTGCAACGCTTGTGAGTATGCCCAAGTGTTAGAATACGTGATTCACTGTTTACGTATGTGGTAATGATTCAAATGCGGGATGGATTGGCCCCATACCGGAGACTTCTATCATGAACTATCATATGTTGATGGAAAATCGTAGAGCCTTGAAAACCTTAGAAGAGTGTCGATACGACAAGCCATAAAACCATAGAATGGTAGGACGATGGAACCCTTTACAGGCAACCGTTGCCAATCGTAGGTTATACGCTGAGATCCAACCCCGACCATTTTCTGCAGGAGAAACCATAAATTGTAGACCACCATGAGTATTTCGATAGTTGTTTAGTATTGGCGGCAGACCGTCGAGGAGATGAAGACCCAGTCCGGAAGGACCCTACCATGATGAAATGACACATGATATTGTGGAAAGGGTTATGCCCCTACGGAAGAGTATCAAGAAGGATTCATACCGAAGATATGAGAAGACCGACACCGCCAACCCTAAGGATGAAGTACATGAGTTTTGTCGAAACATAACCATGCTTCTAAGTGTGGTAGCACCCCTGATCTTCCAACCAAATATTTACTAGAAGACCTCCAAACCCTAACCTTTTCTTTCTAGCCTCTTGAATCTCTCGAGGGGCGAGATTCATTTTAAGTGTGGTAGGTTTGTAACATCCCAAAATTCTAAATTTTGGAATGTTATATTAAATAAATAACTATGCTTGTTGTCTGATTGATTGTTTGACTGATTGAGTGAAATTGAGTGGAATATGAAACTTTTGAAAGTTGAATGAGAGGGAATGAAATGACTTTCCCAAAACTTTCCCCTTTGTCTTTTGGATCCCAATGAACTCAAGTTCATTGCAACACCAAACCCTAGAGTGAAGTTGACATGACTTCTTCCATGTTGAAATGAAAAGGGTTTTGGAAAAAGATTTGAATTTCATTTGGGAATATTTCAAATTCAAACTTTATGCAACTCAATGATTTTCATGAGGGAAGATAAAATGACTTCTTCAATTATATGAAATATGAGTTGGAAGTTAAAAAGTATCAAATTGAAAATCATTTGAAAGTGCCTTGAAACCCCCTTTCAAAAATTGAGTTTTGGTATTCGAATTCAAATTTTGGCAGGTGGAATTCATTTCAAAATTATGCCCGACAACTACTTGAGAAAAAGTATGAGAGGAGTAACATGACACTCCAAATATGTCAGAAGAAAACAATGCCAAAAGTTTTGGATTCAAATCTGAATTTTATTTGAATTTGAAAAAAATGAATTTTTATAAAGTTTGGATTTTGCCTTTGGAAAAATGTTCAAATGATAGGGAATATTCCCCTGATCATTTTGGTATATATATACCCTATATAAAATATTTATATTTTAAAAGTTATACTCTGTTTTGTTTTTTTCTTTTTTTAAAAAAATAAAATTTAAAAAAAAGAGAAACCCCCCCCCCAGGCGCCAGCCCAGCCCTGGCCCAGCCAGTAGCCGAGGCCATCCACCCACGCCCACAGCGCCACCACAGGCGCCAATGAGCCGGCCCAGCTCCTCTCACCTCACCTCGCCGAACCCTCCTCATGGCCACCCGCTCGCTCCCCACCTCCCTCTCTCCTTGACAGCCGGGCCGCCCCATCTTCTTCCCTCGCCCACGCCCTTGTGCTTGCCCATGATCGCCGGATCCGAAGGATCCGGATCCCGATCGCCCGAAGCAGGTGGCAGGCCCCACAGCTATAAAAGCCACGCCTCCGCACTCCCCATTCCCCCTAGACCTCGCGGACCCCTCCTCTCTCGCTGAGCACGCCGGAGCCGGCTCCGTCGCCGCCATTGTCGCCCATTGCCGCCCTAGACCACCCAGCCACCCAGCGCCACCAAACCCTCCCGACCTCTCCCACCCCCAGGCTACTTCCCGACCTCCCGACGACCGAACCCTCGCCGCACTCCTGCCACCCGCCGCCGCCGCCGCCGTCGGACCGGTGAAGTCATGGAATCATCCCCCGTCAGATCTCTAATCTAGGGCCTGATTAGAACCCCCGAAGGGGTATCTTTTTATAAAAAGACCGGCCGGTTCATTCGGTTTATTAGTTAGTTAGGTTTATTTTTTTAGCCCGGTTCGTTTAGTTTTAACCCGAGGCCCTTTTAGACTAAATTACGCTCAGGGCCTGATAGGCCCATTAGGCCTTTTCTTTTATTTTGATTTTCTGTTTTAGCGAGAATAGTTTACATTTTGAAAAATTGATATCTTTTATTATGTTTATTATTTTTAGATGATTCTTTTTTGTTGGGTTGCAAATTTCTTATAGTTTCTGTAGAATATATAATTAGCTATGTTAAAATTATTTATAATTGCTTTATTTTAGATTTAGTCAGAATAGTAAATCTGCTATAAAATGAGTTAGGAAAATTATTTTTGGGTGATTCTTTTGTCCCAACTTAGTTTTGTCATTGCCTAACCGTAGGAATTAAATTGGGTATTTTAGGATTAATAAAAAAATTAGTTTTAATCAGAATCTTGTTAGTCCTAATTAATTAACTAGCTACTGTTTTCCTATTATTTTAATTAGTAAATAAATTTATTTTTAACATGTGATTGATTATTCTAGGATAGTTTCTGTCACTTTATAGGATGAACTTTTATTTATAATTAATAAAAGTTTTATTTTATTTTTCTTAATAGAAATTGGATTAGGCCTAATAGGAGTTTCTTAATAACTTTTAAATTAATTCTTTTTACTCCTAGTTGCTTAGTGATTCCTTTTCTGTTTAGTTAACCTAAAACCTTGATTAGGTTATGTTAGAAAATTTTTGTTGTATAAAACTATTTTTAGTTGTTGCTTGAAGTAGGAAAAACTTGAGTTGGTTTTTCTTTGAGTTTTCCCTTTGGTTTTGATTCGTTTGTTTTGGTGTGTTATATTACTACGCTATTGTGTTATGTGATCATATGCTATGTGCTTATTATAGTTATTGTTTGCCTCGGTAGAATTTCCTGAGTGCTGAAGCTTGCTACTACGAATCCCTAGTTTTCGAAGATCGTCAACAAGGCAAGTTCACTTTGACCATGCTTTCATACCTATGTTTTATTGCATTTAGTGGCATCTTTGCAACCACCCCTCGATAGTGTTATTGAATCCTTGTAGTTGAGTAGTATGCATGAGGTAGGAACCCATCACCCTGTTACCAAGCCGGGACGTTATTTACTTTAATGCTACGCTATAGTAGACGGGTTTGGTATGAGTGCACGAGAGTGGTGTGAGAATGCAGGATCTACGTCAATGACGACAACTCCATGATGGCATCTGCAAGGACTGCATTTTCAAGGCCTCAAGACTTCAAGACTCAAAACAAGAATTCAATACACACTCTTTGGGTGAAGGGCGGTTGTGGGCACCTGGAGAACCCAGTGGATGGCCGGGATGCATGGAGAAGCGCCATGACATCTTGCGGAAAGCTTCACCCGACTCAAAGAGACGGAAGAATACTTCATGCCGGAAGCTTACACCTGCAAACCGCAAGTCATTATGGGCTCTGGCTTGGTTGACCTTAGTTGTGACTCTGGCTGGGGACGGTGCTAGCAGATGTAGAACTACGGTAGGATGGGATGAGTACTGGGACGGTGGTCGAGGAACTCTTGGAAGACCATGTTTGGTCATCTTGTTCTCAAACACCACGAAGTGCGAGAACGTAAAAGAGGGATCGAATCTTGCGGGTAAAGTGTACAAACCTCTGCAGAGGGTTAAACCTAATCGATTAGCCGTGTCCCGATTCACGGACAATTTGAGCATCTGGACTTGGATCTATCTCTAACTCTCAACACCGGATTGATAACTTAATTGTGGGCAACTTATGATGATTGTGGGCTATGAGACATCGGTTGGCGGAACCATGTCATGATAGAAAACTCCATAGTACAGACTTCATTTATTCCTTTGATGTAGGGAAAATAAAACCAGCTTTTACGCCAAACAAAACTCGAATCTGAGCCACAAAGCCATACCGCATATAGTATAGTTTATCATCTGTTATCTCTTATTGTGATCTTGCCGGTCCATTCAATGTACTGACCTACACTGCTGCAACGTATCATGTTGCGGATATTTCCTCGACGAGTAAGAGTTACGATACAGGGTTACGGTCTACACTCAACCTGCCGATGGCGTTGATGGGACTCCACACCCGTTTGATTGTTTCCGCTGAGTATTATGAGGTATATATCAGTTTTACGTTATTTATGCATGTGATTGCACTTTGATATATACATTGATGTACTGTGTGTGCCAGCATACTGATCCAGGGATGGCACAGTAACACAGAGGCTTGACCGTCTGAGGTCGGGTCGCTACAGTATACCTACGTACCCCCGACAGATCAAATACGGAGCCAAAAACCTAATTCCATCACCGCAACTTTCTGTATCCGTGAGATCCCATCTTGGGGACAGTTCCGGAGCTCCACCGGAGGGGGCATCTACCACGGAGGGCTTCTACATCAACACCATAGCCTCTCCGATGAAGTGTGAGTAGTTTACTTCAAACCTTCGGGTCCATAGCTAGTAGCTAGATGGCTTCTTCTCTCTTTTGGATCTCAATACAATGTTCTCCCCCTCTCTTGTGGAGATCTATTCGATGTAATCTTCTTTTTGCGGTATGTTTGTTGAGACCGATGAATTGTGGGTTTATGATCCAGCTTATCTATGAATAATATTTGAATCTTCTCTGAATTCTTTTATGTATGATTGAGTTATCTTTGCAAGTCTCTTCTAATTATCCGTGTGGTTTGGCCAACTAGATTGGTAGTTCTTGCAATGGGAGAAGTGTTTAGCTTTGGGTTCAATCTTGTGGTGTCCTTCCCCAGTGACAGCAGGGGCAGCAAGGCACGTATTGTATTGTTGCCATCGAGGATAACAAGATGGGGTTTTTATCATATTGCATGAATTTATCCCTCTACATCATGTCATCTTGCTTAAGGCGTTACTCTGTTTTTAACTTAATACTCTAGATGCACGCTGGATAGCGGTTGATGAGTGGAGTAATAGTAGTAGATGCAGAATTGTTCGATCTACTTGTCTCGGACGTGATGCCTATACACATGATCATACCTAGATATACTCATAATTATTCGCTTTTCTATCAATTGCTCAACAGTAATTTGTTCACCCACCGTAGAATACTTATGCTCTCGAGAGAAGCCACTAATGAAACCTATGGCCCCCGGGTCTATCCTCATCATATCAATCTCATTTACTTTATTACTTGCCTTTTTTTACTTTGCCTTTTACTCTTCACTTTGCATCTTTATATCAAAAATACCTAAAATATTATTTATCATCTCTATTAGATCTCACCCTCGTAAGTGACCGTGAAGGGATTGACAACCCCTAATCGTGTTGGTTACGAGTAGCTATCGTTTTGTGTAGGTACGAGGGACTCGTGCGTGATCTCCTACTAGATTGATACCTTGGTTCTCAAAAACTGAGGGAAATACTTACGCTACTTTACTGCATCATCCTCTCCTCTTCGGGGAAATCCAACGCAGTGCTCAAGAGGTAGCAAGAAGAATTTCTGGCACCGTTGCCGGGGAGTTTGCGCAAAAGTCAACCATACCAAGTACCCATCACAATCCCTATCCCGAGGTGGCCACGAGGCAGGTGGTGCGCCCCTGACCCTCATGGGCCCCTCGTAAGGCGGTTGACACTCTTCTTTTGCCGCAAGAAATCTAATTTTCGGAGAAAATTCTGAGCGAAGCTTTCAATCCAATCGGAGTTACGGATCACCAGATATAAAAGAAACGGTGAAAGGGTAGAATCCAGGAACGCAGAAACAGAGAGAGACAGAGAGATAGATCCAATCTCGGAGGGACTCTCGCCCCTCCCATGCCATGGAGACCAAGGACCAGAGGGGTAACCCTTCTCCCATCTTGGGAGAAGGTCAAGGAAGAAGAACAAGAAGGGGGGCTCTCTCCCCCTTGCTTCCGGTGGCCTCGGAACGCCGCCAGGGGCCATCATCATCACCGCGATCTACACCAACACCTCCATCATCTTCACCAACATTCCATCACCTTCCCCCATCTATGCGGTCCACTCTCCCACAACCCGCTATACCCTCTACATGAACATGGTGCTTTATGCTTCATATTATTATCCCATGATGTGTTTCCATCCTATGATGTGTGAGTAGATTTTCGTTGTCCTTTTGGTAATTGATGAATTGCTATGATTGGTTTAATTTCCTTGTGGTTATGTTTTGTCCTTTGGTGCCCATCATATGAGCGCGCATGTGGATCACACCATAGGGTTAATTAGTTGTATGTTAATAGGACTATTTATTGGAGGGCAAGAGTGACAGAAGCTTCAACCTAGCATAGAAATTGATGCATACGGGATTGAAGGGGGACCAATACATCTTAATGCTATGGTTGGGTTTTACCTTAATGAACGTTAGTAGTTGCGGATGCATGCTAATAGTTCCAATCATAAGTGCATAGAATTCCAAGTCAGGGATGACATGCTAGCAGTGGCCTCTCCCACGTAAAACTTGCTATCGGTCTAGTAAAGTAGTCAATTTCTTAGGGACAATTTCACAACTCCTACCACCACTTTTCCACACTCGCTATAGTAACATTATTGTTTCTTTATCTAAACAGCCCCTAGTTTATATTTACGTGCTCTTTATTACCTTGCAAACCTATCCAACAACACCTACAAAGTACTTCTAGTTTCATACTTGTTCTAGGTAAAGCGAACGTCAAGCGTGCGTAGAGTTGTATCGGTGGTCGATAGAACTTGAGGGAATATTTGTTCTACCTTTAGCTCCTCGTTGGGTTCAACACTATTACTTATCGAAAGAGGCTACAATTGATCCCCTATACTTGTGGGTTATCAAGACCTTTTTCTGGAGCCGTTGCGGGGGAGTCATAGAGTGGGGTGAATATTCTCGTGTGTGCTTGTTTTCTTTATCACTAAGTATTTTTTATTTGATTTTATTAGTTGTTCTCTTCTTTAGTTATGGATATGGAACATGAAATACCAAAAAAATTAGGTGTACTTGCTACTCATGGAGATGGGGAACCACCTAAAACCCTCGATGCTCATTATGTGAAAGAAACTATGTACTACTTTGATAATCCTGAGAAAACCCCATTCAATTATGTTATGGGAGACACGTTGGATCAACGTGAATACTTTAGGGATTATCACTTGACACAAAACGGGAAACTATTATGTGATCAAATTTATATGTTGTATTGGTATGCTAGGCAACTATGCTAGAGATATGATATTACTTGTTGCTCTAGGATGAAGGCTCCACACCTTCCCTTTTCATGCGAATTTAATGATGATAAAACCTTGGCTTCTTATGCTAATGGTATATATGATTACTATGATGTTGAACAAATTGAGAGATTTGTTGCTTTTAAGGGTGCTTATGAAATTGAATCTTTGTTTGAAAAGTATGAAGCTTTTGATGATGATGTTTATAGGCCTGAAAATTATGCTATATTGAAATATTGCTATGAGAATTATGAATATAACTCCGAAATTGATGCGTTTATGGAGAAAGTCTCCGCTGTCCAAAAAGAGATTAATATTTTGCAGGGGTCTATGGAAGAAGAAATTGAGGAAAATGTGAGCTCATTGGATGAAAAAGATGATGAGGAGAGCGAAGAACAAAAGGAGGAAGAGCGGATTGATCACCCGTGCCCACCTTCTAATGAGAGTAACCCTTCAACTCATACATTGTTTAATTTCCCTTTGTGCTTACCAAAGGATGATTGCTATGATGATTGTTATGATCCCGTTGATTCTCTTGAAATATCCCTTTTTGATGATGCTTGCTATGCTTGTGGCCAAGATGCCAATATGAATGATGCTTATGGAGATGAACTTGCTATAGTTCCTTATGTTAAACATGAAATTGTTGCTATTGCATCCACGCATGATAGTCCTATTATCTTTTTGAATTCTCCAAACTACACTATATCGGAGAAGTTTGTGCTTATTAAGGATTATATTAATGGGTTGCGTTTTACTACTACACATGATGATTTTGATAGATATAATATGATGTCGGTGTACAAGAGTAGGGGTACCCTTGTATCCCGAACTTGTGCACGGGCAGTTGCAGCGCCCCGTGGCAAGGCTTGCCGGGTGACCGCCAAGATCCTCTATGGTTCCTTTGGAGCCATTCAAGAACAAAGTATTCAAGTCAAGGAGACAAGGCCTCGGCAAGAGAAGCTTGCCGGTAAGGCAGACCAAGACCCCGGCAAGAGGAGCTTGCCGGGAAGGCCAACCAAGGCATCCCAAGGAACTTGCCGCGGCGCGCCACGCGTCCCGGCAAGGCCCGGTGAGCGACAAGCTTCCGGGCGCGACAAGACCCCGACCGCGGCAAGGCGCTTGCCGCGGCAAGCAACCACTTCGTACCCGCGCTCCAGCACATCCAACAACGTGTCGCCCTGGGACCTTTCCGGGCCTTGCGTGGCGAAAAAATTGTCTTGCAGCCGGTCTTGTGGTGATAGCGGCGTGACAAGATAGCCATTGTGGCAAGCGGTGGCGTCACTGACGGTCCTTTTAGCACTGTTTGGGCGGCGTAGAATGGGCATTTAATGCCTTTGTCCCCTGCCGTCGAGTTAGGTATGATACCTTTGTCTGGTTGATGTACCAACCGCAAGTCCTTTTCCATTTTTGCCCTTGCCCGCGTTGCCACTGTCGGTGACCCCTTGAGCATATAAAAGGAGGCCCATGCATAGCGTAGAGAGGGGAGAGCCATTAGAGAGAGGAGCCATTGAAAGGGTTGAAGCTTTGAAGCACTCACGCTCGGTCTCGTTAGCAGCTAGGGTGAATCATAGCACTCTGTGCTCCCGAGCAAGAACAAAATACAATCGGACAAGCAGCGAGAGGAGTGTTATCTCTCCGAAGAGCTCGAAGCTGGGTAAAATCGCTTCGTGTGTTTCGTCTCGATCTGCTCTTTGTGCAACCTCCGCCCTACTTGAACCAAAAGGGCTCCGGTCCCATAGGTGTCCGTGGTGGGTCAGATTTCACCCGACATCTTTGGCGCGCCAGGTAGGGGGTGCGTCGAGGTTGTGTGAACCTGATCCGACGTTCACACGAGCTAGATCTTCATCATCTTCATCGACATGCCACAGAAGAAGAAGGCTTCGGCGGCAGCTGATCCGTCCGCGTCGATCCCACCGCCCCTGGAGCAAATGGGTGGTGGGGTAGACGCCGGCGGAAGAACGGACGTCGACGAGGGAGCCCACGGTGCTGCCAGGTCCAAGGACAAGGCTGCACATACCTCGGCGTCCAGATACTCACCGCGCCCATCTCAGGAGGCGCGGGACCGACAGCGTCATGGTATTCACAGTGCCATACGTTCATTGGGCCCAGACCGAGCTGGTGGATCACGCAGTGCTCAAGACCAGCATGCACGCCAGCATCTTTGGCGCGGCGAAACGCAGTCGCCGGACGGGGACTGCTCCTTCTAACATAGATAGAAGTCCGAGCATATCCCGCTCCTTGCACCGTTCGCCATCGCCGCCCACCACTCGGCGAAGCTTTGCACGAAGCTCAACTGCTCTGGATTACCCTCAACGTCGGACAAGATCGGCGAATGGAGGCCACCATTCAGAGTCTCATCGGCTTCGCCAACGGCGAAACTCACAACAGCAATACTTTCGCTGCTGCCAGCGGCAGGACTGCCAGGCACGAGCCGGTGGCGACGAAACCGGTGGAGGTGCAACCACCATGCACTCTCCATCCCGAAGGCCAAGGTCGCCGACTCGCCGGATCAACATCGACAGCGACTCCACTGCGTCATCAGATCCGCGAGCTCGTCGTGATCAACGCCAAGTTCTTCATGAACGACAGCAAGAAGACGCTCGAACTCGCATCGAGCGCCGAAGAGAAGCGCGACGTCAATCAGACCAGCGCGCTGGGCCCTCTGTCGACATGCATGCGCCAGGGGAACCAGGAGACTTGCCGTACGCGGTAGGTTGCCGTGCGTTCACTCGTGAGCTGCGGCAAGTCCAGTGGCCCAGCACAAAGTATTTCAACCCAGATGTACCAGAGAAGTACGACGGCAAGTTGCATCCGTCGAAGTTCCTCAGCATCTACACCATCGCGGTGCAAGCTGCTGGGGGGCGCGGCGACAAGATCCTAGCCAACTACTTCCCACTGGTGCTCAAGCCCAATGTCAGATCCTGGCTCATGCACTTGCCGGAAAACTCCATATCCTCCTGGGTTGACCTATGCCATCAGTTTGTCGGCGCCTTTACAGGCGGCCACAAGCCGCATGGCCAAGAGAGCGACCTTCATCTGCTCGCCAAGAAGGAAGGAGAGTCCCTGCGCAAGTACATTCAGAGATTCAGCAACGTGCAGCATAACATCCCAGATATCCACCCTGCCGCGGTGATCAGCGCGTTCCATCAGAACGTGCGAAACCGTAGGATGCGGGAGGAGATGGCGATTTGCAAGATCAGAGACGTCAGTGAGCTATATGCCTTGGCCGACAAGTGTGCACGTGCTGAGGAAGGGAGGAAGCTCCCCGGAGAGAATGCACGAGCAGGAAGATCTGATAGCGAGGAAGCTGCCCCGGCAAAGAAAAACCAGCGGTGGAACAACAGGAACAGGAACGGCAAGCAAGTGCTAGTTGTTGAGCAGTCTGGCAACGGAGGTGGCGCCAAGAAAGCCAAAGCTGGAAGCTCCGGCGAGGAGGCTGTGGCGGTCGCCGACAAGCGGTGACAGCACCAACAAGCGATCTTGCAAGATCCACCGCACCAAGGGCCATGATCTCCAGGCTGCAAGAAGGTCGAGCAGCTTGTCGAAGCAAACGAAGGCTGAGTCTGGCCGCGCGACAAGGAGAAGGCCCGTGAAGGTGCCGGAGGAGCCGGCAAGAAAGCGTCCGGCCGAGGAGGATGCAGCGGCAAAGCCAAGCAGCGGCAAGGAGACAGACCACCCACGGTCGCGACAAGGATGAGGGCGACGGCGAAGGCGAAGATATGGAGGATGGCGAGGCCGGCGAGCAGGAGTTCGAGAGAAAGCCACGAGAGGTCACAATGCGTTGTGGCGGTGCTTCTCTGCATACTTCACACCGCCAGCTCAAGCAGTGGGCACGAGAAGTCAATGCGGCAGAACCACCCGTAGAGTCACGCAGACCTCTGAAATGGTCCAGCACGCCTATCATCTTTGATATTGAGGACCACCCTGATCGCATAACTGCGGTCGGGTGCTTGCCGATTTTGGTTTCACCAACTATCCGCAACCTCAAGGTCACTAAGATGCTAGTTGATGGGCGGGGCGGCTTGAAGCTGATCTCCTCCGCGGTACTCCGAAACTCCAGATCCACGATAGCGAGCTTGAAGAGACCGGCACATTCCAAGGAATCAATCCGGGAAGGAGCAAGCCGAAGGGAAAGATCACGCTGCCGGTAACATTTGGCAGCGAGCTGAACTTCAGGACTGAGAGGGTCACTTTTGACGTTGCTGACTTCCCATTGCCTTACAATGGAATACTCGGCCGTCCTGCGCTCGCCAAATTCATGGCAGCCTCTCACTCTGGCGTACAACGTCTTTGAAGATGCCAGCCCGATAAGTGTCATCTACGTCCTTGGCGACAAGAAGGGCACTTATCTCTGCGCCGACAAGATCTACCGGAAGCGGCAACCATGACAGATCGCAAGTCACTTGCCGCTGAAGCTCCGGGGAAGAAGAAGTCAAGCCCGGCAAGAGCTCGATGCCCACTCCGGCAAGCGCACCTCTTGGTGCTTTGCGCTACCGTCGAGGGCGCACCATCGAGCTCCAACGGCAAGTGTAAGAAGACGATGGCAGCTCCACCAGCAACCAAGAAGGTGTCCGCCAAGGAGGACGGCACTGGTGGTACCTTCACCATCAGTGCCACCCTTGACCCTAAATAGGAAGGCGCACTCGTTGCTTTCCCGCGGGCGAATGTCGACGTGTTTGCATGGCAACCGTCTGACATCCCCGGTTTTCCCAGGAAAGTAATTGAGCACCATCTTGCCGTCAGTCCTCATGCGCGGCCCGTCAAGCAGAAAGTCAGGAAGCAAGCAGTGGAGCGCCAAGAATTCATCGCAGAAGAAATCAAGAAGTTGGAAGCAGCATGCCTTGTCGAGAGGTGCTCCATCCTCGTGGTTGGCTAATCCACGTAGTGCACGTAAACCAAGCGGGAAATGGAGGCTTTGTATCGACTTCTGAGATGTCAATAAAGCTTGTCCCAAAGACCCATTTCCCTTGCGGCGCATTGACCAGATTGTTGACTCCACGGCGGATGTGATTTGCTTTCATTTCTTGATGCATACTCAGGATATCATCAGATCTTCATGGCAGAAGAGGATGAGGAGAAGACCACATTCATCACTCCATGTGGCACGTACTATTTCGTACAAATGCCTTTCGGTTTGAAGAATGCTGGTTCAACATTTGCAAGAGCAGTCCATGACGCTTTTGAGCCGCAAATGCACAGAAATGTGGAAGCCTACATGGATGACATAGTGGTCAAGAGCAAGGACAAAGCGACTACGATCCAAGATTTGGGCGAGACCTTTGCAAATCTGCGCAAGATCAACCTCAAGCTTAACCCGAGAAGTGCGTGTTTGGAGTCCCTTCCGGCAAGCTTCTCGGCTTCTTCGTGTCTCGGCGGGAATTGAAGCCAACCCGACAAGATCAAAGGCCATTGAGCAGATTGAAGCACCAAAGCGCGTCAAGGATGTACGAAGACTTGCGGTTGCGTAGCTGCTCTCGGCGAGTTTATCTCTAGAGTCTGCTGGCGCCCTACCATTTTCAAAATCTTGAAAAAGCGGGTCCAATGAAATGGACTCGAGCGGAGGCTGCGCTGCAAGACTTAAAGAAATACATGTCCTCCACTCCAATACTTGTCGCACCTAAGCCACAAGAGAAGTTGCTGCTATATTTAGCGGCGACCAATCAAGTGGTTAGTGCTGCGTTAGTAGCGGAAAGGGAGGCGGACGATGAGCTAGCAACCACGGCAGATGCATCTAGCGACAAGCAGGGGGCTTCGCCGACAAGCTCTGGTCCCGACAAAGATGGATCTCAACGAGCACGAGAAGACGCGAAAAGGATGGTGCAGCGCCAGTTTGCTGTCGGTTCCCTTGCAGGGGCTAGGTCAAGGTACTCTAGTGTCACGAAGTTGCTTTTCGGCCTTCTCATGGCCTCGAGAAAGCTACGCCATTACTTCCAAGCACATGAGATCACACTGTGACTTCGTTTTCCGTGAAGAGGATTCTCTGTAACCCGAAGCAGCAGGCGGGATTGTCGAGTGGGCACTTTGGAACTATCGAGCTTTGGCCTCAAGTTTGAAAGCACTTCAACTATCCAAAGCGAGCATTGGCGGAGTTCATAGCAAAATGGGCGTAACACCGGATGAAGAAATTCGAAGCGAGCATCCCCGACAAGGAAGCAAGCAAGAATGGCTGATGTACTTTGATGGTGCCTTCTACGCTGCAAAAGGCGCCAGTGTGACGTCTTTGCTTGTCACACCACCGGAGAGCACCTCAAGTCGTAGTCCGAGGCACTTTCCCAAGGAGCAAGCAACGAACAATACTGCAGGTATGAAGGTTTGCTTGCGGTCTCGAGATCGCAGCAGACCTCGGGATCAAGAAGCTCATTGTCAGGGGTGACTCACAGCTTGTTGTGCGCCAAGTCAACAAGAGTTATCAGAGTCCGTTGATGGAAGCTTACGTCGACGAAGTGAGGAAGCTAGAAGAGCACTTTGACGGCCTACAGATGGAACATGTTCCGAGAGCTCAGAACGACATCGCCGATGGCCTATCGAAGTGCGCCGCACTTAAGTTACCTGTGGAACCAGGGATCTTTGTGCTCAAGCTGACTCAACCGTCCGTAACACCATCAACTGGACAGAGCAAGAAGAGGAAGTTGATTTCTGGTGACTACTTTCCAGCAGAGCTCCCCGAAGCCGCCGCCAAGAAGGTCCCCAAGATCAACACCGGGATCTTTGAGGAACAGTCTGCTCCGACAAGCCTTACGGTTTGTTCTGTTGAAGCAAACGCTCTCGACAAGTTTTGCTCCGGCAAGCTTGCCGGGGAATATCAAGCTCCGGCAGAGCCCCAAATTCTCGCCGTAGAAGCGGATGTTCCCGCACCAGCAGATGTGCCTTTAGTCCTTGTTGTCGAGCCACAAGCTCCAGCATGGGCACAGCAGATTGTCCGTTTCCTTCAGACAAGAGAACTTCCCGAAGAGCCGAAGAAAGCGGAAAGAGTAGCCAGCGGTCGAGTATGTACCGGTTTGTCGACGGCTGCATGCGTAAGAAGACTCAATGGTGTGAAATTGAAGTGTATTCACCGGGAAGGCGGACAAAAGCTGTTGGCGAAGATACATGGAGGTATATGTGGTCACCACATTGGCGCAAGAGCACTTGCCGACAAAAGCGTTCGGCAAGGTTTCTTCGGCCAACAACCCTCCGGATGCAACCGCACAAGTAACCAAGTGTGAAGCGTGCGAGTTTCATTCCAAGCGATACATCAGCCAGCTCAAGCTCTCCAGACGATCCCTTTATCCTGGCCATTTTCGGTGCGGGGCTCGACATCCTCGGCCCCTTCCCGAAGCTGTCGGTGGCTTTGAGTACTTATGCGTTGCAATCGACAAGTTCACAAAGTGGCGGAAGTGGAAGCGATGAGGAAGGTGACAAGCCATCGCGATCAAGTTCTTGGTCGATTGTTTGCCGCCGGGATCCGAGCAGGATCATCACCGACAACGGCACGCAATTCACGAGCCGCACCTTCATGCGATGCGTCCAAGATCTTGGCGCCAAGGTCTGTTTCGTTTACATTGCTCATCCGAGAAGCAACGGTCAAGCGAGAGGGCGAATCTTTGAAGTGCTGCGTGGACTCAAGACCAGAACTTTCGACGAGGCTGCACAAGTGCGGAAAGAACTGGATCGAGGAGCTGCCGGTGGTTCTTTAATGGTCGATCGGGGCGACGCCAAATCGAGCCATCGCGGACACCTTTTCGCTCTAGTCTATGGGCGGAGGCAGTTCTCCCCACGGAACTTCATTATCACGGTGCGCCTCAGTACTACGCTTATGATGAGCTTGAGCAAGAGCAGCTGCGACAAGATGACGCGCTGCTCCTTGAGGAAGACCGTCTTCAGGCTGCTGTATGAGCTGCTCGATACCAGCAAGCTTTGCCCCGCTACCATAGCCGCAAAGTTAATGCCAGAAGTCTCGAGGAAGGCGACCTTGTTCTTCGGCGCGTTCAGTCCGCCAAGAATTCCAACAAGTTGATGCCGAAGTGGGAAGGCCCTTACCGGGTGAAACGAGTCACTAGGCCTGGCGCTCTCCGCCTTGAGACTGAAGATGGCTTTCCGATGAGCAACTCCTGGAACATTGAGCATCTTCGTAAGTTTTACCCGTAAGGCGCGGTTGCCGGAACCTGTTCAACTCCTGTTCCGGCAACCACCTTTTGTACAAGTCTTGCCGATGTTGCATGTAATCCTTTGTACAAAGCGGGGCGCAGACCCCGTGCATAAGTAAATCTCATGTGCTCCGCACATCTTGTCAGTTTCATGCTTTTTATTTTTCTTTTGCATGCGTTATCTGACACTTTGTGCAGCACCTATCCCCGGTAAGCAATAAAGAGCCATAAGGCTCCATATCTTTATTTTCTCTTCTTTCTCTTTCTCAAAGAAAGGAAGGTTCCCTCGCACACAAGTTTGCCGGGGGGAAAGGAGAAGATAATGGTGTGGACCAAGCGTCGCTCGAGGAAGTTTCGCCTTCGCTCGAGGAAGTTTCGCCTTACCGGGAAGCAAACGACAGAAAAGCTAAGTTGCCAAAGTTTGAGCAATCAGTTTTAAATTTTTAAGTTATCTTCCTCGAACGACCGTGCTTTGTATGGAAAACCTGTGCGCGGAGGAACCAACTCGTAGCTAGTTGCGCCCTTATCTTGTTTGAGTCCGCTCAACAACTTAAGTGAGCTGCGACTAGTTGCGACAAGGTTTCTTGTCAGGAGCGGCACCGCCAGCAGGTTGCTGCGTTCCGCACTCAGCGCTCGCGGCTCGGGTGCCTGCTCCGACAAGTTCCCTGAAAGCGTAGGGTAAAACTTACAAAGGAAGGGATCAAGTAAAGGAAATAACATAGCAATTACTACCCAACATAGAGTTATATTACAAGATAGCTTGTCGCAGCTCTAATAAGATTGTTCTCATGACATGAACAGCAGCGACAAGAAAAAGAGAAAACAAGCGGCCTAACCGACGCGATCGCCCTCGACCCTCTTGATCCCGCTCACCTTGTCCACAATGGGTGCGACAAGGGCCTTGAGCGCCTCCAGATCAGCATCCGCCGGCAAGGTCCGGAGGACGTTGGTGAGGTTGAGGCCTGGGTTGCGGAAGGCCACCTTCATCAGCACCTTCTGAAGAGCTCCCGCGCAAATCCGGCGCGACTGGCCGGCCAACTGCTTTGGGATCTTCTCCGAGTCATTTGGGCGCCGTCGCAACGCCTTGAAGAACAAGCTGAGCTTGGCGCTGGGTTGGAGCTGCTCGTCGGAAGGATACCCAAGGTCCTCCATCCCCACCTGCGCCAACTCCCTGTCGATGGCGGCGGCAATGTTCACGAGACCCTCGGTCCAGTGCTCCACGTTATCCCTGAAGGCGTTCTGGGTGACGGCCGCGCTCGCCAGCAGAGCTTCGTCATCTTTGATCCTCTTCTCCAAGACCGCCGCCTGCTTCCTGGCGTCGTCCAGCGTCTTGGTCAGAGTGGTCAGCTTCAGCTCCAGATCCGCGTTGGAGTCCTTGACGGCGCTCAGCTCATGGCCCCTCTCGGCGAGACGACCCTGCAGCTCGCCAAGAGTGTAGGCGTCCTTCTCGCGCTCTCGCTTGAGCGCGGCAAGCTCCTCGCCACTCCTTGAGACCGGCCTCCGGCTGCGCCACCTTGCCGCGGCCTCCTTCTTGGCGACCTCGGCGGCCGCGGCAGCATCGCCGCCTCCTTGAGGTCCCGTAAGCGTCTGCTCGCGCTGTAAGATCCTCCTCGTGGCTGTCCAGATTGACTTTCCGCTGCACCAGCTCGCCCTCCTGCGCAGCAAGCTTCTCAGCGGCAAGCCGGTGTTGCTCCTCAATCTCAGCCTTCTCGAGGAGGAAGGCCTTCCGTTCATCGGCCCGGTGCTCCTGCTCCTCCGCCAAAGACCGGAGAGCTTCCTGGTGGAGGCCCCGGAGCTCCTCCGCGCGCTTCTCGATGTCCTCACCCGCCTTCGCGACAAGCGCCTCCCGGGAAGCCAACTTGGCTTGGCGGGCGCGGTAGAGTGACAGCAGCTGCTCCTCCTCAGGCTCGCCACTGCTGCTGCTCGGCGCGTCGACCAGCGTCAGCCTGGCAGAGGCGAGCAGCTCCTCGTCGAAAGTTTCGCCTTCGACCGGGCGCCACAGGCTCGGCCTTGAGGAAGTTTGATGAAAACGCCGTCGCCCGGCCTTCAAGTAAGCGCCCGGGCTGGGGCTCTCCGAACTGGCAGCTGCCGGCAGCAGCGGAGAGATCGGCGATCGGTCTTGACATCGATGCTCCTGCGGCCTCGGGGCGGCAGTCGATCGCCGGACCCCCCGCCAGCTCCTGCGGCGGCAGCCTTGGCGGCCTCTCCGCCGGCGGGTTCATCAGCGCCGGCTCTTTCTCCGGCGACCTCGGTCTCCATCGGCTCCGTGGCGGATGGACCTGACGACCGGGAGAAAGGTTAAGCAAATATTCAAAAAGAAGATCAGAAGAAGAAGGACCCAAGGGAAGTTTTCAAGCAAGAAGAGTACCTGTGCTAGGATCGACAGTTGCCCTTGCCGGAGAACTGTCCCTTGCCGGAGAAGTCTCTCTTGCCGGGGAATCCTCCCTTGGCGGAGTAGTTGAAGCAGACGGCTTGTCGGGAGCGGCTTCCGGGCCCTCTTTGGTGAGGCTGCTCTGCTCCTACACAAGTCAACAGTCAAATATTAGCAAAGAAGAAACACACAAGCGCGCCCAACAGTAGGAAGCAAACCAAGCACTTACGCTGGGGGCTGCGCTGGGGGCTGCTCTGGAGAGTGGTTGCCGGGCCCGGCGAGGTGGTCTCGGGCGCACCCCCTGCTGCCGTGGTGGGATCGTCCTCGATGACAATCACCGGGGCCTTGGCTCTCTTCGCGCTCTCACGGGCAGTCACGAAAAAGAATGGATTCGGAGCCAAGCAAATCAGATACAAGACAATACAGCAAGAATTGAAGAATTACAAGCAGCCAGGAATCTTACTCTTCTTCTTCCTCGTCGGAGCTGAGCACGGAGAGGTCGAAGTCCGGCCCACCCTCGGCGCGACGAGGCGGAGGAGAAGGGTCTCTTGGGCGCTTGGCGGGAGCAGAAGCGGTGGTCCGAGAGGTCCCGCTCCAGATTCTTTACTTGACGTGAGGTGCTCCCAGCGGCAAGTGCTTGCCAGCGGTGGAGCTCGTCCATGTGGCAGCCTTGGCCAGGTTGTCCCGTCTGCCGCCCCGCTACGTCCCCTGCCCTGTGGAGACGCCTTCTCGGTGGAGCTGGGGGCTCTGCTTGCGACGAGCTGCCGGAAGGTGCGAAGGTGGAGGAGTCGATCCACGTCGAATCGCCCGCGCCCTCGGCAGGCACGCTCGACGCGGCTTCAATACCGGCCAGCTCCTCCACGCCGGCAAGCTCTTCCTCATCGGCAAGCTCCCCACGCTCGACAAGGCTTGCCGCCTCTGCTGCCTCCGCCTCCTCCTCGGTGAAGCCAAACTCGCCTGCGGCAGCAGCTGCCGCCGCCTCCTCCACCCTGGTGGCGATGCGCTGCATCTCTTCCTCGGTGGTGTCGCGAGTGAGGCCATTCTGTTCATCGGAGCGGGCCGGCACCTCTACCAGACCGTCGAAGAACTCCCGCACGATAGCATCTGCAGGCTCTTGCCAAGTGGGGACGATTCCGTGCGAATCACACTGCAGATCATATAGCTTCCGGATGCGGTCGGCGCAGAATTGTGTGCAGCCGACGACAACCCTCGGCGGCTTGAATGTTTCCGGATCTGAGGATCCCGCGAACAGCTCCCGGAGCATCGCGTTCAGTTCGGGGCGGTGAAGTTGAAGTTGAGGCCCAGGCGCAGCCTCATGATATCCGCCGCGTTCTGAAACTCCTGTGCAGGGTCTCCTCCTCTCCTGCAAAGAAGCGTCTGGCGCGGCGAAGAAAATCTGCTCCAGCAAGCGCCTACGGTGAGCCGGCAAGCACGAGGCGTAAGATCCGGTGACAGCGATCTTCAGCCTATCGTCTTAGAGGCCACGCTGCTCCGATCATTGCAGCGTATTCATCGGGCTTGGCGCGAAGGCGGTGAAACGGCTGCGAGTCCTTCTCGACGATCCAAGACCAATCTGCCGCCACTCATCCCATTTGTCATGCGAGCTCTCCTCCAGATATGCCTCTTTCTTGCGGTCCCTCGAGATCCGGGCGATCCCGCTGGATGAGGGCTCTCCTCTCTCGACTCGAGGCATGAAGAAGTGGCGGAAAAGGCTACGTTGGGATGGACTCCGACAAAGTTTTCGCAAAGGTGTGCGAAAACGGCCATGGTCAAAACGGCGTTGGGGGTGAAGTCAAGGAGGCGGAGCCCGTAGGTGTTCATGATGTCGCAGAAGAATTCAGAGAAGAAGCGGGCAGAGCCCATGATGAAAGCAGTCTTTGAAGAAAGGGTACCCGTTCGGGGCCAGTTCGAAGCGGCGGCGGAGAACAACCGTGCGCGAATGCGCCGTGTCTCCGTCGACCGAAAAGGTAGTAGTTTCCCTCGGCTCCTTGGCGGCGAGCTGAGGCGAAAAAGACCGCCGCTCCTTCCGCGGCGCCCGCCAAACGCTGCGCCTCGGCCCGACTTCCACGACCTTCCCGGCTTTCCGGAGCCATGGCAGAGGCGGTGAGGAGATCGGCGGTGTTGGTGGTGACGGTGGCGGCGAGGGTGGAAGCCAGCGGCTCTCTTCGACTTCGGGGAAGAAGGGGAGCGGAGGTTTTGAGATTGGAGCAATAACTTGGCGAGGTGGGCGAACTGCCCTGTTTCCCTCGCTTATAAAGAGGGAGGCGGACGTTCGCTCTTCTGAATAAAGAAACCACCCACGATCCCTCCCACGATGCCGCATTCGGCGCGTGCCGTTCGGGAGAAGCGCGGTGGTTCTTGAGAGGTAGCGGCGTAACCCAAGCCCGCAGCGTGCCGTGCCTGTTTGGGCCTGGCCCAACAGCGCTTCCGGCACCGTGTGGTGTGCCCGAGCGAGGCTCTGTCGGTGTACAAGAGTAGGGTACCCTTGTATCCCGAACTTGCCGCGGGCGATTCTGGCGCCCAGCGGCAAGGCTTGCCGGGTGACCGCCAAGATCCTCTATGGTTCCTTTGGAGCCATTCAAGAACAAAGTATTCAAGTCAAGGAGACAAGGCCTCGGCAAGAGAAGCTTGCCGGTAAGGCAGACCAATACCCCGGCAAGAGGAGCTTGCCGGGAAGGCCAACCAAGGCATCCCAAGGAACTTCGCGGCCTTCCACGCGTCGGCAAGGCCCGATGGCGACAAGCTTCCGGGCGCGACAAGACCCGACAGCGGTAAGGCGCTTGCCGCGTAAGCAACCACTTCCGCCGTGCCAGCGCTCCAGCACATCCAACAACATGTCGCCTCAGGACCTTTCCAGGGCCTTGCGTGGCGAGAAAAGCTGCAGCCGAGGGTCTTAGCGGTGGTGTAGCCAGCGTGACAAGATAGCCATTGTGGCAAGCGGTGGCGTCCCTGACGGTCCCTTTTAGCACTGTTTGGGCGACGTAGATAGGCATTTAATGCCTTTGTCCCCTGCCGTCAGGGTTAGGTATGATACACTGTACAGGTAGCTGTACCAACCGCAAGTCCTTTTCCATTTTTGCCCTTGCCCACGTTGCCACCTGTCGGTGACCCCTTGAGCATATAAAAGGAGGCCCATGCGCAACGTAGAGAGGGGGAGAGCCATTAGAGAGGGAGCCATTCGAAAGGGTTCGAAGCTTTCGAAGCACTCACGCTCGGTCTCGTTAGCAGCTAGGGTGAATCATAGCACTCTGTGCTCCCGAGCAAGAACTAAATACAATCAGACAAGCAGCAGTAGGAGTGTTATCTCTCTGGAGAGCTCCGAAGCTGGGTAAAATCGCTCGTGTGTTTCGTCTCGATCTGCTCTTTGTGCAACCTCCGCCCCCTGCCGAACCAAAAGGGGCTCCGGTCCCATAGGTGTCCGTGGTGGGTCAGATTTCCCCCGACATCTGCATGTGCTTGCTGCTCATACTTGCAATTAATATGAGAGAGGAACTATATCTCCACCTCTCTATGTTTCCAATATGATAACATTGCAAGAAACTAATTATACTATGCATTGGCCTTTACTTGGTGTGCATGAATTGTTCTTTTATGACATGTAGATGCATAGTAAGAGAGTTAGACTTCATTGTTGCATGACATATGTTACTTTGTGCTCACTACTAAATTACAAATCATTGTTGATTAAAATTGGCTTTGATATACCTTGGGATCCGGGTGGATTCATTAATTGAGCACTATATGCCTAGCTTAATGGCTTTAAAGAAAGCGCTGCCAGGGAGACAACCCGGAAGTTTTAGAGAGTCATTTATTTCGGTTGAGTGCTTTTATATAGTTTAAAAACAAAAAATAAAGAGGGGAACCCAAATTTTTTCAAAAAGGAAAGTGAAAGTGAGAGAGACAAGCATTGTTGAAGTGGGAGCTAGCCTTGAACTTGTTCATGCTCACGGAAACTTTGTGAATCTTAATTACAGAAACTTTTCAACAAAAATAGTTATCCCCTTGTACAATTCCTTTGTATTATAAAAATAATGTGCCAAGGTGTGCCTTTAGGATGTTTACAATGCTTGTTGGTTTGTACGGTGCAGGACAGAAACTTTGACTGTAGTGCGCGATTTTACATTTTTTACTGGAACGTGAAATGGTTCTGATTATTTCTGCAATGTCTTGCTGTACAAATTGTTTATTTTTCCTAATTTTGGTAGAACTTTTGGGGTACCAGAAATATGGTGAATGTTCAGATTGCTACAGACTATTCTGTTTTTGACAGATTCTGTTTTTGATGCATAGTTTGCTTGTTTTGATGAAACTATCAATTTCTATCAGTGGATTAAGCCATGCAAAAGCTGTATTACAGTAGACAAAATGCAAAAACAAAATATGAATTGGTTTGTAACAGTACTTAAAGTAGTGATTTGCTTTATTATACTAACGGATCTTACCGAGTTTTCTGTTGAAGTTTTGTGTGGATGAAGTGTTTGATCGAGAAGGTCTCGATATGAGTAAAAGGAGGAGAGGCAAGAGCTCAAGCTTGGGGATGCCCAAGGCACCCCAAGTAAATATTCAAGGATACACAAGCGTCTAAGCTTGGGGATGCCCCGGAATGCATCCCCTCTTTCTTCAACAAGTATCGGTATGTTTTCGTATTCGTTTCGTTCATGCGATATGTGCAAGTCTTGGAGCGTCTTTTGCATTTAGTTTTCACTTTTATTTTATGCACCATGCTGGTACGAGATTGTCCATGGTTGATTTATAGAATTCTCATTGCACCTCACTTAAATCTTTTGAGTATGGCTTTATAGAATGCTTCATGTGCTTCACTTATATCATTTGAAGTTTGGATTGCCTGTTTCTCTTCACATAGAAAACCGCCATTTGTAGAAGGCTCTTTTGCTTCACTTATATTTGTTAGAGCATGGGCATATCTTTTATAGAAAGAATTAAAATCTCTTGCTTCACTTATATCTATTTAGAGAGATGACAGGAATTTGTCATTCACATGGTTAGTCATAAAATGCTACATAACTTGTAGTTCACTGAAAATGATATGTTTGATTCCTTGCAATAGTTTTCCGATATAGAGATGATAATATGTGGGAGGTACTAGTAGATGGTTGTGTTTAGTAATGATATTGGTGTTGAGGTTTGTGATTCCCGAAGCATGCATGTATGGTCTACTACTATGTAACCAAATTGGTGTGCATTGTATTTTGATTATTTATCTTTGCGTGAAGGTCGGGGGCGCGCGATGGTTAACTCCTACCAACCTGCCCCCTAGGAGCATGCGTGTAGTACTTTGTTTCAATGGCTAATAAATTTTTGCATGATCGTAAGAAAGCTACCATGATGTTTTCATGGCTTGTCCGTTTTTTGATGTCGTTGCTATGCTAGATCATTGCACATCCCGGTACACTGCCGGAAGCATTCATATAGAGTCATATATTTGTTCTAGATATCGAGTTGTAATACCGAGTTGTAAGTAAATAAAGTGTGATGATCATCATTATAGAGCATTGACCCATAAAAAAGAGAGGCCAAAGAAGCCTAAATAAAAAAAGGGGGCCAAAGAAGCCTGCCAAAAAGAAAAAAAGAAAGAAAAAAGAAAGGGGCAATGTTACTATCCTTTTACCACACTTGTGCTTCATCATAGCACCATGTTCTTCATATAGAGAGTCTCTTGAGTTATCACTTTCATATACTAGTGGCAATTTTCATTATAGAACTTGGCTTGTATATTCCAATGACGGGCTTCCTCAAATGCCCGAGGTCTTCGTGAGCAAGCAAGTTGGATGCACACCCACTGTAGCGACCAGACCTCAAACAGTCTGATCTCTGTGCATCAGTGTCATCCCTGGATCGGTAATGCTGACACGCACAGTACTTGAAGGATTTATAACAGAGTAGCAATCACACACTTATTACATCGAGTGTCTCAAATGAGAACTTAATACAATAATATGGCTTAAGGCCATCTAAGAACGATAATAGCGGAAGGCTTGGAAGATAAAGTGAGTCCATCAACTCCAACGCCATAGCTGAGTGAAAGATCACGACCTAAGGCACCTTACTCGTCTTCTGAAAAGTCTACAACATGAACGTTGCAGCCTGGAAACAGGTCAGCACATGGAATATGCTGGTAAAGTAACACATAGAGAGTAATGAACAGATAAATGCTATCACTAAATGCAATATGGCTGGTGGTAAGCTCTGTGGTTACAGTTTTGCATAAAGCCAATTTTTCCCTACAACAAAGGAATAAACTTTATTTAACTATCACGGTGGTTGTTAAACATTGAGAAGGTAAACCCCCTCTCAATCCCAATTCAGCATCATCATTAAACCCAATCAGTATTATTAAGTAACATGATGAGTTCCATATGATAATCCAAGAACTAGACACTCAAGATGTCCTTAACCGGGGACACGGCTAACCATGATTAGTTTGTACACTCTGTAGAGGTTTGCGCACTTTTCCCCACAAGACTCGATCTCCTCCGTTGAATTTCTCGCACTACATGATGTTTGAGAAACGGATGACCGAGACATAGTCTTTCAGAAGCGTTAGCACCTTACGATGGGTAGACAGTTACACCTGCTTTCCCCTACATCTGCTAGTCTACCACTGTAAGAGTTCACACGACTTAATCAACTATGCTAGAGCCCATAATAGCTTGTGGCTGCACATAGAAGTTTCTAGCATGAATAATCTTACGATCCCTTTGAGCCTGGGTGGCGGTCCATAGGATAATCACACGGTAAATCCCGGGATATCCAAAAATACAGGCAACACTGGGTTCCTCAGGTGCCCCAATCCACCCAGATGTGTATTAAAGTTGCCACCTTAAGTTAACCATTAATTAGCAATCTCACATCTGTCATGGATACACTCACCCAATCCACGTCTACTAGCATAGCATAGCAATATAAGCAGTACGTAGAAGTAACTCCCAAAGGTTTGATAAATAAACAGGTGAATAGGTACTACCTCATCTACTTCCCCAAAACCCACATATTAATTAGATCCTAATCATGCAATGTGTGAGGATTGATCTAATGCAATAAAACTGGGCAGTGCCTAGGAGGCGCGACTAGGCGCTAGGCAATGGCCAAATGCCTCGCCTAGGGCATAAGTGGAGGTCTAGGCAGGGAAACCAAGGAATTGCCTATGCAAGCAAGAAATCATGCCACATATTGCACTAATATACATAACGCGTTATATTCCAATGGTAGTAGACGGTAATTAACTTATTTATACGGCCTAAACCAGTATCAACACCCATATAATAATCACAAATACACTATCAGTAAAAACTATATAATCGCCTAGGCCACGCCTAGGGCGCTTAGGCACCGCCTAGGCACTAGGCGAAGGCCAACTGCCTCGCTTACGCCTACCGCTTTTTCCATCCTTGGTAAAGAGGTATGATCAAAGTGTTACCTTGCCTTGCTGATGATCCGTGAAACCCAGAGACTCGTAGTAGCACGCTTGGCGCTCCGGGTACTCTATCGCAAACAAACAAGCATACAACAAGCAATCAATCGAAGCACGGGTAAAGCTCAAATAAGAGATCTAACCAGAAAGTTCAACTTAAGAACTCCAGTTTGCAAAAAGAATCAAATCAAACGAAACAACGAAACTCAAACTCCGAAAGAAACAAGATCGGATTACTAATCTGGACTTAAGTCAAATTTTACAGTACCAAAATCTTGTTCAAGTTGTCTAAACAGAAAGAGGGCTTCGAGACAAAACTCTAGGCGCTTGAATCGCCTGATTCAAATAAACGAGCGAAAAGATAAACTAAATCTAAGATTCGGGCTGAAATCGCGATCGAAAATAATTATGGAAAAACTTTGGAAAATGAAAACTGACGAACAGGCTAACGAACGAACGTTCGCTATCTGTGGCTGACGAGTGAACAGCGTTCATTAAAATGAACGGACGAGCAGACTCTCACTCACTAAATAAACCAGAAAAACCGACCGATCTAATATAAAAAAACTAGGTTTTCTAAAAAAACGAAGGCGGCGGCGGCGGCTTCGGTTACCTCCGGCGGTCAGCTGCGGGTGGCGGGGAGGCTCGGGTATCGGCGGGCGGCAGAGCTAGTAGCAGGTGGCGGAGGCAGCGGTGTGCGGTGGCGGGGAGCGGCTCGGGCGGCGGGGCTGGCTCGCGGCAGCGGCGGCTGGTGGTGGTGGTGGTGAGAGGCGACGGTGGGGTGGGGTATATAAAGGGGGACGGGAGGCGTCCGACTTGGGGGAGGGGGCACACCAGGCGTGGCGGCGGTGGCGGCTTGGACTGCAGTGGTCCGAGTCGGCTAGCCCACCTTCGTGGAAAGGCCTTGGCAGTCAAAGTGGGCAGTGGGCCTTCGACCCAGTTCGGTCAGCGGGGAAAGTTTTTTTTTAAACAATTCCGCCGAAACTTAAATAAATCCAAGAAAAATCTAAAATGCCAAAACAAATTTTCACCGTCTAAATAAAATGTTTAGAACAAGATGAACATTTTCTTGGCCCTAAAATGCAATTTTGAAAACGTGCAATTTTTCTAATTCAAATAAAATTGCAATAAAAACCAAATAAAAAACGAAATTGATTTTAATATGTTTCCTCTAATATTTCATTTATTTTGGAGATGTCATTTTATCTCCTCTCATATATTTTTATTTTAGAAATATTAGGAAAGAAAAATAATCAAAACCAATTGATCCTCTTTTCAAAATTTGAGAAAACTCAAATATGAAAATAATGAAATCCCCAAGTCTCTCCGTGGGTCCTTGAGTTGCGTAGATTTTCTAGGATCAAGCCAAAAGCAATAAAAATGTGATATGGAATGATGATCTGATGTATAACATTCCAAATTGAAAATTTGGGATGTTACACACCTACCCCCCTTAAGATGAATCTCGCCCTCGAGATTCGGGTTGGCTAGAAAATAGTTGAGGGTGGTCCTTCCGTAGGTCTTCTTCTTGCTCCTAGGTTGTTTCCTCCTCGGTATGGTGGCTCCACTGAACTTTGCAGAATTTGATAACTTTGCTGCACGTGACTCGGCTGGCCAACTCGAGGATCTTGACTGGTTTCTCCTCATAGGTCAAATCGCTATCCAACTGAATCGCCTCAAGTGGCACTGTATCTCTTAGAGGAATATCGGCCATCTCTGCGTGGCACTTCTTCAACTAAGAAACATGCAACACGTCATGAACTCCTGACAATCCTTTGGGCAACTCCAACTTGTAAGCAACTTCTCCCATACATTCCAAAACGTTTAACTCCTCAAAGTGGGGACACACGAAGATAAACTCTGTCTCCGACTTTGTAAACTATCTCCTTGCGTTTTGAATCTGCATTGCTCTTCTGCCTGGACTGGGCTACCTTGAGTCTATCATGGATCAACTTAACCTTCTCTTCAGACTCTTTCATTAAATCTAGTCCAAACAACTGGCGGTCTCCAACTTCATCCCACAGCAACGGGTTCCTGCACCTTCTTCCGTACAAGGCTTTGAAAGGGGCCATTTTCAAACTAGCTTGATAGCTATTGTTGTAAGAGAACTTTGCATATGGAAGATTATCGTCCCAACTAGACCCATAGTCTAGCGCACAAGCTCTCAATATTTCTTCCAGAATCTGATTTACGCTCTCATTCTGTCCATCGGTCTGTGGATGAAAAGTAGTACTGAACTCTAGACTGGTTCCCAAAGTTTCATGCAACTGATTCCAAAACTTTGAGTTAAATTGGTTTCCTCTATCTGATACAATGGTCCTCGGAACTCCATGCAAACAAACGATCCTAGTCATATAAATCTTTGCCAACTTAGCACTGGTGTAAGTGGTCTTCAGTGGGATGAAATGAGCTACCTTCGTCAAACGATCGAGTACAACCCATATCGAGTCATAGCCTGAACGAGTCCTGGGAAATCCCGTGATAAAGTCCATGCCTAGCTTATCCCACTTCCATTCAGGTATCAGCAATGGCTGCAACAATCCTGCTGGCTTCTGATGCTGTGCCTTCGCTCTCTGACAAACATCACAAACTGCTACGTACTCAGCAATATCTTTCTTCATTCCGGTCCACCAGAAACTATCCTTCAAATCCAAATACATCTTGGTGTTTCCTGGGTGAATCTAGTATGGTGAATTATGGGCCTACTGCAGTATCAACTTCCTGATCTCTGGATCATTGGGCACATAAACGCGGTCCTCAAACCATAGGGTATCGTGTTCGTCCTCACGGAATCCCTTAGATTTTCCTTTATTCATTCTTTCCTTAATCTCGGCAATCTCCTTGTCTGTCTTCTGAGCTTCTCTGATCTTAGTCATCAAAGTAGACTGAACTTCCAACGCTGCTACATAGCCTCTCGGAACTATTTCCAAACATAGCTCACGAAGATCTTCTGCTAACTCCTTGGGTAACTCTCCGGTTATGAGTGTATTGACATGGCTCTTGCGACTCAATGCATCGGCTACGACGTTAGCCTTTCTGGAGTGATAATGTAGCTTCATATCATAATTCTTGATGAGTTCCAACCATCTCCTTTGCCCAAGATTAAGCTCCTTCTGTGTGAAGATATAGTTCAAACTCTTGTGATCTGTGTACACCTCACAGTGGTTTCCAATAAGAAAATGTCTCCACGTCTTCAACGCATGCACTACGGCTGCTAACTCCGAATCATGTGTAGCATAATTTAGCTCATGTGGTTTAAGCTGTCGTGAGGCATATGATACAACTCTTCCATCTTGCATAAGTACTGCTCCAAGTCCTCGACGAGAAGCGTCGCAATACACCTGGTAATCCTTGCGTTGATCTGGAAGAATCAACACTGGAGCTGTAACCAAGCGTTTCTTCAACTCCTGAAAACTGGCCTCACATTCCTCAGTCAAATTGAATTTGGTATCTTTGTTCAACAACTCCGTCATGGGCTTTGCAATCTTGGAGAAATTCTCAATGAACCTCCTGTAGTATCCTGCGAGTCCCAGAAAACTCCGGATATCTCCATCTGTCGTGGGTGCTTCCCAATTTGTCACAGTGACAACCTTGGTGGGGTCTACGGCTATGCCTTCTCCGGATATTACGTGTCCGAGGAATCCAACTTCCTTCAGCCAAAATTCACACTTGCTGAACTTGGCATATAATTGATGTTCTTTGAGCTTCCCAAGTACCGAACGCAAATGTTCTTTATGCTCCTCTTCATTCTTTGAGTAGACTAATATGTCATCAATGAACACCACGACGAACTTATCCAAAAACTCCATAAATACTTTGTTCATCATGTTCATGAAATAGGCAGGCGTGTTAGTCAAACCAAATGACATAACGGTATACTCATATAGCCCGTACCTTGTGGTAAAAGTTGTCTTACGTATATTCTGCTCTCGAATCTTCAGTTGGTGGTATCCTGATGGAAGATCGATCTTGGAAAATACTTTAGCTCCTTGCAATTGGTCAAACAGATCATTGATCATCGGCAGTGGGTACTTGTTCTCGATTGTTACTTCATTCAATCCACGATAATCAACAACCATCCTCAACGATCCATCCTTCTTCTCCACTAGAAGCACTGGTGATCCCCAAGGCGACGAACTTGGGCAAATATAGCCTTTATCGAGTAACTCCTTAATCTGCTTCTTAATCTCCTCCAAATCCTTTGCGGACATCCTATACAATCTCTTAGATATTGGCCCTGTGCCTGGCAAAAGCTCAATCAAAAACTCAATGTCTCGATCCGGTGGCATGCCTGGCAACTCCTCTGGAATACATCAGGAAAATCCTTCACCATTGGTACTTCCTCCTGTACAACTCCTGATAAGGAATTCACTTGAGTCCTCTTCGGCGCATGCCGTGATACATACTTAATCCTTCTTCCTTCTAGGGTGGTGAGCAAAATCGTCTTACTGGCGCAAACTATGTTTCCTCCATACATCGATAGCCAATCCATACCCAGAATCACATCTAAACCTTGCGACTCCAAAATTATCAGATCTGAGGGAAAAACATGCCTACCTATGGTCAATGGCATCTGAAAACATTCTTCGCTTGCCATATACTCTGCTCCTGGCAGGCTTACTAACATGGGTGTTCTAAGAACCTTGGTGGGCAATTTATACTTATCCACGAATTCCCTTGATATGTATGAACGCGATGCACCAGTATCAAAAGAACGATTGCAGTAATTGACTTAACCAAAAACTTATCTATTACTGCATCCGGCTGTGCTTCAACCTCCTCCACGCTAACGTGGTTCACTTGTCCCCTATTGAAAGGGTTGGGCTTCTTCCCATAGCTTCCATTGCCATTTCCTTTCTTAGCTTCAGGACATTCATTGGCAAAATGTCCAGTCTTCCCGCACTTGTAGCAAGTAATGTGACTTAGATCCTTCTTAGCGGCCGTTGCTGGATTGGAACAGTTCTGACCGTTGCTTCCACCATTACCATTCCCATTCTTGGGGCCACTATGGTTGTGCGGAATCCCTCCATTGTGGTTGTTACCTCCATGGTTATGCGGAAGGTGTCCTCCCGAGTTCGGGGTAAAACGGGGTTTCTGCTAGGCTCCTGAATTGTACTTCCCTCCATACTTCCTCTTGCGGCTGTCTATCTGTTGCTGCTTCCCTTCAATCATGAGTGCTCTATCTACCAACTCTTGTTGAAGTATGCCACCATCAACTGCATGCTCAGCTCATCATTCAGTCCTTTCAGAAACTTCTCCTGCTTAGCGGCATCCGTAGCAACGTCATTAGGGGCATAACATGCTAGCTTACTAAAGTAATCCACGTACTGGCCAACTGTACGTCCTCCTTGGCGCAAGCTGCAAAACTCGCGCTTCTTCATGGCCAAGGCTCCAGCTGAAACATGGGTAGTATGAAACGCCTGCTGAAACTGATCCCATGTGACAGTGTTTATGGGGTAAGTGGTTGTGAAATTCTCCCACCATGATGCTGCGGGTCCATCAAGCCTGTGTGCGGCAAAGCGCACTCTTTCCGCATCCGTGCATCCTGCAGTGGTCAACTCCCTTCCAATCTTGCGGAGCCAATCATCTGCAACAATCGGCTCGATGCTACTGGAAAACACCGGCGGATTTAGCCTAAGGAAACGGGCTAAGTGATCAACAGGTGGTGGTGGTGGTGGGTTGTTGTTGTTATTCCCCTGGTTCTGATTCTGGACTAGCAATTGCGTCAATGCATTATGCTGCTGGATTAACTGAGTGAGCTCCGGTGGGAAAGCAAATCCATTGTCGCGTCTCGGAGGCATCTGATGGGTTTTAGAAAAGATGAGAAAAAAGAATAGAATGAGGTCTAGAGGGAAAACACTACCCATATGCTCATGAGACAAACGCAATCAATTTCACTTCAATAAATTCATACAAGGGCATACAATCGGTCTAACTATCGTTACAAAGTGCTCGGACTATTCTATATACATGGGGGAATACTACTACTGATATGGTGGTCAACTAGAAAAATTGATCGGTGGAAGACTCCATGATATCTGCTCCAGCTTGATCAACATAGTCATCCTCGCTATCGTCGGGGTCCGAGTCGGTGTCGCCGATGATGATGTAGTTCTCCGGACAAGTGGAATCATCGTCTTCTCCTCCTGGCGTGGGGTCTCCCATGAAAACTCCGATCTTCTTTACCAGGTCGTCATTCTTCTCCAATAGTGTTAGTATCTCCTCCTCATATCCATCGCGCGTAGTCTTGAATTCTTCTTCCAGCTCCGTGATCCTGGTCATTGCCTTCTTCAGGTCTATTATGTCTGTGCACATCTGGTTCTCCTGGCAACGAATGTGTTGGTTTAACTCCTGGATAAAAGCTGCAATGGATATATCCTTCCTGGTGCTGATCATCTCCCATTGCTCATCTCGGCGCCCACAAATCTGGTAGATCGTATCCTTGAGATCCTTGTGGTAAACTTCTCCAATGCGTCCCATGGCGATGTGGGCTGCCATGCTCTTTCCTAGACTCCAGGTTGGTGCATCAAAGGAAAACTCTATGGGTTCAGTAACTGGCATGAACGTCCTTCCTGGAACTTGAACTTGAATCATCCAATGCTCCTCTTCTGGTAAAGTGGCGATGTAGGTCCCCGTGAAGCTTGGTATTCCTATGCTTAGGTACTTAGTGACTTCCTTCAACTGTCGTCCAAAGGGTGTATCTTCATCCGGTTGCGTGAACTTGTTCCTTGCATCTGCCATCCTATAGAGTAGAAAAGGGAGAGGAGTCAGAAATGAGAAGAGAGTAGTGATCTAGGGCTTTAGCTTGGTGGTCGTGTCCTACAGTTAGTGTGTGCTCTGATACCATCTTGTAGCGACCAGACCTCAAACAGTCTGATCTCTGTGCATCAGTGTCATCCCTAGATCAGTAATGCTGACACGCACAGTACTTGAAGGATTTATAACAGAGTAGCAATCACACACTTATTACATCGAATGTCTCAAAAGAGAACTTAATACAATAATATGGCTTAAGGCCATCTGAGGGAGTCCTGGATTAGGGGGTGTCCGGATGGACGGACTATGACCTTTGGCCGGACTCCGGGACTATGAAGATACAAGATTGAAGACTTTGTCCCGTGTCCGGATAGGACTTTCCTTGGCGTGGAAGGCAAGCTTGGCGATACGATATGTAGATCTCATCCCATTGTAACCGACTCTGTGTAACCCTAGCCCCCTCCGGTGTCTATATAAACCGGAGGGTTTTTAGCCCGTAGGACGAACAACAATCATACCATAGGCTAGCTTCTAGGGTTTAGCCTCTCTGATCTCGTGGTAGATCTACTCTTGTACCACCCATATCATCAATATTAATCAAGCAGGAGTAGGGTTTTACCTCCATCGAGAGGCCCGAACCTGGGTAAAAACATCGTGTCCCTAGTCTCCTGTTACCATCCGCCTAGACGCATACGATTCGGGACCCCCTACCCGAGATCCGCCGGGTTTTGACACCGACATTGGTGCTTTCATTGAGAGTTCCTCTGTGTCGTCACCTTTAGGCACGATCGCTACTTCGATCATCAACCACGACGCGGTCCAGGGTGAGACTTTTCTCCCCGGAATGATCTTCGTATTCGGCGGCTTTGCATTGCGGGCCAATTCACTTGGCCATCTGGAGCAGATCAAAAGCTACGCCCCTAACCATCAGGTAAGATTTGGAAGTTTAAACTACACGGCTGACATCCGCGGAGACTTGGTCTTCGACGGATTCGAGCCACAGCCGAGCACGCCGCACTGTCACGATGGGCATGATCTAGCTCTGCTGCCGGACAGTGCCCAAAGCGCCACTTAGGTGTCCGCTCCGACCCTTAGCTCGGAGCCGACTGCGCCGGTCGAGGACGGGTGGCTAGACGCCGCCTCGGGGGCTGCAATCTTTACGGCGATCGAGCCGAACACCAATCTTGTCCTTCGCGGAGCTCGTGGCTCCAAGATGCCGGACTCCTTTCCGGACTCCGAATATTCCGCACCCCTCCCGATCGAACCCAATTGGGCTCCGATCATGGAGTTCACCGCCGCGGACATCTTTCAACACTCGCCCTTTGGCGACACCCTGAATTCACTAAAGTCTCTCTCTTTGTCAGGAGAGCCCTGGCCGGACTATGGTCAGCAAGGTTGGGATGCGGACGACGAAGAAATTTGAAACCCACCCACCACGCACTTCGTAGCCACTGTCGACGATTTAACCGACATGCTCAACTTCGACTCCGAAGACATCGACAGTATGGATGCCGATGAAGGAGATAACCAAGAACTAGCGCCTATAGGGCACTGGAAAGCCACCTCGTCATACGACATATACATGGTGGACACCCCAAAAGAAGGGGATGGCGATGGAACAACGGAGGATGACCCCTCCAAGAAACAGCCTAAGCGCCGGCGTCAGTGGCGCCGCTCTAATCCCGCCAAAGCAAAAACGGCGATTCCGGCACCGGAGACAATAACACCCCGGACAGTGCCGAAGACAACCCCCTCCAGCAGGATTCAGCACAGGAGGATGGGGAAGCCAGCCCTCATGAGAGAGCGGCAGACAGACAGGTCGAGGACGACAATTATATGCCTCCCTCCGAAGACGAGGCAAGCCTCGACGACGACAAATTTGTCATGCCTGAGGATCCCGTCGAACAAGAGCGTTTCAAACGCAGGCTTATGGCCACGGCAAGCAGCCTCAAGAAAAAACAGCAGCAGCTTAGAGCTGACCAAGATTTGCTAGCCGACAGATGGACTAAAGTCCTGGCGGCCGAGGAGTACAAACTCAAACGCCCCTCCAAGAGCTACCCAAAGCGCAGGCTGCTACCCCAATTAGAGGAGGAAGCAACTAAACCTACATCACCGGCGTATGACGCGGGCCGATCGCCACCTTGTGGTCATGACAGAGGCCTCTCGGCCATCCATTCAAGCCGCACCCCGGCGCCGCTCAAAAAGTACCAAGGCACGGGGAAACACGCCAGACCTGCAAGACATATTGGAGGACAAGGCCAGGCAAACAAGATCGATCTACGGATCGCGTGGCGCCCCACGACACGTGACGATAACCGTCACGCCGGATATGGCAAATACGGCTAGACCGAACAGGGCAGGCAAAGCTCATTTGAGCTACGTCGTGATATAGCCTAGTACAGAGGCGCCGCACACCCACTATGCTTCACAGATGAAGTAATGGATCATCAAATCCCCGAAGGGTTTAAACCCGTAAACATCGAATCATACGATGGCACAACAGATCCTGCGGTATGGATCGAGGATTATCTCCTTCATATCCACATGGCCTGTGGTGATGATCTACACGCCATGAAATACCTCCCACTCAAGCTTAAAGGACCAGCTCGGCATTGGCTTAACAGCTTGCAAGCAGAGTCAATTGGTTGCTGGGAGGACCTGGAATCCTCATTCCTTGACAACTTCCAGGGCGTTTATGTGCGACCACCAGACGCCGATGACATAAGCCACATAATTCAGCAGCCAGAGAAATCGGCCAGACAATTCTGGACACGGTTCCTAACCAACAAAAATCAAATAGTTGACTGTCCAGATGCAGAGGCCCTCGCAGCCTTCAAACATAACATCCGTGATGAATGGCTTGCCCGGCACCTTGGACAGGAAAAGCCGAAATCCATGGCAGCCCTCACAACACTCATGACCCGCTTTTGCACGGGAGAAGACAGCTGGCTAGCTCGTAGTAATAACATGACCAAGAGCCCTGGTAATTCAGATACCAAGGACAACAATGGCAGGTCGCGTCTACAAGCACAAAGCGCCGTGATTAACGGGCGACAATATCGAGGATACTGGCGGTTAAAGCCGGATTCAGAGGCTCTAAACCCGGTCAGCGGAAGAAGCCATTCAAAAGAAATCCTCCGGGCCCGTCCAGTTTAGACCGGATACTCGATTGCTCGTGCCAGATACACGGCACCCCCGAACAACCAGCCAATCACACCAACAGGGATTGTTGGGTGTTCAAACAGGCAAGAAAGTTAAGTGCCGAAAACAGAGACAAGGGGCTGCATAGCGATGACGAGGAGGAGCCCGGCCGCCCGAACAACAGAGGACGGAAGGGCTTCCCCCACAAGTGCGGGCGGTGAACATGATATACGCAACCCACATCCCCAAAAGGAGCAGGCGTGCGCTCGAGGGGCGTATATGCGTTGGAGCCGCCGCCCCAAAGTTCAACCCATGGTCCTCCTGCCCGATCACTTTTGATCGAAGGGACCACCCCACTAGCATTCGTCACGGCGGATTCGCCGCATTGGTCCTAGACCCAATCATTGACGGATTTCAGCACACTAGAGTCCTCATGGACGGTGGCAGCAGCCTGAACCTGCTTTACCAGGATACAGTGCGGAAAATGGGCATAGATCCCTCAAGGATTAAACCCACAAAGACGACCTTTAAAGGCGTCATACCAGGTGTAGAGGCCAGCTGTACAGGCTCAGTTACACTCGAAGTGGTCTTCGGATCCCCGGATAATTTCCGAAGCGAGGAGTTAATCTTCGACATAGTCCCGTTCATGATGGCTATCACGCCTGCTTTCGGACGAACCGCATTTGCAAAGTTCAATGCGGTGCCGCACTATGCATATCTCAAGCTCAAGATGCCAGGCCCTCGCAGAGTCATTACGGTCAATGGAAACACCGAACGCTCTCTCCGAACAGAGGAGCACATGGCGGCCCTCGCGACGGAAGTACAAAGTAGCCTCTCAAGGCAATTCTCAAGTCCGGCTGTTAAGCGTCCGGACACCGTCAAGTGCGCCCGGAGTAACCTACAACAAGACCGTCTGGCATGTTCCGAGCAAGCATAGTAGTGCGGCCCCAGCCCCAAATTTCTCGCGAGATTGGCGTAAACCGATTACCACGTGTACATAATTACGCTCTGGAAATACCATGGGCATAAGGGGAGGGGCACAACCACGGCATGCCCAGAATGCGGCTCAACCGCACTAGGGGCTCCCAATTTTGTCATTTCTCTTTTCTTACTTTCAGGACATCACTCTTAGGAAGGCCTGTCCGTGATGCATTCGCCCGAACACACGATGCAACAGCGAGGAGATAGCAAGCCACGTCGAAAGTCCGGTGGTCTCTATAACGAGCTAAATACCTATCTTACTTAAAGTTTCGCAGCTTGCCCCTGGAGGGGGACAGGTCAAATAATCCCATCTCTTGCTTATCGCACTATTTGTATCATTCTGCTTTCATAGCAGCCCTTTAATAAACAATACATAGCTCTTGTCTATTATTGCATTCATTTTTCATGTAAATATGTTCAGTCATGACATTATGCAACCGTACACTTTGGTACGGCCAATACACTAGGGGCTTAATTTCCCCAAAATACGGTGTGAGAAGACCGAACACTCTCATGAGTGCGGCACCCCGAACTTATAGCACTATATGCATCGGCTCCGAATCATGTCTTGGGTCAATAGTTGGGTTTGCCCGGCTCCCATGTTTTGGTACCTTACGTTCCATTATATCGGCTAAGGTAGCTGGGAGAACTACTGCGTTTGTGCCCCAGTTAAGCTGGGTTAACACCTCAGTAGAGAAAGCTAAAACTGACCGTCATGATAGGGCGAGAGACCGGTCGCTGTTCGAGAGGTTTTTCAAGTCCCTAAAGACTTATGCCGCTTCGAGCGAGGAGCTGGATTTATCCGGCCTAGGCGTGGATAGCGCCCCGAACTCGGTCTTCCGAATACTAGGGGCTTCGCCAAAATTTAAAATTATAGAATTATATGGCTAAGTGAGAGTGATAAAGCATTATAAGTCTGATTGCCTTGTTCGTTGTGCTGAGCGCCTCCCTCAAAGGACCCAAGAATGGGAACAAGAGCGCTCAGGTTTATCCCGATCACCCCAGCACTCATGGCATGGGGGCATAAGCCGACGACTTGCATCTCTCAGATTTAATAAACGGCCGCACAGAAGGTAATATTTTAAATTCAAAAAGCGTTGCTTAGCGCATATGAACAAGTTTCAGCGCACAGGGCAAAGATAAGCGAGTTTACTCAAAAATTAAATCCTTGGAACATTCGTTAGCCACAAGGCGGGCACCCTACAGGACGCCCTCATAATACATCTCGGTCCTGCGATGCTCCTTCCCCTCCGGTGGCCCATCCTTCACCAGCTTCTTAGCATCCAGCTTGCCCCAACAAGACTTTGGCATCGGGTAATTCTACGGCGCCTTCGATGTGCATAATGGAGCGCTTTGATGACTTCAAGCCATGGACAAAGGCCCACCACCATTACCAGCCCAAAGTAGCTCCCAGGCATGGCCTCCCCAGGCCACAACCGGCCTATAAGGCCCTTCATGGCCTGTTCGGCTGGCTTATGGAGCTCGACCAGCTGCTTCAGCTGGTCGCTCAGGGGCACTGGGTGTCAAGCCTCAGCATACTGGGACCAGAACACCTTCTCCGTCGAGCTCCCTTCTTCAGCTCGGTAGAATGCCTTACCCGCCGTAAGTAACACGTAATTCACTTTCACATGCTTGCTTTGCATAAAGAATGCCTTACCCGCCGCAATCTTTTTCATCGCCTCAATTTCTTGGAGGGCTTTTTGGGCTTCGGCCTTGGCCGATTTGGCGCATTCAAGTGCCGAGGCAATCTCGGACTCTTGAGTCTTCGAGTCAAGCTCTAAACTCTCATGTTTTTTCACAAGAGCATTGAGCTCTTACCGCACCTCCGCCTCCTGCGCCTCTTGTTTCTCTCGCTCGGTGCGCTCCACGGCCGCATTGTCTTCGGCCTTGGAAAGCGCTTCCTTTAGGGTCGCCACCTCGGTTGTGGCCCCTGTAACATTCACGTTGGTCCTGTCATTATTTGCGACCATGTATTTTTATATACTTACATAATGTACTACCTACTTTCCTTGTCCTCGAGCTGCTTCTTGGCACGGCCGAGCTCGTTCTCGGACCGCTCGAGGCTTTGTTTCAATGCATCGACCTCCGCAGTCAGTGTGGCAGAGGTCAGCAGCGCAGCCTGCATTCCCATAGTGACATATTGATGTTAGACTCCTGCGTATATCTTTTTAGATCCTCAGTCCGGCTTTTCTTTCCGGACACCAAATTGAGCATCAGGGGCTACTGTCTATGCGGTAACATTTTTATATGTTTTAAATACATACCTCAAAGCTCTGTTAGAAGGCTGGCACGAGCTCGGCCCGCTCTTGGCGGATCGAACCTTCCGGATCACCGCACTCATAACAGTGCGGTGCTCCTCGTCGATGGAGACGCTGTTAAGCACCTCCAGCAAATTGTCCGGCGCCTCCGGTTGGATGGAGGCCGCCGGCGTCGTAGGCTTGCCCTTCTTGCGAGGGGGCCGCCTGCCGGACTCGGGAGCCGCTGAAGGTTCCGTGCGGTGTCGGCCCGTGGCGGACTTAGATCCCTTTGGGGCTTCATCCCCTTTGGGCCTGGAGTCCGGGAGGTCGCCTTGCGGCGCCTCCAGGACCACCTCCTCCTGGTTTAGCCCCGTTTGGGACTCCACCTCGGCATCGTCCGTAGGGCGAGGGGAGGTAGCAGTCGGGAGTGAAGCACTATTCACATCCGACGAATCCAGGGAACCGCTCGACGAATCGTCGAGTTGAGCCTTGGGCGGACTGCATGATAATATTCGGCGTCAGAAGGTACTGTGCAAATAAAGGAACGCCATGAAGTATTCTGGTATCCGGATACTTACGATTTGGCCAGGGGCTTGGCCCTGGATGGCCACTCCTCTCCGCCGCCGTCGGCGTCCGAGGCGTAGTCCGGAAGAAGGGTCTTCCCCTTCTTGGACCCTCCGGCCTCCCCAGTTGGGGCGGCCTTTCTTTTCTTTCCTCCCCCCGCTGGAGGGGGAGAGGCTTTTTCTTCCTCCTCCTCGTCTTCGGAGGAGGAGTGCGCTTTGGGGTTGTCGGGCGATGAGTCCGACACCACCAGGCATCGGGAGCTCTTTCGAGTTCCCGTGGCCTTCTTCTTGGCTTCTTCTCCGGCACCACGTGAGGTGCCGGGGCCAGCAGCTTCGTCAAGCGTGCATCGGCTGGGCCTTCGGGCAAAGGAGCCGGACAGTTAAACCGTCCGGACATCTTCTTCCAATCCTGTCAAAGGAGCGGGAGCTTAGATCCCACATAGAATCAAACTATGGAAAACAAGTATCCTGTAAAGGGTAAAACGAGCTTACCTCGCTAGCTTGGCGCTTTGCGCAGAATCTGCGATCCTCGGTAATGGGTAGGGGAACCTTTGAGCTCTTGAATAGCACCTTCCAGGCATCTTCGTGCGTTGTGTCGAAGAGCCTGGACAAAGTTTACGCTGAGCCGGGTCGAACTCCCACAAGTTGAAAGCCCGTCGTTGACACGGGAGGATCCGGCGGAAGAGCATGACCTGGGCTGCGTTGACAAGCTTAACCTTCTTGTCAGCCAAGTTTTGGACGCAGGTTTGGAGTCCGGTCACCTCTTCCGGATTACCCCATGACAGGCCCGTCTCTTTCCAAGAGGTGAGCCGTGTGGGGATGCCAGATTGGAATTCGGGGGCCGCTGCCCATTCAGGGTCACGCGGCTCGGTAATGTAGAACCACCCCGATTGCCACCCTTTGATGGTTTCCACAAAGGAGCCCTCGAGCCAGGTGACGTTGGGCATCTTGCCCAACATGGCGCCTCCGCACTCCGCTTGCCGGACGCCCAAAACCTTTGGCTTGACATTAAAGGTCTTTATCCATAAGCCGAAGTGGGGCTGGATGCGGAGGAAGACCTCACACACGACGATAAACGCCTAGATGTTGAGGATGAAGTTCGGGGCCAGATCGTGGAAATCCAGGCCGTAGTAGAACATGAGCCCCCGGACAAATGGGTGAAGAGGAAAGCCTAGTCCGCGGAGGAAATGGGGGAGAAACACGACCCTCTCATGGGGCATGGGGGTGGGGATGAGCTGCCCCTCATCTGGGAGCCGGTGCGCGATGTCGTTGGACAACTATCCGGCTTTCCTCAGCTTCTTGATTTGCCCCTCCGTAATGGAGGAGGCCATCCACCTGCCTCCCGCTCCGGACATGATTGCAGAAGGTTGAGGTGGGAAGTGCGGACTTGGGCGCTGGAGCTCGAGTGCGCAGGAATGGATAAGCCAAGGAGGAAAAAGGCGTAGATGGAAAGGGTAGATCCTTATCCCCTTATATGGGCGGCCGAAACTATGAGCCCCCACCAGCCTAGTAAAACTCGCTTATCTCCCAAGCGCCGCGATTAATGGCGCGGTTGGGTTACCCACGCCCGTATTGATGAGAATCCCGGAATAAGGGGACACGATCTCTGCTTTGACAAGACGTGCCAAGGAAACCGCCTCGCTAAACGCGCTGAGGTGGGACAAGAAACGATTGAATACATGCTTGGCTGTGGCATGATGTCACGCCATGAAATCGTCGGCAGATTAGATTTGTGCGAATATTATTCTCTCTACGGTGGTATGTGGAAACTAGTTTGCAGAGCCGGACACTATCCTTGTGTTCAACATCTTCTATGAAGTATTCGGAGGAGGAACCCGCCTTGCAATGCCGAAGACAATTTGCACGCCGGAATCGTCGTCATTGAAGCCTGGTTCAGGTGCTACTGAGGGAGTCCTGGATTAGGGGGTGTCCGGATGGCCGGACTATGACCTTTGGCCGGACTCCCGGACTATGAAGATACAAGATTGAAGACTTTGCCCCGTGTCTGGATAGGACTTTCCTTGGCGTGGAAGGCAATCTTGGCGATACGATATGTAGATCTCCTCCCATTGTAACCGACTGTGTGTAACCCTAGCGCTCTCCGGTGTCTATATAAACCGGAGGGTTTTTAGTCCGTAGGATGAACAACAATCATACCATAGGCTAGCTTCTAGGGTTTAGCCTCTCTGATCTCGTGGTAGATATACTCTTGTACTACCCATATCATCAATAGTAATCAAGCAGGAGTAGGGTATTACCTCCATCGAGAGGGCCTCAACCTGGGTAAAAACATCGTGTCCCTTGTCTCCTGTTACCATCCGCCGAGACGCATAGTTCGGGACCCCCTACCCGAGATCCGCCGGTTTTGACACCGACACCATCTAAGAAAGATAACAGCGGAAGGCTTGGAAGATAAAGTGAGTCCATCAACTCCAACGGAATAGCTGAGTGAAAGATAACGACCTAAGGCACCTTACTCGTTGTCTGAAAAGTCTACAACATGAACGTTGCAGCCCGGAAACGGGTCAGCACATGGAATATGCTGGCAAAGTAACACATAGAGAGTAATGAACAGATAAAAGTTATCACTACATACAATATGGCTGGTGGTAAGCTCTATGGTTACAGTTTTGCATAAAGCCAATTTTTCCCTACAATAAAGGAATAAACTTTATTTAACTATCATGGTGGTTGTTAAACATTGAGAAGGTAAACCCCCTCTCAATCCCAATTAAGCATCATCATTAAACCCAATCGGTATTATTAAATAACATGATGAGATCCATATCATAATCCAAGAACCAGACACTCAAGATGTCCATAACCGGGGACACGGCTAACCATGATTAGTTTGTACACTCTGCAGAGGTTTGAGCACTTCTCCCCACAAGAATCGATCTCCTCCATTGAATTTCTCGCACTACATGATGTTTGTGAAACGAATGACCGAGACACAGTCTTTCAGAAGCGTTAGCACCTCACGATGGGTAGACAGTTACACCTACACTACTAGGAAAGGGGCTATAGATAGGATTGACACTAATGGCGCATCAGGATTGTAGTGCGCCACTACTATATACTAATGGCGCACTGGTTTGAGATGCGCCATTAGTGTGGAAGACACTAATGGCGCACCAGAAAAAAGGTGCGCCACTAGTAATAAAGTTTTTTTCATATTAACATACATACTAATGGCGCATCCTACCAAAGTGCGCCATTACTAGTTCTAACTAGTAATGGCGCACTAGGAAGACAGTGTGCCATTAGTATATTTTTTTTTACTTTTTTGCAAAACTATTAATGGCGCACCACCTGCAGGTGCGCCATTAGTAATCCGGCATACTAATGGCACATTTGCTGGTGGTGCGCCATTAATAACCAGGGACCCCAACAAGATATTTTTGACATCCACACCTACCCACTCACTTTCCCCACTTCATTCCCTCCACCTCCTTTCTCCAAACTTTCCATTGCCTCCTCCTCCTCACCTCATTTGCACCATAGATTCATCAAAAAAATTAAGTGGTGAAATTACCTTTTTTTCATAGGTAAGTAAGGGGAAAGCTATCTTCATGTTGTAGATCTACTTTTTTTTCTCCCTAGCTCGCTCCAACAACGTGCACATGCACTTTTTGTGGCCTAGCTAGATCTATGTATGTTTGTGATGTTGCATATGTTTGTGGTGTTGCATATATGTTTGTGTTTGCAGGTACCGGTATTTCAAATGCGATAGTTGCCAATATTTTGCGGAATGTTGATTCATTTCCGTTTCAAGTAGAATTTTGGCACTATGCATTCTTTTTGGTACTATTTTTAGGGAAGGTCATGCCAAATTTTTCTTGGTTCTAAAATATCGTTTTGCTCTACCCAGGGCGACCATGGTCCGCACGATGACCGAAGGCATCGTGAATAGATTTTGAGCTCCATAAGCCGAGATGCTTCAAAAGAACGAGACGGAGATAAGATGTCCGTGGTCGAAGATGCAAGTGAAGAGCCTTATTGCGGATCCGAATTCGGCAGGTGCGGGACCACCTGCTCTTGCGTGGTTTCATGGATGGCTATCGGTGGCATGGTGATGAAGATGACTATGAAGTCGTCCATGGGGGCCGGGCAAGAAATGAGGAAGGGCAACAAGACAACCACCCGGTGAGGGCGGGCGAGAAGACGAAGAATCTCCAGGACATGATCACGACGGTGATGTTGTACACATCATCATGTAGAAGATGTCGTACATGATGATGAGGAAGATCAAGACCAAGGGCATGATCATGAAGATGAAGATGCTTGGAGCAGACGACGATGGAGGCTGGGTGCAGGACCCTCATATTCAAGAGTTGCTTCTCAAGCGGGGCCGGATAACGCAAGAGCTGCCGCCCGAGAGAAAGCCAAGCTGGATCAATTGGAGATAGACGCGGTTACTCCATTGTATGAAGGATGCAGGCCCGAGGATACCTTACCGAAAGTAACAGCTCATGGCTCTAGAGATGAAGGTAAAACACAAAATGACCGGCGCGTAGCTTCGACGAGAACATGTCATTCGGCACGAACATCTTCCCAAGGGAATAAGTGCCCACCAGTTCGGAGGAGGCGAAGAAAGTCGTGTGTCCTCTGGATTTACCGCACGTGAAATACCATGTGTGCATGAACAATTGCATCATTTATCGGGACGAGTACGCTGGAGTCTACCATATGTCCGGTGTAAAGCGTCACTCGATACAAGAAGAGGAAGAAAGCTCCTCGAAAATCGGTGTGGTACTTTCCGATCACTCCTCGTGCGGTATTTCGCGGACCCTAAGGTAGCAAAGCTCCTACGTTGCACGCCGGATAGGGAGGAGAAGAAAGCGGGAAGATGACGGAAATGATCCGGAGATAAATAAAAAGACAAGATGCCGAGTCACCCTAAGGATGCGAGCCGATTGGCAAGCGTTGAACTTGAATACCCAGAATTTGGGAAGGATCCAAGGAACATCGTCTTTGGCGTGAGCACCAATGGAGTCAATCCGTTTGGCAGCCAGAGAAGCACACATAGCACCTGGCCTGTGTTTGTGTGGATGTACAACCTTCCCCAGTTTGTGCATGAAGAGGAAGTACATTCACATGAGTATGCTAATTGAAGGGCCGAAACAACCAGGGAACGACCTCAATCTGTATCTGGGGCTGCTGAAGGAGGAGCTAGATATGTTGTGGAAAACGCCAGCCAATACGTGGGACGCCGCAGAGAAAGAATATTTCCCTATGAGAGCCGAAATGCTCACGTCGGTGCACGACTATCTCGGTTACGGATATCTCGCTGGGCAGTTAGTCCACGGATTTTCTGGATGCGTAAGGTGCATGGATGACACAACGTATCGCCAGCTAGATAGAGATCCCGGGTCTTTGAAAACCATGTTCATGGGACATCGAAGGTGGCTTCGCGACGATGACCCGTGGAGGAAACGCAAGGATCTGTTCGATGGTGAAACCGAACCCCGAAGATGCCCGTGTACGAGGAGCGGCGAGGAAATAGACGAGCTGTAGAAAAATTGGAAAGACTGCCCACTGCCGGGAAAGAAGCAAAAGGCGCCAATGCCGGGAAAGAAGCGAAAGGCGCCAGAGCCGCTCCTGAAGGTATGCAAAACGAGGTCTGTTTTCTGGGATTTGCCGTACTGGAAGATCCGCCGTGTGCCTCACAGCCTTGATGTCATGCATATCACGAAGAACGTGTGCGAGAGTCTTGTTGGTACCCTGCTCAACATGCTAGAGAGGACCAAAGATGGGCCGAAAGCAAGGGCAAACTTGAAATCAATGGGCATTAGGCAGGAGCTTTACGCTAATGATGATGATGATGATGATGATGATGATGATGATGATGATGAGGTGAAGCAGGACACAGAAAGTCGCCGCAAAGGCAAAGAGGCCAAGAAGACCGGAAATGACTACCCTCCCGCGTGCTTCACTCTAAGTCAGGAGGAGATCGAGCAGTTTTTCACCTGCCTCCTAGGAGTAAAACTTCCTTACGGGTACGCGGGGAAGATAAACAGATACCTAGACCCAGCGAAGCAGAAGTTCAGCAGGATGAAGCCTCACGACCGGCCACGCGTCGATGATGCAAATACTTCCGATTGCAACCCGTGGGATCATGGACGCCAGCACGTCTGTGAAACGCTATTTGGCCTATGCAACTTTTTTCAACGCCATCTCGGAAGTCGATTGGCGTGAGGCAACTCGAAGGCTACGAGGAAGAGATCGTAGTGATACTATGCGAGCTTGAGATGTACTTCCGCCTGCATTCTTCGGACGTTATGGTGCATCTGCTGGTCCATATCGTGGAGGATATCATCCAACTCGGGCGACGTTCTTGCACAAAGCATGATGCCGTTCGAAAGGATGAATGGTGTCATCAAAGGATACGTTCGCAACATGTCACGTCGGAGGAAGTATAGCGAGGGCTTTTTGACCGAAGAGTGCATCTCCTACTGCCACGAATTATCTGGGCATCGAGAACCCCGTTGGTCTGCCGTCAGCGAGCACCTCGGCGGGCTCGCTGGATGGGGTCACTATGAGGGTCGCCGTGAAATGCATGTCGACTTCGAGGGTCGACTACGCCGACTTTGAAAGAGCAAACCTAGTCGGCGCTACAACACATAGACGTGGTCGATCCTTGGGTGGTAGAGCACAAAACCTTTATTGAGAAGACATACAATGACCGAGTCCAACGAGAGGATGGACGGAGATATAATCAAAGAGCACAACTCATGTTTCACGCGTTGGTTCAAGCGTAAGCTTACGTCGTACCCTTTACATGAGGATTCTTCCGCGGAAGAACAACTCATATTCGCCTTGTCACGTGGCGCCGAGCACAACACGATGACCTATGAGGCGACGATATCAACGGCTACACATTCTACAGAGAGCAAGGACATGAAGAGCGATGGTTATCGAACTCCGGGTAACGATGGAATCCTACACCGCAACAACAAGGACACATACTACGGAAGGATCGAGGAGATCTGGGAGCTGAGCTACGCTGGAGAGAAGGTCCCGATGTTCCGTGTCAGATGGGCCAAGAGCGTCCTAAAAGAAGACCAGTATTTCACCACCATGGTTATACCTGAAGCCAAATCCAAGACATGGGCGCAAGCGTCACCGCGAAAATGAGCCATGGGTACTGGCTTCCCAAGTGGACCAATGCTTCTTCATTACCGACCATAAAGACCCGATCGTGGTTGTCGTGAGGAGAGGCAAAAGGAAGATCATCGGAATGGATGGAGTAGCCAATGAGAAAGACTTCGACAAGTACGGCGACCCAAAGATCGGACATGACGACGATGATGAAGTAGCAGCACACACCACAAGAAAAGCAGGACCACCCTACCTAAAGGACGTCGGTTCCACAGAAGAACTCCAATTGCGAAAAAGAAGGGCAAGAAGATTGTGAACAGATAGCTAGCTAAGATCGATTGTATTTAAATTGTAGCCTTCATATCTCGGGCACTTTTTGATATCATGAATATTTTAAAATTTCATGGGCACTTCTTGAATTCATGAATATTTTTTCAAATTTGATGATATTTTTTCATATTCAATATGAAAAAATATTGAATATTCATGACGACACACGATCCCGATCCCCTCCCTCTCGATAGCTATCCCCCGCACCACCGCCGCCGACGACCCACCGCACCCTCCCCCGCTCCACCGCCGCCGACGACCCCGGCCCGCTCCACCGCCGCCGCCGACACCCGCACCCTCCCCCACTTTTTGAAGATATTTTTAAATAACAAATTTGATGATATTAAATAAGAAATTTGATGATATATTCAAATAACAAATTTGATGATGTTTTCAATTAAAATAAAAAACAAATTTGATGATATTTTCAAAAAAAATTGATGATATTTGATGATATCTTCTGCTCTAGTCTTCATGAAAATAACAAATTTGACAAAAAAAATTATTAGATGCAACAAGAAATAATGAAAAAAAATGTTACTAATGGCGCACTGCAGGAAAGGTGCGCCATTGCTATCAGAAAAAAAAAGTTACTAATAGGCGCACTACTGTGGTGGTGCGCCATTGCTATCTTCTGGATACCCCTTCGCCCGATCCCCCTTCCCTCTCCCTCGCTAGATCCCCCTTCCCTCCCCGCCACACCCGCTCCGACGACCCCCGGCCCGCTCCACCCCCGCTCCGGCTCCCCCGCGCCCGCTCCACACCCGCTCCGGCTCCCCCACGCCCGCTCCGACGAGCCCCGCTCCACACCCACTCCGGCTCCCCCGCGCCCGCTCCGGCTCCCCCGCGCCCGCTCCGACGACTCATCTACGGCCAGCCGTTCGAGCTCGACGACTCTGCATCGTGCGGATCGAGGTCTTCTTCCACCTCCGTCGATCCGCGTCACCTCGTCAACCCCGACCCCGCACGAGCTCACCATCGTCTTCCTCTCGGTGAGCTGCACCGGTTCCCCTCCCCCCCCCCTTCGATTTCGCACCACCGTGCCCCAGCTCCTGCTTGTCGCCCCTCATGGCCGTGCTCCCCTCGGCCCCTGGCCGCGCCCTGGCCCCGCCCAGGCGCGCTCACAGCATCGTTAAGGTCTTTAGCTAATTGCTTTGCTTTGCTATCTGCAATCTGAATCACATCGATGGGTGACCTTTCTCGTAATCCTTTTTCGGAAACCTTTAAACAATGGGTTACACTTACATTTTGGTACTTGTGTAAGCTGAAACATGATGCTAAGCTGAACAATTTACTGTCCTTTTTTCGCATGAGATCACATTTTGGTAGTTGCAAAGCGTAAACCATGATGCGTTTTGCTGCTTCCGTAGTCTCTAAGGAAGTTGTAGGATGATGTACTTTTTTCGATAAAGTAGGATGATGTACTTAAGCTAAGTTTCTTCTGTTTCAATAAAACATAGGTTGGTAGTTGCATAACTTGAACCATGATGCTTTCTTGCTGCTGCTGTAGTCTCTAATGGAATTGCAAGATAATTTAGTTAAGCTAATCTCATTGGTCTGCACTCTCAAAAAATCACAAGAGCCATTTAGAAGAAGGTAGGGTCTGCTAGGAAGGTAGGGTCTGCACTCTCAATTCTGTTTTGTGCTTCAAGTGTCCCAGTCAAGGACAAACTGAGTGGTTGCAAAATAATATTATGTGGTCAATGTGGATTTACTATTTTCTGGTGATAGTTCTGAACTGGTAAGTAAGTTAACATGTGTAAGTGAGACTTGGCATTTTAAAGCTTAGGGTCTTCAACTTCAACTATGAATTGGGATGATAATGTTATTTTGCCTTCTTAACGAATGGTGTCATAATCGTAACAAAAGCTGCTGCAAATGCATACCTTTTTTTACAAGTGCATCTGCACCTTCTGATCCATTTAGAGTTACCCTAAATATATTTCCAAGGTTTTTTTCATTTCACTGTAGAGTCTTTGCTTCTGGACTCAATGCACATTCATCAGTCATAAGAGATAAATACTAGTAAGTCAAGGGCACCAGAATTTGATCATGCCTCTTTTGAGAAGTATGTCTATTGATTCAAAATTGCCATGGCAAAAATATGTTTCAGAAAATGACATGCTCCATGAAAGTAAATTGCCATGGTCCAAATGTAGCAGAAGTTTCAAGTAGTGTTTTGTTTCTGTGTTTGAATAGGCAGCAAACTTTCTATTCTTTCTGTGTTTGTACAGACTTGCTAAACTATTGATGATTTTTGTTGGGTGACCTATTAAATCTGGAATGGAAGCTCACATAAGTTGAGCTGATTTTTGTCCATATGAAAGCAGAGGACCATATGGTCTGTGGCTGGGTTTTGTCTCCGACCATTGTGCCGTGATGATTTTGCGAGTACCCCCGAGAGGCCCTTGAGTTTGCGGAATGTCGATTAACTTCCGCTCGGCAAATTAGGTACTCCATATGTCCTATTTTTCAGCAAAGGTCATGCTGAAATTTTCCGTGAATTTTAGCATGACTTTGTTAAAAATCGGACATATGGGGTACTTGCTACTAATGCATGGGCCGGGTATCTTAGTACTTAATTAAGTAGGATCAATCGCCCTTTATTCTTGGCCGCATTAAACCATAGGTGGCAATAGAGCCAAGTGATTAGGCCCAACTTAGAATTCTCCTCAGCATCGATAAACCCTAGATGATAAACCCAATATATGTGGCAATAGAGCCAAGTGATTAGTGCCAAGTGATTAGGCCCAACCTAGGGTGCCTCGGTGTCGATGACAATCTAAATGATGTACGCTTAGGCTTTTAGGGTGCCTCGGCGTCGACAAACCCTAAATGATAAAAGCTTAGCTTTTAGGATGCCTCGGTGTCGACAAACCCTAAATGATGAGACCATGATCTTGTTCCTTGACAATAACCAACTTTTGACCAAACTTTTTCCTATTTGGAGCGAAACATGGCCCACAACGATGAGGCTGGTGGTTCAGGCGGCAAGCAATTCTGGGAGCTGTCCTGTGAGATGGAGGAACAACCTCACCGCTATGAGGACACCGCGGAAGACACCGATCCTGACTACACAACCCCTAGTGGCGTCGGGGATGACACCACTGATGGTGCCGCCGAGGATGCCACCACTGATGATGGCGGCGCACACACAGATGGCAGCCAACCGAAGAAGCAAAGGAAGGACCGGCGCCCTAATGCGCTTAGCACCCTCAAGGAGGAATTTACTCAAGTGGATCTCGACGGGCATCCAACGGAGCCCAAACATATAGTCAAGGGGTACTCGCTTCAGCTCGGGTGCATTCTCCGAGCACCGTCTCAATCAACACCGAACCTTAGGCATAAGGACCGAGGGAATTTATGCATAACCTCCTCTTCACGAAGCTGCACGAAGCGATACAAGTTCCCTGCCGATTTTGAAAACACACGCCTCTCAGGGAATAAAGTGAACAGTGCCGCCCTCACGAGGATGAGCACGGCCCTGTCTACTTGGAGAAGCGCGGTGAAGAGAATAATTGATAAAGGTGATAGTTATGAGAAGATCAAGGCGAAATATTCTTCAATCAACGAAGATGACTACAAGGTGTTCAAGATCAAGTGCGAGAGCAGCGCAACCTCCAAATCAAGTCAGTGGGGGAAAGAAATCTGGGAGTTGAACTTAGGGGAACACAAACTCGGTCCCGGCAGTTACAGATTGGCGGAGCCTATATGGGACAAGGAGGGGCCAGAGGCGTGCCGAGCAAGGCCTACCGCCCGCTTGAGAAATACAGCGGTGACAAGCGGACCAGAACTTTGTCGGGGCCCGGTACAAGGAGGACCCGATAACAAAGGAGCTTACCATGGATCCGAAGACCAGGGCGCTTGAGCTTGTTACGGTAGGGAATACACCCCAGCGTAATTAGCTCCATATGGTTGCACTCTAATTAATCCCCAATATTTCTAAATAGTTCACGCTCTCCTCGCAGAAACTGAAAGCAGCAGCGAGGTCATCTCGAGCTCCTTTCGACACCCCTTTAAATAGGGCGTTGAACGTAATGAAAAAACAAGGATAAGCTCACTAAGCCGGCGTCCACTGGTCGTGTGGCGGCAAAAGGCTTGTCCACAAAATGGGGTCATACTATACCATTTGGTGTGCGGAAGGAGAAAAAGACCAGCTCGGAAAGCCCGGGCGCGAGGTTGAAGCACTCAAGGCACAAGTGGCGCGAATTCGAGCTGGTCCAAGAGCAAGTGGAACAACAATCGAACGAAGCTCAACGCCATGGTGCCTCACGTTGATTCATGGGCTGACGACGGATTGCGGGCGGCCATCAGGGGCCTCCCGGTTCCCGCCTTTCACGGCCAAAGAATCGCACAAGATGCGACGCAGCGGCGCCATTGGTGTCTCCGGCGGCGCCATTGGTGTCTCCGGCGGCGCCATTGGTGTCTCCGGCGGAGGAGTTATTCGTGTTTCCGGTGCCGGGACGGGCATTGGAGCTTAATGCACCCGGGTGTACGCCGGCCGGCACCTCGCCGCCAAAGTTTAGCGCTTCGGGGCTGTATCGCTTGCCGTTGGCGGTGCTCGACATTAGCCGAGCTCGACGGCATCACGATAACTAAGTCTCTCGGCCGATGACTTCATCTCCATGCCTTTGACTGGGCATCCCTGACGCCCTACATGTTTTCGCCGGGCGCTGCCGACGTTCCTTGCACTCTTCTGCACTTCGTGGGCGGCGAGTTGGTCGATGTCGCCAAGGGCGTAATCGTTCAACCGGCAACCGCATGTTCCACGGTAATCCGATGGCACCCATAGTGTATAGGGTTGAAGTGGTTCGGTGTCGCCAGCCGCGACGAGCTGTTACCTCCGATTCGACCAGGGGCCGACGAAGAAGATGAGATGACCCTCGTCGCTGCGTAAATCGGGCCCTCGCTTTGGTCAAGAGCCAGATTCATTTGGGGGCAGGGGACACCACCCACGAAAAAGACCGCCAACAAAAGGGCCACGCAAGCCATGGCAAGAACGCCGCAATGCTACCGGACCTGCCGGACATCCCTATGCCGGACACCCTATGGCACAGGATACGGACATCCCTATGGCACAGGATCCGGACAACGACGACAACGACGACGGTACATTTACCAATGTCGATAAGTACTTTGCCGAACATGGGTACGCTGACGACTTCTGCGGGCCTCTTTCTCAAGAACCCAACCAAGACGACCGCAATCTAGCTGATATGGCGGAGAAATCGAATTGCAACAGCGCCGTCGCTGCCTGGGCTTCTCGTGAGACGCCCAGCCCCGCCTTCACCGAGCCTCGGATAGCTGAGGTGCGAAATATTATCAGCCCCAACACGCTCAAGAAGGCGGTCTGTGAGCAGAACTCGTCCCATTACAGAGATGAAGAAGAAGGGATGGAAACGAAAGACTAACAAGGGCGCCGTGCGAGCCACCGGCACCGAAGTTCGATCCGTGTCGTGGACGGGCCACCTTCACCCAAGGATATCTCGAGGAGGGTGCATGTGGCGGTAGGGAGATGCTACCACCAAATATGCTCAATGTCGCAACCGGTGCTGGCGCGGAGTCCTGCAACGACAGTGTTCTTTCTTTGGAGAAGCGGCGTCTGAGAGAGAATGATGTGGCATACCCGGCTTTCGTGGCCAAGGTGCCAGAGGGCAAGGGCTTTGCGGATGGCGACATTGGGGGTACGATCGTCCTGCGGTTTGATGACATCTTTGCTATGTTTAACCTTCATCCGCTGCACTACACCTTCGTTCGACTGTTTTCGCTGAGTATGGAGATGCGGATCATTAGAGACAAGACCACGGACATCGTGATAGTCGACCCCTTCTACATGCGTGCCAAGCACTTGAGCAGCTACCGGGGACCGCCAAGTTATGAAGTTCACACCTCGAAGGCGCTATTCGCAAACCAGGATAAGGATAACTTCCTTGTGGCTTACTTTCCCGAGTAAGTCATCCCTTAACCGCCTGTAACATATGATTTCTTAGATTTTGATCGTTCTTTTTTTCTAACATTCCGTGTTCTCGTGGAGTGACACACATTGCACACTCATCCTCCTAAGCCCGAAATATTCCATGGCCACGTATTTCGACCGAACCGTAACTCCAAGATAGACTACACAAATGTCAAGAAAGTTCTTGATGATGTTCTCCTGGCTACGCCAAATCTGGAGGCACCTTCACTGTGGCAGTCAGAATTACGGCAAGCACACCTTCTCACACAATACGAAGTTCTGCTCGTCAAGCAGCCGCTGGCGGTCAGAAGGATGCCTACTACGCCTCCATCACATGCGAGCGATCGTAAGGGACTATCATCACCTTCTCGCTACCGTGATAGTCTCAAAGATTGGGCCGCGAGGTTGTCGGCAACCCAGGACGCGGACCTCAGACAAGAATTCTTTCGCATCCAGTCGGAGTTTGCGAACATCATCCATCAAGATGTCCTTCATACCTTGGGCCGCGAGGTTGTCGGCAACCCAGGACGCGGACCTCAGACAAGAATTCTTTCAGCATCCGGGTCGGAGTTTGGACATCATCCATCAAGATGTCCTTCATACCTGAAGGGCAGTTCTTCCGCGGATATCAACCGTCCAACAAAGTGAGATAGATGGAATGCTACAAATGCAGGGTGACAACGATCACGATTTCATGACCATCACGACAGACACGGCTTCATCCACGCCTCCCGTCTGGATGAGTCGAGTCGAAAGTAGTGATGTGTAGTTTTGAAACATTGATTGGCTCATGTTGTAATTAAACTTTAATGAATTCAGATGTCTCTTTGGTTTGGACAGTCGTTCAACTTCGGCGTAATCGATGCTATTTATTAGTAGGACCATGAATCGTGCTATTAATGTCTTGCTTTTCTCTCTTCGATCCTTTTGTTGCATACTTACATATTGCTTATGTATTGTCTGTTGTATGGCTTGTGCATAGAGATGCCGCCGTATGTCGTGTACAAGGGTAAGGTTCTCGAGTTCACGATTTAATCGGGAGGAGTGTCGAGACAGGTTCACCGCTTCAGCGGTAATAGCGATTACAAAGGGTACACCACTAGGGCGGAGGCCGAATCTAGATATGCCCGCTATCTAGCGGGAGAGAGGAGGGAGCGTTCGAGGAACCGGATGAAGACCAGTTTGATCACGATGATGCTCATCGTGATGACCGCAGCTCTCTTCTATGTGATGGTAGTTTAGATGATCGATATCGACTTGTAATGTGAAGACAAACTCGATACACGCGGTCTTGAGACTTGTAATGTTTTATCTTTGTTCGGTCTTTTGAATTGAGACTAATATGATGAATTGTATTCGGAGACTAATCTTCTATTGTATTCGATGAATCTATGTTGTTGTGTGCTGCTGTCTATATTTTGTCCAATAATATATTTTGTAACCTATGCAAAAATCAGAAAAGAAAAAAAAAACCAAATATTCATACTAATGGCGCATCACCTCCAGGTGCGCCATTAGTATGCCAAAGGATACTAATGGCGCATCACATCAGAGTGCGTCATTAGTATGACAAAGCACATGGTTACGTCTGGCCCCCCGGGAGGCATACTAATGGCGCATGTTCTTACATACTAATGGCGCACTTCCTGGTGCGCCATTAGTAAAAAATACTAGTGGCGTGCTACTAATGGCGCACCAGTAGTGCGCCATTAGTAGGCAAAACCGGTGCGCCATTAGTAGGCCTTTTCCTAGTAGTGCTAATTTCCCCTACATCTGCTAGTCTACCACTGTAAGAGTTCACACGACTTAATCAACTATGCTAGAGCCCATAATATATAGCTTGTGGCTGCACATGGAAGTTTCTAGCATGAATAATCTTACGATCCCTTTGAGCTTGGGTGGCGGTCCATAGGATAATCACACGTTAAACCCCGGGATATCCAAAAATACAGGCAACACTGGGTTCCCCAGGTGCCTCAGTCCACCCAGATGTGTATTAAAGTTGCCACCTTAAGTTAACCATTAATTAGCAATCTCACATCTGTCATGGATACACTCACCCAATCCACGTCTACTAGCATAGCATAGCAATATAAGCAGTACGTAGAAGTAACTCCCAAAGGTTTGATAAATAAACAGGTGAATAGGTACTACCTCATCTACTTCCCCAAAACCCACATATTAATCAGATCCTAATCATGTAATGTGTGAGGATTGATCTAATGCAATAAAACTGGGTAGTAAAGAGGTATGATCAAAGTGTTACTTGCCTTGCAGATGATCCGTGAAACCTAGAGGCTCAGAGAGTAGCACGCCAGCACCAGGTACTCTATCGCAAACAAACAAGCATACAACAAGCAATCAATCTAAAGCACGGGTAAACCTCAAATAAGAGATCTAACAAGAAAGTTCAACTTAAGAACTCTAGTTTGCAAAAAGAATCAAATCAAACGAAACAACGAAACTCAAACTGCGAAAGAAACAAGATCGGATTACTAACCTGGACTTAAGTCAAATTTTACAATACCAAAATCTTGTTCAAGTTGTCTAAACATAAAGAGGGCTTCGAGACGAAACTCTAGGCGCTTGAATCGCCTAATTCCGATAAACGAGCGAAAATATAAACTAAATCTAAGATTCAGGCTAAAATCATGATCAAAAATTATCGCGGAAAAAACCTGGAAAAAAGAAAACTGACGAACAGGCTGACAAACGAACGTTCGCTGTCTGCGGCTAACGAGTGAACAACATTCATTAAAACGAATGGACGAGCGGACGCTCGCTAACTAAATAAACTAGAAAAACCGACTGATCTAATAAAAAAACTAGGTTTTCTAAAAAAACAAATCGGTTTTCTAAAAAAACGAAGGCGGTGGCGGCAGTTACCTTCATGAGGCTCCCGTGATAGGGCCAGTGGCAGGGTGGTTTCGCGTAGCAAAGAAAGCTAGCGCAAGCGTCAAGGGCAGGGGACCTGCTCAGGCGAGGGCTCGGCAATGGCGGCCGGGTGGTGGTGGTGGTGAGAGGCGGTGGTGGGAGCAAGGGGACGGGAGGCGTCCTACTTGGGGAGGAGGCACCCCCAGAATGACGTGGCGTCCGGACTGTCAGTCGGAGTCTGTCACGCCGGGCCCGGCCAGGGCAGGTGGGCAGCTAGGCCTTCTGACCCAGCCGTCCATGAGGAAACTTTTTTAAACAATTACATGAAACTTAAATAAATCCTAGATACAGAAAGCAAAATCTAATAATGCCAAACCAAATTTTCACCGTCTAAATAAAATATTTAGAACAACATGAACATTTTCTTTGCCCTAAAATGCAATTTTGAAAACGTGCAATTTTTCTAATTCAAATAAAATTGCAATAAAAACCAAATAAAAAATAAATTGATTTTAATATTTTTCCTCTAATATTTCATTTATTTTGGAAGTCATTTTGTCTCCTCTCATATATTTTTATTTTAGAAATATTAGGAAAGAAAAATAATCAAAACCAATTGATCCTCTTTTCAAAATTTGAGAAAACTCAAATATGAAAATAACGAAATCCCCAACTCTCTCTGTGGGTCCTTGAGTTGCGTATAATTTCTAGGATCAAGCCAAAAGCAATAAAAATATGATATGCAATGATGATCTAATGTATAACATTGCAAATTGAAAATTTGGGATGTTACACCCACTTAGTTTCCGTTTGAGCTTTCATACACTTATAGTTCTTAGTGCATCCGTTGCATGGCAATCCATACTCCTCGCATTGACATCAATTGATGGGCATCTCCATAGCTGTTTATTAGTCGCATCGATGTGAGACTTTCTCCCTTTTTGTCTTCTCCACACAACCTCCACCATCATACTCTATTCCACCTATAGTGCTATATCCATGGCTCACGCTCATGTATTGCATGAAAGTTGAAAAAGTTTGAGAATACTAAAGTATGGAACAATTGCTTGGCTAACACCGGGATAGGCATGAGGGGTACCTTGTGTTAAGAAAAGGGAGCATACAAGACTATATGATTTTGTAGGGATAACATTCTGTACCATTGATATTTTGAAAGACATGATTGTTTGTTGGGATGCCTGAGGGAGTCCTGGATTAGGAGGTATCCAGACAGCCGGACTATATACTTTGGCCAGACTGTTGGACTATGAAGATACAATATTGAAGACTTCGTCCCGTGTCCGGATGGGACTCTCCTTTGCGTGGAAGGCAAGCTTGGCGATTCAGATGTTAGACCTTCTTCTCTGTAACCGACTCTGTGTAACCCTAGCCCCCTCCGGTGGTCCATATAAACCGGAGGGTCTAGTCCGTAGGACAAGGAGAACAATCATAATCATAGGCTAGCTTCTAGGGTTTAGCCTCTACGATCTCGTGGTAGATCAACTCTTGTAATACTCATATTATCAAGATTAGTCAGGCAGGAAGTAGGGTATTACCTCTATCGAGAGGGCCCAAACACAGGTAAACATCGTGTCCCATTACTCTGTTACCATTAGCGTTAGACGCAGCTCAGGACCCCCTACTCGAGATCCGCCGGTTTTGACACCGACATTGGTGCTTTCATTGAGAGTTCCTCTGTGTCGTTGCTGTAAGGCTCGATGGCTCCTTTAATCATCAACAATGACGAGGTCCAGGGTGAGACTTTTCTCCCCGGACAGATCTCCGTATTCGGCGGCTTCGCGCTGTGGACCAATTCGCTTGGCCATCTGGAACAGATCGATAGCTACGCCCCTGGCCATCAGGTCAGATTCGGAAACTTAAACTACACAGCCAACATCCGTGGAGACTTGGTCTTCGATGGATTCGACCCAGCGTCGGGCGCCCGAGCGATCACGACGCAGTATGACTTAGATCGGCGTCGGGCCGGTATTCGGAATATCGCACCTGCTTCGGCTCCGGACTTCGATCTGGAGCAGATTGTTCCCTCCGAGGGTGGGTGGATGGACCCCGCCATGGAGGCCGCACACTCATCGGCGTTGGAGCCGAATACAGACTCCACCTCTAAGGAGATCTATGTCACCGGACCCCCGGACTTGTCTCCGGCCGTAGGTTTCGGACCGCGTGCATTCGTGCCCATCAAATCTGATGGGGCTCCGATCATGGAGTTCACCGCCGCGGGTATCTTTCAGCACTAGCCCTTCAGTGACGTGCTAAATTCATTAAGGTCTCTCTCTTTGTCAGGAGACGTTGGCCGAATTATGTCCGGCTTGAGTGGGATACGGACGACGAAGAAATTCGCTGCCCACCCACCACCCACTTAGTAGCCACTGTCGATGACGTAACCGACAAGCTCGACTTCGACTCCGACGACATCGATGGTATGGATGCCGATGCAGGGGACGATCTGGAACCACCGCCCACGGGGCGCTGGACTGCCACCTCATCATACAATAAATACATGGTGGACATGCCTAAGGAAGATAACGGCGACAAAAAGGACGCAACAGAGGATAAACCCCCTGGACAAAGGCCAAAATGACGGTGCAGGCGCCGCTCTAAGTCCAGTCACAGTAAAAATAGCGACAACAGCGCGAGAAAAGTTGACACCCCGGTCAACTCCAAAGGCAACAATGACCACACGGACCCAGCGATGGAGCAGGATGAGCCAGGTCAAGCCGAACACAGCCCGGAGCAGACGCCCGACTACTGCGATTCCGAGGGTAGAACTCATCAACCTGCCTCCGGAGAGGAGGACTGTCCGGACGACGACGCATTCATTTCAGAAAAACATTTGGAACAAGAGAACCTCCACAAAAGGCTCATGGCCACCGTGAGGAGTCTAAAGAAGCAGAAGCAAAGGCTTAAGGCCGCACAGGATACGCTCAACCGCAGATGGAACAAAGTGCTAGACACTGAAGAAAAATATGACGACGATTGCCACACAAAGAGCTACCCGAAGCGCAAGCTGCTGCCCTAATTCGACGATGAGGCCATAGAGCCCATCCCGCCAAAGAATAATACGACCGATCAGCCAGACCGACCACCTCGTGGCCGCGATAGAGCGGCTATTGATGCCGCACACAATCCCGCACACGAGTTACGTGAGCTCCTGGACAAAAATGCTGGTGCGACCAGGTCCATCTATGGATCTAGAGGACACGTTCCGGCGCAAGATTATGGTCACCAAAACGATCAGACTGATCGAATACCAGTTCGGAATCAACCCCGGACACCACAACCGTCGACAGCATGCCACGACATGTCCAGATATAGAGGGGCTGTGTACCCCCTGTGCTTCACCGACGAGGTGCTGGATCACGAATTTCCACAGGGATTCAAACCCGTCAATATAGAGGCATACGACAGAACGATAGACCTTGGGGTCTGGATTGAGGATTTAATCCTTCATATCCACATGGCTCGTGGGGATGACCTCCACGCCATCAAATACCTTCCTCTCAAATTGAAAGGACCAGCTCGGCATTGGTTGAAAAGCCTCCCCGAAAACTGAATTGGAAGTTGGGAGGAACTTGAGGATGCTTTCAGGGACAATTTTCAAGGGACCTATGTCCGACCTCCGGATGCAGACGATTTAAGTCACATAATACAACAGCCCGGAGAGTCAGCCTGTATGCTTTGGAACAGATTTCTCACTAAGAAAAATCAAATTGTTGATTGTCCGCATGCCGAAGCCCTAGTGGCCTTCAAGCACAGTATCCAAGGCGAATGGCTTGCCAGACACATCCGCCAAGAAAAACCAAGGACAATGGCGGCCCTAACAAGCCTTATGACCCGCTTCTGCACGGGCGAGGATAGCTGGTTGGCCCGTAGAGGCACCAACGACCCAGGCACATCCAAAATAAGGGATGGCAACGGGAAGCCTCGACGCAATAAAAACAAGCATCGAAACAATGTAGAGAGTCCGGACAACATGGCGGTCAACGCCGGATTCAGGGGATCTCGACCCGGTCAACGGAAGAAGCCATTTAAAGGCAGCAAAGATGGACCGTCCAGCCTGAACAAGGTCCTGGACAGATTATGCCAAATTCATGGAACCCCCAAAAAACCTGCGAACCACACTCACAGAGAATGCTGGGTCTTCAAGTAGGCCGGCAAGCTAAACACCGAACACAAGGGAACGGAGACACCAAGTGAAGACGATGATGAGCCTCGCCAGCCGAACACTGGGGGACAGAAAAAATTCCCACCAGAGGTCAAAACAATGAACATGATCTACGCGACACACATACCGAAGAGAAGGTGCAAATGCGCACTCAGAGACGTATACGCTGTAGAGCCCGTTGAGGGAGTCCTGGATAAGGGGGTATCCGGACAGCCGAACTGTTGGACTATGAAGATACAAAGATTGAAGACTTCGTCCCTTGTCCGGATGGGACTCTTATTCGCGTGGAAGGCAAGCTTGGCGATTCGGATGATAGATATCCTTCTCTGTAACCGACTTTGTGTAACCCTAGCCCCCTCAGGTGTCTATATAAACCGGAGGGTTTAGTCCGTAGGACAACAACTATCATAATCATAGGCTAGCTTCTAGGGTTTAGCCTCTATGGTCTCGTGGTAGATCAACTCTTTTAATACTCATATTATCAAGATTAGTCAAGCCGGAAGTAGGGTATTACCTCTATCGAGAGGGCCCGAACACAGGTAAACATCGTGTCTCACCTCCTATTACCATTAGCCCTAGACGACTGCTCGGGGACCCCTACCCGAGATCCGCCCGGTTTTGACACCGACATTGGTGCTTTCATTGAGAGTTCCTCTGCTGCCGTCATTTTGTAAGGCTCGATGGCTCCCTCAACCTTCAACAACACCGCCCGTGGTGAGACTTTTGTCCCGGACAGATCTTCGTTGGCTTTGCTCTATGGGCCAACTCGCCATTATCCTGGAGCAGATCGACAGCTACGCCCCAGCCCATCGAATGTCGTTCGGAAACTTCAATTACACCGCCGATATCCGCGGAGACTTGATCTTCGGACGGATTCGGGCCTGCATCGAGGCGCCCGAGCAACACGACAAGCATGACTTAAATCTGGCTGTCGGACAAGATGTCGAGATGTCGCCCTCGCAGCTGCTCCGACCTAAATCCGGCAGATTGCGTCCAAGGATCGGTGGATGGACCCCGCCACTTGAGGCCGACATTTTCAAATGATAGAGCTGAACAGATTCCATCGTTAAGGAATCTGCATCACCGAACCGGACTCGTGTCCGTGATGTGGTTCGAATCATAAGTATACCGGGCCCATCGAGTCCGATTGGGCTCCGGAATGGAGTTCACCGCCCATGGATATCTTTCAAAGACCCCCCCTTGGCGATGTGCTAAATTCATTAAGGTCTCTCTCTCACGCCAGAGATTCCTCGGGCGAACTATGTCCGCCTCAGGTAGGAAGCGGTGCACGAAGAAATTCGTTACCCACCCACCACCCACTTAATAGCCACTTTATCCGATGATTTGACCGACGTGCTTCGACTCCGACTCAAGACATCGACAGGTATAGACAAGGATGCAGGAGAAGAACGGGAACCACACCATGATACCGGACAGCTCACCTCTTCATATGATATATACATGGTGGACACCCCAAAGAAAACAATGGCGATGAGGCAGCGAAGATAACCCCTTAGGGAAGAAATCAAAGCATGGGGCGTCATCGGGCGCCATCTAAGCCCCGCCACAGCAATACCGCACAGGAGAAGAAAAAAAATCCAGATGGTGATGAAGAGGAATACAATCCTGATCAGCCTACCTTCGAAAGCAGGGCGAAGCAGGAACATGGGCGAGTGTCAGCCCCAGGATGAACAGCAACAGGACGGATACTTGGAGGGATTTAACCATATGCTACCTCCCTCCGAAGACGAGGTGAGCCTCGGCGATGATGAATTCGGCGTACCGGAGGATCCCATAGAGCATGAGCGCTTTAAGTACCGGCTTATAGCCACTGCAAGAAGCCTGAAAAAGAAGCAGCAGCAGCTCCAAGCTGATCAAGATCTGCTCACAGACGGATGGACCGAGGTCCTGGCGGCCGAGGAATACGGACTCGAGCGCCCCACCAAAGGTTATCCAATGCACAAGTTGCTACCTCAACTAGAGGAGGAGGCCGTAGAGCCTTCACTACCGGCACAAGACGAGGCTGACCGGCAACCTCGGGACCGGGATAAAACGACATATTAGACCGAACACCAGCCCGCACCCCCACGCCAGTTCACTACGGCTCGGGGCAATACGCAGGACTTGCGAGATCTATTGGAAAACAAAGTAGGACAGCCAAGATAAATCTACGGATCACGGGGGCGCGCCCCAACACTCGACGATGACCGTCATGCCGGATACACTAACAATAAGTTTGGTCGGGCCGAACATAATCGGCCAGACATAGTCGCACTACGTAGCGACATAGCCCGGCATAGAGGCGCCGCACACTCCCTCTGCTTCACTGATGAAGTAATGGATCACGAATTCCCAGAAGGGTTTAAACCCGTAAACATCGAATCATACAATGGCACAACAGACCCCGTGGTGTGGATCGAAGACTTCCTTCTCCAAATTCATATGGCCCACGGTGATGACCTACACGCCATCAAGTATCTTCCACTTAAACTCAAAGGACCAGCCAGACATTGGCTGAATAGCCTGCCGGCGAACTCCATCGGCAGTTGGGAAAATCTTGAGGACACATTCCTCGACAACTTCCAAGGCACTTACGTGCAACCACCTGGATGTCGATGACTTAAGTCACATTACCCAACAGCCCGGAGAGTCACCAGGAAATTCTGGACCCGGTTCCTAATTAAAAGAACCAAATTGTCGATCGTCTCGGATGTCGAGGCCCTTCGGCCTTTAAGCATAATATTCATGACGAGTGGCTACTTCGCCCGACACCTCGGCCAAGAAAAACCGGGTACATGGCGGCCCTCACGACATCAAGACCCGCTTTGGCGTGGCGAGGACAGCTGGCTGGCTACGCAATAGCACCATATGAAGAAACTCGACGCCAGATGTCCTCGCGACAAGAACGGAAGCCACGGCGCAATACATAAGCGCGAATAATGGGGACAAAGCCAAGATACGATAGGCCAATGCCGGATTTAGCAACTCAAAACTGGCCAGCTGGAAAAACCCGTTCAAAAAGAAACAATCCGGGATCGTCCGGCCCTGGACCGTGATACTTTCGACCGCTTTCGTGCATTCACGGCACTTCTCGGCAAACTAGCCAATCACACTCACAGAAATTGTTGGGTGTTCAAACAGGCCGGCAAGTTGAACGCTGAAAACAAGGACAAGGGGCTGCAAAGCGATGATGACGAGGATCCCGAAGCGTCAACACCGGGGACAGGAAGAAATTCTCCTCCCCTGTGTGGAAATGGTAAACATGATCTATGCCACCCACATTCCCAAACGGGAACGAAAGCGTGCACTGAGGGACGTCTATGCGATGGAGCCAGTTGCCCCAAAGTTCAACCCATGGTCATCCTGTCCGATCACCTTCGATCGTAGGGACCATCCTACCAGCATCCATCATGGCGGCTCAGCCGCATTGGTCCTTGGTCCAATCATTGATGGATTCCACCTCACGCGAGTCCTTATGGCGGATTGTGGCAAAGAGCTTTGAACCTCGCTTTATCGGACACAGTGCACAAAATGGGCATCGATCCCTCATGGATCAAACCAACCAAAACCACCTTTAAAGGTGTAATTCCAGGGGTAGAGGCCCGCTGTACAGGCTCAATAACACTGGAAGTGGTCTTCGAATCCGGATAACTTCCAAAGAGAGGAGTTAATCTTTGATATTGTCCCTTTCCGTAGTGGCTATCATGCACTACTTGGACGAACCGCGTTCGCTCGATTCAATGTGGTACCCCACTATGCATACCTTAAGCTCAAGATGCGAGGACCTCGCGGGGTTATAACAGTCAATGGAAACACAGACTGCTCCCTCCGTACGGAAAAGCACACTGCGGCCCTCGCGGCTGAAGTACAAAGCAGCCTTCTTCGACAGACAGCCAATTCGGCAATGACAACCCCGAACACGGTCAAGCGAGTCTGGAGCACCCTGCAACAGGAGCGTCAGGCGGCATTTGTGCCACGCATACACAACTACGCACTCAAAATACCATAGGCATATGTGGAGGCGACATGATGATGCGGCCTACAGTGCGGTTCAGCCGCCATGAGGCCCGCATACCCTTTTTCTTTCTTTCTTTCAGGACCCTACTTTCGGGCAGCCCCTTCATAGAACCGGACCATCGGACTCATCACAGGAGGGAACACCAAGGAGGCAAGAGGCTTTGCACACAAGGGAATACCCAGGTGGTCTCTGTTAATGATCGCTATACCTGCTTTACATACCCGCATGCAGCCTGCCTTTGGATAGGACATGTAAAATAGTCCTATTTGTTTCTGCTTCACGCCATATGCCTTGACGTATTATCCAAATAACAACAGGAAATAGTATACAGCATCAGCTTCTTATTACTATCTTCATATTTTCCCTTGAATAGTTATTTAATATTGCATCCGTCACTACTAGAAAAAGGGCTATATATGGGATTGACACTAATGGCGCACCAGACAAGTGGTGCGCCCTTAGTATACTCTAATAAGCGCACCACCTCGATGCGCCATTAGAGTTGAAACTACTAATGGCGCACTGGCTCACGGTGCGCCATTAGTATCAAAAAAATTTGAACTAGTGCGCCTGTCCAAACATACTAATGGCGCATCCACGAATGATCGCCATTACTAGTTGTAACTAGTAATGGCGCACCTGCCAGAGTCGCCACTAATGTTGTTTTTTTTATTATTTTTATTCCTTTTTTTTGCAAAACTACTAATGGCGTGATTTCGCCTGGCAGTGCGCCATTACTAGTTTAAACTAGTAATGGTGCACCGTGGTGTAGTGCGCCATTAGTATGTTTTTTTTTGCAAAACTACTAATGGCGCACCACCGAAGTGCGCCATTAGTAACCTGGATTACTAATAGGCGCGATTTGTGGTTGGTGCGCCATTAGTAAGTGGGCAAGAACAAGATATTTTGGACAGCCTCTCCTCCCACACTCACTTTCTCCCCACTTCATTCTCTCCACCGCCTCCTCCTTGTCTCAAGGTGCCTCCTCTTTTCACCTCATTTCCACCATAAATTCATTCAAATTAAGTGGTTAAGTTACCTTGTTTTGCTAGGTAAGTAAGGGCGGAAGCTATATTTATGTTATTCTCCCTACAAACAATGTGCACATGCACTTTTTATGGCCTAGCTAGATCTATGTATGTTCGTGGAATTAATGCATATGTTTGTGGTTTTGCATATGTGTTTGTGTTTGGAGGTGTACGGTATTTGAAATGCGATAGTTGCCAATATTTTGCCGGAATGTTGATTCATTTCCGCTAAGGGCGAGAATTTTGGCATTAAGCATTCTTTTGGTCCTATTTTTAGGAAAGTCATGCCAAATTTTTCTTGGTTCTAAAATATCGTTTGTTTCTCTACCCGCATGACGACCATATGGTCCCGCACGATGACCGAAGGCATCGTGAATAGGTTTTGAGGTCCGGAAGGCCGAGATGCTTCAAAAGAACGAGGACGGAGATAAGATGTCCGATGTCGAAGATGCAAGCTGAATAGCCTTATTGCGGACCGGATTCAGGTCTTGCGGGACCAGCTGCTCTTGCGTGGTTTCATGGATGGCTATCGGTGGCAAGGTGATGAAGATGACTACGAAGTTGTCCATGGGGCGGGCAAGAAATGAGGAAGGGCGACAAGACAACCAAGCTGCTCGGGCGGGCGAGAAGACGAAGAAGAATCCCTAGGAGATGATCACGACGGTGATCTGTACACAGTCATCATGTAGAAGAAGATGCACGAGGACATGATGATGATGTCAAGGAGTGCACAGCTGGACCATCGATGGGCTGGGTGCAGGACCCTCATATTCAAGAGCTTCTCAAGCGGCACGGATAACGCAAGAGCTGCGCCGAGAAAGCCAAGATGGATCAACTTGAGTTAGACGCGGTTACTCCATTGTATGAAGGATGCAGGCCGAGGATACCCGCTGAAAGTAACGCTCATGGCTCTGGAGATGAAGGTAAAACACAAAATGACCGACGCGTAGCTTCGGCGAGAACATGTCATTACAGCACGAACGCCTTCCCAAAGGGAACAAGTGCCCGACCAGTTTGGAGGAGGCGAAGAAAATCATGTGTCCTCTGGATTTACCGCACGTGAAATACCATGTGTGCATGAACAATTGCATCATTTATCGGATCGAGCACGCATGTCTACCATATGTCCGGTGTGCGGTGTCACTCGATACAAGAAGAGGAAGAAAGCTCCTCGAAAAGTGGTGTGGTACTTTCCGATCACTCCTCGTCTGCTGGCAGCGGTATTTCGCGGACCCTAAGGTAGCAAAAGCTCCTGCGTTAGCACGCTGGATAGGGAGGAGAAGAAGCGAGAAGATGACGCAAATGATCCGGAGATAGATAAAAAGGATAAGATGTTGAGTCACCCTAAGGATGCGAGCCAGTGGCAATCGTTGAACTTGGAATACCCAGAATTTGGGACCGATAGAAGGAACATCATGCTGAAGGCGCGAGCACCGATGGAGTCAATCCGTTTGGCAGCCCGAAGAAGCACACATAGCACCTTTGGCCTGTGTTCGTGTGGATGTACAACCTTCCCCCACAGTTGTGCATGAAGAGGAAGTACATTCACATGAGTATGCTAATTGAAGGGCCGAAACAACCAGGGAACGACATCAATCTGTATGTCTGGGGCTGCTGAAAGAGGAGATTGACCTGCGCTGTGGAAAAGCGCCACCAATACGTGGACGCCATGAGAGAGAAAGAATATTTCCTATGAGAGCCGCCTTTGCTCACGACGGTGCACGACTATCTCGATTACGGATATCTTTAGGCGGGTAGTCCACGGATTTTCGATGCGTAAGGTGCATGGATGACACAACGTATCGCCAGCTAGATAGAGATCCGGGTCTTCGAAACCGTGTTCATGGGACATCAAAAGTGGCTTCGCTGACGATGACCCGTGGAGGAAACGCCAAGGATACTGTTCGATGGTGAAACCGAACTCAAAACGCCCGTGTCTACGAGGAGCGGCGAGGAAATAGACAAGCTGTTGAAAAATTGGAAAGATCGCCCTTAACGCTTGGGAAAGAAGCAAAGGCGCCAGAGTCATTGCTGAAGGTATGGAAAACGAGGTCTGTTTTTACGGGACTTGCCAGACTTTGGAAGATCCACCGTGTGCCTCACAGCCTTGATGTCATGCATATCACGAAGAACGAGCGTGTGCGAGAGTCTGCTTGGTACCCTGCTCAACATGCCGAGAGAGGACCAAAGATGGGCCGAAAGCAAGGCAGACTTGAAATCAATGGGCATCGAGCAGGGAGCTTCACGCTATATATGATGATGATGATGATGATGATGATGATGATGATGATGATGAGGCGTAAGCAGGACCTGAGTAAAGTCGTCATAAAGGCAAAAAGGCCAAGAAGACCGGAAATGACTACCCTCCCGCGTGCTTTACTCTAAGTCGAGGAGGAGATCGAGCAGTTTTTCACCGCCTCCTAGGAGTAAAACTTCCTTCTGATTACTGTGGGGAAGATAAGCGAGATACCTAGACCCAGCGAAAGCGTAAGTTCATGGGATGAAGTCTCACGATCGCACACGTCTTGATGACGGATACTTCGGTTGCAATCCGTGGGATCATGGGCCAGCGCATACGTCCGTGAAAGCGCTATTTGGCCTATGCAACTTCTTCAACGCCATCTCGGAAGTCGATTGGCGTGAGGCAACTCGAAGGCTACTGAGGAAGAGATCGTGGTGATACTATGCGAGCTTGAGATGTACTTCCACCGCATTCTTCGACGTTATGGTGCATCTGCTGGTCCATATAGTGGAGGATATCATCCAACTCGGCCGACGCTCCTGCACAGCATGATGCCGCCGCTCGAAAGGATGAATGGTGTCATCAAAGGATACGCTTGCAACATGTCACGCCCGTAGGGAAGCATAGCCGGGGCTTTCTCGATCGAAGAGTGCATCTCCCATCGCATCGAATTATCTAGGCATCGAGAACCCGCTGGTCTGCCCGTCAGCGAGCACCTCGGCAGGCTCGCTGGATGGGGTCACCGTGAGGGTCGCCGCTTAAATGCATGTCGACTTCGAGGGTCGACTCGCCGACTTTGAAAGAGCAAACCTAGTCGGCGCTTCAACACATAGACGTGGTGGATCCTTGGGTGGTAGAGCACAAAACCTTTATTAAGAAGATGTACAATGGCCGAGGCCAATGCGGAGGACGGACGGAGATATACTCAAAGAGCACAACTCATGTTTCACGCATTGGTTCAAGCGAAGCTTACGTCAGACCCTTTACATGAGGATTCTTCTGCGGAAGAACAACTCATATTCGCCTTGTCACAGTATGCCGAGCACAACGATGACCTATGAGGCGTCACGATATCAACGGCTACACATTCTACACCGAGGCCAAGGACATGAAGAGCGATGGTTATCAGAACTCCGGGTAACGATGGAATCCTACACCGTAACGACAGGACAGATACTACGGAAGGATCGAGGAGATCTGAGGAAGCCACTGCCGGAGAGAAGGTCCCGATGTTCCGTGTCAGATGGGCCAAGAACGTCATAAAAAGAAGACCGGTATTTCACCACCATGGTTATACCCGAAGCCAAATCCAAGACCCGCGGTATAAGCGTCACCGCTTGAAAAATGAGCCATGGTACTGGCTTCCCAAGTGGACCAATGCTCTTCATTACCGACCGCCAAAGCCCGGTCGTGTTGTCGTGAGGAGAGGCAAAAGGAAGATCATCGGAATGGATGGAGTAGCCAATGAGCAAGACTTTGACAAGTACGGCGACCCGAGGATCGAACATGACGACGATGATGAAGTAGCAGCATACACCACAAGAAGAAGCAAGACCACCCTACCTAAAGGACGTCCGTTCCATAGAAGAACTCCATTTGCGAGAAAGAAGGGCAAGAAGATTGTGAACAGATAGCTAGCTAAGATCGATTGTATTTAAATCGTGAGACTTCATTTCTCGATTATATTTCATGGGCACTTTTGAACTATCATGAATATTTTTTAATTTCATGGACACTCGATCTCGATCCTCCTCCATCTCGATCGCTATCCCACCTCCGCCAGATCTGGTCCACTGCACGCCGTGAATCGCCCGCACCCTCTCGATTCCCCTACTCAACCGCCGCGGCCGACCCCCCCCAGATCCGGTCCACAGCCGCCGCCCGCCACCGCCGCACCCTCTCAATTCCCCTACTCAACCGCCGTCGCCGACCCCCCGCACCCCACCCTACTCAACCGCCACGCGTGACCCCCGCACCCTCCCCTACTCAACCGCCATGACCCCCGCACCCTCCCTACTCAACCGCCACGCTGCCCCCCGCACTTTTGCACCTCCCCCGCTCCACCAGCATTACTGTTTGATGATATTTTTAAAAAATTATTACTGTCTTATAAAAAATATTACTGTTATGATTTAAACAAGTTTGAACATATTTAAACACAAATAAGTATCAAACATAATTTTAAATGCATAAAAAATTATGGAGCCTGGGAATCAGACCCAGGACCTCCTGGTGTGAGAACTAGGCTCTTGACCGGTCGAGCTAGTAGAGAAGACTTGACATATGTATCGGGTCGGTGGTAGATAAGCTGTTGGCTCGGCGAAATAAAAAAATACTAATGGCGCACCTCACTGCAGTGCGCCATTAGTATGTATGTACTATGGCGCACCGAGGGTGGTGCGCCATTAGTATTGTGGCGCCTACTTGCAGACCGATCCCTCTCTCTCCCTCGCCCTCGCCCGCGATCCCCTTCCCCGATCTCCTCTCCCGACGCCACCGTCGCCCCGCCCCGACACCACCGTCGCCCCGCCGCCCTCGGCCCACCGTGTCGCCTCGACACCACCGTCGCCCCTTGCGCCCTCGGCGCCACCGTCGCCCGCCGCCCCAGCGCCGCCCGACACCACTGCCGCCGCCGCCCCCGCCTTTACGCCAGCGCCCGTCGCCCGCCGACGCCGCCCCGACACCACCGTCGCCCGCCGCCCTCGATCCCACCCAGCCACCGTCGCCTTCGCCGCCTCGACGCCGCCCGACACCACCGTCGCCTCGCCCGCCGACACCACCGTCAAATCGCCCGCCGCCCGAACCGTGGAGCGGAAGCGCCGGCCGGCGTCTTGAACAGGAGAAGGCGGCTATCCTCGTCCTCAACACATGCCGACATCGTCGATTCCAGCTCTCGCAGCAAGGTATGCAGCTGGTTCGCCCCATGTCATGGCAGATTGATTTTTTTCCGTGTAAACTAGGCTAGGGTTCGATGGATTATGGAGATTCATGGTGATTCATCGCTGAATAAATTCGTTCCAAGAACAAGATCATGGCCATTTCCTGTGCTAGCTAGAGCCGTTGTCAGCCTGTGCAAGGTTCGTAACAAGTTGTCGGCGTCTTTGTGCTCTATACTTTGTATGAAAATAGCATCGCTAATAGTAATCACCGAGAGATAAAAATACGTAATGATATTATAGTTTTCTATACTTCAAGTTTCTATTTTGTATATGCTCACTTGCATCTGCTCCTAAGATAATGTCTTTGACGTGATAATGCAATTAAAAAGCAATATTGGTTGAGAGAAATTGTCTTTGTCTTGGTTAAGACAACTGATTTTCATACAATGGCAGCGGTGCACAAAACAGTGTGAGTGGTGTGTACTTATTTCGAGAGATGATTGGTGTCGGCTCGTGACTGCCATTTAATCAAATCATTGTGCATTATTATCCTTTGAAACCATCTATAAATAGCTCAATGAACACATCACCCATTCACACTTGATTCATCAATCCCACACCTGTACAACTCCACGCCCTGAACCAACAAAGTTAGAATCACAATCCCACACCTAACAACTCCACCGCCCTAAACCAACAAAGTTAGAATCATCAGTTTATCTCAATTTTCAACAGTAAAGTTAGAATCTCCGGCCTCACTTTGCTCCTAAGATTACTTTCGGTTTACGAAGGTCAGAGTGACAAGCCCGAGGCATTGCAGTCTGAGTACAGGGCACGGCACTAGATGTATGGTGCAATTGTTCACCATGTGTGATCAATGAAACACGAACTAATTCATCACGGAAACAAAATTTAACACACCTCATTTTAAATCTCAATTTAGGATCAAAATCACAAAATTGATGCTTTGAATAAAGAATTATGACCAAACCCAGTTACGAAAATTGGAGTAGCAAACATATGTAGGAGAAATTGTGCTGGTTGCTCACCATGTAGTTGATAGTCGAGGTTGTCCATGGCATCTTCGTGCGCATTTTTGCATCTTGAAGTGCGGTTGTCCATGGCATGGAGTTTTTGTACTGTTGTTAAGGTTCAGGACAAGCCCGTGACTATCATGTTTCTAGTAGCTAAAATCTATTTGTTCCTATTGGCATTGGCTTGATTGTTCTAAAACTTCGAACCTGTTGGACAATGACATTATTTGTAACTTGACAGCATGAGAGGAGGAAGATTTTGGTTTCTTGTTCAGACATTAATAACTTCCTATAAGCAATGCACCTCACATTGATTTTGTCAAAAGCGTGTCGAGTCGATATTCTCAATATATTATTCTTTATCGGTTTACAAGTTGATTAATTTCCTCTGATTATTCTCAAATTCTTGAATTATTTGTAATGTCTTGCAGAATTATTTGTGCCTTTGTTTTTTCCTAAGTTTAGGATGCACTCTGTTAGGTTTTAGAAAAAGTAGACGAGAGAGATTAAAGGGGTTGTGACCAATGCTCCTCCGTCTGTAATGTGATACATTTTTTGACAAAGGTGTCGAAATGTCTTGCATTATGGGATGGAGGGAGTATTTGTCGGTATGTGACATACTTCTCCCATAAGCGTCGGTGTATGTGACATTATGGGATTAGGGATTACAAAAACATCAGTTACAAAAAGTTCAGATTGTAAAATGTTCATTTTGCAGCTAGTGCCCATATTGAGTAATTGCTTAGAGGGATGATCCTGTGTGAGTTGGTGGAGTGATTTGTTTTCTACATAAAGCTCTTTAGTCAGGCTGGTTTTCGTGAAATACACATGAAGCCTGTGCAAAAAACAGAGAATAAAAATAAAAAAAACCTAATATTCATACTAATGGCGCATCACATGACAGTGCGCCATTAGTATGACAAAGCATACTAATGGCGCATCACTGGTCAAGGCGCCATTAGTATACCATAATTACTAATAGGCGCATCTCGTGGTAAATGTGCGCCATTAGTATGCCAAAGCACCTGGTATACATGGCCCTCGGGAGGCATACTAATGGCGCATCAGTTTGATACTAATGGCGCACGGTGGTGCGCCATTAGTATACTCGATACTAATGGCGCATCTGATGCGCCATTAGTAAAAATTACTAATGGCGTGCTAGTAATGGCGCACCAGTGATGCACCATTAATGGCCAAATTAGGTGCGCCATTAGTAGCGGTTTTCCTAGTAGTGCGTACACTTTGGTACGATTAGTTTGCCAGGGGCTTTTTATTGAGCCCCGTAACATGACAAGAAAAGTCCGAACACTTTTTACAGTGCGGCACCCCGAACATATAGCATTATATGCATCAGCTCCGAATCATGTCTTAGGTCAATAGTTGGGTTAGCCCGGCTCCCTTGTTTTGGTACCTTACGTTCCTTTATATCGGCTAAGGTAGCACAGGGAGAACTACTGCAATTGTGTCTCGGTTCTTCCGGACAAGCACCTCAGTAGAGAAAGCCGAAAACTGACTGTCATGATGTGGCGAGAGCTGGTCGCTGTTTGAGAGGTTCAAAATCCTTAAAGATTATTTCCGCTTTAGGCGGGGAATCGGCCTCGTCCGATTTAGGCGTGTATAGCGCCCCGATTCGGCTTTCCGAATATTAGGGGCTTCGCTGAAATTTAAAAAGGTAGACTTCTATGGCTAAGTGAGAGTCATAAAGCCGCATAGTTCGATTGCCTTGTTCGCTGCGCTGAAAACCTCCTTAAAGGACCAAAAATTTGGATAAAGAGTGTTTGGGTTTTCCACAAACACCCCAGTACTAGTTACAAGGGGGCAGAAGCCAACGACTGGCCTACTTTCAGAATTTTATAAACAGCCGCACAGAAGGTAATATTTTAAATCAACAAAGCATCATATAAGCGCAAACAAACTCGTTTGCATATTACAAAAACGACATGAGTACATTCACTCAAAGATTATGTCCTTGGTACATTCATTGGCCACAAGGCGAGCGCCTTTCATAACGCCATCATAATATTTTTTGGGGTAGCGTTGCTGCTTACCCTCAGGTGGTCCATCCTTCACCTGCTTCTCAGCATCCAGTTTGGCCCAATGCATCTTCGCTAAGAGGGCAAGGCCAGCGGGCACCCTTAATGTAGACGGATTGCTTGATAACCTCAAGCCGCGGACAGGCATTTACCATCCGCTTTATAAGGCCAAAGTAGCTGTCGGGCAGAGGCTCACCAGGCCACATCCAGACTATCAGGCCCTTCATGGCTAGTTCGGCCGCCTTGTGGAGTTTGACCAATAGCTTCAGTTGGTCACTCAAGGGAATCGGGTGTTCGGCTCCGGCATACTGGGACCAAACAACTTCTCCGTTGAGCTCCATTCTTCGGCATGGTAGAACTCCGTGGCATCCGATATGCTGCGTGGCAGATCTGCGAACGCCCCTGGAGAGCTCCGAATTCGGTTAAGTAAAAGAAATGTCTCCTCCACATGCTTTCTCTGCATAACGAATGCCTTACCCGCCGCTATATTCTTGGCGGCCTAGATTTCCTGAAGGGCCTTTTGGGCTTCGGCCTTGGCATCTTTCGTGCTCTCGAGGGCTTTGGCAAGCTCGGATGCTTGCGTCTTGAAGTCATGCTCCAAGGACTCGAACTTCTCGCCGAACTCCTGGAGCTCTTGTTGTACCTCTCCCACCCGAGCATCTAGCTTTTCACGCTCGGTGCGCTCCGTAGCCGCCTTGGCTTCAGCCTCAGACAACGCTTTCTTCAGGGCCGCCACTTTGGTCGTGGCCCCTATTAAAAATCATTAAGCTTTTTGTTAGCATCACCAATTTTTCTCCTCTACATGACACATGGACGGGGTATCACTTACCTTTGTTCTCCTCGAGCTGCCTCTTCACGAGGCCGAGCTCTTCTTCGGCCTGCCCCAGGTCCCGCCTGAGTTCGACGACCTCAGCTGTGCAAGCAGCGGCGGCCAGCAGCAACGCCTGCTTATTAACATAGACAAGTATTGTTAGACTCATGCGGTTCTTAAGTTGACCCTCCGTTTGGCTTTTCTTTCCGAACACCAAACAGAGTATCAGGGGCTACTGTCTATTGGGTGATATTTTCTCACACTTTTTCATTACTTACCTCAAAGCACATTAGGAGAGGCTGGAGTGCGAGCTTGGTCAATCCACTTTTGGCGGACCGAACCTTCTCAATCACCGTACTCATAAAAGTACGGTGTTCTTCGTCAATGGAAGCGCCTCGAAGCACTTCCAGCAAATTATCCGATGCCTCCGCCTGGGCGGAGGTCCTCGGCATGGCCGGCTCGCCCTCCTTAGCGAGGGGCTGCCCGCTTGAATCTGGAACCTGTGGAGGCTCTGGCATAGTAACCGGCGGGGAGCCCGACTTGTTGTGGCTCCCGTCCGCATAATCCATGGGGATCTTACCCCCCATGTGCCCGGCGTCTGGGATTTTGCCTTGGGGCATCTCCAAAACCGTCGCCCCCCACTCTGGTATCCTTTGGGACAACACCTCGGTGTCATCCGCAGGTCGTGGGGAGGTGGCCGCCGGGAGTGAATTCATCTCCGACTCACTCAGAGACCCATCCGAAGAGGATACCCCGAGATTGGACCCAGGCGGACTGCATATACGTGTTTGGCGTTATTACAAACTATGAAGCTAAAGTCGCACAAAAAGGATTACAGAGTGCGGACACTTACGACTTCGCCCGGGGATTGCCCCTGGGCAGCCACTCCTCCTCGCTGTAGGCGTCAATGGTGGAGTGATCCGGAAGGGATGTCTCTCCCTTCTTCGCTGTCCAAGCCTCCCCCTGCGGGGCGGCTTTCCTTTTTTTCTCCTCCCCAGTGCGGGGAGGGGGCATTTCTTCATGTTTCCCCCCGTCTCCGTGGGAGGAATCTGCCTCGGTGTCCTCGGACGACGAGTCTATCATGGCCCTACGCCGGAGACCTTTTCTGGTCCCCGGGGCCGCTTTCTTGGACCATTCGCCGCCCCCCCCCCCCAGTTGAGGCGGCCTTCCTCTTCCTCTCCTCCCCTTCGTAGGAGGAGTGCGCCTCATTGTCTTCGGATGGGGCGTCCGGTGCAACCTCACGCCAGAGACCCTTTCTGTTCTAGGTGGCCTTCTTCTCGGCCTTCTTCTCCGGCACCATGTAAGGCCTCGGAACCAGCATCTTCGTCAGGAGTGCGGTTGCTGGATCTTCAGGTAGCGGAGCAGGACAGTCGATCCGCTCCGCCATCTTCACGTAATCCTGTTTTGTTAGCATGGTGACTTAAAATCCTCCCACGAATATGCTGGGAAAGGTACATCTTGTGATAATCAGAGGGCTTACCGGATTCGCGAGGCGCTTTGCACTGAGCCCGCGGTCCTCGGAAGTGGGAGGAGGAACTTCGCCGGTCTTGAATAGCACCTTCCAGACGTCCTTATGTGTCGTGTCGAAGAGCTCATGCAGCATCTAGTTTTACGCCGGATCGAACTCCCACATATTGAATGCATGTCTTTGACACGGGAGAATCCGGTGGACGAGCATAACCTGGACCACGTTGACAAGCTTGATCTTCTTGTCCCTCATACTTTTGATGCAGGTCTCGAGTCCGGTCAGCTCCGCAGGTTCGCCCCAGGCCAGGCTCTTGTTCCCAAGAGGTGAGCCGCATGGGGATTCCGGATCGGATTTGGAGGCCGCCACCCAATTGGCATCACGCGGCTCGGTGATGTAGAACCATCCCGATTGCCACCCTTTCACGGTCTCCATGAAGGAGCTGTCAAGCCATGTAACGTTGGGCATCCGGCCCACCATGGTGCCTCCGCACTCTGCCTGCTGGCCGCTAACGATCTTCAGCTTCACACAAAAGATTTGTAGCCATAGGCCGAAGTGGGGCCTGATGCGGAGGAAGGCCTCACACACGACGATAAACGCCGAGATGTTGAGGACAAAATTTGGGGCTAGATCATGGAAATCTAGCCCATAGTAATACATGAGCCCGCAGACGAATGGGTGGAGTGGAAATCCTAGTCCGCGGACGAAATGAGGGAGGAATACTACTCTCTCCCGAGACTTTGGGGTAGGGGTGATCTTTCCCTCTGCCGGAAGCCTGTTCGCGATGTTTTCGGCCAGGTATCCGGCCGCCCGAAGCTTTGTAATGTCCTCCTCTGTGACGGAGGAGGCCATCCACTTGCCTCCCGCTCCGGACATGCTGCGGAGAAAGTGAGAACTTGGGCGCTAGGGCTCGAGAGTGCGAGCAAGGATGAGCAAAGGAGGAAGAAGGTGTCGGTGAAAACGGGAGATCCTTATCCCTTTATAAAGGCGGTGAAAATATGTGCGCCTCCCCACTTGCCTGTAAAAATTACTCATTTTCCAAGCGCCACGATTGATGGCACGGTTGGTTTACCCATACCCGTATTGATGAGGATCCCGCGATAAGGGGGACACGATCTCTGCTTCGACAAGACGTGCCAAGGAAACTTCCTCGCAATGTGTGCGGTATCTGGTTTTAAAAAACGGTTCGAATAATGGCCAGGCCGTGGTGTGATGTCACGCTACGAAGAGTTGTCAGCAGATTAGATTTGTGGATTAGTGTTCTCTCTACGGGGGTATGTGAAATTTGTCTTGCAGAGCCGGACACGACTTAAGTGTTCGAAATTTACCTTGGAGTATTCGGAAATGGAACCCACCTTGCAATGCCGAAGACAATCTGCGCGCCGGACTCATCATCATTGAAGCCTGGTTCAGGGGCTACTGAGGGAGTCCTAGATAAGGGGGTATCCGGACAGCCGGACTATATGCTTTGGCCGGATTGTTGGACTATGAAGATACAAAGATTGAAGACTTCGTCCCGTGTCCGGATGGGACTCTTCTTTGCGTGGAAGGCAAGCTTGGCGATTCGGATGATAGATCTCCTTCTCTGTAACCGACTTTGTGTAACCCTAGCCCCCTCCGGTGTCTATATAAACCGGAGGGTTTAGTCCGTAGGACAACAACAATCATAATCATAGGCTAGCTTCTAGGGTTTAGCCTCTACGATCTTGTGGTAGATCAACTCTTGAAATACTCATATCATCAAGATCAATCAAGCAGGAAGTAGGGCATTACCTCCATCGAGAGGGCCCGAACCTGGCTAAACATCGTGTCCCCAGCCTCCTGTTACCATTAGCCTTAGATGCATAGTTCGGGACCCCCTACCCGAGATCCGCCGGTTTTGACACCGACACCCGTCACCCCCAAATTCAACCCCTGGTCGGCCTGTCCGATCACCTTCGATCGTAGGGATAATCCGACTAGTATCCGGCCCGGCGGATCGGCTCCCTTGGTGCTTGACCCAATAATTGATGGATACCATCTCACTCGAGTCCTTATGGACGGCGGCAGTAGTCTGAATCTGATATATCGTGACACTTTATGCAAGATGGGGATAGACCCGTCAAGAATAAGCCAAAAGTAACACTACCTTTAAAGGAGTAATACCAGTGTTGAGGCCGCTGCACGGGCTCCCTCGTATTAGAGGTTACATTCGGTTCTCCCGACAACTTCAGAAGCGAAGAATTACTCTTCGACATCGCTCCCTTCCGAAGCGGCTATCACGCACTACTCGGAAGAACAACCTTCGCTTGCTTCAACGCAGTACCGCACTACGCCTACCTCAAACTCAAGATGCCCGGTCCATGTGGCGTCATCACAGTTAGTGGAAACACAGAGCGTTCCTTACGTGCAGAAGAATATGTGGCGGCTGTAGCAGCCGAACACTAAGCGGCCCCTCCTACCAGAATAGATGATCGGTCATCAAGAGCGCGGACACGGTTAGATGAGTCCGGTACACCACCAATGGTAATAGCCCAGATATACTTGAGCGGGGGCCCATAGATATTCCCCCACAGGTGGTGCTAGGGGCTGCAAATATGTAACAAAGCCCACAGTTTGGCTTGACTTTATTAATACAACAATATATTGCATTTCCATTATTCATTGAGAATAACCAACTTCTCGCACGATTACATTAGTCTCGTTTACATGAGTTTTCCTTTTTACAGACACCAATCGCGCGACACCCTTCCATGATACGGCACAACGGAGACAAAGGCACAGACGTGCAGCAGGGCCCCGCTCAAAGGTTTCTCTTTAGATTAAGCCCATGTGTAAACCTTCTTTACTGTCTCTTGTTGCTTGACATCCCACGGGTATTCAATACACCCACAGGGGATACTGGCGTTATTGGCATTTAGCCACGACAGATTAATGCACGTACCTGGAAATACAGGGTTCATAATCGAGGGCGTTACTCAGCCCAGTATATGTTATAAAGTCCGAATACCTTCGGGAGTGTTCGGCATCGCGAGTTTGGCCTTATATGCATCAGCTCCTAATCATGTCTTTGGTCAAACGTTGGGTTTGCCCGGCTCCTGGGTTTGCTGCCTTACGTTCCATTCTATCGGCTAAGGCGGCCAAACGAGAACCACTGCGATTGTGCCCTAGTTATTCCGGATGAGCACCTCAGTAGAGAAAGCCAAAACCGATCATTATGATACTGAGAGACTGGTCAACCACTCGAGGACTTATCAGAATCTTCAGGATTCCTCCGCATTAACGAGGGGCCGTTTCCCGGTCATGTACATACGTGCCCGTATCCGAATGCACGTGGAAGTACTAGGGGCTATATATTAGCCCCGTCATCAAACTCCTATGGCTAAGTGAAAGTGTTAAAGCTATATAGTTTGGTTGCCTAGTTCGACGTGTGATCACCTCCTTAATTCACCAAGACGTTGGATCAAGACTGATTATGCGCATTTTCGTGAACACCCCCGCATTATATGCGTGGGGGCTGAAACCAATGACTGCTAACTTGCAGGATACATACTTACATAAACGGTCGCACAGGAGACACTATAATAATTTCTGGCAAAAGTATAAACACAACCTTTATAATTATAATAGAATTGTTTTTACAATTGAAAGACTTGTCACTCGAACATGACATTCTTCGAGCACCGAGCCTCTATTAAACGGGCACTGAGGGAGTCCTGGATAAGGGGGTATCCGGACAGCCGGACTGTATACATCGTCCGGACTATAGAAGCGTCAAGATACAAGACTCAAGACTTCGGCTCGTGTCCGGATGGGACTCCCCTTTGCGTGGAAGACAAGCTTGGCAATCAGGATATTATGTTTCCTTCCTTGTAACCTACTCCATGTAAACCCTAGCTCTCCGGTGTCTATATAAACCGGAGAGCATGGTCCTTAGAAGGCCGATCACAATTACAATCATACCATCATAGGCTAGCTCTTAGGGTTTAGCCTCTACGATCTCGTGGTATATCTAGTCTTGTATTCCACCTATCTTCAATATTAATCAAGCGAGGAAGTAGGGTTTTACCTCCATCGAGAGGGCCCGAACCTGGTAAACATTGTGTCCCTTGCTTCCTATTACCATCAGCCTAAGACGCATACGGTCGGGACCCCTACACGAGATCCGCGGTTTTGGACACCGACATTGGTGCTTTCATTGAGAGTTCCTCGTATGCTTGTTGCCAAGGGCTCGATGGCTCGTCTCGTTGTCAAGGACGACATCACTTCTGGGGGAGCGCTGGTGGTAGGCCAGACTCTCCGGCTTGGCGGCTTCATTATGACCGCCCCATCGGCTGTCGCGCCGATGATGGCCTCTTGGGTCATCATGCATAACCTTCGCATTGACTCGGAGCTTGCCGAACAGATGGATCCGACGGAGCTCTCCTCTCTTAAAGAGCTCTTGGATCGCATCGCTGCTTTGGGGGTCGCTATGGACTACGACCGGATTGAGCTTAAACCTGACCAGAGGGACATTAGATCCCCGCCGGCCACCCATGAGATAGCGGTAGTGGAAGAACCACACGTGGGCCGCCCCTCAACTTTGAGGGCGAATTATGTCCGGATCACCGAATTCGATGGGCGAACACCCACCCAAAAGTACTACATGACCCAGTCCCGGACTTAGAACCGCGCCGGGCCAAAGGGATTAGGTAATACTCCAGATCCCGAACTGTCGAAGTTCAGGTACTTCCACGTGCCCCGGGCGTCGAGATCGGATCAAAATCCAACTTGACCAACGACGCCCGCTCGGACTTAATACGTCTCTCCCGTGTCCGGCAGGAGCCCCAGGAGACGGTACATCGTTACTGGGCCAGATTTCTCCTTGCTCTTAATAAGGTCAAGGACTGCCACGAGGAGGACGTAGTCTCTCTTTTCTGAAGAAACTGCACGAACAAAGGACTCCTTAATGCTAGGAGTCGCCGTGACATAGAGCACCTTAGAGACTTGGCAACCATAGTACAAAAGTACTGTGCGATGCAAAGTGCCCGGAAAACCAGACATGAAATTTTGGGATAGTAATCGGCCCTCACGGAACCTTTGTCCAAACTAAAGCGGCGAACTCTCGTGAAGTCGACCAACTCAATTCCCAAGAAACCAAGGCCCGCCCCAGGGCGTGGAACCGTATTGGAAGGATGGCTCAACGGGCCGTGTAAGCTTCACAGCACGCCGGACGCTACGCCGACCCATAGCCTTAGAGCATGTTGGATACTCTGGCAGGTAGCTAAGAGTGGCGAGGATCTCCTCGAGAGCCATAAAGCAGAACCACATCCCGCCAAAGAACACAATACAGTGCTGACAGTCCTCAAGACCTTCGCCTCAAACAATAGGCGCAAGCGAGCGCATCGAAGCTCTGTTGAAATTTGCCATGGGGCAAAAGTAAATCCGTGGAACGACACTGCTATAACCTTCAATGCCAGTGACGAATCCCAATTCCAGTCCGTCCGGGCGCCGGCCGCTCTGGTCCTCAGCCCAATAGTGGATGGCTTTCGGCTCACTAAAGTACTCATGGACGGCGGAAGCGGATTAAACCTAATCTATGAAGAAACCCTCAAAAAGATGGAGATTGACAAAAGCTGCATTGAATAGAGTGGCACGATCTTCAGGGGAATTATCCCTAGTCGGGAGGCTCGGTGTGCGGGAAAAATCACACTCGACGTGGTATTAGGCACCCCAGAGAATTACAGGTCCGAAGAAATCACATTCCAAGTGGCTCCTTTCAACAGCGGATACCACGCCCTTCTAGGGCGAGACGCGTTTGCAAGCTTTCAAGCCATACCCCATTACGGGTACATGAAGCTTAAAATGCCCGGACCCAATGGAATCATCCGGACGTTGCACTCCGCGCCGAAAACAAAACCACAACGCTGGCCTTAGAAGCATTATCCGAAGCCCCAGCGGCAGAAGAATTAACCACGCTACGCGCCACCTTGGACAGGGACGACGTGATACTCGACAAGCGACCCAAGTCCACCTCATTCAAACCCGCAGATGAGATAGTCAAATTCCAAGTCCACCCAACGGACCCCATGAAGACAGCTTCCATCGGGACACAGTTCAAACCCGCCATGGACGCCGTGAGAATTGGGATATCTTCGCCTGGCACCCATCGGACATGCCGGGCATCCCACGTGGATTGGCCGAACACAGCCTTAACATACTAAAGGGATACAAACCTGTTAAACAGACCCTAAGGCGATTTTCGGAGCCCAAACGGCAAGTCATGGGGGAGGAGCTAGCCAAGTTACTTGAGGTCGGATTCATCAGAGTATCAAACATCCGGATTGGCTGGCGAACCTGGTAATGGTACCAAAGAAGGACAACTCCTGGCGCCTGTGCGTCGACTTCAAAGACCTTAACAAGGCTTGCCCCAAGGATCCCTTTCCACTCCCTCGCATCGATCAAATTATCGATGCCACAGCCGGACACGACTCGCTGTGTTTCCTCGACGCATACTCTGGATACCATCAAATAAAGATGGCAGAGTCCGACCAAGCTACAACAGCTTTCATAACGCCATATGGCCCTTTCTGCTTCAACACTATGCCTTTCGGGCTTAAGAATGCCGGAGCAACCTATCAACGCATGATTCAAACATGCCTGGAAAAGAAAATCGGCAAAACAGTGGAGGCATACGTGGACGACGTCGTCGTCAAAACAAGACACGTCGAAACCCTAATTGATGACTTGAGGCTTACGTTCGACAACTTATGAACATACGACATCAAGCTAAATCCGGAGAAATGCGTTTTCGGCGTCCCCTCTGGAAAACTGCTGGGCTTCATCGTTTCCAATAGAGGAATTGAAGCTAATCCGGCAAAAATCCGAGCTTTGTCACAGTTGGTTATACCAACAGACCTCAAACACATCCAGAAATTAGCTGGATCTGTGGCTGCTTTGAGCCGCTTTATCTCCAAGTTCGGAGAAAAGGCATTGCCTCTTTATCGCCTCCTTCGGCGCACCAAACACTTCGTGTGGACGGATGCAGTCGCGGCCAGACTAGATGAAATAAAGACCTTATTGGCCAGTAATCCAGTCCTAATAGCGCCAACTATCGGCGAACTTATGCTGCTGTACATAGCTGCAACACATCAAGTTGTAAGCGCAGCACTCGTCGTCGAACGAGAGGTTGACAGATACATATTCCCGCTATAGAAGCCGGTTTATTACGTATCCACGGTCCTCACCCCATGCAAATCCCGATACCCACACTATCAAAACATTGCATACGCAGTCTTCATGGCATCCCAAAAGCTATGACACTACTTTCAAGAGTGTTCGATTACGGTGGCCTCTGAAGTACCACTGAACGATATAATAAATAACCGCGATGCCACAGGCCGGATTGCTAAATGGGCCATCGAACTCCTTCTGTTTAACATAACGTACAAGCCTCGGCAGGCTATCAAGTCGCAAGTATTAGCCGACTTCGTCGCCGAATGGACGGAAGCCGAACTCCCTAAAGAGTATGGCGCGTACACTAACTGGATCATGCACTTTGATGGCTCTAAAATGCTGGCCGGATTGGGAGCAGGTGTAGTCCTGACTTCTCCCACCGGGGACACGGTCCAGTACGTCCTCCAAATATTATACACAGACTCCAACAGTGCGGCGAATCTACGAGGCTCACATTGCACGCAGTCTCGGATGGCAGTCTCTATGGGCATTCAACGCCTAGAGGTGTGCGGGGATTCGAACCTTGCAATATCACAAATAAATGGAGACTTTGATGCCAAGGATCCGAAAATGGCGGCCTATCGCAATGCCGTCCTTAAAATGTCAGCTCGGTTCGAGGGGCTCGAATTCCACCATGTGGCTCGAGAAAACAATCAAGCGGCAGACGTCCTTGCCCGCATCGGCGCTAAACGCGACCCCGTCCCACCTAACATATTCCTGGAAAGGCTATTCAAGCCATCTGTGGTATGGGAAGGGGAGTCCGGCAATACCAGCACGGATCCGACTACATCTCCAGATTCCGAACTATCAGACATAGTCAGAGGTTCTGCCACCGAAATAACATCGTCGGCTACGAAATAATGGATGTCATCGCCTGCGTGGTGAGCCTTTCTTGGCCTACCTAAATAAGCAGGAGCTCCTTGAAGACCAAAATGAAGCACGCTGCATTGTCCGGCGCTCTAAAGCTTACAAAGTCCATGAAGGAGAACTCTATAAGAAAAGTACTACCGGAGTGCTCCAAAGGTGCATCTACGAAGAGGAAGGGCGGCAGCTCTTGGCTGAAATACGCCCGGATTGGGCGGGCACCACGCTTCTTGGCTCGAGCACTAGTTAGCAAGGCCTTCCGTCAGGTTTCTATTGGCCGACGACCGAGCGGGCCTTGCAGGACCTTGTCCAACAACTGCGTCGGTTGCCGGCTCTTCGCCAATCGAGCCATATGCCCCTACCGCTCTCCAAACAATCCCCATAACTTGGCCCTTGGCGGTGCAGGGGTTGGATATGGTTGGACCCCTTAAAGGGAAGCCATAAGAAAAAATACTTATTGGTCATGGTTGACAAGTTCACCAAATGGATAGAAGACAAACCGGTGAAAAGCGGCGAATCCGGACCAGTCATAGACTTTATATCCAGTCGTACACCGTCTGGTGTCCCCCATAGCATCATCACCGATAATGGCTCGAATTTCACGGCCGATGAGGTGAAATCTTGGTGCGGCAATATGGGCAATAAGCTCGAGTATGCTTCCGTCTACCATCCTCAAACAAATGGCCAGGTCAAACGGGCAAACGGTCTTATTATGAGCGGCATCAAACCCAGACTAGTGCGATCCTTGACAGAGTCGGATACTCGATTGGGTCGAGGAGCTCGACTCCGTACTACTGGGGCTGGGGACCACGCCGAATCGCACCACCGGATACACACCCTTTTTATGGTGTGCGGCGGCGAAGCGATACTACCATGCGACATAATACATGATTAAGCCGCAGCGTGCGCATGTATGCGAAGAGAAGGAAGCCGAGTTAGATCGGCAGGATAACTTGGATGCCCTGGAGGAGGAGCGTGATGTTGCTAAGGCCCGTCCCGCATTCTATCAGCAACAGGCTCGACGATACCAAAGCAGAGAAGTGCGGGCCAAAACTTATAATATTGGCGAACTCGTTCTCGCTTACGGAGAAGAAGAAGGACAAGCTCAAACCCAAGTGGGAAGGCCCCTTCATCAACGACAAAGTTCTCACTGGAGGAGCGCACCGCTTACGTAATGCATCCGATAACAGACTCGAGCCGAACCCATGGAACGCGCCAGACTCCGGAGATTCTACGCCTAGCGCCGAACTCAGTGTTCATCTCCTTAACCCTCCTTTTTCAATTATGCTCCCTCCCTTTTTCCTTTCTCGATCTCTTTCTTTTCACACAAGTATTTCATACAAAGGTCGGATTCCCGGATTACTTGCCGCACTATGTGTGTCAACTTTACAGGGGCTTCCTATCACGGAAGCTTAATATAAATTACTTTAAGGGCTTCTTGCCCATCACACATGCGTTTCTTTTTCCATGTGTGCCTTTTCTTCACCATTATATGCATCGATATGACTTAAGACGTGGCCAAGCTGGGTTGCCTGGCTCCTGTGTTTATGCCCTACATTCCCGTTAATTCGGCTAGGGCATAAGGGGAGCACCTCTGCGATTGTTACTGCCGGTTGAGCCGGATGTGTACCTCAGACTGGGTGAAGCCGAAAGCTAGTTTCCTTAAGAGAATATTCGATTGATGAACAAAAGATGTCTTCGTTTATTATAACATTAATCCCCGTAAGTTTTGTATCCTGCACTTTTGTTCATAGTCCGGACATGTGCCTTGACACATGCTTACCCAAGAAAAGGAACCCATAACGGAACTATTCTCCACTGGAAGATGTTTCTTGCTAACCATGCAATATAACATAACTAGTTGGGTACTTGTCTGTTCAAGCACTTATGACCCCTACGCCTTTGGTCTCCATGCATACTCCGGTTTTATATAACCGAAGGGTATTCGGACACACCGGACTTTAGGATCCGGCTGGGCTTAAAAGGTCCGCCACGAGAAATGATTTTAAATCCGGCTAGGGGATACTTATGTCCATCGAATTACACACTCATTTGGACTGATTATATTCATCCTCTATACCATCCAACGGGCTATCTAACTTACAATCCTGTTGAGAATACTTTGCGGCTAACGCCACCTGGTCATATACCAGACTCACGGGAATTTCTTGCCCATCTGGCCCGGCCGGTCCAACTTCGGCCATATGGTTCGGGTCCAGCTTGGTGTAGCACGTCTTCACCATTGCCCATGCTTCTCTTGCACCTTGCGTGGCGGATATCTTCCACAAACTAAGCGCCATCATGTGCTCCTGAAGCATGTCCAAAAGCCCCCCGTGCCCTTTGGCAGGGAACTTGATGGCCACGAAGATCGCGCAATGCCCTCCATCACCTGCCGAGCTCGCCCGTGTAGTTGTGAGAGGTCCTGCAGTAAACCACCTGCAGAAGCGGGCATCTCCTCCTCAGGGCAACCCGTCAGCATTCCTGCAAACATAACTTTTTCAATATGCTTCCTCGCCGAACTATACTACAGTTCGTTTAGGCACTTACGATAAATGCCGCGGCGAAGCCTTTTGTTCTCCTTCACGGAGTCCGCCAGCTGTGCGCGGACGTCTTTCAATTCCACGTCCAGCCGAACATTGGCATCTTGGAGCATATTCTTATCATGCTTCACTTGCGTCAGGATGCGCTCACCGGCCTTTAGTTGCCTCTGGAGATGCGACTCGTCCTCCCCGCCGCCCTCCGGATTTACTTCGGGGTTGTCTACAGAACTCTCTGTTAAATTTTCCATACTAGCCGGTTGCCAACAGGTGCATTTTCATATAATTCAGATAAATATTACCACACGAGGCCTTCTGGGATTCCTCTAGCTTGGCAACTGGGGCCCTCAGTTGAGTCTTGCACTCCTCTAGCTCCCGAGACAATTGCTCATTCTTATCAACAAGAACCTGCGCATGAATTGATACTTAAAACTGTTGTTTCAACCGTTTCAAGTCTTAGGGGCTACTACTATATATATGATCATCAAGCTTTCTTACCCGTATATCTTTCGTATACTGGATTGTCGCCCGAGAAAGTCCGCTTTGAGCAGCTCGGATGTATGCGTCTCCGGAATTGAAGGCATTAAACGCCTCTTCGGAAAAGATATTGTTGTGAAGCACAGCCCGTCGACGCCGATAATCCATGGCGCTCTCTACCTCCGAATTGGTGGTGGAGAGCATATCTGCGTCTTCTGTCGGAGGACTATGCGGCGTCGGCCCTACGTCTGCCTCCTCTCGCGAAGTTGGTCTTGGAGCCCGACTGGTGGGCGTGGTTGGCGAGATCTCCGGATCTGATCCGGATACTCCTCTTCATGCCAAGATGTACGAAGGGCGCTCTTATACTTCAAACGACAACAAAATTGGACGACAGGCGGTTTTCTTACCTCTGTAGAGGCGTGTCGGCTCTAATTGCCTTCCTCTTGAGCCTGCCCAATCCGGACGGCTGTGGTACGACGGGTCCCTAGGGGCTCGGCCCTGCGCTCCGAACATCGCTTCTGCAAAAGCACGACATATCAGGGATAAGGTGTGACATCAGGAAAGAATTCTCGTCGTAGGATCGAGTTTTCGGCTTGGCTTACACGCGAAGAAGGTAACAGTCCGGGATAATCGGCGGTAATAGCCACCGGGGCGCCGTCTCGGCTCGTCCAATAAAATATCCCGTCGACAAGCTCCACGGCCGCATCTGGGTCTTCTTCGAGTCCTGGATCCAGGGCCCTTTCGGGGTCCTCTGGCTGCGGAGAAGGGCTGGTGATTCCTTCCACGTCCCTCCTCAGTTCCTGCTTGGAAATATCGACGCAGGTAACTTTAGCAAAGATCGCCACAATAAGTGAAGTGGTAAAATAAATAACGACTTACCCAGTTTGGGGGATTGTACATGGAGAATCCGTCCCGTGGTTTGATATGGAGGAATTCTACCTCTTCTCCTTTGTACAGGTCGGACAGTATCCTCGCCAAAGCGGTGGGGGAGTCCGGACCCTTACGGCCGCAGCGGGTGGCCTCGTCTGTCCCGTTGTAGTGCCACATGGGATTGCTCCGATATTGAAGCGGTTGCACTCCCCGCATTATGCATACTGCCATCACCTCGACTATCGTCAGTCCAGATTTGGCTAGTAACTTTATCCTGTTCATCTGGAAATGTACTTATTCAGTCTACTTTTCCTTTCAATCCTTTCAATCGAGGGGATTTTAAGGCATGAAATTTGTGAATAAACATGAACAATTTTTTAAATCCTGAACAGTTTCTGAAAATTATGTACATTTTTTTAAAAACACGAAAAAAATATAACAGGGAACATCATTTAAAATTCACAAATTTTTTCTGAAAACACCAACTTTTTTATAAGAACATTAACATTATTTGAATTTATGAACATTTTTTAAAATGGGAACATGTGTTGAAAATTCATAAGATTGTTGGAAATTTTTTATTTTTGATAAACGAACATTATTTTTAATTGAGAAACTTTCACTAAAACAAGAATTTTTGGAATTTGGAGCATTTTTTGAAATGTCGTTTTCTTTTTACACATGTCAAACAATTTTGAAAAACAATAATTTTTTTTGAAAAATGGGGAACTGTTTGTAAGTCCGAATATTTTTCAAAATTGCAAGGAATTTTTGGAATTCTGAAAATTTCTCAAAATTTATTTTGTTATTCTGATTGTTTTTTGTGATATTTTAATTTCCGAAGTAAATTATAAAAAATAAACTTGGAAGGGAAAAAATAGATAAGGAAAGGAGAATAAAAATAGCACTAAAACAAAGAACAATCGGCGAGCCCATTATTTGTTGTGTTGTGGGAAACTATGAATAAAAAACATGAACATTATTTGAATTTGTGAACAGTTTTATGAAACAGAAACATGTGTTGAAATTCATAATATTTTTAGAAAATGTGTATCTTTTATACATGAACATTATTTTTCATTGTGTAAACTCTCTAAAACAGGAATATTTTTCAAATTTGGAGAATTTTTTGAAATTCCATTTTATTTCAGAAATATCAAATTTTTTGAAAATAATATATATTTTGAAAACGGGGATTCTTTTTGCAAATTCCAGTTTATTTTCCGAAATAGAAACAAAGTTTTGGAATTATGGAAAATTTCCAAATTTTAATTTTAAAATTCTGAAAGTTTTTTTAGTATTTTAAATTTATGAAATAAATTCTAAAAAAATTGGAAGGGAAATAATAGATAGGAAAGGACAATAAAAATAGAAGTAAAACACAAAAATTAAGAAAAATGGGCCAGCCCCTTATTTGTTCTCAAGTGCGAAGCACCTACTATATGTTGTCTTGTGCGGAAAATAGAAATTACCAGCTGCATGGGCAAAATAGTAAGTGGGCTGGCTTCACTGGGCCACAATGCGCAGCCCACGTATGAAAATTCTTTTTCTAGCAGACAAACGCATAAGAATTTAGTACCACCTCGGATAGGAAAAAAAATCAGCGGTGAACGGATGAAAAAATTGGCGAAATGCACCTTGCTTTATTAGTAGGTATAGATATAGATATAGATATTATAGATAAATCATGTATTATTAATTTCATATATATATAATCATTGTATTATTTACTTCATATGGGTTTTTAGAAAATTTTATTCATCCGGTAGGAGCCATCCCGCGTAACTTTGATACTTTATTTAGTCTCGTCCGTTAAATCAAAATCAATGGAACATGTATTTTTAACCTATGTGGATAAGTCGTGGTGGCTTTTTGTCTATTCTTTTATAATAATATAATAGATAGATAATATATTATGAATTTCATATATATAACATCATTGTATTATTTAAATCATCGGAACATTGTATTTTTAACATATGTGGATAAATCACAGCGGCTTTTTTTGTCTTGTTTTATAATAATATAATAGATAAATCATATATTATGAATTTCGCATTCATAACATTGTTGTATTATTTAATTTATCAGTTTTTATCAAAGTTTATAGAAATGTTTTTTAAGCAAAATTGATTCATCTGATAAGAGCCATCTATTGATTGGAGGGCCTTCCTTTTTAGCTGTCCATTTTTGGTCATTTTTTTAGGGGTTCCGCTTCTGGTCGTGGGCTTACATGATGATGCGCCTATGCTCTCGGCCAAGGAGGAGGCAGGTTGGCCTATGTAGTGCGTCAGTTTTTTTTACTTCTTCTTATGTTAGAGTCCGAATTGGAATTGACTAATTCCTTTACTCCACACACACACAGGTTAGGCTTTGTAGATTTATGTCCGTTTTTTTCACGTGATGGTGGTTGGACTTTTCCATCGTGGCTACATGTACTTGTCAGATTTCAAACGTGCCAAATAGTTCTTTACACAATATTTGTATGTACCGTTTATAACTTTAAATCTCAACCATTTGTATCTATGATTGATGGCCAAGATAATTTAATATATGTGGACTAACACGATGGCTTGTTTGACTTTTATTTTAATAATATAATAGATAGATTCTTTGGAAAGTGTTGGTATGGACGCACTACTAGAAATACCACTACTAATGGCGCACCTAATATGGCCATTAATGGCGCATCACTGGTGCGCCATTGATAGCACGCCATTAGTAATTTTTACTAATGGCGCACTACCCTAGTCGCCATTAGTATCTGGTATACTAATGGCGTAATCGCCATTAGTATATGCGAGGGTGCGCCATTAGTATGCCTCCTGTAAGCATGTATACCCAGGTGCTTTGGCATACTAATGGCGCACCACCTCTGGATCGCCATTAGTAACATAACATACTAATGGCGCACTACCCGGTGATGCGCCATTAGTATGCACTATCATACTAATGGCGCACTGTCATGTGATGCGCCATTAGTATGAATATTAGGTTTTTTTTATTTTTTTATTTTCTGTTTTTTGCACAGGTTACAAAATGTATAATTTGACAAAATATAGACAGCACACATCAACAATAGATTCATCAAATACAATAGAAGATTAGTCTTTGAATACAATTCATCATATTAGTCTCCGAATACAATTCATCATATTAGTCTCCGAATTGAAAAGACCGAACAAAGATAGAACATTATATTACAAGTCTCGAGACCGCGAGTAGCGAAGTTTATCTTCGCATTACAAGTCGATATCGATCATCTAAACTACCATCACATAGAAGAGAGCTGCGGTCATCACGATGAGCATCATCACGATGAAACTTCGTCTTCATCCGGTTCCTCCAACGCTCCCTCCCTCTCCCGCTAGATAGCGGGCGTATCTAGATTCGCCTCGGCCCTAGTGGTGTACCCTTTGTAACTGTTACCGCTGAATCGGTGAACCTGTCTCCGACACTCCTCCCGATCATCGTAGACTCCGGGAACCTTACCCTTGTACCACGACATACGTCGGCATCGATATGAACTAGCCAAACTAAACTTTAGTACCAATTCACACACAATACATAAGAAATATATAAGTATGAAAAAAAACGTTCGGAATATAAAAGCAATACATTAATAGCATCGTTAACACCTAAGTTGAACGACTCTGAAACCAAAGAGACATACTACAAGTTCATTAAAGTTTAATTACAACATGAGCCAATCGATGTTTTGAGAACTAGACAACTCGACTCAAGGGACCGGAGCGTGGATGAAGCCGCCGCTCTATCGTGGGAGTCATGAAAGAGCAGGCGTTGTCATCCTGCATTTGTAGCATTGTGTCGATGTCACCGTTGGACGGTTGATTTCGAGGTAGAACTGCCCGAGGTACGAAGGACATCTTGATGGATGATTTCCGCAAACTCCATTTGGATGCGAAAGAATTCTTGTCCGAGGTCCGCGTCTGGATTGCCGACACGCCGCGGCCCAATCTTGGAGTTTACTCGGTAGCGAAGTTGATGATGGTCCCGTCGATCGCCCGCATGTGATGGATGGCGTAGTAGGCACCCTTCGACCGCCAGACGGCTGCTTGGCCTTGACGCAGCAGAACGTCGTATTATTGGGAGAACACGTTTGCCGTGCTTACGAATAGGCACGGTGAAGGTGCCTCCAGATTTGGCGTGGCCGGGAGAACATCATCAAGAACCTTCTTGACATTTGTGTAGTCTACGTTCGGTCGACGCCGGGTCGAAATACGTGGCCATGGAATATTTGGGGCTTAGGAGGATGAGCGTGCAACGTGTGTCACTGCAGAAAACACGGAATGTTAAAAGAAAAAGCGATCGAAATGTAAGAATTCATATGTTACGGGCGGTTGAGGGAGGACTTACTGGAAAGTAAGGCACGAGGAAGTTATCCTTATCTTGGTTTGCGAATGACGCCTTCGAGGTAAGAACTTCGCGACTTGCCGGTCCCCGCGCTGCCCAAGATCTTGGCACGCATGTAGAAGGGTCGACTATCCACGATATCCGGTCTTATCGCGAATGATCCGCATCTCCATACTCGGCGAAAATAGCCGAGCGAAGGTGTAGTGCAGCGGATGAAGGTTCAACATAGCGTGGATGTCATCAAAACGCAGGAAGATCGTCGCCCGATGGAGTTATCCACAAAGCCCTTGCCCTCTGGCACCTTGGCCGCGAAAACCGGGTATGCCACATCCTTCTCCACGAGGCGCCGCTTCTCCAAAGAAAGAACACTGTCATGCAGACTCCGCATAGCACGGTTGCAGCATTGAGCATATTTGTGGTAGCATCGCCCTACCCGCCACATGCACCCTCCTCGAGATATCCTGCGGTGAAGGTGGCCCGTCCCGAGCACGGATCGTACTCGGTGCTTGGCTGGCTCGCACCCTTCTTAGTCTTTCTTTGCGTGCCTTCTTCTTCTCCTATAATGGGACCGAGTTTTGCTCACGCACCGCCTTCTTGAGTGTGTTGGGGCTGGTAATATTTCGCACCTCGCCTATCCGAGGCTCGGTGAAGTCGGCAGGTGGGCGTATCCTGAGAGCTGAACGCCAGACGGCGCCTGTTGCAACTTGGCTTATCCGCGGTAAGAGCTAGTTCGCACTCGTCTTTTGTTTGGTTTGGTTCTTGAGAAGGAGGCCCCATGAAGTCTCCATCGTACCCATGCTCGGCATAGTACTGATCGGCGTTGCCAAATGTATCATAGTCGTCGTAAATGCCGTCATTACGATCCTGTGCCATATGCATGTTTGGATCCAGTGGCATAGGGATGTCCGGCACCGTTCTGGCGGTCTTGCCATGGGGCCGACTTGGCGCCCGGCACGATCGGGCGGTGTTGTCTTTGGGTGGTGTCCCCGCCCCCAAACGAATCTGGCTCTTGACCAAAGCGAGGGGCCAGCTCAGGCGAAGCCGAGGGTCATCACGTCATCATCGTCGGCCCCGACGGGTCGATTCGGAGGTAACAAGTCGTTGCAGCCTGGCGACACCGAACCAGTTGAACCCTAAACAAGTTGGGTGGCATCTGGGTACCGTGGAACAAGGGGTTTCCGGTTGAACGATTTTGCCCTTGGCGACATCGACCAACTTCGTTGTTCACGAAGTGGAGGAGAGTGCAGGCGTCGGCGGCGCCCTGCGAAAACATGTAGGGCGTCGGGGATGCCCGATCAAAGGAAGGAGATGAAGTCCTCGGCCGAGAGAGGCAGTTAGTTACCGTGATGATGGCGTCGAGCTTCGGCTAATGTAGAGGCACCGCCAACGGCGTGCGATTGACGGAGGGCGCTTGCTGCAGAGGTGCCGGCGGCGTACACCGGGTGCATTAAGCTCCCCGTGCGGCGTGGAGACACCAATGCCGCCTCGCCGGAGACACCAATGGCCCCGCCATCGCATTATGCGAGTTGCTGGCCGTGAAGCTAGGAATCGGGGGCGGCCCCTGTTGGCCGCCCGCATACCACGCACTCAACCCCGAGATCAAGGTAGGCACAAGGGCAAAGTGATAAATCGCCGCTCCGAGTCGTTGTTCCACTTGCTCTTGGACAATCTCGGAATCGCGCCACACTGTGCCTTGAGTTCTTGAACCTCTCGCTGGCTTTCCGAGCTGGTCTTTTCTCCTTCCGCACACCAAATGTATAGTATGACCCCATTTTGTCGACAAGCCTTTGCGGCCACCACGACCACCGACGCCGACTTTTTGAGCTTATCCTTGTTCTTCATTATATTCAACCCCCTATTTAGAGTGGTGTCCCAAGGGTTGCTCTGAGTCGACCCCGCGCTACTGCTTTCAGTCGCCTGGGGAAGGAATGTGAACCATTTAGAAATTCGGCTTCATTAATTAGAATGCAACCATATGGAGCTAATTACGCGGGGGTGTATTCCTTACTGAACAAGCTCAAGCGCTTTGGTCTTGGATCCGTGGTAAGCTCCTTTGTTTCGGGTCCTTCTTGTACGGGCCCGACAAAGTTCCTGGTCTCTTGTCACCGTATTTATCGAAGAGGGCGGTAGGCCTTGCTCGGCACGGTCCGCCTCCTCCTTGTCCCATATAGGCTCCGCCACTCTTGTAACCGCCGGGACCGAGTGTGTGTTCCCCTATGTTCAGCTCCGCATTTGTTTCCCCACTCACTTGATTGGGAGCTTGCGGTGCTCGAGCAATTGATCTTGAAGTCGTTGTAGTCATCTTCGGTGATCGAAGGATTTTTCTCCTTGATCTTCTCATAACTCTCACCTTTCTCGATCATTCTCTTCACATTGCTTTTCCAAGTAGATGTGGCCTTGCTCATCTTCGTGAGGGCAGCATTGTTCACTTTATTCCCTTTGAGGCTTGTGTTTTCGAATTCAGCGGGGAACTTGTATCGTTCGTGCAGCTTCGTGAAGAGGAGGTTGCGCAAATTCCCTCGGTCAGGATGCCTCAGGTTCTCGGTGTTGATCGAGACGGTGCTCCGGACAATGCACCCGAGCTGAAGCGAGTACCCCTTGACTATTCGTTCGGGCGCCGTTGGATTGCGGTTGGAGTCCACTTGATAACTTCCTCCTTGAGGGTGCGGAGCACGATCGAGCGCCAGTCCTTCCGTTGCCTCTTGGCTGGCTGCCATCTGTCGTGCGCCGCCATCATCGGTGGTGGCATCCTCGGCGGCACCATCAGTGGTGGCATCAGTGTGGTCATCCTCGGCGGCACCATCCGTGGTCTCAGGATCGGTGGGGAAGGCGGCGGCCTCATACAAGTGAGGTTGTTCCTCCATCTCCTGGGACAGCTCCCAGAATGCCTTGTCGCCCGAACCCCCGGCCTCATCGTTGTGGGCCATGTTTCTCTCTAAATAGAAACAAAGTTTGGTCAAAAAGTTGGTTATTGTCAAGGAACAAGATCATGGTCTCATCATTTAGGGTTTGTCGACACGCGGCATCCTAAAATCTAAGCTTTATCATTGGCGTTTTTTCGGCCAAGGCACCCTAAAAGCCTAACTTTTCATCATTTCGGTTTTATCGACACCGAGGCACCCTAAAAGCCATGCATTAGTCACAAGTACGCCGGGGCAGTTGATCCTACTTAATTAACTACTAAGATACCCCAGCCTATGCATTAGTCACAAGTACCCCATATGTCCTATTTTTAGCAAAGTCATGCTAAAATTCACGGAAAATTTCAGCATGACCTTTGCTGAAAATAGGACATATGGAGTACCCAAATTTGCCGGAACGGAAGTTAATCGACATTCCGGCAAACTCAAGGGCCTCTCGGGGTACCTGCAAAATCATCACGACACGATGGTCGGAGACAAAACCCAGCAAACTAGCAAAATCATCACAAATTGTTTTTACGTTAAAGATGATCATCATCTTTACAAGTCTTTCTCAATGTGATCACAAGTAATTCAGAGGCATCACAAGTAATTGAGGAGCATCACAAGGCATTAGTAGTTCAGTACATGAACAAGTTTTACAAACCCATATAAGAACAAGTGAATTCTAGTCCCATTGAGACCCCTGGTTTTCTACAAACACCAAGTACTAGGGCACACAAAAGTTCTGAAATTTGTGTGCCTAACTGAATTAACTGAATTTTTAGTAACCGAATAAACTGAATTTTCAAAACTGCAAGAAGCCAATTAAAAAAAATCCAACAGCACTAGAACTGAGCTGATTGGATGTAGTTTTGTTCACTGTTATGAAGAGAAACTTCTTCTTGTAAGAAAGGACTTGGCGTGTGGTTTGGAATATTCAGAAATCAAGTTGAAATATAAAACCATATAGAGGTAGGTATGCTACAAGTCTACAACATATATACTAATTAATCAAGCGCAATCAGAGCAGTTTCTTCTTCTAAGTCCATCTCACGGTTATTTGAATTAAGAAAAATACATCATCATTTCAGAAAACTTACATAAACTACTCAAAACAGGAAGAAGAAGAAAAACACATTTCGTAAGGAAAAACTTTTGTATAGCTAGAATTGAGAATGCATTCAACAATCCAAACTATTGTATTTCCTGGATAACAAACAGTAATGATCTCTAGCCACGACATTCATTTTATTCATTCTTCTAGTAAATAGGTGCATAAATGTTCTTGCCGAATGGGTTTATTTTTTGTTGATCTATATGCTCATATATGCACGAGGCTAGCCACTTTTACGCCACTCATATGCCATCGATAAAAAAAATGAACTTTCACCAAGAAGTTGTAACTTGGCAGCCAACAGTTTATACAACAAAGATAATCATATATTTCTATGAACACTAGACGCCAATCGAGGATAAAAAGCATCTACTAGTAACTAGTGCATATGATCATCACTAGCCCATAATAGTAATTAAGTTTTTTGTAGACAAACAACATGTTTATCTTTCTGCATCTACATCTCGAGTGTGCTTAGAACAAAACCCGAGCTTGGTGCTATCCAACTATTAAAACCACACAGCTGCATGGCTCCTAGCAGCAATTTCACAAGTAAATTCAATGCAAGTCCAAGAAGACAGCACATAGCTCAGACACAGGCTGTGGGGATTGTCCTCAATGCAACTCCTTCAAAATAGAGAGACTGTCTTCAATGTAAAGGTGTGAGAATTCACGATCACCGGCCGATGAAAGTAGATAGCGTCTTCCAGGCCGCCAAGCAAAAAAGAAGAAGAAAATGTTAGCAAACTCTACAGCCTACAAATAAAGGCAGCTACATGTTAAACCAACAATGACGGGTACAAAGGCCATGCGCCGCTGACAACGTAGCTTCGCCTTACTTAGTCCCCTTGATGTTATTGTTTGTTTTGGTTCTGTTTTAATTAGGCCTCGTAACTGTAATCCGATTGTTGTGAGTGTCCATGGCCTTTATGTATGGCATGGCCAGTGTGATTTTATTAATCTATAAAGCTCGACCTACCAACTTGTAAGCATTCGACAACTCAATTAATTGGGTCGAGAAGGTCCAAACCTGCCATACATAGCAGCTCTGCTGCTCAAAACTCGTAAGCAAGATCGTTTACAAACAAAAAAAATTGTTCCACAATTTGCACTAGGAAACCCATGTAAACAGTACAAATTTAAACAAGAACCACCACGTGCATTACCTAATCGGTGGGTGCTATTTACCGCTGCGATTCGGCTGGGGTTGAGATAAGCGGAATTTCTTACCGGGAGGGATGGAGAGACAAGGCGGCGCAGCGAGGAGATCCAGTGGGCGTGGTCGTGGTGGTGGTCGATGTGGCGTGGTGGGATCTGCAGAGCAAGTCTGCCCAATGAAGGAAGCAAGCACGTGAGAGGAGGCTATGGACTTGCGGAATGGAGAAGTAAGGAGGAGGTGGTCGCACCTTGGGCGTCTAGTCTAGGTCTCAAGGGCGCTGCGTGGCGCCGAGGGAGGCGGGTCGACGGTGGTGTGGACGGGCGGGTCGAGGTGGGGCAGCGTGGCCGGGCGGGTCGAGGCGTCAGGCTGGGCGACGGGCAGCGTCCGGCGGGCGGGTGGCGTCAAGCGGGCGTCAGGCGGGAGGTCGGTCGAGGCGGCGGCCAGGCGGCGTCGGCCGAGGTGGCGGGCAGTCAGGTGGCGGGACGGTGGCGCCGAGGAGGCGGGCGAGGAGAGGGAAGGCGAGGAGAGGCGAGGGAGGAAGAGGCGAGGGCGAGGCGAGGGCGAGGGGCGGCGGCGGTGGATCGAGAGGAGAGAACCGGGCGAGGGGATCGGGCGAAGGGGATCTTGTCTTTTTATCTATCTCCGGATCATTTGCGTCATCTTCCCGCTTCTTCTCCTCCTATCCGTGCCAACGCAGGAGCTTTGCTACCTTAGGGTCCGCGAAATAGCTGTCAGACGAGTGATCGGAAAGTACCACACCACTTTTAGGAGCTTTCTTCCTCTTCTTGTATCGACCGACGCCCTTGCGGACATATGGTAGACTCGCGTGCTTTGCGTCCCGATAAATGATGCAATTGTTCATGCACACATGGTATTTCACGTGCGGTAAATCCGAGAGGACACACGATTTTCTTCGCCTCCTCCAAACTGGTGGGCACTTGTTCCCCTTGGGAAGGCGTTCGTGCCAATGAAATGTTCTCGTCGAAGCATCGTCGGTCATTTTGTGTTTTACCTTCATCTCCGAGGCCATGAGCGTTACTTCCGGCGGGTATCCTCGGGCCTGCATCCTTCATACAATGGAGTAACGCGTCTAACTCAAGTTGATCCATCTTGGCTTTCTCTCGGCGGCAGCTCTTGCGTTATCCGTCGCTTGAGAAGCAGCTCTTGAATATGAGGGTCCTGCACCCAGCCCATCGATGGTCCAGCGTCGTGCGCTCCGCCCGGCATCATCATCTTCATGATCATGCCCGTCGCTGCTCGACATCTTCCTCATCATCATGTCCTGCATCTTCTACATGATGACGTATATGCTGACATCACAGTCGTGATCATCTCCTGGGGATTCTTCGTCTTCTCGCCTGCCCGAGCCGCGGTGGTTGTCTTGCTGCCCTTCCTCATTTCTTGCCCGGCCCGCATGGACGACTTCGTAGTCATCTTCATCACCTTGCCACCGATAGCCATCCATGAAACCACGCAACAGCAGGTGGTCCCGCACCTGCCTGGAATCCGGGTCCGCAATAAGGCTCTTCACTTGCATCTTCGACACGGACATCTTATCTCCGTCTCGTTCTTTTGAAGCATCTCGCCTTCGCGGACCTCAAAAACCTATTCCACGATGCCTTCGGTCATCGTGCGGACCATGGTCGCTGCGGTAGAGCAAAAGCGATATTTTAGAACCAAACAAAAATTTGGCATGACTTTCCCTAAAATAGGACCAAAGAATGCTTAATGCCAAAATTCTCGCCAAACGGAAATGAATCAACATTACGGCAAAATATTGGCAACTATCGCATATCAAATACCGTACACCTCCAAACACAAACACATATGCAACACCACAAACATATGCAAATAACCACGAACATACATAGATCTAGCTAGGCCGTAAAAAGTGCATGTGCACATTGTTGTAAGGAGAACAACCTAAATATAGCTTCCCCTTACTTACCTATTAAAACAAGGTAATTTAACCACTTAATTTGAATGAATCTATGGTGGAAATGAGGTGAAAAGAGGAGGCACCCGAGACAAGGAGGAGGTGGAGAGAATGAAGTGGGGAGAAAGTGAGTGTGTGGGTAGGAGAGGCTGTCCCAAATATCTTGTTGCTGCCCATTTACTAATGGCGCACCTCTTGCAAGGTGCGCCATTAGTAGTTACAACTACTAATGGCGCACTTAAGCGGGATCGCCATTAGTATGTTTGAATAGGCGCACTAGTTCAAAAAAAATTCCATACTAATGGCGCACCACCGCCTGCAGTGCGCCATTAGTCAGTTACAACTACTAATGGCGCACTTGGGCAGGATGCCGATTAGTATGTTTGAATAAGCGCACTAGTTCAAAAAATTTCTATACTAATGGCGCACCCTCTTGCTGCGCCATTAGTAGTTACAACTACTAATGGCGCACTTTGCCCGGATGCGCCATTAGTATGTTTGGACAAAGCACTAGTTAAAAAAATTTGATACTAATGGCGCACCGTGGCATGGTGCGCCATTAGTAGTTTAAACTCTAATGGCGCATCAGATTGTGGTGCGCCATTAGTATATACTAATGGCGCACCATCTTTCTGGTGCGCCATTAGTGTCAATCCCATCTATAGCCCTTTTCCTAGTAGTGACGGTACCCGTGGATACGGCTAGCCTGGAGTGTGAAAGTATGGTGGAAAAAGAAATAAACTTTATTTTATGTTTGGGAACCACCTATGATGTATCTAGCATAGAAAGTGTTGGGAATTACTCGGTCATTTTCGTTGACGGGAAAAGTATGTCTCCCAAAATTTAAGCTTTGAGCTCTTGCACCTCTACAAATATCTACTTCCCTTTGCAAAGGGCCTACCTATTTACTTTATGCAATTTTTTATATTTTTATTTGAGTCTCCATCTTCTCTTATAAAGCACCAACAAGGGAGCACTATGATCATACTTGACCATTGGATGTAGCAAATATTTGAGTGTATTTCGTGAATGGATCAATGATTGAGCATGATGGGCTAGGGATAACTTTGTTTAGCGTTGATATTTTGAAAGACTTGGTTGCTTATTTATATGCTTGAGTATTGAACTCTTCATGTCAAATATATACTATTGCTTTGAACCATCTAAAAGTCCAAATGTTCATGATACAAAAGAAAAGAATATGTGATGAACATGTTAGGCAACATTCCATATCAAAAAAATTTCTTTTATCATTTACCTACTCAAGGACGAGCAGGAATTAAGCTTGGGGATGCTGATACGTCTCCAAAATCTATAAATTTTTATTGTTCCATGTTGTTAGATGTTTTATAATCATTTTATAACAACTTTATATCATTTTTTGGGACTAACCTATTGACATAGTTTCAAGTGCTAGTTGATCTATTTTGCTTGTTTTTTACTTCACATATTATCCCTATCAAACGGAGTCCAAATGCAGCAGAACTTTTTGGAGATTTTCTTGGACCAGAAGACAACTTGGGAGTCAAGGAAGCACCTGGGGGAGGCCCGTGGGGCCCACAAGACACCAGGGCGCGCCAGAGGCCCCTGGCCCGTCCTGATGGGTTGTGGGCCCACAGGGGTATCCACTACCGCCTCTCATCTCTATAAATACCCAAATGTTCAAGAAATGATAGGGGGTTGACGAAAAACAATTCCAGCCGCCGCAAGTTCCAGAACCACGAGATCAAATCTAGAGCCATATTCCAACACTCTGCCGGAGGGGAAACACGATTACGGAGGGGGTTCATCATCCTCATTGGTGCTCCTTCGATGATGTGTGAGTCTTTCACCATAGACCTACGGGTCCGTAGGCAGTATATAGATGGCTTCTTCTCTCTTTTTGTTTCTCACTACAATGGTCTCTTGGAGATCTATTTGATGTAATGACTTTTTTCTATGTGTTTGTTGGGATCCGATGAAGTTCGAGTTTATGGTCAGATTTATATCATGAATATTATTTGAGTCTTCTTTGATCTCTTATATGCATGATTATTTATAGCGTCGTATTTCTTCTCGAATCTTTGGTTTAGTTCGGCCAACTAGATTGATTTTTCTTGCAATAGGAAGAGGTGCTTTGTGATGGGTTCGATCTTACGGTGTCCTCACCCAATGACAGAAGGGGTAGCGAGGCACGCATGTATCATTGCTATTAAGGATAAAATGGTGGGATCTATTCCTACATGAATAGAACTTATCTACATCATGTCATCGTTCTTATTGTATTACTCCGTTTCTCCATGAACTCAATACACTAGATGCATGATGGATAGCGGTTGATGTGTGGAGTAATAGTAGTAGATGTAGGGAGGAATCGGTCTACTAATCTTGGACGTGATGCCTATATTCATGATCATTGACTTCAATATCATTATAATTATTTGTGCTGCTATCAATTGTCCAACAGTAATTTGTTTACCCATTGTATGCTATTTTCTCGAGAGAAGCCACTAGTGAAATCTACGGCCCCCGGGTCTATCTTTTATCATATTGCTTTCTAATCTATCTTTTATCGCTTTTGTTTTTAGATATATTATTCCAAAAACCCAAAAATACCTAGCTGCAATTTTTATTTATTTATTTTATTTTGTGTTTTATTCAGGTCTATTTATCCAATCTCATACAAATTTATCTATCTTTTTACCGAGGAGGAATTGCAAACCCCTCTTACGCGTCGGGTTGCAAGTATTTGTTCTTTGTGTGCAGGTACCGTTTACATAGTGTTGCTTGGTTCTCCTACTAGATTGATACCTTGGTTTCACAACTGAGGGAAATACCTGTCGTAGTTGTGATGCATCATCCCTTCCTCTTTGGGGAAATATCGACGTAGTTCAACTGCATTAACATCCTACTTGTGTTGCATTATTCGGTGTTAGTTATGTTCAATGTTCGTTTATGATGGTTTTCGTTCCTTGGTTGGTTGCTTCTCAATATTTTTGCTAGCCTTCATTTGTACTAAGTGGGAATACTACTTGTGCATCCAAAATCCTTAAACCAAGTTGTCCTAAATGAGTCCACCATACCTACCTATATGCGGTATTTCCTTACCATTCCACGTAAATTTGTATGTGACATCTCTAGTTTTCAAAATGAATTTCCTTTTTGTGTGTTTGTACCACTCATGAAGCGGCAGGGGGTGGACAATATTTTACATGCTAGATGTGTTATTCTCAAGATGAGTGTTTATTCACTTATCCTTACACCAGACTGTGGCGGTAATAGGGATGCCTAGTCCCGAAATGAAAACAAATTTACTTTATGTTATCAAATAATAAATTACTTGGAAAGTGTTGGTATGGACGGCACCCGTGGATACGGCTATCCGTGGATTGTGAAAGAATGGTGAAAACAGGAATAAAGTTTATTTTATGTTTGGGAACCGCCTATGATGTAGCTAGCATGAAAAGTATTGGGAATTACCTAGTCGTTTTCATTGACAGGAAAAGCATGCCATCCAAAAAAAATATTTTTTCTCTCCCGATTTAAGCTTTAAGCTCTGGCACCTCTACAAATCTCCGCTTCCCTCTACGAAGGGCCTATCTATTACATTTATGCAATTTTTTATTGACTCTCCATCTTCTCTTATAAAGCACCAACCACGGAATACTATTATCATACTTGAGCATTCGATGGAGCTAATATTTGAGTGTTTTTCATGAATGGATCAATGGTTGAGCATAATGGGCTAGGGATAACTTTCTTTAGCATTTATATTTTGAAAGGCATGGTTGCTTGATTGATATGCTTGAGTATTAAAGTTTTCATTACAAATTTAGATTATTGTCTTAAATCATCTAAAAGTCCATATGTCCATGCCAAAAACAAAAGAATATGATGAACATGTTAGGAAGCATTCCACATCAAAAAATTTGTTTTAATCATTTACCTACTCGAGGACGAGCAGGAATTAAGCTTGGGGATGCTGATACTTCTCCAACGTATCTATAGTTTTTGATTGTTCCATGCTGTTATATTATCATTCTTGAATGTTTTATAATCATTTTGTAGCAACTTTATATCTTTTTTGGGATTAATCTATTGACATAGTGCCTAGTGCTAGTTGTTGTTTTCTGATCGTTTTTTACTTAGCAGTATATCAATATCAAATGGAGAAGACATCCAGAGAGCCAAAGAAGTGCACTAGGTAAGGCTCGTGGGGTCCACGAGACACGAGGGTGCGCCCTAGGCCCCTGGCGCACCCTGGTGGGTGGTGGGGCCCACGGAGCTCCTTTCCACCGCCTCTCAGCTCTATAAATACTCGGGTATTCTAGAAACCCTAGAGGAGTTAATGAAAAATTATTCCAGCGCTAGAAGCATGCTTGATACGGTCGATGTGTGGAGTAATAGTAGTAGATGCAGGCAGGAGTCGGTCTACTAATCTTGGAAGTGATGCCTATATACATGATCATTGTCATGGATATCGTCATGATTATAACAGGTCCCCGGGTCTATTTCTTATCATATATTTTCAGATCGATATTGCTATTTGCTTTTCCCTTTTATTTCAGATATATATTATCAAAAACCCAAAAATATCTCGCTGAATTTTCTTTTCTTTTATTTCATTTGCATCTATGAGTCTATCTATTTATCATACTACCTTACCCAAGAGGGATTGACAACCCCTCTACGCGTCGGGTTGCGAGGATTTGTTGTTTGTGTGCAGGTGTCGTCTACATAACTTGCTTGGTTCTCCTACTGGATTGATAACCTTGGTTTCATAACTGAGGGAAATACTTACCTCCTCTATGCTGCTTCATCCTCTCCTCTTTGGAGAATTTACTGACACAGATCACAAGTAGCATCTCCCAACTACACTATATCGGAGAAGTTTGCGCTTATTAAGGATTATATTTATGGGTTGTGTTTTACCACTACACGTGATGATTTTGATAGATATAATGTGCATGTGCTTGCTACTCCTACTTGCAATTATTATGAGAGAGGAACTACATCTCCACCTCTCTATGTTTCCAATACAATAAAATTGCAAGAAACTATTTATGCTATGTATAGGCCTTTACTATGTGTGCATGAATTGTTCTTTTATGGCATGCCGAGGCATAGGATGAGAGTTAGACTTCGTTGTTGCATGATATATATTAATCTGTGCTCACTAATAAACTACAAATCATTTTAAATTAAAATTGGCTGTGATATACCTTGGGATCCGCATGGATCAATTACTTGAGCACTATAGCTTAATGGCTTTAAAGAAAGCGCTGCCAGGGAGACAACCCGGAAATTTAAGAGAGTCAATTTATTTTGTTATGTGATTTATAAAGTTTGAAAACAAAAAAATATAAAGGGGAACCTAAAAACTTTTTTCAAAAAGAGAAGCGATTGGAAGGTTATGCATTGGAGAAGTGAGGGTCGACCTTGAACACTTGTGTTCATGCTCATGGAAACAATGTCGAATTTTTCATGGAAGTTTCCACTACTGCAGGATGCTGCTAACGCGATACTATGATCAGAGACCCTTCGACGAAACTATGTGCGGTACATTAGTCACAAACGGTGATGTAAAATAACTGTCAAAAAAGGTGCAAAACGTTTGCGATGGCGGGTACATCAAACACGGTTCAGATTTTACTTGCGTGTGCGATGACGGGCATACGGTTGATCCAGACGAACTATTTGTGATTAGATAGAACAACAGAAAAGGGCAGCCATATCAATGTGTGTGCGATATACGGCATACAGTTCGCTCCGATGAACTGTTTGCTATTAGGGAAAGCAACAGAAACGGTCAGCCAAATCGAGGTGTGAGTGATATACGGCATACGGTTCACTCGAATGAACTGTTTGGATTAGGGAAGAGAACATCAACGGTTCAACTTAACAAGATGTGTGTGATACGTGGAAAATAGGCCTGAAGGTTAATTTGAGAACAAGTACACAGAGGTTAATTTGACATACATGACTTATAAGTTTCACAGATATCATATCACCTTTTTTGGAAAACATTTAATTGCGTTGAATGTATATAGTGCTCCGTCCTATTAGTTGAATTAACCTCAAGGTCCATGTTTTGGAAACATTTTGTAAAGTAACGGGATAGACCCTCATTCAAGCCAATCAACATGTGTTCAAAAAACAAAAATTATCAAAAAGTAATGAGAAAAACCTCCTTCAAGCCAATCAACATGTGTTCAAAAAACAAAAAATTACAAAACAAAGACCTCGATATTAACTAGATGGAAGGGTCACTACAAAGATTTATAATAAACCTTTGCATTTACCCATCCAACTAGTTAATATTGAGTCCACTTTCCATCCGGTTACCCATCTCATGACTACTCCAGCCTTAGCATAGTTAACTTGGGAGTTCTCTTAGATGAGCTATCGGTAGGGAAGTTGGTCTTTGCTGCTGTAGGATCCCTCTTTGCAGCCTTTATTGTGCAACACAATGGAAACGGTTCAACTGAACAAGATGTGTGTGATACGCGGCAAACAGGTCCGTGATCAGAAATGTGTGTGAAGACCAATAATAACACAAACGATTATTGCTAATAAGTCGTGTGATTTGTTGTCTACAGAAGAATAACATGTATACATATACATACATATATATATATAACTGAAATAAGCATCCAATTACATAAGTGACTATGCAGATCGTTCGCACACACCTCAATAAACAATTGCATGCATTCTAAAGTAGGAGAAACGATCGTCTAGTCATCTACTTCTTGTGACGCTCCCGCCACTGCTCTGTGGCTCGATCCCTCGTTTGGGGAATGAAGAAGACACTTCATCATGTCAACAATCCGCCTATACATCTCGTAGCTTGTGTACGCGTCCTTGGCCGCGTACTTGCCATGTTGTTTATTCAGTCTCTCATGCCAAACACTTTGCCAGGCGTTCTTGTCCTTCTTGCTCTCGTCCTTCATCTTCATGTAGTAGGGGTCGATGATGACCGAGGCAAGGTCAACCAGGGAGTTCAGTTTGTTGTTGTCGCTGCCCTGGACCTTGTAGTGATCCTGGATGTTGACAAGATTCTGGCATTTCAAGCCCGAAACCTTGAGCGCATTTAGATCGTTGGTGGTATTCACCATAGCAAAATTGTAGTCGGGGTTGTTGATAAACATGGAGAAACGCTCGCAAGGCCTTGTGGCCACGTGGTAGTGGTAGACGAGGACGTCATGTGGCATGCACAACTCGGTGACAGCAACCTTCTGGTTGTGCCCGACACGACCGATGGTGTACTCGAGGTCGAAGCCGACCACTTGGTACTTATCCTCGGCAAGGAACTGCTCCATAGTTTGGATGGAGCTCTCCATCGACACCGGATCATTCGTGTAAACGACCGAGCCCTCACGTGGGTGTCCACTACGTGATGCATGGTGAACTGCCTGCCGTTGTCGTCATCGGCCGCTGGGAGCGCCATCGGAGTCACGGGGATCGCCATTTGAACCGCTTGGATGTCCTCTCTGTATGTGTCATCGTGGGTGTGCTTATTGTGTCGTGTGACGCGAGAGATGAAGTAAATGGCCACAGGAATAAATGGGGGCCGGGCGGCCTGGATTCTCGGCGCGTCTGCATGGCAATTTTTGCAGCGGGTAACTACATTGTCGCACCGTGCCTGGCGCAACCGCATGCACACGAACGTGCGTGATCGTGCACCGGCCCCAAACACTGGCAGTGCACTTGGAGGGACGAGGCGGAGAGCACACGGAGGCGCGAGAGAAAAGTGCGCGCGGCGCCTCAACCTCAAGCAACCACACGCATAGAGCAGTTGAACACGCAGGAAATGGTCGCCTACAAGCCGTCCGACACTTGCGTCGCTACAAAGAGAGCGGCCGTGTGCTACTACCTCCGTCTTGGTCTATAGTCCCCTTTATATTCTGTGCCATACTTTGCCCTCAAATTTAACCAACAAAATGTTAATGCATGTTATAAAAATTATATAATTGGAAACTATGTTCAATTACGAATCCAACTATATAATCTTTGGCGAGATGCATTCTTATTTTATTAGTTAAATCCTACTTATAAACCAAGACGGGTGTATAGGAGGTAATTCAATCGCAAACTTTTTTGTTAATCAGATGTGTACGTGGCCTTTCGTCCTCCTCTCGCACGTCTTGTCACCTGCTACATGGGGCGGCTTACAGCAAGAAGCTTGCATGGCTGCAGGCGTTCTTTGGCCAAACGGTGGTGCCAATGAATCGTCCGTGAGCCCGTTCTCACGCAACCTCGCAGATTCCTGCACAAGCTTCCCGCCCGACTCGGTGAAATCCCCCAAAATCCCAATGCTTACCAGCCTGCTATAGAAACCCTCATGGCCGGCGAGTCCTGCGTCACATTTTCCCCTCCCTCCCTGTAGCTTATCTCATCTGCTTCTCCCACAATCGCCAATGGCACCGGTCCGTCGTGGTCGCTCAGCCACTCCACCGTCATCAGATGACAGCTCCAGCTTGGAGGCTACACTGCGGCGGCGGCGTAGTCCCTGGTGTAGTGTAGTGCGCGTGGCGTCCCTGTTTGAAAGTGCGTTATATCGACTAGAGGGGGGGTGAATAGACGATTTTTATGAATTCTTCACTGAGGAATTTGCTGGTGAGGAAATTCCCAAGTGAAGAACTACTTGCAGCGGAATAAGTACTCAAAAGTAAACAGGGCAGAACACACGCATGGTCATCATGATGAAATGAAGACAAGCACAGAGTACAGAAAGCGTAAGCACAGGATAACACAAGAAGAAGACGGACATACTGAAGAAATTGAACTGAGGAAATTGAGAAAGTCTTCAGTCAAAGTCTTCAAACAGATATGAACAAGTACACAACAACAGAAATGAGGAAATGAAAGAGTTGAGGAAATAGAACAAGTAAGCTCGATGAAGACAATGATTTGGTAGACCAGTTCCAACTGCTGTCTCAGTTGTACATCTGGTTAGAGCGGCTGAGTATTTAAACTCGAGGACACACAGTCCTGGACACACAGTCCTCACCGTATTCTCCTTGAGCTAAAGTCACACAAACCTCGCCCAATCACTCGTGGTAAGTCTTCAGGTGACTTTCGGACCTTCACAAACTCGGTCACTCGGCGATCCACAATTCCTCTTGGATGCTCTAGTCCTTGACGCCTAACCGTCTGGAAGAAGCACAGTCTTCAAAGGTAACAAGCATCGGATCCACGCAGGATCAATCTCTTCAGTGATGCTCAATCACTTTGGGGTTTTGAAGGTTTGGGTTTGGGTTTGGGTTTTCCTCACTTGATGATTTTCACTTAAAGTCCTCGGAGGATGGGATGCTCTCAAATGACAAGTGTCAGTTTCTCTCGGAGCAGCCAACCAGCTAGTGGTTGTAGGGGGGGGGCTATTTATAGCCTAGGGAGCAGCCCGACATGATAAGACATAAATGCCCTTGTCTGATATGACCGTTAGGTGGGTAGATATTTTGGGACAGCTGGCGCAAGGCACAGCAACGGTCGGAATATTGACTCTCAAATTCCTCAGGGCTATCATGATCCTCACTGTGTAGGGAATCCGCACTGGCGAATTCCTAACTCCCCAATCAGAACAAATTCCTCAGAGACCAGAAGAACTTCGTCTCCGTCACTGAAGAATATCACTGAACTGTGTGAGATTTCCAATGGCTTCACTCGAAGGGATTGGTAGGTGTAGGATTTTGAGTTGAGCATCACTTGGAAATTTTTCCTTAGTATTTCCTCGACCCCCTTTAACAGTATGGTGTTTCCTATGACTAAAGAAAGAGAAAATGAAACTATGAAATACAGAGTCTTCACGCTTCATGTTCCTCGAATGATTGACAAGTCTTCAAGGTCACACCAATTTCTTCACTTTCAAAGTCTTCAGATATCCAAAGTCTTCAGTTGAAGAACTTCATTTTTAGGGGTCGACTTTCTTTGTAAATATCAAAAATCCTCATAGACTTGTAAACCTGTGTACACTCACAAACGTATCAGTCTCTTAACCTATAAGTCTTCAATACACCAAAATCACTAAGCGGCACTAGATGCACTTACAATCTCCCCCTTTTTGGTGATTGATGACAATATAGGTTAAGTTTTCAACGGGGATAAATATATGAAGTGTAAGTATTGATGTTGAGGAATTTGATTGCAAGATATAGAGGAACTCCCCCTGAAGATGTGCATAGTGAGGAATTTGCTTTTGAAGCAATGCACACTTGAAGAGTATAATCATGTAGATGTCCCCCTATATCTTGTAATTCATACACGCATTTGACATATAATATGAAGAATTTGAAATGCATGATGAAATATGGTGACTGATGTAATTCAGCATGCGTGAAATGACATTAGTGAGGAATAAGCATGCAGAAGAACCCAGCAAAAGTATCAGGCCACCATAGAGTTTAAGATTACAACTCGATCCAGCAAAGTCATCAGAAGAACGAGAGTTGTAACTTAGCAAAAAAACGCCCATATAAGATAGACCCGCTTGAAGACTAACTCAAATTTCTCCCCCTTTGTCATCGAATGACCAAAAGGGTTGAAAATGAGGACTAACGCCCCTCAAGAATATCATGAAGATGGAGGAGCGCCCGTTGGGGGTCTTGAGTCGATGTAGGGCCTCACGGCAGAATCGCCCAAGTCTTCATACTCGGCTGTGGCACGTGATGAAGAATATGAACTGGAGACCAAGGAAGGAACCTTGACCATCTTGAGTTTCTTCGGTGGAGGAGCAGACCAGTCAAAATCTTCTTTGAAGCCCATTTGCTTCAGATCTTCTTCACCATACAGATGTGACAGAATAGCCCAGGTGCGATCGAAGACTTCATGGAGGTGGTAATGGTTTTTCTTCACTACATTATGTGTAGAGGTCATGTTGTGAAGAATAGAGCCAAACTGACGCTTAACCCATTTGTGGTTTCGATCCACCTTCTGGTGAAGACTAAGAAGCAGCTCACGGTCAGTCATCACACGGAGCAGTAGCTTGAGGACTTGACTTGGGGACGTTTGTAGCAGAATCATGAGTGGAAGAGTCATCATTGGTGGAATAAGATGCAGCTTTGTGGAACTGACCATCCAATGGACGAATGCCTTCATCGACAACAGCAGGTGCCTTGCCCTTTTCTTCAGCTGAAGAATATGTCCATTTGAGGACTTCAATCGAGGGCAAGTAGATGCCATGGTTGAGAGTGTCAGCCTTGTAGTTGAGTGAAGACCTTGTTCTGAGGAATCTCATGATCCATGGAGCATAAGGCTTCAGCTCAAACGGTGAAAGTGCAACATTTGCAAGAGTCCTCATGAAGAAATCATGATAATTGATCGGGATGCCATGCATGATGTTGAATAGCATATTCTTCATCATCCCAACAATTTCTTCATCAGATGAGTCATGGCCTTTGATGGGACTCATAGTCTTCGTCAGAATGCGATAGATGGTTCTTCGTACATCTGACAATTCCTTCACGAGGAATTTGGTCCTTGGGGCTTGACCGAGCTTGAGGCTTCATGAGCACTTGCATGTAATGAGCGATGAGTTCGTGCTCATCGTCTGCATAATGAGCACCTTCAGGTGGAGGACTGATTGGCAAGGCACGAAGCAATTCATAGGCTGGTGCCTTGTAGTGAGTATTTTCGGTCATCCAGTCCAACACCCAAGTGTTGATGTCATCAGCTTCACCAGTGATGTACAGCGTTGCGTAGAACTGAAGAATAAGCTCTTCATTCCAATCAACTATGTCAATGCAAAAGTTGAGCAGTCCTGCATCGTGGATCATACTGAGGACTGGTGTGAAGCAAGGAATTGATTCCATGTCCACGTGAGGAATCTGCTGGTGGTCGAAGACTTTGTGCTTGTTGAAGAGAACTGAAGAATAGAAGTTGGCCTGGCTGGCAGTCCAGAAACGCTTTCTTCTAAGATGAGCATTGTCATATGGGTTGAATTCAGTGAAGAACACATGCACGCCGAAGAATTCATCAGCCTTGAATTTTTGCTTCTTTGAGAAGGGATACTTTGGCTTGGGGTGAGGAGTGTCAGTTAGTTGCATCACTACCTCAGGAATCGCAACCTCAGGTTCCTCAGGCTGAGGAATTGCAGGCTCTTCTTCATCTGCAGCCTGGGTCTTCAATTCTTCATTTGTAATTTCTTCAGCACTAGTGGCTGGAATTTCTTCATGGACAGACGGGGTTGCATGAGGTTCTTCATATCCCATTTGCACTTCAGTAGCACCAGGGGACTGAGGAATTGCTTGAAGTGGAGTGAACATCGGAGAGTTGGGGTGCTGACTTTCCCAAAAGTCATCATTCAGCACAGGTGTGGTATAGCCAATGTCCACGTCCTCATCTTCCATTTCTTCACCACCTGCCTCTTCAGCAGTGAACTAAGGCATAGGTGAGGAAACAACTGGGGTTGAAGGGAGTTTATCCACTTCAATTTCTTCATCCAACTGCTCTGTCGAAGCAGCAGAAGGATTCTCTTCATCGCATTCATTTCAAATCACATAATCTTCACCAAAAGGAACAAGGTCCTCTGGTGGCATGTAAGAGACAGGAACGGCATCAATTGGATTGTCAATTGAGCTAGTCAGAGGCTTCATCTTCTTCGAAGCTGAAGAATTTGATGAAGTCGATGCCTTCCTTTTCTTCATAGCTGCATGCTCTGCAGCCTTGGTCTTCTTCGCATCTGATGCAGATGGAAGGATCGGAGTGGGTGTAGGTGCAGGAGGTGCAGAGGACTTTGTGTCGGTGTACAAGAGTAGGGGTACCCTTGTATCCCGAACTTGTGCACCGCAGGCGATTCTGGCACCATGGCAAGGCTTGCGGGTGACCGCCAAGATCCTCTATGGTTCCTTTGGAGCCATTCAAGAACAAAGTATTCAAGTCAAGGAGACAAGGCCTCGGCAAGAGAAGCTTGCGGTAAAGCGAACCAAGACCCGGCAAGAGGAGCTTGCGGGAAGGCCAACCAAGGCATCCCAAAGGAACTTGCATGGCGCTGCCACGCGTCCGGCAAGGCCCGATGAGCGACAAGCTTCGCGCGACAAGACCCCGACAGCGGCAAGGCGCTTTGCCGCTGACAAGCAACCACTTCCGCCATTCGCGCTCCAGCACATCCAACAACGTGTCGCCACAGGACCTTTCCGGGCGCCGCGTGGCGAGAAGTGCGGCGAAGTGCGCTGATGGTAAGCGGCGTTGACAAGATAGCCATCGTGGGAAAGCGGTGGCGTCCCCGACGGTCCCTTTTTAGCACTGTTTGGGTGGCGTGAATGGGCATTTAATGCCTTTTTCCCGCCGTCGGGGTTAGGTATGATACAATCGCATGTAGCTGTACCAACCGCAAGTCCTTTTCCATTTTTGCCCTTGCCCACGTTGCCACCTGTCGGTGACCCCTTGAGCATATAAAAGGAGGCCCATGCACAACGTAGAGAGGGGGAGAGCCATTAGAGAGGGAGCCATTCGAAAGGGTTCGAAGCTTTCGAAGCACTCACGCTTGGTCTCGTTAGCAGCTAGGGTATATCATAGCACTCTGTGCTCCCGAGCAAGAACTAAATACAATCAGACAAGCAGCAGTAGGAGTGTTATCTCTCCGGAGAGCTCCGAAGCTGGGTAAAATCGCTCGTGTGTTTCGTCTCGATCTGCTCTTTGTACAATCTCCGCCCCCTGCCGAATCGAAAGGGGCTCCGGTCCCATAGGTGTCCGTGGTGGGTCAGATTTCCCCCGACATCTTTGCCGGGGGGATAGGAGAAGATAATGGTGTGGACCAAGCGTCGCTCGAGGAAGTTTCGCCTTCGCTCGAGGAAGTTTCGCCTTACCGGGAAGCAAACGACAGAAAAGCTAAGTTGCCAAAGTTTGAGCAATCAGTTTCAAATTTTTAAGTTATCTTCCTCGAACGACCGTGCTTTGTATGAAAAACCTGTGCGCGGAGGAACCAATCGTAGCTAGTTGCGCCCTTATCTTGTTTCGAGTCTGCTCAACAACTTAAGTGAGCTGCGACTAGTTGCGACAAGGTTTCTTGTCGAGAGCGGCACCGCCAGCAGGTTGCTGACGTTCCGCACTCAGCGCTCGCGGCTCGGGTGCCTGCTCCGACAAGTTCCCTGAAAGCGTAGGATAAAACATACAAAGGAAGGGATCAAATAAAGGAAATAACATAGCAATTACTACCCAACATAGAGTTATATTACAAGATAGCTTGTCGCAGCTCTAATAAGATTGTTCTCATGACATGAACAGCAGCGACAAGAAAAAGAGAAAACAGGCGGCCTAATCGACGCGATCGCCCTCGACCCTCTTGATCCTGCTCACCTTGTCCACAATGGGTGCGACAAGGGCCTTGAGCGCCTCCAGATCAGCATCCACGGCAAGGTCCGGAGGGGCGTTGGTGAGGTTGAGGCCTGGGTTGCGGAAGGCCACCTTCATCGGCACCTTCAAGAGCTCCAGTGCAAATCCGGTAGCGACTCGTCGGCCGCCGGCTGCTTTGGGATCTTCTCCCGGGTCGCTGGAGCGCCGTCGCCACGCCCTTGAAGAACAAGCTGAGCTTGGCGCTGGGTTGGAGCTGCTCGTCGGAAGGATACCCAAGGTCCTCCATCCCCAGCTGCGCCAACTCCCTGTCGATGGCGGCGGCAATGTTCACGAGACCCTTGGTCCAGTGCTCCACGTTATCCCTGAAGGCGTTCTGGGTGACGGCCGCGCTCGCCAGCAGAGCTTCGTCATCTTTGATCCTCTTCTCCAAGACCGCCGCCTGCTTCCTGGCGTCGTCCAGCGTCTTTGTCAGAGTGGTCAGCTTCAGCTCCAGATTCGCGTTGGAGTCCTTGACGGCGCTCAGCTCATTGCTCCTCTCGGCGAGACGACCCTGCAGCTCGCCAAGAGTGTAGGCGTCCTTCTCGCGCTCTCGCTTGAGCGCGGCAAGCTCCTCGCCGCTCGCCTTGAGACCGGCCTCCAGCTGCGCCACCTTTGCCGCCAGCTCCTTCTTGGCGACCTCGACGGTCGCGGCAGCATCCTTCGCCTCCTTGAGGGTCCCGCCAAACGTCTGCTCGCGCGCGGCAAGATCCTCCTCGTGGCTGTCTAGATTGACTTTCGGCTGCACCAGCTCGCCCTCCTGCGCAGCAAGCTTCTCAGCGGCAAGCCGGTGTTGCTCCTCAATCTCAGCCTTCTCGAGGAGGAAGGCCTTCCGTTCATCAGCGAATTGCTCCTGCTCCTCCGCCAAAGACCGGAGAGCTTCCTGGTGGAGGCCCCGGAGCTCCTCCGCGCGCTTCTCGATGTCCTCGCCCGCCAGCGACAAAGCGCCTCCCTGAAGCCAACTTGGCTTCAGCGAAGCGCAGAGTGACAAGAGCCTCCTGACAGCTCCTCCTCCTCGGGCTACGCCCTTTGCTGCTCGGTGTGTCGACCAACGTCAGCCCGGCAGAGGCGAGCAGCTCCTCATCGAAAGTTTCTCCTTCGACCGGCGCCCTGGAGCTCGACGCCCAGGGAAGTTTGATGAAGACGCCGTCGCCGGCCTTCAAGTAGGCGCCGGGCTGGGGCTCTCCGAACTGACGCCTGCGGCAGCAGCCGGAGGATCGTGATCGGTGCAACATCCGATGCTCCTGCAGCCTCGGGGCCGGCAGTCGATCGCGGACCCCGCCCGGCTCTGCGGCGGCAGCCTTGCGGCCTCTCCGCGGCCAGGTTCATCAGCGCCGGCTCTTTCTCCGGCGACCTCGGTCTCCATCGGCTCCGTGGCGGATGGACCTGACGACCAGGAGAAAGGTTAAGCAAATATTCAAAAAGAAGATCAGAAGAAGAAGGACCCAAGGGACGTTTTCAAGCAAGAAGAGTACCTGTGCTAGGATCGACAGTTGCCCTTGCCGGAGAACTGTCCCTTGCCGGAGAAGTCTCTCTTGCCGGGGAATCCTCCCTTGGCGGAGTAGTTGAAGCAGACGGCTTGTCGGGAGCGGCTTCCAGGCCCTCTTGGTGAGGCTGCTCTGCTCCTACACAAGTCAACAGTCAAATATTAGCAAAGAAGAAACACAAGCGCGCCCAACAGTAGGAAGCAAACCAAGCACTTACGCTGGGGGCTGCTCTGGAGAGTAGTTGCGGGGCCGTGAGGTGGTCTCAGGCGCCCCCCTGCTGCCGTGGTGGGATCGTCCTCGATGACAATCACGGGGCCTTGGCTCTCTTCGCCGCTCCTGGGCGTAGTCCTGAAAAGAATGGATTGAGCCAAGCAAATCAGATACAAGACAATACAAGAAGAATTGAAGAACTACCGATGGCAGAATCTTACTCTTCTTCTTCCTCGTCGAGCTGAGCGCGGAAAGGTCGGCACGGCCCACCCTCGGCGCCGACAAGGCGGAGGAGAAGGGTCTCGGCCGACTTCACGACCTTCCCGGCTTACGGAGCCATGGTGGACGCGGTGAGGGAGATCGGCGTCGTTGGTGGAGACGCTGGCGACGAGGGGCGGAGCGCGGCTCTCTTTCGACTTCGGGAAGAAGGGGGGAGCGGCGGAGGTTTTCGAGATTGGAGCAATAACCGGCGAGGTGGGCGAACTGCCCTTGTTTCCCCTGCTTATAAAGAGGGAGGGGGCGGACGTTCCGCTCTTCCGAATAAAGAAACCACCCACGATCCCTCCCACGATGCCGCATTCGACGCGTGCCGTTCGGGGAGGGCGCGGTGGTTGCGGAGTGAGGTGCGGCGTAACCCAAGCCACGCGTGCCCGTGCCCTGTTTTGGGCCTGGCCCAACAGCGCTCGGCACCGTGTGTGGCCCAGGCCCGGGGGCTCCTGTCGGTGTACAAGAGTAGGGGTACCCTTGTATCCCGAACTTGTGCAGGCGATTCTGCAGCGCCAGCTGCAAGGCTTCTTGGGTGACCGCCAAGATCCTCTATGGTTCCTTTGGAGCCATTCAAGAACAAAGTATTCAAGTCAAGGAGACAAGGCCTCGGCAAGAGAAGCTTGCGGTAAAGGCGAACCAAGACCCCGGCAAGAGGAGCTTCTTGGGAAGGCCAACCAAGGCATCCCAAAGGAACTTGCCGCGGGCCGCCACGCGTCCGGCAAGGCCCGGTGAGCGACAAGCTTCCGGGCGCGACAAGACCCCGACCGTGGCAAGGCGCTTGCCGCGGCAAGCAACCACTTCGTACCCGCGCTCCAGCACATCCAACAACGTGTCGCCCTGGGACCTTTCCAGACGCACGTGGCGAGAAGCTGTGCAGCCAGGGGTGCGCGGTGGTAAGCGGCGCTGACAAGATAGCCATCGTGGCAAGCGGTGGCGTCCCTGACGGTCCCTTTTAGCACTGTTTGGGCGACGTAGATAGGCATTTAATGCCTTTGTCCCCTGCCGTCGGGGTTAGGTATGATACACTGTACAGGTAGCTATACCAACCGCAAGTCCTTTTCCATTTTTGCCCTTGCCCACGTTGCCACCTGTCGGTGACCCCTTGAGCATATAAAAGGAGGCCCATGCGCAACGTAGAGAGGGGGAGAGCCATTAGAGAGGGAGCCATTCGAAAGGGTTCGAAGCTTTCGAAGCACTCACGCTCGGTCTCGTTAGCAGCTAGGGTGAATCATAGCACTCTGTGCTCCCGAGCAAGAACTAAATACAATCAGACAAGCAGCAGTAGGAGTGTTATATCTCCGGAGAGCTCCGAAGCTGGGTAAAATCGCTCGTGTGTTTCGTCTCGATCTGCTCTTTGTACAATCTCCGCCCCCTGCCGAACCGAAAGGGGCTCCGGTCCCATAGGTGTCCGTGGTGGGTCATATTTCCCCCGACACTTTGGTTCAGTTTCTTCAGGCGCAACTGATGCAGTTGCCCTGACTTCTTCATTTTCTGCAGGCGCACCGCTAGAGGATGCCCTGGCAATTTCTTCAGTGGCTAGAATGCAGTCATCAGCCCTGGTACTCTCATTTTCTTCAAAGACTCGATTGTCATCAGTGATCTTGGCATGTTCTTCGATGAGGCTGAAGCGGATGCTTCACCGAGGAACTTCAATGTGCCGCAGGAGCAGCACTTGAAGTGATTTTCTTCGTCAGATTGACGAACCGGACCTTGGCGCCCTTCCAATCAGCATAGTAGCGATTGAATTCATTACTCAGTTGCTTGATTTCAGCTTGCAAGGCAATGAGTTGATCAGGGGTAAGAGTGAGAACATTTTCCTTGAGGTAGCGCTACTTCTTGTACTGTGCTTTCTTTAGCCTTCTGCCTTCTTCAAATTTCCACTTCTCTTCCTCAATGAAGGCAGTCAGAACATGACTTTGACCAGGAGTGAGGTTCATCTCCGGCAAAGGAGTGTTTTGGTCTTTGTGCCATAGGTCAATGAAATCGAGGATCAACTTTGGATCCAATAGCAGTGGCACATTGCTGCCTTTGGCTTTAGCGGCCCTGGCTTGCCTGTCTCTGATGATTTCGGCAAGTTCTTCATCGTCAGCCTCATCGTCATCAGAGGGCACTTGGAAGGCAACCTGCTTCTTGTGAGGACTTGCTCGAAGGCCTCGTCCAGCAGTGGCCTTTTTCTTCAGCAGAGAGGGGCCAACTGAAGAATGTGGTGCAGCAGTGGAACTTGCAGATGCTCCTGAGGCAATTGAGATGCCTATTGTCCTTTGGCACATAGCGAGATGCACAGGTGCAGAGGATTTGGTCGGAGCAGCTGAAGACTTTGATGGAGGAGCTGAGGACTTTGGAGGAGGAGGAGCAGACTAAGGAGTTGGCCGTGAGGGCTTTTGAAGAATCTGGCCTTGAGGGCATTGCTGAGGAGCTTGGTCGTGAGGGCATTGAAGAAGAAGCACTTGACTTATGCACAGGCTTCTTAGGCATAGCCTTCCTAGGCTTACTAGCAGAGGCCTCAGCAGTACTAGCAGCAGCAGCAGAGTCTTCATTGAATTTCCTCACTGCTTCCTTTGCTTGTTTGGCCAGTTTGGCCTGGCGCCTTGCCCATTCATCAGGATAATCCTCATCGCGCTTGAGGCTGGTGGGGTCTGCCAATTGGCCAGGTGCCAATGGAGGTCTTGGGCATGGAGGGTTGAGTGCGAATTTCTTCATGTACTTGGGAGTAACATACATGTACTCCCTCCATTCCCGTGCCCATCTCCTCTCTATCATTTGTATGCGCACCTTGCGCTGCTTTTTGTCCTCCTTGCCAAATTTGGCCTCATCAGGAGTGCAGTAATCCTTGTATATGTCCTCAGGGATTTCGAAAGCAGTATTGGCCTCTGGCCTCTTTCCTCCCTTTTGTGGCTTCTTATCAGCCATTTTCTTCAGCTGAGGAATATGAACAACTGAAGTTTATGAAGAGGTGTGCAACTTTTCTTCGAGGAACGCTGCAAATGAGTTAAGTTGATGAGAACCTAGAGATTCAGCAGCGGACATGAGTACCTGTGAATAGAGTATAGTTGCGAGAAATTTGGAGAGGTCATATGCGTTCTCAGAAGGTTTTCAAAAAGAATAGGTTTGAGGAATTTGACCAGATGAGTCTTGAAGAATTTCACTAAGCGTTCTTAATCTTAGTTTCCAGAGTTATACAGAATGAAAATCCACACAACTGAGGAATCTTGAAGAAAATCATCGCTTAGAGAAATTAATCAAGAGCAGATAACATGTGAGGTGTTCAAGTGTGTGAAGATTTTAAGAATAAACACCTTTGAAGATTTTCAAGAGAACACATGAATCAAAGGGGGCAGTAAAAGTGACTTTTAATTACCCGAAATGAAGAACTCGACGAACTGGGAAGTGTAGATGTGAAGTTAAATCGATTCAGATCTTCCACGCCTCTAACTTCGGCGCAGGGAAGACGGGCCACGGCTGGCGGCGGAGTGAAGAAATCCGCAATCGGGCGCTGAGTAATGACGGCGAAGGTCGAGGCGATGAAGCTCTTCCTCACCGGGCGACGATGAAGTAGCGGTGGCGCTAGGGTTTGGGAAGCTCGAGTGGGAGTGAGAGCGGCGGTAAAAATGAAGTGAAGAAGAAGCAGGGTATTTACAGTGGAAGTGAAAAACTGAACGCCCGAAGAATTCGGACGAACGTGCCCCTGGCCCTTCTCATTCGATTGACATGTGTCACCCACGTACTGAGAGGTGGCGATCGTGTAGGATCGTGGGTGAATAGATAAGTATTGTCGTGGGATGCGGGAAGGTTTGAGCGGCAAAACCGAAAATTCAGATAGGATTAGTTAAAGCTCCGTTCGCAATTTCTTCAGCTGTCAAGGACACAATGAAGATTTTGAATGAGTTTAAAATTGAACGCACATGAAGAATTTGTGAATACACTAGGTTGAGTTTAGCATAGAGGGGGAAGGGTCCGATCACATTCACTTAGCAGAAAAATCAACTTGAAGAATTAGCAATAAGTGAATCTTTGTAGAGGACATAAACTCATATACATATATATATATATATATATACATATATATATATATATATATATATATATATATATATATAATCCAATGAAGAAAAACGACGAAAACTGTGAAGACATTGCAAAGTTGAAGAATTTGAAAAACTGAGGAATTTCAAAAAACTGAGGAAAAACTCAAATTGAAGATTTTCAAGTTTTGGTGGTGGCGTGACCCACCGTATAAGAAAGCTGATTTCAGACACCATGTACAATTGTCGTAGGGCTCTAAGAATCAATTTCTTCATTAATTTCTTCACACTTAGAGGGTTAGTCTTCATTGATTGAAGAAAAATGTTACTTTGTGTGTTGCGCATCTAAGTCATCAAGTCAGCATAAGTGTTAGGATGAGTGTCCATTTCAGAGAACATTCAAAGATTCTAGGATATTTAGCTCACACCGCAACTTGCTAAATCTCTTCTCATCCAAGGGCTTAGTGAAGATATCATCCAGCTGATCTTGAGTGCTTGCGTGGTCGATGGAGATATCGCCCTTCAACACATGATCACGAAGAAAATGATGACGAATCTGGATGTGCTTGGTCTTCGAGTGTTGAACTGGGTTATGAGCAATCTTGATAGCACTCTCATTGTCATAGTAGAGAGGCACATTCTTCATGTAGATGCCATAGTCCTTGAGTGTTTGCTTCATCCAAAGTAAATGAGCATAGCACGATCCAAAGACAATGTACTCACCTGCAGCGGAGAGTGATACGCAGCTTTTGTTTCTTCGAGGACCAACGGACCAAAGATCGTCGAGGAAATGGCATGTGCTGACGTTGACTTGCGGTCCACACGATCGCCAAAGATAGTCGAGTCTGAATATCCAATGAGATCAAATGAAGAGCCCTTCGGATACCATAATCCAAGTGTTTTTGTGTGAGCTAGATATCGAAGAATATGCTTCACAGCCTTATGGTGTGATTCCTTCGATGTAGCTTGAAACCGGGCACACATCCAAACACTAAGCATAATATCTGGCCTAGATGCACATAGGTAAAATAAAGAGCCAATCATGGAACGGTATACCTTTTGATCGAAGTCTTTACCATTTTCATCAATGCGTAGATGGCCATTTGTGGGCATTGGAATTTTGACCCCTTTGCAATCTTGCATGCCGAATTTCCTCAATACGTCCTTGAGGTAATTCTCCTGAGAAATGAATATGCCATTGCGCTGTTGATGAATTTGAAGACCTAAAAAGAATTTCAACTCTCCCATCATAGACATTCGATATTCTTCACTCATCATAGGCAGATTCATCACTATAACGTTGATCAGTACAGCCAAAGATAATATCATCAACATATATTTGGCACACGAACAATTCATCATCATAAGACTTAGTGAAAAGAGCTGGGTCGAGTGAACCGGGTTTGAAGCCTTTCTTCATGAGGAATTCCTTCAAAGTATCATACCACGCCCGAGGGGCTTGCTTGAGGCCATACAGGGCCTTGTTGAGTCTGAAGACTTTGTCATGATGTTTTGGATCTTCAAAACCTAGGGGTTGAGCAACGTATACTTCTTCCTCAAGCTTACCATTGAGGAATGCACTTTTCACATCCATTTGATATAAGGTGATATTATGATGGTTAGCATAAGCAAGTAATATGCGAATAGCCTCAAGTCTAGCAATAGGTGCAAAAGTTTCATCGAAATCAATTCCTTCAACCTGTGTGTAGCCTTGAGCTACAAGCCGTGCCTTATTCCTCACCACAAGGCCATTTTCATCTTGCTTGTTGCGGTAGATCCACTTTGTGCCAATAATGTTGTGCTTGCGAGGATCTGGACGTTTGACCAGTTTCCAGACGTTGTTGAGCTCGAACTGATGTAATTCTTCTTGCATAGCTTGAATCCACTCAGGCTCCAGAAATGCTTCATCTACCTTAGTGGGATGTGTGATAGAGACAAAAGCAAAGTGCCCACAAAAGTTAGATAAATGTGAAGCTTTTGAGCGTGTGAGAGGACCTGGTGCTTCAATGTCATCGATGATCTTCTCGACTTGCACTTCGTTTGCAATGCGAGGATGAGCGGGTTGTCTTCGAGGAATTTGATCTGCATTTTCTTCAGGAGCATTTTCCTCAGCACCATTTTCTTCAGGTGCGCCAGCTCGGCGTTCATCACATTCTGGAATGAAATCCTCAGCAGATTCTTCGGTAGGAATGACATCCTCAGTGGCCTTGAACTTGATAGAATCCTCAGGTGCTGGTTCATCTATCATAGATGGTAGGTGCTCTCTTTGCGAGCCATTAGTTTCATCGAACCGCACATCTACAGTTTCAACAACTTTGTGAAGAACGCTGTTGAAGACTCTGTAGGTGTGCGAGTCCTTTCCGTAACCAAGCATAAAACCTTCATGTGCTTTCGGTGAGAATTTGGAAGTGTGATGAGGATCTCTAATCCAACATTTAGCACCGAAGACTTTGAAATAACTCACATTGGGCTTTTTGTCAGTGAGGAGTTCATAAGCAGTTTTCTTGAAGAATTTGTGAAGATATACCCTGTTGATGACGTGGCACGTAGTATCAATTGCCTCAATCCAGAAGCGACGAGGCGTCTTGTATTCATCAAGCATAGTGCGAGCCATTTCAGCAAGGGTCCGGTTCTTGCGCTCCACGACCCCATTTTGCCGAGGAGTATAAGGAGCAGATAACTCATGAGTAATACCAAGTTCATCAAGATAGCCATCAAAACCAGAATTCTTGAACTTCGGTCCCATTATGGGATTCGATGTGCTTGATCTTCACACCAAAGTTGGTTGAAGCCCTCGAGGAAAATCGTTTGAAGACTTCCTGCACTTCATGTTTGAAAGTGACAATGTGCACCCATGTATAACGTAAATAATCATCAACAATAAAAAAGCCATATTGAGATGCATAAATTAGAATTGCATAATAATTATTAGTACCAAAGATATACATGTGAAGAAATTCAAATGGTCGAAAGTGGTAGTCATGATAGTCTTCATTTGGATGCTTGGCCTTGGTCATCTTTCACGCATTCACAGGGCTCGCATAAATGATCCTTGAGGAATTTGACATTCTCAATGACAATGACATGCTTCTTCTTCGCAAGCATGTGCAAATTCCTCATGCCAGCATGACCAAGTCGTCGATGCCATAGCCAGCCTTCTGAGGCTTTTGCAAGTAAGCATACGGCTAGTTGTGGTCCTGTAGAGAAATCAACAATATACAAGTCTCCTCTCCTAAAGCCTTCGAAGACTTTGGAATGGTCAGCTTCCATGATCACAACACAACGATATTTTCCAAAGACAACAACCATATCGAGATCACAAAGTATTGAGACAGACATGAGGTTGTATCCTAAGGACTCGACAAGCATGACTTTGTCCATGTGTCGATCCTTTGAGATCGCAACCTTACCTAGACCCAATACCTGACATTTTCCTTTGTTTGCGAAGATGATATGCTTCAGATGCGACGGTGATAAAGGAGCATCCATCAATAGATTCTTGTCACCAGTCATGTGATTTGTACATCCACTATCGAGGACCCACTCATTGGCTTTTGGTTGATCATCCTGCAGATGAATTAGTGCAACTTATGAACTCATATACTTCATCAGTGAAGAATATGACATCAATATCATCAGATCAATTTCATCAAGAAGAAAAATAGATAACACAGTATTGAGGACGTGAGAAATGAGAGTTCATTTCTTCATGATTAGCCTGCGTCCTTTCAGGCAATGTTCAGGTCTCCAGCAATTTCTTCAGACGTTTTGAGCACGTCTGGAGACCTGACCCTGCATAAGAGATTAGTTCTATTTCTTCACCACCCACATCTTAAGGGGTGGGAAAGAATTCATCACTCTGCGAGCACCATATGAAAAAGGTGGCATAGAAGCCAGTCCGCTTCGTTTCACATGAGAGGGGTTAGAGTAATCATATGAATAAGCAGAGAAATTATTCGAGGACTTGTGAACATAATGATTTGAAGAATAATCCTCATACTCATAGCCCTTAGCTCTACCCTGCGAAACAGAGGGGTTAGCATGATGATGATCATGTGAGGATTTTGATCCAGTTGAGGAATTTGATCCACGTGAGGAATTTGATCCATATGAAGAATTAGGTCCATATGAAGAATTTGATATGGGGTTCCTATTCTTCACAGGTGGTGTCATGAGGACATTCACCTGAAGACTTTCAAGACAACTCTTGGGAACCCAGATTTTCTTCATGGGGGAACCATTCCTGCAGTTAGTGCCAACATATCTAGCAAATACTTCACCATTCTGATTTTTGAACAGTTTATAGTTAGAGTCAAATGACTCATCAGAAGAATGAGGAGATTCACATGTAAAGCCAGATAAATTGGATGGATCAACTGGAGGTCCCTTTGCAGCAACCCATGAGGTTTTGGGGTACTGCTCATGCTTCCAATATGTTGCATCAGCATTGAGTTACCTCTCAAAGGCAATACCCTCTTTCCTAGGGTTCCTGTTGAGGATCTTCTTTTTAAGCACATCACAGAGAATCTGATGCCCTTTGAAGCTTTTGTACATGCCTATCGTGTACAATTCCTTCCGCCCTGCATCGTCAGTGGTACTAGCAATGTCCTCAGATGAGGAATTAGTGATAGCAGAGACAGGTGAAGAATTTGTAACATTAGAAGCATTTGAACATTCAGGTGAAGAATTAGCAGATTCACGTTCAATGCACTTTAGACATGGAGGAACAAATTCTTCCCGAGTAGCGCTGATTTGTTGAGCAAGTAATGAATCGCGCTCATTCTGAAGATCTTCATAACTCACTCTTAGCTTCTCAAGATCTTGCTTTCTTTGAAGAAATTCATAAGAAAGCTTCTCGTGATCAGATAAGAGAGTGTTATGATGACCTTGAAGGTTTTCAAATTTTGACTGAAGTCTCTGAAGATTTTCAGTCAAGTCTTTAGTGCAACCCATTTCTTCACCCAACATATCATCACTTTTGTCTAGCATGTTTTGAATTTTTTCAATAGCCTTTTGTTGTTTCACAGCAATCTTGGCAAGTTTAGAGTAGTTGGGCTTGAGGTTTCATCAGATTCATCCTCACTAGATTCAGAGGAGGGGTATTTAGTTACCTTGGCACCCTTTGCCATGAAGCAATAGGTGGGAGCGTAGTCATCATTGTCTTCATCAGCATTGTTGGTGAAGCTATTTTCTTCAGAATTGAAGATAGACTTGCTGACGAATGCCGTGGCGAGAGCTAGACTTGCCACACCAGACTCGGACTCCTCGGATGCCTCCTCTTCCTCATGTTCTTCAGATTCAGCCTCAGAGTCCATTTCCTTGCCAATGAATGCTCGAGCCTTCTTGGAGCTGCTCTTCTTGTGAGATGAAGATTTTGAGGATTTTGATGATGAGGACTTTGAAGATTTCTTCTTCTTCTTGGCATCATCAGAACTGTAATCCTTGTATTTCTTCTTCTTTAATTCCTTGTCCCACTGAGGACAATCTTGAATGTAGTGACCAGGTTTCTTGCATTTGTGGCATAACCTCTTCTTGTAGTCACTAGATGAGGAATCATTGCTCCTTGAGGATTTTCCGAAGCGACCACGTCTTGAGAACTTCTGAAATTTCTTCACTAGCGATTGCTAGTTCTGGCTCGATTCTTGGGATCACCAAGGCTGCTAGTAGAGTCCTCTTCTTGAGACTTCGAGAGACTGCCTTGGCCTTGAGCACGTGGTTTTCCATAGCTCGAACCGTAGAGATCTCTCTTCTCAGCAAGCTGGAACTCATGAGTGTTTAGCCTCTCGAGGATATCAGCGGGGTCAAGTGACTTGTAATCAGCACGCTCTTGAATCATCAGTGCCAGAGTGTCAAATGAGGAATCGAGCTATCTCAGCAATTTCTTCACCACCTCATGGTCGGTGATGTCAGTGGCGCCAAGCGCTTGAAGCTCATTTGAGATATCAGTGAGGCGATCGAAGGTTTGCTGAACATTTTCATTGTCGAGTCTTTTGAAGCGGTTGAAGAGATTGCGAATAACGTCGACACGAGAGTCACGTTGAGTTGAGACTCCTTCATTTACTTTGGAGAGCCTATCCCAGATAAGCTTAGCAGTTTCCAAAGCACTCACTCTCCCATATTGCCCTTTGCTCAGATGGCCACATATGATCTTCGCTTGAGAATTGAGTTCCTTGAATCTCTTCACATCAGCAGCATTCAGGGAAGGTGTGACTGAGGGAACACCATTTTCCACAACGTACCAAAGATCGTTATCAATTGCCTCAAGATGCATTTGCATCTTATTCTTCCAGTAGGGGTAGTCCGTTCCATCGAAGGTAGGACACCCAGCAGAGACCTTGATCATTCCTGCGGTCGACGTAACTAAAACTCCAGGTGGTTAAACCAAAATCACACAGAAAAAGGGAGTACCTTGCTCGATACCAATTGAAAGTCGTTATATCGACTAGAGGGGTGAATAGGCGATTTTTATGAATTCTTCAACGAGGAATTTCTTTGGTGAGGAAATTCCCAAGTGAAGAACTACTTGCGTGAATAAGTACTCAAAAGTAAACAGGCGAGAACACGCATGGTCATCATGATGAAATGAAGACAAGCACAGTACTGAAAGCGTAAGCACAGGATAACACAAGAAGAAGAGGCGGACATCTTGAAGAAATTGAACTGAGGAAATTGAGAAAGTCTTCAGTCAAAGTATTCAAACAGATATGAACAGGCACACAACAACAGAAATGAGGAAATGAAAGAGTTGAGGAAATAGAACCAGTAAGCTCGGTGAAGATAATCATTTGGTAGACCAGTTCCAAATGCTGTCTCAGTTGTACATCTGGTTGGAGCGGCTGAGTATTTAAACTCGAGGATACACAACCCAAACACACAGTCCTCACCGTATTCTCCTTGAGCTAAAGTCACACAGACCTTGCCCAATCACTCGTGGTAAGTCTTCAGGTGACTTCCGGACCTTCACAAACTCGGTCACTCGGCGATCCACAATTCCTCTTGAATGCTCTAGACCTTGATGCCTAACCATCTGGAAGAAGCACAGTCTTCAAAGGTAACAAGCATCAGATCCACGCAGGATCAATCTCTTCAGTGATGCTCAATCACTTTGGGGTTTTGAAGGTTTGGGTTTGGGTTTGGGTTTTCCTCACTTGATGATTTTCACTTAAAGTCCTCGGAGGATGGGATGCTCTCAAATGACAAGTGTCAGTTTCTCTCGGAGCAGCCAACCAGCTAGTGGTTGTAAGGGGCGACTATTTATAGCCAAGGGAGCGGCCCGACATGATAAGACATAAATGCCCTTGTATAATATGACCGTTAGGTGGGTAGATATTTTGGGACAGCTGGCGCAAGGGACAACAACGGTCGGAATATTGACTCTCAAATTCCTCAGGGCTATCGTGATCCTCACTGTGTAGGCAATCCGCACTAGCGAATTCCTAACTCCTCAGTCAGAACAAATTCCTTAGAGACCAGAAGAACTTCGTCTACATCCTTTGAAAGAATATGGTGAACTGTGAGATTTCAATGGCTTCACTCGAAGGGATTGGTAGGTGTAGGATTTTGAGTTGAGCATCACTTGGAAAAATTTTCCTTAGTATTTCCTCGACCCCCTTTAACAGTACGGTGTTTCCTATGACTCAAGAAAGAGAAAATGGAACTATGAAATAAAGAGCCTTCACGCTTCATGTTCCTCGAATGATTGCCAAGTCTTCAAGGTCACACCAATTTCTTCACTTTGAAAGTCTTCAGAAAGTCTTCAGATATCCAAAGTCTTCAGTTGAAGAACTTCATTTTTAGGGGTCGACTTTCTCTGTAAATATCAAAACTCCTCATAGACTTATAGACCTGCGTACACTCACAAACGTATCAGTCTCTTAACCTATAAGTCTTCAATACACCAAAATCACTAAGGGGCACTAGATGCACTTACACTGTTGAACACCCACCACATGCTCCATCGCCGCTGCCCTTCGGCAGCTGTTGCTGGCAGCCACACCATCGTCGCAAGCCAGGGCCATCGCCCACTCCGCCATCATGGCTTCCACCCCACTGCCGGCCACCGTGGACCTCACCCAATCCGCCACCGCGGCCTGAAGGCGGGAAGTGGTGGTCGTGGCCGCCACCCCCATCATCAGACACCGTGGCCGGCAGCTCACCTTCGACCGCTGAGGTCATCATCCGCTCTGCCACCGCCCTGGCGGAGGCGGAAGGTCTATGCCCGCCGTCGTCAGCGACCTTCTTGGCGCTACACGAGTTCTGTGGGAGGAGGAGGAGCGCCTCGTCGAAAGCATGCAAAGAGCCTTACCACGCCGTGGGCGCGGCACATGCCGCCTCAGAGGCGAGAATCGAGAGATATACAGGAGAACCACCGCTTGAGAGGGGTAAATGCGGAGGCGGTAGAGGCGTTCGAGGTGAGTGTCGCTGAAGGTGCGATGATGGCGAGCCTTTGTATTGCGATTGTCCAGCTCGTTAGTAGGCTCCTCAGCCTCTGCCTCTTACTGAGCGCGCTCGCTAGAGGAGAGGCTGCCGGAAGTAGTATAAAGCCCCTCTGCAGCACAAAATCGTTCTCGTCCTCCGGGACGCCGTTGTTGAAGTCTTCAAGGCAGCACAGAATCGTCTTCACTTGTAAATTAAGCATCATGTCGTCGCGCGATCGACGGGCAGGGCGCGGGAGGACGGCAGCAGGCGGCGGTGAGAGGTAGCGGTCGATGGCAGCGTCCCATGCCGCTGAGGGGGGCGCGCGCACGGGCACGGGCCCAGCGGGTGCAGCCAAACACACAGGGACCAGCACCGCAGTGGGTGGAGGGGCACGCACGGGCACGGGCACGGGCGCTGACGTTGGCATGTACACGAGCTCGCGCGGGTCCGCGGAGACCTCACTGACGCCCACGGCTTCCAGCTCTGCGATAGTGCTCGACGACCAGCCCGTCAATGCTACAGGGATGGTGGCAGGGTGGGGATGGGAGCTGGGACGGGAGCGGGGGCAGCAACCACCGCGGCCGGCTCGTTCTAGGCCATGTCCATGAGGCCCCATTCCTCCTTATTTTCTATCTCCTTGGCTCGAGTCGACTTCACCAAACTTGAAGACTAGTGGCAGATGATCATACTGCGCCATGGCGATGGTGGAGGTCTACGGGACGGAGGAATGGGAGGCGAATAGTAAGGCCGCCCGTATTAAGCAGCAGCTCAGGCGCCATTAATGGAGAGGAAGGCGGGTGGCCATGGGAGTCAAAGGGCTCGCTTCCCAGTGAGCCTACGCAGCATACAGCTCGCACGCTTCCCGGTGAGCCTGCGCATTTGAGGACAGCTTACACACCTCTCGGTCGACTGCGCCGGAAGCGCCAGACGCCTCCCATTCAGTCAGCGGTACATGTCTGCACGGCACCTCCTATAGCCATTAAAACCAAGACATGTGGTATCACCTGAATGGTTAACATAACGCCCATGATTTGAATTATACAAATGTTTGCGATGTTAGAGTGTCAACTATTTGTTTCAAAATGCCTTTGTTGGTTGTTATTCAAGTGCTTCTTCTCTCAAAACAGACACGAAAAAATACCACAGATGTCGGGTGCCATTCCATGATGGCATGCCAAGTTTCATGAATTTCAGACGAGTTTCTATTTGCTGGAATTTAAAAACAAAGTATCTCAACGTTTTGCCGGCAATCAACAACGCCCTGGTGTTTGAAATTCATTCCCATTTTTTGCATGGGACCTAAGCATGCACCCAAGCACAAAGATTTCATTTTCCAACCAATTTATATGCACTCGAGCATGTGCATGTAGTTCAAATTTGAATTATGCACATAAAATGCCTAGAAAACCAAGTTAATGTATAAAAATGTCCAAACGAACCCTGAAAAATTCCAAAATTAAACAAAACACTCATGTTGTTCTATGTTGACACTAGAAAAAATTTGAAAACAATAAGAGGCAGCCGATATCATTTCGTCCCCAAAGGTGGAACGTTCCCTACCAAAACCATCAGGCTTGTTGTGAGAATCTCTGGTTTGTGAGAAGCTTATACCCAAACCTGCCCAAATGGGACAAAACATTTACCATGGCATGTTTATGCCGCTCCATGATAGCATGCCAAGTTTCATGAATTTTAGACGAGTTTTGGATTTACTAGAATTTAAAAACCAGGAATCTCAGTGTTTGCGGCCGAGTGACGGTGGCAGGGTGTTTGACATTCATTCCCATTTCTTGCATGGGACCTAAGCATGCAACCAAGGACACAGATTTGAATTTTCAACCAATTTATATGCATTAGAGCATGTGCATGTAGTTCAAATTTGAATTATGCACATAAATGCATTGAAACTCAATTAATGCATAAAAATGTCCAAACGAACCCCCAAAAATTGACACAACATTCCTGTTGTTCTATGTTGACACTAGAATTTTCTTGAAAGCAATAAGAGATAGCGGATATCGTTTCGTCCCCAAAGGTAGGACGTTCCCTACCAAAACCACCAGGCTTGTTGTGAGAAGCTCTGGTTTGTGAGAAGCATATCCCCAAACCTGCCCCAAATGGGACAAAAAAATTAGCACGGCATGTTGATGCCTCTCCATGATAGCATGCCAAGTTTTATGAATTTCAGACGAGTTTTGGATTTACTAGAATTTAAAAACCAGGAATCTCAATGTTTGCTGCCAAGTGACGGTGGCAGGGTGTTTGACATTCATTCCCATTTCTTGCATGGGACCTAAGCATGCAACCAACGACACCGATTTCAATTTTCAACCAATTTATATGCATTAGAGCATGTGCATGTAGTTCAAACTTGAATTATGCACAAAAATGCATGGAGACTCAATTAATGCATAAAAATGTCCGACAAACCCCAAAAAATCCCAAAAAATTGACACAACACTCCTGTTGTTCTATGTTGACACAAGAAAAAATTTGAAAGCAATAAGAGGCAATGGATATTATTTCGTCCCCAAAGGTGAGACATTCCCTACCGTAACCATCGCAGTACAATATATCCTGGAGCACCGTCGGTGTATAGTACGCCTATGGCTTACGCGAGAAGGTGTGTCGGCTACAGTCCATAGCCGGCGTGTCAAGCACACTAGCTCGCTCCCCAGATATCATTTCACTATTTAATCATCATCGGTGAAAGATGGGGACGTGGACCCGCTCGTGAGGGCAACTTCGGCGCCCCACTCCGGCGAGAGTGGGCCGCAGCCGCCAGGAACGTGCTAACAAGCTTCATGAGTGCGGCCGCAATCTGCGAACGAGCGGCCAAGGCAGCCCAAACGGCCGCTCTTGCTTCTCAGGTGGCGGCAGCAACATCTGCCTCGGGGGTAGCAACTGGCGAGAGCGGCACAGCAGTTGTCCGTTCCGCAGCGGCGGCCTTAGCCCTATTGGAGGCTGCCCACGCCCAGCTCGTGGCTGTCACCGCACAAATCGAACGAAGCTTCTCCAACAATGGTCGGCAATCACCGAGAGCATTTGAGCAGTCGTCCATTCCTCTGTCGCATACCTTGCGACGACGGAGCCCATCCAAGCCCAGATCGCGGCCGCCCACGCCCAACTCATGGCGGCCTTTTCCAAAGAGATCGTAGACACGGATGGCGAGATGCTTTCCGAGTATGGTGTGATGCATGCCATGGAGCCCCTTCCCCAGGAGACCGTCGGGCGCGAGATGGACATTGAGGAGGTGGCGAGATCGACGAGCACCAGTCGTAGTAGTATTCTTTGTTTTGTTTAATTAAGAGCGTCGGTCTTTAATTTTTTAGAGTAATGTTTAGGCCAGCTAGCTCTGTTTAATTGCTGAACTTGCTCGATTAAGAAGTGTGGGTGTGTTGTAGTCTCCTTTGTGTACCCAAATTATGCAATGACGTGGATGAGCACTGTAACCAGGGAAATTGGAACCAAATTTTTTTATGTTCAAAGTCATCACACACGGGTTAAGCTATCTGAATCGTTTGTGATGTTCACATATCGTACACAGTTTGGAATAAGGGACGTGTATGATGACACTTGGCGCGCCAGTTTTTTTGCTGAACCGATTCAAAACTTTCGGCTTCCGTGGAAATATCTACCTCCCCACCCCCTCCCCCTTACCAAAAGTCACATTTCCCCTATTTTCGCCTTCCTTTCCAAGTTGAAACCTTCACTCCTTGCTTGCAGCGCCGCCCCCCTCGCCGGCGACCCTCCTTCACGCTGCTCGGCCTCGTCTATACAGGCAGGTAATCCACACCAGACCTCCATCCTCCTCCACCTTCCACATCCCACATGCCCCGACCACCGGCGCGACACCTTCCACCCAAATCACCGACCCCTCCACCAAATAAGCGCCACCCTAAGCCATGGTGCACAGAGTATAGACAGGAGCTCAAGGAGCATTTGGCAACGGAGAAGCAAATCGTGGCCGCATGCGCGGATGAGGTCGTGATGGCTGCCATTCGTGTCGACCCCCATATCTTGGAGGAGCACCTTGCCATTTGCTAGCTATGTCGGTTAAGCATGCTTGGTTTACCTGTTGCGTGTGCTGCTCCTGCCCTTCCTTAACAAATTATAGTCAATTGTGCTATCTAATTTTACCATGCAATCTGTTGCTCTAGTGTATATCTTCTATGTCGTGCAGTGTGGTGCTCACTTTTTAACTGTTTGGTTAATTAGTTGTTGTCTTCAGTTAACTGTTTGGTTCAATTATGCAAATGTGATGGTCAATTCTTTAGGCTGCAATTTTGTATTTTCTTCTATGTGAGAAATAAATCGAACTTATCTTTACAAAATACATGAGAAACAAATACAATTGCTATATTTCCAAGTTGGAAAGCATGCTTGGTTTGGTTATACATTGTGCAATGTGGTGCTCAGTTAAAGTTTGGTTCATTTGTGTTGTGGTGTTTTGTTAACTGTTTGGTTCAATTCTACAATGTGATGTTCAATAGTTGGGGGTGCATTCGATTATTTTATACCATGTGAGAAGTAAATCGAATTTGGTTGTACTAAATACATGAGAAACAAATACAATTGCTATATTTCCAAGTTGTTAAGCATGCTTTGTTTGGTTAACTGTCTGATATTCTATTAGGAGTATGTATATTGTGCAATGTGGTGCTCAGTTAATGTTTGGTTCATCTGTTGTGGTGTTTAGTTAACTGCTTGGTTCAATTCTGCAATGCGATGTCCAATTGTCGTGGGTAGAATTTTGTTTTGTTGTGCATGTGAGGAATAAATCGAATTTGGCTGCACTTAATACATGAGAAACATATACAAGTGCTATATTTCCTAGTTCTTAATCATGCTTGGTTTGGATAAATGGGTTTTCCATGTGTCTTGAATTAATATGACGAATCTGCAATGTGCTTATTTTTCATCAACATATTTTACTGATAGCATGCGAACCCTTACATACCTGATGACTAACTACCTTATATGTGTTGTGGGGAAACAATGGGAAGCACTAAGGTTTACAATCGAGGTTAGCACGTGGTTCGTTGTCTAATAGCACATTATTATGCAATTGCAGGAACACTTCTAATATTTAGGTGTTTAACAATTTGGTCTTGCACATGTAGGTCCTGCTATCAGAGGTTTTGACCCTTTATTAGGCCCTTTTGCATATGGGGAAATGAGTTGTCCATGAATATCAATCAAGTCAAGAAACTTAGAAAGATTATTAGGATAAAGAAATTAGCAACAAAAAACAACAAGATCTTTTGTTTGCACAATGAAGAAGACATCGATTCACTACAAGATGGTACTAACTATTATACCTTGCCTTTTTTTTATTCCTTTGCCCCATTTCCAATATAGAGAAGATATTTATGCACATCCTTGTTTTCAGGCCTTTCCAAAGTATTTCACTGATGATTACCTCTCAACCCACCTCTATGGTCAGGAGGCGGGGAAGGTTTTCATACAACACCCACGGTTCAATATTGAAGTGTTCCTGAAGAAGACGAAGGATGGACGGTCAATCATCCACGGGCACTGGCCTAAAGTTGCAAAGACCTTCAACATGAATGAAGGCTCAATATTCGCCTTCCGCTTCAGCCGTTTTCCGGATGAGATGCATCTGTCTATGTACCGTATATGATGCTAATTTAGAAAGGTTCTACATGTTGCATGTGAAACTTGGTGCTGGTGCAGTTGTGTAATGGAGTAACTGAGTGCTGAAGCTATATCATGTTGTACTCTGATGTATTTTAATTATGAAATCCTGCTTCCTTAATATGGGAATGAAATATATTATGTGCTTAATATGAATGTCAATTAGATTAAATGAATTATTAATAATAGGGCAATTAGCCTGCTAATTGGGTTTTGCTATTGCAAACGGTTATTGATAAAATATTGTGGGCGATGACCTAAGGCAACGCAACAGTTTCTAGGAATAAAGCGTGTTGGATCAATGAACAATCACACACGACATTCTCTTGAAAACGGTTTGCGTTAGGCCACCTTGCGCAAATGTTTACCACATAAAAATTGTGTGTGATGGACAACCTTTGCCACACAGTTTCTTCTACACATCGTGTGTGATGCATTCAATAACGCAAACAACAAAATTGTAAATATCTTGTGCAATGGAAACGCTATCGAAAACAATTTAACGGGGAAAATTGTGTGTGATGTATCTGCGAACGGAAACGTTTTCCTTGGAGCGACTGTGTGGGATGTATATACGAACGGAAACATTTAGCGGGGACTGACTGTGTGGGATGTACTAACGATCAGAAACGATTTCGCCTCTATAATTGTATTTTTTAGCACTATTGTACGTATAACCGTATTTGATCACGCGTCGGTCGCACATGACCTCATTTTGTCGAGTGTTTGTCCAGGAGGGCATATCCCCGATGGGTTCTGGGTCGTGTGGGATGGACCCCCCCCCCTATCGCAGTCACTCACTAGGTGACGATTCAGCATGCCGTTGCGGAAAGGGGTTAAAAACCGTTTGTATAGCACCTCGCTGTACCAGTGTTCTCACATAAATAATTATCCCCTTGTAAAAACCCATTTGTATTAGAAAAATAATGTGCCAAGGTTTGCCTTTAGGATGATAAGATTTCTTGCTTGGTTTGTGCGGTGCAAAAACAGAAATTTTGCTGTAGTGCGTGAATTTACATTTTCCTTACTGGAAAATGCAAAAATTCTGAATTTTTTACATAGTACTACTATGCAAATTGTTTATTGTTTCCTAATTTTTCAGAAGTTTTTGAGTTACAGAAGTATATGTACCATCTGCATCTGTCCTATTTTCACATATTGCTATTATAGTTTCTTTATTTCTTACGTTTGAAATCTTGTTGAGACCCATTGACTTCGGAGCCATAGAATTGTGATTGTATACAGTGGGAAATATTTTATTATAATTATACAATAATTCTACAGGACATGATGGGATTTGATGTTATATGTACTAACCCCTCTAATAAAAAGTTTTGTTAAGTTTTGTGTGGATGAAGTGTTCGAAGATCGAGGAGGTATTGATATGAGAAAAATGAGGACAGGCAAGAGCTCAATCTTGGGGATGCCCGAGGCACCCCAAGTAAATATTCAAGGAGACTCAAGAGTCTAAGTTGGGGATGCCCCGGAAGGCATCCCAACTTTATTTGACAATTAACGGTATGTCTTGATTTTTTGTTTTGTTCACATGATATGCGTAAATTCTTGGAGCGTCTTTTATTTTATTTTTTCCTTTTTCTTTTATGCATCATGCTGGTATGAGATAGTCCTTGGTTGATTTGTAGAATGCTCTTTGCACTTCACTTATATCTTTTGAGCATGGCTTTATAGAATGCTTCATGTGGTTCACTTATATCATTTGAAGTTTGGATTGCCTGTTTCTCTACATAGAAAACCATTATTTGTAGAATGCTCTTTTGCTTCACTTATATTTGTTAGAGCTTGGGAAAGTATTTTGTAGAAAGAATTAAACTCTCATGCTTCACTTATATCTATTTAGAGAGTTAACAGGAATCGGTCATTCACATGGTTAGTCACAAAATCCTACATAAAACTTGTAGATTACTGAGTATGATATGTTTGATTCCTTGCAATAGTTTTGCAATATTGAGGTGGTAATGTGAGGGCATGCTAGTGAAAGAATTAAAGTTGAGTATTGGTAATGTTGTTAAGGGAAGTAAGTCTTTACGCAAGTAAATCCTCACGCATGTAAAGTGATGGCCGCTGACATTAGCGGTGAGGTCGTAGCATAATTTATCCTTGATTGAAATCCTTATCTACTGTTTGAATTGGGGGTGCGCGATGGTTAACTCCTACCAACCTCCCTCCTAGGGGCATGCAGGTAGTACTTTGCTTTGAGGGTTAATAAAACTTTCCCAATAAGTATATGAGTTCTTTATGACTAATGTTGAGTCAATGGGTTATACGCACACTCACCCTTCCATCGTTGCTAGCCTCTCTAGTACCGCGCAACTTTCACTGGTGCATAAACCCTCCTTATACTTTCCTCAAAACAGCCACCATACCTACCTATCATGGCATTTCCATAGCTGATACGTCTCTAACGTATCTATAATTTTTGATTGTTCCATGCTATTATATTACCTGTTTTGGATGTTTATGGGCTTTACTTTACACCTTTATATCATTTTTGGGACTAACCTACTACCCGGAGGCCCAGCCCGTATTGCTGTTTTTTTTGCCTATTTCAGTATATCGGAGAAAAGGAATATCAAACAGAGTCCAAACGGAATGAAACCTTCGGGAGCATGATTTTTGGAACAAACGTGATCCAGAGGACTTGGAGTGCAAGTCAAGAAACAATTGAGGAGGCCACGAGGGTGGAGGGGGGGCCCCCCTATAGGGTGTGCCCCCCTGTCTCGTGGGCCCCTCGAGCATCCACCGATGTACTTCTTCCTCCTATATATACCCATATACCCCGAAACCATCAAGGGAGCCACCGAAGAAATATTTCCGCCACCGTAACCTTCTGTATCCGCGAGATCCCATCTTGGAGCCGTCACCGGCACTCTGCTGGAGGGGGAATCCACCACGGAGGGCTTCTACATCAACACCATAGCCCTTCCGATGAGTTGTGAGTAGTTCACCACAGACCTTCGATTCCATAGTTATTAGCTAGATGGCTTCTTCTCTCTTTTTGGATCTCAATACCATGTTCTCCCCCTCTCTTGTGGAGATCTATTCGATGTAACTCTTTTAGCGGTGTCTTTGTCGAGATCCGATGAATTGTGGGTTTATGATCAAGTTTATCTATGAGAAATATTTGAATCTATTCTGAATTCTTTTATGTGTGATTGAGTTATCTTTGCAAGTCTCTTCGAATTATCGGTTTGGTTTGGCCTACTAGATTGATCTTTCTTGCCATGGGAGAAGTGCTTAGCTTTGGGTTCAATCTTGCGGTGTCCTTTCCCGTGGCAATGAGGGGCAGCAAGGCCACGTGTTGTATTGTTTCCATGGAGGATAAAAAGATGGGGTTTATATCATATTGCATGAGTTTATCCTCTACATCATGTCATCTTTCTTAAAGCATTACTCTGTTCTTATAAACTTAATACTCTAGATGTATCTTTGGATAGCGGTCGATGTGTGGAGTAATAGTAGTAGATCACGGGCGAGTCGGTCTACTTGTCATGGAAGTGATGCCTATATACATTATCATGCCTAGATAATCTCATAATTATTCGCTTTTCTATCAATTGCTCGACAGTAATTTGACCCACCGTAATACTTATGCTATCTTGAGAGAAGCCTCTAGTAAAACCTATGGCCCCCCGGTCTATCTTTTATCATATACGCTTTCAATCTACTTTTATTTGCATCTTTACTTTTCCAATCTATATCATAAAATACCAAAAATATATTTATCGTATCATATTATCTCTATCAGATCTCACTTTGGCAAGTGGCCGTGAAGGGATTGACAACCCCTTTATCGCGTTGGTTGCGAGTTCTTTGTTTGTTTGTGTAGGTTCGTGGGACTTGTGAGGAGCCTCCCTCTTTGGATTGATACCTTGGTTCTCAAAAAGCGAGGGAAATACTTACGCTCTTGTGCTTTGCATCACCCTTTCCTCTTCAAGGAAAACCAACGCAAGCTCAAGTCGTAGCAAGAAGGATTTCTGTCGCCGTTGCCAGGGAGGTCTTCGCTCAAGTCAAGACATACCAAGTACCCATCACAAACTCATCTCCCTCGCATTTACTTTATTTGCCATTTGCCTCTCGTTTTCCTCTCCCCCACTTCACCCTTGCCGTTTTATTTGCCCTCTCTTTCCCAATCGCCTCTCTGTTCCGCTTGCCCTCTTCTTCTCCCTTGCTTTTAAATACTGCTTTGTTATGTCTTGAATTGGGGAGATTATAAATGCGATATGGACAATAATGATAACATGGAAAATTCGATGCTCATTTGAAGAACCCCTATCTTGCATACTAAAAAGTTTCGAATCGGTAGTGGTAACATTATTGGAGAAGGGGTTATTCAAGATTTCTTTACTTGTGCCGGTGCTTTACCTTCTATGGGTGGTTGTATTCTTCATAAAACTAGTAGTCTTGCGGATGCTATTGCCATGCTTGTAGTTGAACTTGAGAGACAATTTATGCATATGCATCCTTGCATACAAAGAATTTTCCTAGAATTTTCCAATATTGAGCATTCTTCTGTTAAGCGCGTTGTTACTATCTTTTTAGCTCATGAGTTTTGATTTATAATAAGAGAGGCCAAAGAAATCTTTGCGCACTATAGGGTGGACGCCGGTCGTCCTCCCATAGAGGCGGTCCTCTTTGATCAAGAGAAAATTAGGCGTTTTTAATCTTCGGACTATGTTGCTTTCAATGAAAACCTTAGAAAAAAGGTTCCTACCAATATCTTGATTGATAGAATTTCTGAACATCATAATGACTTTGCTCTTCGAAATAATGAGCTAGGATACTCTCTTGAGTATAGGCTCACGAGATTTTGCCAAAAGAATGCTTTTAGTGATGAATTAGTTGTGCATTATGAAGGGCCAAGGGAGGAACCCGTTCCTCCTAAGATTGATCTTGGGGACCTTTGTCCCACTAAATTTAGCCCTTTTGATTACTTTTGCTTGCCTCAAAGGAAACTTGTTGCCGAACGTAGAGAATATGAGATGAGTTTTCAAGATCTATCTTATTATTATGGCACTACTTAGATCTATCTTCGCTTTTATGCCTAGCTAGGGGCGTTAAACGATAGCGCTAGTTGGGAGGCAACCCAATTTTCTTTGTGTTTCTTGTTTTTTTTCTTGTTTAGTAATAAATTTTTCTTCTACTTTCTGTTTAGATTTGTTTTCATGTTTTATTTAGTGTTTGTGCCAAGTAGAACCTATAGGATAACGTATGATATGAGTTGATTTGATTCTGCTGAAAAACAGAAACTTTGCGCTCACGAGAAAAAATTCAATAAATCACAGGAACGTTCTTTTGCATTGATTATTTTTGCTGCTGATCAATAAACAAATTGTTTAGGACGTCCTATTTTGGTAGGATTTTTGAGTTTCCATAAGTTTGCATTAGTTACAGATTTCTACAGACTGTTCTGTTTTTGACAGATTCTGCCTTTCGTGTGTTGTTTGCTTATTTTGATGCATCTATGGCTAGTATGTAAGGATATGAACCATAGAGAACTTGGAATACAGTAGTTTTAACACCAATATAAATAAATAATGAGTTCATTACAATACCTTATGTGGTGGTTTTGTTTTCTTTCACTAACGAGACTTATGAGATTTCCTGTTGAGTTTTGTGTTGTGAAGTTTTCAAGTTTTGGGTAAAGATTTGATGGACTATGGAATAAAGGGTGGCAAAAGCCTAAGCTTGGGGATGCCCAAGGCACCCCAAGATATTCAAGAATAGCCAAAAGCCTAAGCTTGGGGATGCCCCCGGAAGGCATCGCCTCTTTCATCTTCGTTCATTGGTAACTTTACCTGGAGCTGTATTTTTATTCGCCACATGATATGTGTTTTGCTTGGAGCGTCGTGTATTATATTAGTCTTTGCTTGTTAGTTTACCACAATCATCCTTGCTGTACACACCTTTTGTGAGAAGCCTACTTGATTGAAATTTTATTAGAATATGCTATGTGCTTCATTTATATCCTTTGAGCTAGATAGTTGTTGCTCTAGTACTTCACTTATATCTTTTAGAGCACGGCGGTAGATTAATTGTTGATCTCTCATGCTTCACTTATGTTATTTTGAGAGTCTTTTAGAACAGCATGGTATTTGCTATAGTTATGAATTTGGTCCTAGAATGATGAGCATCCAAGTTGGGTATAATAAAAACTATCATAGAAAGTGCATTAAACACTAGGATCAATTTGATGCTTGATAATTGTTTTGAGATATAAAGGTAGTAATGCTAGAGTCATGCTAGTGGATAATTATGATATTGAGAAATACTTGTGTTGAAGTCGGCAAGTCCCGTAGCATGCACGTATGGTAAAATTTGTGTGACAAATTTGTTGCATGAGGTGCTCTTTTGATTGTCTTCCTTATGGTAGCGATCGAGAATGACGATGATCTTTTCCTACCAATCTATCCCTCTAGGGGCATGCGTAGTAGTACTTTGCTTGAGGGCTAAGTAGACTTTTGCAATAAGTATATGAGTTCTTTATGACTAATGTGAGTCCATGGATATACGCACACTCATCCTTCCACTATGCTAGCCTCTATTTTACCGTGCAATTTTCGCCGGTATCATGAACCCATTATTTACCTTCCTTAAAACAGCCACCATACCTACCTATTATGGCATTTCCATAGCCATTCCGAGATATATTGCCATGCAACTTTCCACCGTTCCATTTATTATGACATGTTCCATCATTGTCATATTGCTCTTTGCATGATCATGTAGTTGACATCGTATTTATGGCAAAGCCACCTTCATAATATTCATACATGTCACTCTTGATTCATTGCATATCCCGGTACACCGCCGGAGGCATTCATATAGAGTCATATCTTATTCTAGCTTTGACTTGTAATTCTTCAGTTGTAAATCAATAAAAGTGTGATGATCTTCATTATTAGAGCATTGTTCCAGTGAGGAAAGGATGATGAAGACTATGATTCCCCCACAAGTCGGGATGAGTGTCACATCCCTAGCTTCTGGCAATGCACTAGTGCTAGTCTTTGGTGATGCATCATGTTTACTTTTACAGAAAATTGAAATGGGGATTGTCCAAACCCTAGCATTAAAGGAATTCACTAGGTTCACCTAAAATATTTTCAGTAAGTCCAAATGGCTTTCAAAAATGTTCATCATTTATGGGAAATACTGTAAACAGTAGCCAGAGGTGATGCACATTTTTCCATGACATATTTGGGCTCTGAATTAAATCATACTCTATTTGAATTTGGACATTTAAATTCTATAAAATATTTTAAATGTCCAAATAATCCTAAACTGAAATGTTCCATGTTGGTTATATTCTAAACAGTGGGCATGAGCAGTTTGGTGATTTTTGAAAGTGCCTAAGCATTTTTTAGAAAAGCCACAAAGTTCTGAGAAGAAATAGAAAAAATAAAAGAGAGAGAGAGAGAGAGAGTTAGTACACAGCCTCACCTGTGCAGCCCACCTGGCCGGCCCACCTGGCGGCCCAACCAACTGGCTCAGTCCACCACCGCAACCCCTCTGTCGCTTTCCTCCTCGCGCCCGGTAAAGCAGGCGTGTGCCGCGTGATGCGCCGGCCTGCAGACACGCTTGACCACCGACGGCCACCTCACACTTGCCGCCATACAGCCTCTTGGTGTGGCCACGCAGCCCCCGACCTCACTCTCACTCTCCCGTGCTTCTCCCCTCCTCTGTCTCTCTCACGCAGCCTTGCCCGAACCCCTTGGTCAGCGCCGCTCGCCGTTCCTTGACCACAGCCACCCCACACTCATCACCCAGCGCCCAAAAGCTCCACCACTTCGTCCTCGGCCCCCTCGCTGAGCTACACAACACCGGACGCCTCGAAGCACCGCCCCCGATGCCTTCTTCTTCCTCAGGTCGCCGAGATCTCCTCTGGCACCCCGCTCGCTTCGGACCTCCTCCGAGCTCGCCGTCTGCACTGCTCCAACCGCTGTGAGCTCACGGACCGAACCCCTCTCTCCCCGCGTTCTTTTGCTCTCTCTAGACCGTGTTACCACCGAGCCGAAGGCCTCGCCGCCCGTCCATGTCGGCACCGTGGCCTGACACGGCGCCATAGCTTCATTCGAGCTCACCGCTGCACTCACCGCACTCCCTCGAGTCGAACACGACCGTCCACGGCTCCTCCCATGCCTCGCACCGCCCACACCGTTGTTGCCCGAACTCCGGCCACCGCACTTCCCTTCGCCGCCGTTGTTCTGGTCCTGTCCGGCGCGAGCTGGTGGCTCTGTTGGATGCGGACGAGCACCAGCATCACACCAAGCCAAACCGCCGCCCGTTTGGTCGCCGGAGGGCGAAACCCGACGCGCTCCGCCGCCGGCGACGAGCCGTCGGCCTAATCCCGGTTTAGTTAGCACTAATGACCCTGCTAACCCCCCCCCCCCAGAGCCACTGCCATGTGGGCCCCTATGCATGTTTAGGTTAGTTTAATTCCTGTTTAGATTAGTGTTAATCTTGCGGACCCCACGTGTCAGCTTTGACTTTGACCAAGTCAGCGCTGGCCGGTCCCACTTGTCATTCACTCAAACCAGCCCTGTTACACTGACATGTGGGCCCCAGCCGTCAGGTTTGACCTGGGCTGGCGCCTTTGACCTGATGACGTCACCCCGACGTCATGCTGACGCAGTTAATCTTTTTCTGTATTTATTCTTATTCAAGAAATCCAGTAAATTGTCCTAAACTTCTAAAATTCATAAAAATTCAACCGTAGCTCCAAATCAAATAATTTATATATGAAAAATGATCAGAAAAATCCAACCTTTCCATCTGTATTGGTTTCATGCATGTTTAAGCAACTTAAACCTGCTTTTTATATCAAAACATGATAATGCACTTTATTAAGTCATAATTTCAATTTGAACTTGAACCTTGGGTTCAAACTAACTCAACCCCATCTGATTATAGTTGCATTAGCCCAACACACTCATTTTGCCATGTCATGATCATGCGTCATATTGTGCATTGCATTGATTGTATTTCTTCTCTGTTGTCGGTATTTGCCCCCTCTCGATAGACGTGTTCCGACGATGAGTTCGATGACACCGATGAAGAGCTATATTATCTTCAGAAGAGCCAAGAAAGCAAAACCCCCTTGTTCATTCTGATACAATCCTACTTTCTCGCTCCTGCTCTCTTTTACTGCATTAGGACAACAACGATTCATCTGTTACTTGCTGCGGTAGCTGAACCCCTTTATCATCTGCATGACCTGTCATTGCCACAGTAAATCGATGAAACCCACTAGCATGAGTAGGAGTTGTCTGAGCCACTGTTGTGCCTACTCATTCATGCTTGTTTGTCATGCACCTCTTTGTTTAGAGTTGAGTCGGGTCGATTCATCGGGGATGAATAAAAGGTGTGTGAACATGTCCTACGTGTGTGAGCTAAGTGTGTGAACACGATTTGGTAAAGGTAGCGGTGAGAGGCCATGTAGGAGTACATGGTGGGTTGTCTCATTGAAGTCGTCCTCGGGCCCGGGATTACGTGTTTGTGATCCATGAAACAGCTACTACCATGCATTGGGCCCGAAACCAATGGACCCTCTCGGCTTCTTAAGCACCCTTGTCCTCTGTCAAGGAGTTGCAAGTAGTTTCTGGTGTTTGTAGTATGCTGGAGGCCGTGGGCAGCGCTGACCCGAGGGGTGGGCTGTGATGCGGTAGGCACGTGGCACGGTGTACCGGACGCCCGTTTGGTGTCTCTAGAACCCTACACACATCGTTCGGGGCCTTATGTAGAAACCTCAGCCGGACTCCCTGCGGATGGAACCTGAATAGGCGATAAACCTGGACTAGAGACTTGAGTGTTTAGGTAGGTCGTGGCCGACACCCTCGTCGGGCTTCCCCTTGAAGGTTGCCTAGTACATGTCGTGTAAACGGCGGTAAGTGGTGGGAGCGTGTGTGAAGAAGTACACCCCTGCAGGGTTAACATCATCTATTCGAATAGCCGTGTCCGTGGTAAAGGACTTACGGGTTGCTGTGCAGTTCATAGACAAGTCAAAGTGGATACCCTAAAATACGCAAGATAAGCTTGAGTGCTATGGATGGCGTTCTCGTGAGGGAGGCAGGGAGCTGATCCATAGTGGTGTATTGATATGGTGAATATGTGGACTCGTGTGCGCCACCTCAAAAGAGTTACTTGCAGTCGTAGATCAGGATAGCCACCGAGTCAAAGCTGGCTTGCTGCAGTTAAACCCCACCATCCCCTTTGTTGATAATGATGCATATGTAGATAGTTCTGATGTAAGTCTTGCTGGGTACATTTGTACTCACGTTTGCCTATTTTATGTTTTTGCAGAGACTTACCTCTCACTAGTAGTTCCGCTTGGACTTGATGTTTAGCTTGTTACCTCAGCTACGATCTTAGTGCCCCGGCGAGATCAGTAGATAGTCAGGGTTCTCAGCCTTTTTTATTTATAGATGTCTGTACTCAGACATGTCAAGCTTCCGCGTGTGCTTTGACTTGTATGCTCTGAATGTTGGGTCATGAGACTCATGTTTGTAATATCTCGTTCCTCGGAGCCTATTGAATAAATACTTGAGTTGTAGAGTCATGTTGTGATGCCATGTTGTATTTGCACATATCGAGCATATTGTGTGTATGTTATTGAAATGCTTGGTATGTGTGGGATCGACTAACTAGTTGTTTATCCTTGGTAGACTCTCTTACCGGAAATGTCTCCTGGTGCTTCCTTGAAGCCTTGGTAGCTTGCTCTTGCTCCGGAACACTTAGGCTGGCCGGCATGTGTCCTTCTTTGTTCTGTGTCCGTCCTTGAAATGTCACGCAGTGTCTAGGAGTCCCGTTAGCTCCTGCTATAGCCGGTTTTACGTGAGTCCTGCTAGCCCAGCTTACTACAGCCCGGATTCACTCGTGATGACCGACACGTTCGTTCTTTGAGTCATGTATGCATGTCCACTGTAAGTCGATGCCACTTTGGGTTCCGCGACTAGCCATGTCGGCCGGGTTCTTTGTCATATGGATGCTAAGCGGCACTATCATATCGTGAGCCAAAAGGCGCATAAGCGATCCCGGGCAAGGTGGCACCGTGGGAATACCGTGCATGAGGCCGCAAAGTGATATGATGTGTTACATGCTAGATCGGTGTGACTTAGGATCGAGGTCTGACAGTTTTGGTATCGAGCTTTGTTGCTGTAGGATTACCAAGCCAAACTGGTCGAAGTTGAGTCTAGAAATTCTTTAATTATATAAGGGAAGTGATTGTGGGATGGAACGTAAGGATCTTTTTACTCCTTATATCTCATGCCCTTCGATCTGAGTCATCTTATCTTTCCCTGAGGTTAAGAAACTAGGCTTTCTCTTCTTCTATCAGGATCACGTGTTACTAATCCGTAGACTTATGGAATTGTTGGACTTAAGCTTCGGTTCAGTTCCTACTACTTCTGTATGTTAACTGTTGATCTCGAAACCTTGATATTGTGCTTCTGAGTGGCTATGCCACCATTTTTGTAGCATGTCTTCTATCTTTTTTGAGCATTTACAGCCGTTAGGATGTCCGAGTCATCCCAGGTTTCTAAATACTCTGAAGCATTTGCAAAATCCCTTCCCCCCGTTTTGATGTTCCTTTGGGCCAGATTAACCACACTAACCGGTGAATTGAGGTACTCTATTGCCTTGACATTTATGTTGGAGCTATTATTATGACCCTAGGTGTCTAGAGTATCACCTAGTACCCTATCCATGTCTGTGTTCCCAGCGTGATGAATCTGGTCATCATTCTCGAAAGCATCCCGTGATGCCACTTAGTTAGTAGGCATTCTATTTATGGGTTCTTGACCCAAGATTCACTCTACTTACCTCGTGTTGTTAGTGTTGCTAGTTCCTCTAGGATATTAGTAACCTTTGCATTAGTCCTCGAGGTTCGTGGTATTTCCTTCTTCCAAATACTATGAACCACTTACGGCAGATGTTTGTTGGATCAAAAGATCACAATAGGAGTGCTCTCGATGGGTCCTCCATTCTATATATCGACTCTGCCAGTTCAACCTTTACGCATGGGTTATCAGGAAGAAATATGTTGAATTAGATTCGACATGCTAGTCCATGCATCCACAACTCAGAAAATCATATGTTCTTTTGGGATTGTCCCTCTTTAGTTGTCTTCTGACCCTCGTCTATCAATTGATAGTCAAGAGTATGCGTGCGTTCATTCATCGATGCCTATTACTCTGGTGGTCCGTCAAGCCATTCTAGTTCAGAATGACTAGGAGAAACAAACTCTAGTACCTCATCCATTTCTAGGATTGGGTCAAAGCAATTGTATTCCGCAGATCAAATGCAACCCAACTTTTGATTCTGTTCTACCCCAGAGTATTGCCCCCTTTATGTCAGGGTTTCCATGAGACTTGCACCAGCTTTTATGAAATCTTGACGCGGTGATACTTCTCGCCATCATTACTCATTCCTTGGTTCCGTGTTGTTGCAACCGGAGTACCGACAAGTGAATCATGATGTGTGAAATCTATACTCCCAGCAACTCCGTTGCTTGGTAGTTAAATGGACGATAACCTCATTCCTAGCGTGTTGATTATTGAATCACCACCCTAAGGTTGATTGTGCTACCTAGTCCTTATTTCCGGTGCACTCTTCGATCAATGAGTTAGGATTGTGTCAATCCCTCGCTCTTTTGATCATATCGTCTTGCCCTGAAAAGCAAGATTGTTCTCGAGCTTAGTAACATATCGGTGGTTCGTGATTTTCTGAATATCTTCTCGGAAGTATTACCAGGTTGTCACATGACCGCTATGTTGAGTTCATGATCAAGTTGGTTTCCAATAAATCACTCCTTCTCCAAGAATCCGAGTTGGATACCCCTGAGCTAGTTGGTTAAGCCAAACAACAACTTGGAAAGTTGGAAGATAAAAGCTTGCCTAGCTTAGCTCATTTTAAGGGATATCTTGTATATGTGTTGAAGAAATATGGTATTTTCATCTACTGGCCCTCGTGATCAGTTTATGGACCTATCATCTTAACCAATCTTTGATTTGAGTATGGGCTATCGTCAAATTAAATCAGAACCAACGATGTTCTTAATGTTGTCTTACTCGTGGTTGATCCCTCGAGCATATACCATTATATCCTTTGGTCTGATCAATGCTATCACCGTGTTCACTTAATTGTGGAATTCCGTTTATATGGAAACCTGGATGAATTGTTGTTGAGCCCATCGGCAACATCCTTGTCTTTTCCATAATTTTGTTGAACATTAAGCTAGTGCTGGAAACTTTTGAAAGCATTTCTTCATGCTAGCTCATGAAGCATATGTTCGGATGTAATAAGTGACTTCCTCCAGTTCATGTGCATTTGATGCAAGTTGCTGCCGTGGATTCGAGAAAGTCAATGTTGCTTCCTCTGGAATCATCCCAAATCAGTCATGCATGTGCGAAGTATACATTGGTTTGTGAGATTAGCTACCTTCATTCCATATGCATTCCTAGCACACCAAGCCACTGATTGATTTGTTCAAGGAGAAGAAGTTCCTTCTTAAGAGCAAGACTTATGTAAGGACTTCGATATCCTCGATGATGGTTCCCCTCCTGAACTCAGTAGTGTTTTATTATAAGACTACTGTGTGGTCATGCTTGTCTCGGACAACATGTTCACATGTTGTAGCAGAACCAGCTCATGTTTTGGATCTTGCTATCGTAGTTCATTCCCCAAGAATCTCGCAACGTCATCTCGTTGATTTGTGTTGCAAACTTTCTTTTTTTTCTATACTTGATGAGTCTGGAATATTCCGACACCAACCAGATCTGAATCTCGTGCGGATATGATGATTGGAACGTTTCCCAAGAACTACAATATTGGTCTCTCTGTAACCCGGTAAAGTGGATGTCGTGGCCAACACACCCAACCGGAAGACCCATTATTGTAGTATCTTGATTGAGGAAGTTGGCAACCTCCCCATGAGGATTTCGTAGGATTTACCTCCATAGTTATTCCTTATGGATTCTTGTGCTCCCGAAGTCCGATCTTTTACTTGATGTTCTGGGAACCAAACCATTTTAATTAATGGGTTGCACTAGCACATCAAGGAGAACATTAGAAGCGGAGTGCTAAATGTCTCTTGGTCGATCATCCAGATTTTGTTTACTTGGCTTCGCTAAGGTGAAATCTGAGAAAGTGTTATCTCCTTTTGCATTTGCATCGTCCATCACCATTCATCATGGTAGTATGTTGTGTTGCCAGGATCCTTGACATGGATATTGGTAAAACCTTGATGAATATGGAAATGCTTAAGTTCTTGAGAGCACGCGCAAGTGCTAGGTTTTATCGTCGGCATTAATTGCATAGTCCTCTCTGTTTCCTCGGTTATGCTATAACCCTTTCAAACAGTGGATTCACTCGCTGATGACCGACACGTTCGTTGTTGGGTCATGTATGCATGTCCCTGTAAGTTAGTGCCACTTTGGGTTCACGACTAGCCATGTCAGCCCGGGTTCTTTGTCATATGGATGCTAGCGGCACTATCATATACGTGTGCCAAAAGGCGCAAACGATCCTGGGCCAGGTAAGGTGGCACCCGTGGGAATACCGTGCGTGAGGCCGCAAAGTGATATGATGTGTTACATGCTAGATCTGTGTGACTTAGGATCGGGGTCCTGACAGTTTTGGTATTGTCACATCCCTAGTTCAAGTAATGCCTTGTGCTAGCATCTGGTGTTGCATCATGTTAACTTTTCACAGAAAGTTGAAATGGGGATGACAGAACCCCCAGCACCCCCCCGAAGACAACTAGGGTTTACTAAAATCTTTTTCAATGAACCTGAAATGCCCTTCTAAAATGTCCATCATTTTTGTCCTGGGTTAGAACCTCTGGCAAAATTGGCTCACATTTTTCTAGGACACATAAGGTCATTGGATTAAATCATTACCTATTTGCCTTTGGGCATTTAAATGCTATGAAATAATCTAAATGCCCAAATAATTCTGGAAATAAGTGAGGGCTGTTGGGAATAATCTAAACAGAGCCCACAACTATTTTCAGGATTTTTGGAAACGTTTTGGTATTTTTATTAAAGCTTAGAAGTTAGAGAAAAATAGAAAATAGAAAGAAATAGGGAAGCAAAAAAGGAGAAGACCTACCTGGGCTAACTTACCTGGCACCCAGCCGGCCCAACACCTTGGCAACCCGGCCAGTAGCTTCTTCTTCAACCTTCTCGCCAGATAGGCGAGGCAGCTGCGTGGAGCACACCGAAGCTCGCCCGCTCACCTTGCCACCTCCCGTTTCCCCCTCGCGTCTGGCGACGCCACGCGACCCCCTGGATCTCTCACACTCCCCCCCGAGCTCATTCCCCTCCTCTGCTCTCCCTCCCTCTCGTCACTGAACGCGCCTGCCGTCGTTGACTTGCACCACTGCGGCCATGGCCTCTCCCTCGTCCCCTTGAGCAGTCCAGAGGCTCCGCCTCGACGCCCTCGCCCTCTCCACCGAGTCACGCCACGCCAGGTACCCGGGAACGCCGCCACCACCGTCGTCTTCAAGCTCGGCGGGGCGAGATCGCCGCCGCCGTTTCGTCGTCACCAAGCCGTCCCCGAGCCCACTTAGTGTCTCGTCCGACTCCCCGTGAGCTCCTCTTCTTTTTCCATCACTCCATGCACTCGATTTTGTCCCCTAGCTTGCAGCCGCCGCCGCTACAGATCGCCCTGCGACCAGCCGGTGCCTCCCCTGGATGCGGGCGAGCCAGGGCAACCCACTGGTGCCCTTGGCTTGACCCACTGCCGCCTGTAGCGTCGCTCCGGCGACCTTCCACCGCGACTTGAGGTCGCCGGCGTCTAACCTCGGTGGCTGGTGACGTGGCACCGTCATTAGCCGCTAATGAACCCACTAATTAACCCCCTCTCTCACTGGCATATGGGCCCGACGCCTTAAGTAACCCTGAGTTTATTTCCTGCTTAGATTAGTTTATAACCCAGCGGGACCCACGCGTCAGAACTAACCCTGCTGACGTGGCCGTTGACCAGGCCCACCTGTCCTCGGTTATGCTATAACCCTTTCAAACAGTGGATTCACTCTCTACTGATGGGGTTCCTCCCTAGTTACCAGAATCATTCCCATCATTTGCATGTTGTTCCCAGCTTGCACCGCCATCGTGCCACCCTACTCTGGATTGCCCTTCTCAGTAATTACTGATCAGGATCATTTTCAAAACTGGTCCTACCATGGGTCTCATCCATTTTCGGTGATAAGCAAAATCATCCCTTGTTTTGTCTTCAACAATGTAATCCACATCATCCATACTAGTCCGAGTATGCCATTCCTTCAAACTCCGCCAAACGATTGTTATGATTTGCCTTAGGCTGATATAGAGAGTCTCAATTATCTCTATATCAAAGCTAATTCTTTTTGCCACTTAAGGTAAAAATTCTACGAATTACCCTCCTCCAAGATGTCTCGTTATAGTATCATGGCAACTCAACTCCTCCCTACATTGACAACCGTTCACCACCTTCTTAAGCGTGAAATTGTTGTCTACCTAGTGAACCTTCGTCGTCTGCTTCACTCCATCCCTTTTAGATGAATGCTTCGTATCTCATCTCGAGGGATGTTCTTAACTCTCACTCCATGAGTTGATCTTGAATACTCGATCTTCGAGGGGATCGTTTTCTGTAGAGTCTCCTTCTGTCGTCATTGTGTTGGATGAAGACCTCGCAAGCAAGGACGTCAAGATCAATTTGAGTCGACAAATCAACAACCTCGAGAAGACAGTTGGATCATGAAGTTTGTGATGCTTAGTGTCCCCTTTGTCTTCTTACCTCACATCTTGAATCTCGGGACGAGATTCTTGTTTAGTGGGGGTGAGTTGTCACATCCCTAGCTTCTGGCAATGCACTAGTGCTAGTCTTTGGTGATGCATCATGTTTACTTTTACAGAAAATTGAAATGGGGATTGTCCAAACCCTAGCATTAAAGGAATTCACTAGGTTCACCTAAAATATTTTCAAGAAGTCCAAATGGCTTTCAAAAATGTTCATCATTTATGGAAATCATAAGCATGTAGCTAGAGGTGATGCACATTTTTCCATGACATATTTGGGCTCTAAATTAAATCATACTCTATTTGAATTTGGACATTTAAATTCTATAAAATATTTTAAATGTACAAATAATCCTAAACTGAAATGTTCTATGTTGGTTATATTCTAAACAATGGGCATGAGCAGTTTGGTGATTTTTGAAAGTGCCTAAGCATTTTTTAGAAAAGCCACAAAGTTACAGAAGAAATAGAAAAGAAAAATAAAAGAGAGAGAGATTTAGTACCTGGCCTCACCTGTGTAGCCCACCTGGCCGGCCTGGCGGCCCAGCCAACTGGCCCAATCCACCACCGCAACCCCTCTATTGCTTTCCTCCTCGCCCGGTAAGAGGCACGGCAGGCGGTGCACAAGGCCCTCGGCGGCGTCTTGTGCCACCACCGACGGTGACCTCCTGCTTGTCGCTTCGCCCTGGCCTCTTCGGGTGACGCCAAACAGCCCCCCTGACCTCTCTCTCACTCTCCCCATGCTTCTCCCCTCCTCTGTCTCTCTCATGCGCAGCCGCCCAATCCCGCCCGTCGCGCCGCTCGCTGTTCCCGCGGCCACCGGCCACCTCACGCCTCACCGACGCGCCCAGAAGCTCTGCCACTTCGTCCTTGGCCCCCTCGCTGAGCTACACAACGCCGGACGCCTCGAAGCACCGCCCCCGACACCTTCTTCTTCCTCGGGTCGCCGAGATCTCCTCCGCCACCCCGCTTGCTTCGGACCTTCTCCGGGCTCGCCATCTGCACTACTGCAACCGCTGTGAGCTCACGAACCGAACCCCTCTCTCCCCGCGTTCTTTTGCTCTCTCTAGACCGTGTTACCACCGGAGCCGAGCGCTCCTCGCCGCCGTCCATGTCGGCACCGTGGCCACGGCCGCGCAAGCTCGCATTCGAGCTCACCGCTGCACTCACCGCACTCCCTCGAGTCGAACACGACCGTCCACGGCTCCTCCCATGCCTCGCACCGCCCACACCGTTGTTGCCCGAACTCCGGCCACCGCACTTCTTCACCGCTGCTCGTTCGGTCCTCTCCGGCGTGAGCTGGTGGCTCAGCTTGGATGCGGACGAGCACCGAGATCACGCCAAGCCAAACCGGCCGCCTGCTTGGTCGCCGGAGGGCGAACCTCGACGGCCTCCGGCCGCCATCGACTCGCCGGGCGCACGAGCCGTCGGCCTAATCCCGCTTAGTTAGCACTAATGACCCCGCTAACCCCCCCTGCAGCCACCGCCATGTGGGCCCTATGCATGTTTAGGTTAGTTTAATTCCTGTTTAGATTAGTGCTAATCTTGCGGACCCCACGTGTCAGCTTTGACTTTGGCCAAGTCAGCGCTGGCCGGTCCCACCTGTCATTCACTCAAACCAGCCCTATTACACTAACATGTGGGCCCCAGTTGTCAGGTTTGACCTGGGCTGGCGCCTTTGACCTGATGACGTCACCCCGACGTCATGCTGACGCAGTTAATCTTTTCATGTATTTATTCTTATTCAGGAAATCCAGTAAATTGTCCTAAACTTCTAAAATTCATAAAAATTCAACCGTAGATCCAAATCAAATAATTTATATATGAAAAATGATCAGAAAAATCCAACCTTTCCATATGTACTGGTTTCATGCATGTTTAAGCAACTGAAACCTACTGTTTATATCAAAACATGATAATGCACTTTATTTAGTCATAATTTCAATTTGAACTTGAACCTTGGGTTCAAACTAACTCAAACCCATCTGATTATAGTTGCATTAGCCCATCACACTCATTTTGCCATGTCATGATCATGCATCATATTGTGCATTGCATTGATTGTATTTCTTCTCCGTTGCCGGTATTTGCCCCCTCTCAGTAGATGTGTTCCAACGATGAGTTCGATGACACCGATGAAGAGCTATATTATCTTCAGAAGTGCCAGACAAGCAAACCCCCCTTGCTCATTCCGATACAATCCTACTTTCTCGTTCCTGCTCTCTTTTACTGCATTAGGACAACAACGATTCATCTGTTACTTGCTGCGGTAGCTGAACCCCTTTATCCTCTACATGACCTGTCATTGCCACAGTAAATAGATGAAACCCACTAGCATGAGTAGGAGTTGTTTGAGCCCTGTTGTGCCTACTCATTCATGCTTGTTTGTCATGCCTGCCATCGCTTAGAGTTGAGTCAGTCCCATTCATCGGGATGAATCGGAGGTGTGTGAACATGTCCTACTATGTGTGAGCTAAGTGTGTGAACACGATTTGGTAAAGGTAGCGGTGAGAGGCCATGTAGGAGTACATGGTGGGTTGTCTCATTGAAGTCGCCCTCAGAACTGAGTTACGTGGTTTGTGATCCATGAAACAGTTACTACCACGCATTGGGCCCGAAACCAATGGACCCTCTCGGCTTCTTATTCACCCTAGTCCTCTGTCCAGGAGTTGCAAGTAGTTTCTGGTGTTTGTAGCTTACTGGAGGCCGTGGGCAGCGCTGACCCGCGGGGTGGGCTGTGATGCGGTAGGTACGTGGCACGTGTACGGGCACCCGCTTGGTGTCTCGGGAACCCTGCACACATCGCTCGGGGCCGTATGTGGAAACCTCGGCGGACTCCTGCGGATGGAACCTGAATAGGCGATAAACCCGACTAGAGACTTGAGTGTTTAGGTAGGTCGTGGCCGACACCCTCGTTGGGCTTCCGCTTGAAGTTTGTCGAGTACATGTCGTGTAAACGGCGGTAAGTGGTGGGAGCGTGTGTGAAGAAGTACACCCCTGCAGGGTTAACATCATCTATTTGAATAGCCATGTCCGCGGTAAAGGACTTTTGGGTTGCCTGTACAGTACATAGACAAGTGAAAGTGGATACCCTAAACTACGCAAGATAAGCGTGAGTGCTATGGATGGCGTTCTCGTAGGGAGACGGGAACGGATCCATAGTGGTGTATTGATATGGTGAATATGTGGACTCGTAAAGCCACCTCAAAAGAGTTACTTGCGATCGTAGATCAGGATAGCCACCGAGTCAAAGCTGGCTTGCTGAAGTTAAACCCCACCATCCCCTTTGTTGATAATGATGCATATGTAGATAGTTCTGATGTAAGTCTTGCTGGGTACATTTGTACTCACGTTTGCCTATTTTATGTTTTTGCAGAGAGACTTCAGTCTCACTAGTAGTTCCGCTTGGACTTCGATGTTTAGCTTGTTACCTCAGCTACGATCTTGTGCCCCCGGCAGGATCTTGGTAGATAGTCAGGCTTCTCAGCCTTTCTCATTTATACATGTCTGTACTCAGACATGTTAAGCTTCCGCATGTGCTTTGACTTGTATGCTCTGAATGTTGGTTCATGAGACTCATGTTTGTAATATCTCGCTCCTCGGAGCCTATTGAATAAATACTTGAGTTGTAGAGTCATGTTGTGATGCCATGTTGTATTTGCATATATCGAGAATATTGTGTGTATGTTATTGAAATGCTTGGTATGTGTGGGATCTGACTAACTAGTTGTTTATCCTTGGTAGCCTCTCTTACCGGGAAATGTATCCTAGTGCTTCCAATCGAGCCTTGGTAGCTTGCTCTTTACTCCAAACACTTAGGCTGGCCGGCATGTGTCCTTCTTCCGTTCACTGTATACATCCTTCGGGAAATGTCACGCGGTGTCTCAGAAGTCCTGTTAGCCTCTGCAGTCTGCCACCGAGTCCCACGCTAGCCCAGCTTGCTACAGCCCGCATTCACTCGTGATGACCGACATCGCTCGTTCGGGTCATGTATGCATGTCCTCGTAGTTAGTTCCACTTTGGGTTCACGACTAGCCATGTCAGCCCGTTTTCTTTGTCATATGGATTCTAGCGGCACTATCATCTACGTGAGCCAAAAGGCGCAAACGGTCCCGGGCCAGGTAAGGTGGCACCCGTGGGAATACCGTGCGTGAGGCCGCAAAGTGATATGATGTGTTACATGCTAGATCGGTGTGACTTAGGATCGGGGTCCTGACAATGAGACTTCGGACTATATAAAAATAAAAGAGGCCAAAGAAGCCCACCAAAAAGAAAAGAAGAAGAAAAGAAAAAGGAAAAGAAAGAAAAAAAGAAAAAAAAAGAAAAAGGAAAAAAATAAAATGAGAGAAAAAGAGAGAAGGGACAATTGCTACTATCTCTTTTCCACACTTGTGCTTCAAAATAGCACCATGATCTTCATGATAGAGAGTCTCCTATGTTGTCACTTTCATATACTAGTGGGACTTTTTCATTATAGAACTTGGCTTGTATATTCCAATGATGGGCTTCCTCAAAATGCCCTAGGTCTTCGTGAGCAAGCAAGTTGGATGGACACCCACTTAGTTTCTTTTGTTGCGCTTTCATACATTTATAACTCTAGTGCATCTGTTGCATGGCAATCCCTACTCACTCACATTGATATCTATTAATGGGCATCTCCATAGCCCGTTGATACGCCTAGTTGATGGGAGACTATATTCTCCCTTTTTGTCCTTACAACCACCACCATAGACCACCATAGTGCTATGTCCATGGCTTGCACTCATGTATTGAGTAAGAGTTGAAAAAAAGCTGAAGAGCGTTAAAAAGTATGAACCAATTGCTTGGCTCGTCATCGGGGTTGTACATGATGGGAGTATTTTGTGTAATGAACATGAAGCATGGCCTAACTATATGATTTTGTAGGAATAAGCTTTCTTTGGCTATGCTATTTTGATAGGACATGATTATTTGTTAGTATGCTTCAAAGTATTATCATTTTTATGTTTTATAAGCTTTTATCTTGAATCATTTGGATCTGAACATTCATGCCACAATAAAGAAAATTACATTGAGAGTTATGCTAGGTAGCATTCCACATCAAAAATTCTGTTTGTTATCATTTACCTACTCGAGGACGAGCAGGAATTAAGCTTGGGGATGCTTGATACTTCTCCAATGTATCTATAATTTTTTATTGTTCCATGCTATTATATTACCTGTTTTGGATGTCTATGGGCTTTATTTTACACATTTATATCATTTTTGGGACTAACCTACTAATCGGAGGCCCAGCCTAGATTGCTGTTTTTTTGCCTATTTCAGTATTTCGAAGAAAAGGAATATCAAACGGAGTCCAAACGGAATGAAACCTTCGGGAGCGTGATTTTTGGAACGAACGTAATACGGAGAACTTGGAGTGCAAGCCAAGCAGCAGCCGAGGCGGCCACGAGATAGGAGGGCGCTCGTCTCGTGGACCCCTAGTGCCACCGACGCATTTCTTCCTCCTATATAAGCCTACATACCCGAAAACATCGAGGGATCCACCAAGAAATATTTCCGCCACCGTAACCTTCTCAGATCCGCGAGATCCCATCTTGGAGCCATCGTCATGCGTTCACGAGGGGGAATCCACCACGGAGGGCTTCTACATCAACACCATAGCCCCTCCAATGAGTTGTGAGTAGTTTACTGCACCTTCGGGTCCATAGTTATTAGCTAGATGGCTTCTTCTCTCTTTTTGGATCTCAATACAATGTTCTCCCCTCTCTTGTGGAGATCTATTCGATGTAATCTCTTTTGCCGTGTGTTTGTCGAGATCCGATGAATTGTGGGTTTATGATCAAGTTTATCTATGAATAATAATTGAATCTTCTCTGAATTCTTTTATGTATGATTGAGTTATCTTTGAAAGTCTCTTTGAATTATTGGTTTGGTTTGGCCTACTAGATTGATCTTTCTTGCCATGGGAGAAGTGCTTAGCTTTGGGTTCAATCTTGCGGTGTTCTTACCCAATGACAGAAAGGGTTGAAAGACACGTATTGTATTGTTGCCATCGAGGATAAAAAGATGGGGTTTATATGATGTTGCTTGAGTTTATCCCTCTACGTCATGTCATGTTTCTTAATGCGTTACTCCATTCTTATGAACTTAATACTCTAGATGCATACTGGATAGCGGTCGATGTGTGGAGTAATAGTAGTAGATGCAGGTGAGCTCGGTCTAATTGTCATGGACGTGATGCCTATATACATGATCATGCCTAGATAACATCATAATTATTCGCTTTTCTATCAATTGCTCGACAGTAATTTGTTCACCCACCGTAATACTTATGCTATCTTGAGAGAAGCCTCTAGTGAAACCTATGGCCCCCGGGTCTATTCTTTATCATATAAGCTTTCAATCTACTTTTAGTTGCATCTTTGCTTTCTGCATCTATATCACAAAATACCAAAAATATATTTATCTTATCATATTATCTCTATCAGATCTCACTTTCGCAAGTGGCCGTGAAGGGATTGACAACCCCTTTATTGCGTTGGTTGCGAGTTCTTTTGTTTGTTTGTGTAGGTGTGTGGGACTTTTGAGGAGCCTCCCTCGATTGATACCTTGGTTCTCAAAAGCGAGGGAAATACTTTACGCCATCTTGTCTTGCATCACCCTTTCCTCTTCAAGGAAAACCAACGCAAGCTCAAGACATAGCAATTGTATGCCCTTGTTTGAATTGATTGAAGTGAAATTGATTGTGTTTGTCTCATGAGCATATGGGTAGTGTTTTCCCCCTAGACCTCATTCTATTCGGTTTTCTCATCTTTTCTAAACCTAACAGATGCCTCCGAGACGTCACAATGGATTTGTTTTCCCACCACAGCTCATCCAGTTGATCAAGCAATAGAATACCCTCATGCAGCTACTAGTCTAGAATCAGAACCAAGGCAACAACAACAACCCACCACCACCACCACCTGTTGATCACTTAGCCCGTTTCCTAAGGCTGAATCCGCTGGTGTATTCCTGTAGCACCGAGCCAATAGTTGCAGATGATTAGCTCTGCAAGATTGAAAGGGAGTTGACCACGGCAGGATGCACAGATGCGGAGAGAGTGCGTTTTGCCGCACACCAGCTTGATGGACCCGCAGAATCATGGTGGGAGAATTTCACAGCCACTTACCGTCGACACCGCCACATGGGACCGCCAAAGAAGCTTCCGAACTGCCCATGTTTCAGTAGGAGCTATGGCCATGAAGAAGCGAGAGTTTCACAACTTGCGCCAAGGAGGACGCACCGTGGGCCAGTATGTGGATGATTTTAGTAAGTTAGCATGGTATGCCCCTGATGACGTTGCTACAGACGCCGCTAAGCAGGAGAAGTTTCTGGAAGGACTGAATGATGAGTGGAGCATGCAGTTGATGGTGGCAAACTTCAACAACTACCGGGAGTTAGTGGATAGAGCGCTCATGATTGAAGGGAAGCAGCAGCAGATAGACAGCCGCAAGAGGAAGTATGCCCAAGGGAAGTACAATTCGGGAGCTCAGCAGAAACCCCGTTTTACCCCGAACTCGGGAGGACACATTCACCATAACCATGGAGGTCATAATTCCAATGGAGGGATTCCGCATAACCATAGTGGCCCCAAGAATGGGAATGGGAATGGAGGAAGCAACGGTCGTAACTGCTCCAATCCAAAGAACACCCGCCAAGAAGGATTTAAGTCACGTTACTTTCTACAAGTGCCAGAAGACTGGACATTATGCCAATGAATGTCCTGAAGCTAAGAATGGAAATGGCAATGGAAGCTCTCTGGGAAGAAGCCCAACCCTTTCAACAGGGGACAAGTGAACCACATTAACGTGGAGGAGGTTGAAGCACAATGGATGCGAATAGGTAAGTTTTTGGTTAAGACATTTATCGCAATCGTTCTTTTTGATACTGGTGCATCACATTCATACATATCAAGGGATTTGTAGATAAGTATAAGTTGCCCACCAAAGTCCTTAGAACACCTATGTTAGTAACTTCACGGAGCGGAACATATGGCAAGTCAAGGATGTTTTCAGATGCCATTGACCATAGGTAGGCATGTTTTCCCGTCGGATCTGATAATTCTGGAGTCGCAAGGATTGGATATGATTCTGGGTATGGATTGGCTATCCATGTATGGAGGAAACATTGATTGGCCAGTAAGTCGATTTTACTCACCACCCCAGAAGGAAGAAGGATTAGGTATGTATCCAGGTATATGCCGAAGAGGACTCAAGTGAATTCCTTATCAGGAGTGGTACAGGAGGAGGTACCAGTGGTGAAGGATTTCCTTGATGTATTTCCGGAGGAGTTGCCAGGTATGCCACCGGATAGAGACATTGAGTTTTTGATTGAGCTTTTCCCAGGCGCAGGGCCAATCTCTAAGAGACCGTACAGGATGCCCGCAAAGGATTTGGAAGAGATTAAGAAGCAGATTAAGGAGTTACCGGATAAATGCTATATTCGCCCAAGTTCGTCACCTTGGGGATCACCAGTGCTTCTAGTGGAGAAAAAGGATGGATCATTAAGGATGGTTGGTGATTATCGTGGATTGAATGAGGTGACGATCAAGAACAAGTACCCGCTGCCGATGATCAATGATTTGTTTGACCAGTTGCAAGGAGCTAAAGTATTTTCCAAGATCGATCTGCGGTCAGGATATCACCAGCTGAAGATTCGAGAGCAGGATATACCTAAGACAGCCTTTACCACAAGGTATGGGCTATATGAGTATACCGTTATGTTGTTTGGCCTGGCTAACGTGCCTGCCTATTTCATGAACATGATGAACAAAGTATTTATGGAGTTCTTGGATAAGTTCGCCATGGTGTTCATTGATGATATTCTGGTCTACTCAAAGAATGAAGAGGAGCATAGGGAGCATTTGCGTTTGGTACTTGGAAAGCTCAGAGAACATCAGCTATATGCCAAGTTCAAAGAAGTGTGAATTTTGGTTCAAGGAAGTTGGATTCCTCGGACATGTTATATCCGGAGAAGGAATAGCCATAGACCCCACCAAGGATGGCACTGTGACAAATTGGGAAGCACCCACGTCAGTTGGAGAGATCCGGAGTTTTCCGGGACTCGCAGGATACTACAGGAGGTTCATTGAGAATTTCTCCAAGATTGCAAAGCCCATGACGGAATTGTTGAAGAAGGACCACCCTCACCTATTTTCTAGCCAACCCGAATCTCGAGGGCGAGATTCATCTTAAGGGGGGTAGGTTTGTAACATCCCAAATTTTCATTTGGCATGTTATATATTAGATCATCATTGCATATCATATTTTTCTTGCATTTTGGTTGATCCTCGAAATTCTACACAACTCAAGGACCCGCAGAGAGAGTTGCGCATTTCATTGTTTTCATATTTGAGTTTTCTCAAATTTTGAAAAAAAGGAGGATCGTTTGGTTTTAATTATTTTTCTCTCTGTATATTTTGTTTGCAAAATAAAAGAGAGGGAATAAAATGACTTTCCCAAAATAAATGAAATACTAGAGAAAAAATATTAAAATCAAATAAGTATTTTATTTGGAAGTTTTATTGCAATTTAGTTGAATTAGAAAAATTGCACGTTTTTAAAAAATTGCATTTTAGGCCAAGAAAATGTTCATCTTGTTCTAAATATTTTATTTGGACGATAAAAAATTGTTTTGGCATTTTTAGATTTTTATTTATTTTTCTAGGATTTATTTAAGTTTCGTTGGAATCATTTAAAAAAATCCGCAGCCCGACTGGGCCTAAGGCCCAGCCGAGCCGGGCCAAGCCCGCGCCGCCGCCACCTCCCCGCGGGAGGGAGTCCTCGCCAGCCGAGGTCGAGTCCTCGGGCACGCCCCGAGGCCGCCCCACCCAAATACTTCTTCCCAAGCTACGCCCCACCCACTCATAAATAGCCTCGTCACGGCTGGCGCCACAACCGCCGCCGCTGCTCGCCGTCACTGCTGCCGTCGTGCCGTCGTCGCCTCTCGCCGCTGCCGCCCGGAGCCCCGCCCTGCCTCACCTCGACGTAGGTACCCGAAGCCGCCACCGCCGTTCGTCGTTATTTTCGAGAAAAAACGATTCGTTTTTTGTAGAAAACCCTAATTGTTTTTTTTAGATTAGATCGGTTCGGTTTTTTTCGGTTTAGTTATTTAGTGAGCGTCCGCTCGTTCGTTCGTTTTAATGAACGCTGCTTACTCGTTAGCCGTAGATAGCGAACATTCGTTCGTTAGCCTGTTCGTTAGTTTTCTTTTTCCAGGGTTTTCCGCGATTATTTTCGATCGCGATTTCAGCCCGGATCTTAGTTTTACTTTATCTTTTCGCTCGTTTATCGGAATCAGGCGATTCAAGCGCCTAGATCTTCGCTTCAAGCCCTCTTTCTGTTTAACGAACTTGAACAAGATTTTGGTAATGTAAAATTTGACCTAGGTCCAGATTAGTAATCGGATATTGTTTCTTTCACAGTTTGAGTTTCGTTGCTTCGTTTGATTTGATTCTTTTTGCAAACCGGAGTTCTTAAGTTGAACTTTCTGGTTAGATCTCTTATTTGAGTTTTTACCCGTGCTTCCAGTTGATTGCTTATTGTATGCTTGTCTGTTTGCGATAGAATACCCGGAGTGCGAAGTGTGCTACTACGAGTCTCTAGGTTTCACGGATCATCAGCAAGGCAAGTAACACTTTGATCATACCTCTTTACTACCAAGTTTTATCGCATTAGATCAATCCGCAAACATTGCATGAGTAGGATCTGACTAAAATGTGGGTTTTGGGAAGTAGATGAGGTAGTACTTATTCACCTGTTTATTATCAAACCTTTGGGAGTTACTTCTATGTACTGCTTATATTGCTATGCTATGCTAGTAGACGTGGATTGGGTGAGTGTATCCATGACAGATGTGAGTTTTGTTAATTAATGGTTAACTTAAGGTGGCAACTTACATACACATCTGGGTGGATTGAGGCACCTGGGGAACCCAGTGTTGCCTGTTTTTTTTTGGAAATCCCGGGGGACCGTGTGATTTTCCTATGGACCACCACCCAGGCTCAAAGGGATCATAAGATTATTCATGCTAGAAACTTACTTGTGCAGCCACAAGCTATTATGGGCTCTAGCATAGTTGATTAAGTCGTGTGAACTCTTACAGTTGTAGACTAGCAGATGTAGGGGAAAGTAGGTGTAACTGTCTAGCCATCGTAAGGTGCTAACGCTTCTGAAAGACTGTGTCTCGGCCATCCGTTTCTCAAGCATCATGTAGTGCGAGAAATTCAACGGAGGAGATCGAGTCTTGTGGGGAAAAGTGCTAAACCTCCGGCAGAGTGTACAAACTAATCATGGTTAGCCGTGTCCCCGGTTATGGACATCTTGAGTATCTGGTTCTTGGATTATCATGTTGATCTCATCACTCTTAATATAATTTGATTGGATTTAATGATGATGCTTAATTGGGATTGAGTTGGGTGTACCTTCTCAATGTTTAACAACCACCATGATAGTGAAATAAAATTTATTCCTTTGTTGTAGGGAAAAATTGGCTTTATGCTCCTCGTTGGGTTCGAAACTCTTACTTATCAAAAAGGCTACAGTTGATCCCTATACTCATGGGTTATCACTACTTCGAATGAAGCCTTTGGAAATCTTCAGTACAGTTGATGCAATTGCTAGCGACAGTGATGAAGTTCATCTGGTTGCTGGCCAATTTGGTCTCAGTTAGGAGTTAGGAGTTCGCCAATGTGCGATCTACCTAAAAGTGAGGAAATTGAGTGCCCTCACGAATTTGAGAGTTCAAATTCTGCCCGTTGTTTCGCCGCGTGCCAGCTGTCGAGTGGATCCTTATCTTGAGAATAGTCAAATCTGAGAAGGGCATTTATGACATTCCATGTCGGGTTGCCCTGGCTATAAATAGCCGCCCCCACAACCACTAGTTTGTTGGATGCTCCGAGAGAACTTGAACTTGTCATAAGAGAGCAACCCATCCTCCGACAACTTTGAGAGAATCCTAAGTGAGGAAAAACCCAGAGCCAAAGTGATTGAGCATCACTGAAGAGATTGATCTGTGTGATCTGACGCATGTTACCTTTGAAGACTGACATTCTTCCAGACAGTTAGGCATCAAGTTATGAGTACCCCAAGAGCCATTATGGTGTGCCGGTGAACAAGTCTGTGAAAGTTTTGGAAGTCTACCTTGAAGACTTATCATGAGTGATTAGGCCAGGACTAAGTGACCTTAGATCAAGAGGAATACGGTGAGGACTGTGTGTCCTCTGAGTTGCGACTCGGCCGCCTCAACCAGATGTACAGTTGATGCAGAAACTGGAACTGGTCTACCAAATTCCATTGTCTTCACCAAGCCCATCTGGTTTCAAATTCCTCAACCCTCTCTTACTTTATTACGTTGCTGAAGAATTTGAGACCTGTGTTCTGACGAATTTGAGCTGAAGAATTTTGTCACGCTATCTTTTATTTCCTCAATTCATATTCTTCATGCGTATGTAAATGTATGACGGCATGTTCTTCACTCTTATGTATCCTGATTGCATGTACTTTGATTCTATGATGACTTAGTTTCCCTTGTGTTTCTATTTCTTCACTCTGATGTCAAATTCCTCAGTGTTTGACGAATTTCTAAAAATCTCCCATTCACCCCCCCCCCCTTCTGGGAGTAAGCCTGCGCTTTCACACACGGGCCGCTGGAACATCATATATGGTCCGCGGGCTGCACGCCTTCCTCGTCGCCGCTGTCCGTCGCGGGGCTTTGCTCTTGGGCCTCCTCCGGCAACGGCAAGTGGAGGATTCATGAGAGCGACCCGGGACATAGCTACTTATTCTTTCATAGATTATTATTGTTATTAAGAACATCTAGATTTCATTTTTGGACTTGATATATCCATCATTATTATTTATATGCTTCTATCAGTAATGTAAGCTTTATCATCTGAATAATAATGTATGTATATACCAAAAATACTAGCTGAGCACAAGATGGCCAACATTTGCAACCATGCAGGGAATCTGGCTAGTTTTATGTGCTAAGTACAACTATCAAACTTGTGGCTTAAACCTTGTGTGTCCCAAGCATGATCACTAAGATCCACAAAATAGGGCTAATCTTATGGTAGGTGTAATGCAACTGATAACGCGGTAATTTTGTCACAGGTTTAACATCATTGTCGTTATCATTTACCATGAAAATGCAACATGGCATAATAAAGGTACAAGTTAACCACAAGTAGATATTTAGATACAACCAAACATATACTATAACTATATACTAATTCAAAAGCAAGTATTGCATAGAAAACCAAACCAATATTATAAACCATACTGGTTAAGCAATGAAACATCAAGCAACAACATGAACTGAGTTGGATCTAGGTTCGGCCTAAAGTGGTGTTAAAACAAAATAGGCCCAACTCCATTATAACAAACCAATCCATTTTTCAACCAATTAACAAGAAACTATACAACACATGGAACAGATGGATGAACAACTATCCTAGACATGATATGATTAAGAGTGATAATAAACCACAAATAAATATGTAGATAACTCTAAATATTTATAATGGTCAAACAATAACAAAAGGGTATACAACTACCAAACATCTAATAGCAAGCATTCCTACAACAAAAGCCGAACTAGCTCTATGGCAAAAATTAATTAAATAATTAAATAATAAGACACAAATCATACGGGGCATGTGAATATAGAATCACTAGAAGCCTTAACGGATAACACAAGATTAAGACATACGAGTAATCATGATAAGATACTAAAGTAGGACATGCTCTTCATAATAATTAATTAACAATAATTATCCAAATAACCACTACCAATAAGATTACCACCACACGCTTGTAATAACATAATAAGTTGTCCACGCTAAGCATAAGAGCAATCGTCAACTCAACTAACATGAAAGGTAAACTATCCTAAGCAACACAAGTGCAACTATAACACATAGAATAGAACAAGACATGAAAGATCACTTGCATGAATCCTAGATGTCGACATTTAACGATGCAACAACTAGATAAATATATATAGCAAGAAATCATGGTGATATCACATTATTCTACAAACACAATACAATTCATATTCATAACATAACTTAGTTTATACTCCCTCCATCCTAAAATAAGCGGCGACGTCCAAGCAGCAACACTTCATGGAGGAATGTTGGGAGAATGGAGAAGGAAGAAGGGCTGAGAGGAATGAGAGAGGATATTGGGACACATGTCTGTAGGATCGCAAGTAGGTCTAGATGGTGGTGATTAGACAACTTGACCAAATAAAAACCTAGCATTTTACCAATTTTAGTTCTTGGCAAGTTTTAGCAATTCTCACAAGTCAAGTAATACCCTACACATGCAAGTCTAGATAGTAAGCAGCGAAAAGTAAAGACTACATATGAAAGCAAAGGAGTGGTCCAAGAAAATCAAATGCAATGAAGACACGGTGATTTTTGGCGTGGTTCCGATAGGTGGTGCTATCGTACATTCACGTTGATGGAGACTTCAACCCATTGATGGTAACGTCTGCATGAGTCCATGAAGGGCTCCACCCATGAAGGGTCCATGAAGAAACAAGCTTGTCTATGCTATCATGGCTTACGCCCACGAAGAAGTTGCCTCATTTGGGGTAAATCTTCATGAAGTAGGCGATCTCCTTGCCCTTACAAACTCCTTGGTTCAACCCCACAAGATTTGGAGGCTCCCAAGTGACACCTAACCAATCTTGGAGACACCACTCTCTAAAAGGTAATAGATATTGTGTATGATGAGCTCCTTTCCCTTGTGCTTCAAAAGATAGTCTCCTTAACATTCAATCACTCTCTCACAGATTTGGCATGGTAGTAGGAGAAGGACTGGAGTGGAAAGCAACTTGAGGGGCTAAAAATTAAGGATCAAAGATTGGAGTGGAATCCCCTTGATTTCAACACAAGTGTAGGTGGTTCCCGATATGAGAACTGGTAGTTTCATCTTGGTTGCTCTCTCTAAGAGTTGGTGGAATGGGTGGGGTATATATAGGTAGGAAAAAAAATCCAACCGTTGCACACCTTTATGCACAACTCGGTGGGACCGAGTGAAACCACTCGGTGAGACCAACTAGTGCAAAAGGTTTGAACTTTAGGCATTTCGATGAGAACGGATAAAATAGCTCGGAGGCACTGATGGGTGATGACTGATAACCCACAAGTATAGGGGATCAATTGTAGCATTTCTCGATAAGTAAGAGTTTCAAACCGATCGAGGAGCTAAAGGTAGAATTTATATTCCCTTCAAGTTTTATCAACCACCAATACAACTCTACGCACACTTAACATTCGCTTAACCTAGAACAATATGAAACTAGAAGTACTTTGTAGGTGTAAAGGGGTAGGTTTTCAAGGTAATAAAGAATGTGAAAATAAAAGTTAGGTGATGTTTTAATAGTACAATTAAGTTAGTATAGAGAGTGTGGAAAAGTGGTGGTAGGATTGGCAGAATTATCCCTAAGCAATTGGCTAAGTTACTAGACCGATAGCAAGTTTTTATGTGGGAGAGGCCACTGCTAGTATGTCATCCCTTACTTGGAATTCTATGCACTTATGATTATAACTATTAGCAAGCATCCGCAAGTATTAACGCTCATTAAGGTAAAATCCAACCGTAGCATTAAGGTGTATTGGTCCCCCTTCAATCCTGTATGAATCAATTTCTATAGTAGGAAGAAGCTTCTTTCACTCTTGCCCTCCAATGAATAGTCCTATCAACATACAACTAACCCTATGGTATGATCCACATGCATGCTCATGTGATGGGCACCAAATGACAGCAACATAACCACAGGAAAATTAAACCAATCATAGCAATTCACCAATTACCCCAAAGGACAAAAAATCTACTCAAAAATCATATGATGGCAACACATCATTGGATACTAATACAAAGCAAAAATAACCATGTTCAAGTAGGAGGTACAGCGGGTTGCGGGAGAGTGGACCGCTGAATATAGATGAGGGAAGGTGATGGAGGTGTTGGCGGATTTGTTCGAGTAGATCTCCGTCACATGATGATTGCCCAGGCGGCGTACCAGCGCAACCAGGAGAGAGGGGAGAGAGCCTCTCTCCTACTTCTTCTTCCTTTGCCTCCCCCTAGATGGGAGGAGGGTTCTCACTCTAGTCCTTGGTCTCCATAGCTCCCGGAGGGCAAGTACGCCTCCGAGATTGGATCTCTCTCTCTCTCTCTCTCTCTCTCTCTCTCTCTTCCCTTCCCATTTCACGCCCTGCTCGCCCTTCACCGCTTTCTTAAATTCTCGAGATCCAGAATCTCGATTAGGCTGAAATTTTAACACAATTTTCTTCCGGGTATTATCTTTCTTGCGGCGAAAGAAGGGCACCAAATGCCTTACAGGGGTCCCACAAGCCTGCCAGGCGCGCCCTGGGTAGGGGGTGCTCTCTATGGTCTTGTGGCCCCCTCGGGCATCTTCTCGTGTTGATTCTTTTTCCCAAAAATCACATATATTCCAAAAAAAAGTCTCCATAATTTTTTATCACGTTTGTACTTCGTTTGGTATGGATATTCTGTGAAAAAAAATGTGCAACAAATAGAAACTGGCAGTGGGCACTAGATCAATATGTTAGTCCCAAAAATAATATAAAAAATGTTGACAAAAGTATTGAAAGTTGTAGAATAATGGAATCAAACAATAAAAAATTATAGATACGACGGAGACGTATCAATGACCTAAGCACTTTCCACACCTCGGTGACACAGATCGAAACCACTCGGAAATTGCGAGGTGAAATTGATAGGTTACAGAAGGTTGGCAAGTGCACTTCGGTGGGACCAAATGTCATCTCGGTGAGGCCGAGTTTCTAGGGTTTAGGTAGTGGCTATGTCAATTGTATCTCGGTGAGTCCGGGTAGATGTGTATCGGTGGGACCGAGTTTGACTTTGGGGTTTTGGACAGATAGGAATGTGAGGGTGTGGATGAGGGTTTTGAAGCAAATCTCTAAGCACTTTCAATAGTATTGGCTTTCATATGCACTCAATTCTTGGATCACTTAAACAAAAATTGTAGAGTCTTGGAGATTTTTCGAGTGCTTTGTCCTTTGTATTTGAGGGGTCCACATTCACATCCCATTACCATACCTAAATTGAATTTTCCTGACATATTCTTTGAATAGGCATTAGTTCAGTGATGTATATGTTGTTATGAATTACCAAGAACCACTCGAGGATTAGTTGCACATTAAATGTCCAAGTACTTGTGGATTTGGGAACAATTGAGAATTAAAGGAGTAAATAACATAAGACTACAACTCGGGCTAGGGTTCCAAAAAACTACCAATTTTTTTTTGTTGATAACTGCCAACTTTGTGGTAGGCTGTTTCAAAAAAAACAAATGACCGAGTGTTTAATTTTAAGCCGTGTTTTGACAGTTCTGGCCCACTCGTCAGATACACATGGCATAAAGTTAACACCGTTTGTTTGACCGTTATGTTGACCGTTCCTACGTTATGACAGGTGGGGCCCAAATATTCATAAAAATCAATTAAGTCTCTGTTTCAAAAAAAAAGCAATCGGGTCCTTGTAATTTTCTAAAAAAAGATCGATACCTTATAAAGAAAAGAAAAAAACAATCACGTCCCTGGGCCGATCCCGCTCGACCTCTCTCCTACAACCGATTGTCGACCTCTCCCTAGAATCGCCGCCACTCCCCTCCACCCCCTACCGTGATGGTGACCTCAGGAGGCCGAGCTCTAGGACATTGACTAGGGGCGCGCAGCTGATTGCTCCCCATGGCATGGCCAGCAGCAGGGCCTCAGGCAGCTCGCGTCTAGCAGCACGCAATGGCTCCCCATTGGTACGACCACCAGCACGTGGCATCAGATGGCTCACGGCAAGTAGAGCGCGCGGCTCCCTACAGAGCCTCATACTTGCACAGCAGGGGCGGCGAGGGACAGGTGGGCGCAACATGTGGCGGCAGCGAGCGGCCACACCAGGGGTGGCGAGGAGCCGAGGATAGCAAGAGGTGGCTTACACACGAGCACTGGCATGCGCAGCTCTGTGTGCGCTCTTCCCCGGCCTTGTCCATCTGAAGCAGCCAGCGGAGGTCGCCTAACTCGGGTAGGATGCTTCCCAGGGTCATCCTGTGGGGGAAGGAGGAAGGCGGCCTCCTCCCGCCAACCGGCCATGGTGGCGAGCGTGCACCTCGAGCACGAGGTCCTTCGTGGCTACATCGGGGGCGAGCGATGGGAGGAAGAAATAAAGATAGAGAAAGAAGAAGACGGGGTGAGAAAGAGAGATAACGAAGTTGACGTTTTATGCCACGTCAACTCCGACGAGTGGGCCATCCTTGTCATAATCGCGGTCAATTTTAAGCACTCAATCATTTGGGATGTGTCAAGTAGCCCACCCAAAGTTGGTAGTTATCAACGAAAAAAATCAATAGCTTTTTGGAAGCCTAGCTCAAATTACAGTAGTTTTATGCTAATTACTCAAATAGTCAAATTAATGGGAGTAATAGGAGGGGTTTCCATCATATGGATGTATGTTTGCCTTAGTAAGCGGGTTGGGCCCTCTTTTCTGAGGGAACCAACTAGGGGGCGCCTTTTTTTAGGGAACCAAGTGGGGCGCGGCTATACCTCACTTATAGCGAGGCAACCTTTCGACGGCATTTCCTAAACGGCGCCCGTTACAAGCATCGGCGCAAACGGGCGCACACCCCCGCCGCACTCCTGCGCCGCCCCGTTTCTCTTTTTTCCTGTTGAAAACAAAGCAAAAAATTAACATGAGCAAGCACGGGATTAAACCCTGGATCGCTCGATTGAGACTGCAGCGCGCTCAACACTAGGATAACGACACGGTTGTGTCCATAAACTTCTTTCCTTTATTTTAAAATCTTTACGTAGGTCGCTCGCTAGTCAGTTTCTGGGTGTTTTTTTTTCTTGTTCCTTTTTCATTTTTCTTTTCTCATTCCTTTTTTTCCTTAAATGCGTGAAATTTTTACCAAATTCATGAACTTTTTTTCAAATTCGATGAACTTTTCTCAAAATCGACGAACTTATTTCAAATTCGATGAACTTTTGTCAAACTCAATGGACTTTTTTCAAATTCAATGAAGTATTTTTTCAAAATCGATGAATTTGTTTCAAAGTCGATGAACTTTTTCCAATTTCTATAAACTTTTTTAAAATTCGATGAACATTTTTTTTCAAACTCCATGGACTTTTTTCCAAAATCGATGAACTTTTTTCAAAACCGATGAACTTTTTTAAAAAATCAACGAAACTTCTTAAATTTTGTGAACTTTAGAAAAAATAGTGAACTAATCTTCAAAGTCAATGAACTTGTTTTCAAAATCAATGCACTTTTCAATTAATTTTCAGATTTACGTTAATGTTTCATTAAAGAACGGTTAAGTAGAACTTTTTCCTTGTTATAGAACAGCAGAACGTGTGTAGTCGTGGTTACTGTGTTCGGTCGAAGCTCACCTGGGCCAGCCCAGTAGCAGCGCCAGAACACAAAACCGGCGCTGTAGGCGCCGGTTAGGAGCTCCCCCTTCCGACTGGCTGAATTCGCACGAGCGTATGGGCCAGCCCAGTGCGCGGGAGCCCACCGCCTCTTTTTTTCTTTTTCCATGTTTCACATTTTTGTTTTTGACCTTCGTTTATACTTATAAATATTCTAAAGAAATACATTAAAAAATAATTTACATAAGATATTTAAAAAATGCTAAGCAAGCATTTGAAAAATGTTAAATGCACGTAGAGAAAATGTTTCTCATGTATACTAAAAGTGTATACAAAAAAATATAGCATGTGTGAAAAAAGTTGATCAAAATGTGTATAGAAAAATGTTGACAATGTATTCAAAAAATGTTAAACTTGTAGTTGCAAAATGTTAATCAAGTATAGAAAAACAAGGAGAACCCAAGAGAAAAGAAAAGAAAACCAATGAAAAATGAAAAAAAAAGCGGAGAAAATGAAGAAGAGAAAGAAGCTAGTGAAAAACGAAAAAAGAAAGAAACAAAGAAAACTAAAGAAAATAAAAAAACTAGTAACATGGAGAAAATAAACGAAGAAACAGTGAAAAAAAGAGGAAAAAACCCAAAACCAGTGAAAACCCAATGCTTTTTGTTTAATAAGGTCGTGACCTTCTAATTAAACACGAATCCGATGGTGGACAAGTAGCTAGCAATGCAACGCTGCAGCCAGGACCCTTTTTCTCTAGTGTATTTATTTTGGCGTGAATGGGCCGGCATGAAACTATAGGCGCTTCACGCGACAGTTAGGGCGAACAATTTCTGCGCCTCACATGACAATCCTTGCGCCAAGATCCATGCGATACCATACCGAATCATCTGCGGAGCAGAGCGCGAGACAGGGTAGCAAAGGGGGAGTGGCGTTTATGGAGTGAGGAAGGGGGAATACAAGGAACGTTCGCTCCATCGACAGTTAGCACGAACAACTTTTGCGCCTCACATGGCAATCCTCGTGCCAAGATCCGTGCGATGCATCCAAGGGCTCAGAGCGTGTTCACGCAAGATCACTATAGAACTGGCGTCAGTTCTATAGTGTTACTCACGCAACTTCAGCTAGCAGCGCCGAGTTACTTGGGACAAACAGCCTGTGCCGTTTTTACTTGACAATATATATTAGCAGAAAAAGGAACATCCACACTGACAAGATTTAAAACCAGTAGGATTAATTTAGGAGACGAGACGAATTCTATGGCCAAACAGATAGCACTGCAGCAACATCTAGTGCACAAAGCTCGATTGTCGGTGTTCCTAAGCAAAATGATCAAGGGCAGACTTCATTTTATTTTCTAGGGAAGCCATACACCACCCAGAACAATCAGCATTCGCTTCCCTTTTGTATTATTATCGTAAGTAAACACTGACCTCATACAGCTTGAGAAAGGAATCAGGAAGTTCCTGGCATGCGTAGGTTTTTCGTAGCAAGCCAGGATGCATTTCAAAGCTTGAATCACATGCTATCACACATTATGTGAAGATCCACTATTTCGATCAGGACAGTAACCACAAAGAAGTTAATGCAAACTGTGTGTAATGCAAACAATACAAAGAAGCTAACTGCAGCTCCCTCCACATTTTCACATCCGGGCTTGGGACCGGCAAAGGCAGTGTTACACCACAACAAACAAAACACCAATCATACAACAGCAATCATTCAGCAAAGCATACAAGACACGCAAAGCATACAAGACAGACCATGAAGCAAACAAACAAACAAACAAACAAACAAACAAACACAGTCACACACAGAGTCAGCCAACACACAGAGTCACAGTCACACACAGTCAGCCAACACACAGAGTCACAGTCACACACACAAGCCACAGTAACAGTCAGCCAACACACAGAGTCACAGTCACACACACAAGCCACAGTAACAGTCAGTCACACACACACACAAGACACAGTAACAGTCAATCACACACACAAGACGTAGAACACACAGTCAGTCTCACACACAAGATATACACAGCCACACACACAGAGTCAGTCAGTCACACACACACACAGTCAGATGATTATGCCACTTAAGATGTTTTTGTATGAATTCAAAAATCAGCTTCATATTAACAACTGCATCACCTGGACCAAATGTGTTTCCCCCGATAGCAGCCATAACTTGATTGAAGAATAGAGCAACCATCTGCAAAAAGAAGAACAAAATAGTTAGCAAGGACTGCGGATAGAGAAAGAGACGCCAAGAAATAACAAGTTACTCAAGGCAATTACCTGTTCATTAGCGATTGGAGGAAGTCCACCGACGTAAACACGCTGAGCATGCCAAGTAGCCTAAGAAAAGAGTGGTCAGATATATGCATCACAGAAGAAGAAAAATCTCAAGCACAAAGAAAAAAAATCAAGCATACCTGCTGTGTCATGGCAGTGGCTGCATAGCAAGTGGATCCAATGCAAAGAGAAGAAAGCATTAGAAAGTAATAACAAACATTGAATAATAAAGAAGCATGATAGATCACTGGTGGGTTCATTCTGCCATATAGCTACACTGAATCATAAAAGGAGCATAGTAGTCACCTGTCCTAGGGTGGATAAATTGAACATGTTCCGGAGCATGTTCAGAACATCCCAGGATCAGTAGCAGGAAGTTCTAGTAGCTGACCTGCAATGCATCAACAGAGGTTTATGATGTGAATTATTTACCATTCAGTTCTTTATGTAACCAGTGTGTTTCTGAATTAGCAAACATCCCCCATTTGTCTTGCGCAGAGGGGAAAAATGCATTTCAGCAAACCATATATATAAAAATAAAACAATCAAAAGAATACCTCTCCCGACATGGCTTGCCTATACGTCCACTTGTAATGAGATCATTTTTGTTGGTCCATACTTGTTTACAAGGTCAATAATTTTGTTATCTTCCTGTAGAAAAAATATCATAAATATAACTAAAAAAATGTGCAAAAGCTTTTTTTCTCGAGCAAAGTCAGGAGTGCAATGACAAACCTCTTGAGCCCAAGGACCTTTGATGAGTTCGGTGTTAAAGAACCTTCTGCCATGGATGTAATCATTGCACCTCTGTCCTATCCGGAAATAATTCAGCTGCATAGGTAGATACTGACACAATATGTGAGCTCACCACACTAAAATGTAGGATATGCATTCATAAGGTATTACCAGCCATGAGATAAATATCGTGTACAAAATTGGAAGGAGTTAAATTCGAGAGGGATTACCATACAAACACAGACCAGGTTGATGGGCGATACACAACTTCAGTTCAAACAGCAGAAGCACACCATCAGAACAACCATAATAATAAATCAAATTAGCCATCATGAAAACCTCCATCCACCCCTGGATTCTACATATACATCATTCTGAGCACAAACATCATAAATATACAGCAATGCATTGAAGAGTGTCCAAATGGCAATGATACTACCAACTACAGAGGTATGTAGGTCATAAAATAACATGCCAGTGACCTTATATAGAAATATCCATGCATTATCAGGTGCCAATAGGTAGTTATGGAGCGCTTGCACAATGACACACAGTCAACACACACAGAGTCAAATACACAGTCACAGTCATAAAATGGCACACAGTCACAGCACACACACACAAACAATGGAGCACTTGCGCACAAGAAACAGACAAAGAAACATGAAGCACTTGCGCACAAGAAACAGACAAAGAAACACACACAGTCAGTCAATCACACGCACAGTCACGGTCACACACACACACACATACACACAATGGAGCGCTTGCACAAGAAACAGACAAAGAAACACACACACTGACACACACACACAGTCAGTCACACACACAAACAGTCAGTCACACGCACAGTCACGGTCACACACAGTCAGTCACACGCATAGTCACGGTCACACACACAGTCAGTCACACAGATACAATGGAGTGCTTTCACACAAGAAACAGACATAGATAGGATGAAACTAATCGAAGACATGAAAAGAAAGTAAGCTGTTTGTTCAAGCTTCCAGTTCAGAACCTTCAATTCTGCATTATTTTAGTTTATAGCTTCAATTCCAGACCTCTCTCTGCATTACCCAACTACAGCCAGGAGGCCACTACTGTTATACAAACAAAGACAAGTTTAAGAGAGCCAGAGAGCAAATTAGGGAGTACCTTTTCTTTATCACCAAATTTAAGAGTTTGCATGTACCAAAATTGTATTTTGTGTCACAAGATGAACCTAAAGAACTCACCAGGAAAATACTCAAATTAACAAATCAAGTGAATCATGGAGAACATCATGTAGAATAGTAGTCCGACAAATTCAAAGCAATTCAAGTATATATGTAGATAATCAGAGACCATGTACATGCAAACGTTTCCCTCCCATAAGGTGATAAATTTGCAAGCTGAAGATTAAAATTTGATTACCTTAGTTGGTAAAACAGAAAGCGAGAGGAACCCTGAGCAGTCCTTGGCATGCCAGTTTGTATGACTGTAGAGGTGAGCTAAAATTAGAATGATGAGTTGTTCAGATCAAGATGGCCCTCAGAAGCAGCCGTCTTCTGTTTATTCTTGAAGTCATCATGAAGTCTTGGAATTGCCAAAATATTTCTGGTGCCAGACATCTAACTTCTTTCTGAAAGAAATATTCCAATGATTCTTTATAGAATTATCTGTCCTGGAAAGAGCAACATACTATCAACATGAATACTTGTGAAGTGAACAAGGAGAACATGGCTAAATAAGCGTTTTGGGACTACAGACATCAGCATCGCAAAATGTAAAAACATATTCAATGATTCTTTATAGAATTATATCAGTCCTGGAAAGAGTAACATACTATCAACATGAATACATAATCTTGTGAAGTGAACAAGGAAAACATGGCTAAAATAAGCGTTTTGAGACTACAGACATCAGCATCACAAAATGTACAAAACATTAATATACCTGCGCTGTAAGCAAACCCAACCCATCAGCGTCCTTAGCAACAAAAGGAAGAGCAAATGTGACATTTGTCTATATCCTACCTGAAATACTTAGAAAAGCATTATTCCAGTGGACTGAACAGCAGTAATACAAAAAAAAGTATATGATATCCACATAAGACATAACGAAATACAGATATGACAAAAAATGCATTGTCAAACACCATGGTAAACATGACTATTATGACAAGGAAAATAAGGAACAAAAACAGGGAAATGGGTGCTGTGATGAGTGAGTGAGAAATAAGATAGGCATGGGATGCATTGGATGCCAAATCGGCCACGCAAAGGAGTGGAAGCCAAGCAAGTGAGTGTTACAAGAGTCAAATTTTCCTGCTCAGCCTATTATCATCTATCAGTAGGAGAGAAGCCTGACCAATGCACGTCCCTGGATCCCTGCCTGCTCGAAATGGCCTACATGGTTTGCATCTGAACACATCCCCATATATGGGGAGACGACATTGGAACACAAGCAAAGCATGAAGAAGGAACCAATTGGACAGACCATATAAGCAGTAACACAATCAGAATCACCCCATTTAAGCAGTCAAACACACAGTCACACACAGACAATGGAGCGCTTGCACACATGAAACAGACAAAGAAACATACATAGATAGGGGCACATCACACACACACAGTCAGACATAGATAGGGGTACAAACAGAAAGCTAATACATGCAAGACCCAAGTATTAAACTCAGAAAGCTATAAAGAAGTTCCAGAAAGTGAAACCAATCTGAACTAGCACGGCAAACTGACATTGGTCCCCGTCTCCGTATGTAATCCAATTTCGAAACTAGACCTGATCGTTCTTACAACCGTCAAGCCGACGCGAACAGAAAACACAGGATCTGGAATGTCTCTCAGATAACAGAAACGGACGCAGAAATTTCTCAAAGAGAAATTTTAGTTCGCAAACCAGACGGATACCCTCGACGAGACGACCCAAGAACATGCGAGCGCATCAGGGCGGCAGCGAGGACGATAAAAATCTAATCAGATGAGATTCTAAACGGACGACGACGAGGAGATCAAAATCAAATCAGACGCGACTCTAAACTGACGACAGCGAGGATGAGCAGAATCAAAGGGCAAAGATACTGCCAACCACAGAGGTATATAGGTCACAACATGACATGCCAATGACTTTATATAGAAAGATCAATGCAAATATCAGAATAGGCAATTATGGATACAACACATCTAAAAACAAAGTTCTCAGAAGTAGCAAAATTTGGCTAAATAAATGTTACTTGCGTTGAACATAAATTAAACAAAGAAAATTAGCAGATTTACACTATATTAGGTCACAACCAGGTTATAAACAAACATAGCATAAAATCTCTATGCAATCCAAATCCTAATCACTCCCAGGCTTCCAAGTGCATGGTTACATAGCGACAAATACAGAAGTCAGCATTCTAACCAGTGAGTTCAAAATTTGCTCCAAGTTGATGCCATAAAATTTAATAGGACAAACAAAAGGGACGTGACAAAAGTGAGCAGCATTGATAAAGAACATGTGATGAATGTGCTTTCACAGATAAATAAATTGTGGAGTTATGCTCACGGTAGAATCATATGCCCAGGTGTGCAATGGAAAATTTCTGCAGTTATGCTATGCAATCTAGAACGAAGTCTAAGGGGGACTAACTAGCAGCACCTCATATAGTACTCGTATGGAAATGGAAATAGCAACACGAGGAATAACAGAAGGAAACCTTGTCCAACAGTAGCAGCAGCATGTGTTCAATTAGTCAGGCAGCATGCCACATGGTTTGCAATCTTTTAAAACTTTTCTGCTCTGCCTGCCTGCAAGAAATGGCACCCACGGCCTAACAATATATGGGAACAGAAGCAAAGCATTGATAGGAAGTAATAACCAATTGAAAAGAGCAGAAGCAGTAACACCCATCAGAACAACCGTAACGAATCACCCCTGCATCTAGGATGAGAGCACACACGCCTGCCCAAAGGGAAACAAGCTCTGACGCCTCAGAATCGCACAAGCAGTCAGAATCGACAGAGGAACCAGAGTATCAAAGGGCACGTCTCTGACGGACGAACACGAACACGAACAAGCTAGCCGTTTGAGATCTGAAAACAACCGACGAACAACGCACGAACCGAGATGAACTAGCACGGCAAACTGACAATCGCTCTCGGTCTCCCCATCTCCGGCCGTAACCCAATTTCAAAACCAAGACCCCGACCGTTCCTGTAACACTCGCGCTGACACGAACAAGAAACGCAGGATCCAAAGTGTCTCTCAGATAACAGAAGAAGCGCACGCAGAAATTTCTCAACCGCAAACCAGACGGAGACCCTCGACGAGACGGACCAAGAACACGCGAGCGCATCGGGGCAACGGCGAGGACGAGGAAAAACGGACGACGGCGAGGACGAGCAGAACCAAATCAGGGGAAGCGACTCTAAACTGACGAACGGCGGGGACGAGCAAAATCAACTCGGAAGCGATTCTAAACCGACGAATCGAGCACGAGGGAAATCAAATCAGTCGCGACTCTAAACGGACGAACGGCGGCGAGAACGAGCAAAATCAAATCAGGCGGGATTCTCTATCTAAACCGGCGACGGCGAGGACGAGCAAAACCAAATCCAGACGCGGTTCTAAACGGACGAATCGACCGGGGACGAGCAAGATAAAATGCGACTCGAGGACGACAGAGGCACGGCCCGGATGAAGAGGGGAGGAGGAGGAGGAGCAAACCGGGCAGAGCGCGGCGAGGAGGAGAAAGGCACGGCCCGGACGAAGAGTGGAGGAGGCGCAGACCGGCCAGAGCGTGGCGAGGAGGCGAAGGCGCGGCCCGGACGAAGAGAGGAGGCGGCGCAGACCGGCCAGAGCGCGGCGAGGAGGCGAAGGCGCGGCCCGGGCGAAGAGAGGAGGAGGAGCGGGCCGGTCAGAGCGCGGCGAGGAGGCGGAAGGCGCAGCGCGGCCCGGGCGAAGAGAGGAGGAGGAGCGGGGCGGCCAAAGGGCGCGCCTTTATAGCCGGGGCAGAGGCGGTGGCGGCAGCCGGAGCCTCGGACACGGCTTCCGCGAGCAGGCGTGGCGTGGAGGCGGAACTAAAAAGGAAAGTGGAGCGTGGAGGGCGTGGGTGCGGGCCGGATCCGGATCGGCTGGGCAGGCGAGGTCGGCGGCGGTGCTTTCCTTCTCGAACTGGGAGTTTCCTTTTTTCTAGGGCGGACAGGGGAATTTCTACAGTAGCAACGGGCGTGCCGATGGCCGTCCGTGCCGTGTCTTCTAGAAATGTTTCTTGGTAGCTTCAAAAAAAAAAAAATGTTTCTTGGTATGGTACGCCGTGACATACTTACCATATTATAGGGAAATCTCAAACGTTGACATATAAAGCGGACACGGCATCCGTCCTTGGACACGAGCATTGATATGGGAGTCAGCTATCCAACCAGGCCGGTGTACATTTCAAATTGTATTTAAACAAACACGACAAAATACCTGCAAATCAGACGATTTTTATCTAAATCGTACAAAAATCTTTACATTTTCGACATATTTCGTTAAATAAAGGTGACCGGACCTAAACCTAGTCTAAATCTAAGGCAGCGTGCGTCCTCCGATTCTTCATTCTTCTCGTACGTGCCCATGTCGGACGGTCGTGTCCATGTCCGGCGGCCAGTTGAGCCACGCGGAGTGAAGGTGAGGTCGTGGCTCAAGCAAGAGTAGGACATGGGACACGAATTGGCTCACAGGACTCGAGGCATCGCCGCCTTCCACGCCCCACTCCTCCTTGTCGGAGTTTGTAGCATGTTTGCCACCAGTTCACGTGACGTCGATGATGAATGTGGATGGACCGACCTCATCATGAAATCAGCACCCTCGAAGCGTTATTGGCGGCACGAATGATGTGCAATTGCCAACATTCTCGTCCGCGATCGCTTGCGCCGCCTCGCCGACAAATGGCTGTAACCGCATTGCGTGCGGCGAGCCTGCTGAGCTCGTACAACACCCGTTGCTTGGCGATGAAGTTGGGGTTCTCCGCGGCCTTGGGCGCCTCATCCTACTCGCTCGCGAGCTCACCGTAGATTTGGCCTTCCGATAGTTGGTGCTGCTTCAGGAGGGAGAAGTTGTGCCCTATTCCTCATGAGCCTGCCAGAACCCCAACATCGACTGCGGCGCCGGCTGCTGCTCTGCTATTGTGTCCTTGAAGGGTGCATGCACATCCTCCATGGTCAAGCTGGCATGGAACGGCGCGGGCAGGGGTGGCGACTTGTCGTCGGAGGTCGTTTCCTTCGCCCGGTCATCGCCGGAGAACTCTGAGGAGCTGGACGACAGGTCGACATTGATCTGCCTCGCATGCCCTGCCAGTCAGCCGCAAGGGTGGCCAGCTCGTGCTTATGCTCTATGGAGAGGCTCTCCCACAACGCAGCAGAGCTCCCGGTCATGGTGGAGGTGGTCCGCGGAGGAGGATGTGAAGCGGACGCGGTGTGGTGTATTATGTGCCAAGTGTGACCTCATGTAAGTAGCGAATGCCCGCCAGCCCAAGCGGCGGGGTGTGTCAATGCGGGCGCCGGAGTTGGTTTCTCAACGGTGTGCATGTATAATGATGGTAGGTGAACGGGCGGCAACCTGTTTGAATCGGTAGATATCCATCATGTCCCGTCCAATAATGTCTCTCCGGCATTGAACATGCCCGGACACCGGGACGTGGCGCAAGCGATGCTCTCAACCGGTGTGCCGCATCAATGATGGCACCAATCAGAGGTCGCGTTCGCTCTAGGCCAGCATGAATGTAGCACTTGCGCTCTGGAGCAGCCCTGGGCGACATGATTGTGTAGCAACTAGTTCGCGCAGGATAGATTTTCGGGTCGGTTCAGGGTCTTCACCGTGTACATGGCAACGGTCCTGCAAAGCCCCCTGGTTTTGCCTCCGGTTTGGGGTGAAATAGGCGTCCGGACCAGTCCGCAGACCGATGGGGTACCACGTTGGATGGCAAAATGGGTCTAAACCGCTCAATCCAGACAGAAGCGGACGGTTTGTGGGACAACGTTGGATATTCCCTTAATCCTATAAAGAATGTTGGAGTATCCACCTTCTGGGGGCTTCACGGGGAGGCCCCCCGCACGTCCGTTTTTAGGTGGTGCTTCGCGGGGACCTCTCGGGAGCTCTCTACATCGTCTAATCTGCCTCGACGGCACGTACCCTGGTGACCCGCCTTCTCCATGACAGGTGGATCACAGGGGGGGCACCGTCATGTGGCGCCCTTTCGCACGCCCACTCGCACAACAGAGCGGAGGCTGGACCTGTGCGTCGACGTCCTCGCCCCATGGGGGTCGAAGGGGTGAAGGCGCATGAGCCGGTGCAGGTGGGCATGACGCACGCCCCATCTATCACGATCAAACCAACCCCTTGCTCCCATGTGTGGCTTACTAAGAGCCTCCACGGTCGTCCATTTCATGGGGGCTTCCTAGAGCCTCCTTGGGCCGTCTGATCTGCCCAGACGGCGCGCACCCACGCTACTCACCTTGGGGATGCTCATATGAGCCGGATACGCGAGTGCGCTTGGGTCTCTCTCTCGCATCAGCCAGCCAATGGCGTGCGGCTGGGTTGTTCGCCCTTGGATGGGTGGTTTTGCTCACGCGAGCCAGTCGGGCTCGCATGACATTCTATTCATCTCCTGGTCGGATGGTTTAATTTCTCACGTTATCCGGGCAGGCACGTATGTCCAACTCGTTTGCCTCCTGCCGGTAATGTTGGATTGGGCCCGGCAAGGTGTTGCGACGGCGAGCCAGTTGCCCAAGCGTGCTATCCCTATCCGGGCAGGGGTGTTTTGCTCGTTTTGTTTAGGGAGTCGTAAACCGCGGACCAGCCAGGGTGGGTTGATATTGATTTGTCATTTTCCTACTCATTGTTTCGTTCCTGGTGGAGTTTGGCCATCCGTCCATCTCTAGCCAGATGGTTCCTGGTGCTTATTTATCCCCTACTCACCCGTATGTTTAGGGATGTTCGGACACTGTTCCTTCCCCTGCCGGGCTCCCACCCTCGCCCCTCTGCTCCCGTTGGCGACCACTCCGGCCCCGTCGTCCACCTCTTCCCGCCGGTAGCCGCTCTGGCTCCGGTGTCCACCTCCCCCCACCGATTGCCGCTCCGGCTCAGGCGTCCCCTTCCTCATGGCGTCTGGCTCGCGCAGCCCGCCTTTTGTCTCGTCGGTGTTTCGCGGGGAGCGTCCGGTGGTCTCGGGCCTAGGGCTTTCCGTGCTCGGCTCGCTCCTTCTCGAGCGGCGCGGCCAGGGTGGAGGTCGCGGCTCCGGCACAGGAGGCGGGCTGGCACAGGCCGGGGCCGACCCGCAAGGCCATGTGGCAGCGCAGGCGTGCTCTCCGGCGCTAGCAGGAGGCTGGTGCGCAGGGGAAGCACCAGTCCCCTTCTTTTTCGGAGCGGAGGCTGATTCCTCCAGATCTTTACGGGCTTTATTTTCGCTGTTTCGAGGAGGGGCATAGGAGACAAGATTGCAAGAACGATCCACTCTGCATCAGGTGCGGGCTGTCGGGGCACGTCTCCTCCCATTGCTCGATGCCGCGTAGCCCCATCTCTGAGGATGAACTCCGGAGGGCGGTGATCGGGAAGGTGTCTCGGGCCAGGCGCACGCCGCGGATGGATGCAGGCATGGTGAGGAGGTTGCAGGAGCCTAGGCAGGGCGCACCCCAGGTGCCGCTCTCGCCAGTTGCGCCCAACCCCGTTCCCATGGTGCCGGCTCCTGACGCGGGGTTGGCGGCCTCGCGGGGGGTTTGCATCCTGCAGCGGTCGGCGGGGATGGACGACCTGGAGCGGCGACTGCAGCTTGCCGTGGTCGCTTATGTGGGCGGATCCAGGCCCTGGGTGTCATGCGAGGAGGCGGCAGAGGCGATTTTGGCCTGCGTGGACATACCGCGGTATCGATTCTCGGTCCACAAGTACTTCCCAGAGGATTTCTTTTTTGTGTTTGCATCTCATGAGATTAGGAACAAAGCTCTGGTTGGTTCGGCAGTCAAGCTTCGCGGAGTACAGCTACACATCAAGCCATGGCTGCGTCAAGCTCAAGCAAAGTCGAAGATCATGCGTGTACAAGTGGATGTCTTGATCGAAGGGGTGCCGTCGCATGCGTGGACGAGGGACATGGCGGCGGAGTTACTGGGGAATGCGTGCTTGATTGACAGCCTTGCGCTGGAGACAGAGAGCCGTGAAGACTTGTCCCTGTTCAAGCTCCGCGCTTGGTGTGTGGATCCGGAGGAGGTCCCGGTATTTCGACGCCTGAACCGGCGCAGTTCGACCCGGCCGCACGTCGTCAGTCCTTTAGGCAGCTGCTGGAGTATCCAGCCTTGATCCACATTGGCAGGATGCGGGATCTCAATGCACCAGAGCTGTGGCGCCGGGACTCAAACTCTGATGATGGCAGTAGGCAAAGCGGCTTGCCGGACAGTTCGAGAGGGTCTGCCGCTGGTGGTGATTGGGTAGTGCAGCCGTGGACTAGGGGTGTGTGTGATAGCCATGGGGTAGGCCGGAGAAGCTCAGTGCCGGCCGGTGGAGCTAGCGGCGAAGCTGGAAGATCGTACCGTCAGGTGTTGGAAGGACGGGTGGGGCCATCTGCCTGGCGCCTGCCCCCCATGACGTATGCGGATTCTTCGGGTGCGTTGGGATCAATGGGGTCCCACCAAAGGACAGTCGTTGGTGCGACCAGGAATTCGAACGGGTCGATTTCGGCGGTGGAAGCAGGAAGACCAGAAGAGGAGACAACTGGAAAGATCGCCGCAGGATCCCGAGGCAAGTTGGTGGGCAGCAAGACAAGCGACCAAGCTGGAGCGGGAAGGAGGACCAATTTGGAAGCACCAGCAGACCGGGCCACTCACGCCTCCAATCCCGAGGCAGATACGGTGGTGGTTGAACTGGCGGGGCCCGAGGTAGAGAGAGTGGATTTGTTGGTGGAACAGGCAAGGGATCTGGTCGCGGGCGCGGCTTTGGAGACGACGATGGGGCTGGTCTTGGCATCTCGCAAAGAGGTGGTGGACCAGGCCACACCACATGATGTGGTCCAGACGTAGGAACTGATTCTGGAGGGACCGATGCGGATTGAGCACACTGATTTTCCTGTGCCAGGAAGCGACAGTCCAGACGTGCGGGCTCCAACACGCCAGTGCATGCAAGAGGGTCTGGCCCCGAGGGAGATGCCAACAGTGCACCCAACTAATGGATGGGCGCCAATCCCGGAGCTAGCGAACACAATCATTACAAGTGGCTGTCCATTGGGGATACTGGGCACAAGGAATCCGGGCATGCAGGAGCCACAAGCGGATGATGTGACCACGTGCGAGGTAGTGGCAGAAGGACCGGAAGTGCATGAAGGGACGTTGGTGGTGCATGGCAATCTGACCAATCAGGAGGCGGCTGAGCAATTATCGGCCAAGGAGTTGGTGACGCTGGGGAACATTAAGTCCTTTTGTGCTGGACTGCTAAAGAAACTTGCGCTGCCTCTTCTGAAGGAAATTGAGGGAGCCCGTGGAGTGCGACCAGGCCAAGATCCTTTCACACGCGGCGAACCACGTGTTCTGTTGGAATGGGAGGAGCCAAGAAATCTAAGGCCTCGGCGGCCGAGGCAGTTTTACTGAGCACGCTGGGAGTCTCGAGTGATGATCTGGCGGTCTCGGATGACGCAGTGGGACTGCTCAGATCGGTGTTTGATTCTCCTTTGCAAGAACATCAGCTACGTGCCATTGCTGCTATCTTTGGAAAGGCAGTCCCATTTGATCTGGCATGCGAGATGGAAGCCACGGAGGCCCTGGTCAGATAGCGGACTGGTACTGACAAGGGAGTCCTCATGTCCCTATGTCATACATTGCACAGGAGTTAGTTTGTTGGAATGTTAGGGGACTCAATAGCCCTGCTAAGAAGAAAGCCTTGAGGGAGTTTGTTGACACCATCCATGTCGCGATAATATGTATTCTCGAAACTAAGCTAGAGAGAGTCGACCAATATGTGATAATGCAATGTTTAGGTCCATCTTACGATGGATTTGCTTACCTCCCGGCATCAGAGACTAGGGGTGGCATTTTTGTTGGGTGGGACTCCACTAGAGTTCATCTCTCCAACTTTGCTCTAGACACTTTCTCCTTAACCGGGTATGTCTATCCTAGGGAGGGGCCATCGTGGTGGCTCACTGTGGTATACGGACCACAGGAAAATGATCAGAAAATACCATTCCTGCAGGAGCTAACGGAGAGGCGGCTGCTTTGTCCAGGACCATGGCTAGTGATCGGTGACTTCAACCTCATCCTTTGGGCGTCAAACAAGAACAACTCGCTGTTGGATAGAAGGATGATGGGCAAATTCATGAGCTTCATTGACAACAATGCACTCAAGGAGCTGTTTCTTCATGGGCGCAAGTTCACTTGGAGTAATGAGAGGGAGGTGCCCATGATAACCCACAAGTATAGGGGATCGCAACAGTTTTTGATAAGTAAGAGTGTCGAACCCAACGAGGAGCTAAAGGTAGAATAAATATTCCCTCAAGTTCTATCGACCACCGATACAACTCTACGTGCGCTTGACGTTCGCTTTACCTAGAACAAGTATGAAACTAGAAGTACTTTGAAGGTGTAGTTGGATAGGTTTGCAAGATAATAAAGAGCACGTAAACATAAACTAGGGGCTGTTTAGATAAAGATGCAACTAAAGTAAATATTAGTAGAGAGCTTTTTTGTTATCAGCAAGTTATTTGTCCAAGGCAATCGATAACTAGACCGGTAATCATTGTTGCAATTCTATTTGAGGGAGAGGCATAAGCTAACATACTTTCTCTACTTGGATCATATGCACTTATGATTGGAACTCTAGCAAGCATCCGCAACTACTAAAGATCATTAAGGTAAAACCCAACCATAGCATTAAAGTATCAAGTCCCCTTTATCCCATACGCAAACAACCTACTTACTCGGTTTTGTGTTTCAGTCACTCACGCAACCCACCATAATCAAATCATAAACATATTGCAAACCCTATAGTGGGGATCCCTCACGCTTGCGCGACACGGAGAGCACCATAGGACAGCACCAATAATAAAACATACAACTCAAACCAATCATGATCATCAAATAGCCATAGGACAAAACGGATCTACTCAAACATCATAAGATAGCCATACATCATTGGGGAATAATATATAGCGTTGAGCACCATGTTTAAGTAGAGATTACAGCGGTAAGAGAGAGGTTACACCGCTGCATAGAGGGAGGAAGAGTTGGTGGAGATGTTGGTGAAGATGACGGCGGTGTTGGTGAAGATCGCGGTGATGATGATGGCCCCGGCAGCCTCCCGCCACCGGAAGCAAGGGGAGAGGGCCCCTTCTTCTTCTTCTTCTTCCTTGACCTCCTCCCTAAATGGGAGAAGGGTTTCCTCTGGTCCTTGGCTCCCATGGCTTGGGAGGCGAGAGCCCTCCGAGATTGGATCTTTCTCTCTCTCTGTTTCTGCGTTCTCTGATTCTACCCTTCACCGCTTCCTTCATATCCGAGATCCGTAACTCCGATTGGGGTGAATCTTTCGCCCAGATCTTTCTCATAAAATTAGCTTTCTTGCGCCAAAGGAAGAGCGTCAACACGCTTTACGGGTGGACCACGAGGTCAGGGGCGCGCTACTGGGGTAGGGCGCCCTCACCTCGTGACCACCCGGACACCGTTCAGCGTTGATTTCACTTCCCAAAAATCATAGATATTCCAAAAAATCTCCGTCCGCTTTTATCCCGCTTTGGACTCTGTTTGATATTGGGTTTCTGCGAAACAAAAAACATGCAACAGATGACGAGGCGGCACCGAGCACTTTGGATCAATATGTTAGTCCCAAAAATAATATAAAAAGTTGCCAAAAGTGTATGAAAGTTGAATAATATTGGCATGGAACAATCAAAAATTATAGATACGACGGAGACGTATCAACATCCCCAAGCTTAGTTCCTGCTCGTCCTCGAGTAGGTAAATGATAAAAAAGAATAATTTTTGATGTGGAATGCTACCTAGCATAACCTTGATCATATGTCTAATCGTGGCATGAATATTAAGACAGAGTGATTCAAAGCAATAGTCTATCATTTGACATAAAAACAATAATACTTCGAGCGTACCAATAAGGCAATCATGTCTTTTCAAAACAACAAGGCCAAAGCAAGCTTATCCCTACAAAATCATACAGTTTGGCCATGCTTCATTTTCGTCACACAAAATGCTCCCATCATGCACAACCCCGATGACGAGCCGAGCAATTGGTTCATACTTTTAACGCGCTTCACTTTTTTCAACCCTCACGCAATACATGAGCGCAAGCCATGGATATAGCACTATAGGTGGAATAGAATATAATGATGGAGGTTATGTGGAGAAGACAAAAAGGAGACAGTCTCACATCGACGCGGCTAATCAACGGGCTATGGAGATGCCCATCAATTGATGTCAATGTGAGGAGTAGGGATTGCCATGCAACGGATGCACTAAGAGCTATAAGTGTATGAAAACTCAAACTGAAACTAAGTGGGGCTGCATCCAACTTGCTTGCTCATGAAGACCTAGGGCATTTGAGGAAGCCCATCCTTGGAATATACAAGCCAAGTTCTATAATGAAAAGTCCCACTAGTATATGAACGTGACAACATAGGAGACAATCTATATGAAGAACATGGTGCTACTTTGAAGCACAAGTGTGGAAAAAGGATAGTAACATTGCCCCTTTTTTCTTTTTTTTTTCTTTTTTCTTTTTTTCTTTTGGGTGGGCTTCTTTGGCCCCTTTTTTTATTAGGCTTCTTTGGCCTTTCCTTTTTCTTTCTTTTTTTATTTTTTATGGGGCAATGCTCTATAATGATGATCATCACACTTTTATTTACTTACAACTCAATACTACAACTCGATAATAGAACAAAGATATGACTCTATATGAATGCTTCCGGCGGTGCACCGGGATGTGCAATGATCTAGCATAGCAATGACATGAAAAACGGACAAGCCATGAAAATATCATGCTAGCTATCTTACGATCATGCAAAGCAATATGACAATAAATTCTCAAGCCATGTATATGATGATGATGGAAGTTGCATGGCAATATATCTCGGAATGGCGATGGAAATGCCATAATAGGTAGGTATGGTGGCTGTTTTGAGGAAGATATAATGAGGCTTATGTGTGATAGAGCGTATCGTATCACGGGGTTTGGATGCACCGGCGAAGTTTGCGCCAACTCTCGAGGTGAGAAAGGGCAATGCACGGCATCAAGAGGCTAGCAATGATGGAAAGGTAAAAGTGCGTATAATCCATGGACTCACATTAGTCATAAAGAACTCATATACTTATTGCAAAAGTTTATTAGCTCTCGGCAAAGTACTACTACTCATGCCCCTAGGGGATAGATTGGTAGGAAAAGACCATCGCTCATCCCCGACCGCCACTCATAAGGAAGACAATCAAAGAAACACCCCATGCTTCAAATTTGTCACACAACGGTTACCATGCGTGCATGCTACGGGGCTTGCAAACCTCAACACAAGTGTCTCTACAATCCACAACCACCCACTAGCATAACTCTAATATCACCATCTTTATATCACAAAACTATTGCAAGGAATCAAACATATCATATTCAGCGATCTACAAGTTTATGTAGGATTTTATGACTAACCATGTGAATGACCAATTCCTGTCATCTCTCTAAATAGATATAAGTGAAGCAAGAGAGTTTAATTCTTTCTACAAAAGATATGCCCACGCTCTAACAAATATAAGTGAAGCAAAAGAGCATTCTACAAGTGGCGGTTTTCTATGTGATGAGAAACAGGCAATCCAAACTTCAAATGATATAAGTGAAGCACATGAAGCATTCTGTAAAGCCATACTCAAAAGATTTAAGTGAAGTGCAATGAGCATTCTATAAATCAACCAAGGACTATCTCATACCAGCATGGTGCATAAAAGAAAAATGAAAACCTAATTGCAAAAGACGCTCCAAGACTTGCACATAATGCATGAACGAAACGAATTCGAAAACATACCGATACTTGTTGAAGAAAGAGGGATGCTCTTCAGGGCATCCCCAAGCTTAGACGCTTGAGTCTCCTTGAATATTTACTTGGGGTGCCTCGGGCATCCCCAAGCTTGAGCTCTTGCCTCTCCTCCTTTTCCTCATACCGAGACCTCCTCGTTTAGACACTTCATCCACACAAAACTTCAACAGAAAACTCAGTAAGATCCGTTAGTATAATAAAGCAAATCACCACTCTAAGTACTGTCGAAAACCAATTCATATTTTGTTTTGCATTGTGTATACTGTAATATAACTTTTCCATGGCTTAATCCATCGATATAAATTGATAGATTCATTAAAACAAGCAAACTATGCATCAAAAACAGAATCACAAAAAGCGAGTAATACCAGAGTAATCTGAACATCCACCATACTTCTGGTACCCCACAAATTCTACCAAAATTAGTAAAAAAAATTTGTACAGAAAGACGGTGCAAAAGGAATCAGAACCAATTGACGCTCCAGCTTAAAAATGTAAAAATCGCGACCACAGCCCAAAGTTTCTCATCTGCACCGCATAAACCAACGAGCATTATAAACATCCTAAAGGCAAACCATGGCACATTATTTTTATAATACAATGGAATTGTACAAGGGGATAATTATTTTTGATGAAAAGTTTCTGTAATCAAGATTCACAAAGTTTCCGTGAGCATAAACAAAGTTCAAGGAGCTCTCCCACTTCAACAATGCTTGTCTCTCTCACTTTCACTTTCCTTTTTGAAAAGTTTTAGGTTCCCCTCTTAATTTTTTTTTGTTTTTAAACTATATGAAAGCACTCAACAGAAATAAATGACTCTCAAATGACTCTCTAAGACTTCCGGGTTGTCTCCCTGGCAGCGCTTTCTTTAAAGCCATTAAGCTAGGCATTTAGTGCTCAAGTACTGGATCCACCCGGATCCCAAGGTATATCAAAGACAATTTTAATTAACAATGATTTGTAATTTAGTAGTGAGCACAAAGTAACATATATCATGCAACAACGAAGTCTAACTCTCTTCCTATGCAGCGGCATGTCATAAGAGAACAATTCATGCACACATAGTAAAGGCCAATGCATAGTATAAGCAGTTTCTTGCAATTCTATCGTATGGGAAACATAGAGAGGTGGAGGTATAGTTCCTCTCTCATAATAATTGCAAGTAGGAGCAGCAAGAACATGCATATTATATTCATCAAAATCATCATGTGCAACAGTAAAAGGCAACCCATAAATATAATCCTTAATAAGCACAAACTTCTCCGATAAAGTGTAGTAGGAAGAATTCAAAAAGATAATAGGACTATCATGCGTGGGTGCAATAGCAACAATTTCATGTTTAACATAAGGAACTATAGCAAGTTCATCTCCATAAGCATAATTTATACTGGCATCTTGGCCACAAGCATAACAAGCATCATCAAAAAGGGATATTTCAAGAGAATCAACGGGATCATAGCAATCATCATAGCAATCATCCTTCGGTAAGCACGAAGGGAAATTAAACAATGTATGAGTTGAAGAGTTACTCTCATTAGAAGGTGGGCATGGGTGATCAATCCGCTCTTCCTCCTTTTGTTCTTTGCTCTCCTCATCATCTTCTTCATCCAATGAGCTCACTGTTTCATCAATTTCTTCTTCCATAGCTTCCTGCAAAATATTAGTCTCTTCTTGGACAACGTTGACTTTCTTCGTAAAAGCATTAATATAGTAATTGTATTCATAATTTTCATAGCAATATCCAAGTATAGCAAGATTTTCCGGCCTATAACCTTCATCATCAAAATCTTCATACTTTTCAAACAAAGCTTCAATATCATAGGCAGCCTTAAAAGCAACAAATTCTTCTATTTGTTCCACATCATAGTAATCATATATACCATTAGCATAGGAAGCTAAGGTTTCATTATCGTTAAATTTGCATGAAAAGGGGAGGTGTGGAGCCTCCATCCTAGAGCAACAAGTAATATCATATCTCAAGCATAGATTCCGGGCATACCAACGCAACATAATAAATTGATCCCATAATAGTTTCCCTTTTTGTGTCGAGCGATAATCCCTAAAGTATTCACGTTGATCCAACGTGTCTCCCATTATAAAGTTGAATGGGGCTTTCTCAGGATTATCAAAGTAGTACATAATATCTTTCGCATAATGAGAATCGAGGGTTTTAGGAGTTACCCCATCTTCATGAGTAGCAAGTACAGCTAATTTTTTGGTATTTTATGCTCCATATCCATAACTAAAGATAGAGAACAACTAAAAACAGCAAATAAAATTACTTAGTGATAAAGCAAACAAGCACACACGAGAATATTCACCCCACGCTATGACTCCCCGACAGCGGCGCCGGAAAAAGGTCTTGATAACCCACAAGTATAGGGGATCGCAATAGCTTTCGATAAGTAAGAGTGTCGAACCCAACGAGGAGCTAAAGGTAGAATAACTATTCCCTCAAGTTCTATCGACCACCGATACAACTCTACGCACGCTTGACGTTCGCTTTACCTAGAACAAGTATGAAACTAGAAGTACTTTGAAGGTGTAGTTGGATAGGTTTGCAAGATAATAAAGAGCACGTAAACATAAACTAGGGGCTATTTAGATAAAGATGCAACTAAAGTAAATATTAGTAGAGAGCTTTTTTGTTATGAGAAAGTTATTTGTCCAAGGCAATCGATAACTAGACCGGTAATCATCGTTGCAATTCTATTTGAGGGAGAGACATAAGCTAACATACTTTCTCTAATTGGATCATATGCACTTATGATTGGAACTCTAGCAAGCATCCGCAACTACTAAAGATCATTAAGGTAAAACCCAACCATAGCATTAAAGTATCAAGTCCCCTTTTATCCCATACGCAAACAACCTACTTACTCGGGTTTGTGTTTCAGTCACTCATGCAACCCACCATAAGCAAATCATAAACATATTGCAAACCCTATAGTGGGGATCCCTCACGCTTGCGCGACACGGAGAGCACCATAGGACATCACCAATAATAAAACATACAACTCAAACCAATCATGATCATCAAATAGCCATAGGACAAAACGGATCTACTCAAACATCATAAGATAGCCATACATCATTGTGGAATAATATATAGCGTTGAGCACCACGTTTGAGTAGAGATTACAGTGGGTAAGAGAGAGGTTACACCACTTCATAGAGGGAGGAAGAGTTGGTGGAGATGTTGGTGAAGATGACGGCGGTGTTGGTGAAGATCGCGGTGATGATGATGGCCCCCGGCAGCGCTCCGCCGCCATCGGAAGCAAGGAGGAGAGGGCCCCCCTTCTTCTTCTTGTTCCTTGACCTCCTCCCTAGATGGGAGAAGGGTTTCCCCTCTGGTCCTTGGCTCCCATGGCTTGGGAGGGCGAGAGCCCTCCGAGATTGGATCTCTCTCTCTGTTTCGCGTTCTCGATTCTACCCTTCACCGCTTCCTTTATATCCGGAGATCCGTAACTCCGATTGGGGTGAATCTTTCGTCCATATCTTTCTCATAAAATTAGCTTTCTTGCGCCGAAGAAGAGCGTCAACACGCCTTCTGGTGGACCACGAGGTCGAGGCGCGCACTGGGGGTTAGGGCGCGCCCCCTACCTCGTGACCACCCTGGACACCGTTTCGCGTTGATTTCATTTCCCAAAAATCATAAATATTCCAAAAAAAATCTCCGTCCGTTTTTATCCCGTTTGGAATCTGTTTGATATTGGGTTTCTGCTAAACAAAAACATGCAGATGTGAAGAGGCTGATGCTGGGCACTTTGGATCAATATGTTAGTCCCAAAAATAATATAAAAAGTTGCCAAAAGTGTATGAAAGTTGAATAATATTGGCATGGAACAATCAAAAATTATAGATACGACGGAGACGTATCAGCCCACCCTCACGAAGATTGATCGTGCATTCATGTCAGTAGACTCGGAGCTTGATCATCCAGACTGTGTACTGCAAGCTCTCTCTACTGCCGTTTCCGATCATTGCCCATTGCATCTTGCGTTGGAGGAACACTCACACCCAAGAAGGCGCTTTAGATTCGAGCTATATTGGGTCAATCTAGAAGGATTCCTGGATGCGGTACGCGAGTGCTGGGTCTGTGACAATAGCACCACCGATCCTTTTCATCGCCTGGATATTCTATTGAGAAACACAGCTAGGTTCCTCACGGCATGGGGCGAGAAGAAAACAGGGAACATTAAACTGCAGATTGCCATAGCAAAACTAGTTATCCTGTAGCTGGACCATGCTCAGGAGAGCAGGCTGCTATCTCAAGGCGAGAGATGGTTAATAAATACTCTCAAGCACTTAATGTTGGGATTGGCCTCACTGGAAAGGACTATTGCGAGACAACGCTCGCGTATTCGATGGCTTGGTGAGGGGGATGCAAACACGCAGCTGTTCCATCCGTAGCTAATGGGAGGAAGGCAAAAAACTTTATTCCAGCTCTCTCTGTGGAGGGGAACGTGATCACGGACCAAAGAGGGAAAGAGGAGGCTTTCTACAAGGCATATAAGGACCTGTTAAGCAAGGATTATGCAAGGGAACACACCCTAAACTGGGATACATTGAACATGGCTGCCCTAGATCTATCCGAGCAAGCTTTGCCTTTCACGGAGGAGGAAGTTTGGGCAGTAATTAAAGACATGCCAACAGACAGAGCGCCGGGACCGGACGGCTTTACTGGGATCTTTTTCCAAAAGGCATGGGAGATCATCAAGGGAGATATTATGGCAGCTTTGCACAAATTATTCCTTAACAATGGGCACGCGTTTGGTAGGTTGAATCAGGCACTGATCACTCTAGTCAACCAAGTGATGCGAGCCAGACCCACACACCATCTGATTGTCTCTGAAGCACCTAAATGGGCGTTGGACAAGGTTGATAAGAGTTGCAGAGCTTTCTTTTGGGCAGGTTCGGAGGAAGTAAGTGCAGACAAGTGTGTGGTATCTTGGCAGAGGGTGTGCAAACCAAAATGCCTTGGAGGGCTGGGAGTGATAGATTTGGGCAAGCACGGCCTGGCACTTTGCTTGCGGTCGGAGTGGTTAAGAAGAACAGATAGATCTCGGCCATGGCAGGGACTTAGTTTGACTCCAGATCGGAACGTGCAGCAAGCGTTCAAGAGCTTGGTCAATTGGAAACTTGGAGATAGTTCCCGCATTCTGTTTTGGAAGGACAGATGGATCAACGGTGCATGCATTGCGGAGGTGGCGCCGTTGATCGTGGCCAAAGTCAAGACCAAAGTGAGAAACAGAAGAGTGGTACAGGAGGGCTTGTCTTCCAAGGCTTGGACTATGAATATCCCAGGAGAAATGTCCACTGATGAATTGGCGCAGTTCATCCGATTATGGGAGGCGCTGATTGAGGTGCACCCGTCCCTGGATCAAGAGGATGAGGCTGTTTGGCAGTGGTGTGCCGACAGGAAATACACAGCGGCATCGGCTTATAAAATGTTCTGTGAGGGAGGGATCCGGTTTCAGTCATATACTCTCGAAAGAAAAAAAGATGTTCGGACACTGTTTGTTTGCTTGCTTATTTATCCCCTACTCACCCGTCCATTTCTTCGTTTCATTTTTTCTCATTGTTTGACCTTTGCTTCACGGCTTGACACTGTTTGTTTGTTGCCTCTCTCGACTGGAGGTTCTCTTCAAGCTTCACTGATGTCGCGTGTCTCACTTCTTGCTTGCTTGGAGGTTCTGTTCAAACTTTGGTGTTGCTACTTGTTCATCGCTTCGCTCAACTGGAGCTTCTCTTCATGCTTCTCCCTTTGTTGTTTAACACCCCGTGTGGGCTTTGTTCTTGCTAGTGTGTGAGCCTCGTCAACAAGGATGGCAATTTTACCCGTGCATACTGGTACCCATGGATACTGTACCCACATGGGTAGGGTATGGGCAAAATTTTATACCCTGGGGTTGTACCCGGACCCTACCCGTTATCTTGTGGGTAGGGCACGGGCACTACAAGAAATATGTAAACTTGTGACCTTCTGTCAGTGACCCTGGAAGAAATGGTCATAAATCTACAACCATTCACTACAAAAAAAAATACACTTCCGTGATGATACGTGTTTGTCACAGTAGGTCGCGTTTTTTGTCATGCATGTACATCCATGACAAATTTATGACAGAATCAAGATAGTCATACATGTCTTTGTCGTAGAAGTGTTCCATGACATTACCAAAATTATCAAGACGGAAGTGTCCACTTCCATGACGATAAATCGCGCGTCACGAAGTGCTTTAGTCAAGGGTGACCGACACGTGGCATCCACCGTGAACGGAACGTCGTTAAGCTATCGGGTCGGGTTTTGGATCCGATAACCCGTTAACAGCCCGACCAATGGGGATTTTCCACGTGTAAAATCATCATTGGTCGGAGGAAACACGCGATGTCGGCTCATCGTTGGGACAGATGTCATCCACTCATTGGATGTATACGCCTATGATACGTCGACATGTGGCACGGGCCAACAAAGGCCCATTCTTGTGAAAAGGCCGACCCGTTTGACTTGGTCAAAGGTGGCGGGCGACCCATGGAAAGCCTCGTTAACGGCACATTCGCGTATAGCCCATTTACAGCCCGCTAACCCAAGGCCCGTTCGCCCTATCCGAATTAGGCCCGATGGCGTCATCTGGGCCATCCAATTTGATTCCAGCCCGTTTTCACTTTTGGCCCATGTATGGCCCATGACGTCTTTCGGCCCATATGAGGCCCTTTGTAACTATTGCCCCATTAACGGCCCGTGTTGAAACTGGCCCGTAATGAACAGTGTATCACTTTACACCCAAAAACGGCCCGTGGTGAAACTGGCCTGTAATGAACAGTGTATCACTTTATATCCATTAATGGCCCGTTATTCCATTGGGCCGTTTCCAGTCCAAGTAATCTTTCGGCCTTCTGAGGGCCCATTTATTCTTGGGCTCATTTGCAGCATTCGGTTACTTACGGCCCGTTCGCTATTTACGCTTGTGGGCCAAATTCAGCCCGTCGTTACAGTCGGCCCGTTTGTGGACCGTTAATCTGTTGGGCCATTTTCATAGCATCACCAAATACGGCCTATTAACGACCCGTTATGGTCAGCCCATAAAACGTACGATTTCCATTAAAGGCCCGTACAATACCCATAAATGAATCGGCCCTTACAAGGCCCATGGATCCTACGAGATGTAGAAGGCCCATGGATCCAACGGCCCACTGAAGGCCCATGGAGCCGACGGCCCAATGAAGGCCCATGGGTCCGACGGCCCATTGAGGGCCCATGGATCTGACGGCCCGTACATGACCCATGGGATTGTACGGCCCGTGAAGGGCCATGGTCGAGCGAGTTGGCCCCCGTTTGAACGATATAGCATATTCAAAGAATTATCCTACTCAATACTATCACCTCTAAAAAGCATACACTATACAACAAAGAGATCAAGGCATAGAAAGGTAGAATAATCCTACACTATACAATAAAGAAATTACAGCCGATTATACCCACTTTGGGCATTATAGTTCTAATACAGTGTTAATAAAGCATACACAAACAAAGAAATTACATACACTGGCAACATACAGCTCATACATCATGGACGCCGCATCAACTTAACTCCATTTGAACTATAATCGATTGGATGGATTCGTAGCACAAATTTCATTCGCAAAATCTCCAATTCCTTCATGGTTACCTCGGTGTCTTGTTTCATTTTTTTGACTCCTGCATCCAATACACCATGTCCAGTCTCAACTTGTTGATTAAATGTTGACAATCATGTACACGTTGTCTTGCCACCTCTAGTTGATGCTCGAGAACATCGGCACATTCCAATTCCAATCCATAATCATTCGGTAATGACCATGTCGCCTTTGCCATAGATCTTTGTGTTGATGTCACTTCATCCTGAAATGTTTACGTAAGTACACATGACTAGGGCAAAATATAGTTACAACAATGAAGCGAGCAAGACACTATTTTGTACTACATGGCAAAACAGGACTAACAATAATGTTACACGTCATGAAGCATAAGCGGTGATATTTTAAAAATTATAAGAAAGATAGTCTGTAGCTTTGCATACGTAAACCCCTCTTAGTTCACCAGAGGAGCATGATGTTGGGGCCCAATCGAAAACACAGACAAGTTACAAATTTAGACAACACGCTATGATAAGCAAGCGATTGGCCATTCTCAGATCTCAATTAAAGTCTTAGGGAGCATAATGAACAGCAGAGGGTTTCATACAAACGTACTATAGTAGGCAAAACTATGCAATCATTAGCATAGTATAAACTAGATTGTGAGCCTCATGCAATAATAGTTGGTTAATAGACTTCAAAGCTTCAGCATACTTCGCGCAGTAATTAAATGGTTAGGCCTTTAATTATGTCAACTAATAGTTATACAAGTACCGAACATTAGGCATGATTATTTGGGCATCTCATTAATCGAGGACAAATAAAGCAATTGAAAAGAGCAAATTAACTATGCCTCTAAAACAAACAAGGAACCGAACTGTTGAGTTGCATACAGTGACTTACCTTAGCAGGTTGAAGAGGCTCAACAGCTCCTACTTCTCTTGCAAGGCTCCTTCCTAACATATTGTACTTGGAAATCCTCAATCTTATCTTCATTGCACCCCTCTTGCAAGGTGACACAAACTGGTTACTCGTCTCCTTGGAAGATAAATATGCATACTTTCCAGCTTGTGAACGCAAAAGGATGAGATTATAACAAAACAACACCACATAATGAAGCATGCCGCATCTCTTGCACTTGCACACAATGAAATGAGCATTTACTATGTCTCGCACTATGTAAAAACTAGGCATACCTTCGAACTGGATCTCCGTGTACTCTTGGAGAACCTATTGTAGTGTCTGACCAAACCATTAGTCCCCTATGAGTTAGACAAGGCCCCACTACAGCAGCCCTTAGTGTTTACATTGTTGACAAGCTCTGTTAGAGTGTTAGGTCAAGAACAACAAGTAATCAAAGCAAACAGTCCTAGTATGGCTGGCTGATGCAAACAAGCAATTGAATAGATGTGTGAGCAAATCTTACATATCAAGAAAAGAAGCAAAGAAGGAGGCTTAAAGACCATCACTTGACTGACCAGATTTAAGGGGCATTTAAACATCATGTGCAACGTATGAACTAACATAAACATTGCATATTCCAGATTCTACAATGGAATGCACATGTATTAGGTTATGCCATGTATGATGATGCCTAAATGCACAGATAGCAGGCATGAGTGATTCATCATTGTACGCACAATTGAATTGTAGGTTAAGGGCCAGTTCGATTCCGCCTTTTCAGGGCATATTGTCAAAATAAGCCATAAAAGATGTAAAGAAGTCATTTTTGAGTTATAGGCTTGGGCTTAACTAATTTCGCTTTGGAGGGGGTGTTTGGGTAGAACCTCACTAAAGATTGAAGGGAAGGGAATAGTGAAATGACTCTGTTGTGCGCCTATATTACACTCAAAATGCAAGCTAGACGCCCGTGTCACACCTAACCCTCAAGTAAAAACAAACATGCAAGCATTCATTGCCTGCTCGCTTGCATCTCCTCTCCCCTTTCCCTCTACCTCGATCCCCTGCCTGCAGCACTAGGGTTCCTCCAGCGAGCCGTCGCCACTAGTCCCATCTAGCCTGGTCCTTGACGATGCTATGTCCAGCTAGGCTACATGGCCGGCGGGTAGGGGCAAATCTCCCTGGTTGCTCCTCCTCCGGCGCGCCGCCTCATTCTCATGGTCTCCAAAGAAGCTGCTCCATCAGGTTCGCCCAGCGCACTACTCCGGCCAATTTGCACAACTCACGGTGATGCCACACTGCAGCAGCGAAGGCACCTTATTCCCCTCCTCCTCCCGTGCCATGGCCTTGAGGTGCCGATTGAAGGATGAGCTCATCCAACAAGGTGAGGATCTCCTCCGATATTTTGCCAAATTTTCATTACGATCCACTATACGATGAATTGCTATGAGCTGCTTCTGCTGCTGCTATATGATGCATTGCTATGAGCTGCTCCTGCTGCTGCTATATGATGAATTGCTATGAGCTGCTGCTGCTGTATGATGAGTTGCTATGAGCTGCTGCTGCTATATGATGAATTGCTATGAGCTGCTGTTGCTGCTATATGATGAGTTGCTAAAAGCTGCTCCTCATCGCTGCTATGTGATGAATTGCTATGAGCTGCCCTCTTGCTGCTATATGATGAATTGCTATGAGCTGCTCCTTGCTGTTATATGATGAATTGCTATGAGTTGTCTTTGGTATATGATGAATTGCGCATCGCTTCATTGTATGATGAGTTGCTATGAGTCTTCTTGCCGCTATATGATGCTTTCATTGGTGCCGCTATATGATAATAACCAGCCACTTGGACCATCGAATTTCAATAAATAATTGTTCTTCATTTAAATGTGGGTCATGCGTTCTTCGTTTAAATTAGGCAATGGGATCTCTATGGAAAATATTGACCAAAGTAGACTGTGCCAAGTAGATAGTATCTTTGTATTTGCATTTTGAGCAAATAGTGATGGTCTGTTTTCCCATCATATTAATTCTTTGACCGGGTTCAATTTGTGATGTTTGCAAGTCAAATTAAATTCCATACGTGCAGCAAAATGAAAAGAATATAATGCAATCTAGACTTTCCACTGATCATACCAAAGATAAGCTGAAAACGCAATGAAAAGAACTGGATGGCTTATTACATGGAGCTTATATTCACAGTGCTTATTTTCTTAGGATAACTCGTAATAACTGTCCCTAAGAAACTTGGCTAATTGAACTGTAATACAAATAACTGCTATGGAGTAGTGACATACCATAGCACACTTTATAGGCTGACCGCTGCCTCTCCTTTTTTTGCGATGTTCCATGAAATTGCCACATACATGTTGTAACTTTTCATTGTGTAACCCTATCTACAAGTTGACACGCCTAATTTCGTACATCTCTACATGATACTACATTGCATATCCCTTAGCATATTTAAACCACCAATTAACGATTGTGTGCGTACCATAAACTAGCCATGACTCAGATGCTGGACTAGCAGTGCACTCTAAGGGAGCCTAATGTAGTGCAATCGAATTCCTACATGCCACCTACGATTTTGTGTAATGTCTTGCTTTGCTCCTAAATATATGTCTTTGTAGAGATTACAGTATGGACCACATACTGTTGTATATAGATGCATTTTCGAGTTTAGATTCACTCATTTTGCTCCGTATGTAGACTATAGTGGTATATCTAGAAAGAATTATATTTAGGAACGTAGGTACGAGGTAGTATCATGTATGACATCTACATATCTAATTTAGCAGCCGATGGTAGAAATCATTGTCTGCACAAAGGGATTCTTGGTCGAAAATCCTAGCAAAGCACGTCAAGGTGCACAAAACAATACAAGAGAGAGAGACGCGCTTACAAGATCATAGCAATGCCTCATCCAGGATCTTGGTTGGCCAAGCTGTTAGATCCGGAAGAAACATCATCCTTGTAGATTTTGCCACCGTGCATAACGAATGACGGCCGGTTAGTATATTTGAAGTACATTGGCCAGGTGATGCTGGACGGGTTTAAAGGTGACAAGTACCTAGGTCGTGGCGGGTGCTTGGCATCTCTCCAGATGGTGGGAATCAGGTTAGAAACGTCAAGGGTGATGACACTGCGCTGGCTGACGGGGTCCGGTAAGGAGATCTAGAACCGTCGAGTAGGGTGTTTGTGGAGCGGCTCCGGTAGGGTGGACTACGGTGTGGGCGAAGCGGATCTGTGGCCGTGGACGAGGGCATAGATGAAGCTGCTCACAGTGGTTGGGTGTAGGAGGGTGTCGTCGACGCGGATCTGCGGCCGTGGACGGGGCGTCAGAAGCTGCTCCGGTGGTTGGGTTAAGGATGGTGTCACGACGCGGATTTGCGGTCGTGGACGGGGCGTCAGAAGCTACTCCGGTGGTTGGGTTAAGGGTGGTGTCGACGATGCGGATCTGCGGTCATGGGCGTGGCGTCAGAAGCTTCTCCGGTAGGTTGGATGAGGGTGCGAGGAAGCAGATCTGAGGCCGTGGACTTGTGAGTTGGCAAAGCGGCCCCGATAGGGTTGAGAATGGTGTAGGCGAAGCTACTCCGGTAGGGTTGACGATGGTGTGGGTGAAGCGGCTCCGGTAGGGTTGAGGAAGGTGTCGGCAAAGCGGCTCCGGTAGGGTTGAGGAAGGTGTCGGCGAAGAGGATCAAAGGCCGTCGACGGGGGCGTCGGTGGGGCGGCTCCGGGGTGTGTGGATGAAGCGTCTCCGATGGGGAGTACGAATGAGCAGCTGCAGATGCGCGACGGTTGACGAGAGTACCGGCGAAGCAGATCCGGCGCTGTGGACAAGGCCGACACTGAATGGGCTGTGGTACAGTGCTGGATGAGCAGTCTACTTGTTTCTAGGGGAGGTGGGAGGGGTAGATGCGGCCGCCGAAGCAGATCTGGCGAGGTGGACGCCGCTGGCAGTGAATGGGCTATGGTACGCCGGTGGATGAGCAGTCTAGGGTTTCGAGAGGGGAGGGGAGAAAGGGCGATGAAGTACGGACGACATGATGTAAGATGCTCTGGTGCTGTGGAGTTAGTCGTTTTTGCGGGAGGGGGAGAGGAAATGGGGGTGCCGTGTAGTGGGGGAACCGGAAGTTACCAAAGCAGCCCCGACCTATCATGTAGATGAGGGCGGTATTGTAACTGTTGGTCTTCGTGCACCAAGGACAAAAGGGGGATTTCGCATGATAAAGACTAAGGTGGAAATTTTAGAAGAGGGCGAGAGATTTTGCCGCCCAGGGATCGCTCAGATCCGGTTTCAACTAATTTTGGACCGTAAGCGGGAAGGTCATGCTAGACTGTGTACACGGGGCACACGTCAGCAGTTAATAACTGGTGTGAAGTCCACACCAGAAAAAAGACAATAACTCCGGATGATGCGCCGATAACTTGGACGTTCACACGGGCGCGGCCAATCGTACGGGTGTAGTGGTGCATTCACAAAAAAAGGGATCAAATGCTCAACCCATGTATTTCTCGTGTAAATAGATAATTTAGTGGCATTGGTTATTTACTTTAAACATAATGCATTGACGTGTTAGTGTAGAGGCGCACAAAAAGAAATGGATAGTGTAGTCAGCTACTTAAAAGTGTTACCTCATATTATTACATAGCCTCCATTTCATAAATTGCGTATTCGCTGAATTCATATATGAATATTACATAAATTACTTCAAAATAGAAACATAAATCATCCAATACTAATGAATTTGAAATCAAGAGTAATAATGGTGCATGTACATGATAGCTACACTGGTTGTTTGAAGAAACATCACTGTAACTTTGGCATGCACAACTTAAAAGATTTATTTAAATAGAAAAAAATGTGATATGTGAGTGTCCAATCTTTATAGCATTGAATCGATATTGTACCTTTGGCCATGATACGAAGTAGATATTGACTTATGTTCAAGCGATGCACGTCCACGATCGCTAGATAGTGATACGTGAATGAATTGTGCAATCTCTCTCACACGCATACATATCTCATTTCCATGTGGGCATCGGAATCACGCACGCGCACTTCGTGTATTTCTCTCCCTCTGTCAGGGTTAAATTCGTCTTTCTACCCCATCCTGCAAGTCTCTCACACAGAAACACACACGCTCTCTATGTCTAACACGCCCACCCCTTTAATTCCGCCCACCCACAACCACTAATGTCTCAAACTATAATAATGCCTCTCACACGTATGCTATCTACCTATCCCTTAATATAGCTAGATATGTGTCACACAAACTCCTTCTCCCTACTAGCAAGATGCCCATGCATTGCACGGAACATCAAGATGCATTTGTATGAGAAGTTTATCTTGTGGGACAAAAGGATGAACGATGTAATGCCTTATTTGCAAATGCGAGAGGGGTGTGGGTATCTTTTGTAAAATTGCCATAGTTTCCTTCCTATCCGGTCTGATATAAATCGAATGGCCTATATTGCAGGATGGCAGAACACCATCATCACCAACTCTGTTTTTAAGAGTAGAGATATGTGAGTGTCACCGCCCCCACGCACACACACCCACACTTCCCAACACCGAAGGAGTAGGGTGACACCTCGATCTTGATACTAATCTATCGACTGGCTTCTCTCTCAAACATACACACACACACACACACACTACCCGGCACCGAAGGAGTAGGGTGGCACATCGATCTTGATAATAATCTATCTACTCCTCTTTCAAACACACACACACACACACGCACACACTCGCTAGTTGTGCCTCTGTGCCTACCGCGCACACTCTCGATACGTCTTTCTCCCCCCACCCCCCTCCCAACAATGGCAGCAGAGGGGTGACAACTCGATCTGATCATAATCTATCAATTGGTTTCTCTCTCAAACATTGTGTCTCTAAGGTGCCTTTCGGTAGCCCCCTCGATATGTAGACTTCTCACAAGACGCATCATTGTAGTGACGATGACGCTGAACCTAGTGTGCCTTGTTTTTACCGCCTCATGTGATAGTTTTCACCCTGTTTTCTTACATTAATTAACAAGGCAACCTTTTCTTTGTTACTACTAGTGAATCTGAAATCATTCAGTGCGGACATAAAATATATCACTTCAACCCAATTACCGCAGCAACTATTTTGAAAGAAATTAGCTAGCTGCCAGTGCGTTGCACAGAACATCAAGATGCATTTGTATGAGTAGTTATCTTGTGAGAGAAAAGGCTGAACGAGGGAAGGCCTTATTTGCGAACGTGGAGAGACGTGTGGTTTTTTTGTGTGCAAAATTGCCATAGTTTCTTTCCTATCCGTTAGATATAAATCCGACGGCCTATATTGCAGGATGTCACGCACACCATCATCACCAACTCTGTTTTCTTCCTCCGTCCGAATACTTGTCATCAAAATGGATAAAAGAGATGTATCTAAAACTAAAATACGCCTAGATACATTTCCTTTTATCCATTTTGATGACAAGTATTTCCTGACGGAGGGAGTATTTGTCTTTGGAGATTTCTAAAAGTGACTATGACCGGACCTTACCAACATACTCAAAAAAGTAGTACATAATTTTGATGTTACCTTCTTTTCTTGGCGGTGCAGTGCCATCTGGATACCTCATAAATAAATCAAGGACAAATCTGACCCCTTCCTGAAAAGACATATGGAGCAAAATGAGTGAATCTACACTCTAAAATATGTCTATGTACACATCCTTATGTGGTAGTCCATTTGAAATCTGAAAAAGACAAATATTTAGGAACTAATGGAGTATATATAAGAGTAGACATGGAGATATATCTCCAGCATGGTCTATAACAAAAATGTGTTGGGCTGGTTAGCGGGATGCTCGCAACGCGATGACATGAGTTCAATTCTGTCTTTTAACTTTAGATTTTTATATTATATATCACTCTACTTATTTAATATATACTTCTTTTCGCCATCAGACCGACAATTGAAACCCACAGAGTACTTAGAATACAAGATTAAGGATGGACTTGTTTCTTTTTAACTTTCTCAGACGAAGTCAGAGCCACCCCTGCAAGTCACGTGTACACTATACATGCAATTAACTTTTTTATAGAGGGACAATCATACAGGCAATTAACTCAAATGGATTGGATGTCACTCTATTATTTCCAGCATAAAGAGCATCTCCAACGGCAGCTGGCAAATTTCCTCCCGCTTCCTTCCGTGGAGGACGACATCAAACGCCATCGGCATACATTTTTACAACTCTAACCAACCAGATGAATTTCGTGCAAACACGGACTGATTTCATATAAGCATGAAGGATTTCGTATAAAAAGCCGGATCTTCATATAAACATGATGGATTTCATTACATTTACATGAACTAAGAGGTGCCAATCCGGCTCTCTTGTATAATTAATACCCTCCGTCCGGAAATACTTGTCCTAGAAATGGATGTATCTAGACTTATTTTAGTTCTAAATGGTCACCATGGATCCCTTTCTCTTCCTCATGTCCGCCGTGACACTTGTGGGTTTGACAAAGGTCCTCGGAAGAGACGGCAGCAAAGAAACCACCTCAATCCCGCGGTGTCGCCGCTCGGCGGTGGCCTTCATGGGTCCCAAGTGGCGGCGGCCTCCCGTGTTCTACTTCTCCTCGATGATGGCGGCAGACACGGAGAAGCTGGCCATCACTCGCCACTCTCCACGCACCCGGCTTCGCCTCGCCGCATGGCGCCGCTGGCACGGGAGGCGCCGCCACGTACACGGAGGCACGGCCACCGCAGACATCGGTGGCGCGGTACGACGCGGTAGCGACGGGCGCCCAGATCAAGGCGTGTTTCGCCGCCGCGTCGGGCGTGGAGCAACTCACCACTCCTCATCGAGCTGAACTGGAGCGGCGAGTTGCTGAACCACGCGCCTGCTTGGGGCGACAACTGGCTCCGTCGGGCCAAGCGACGTTGGTGAAGCACCGAGCGGCCTCGCCCGTATCCGGAGGGCTCGACGGGCCACCCAGCCGGGTAATATGCCGGAGAACAGCTCATCGGAAGCCATCAGAAGAGTGGATAAAATGGTGAAGAAGGAGATGGGGGAGTGGCGGAGGGGTGCGATTCTTGCCCGCTGTCTGTTTGGCCTCGTGTAAATAGAGGGTGGACGGTAGGAGCTTACGGTGTCCGCCTCGCTTAAACCGAGGGCGGACGGGAGGAGCTTCGGCCGGGTGTTGCGTTTAATTCGCCCGCTCATGAACGGACGTGTGGCCGGAGTAGGATTCTCGGTTTGCATGCGGGTTTAACGGAGGTGTTTAATGGAGGCGACGGTCGTGCAGCGGCGCAAGAAGATTATTCGACGGATGACAGAAGGAGTCACAAATCACAAAGGCCCTGCCTCTCGTGAAACCAACCGAGCTAGACTGCCCCGCCTCTAGCCTTTTAAAAATGTATACTTTTGTACAACAAAGTAGTATCGATGGATTGCGCCATGGAGCAAAACTTGAAATTAAAAAAAGGTGGTACATATAGAGAGCGCTAAATGCCAAATTATGCATATAGTACTATTAAAAAGGCTGGTCACAATAATGGTGTCCAAAGCACAACCCACCCACCTGAAATAAAACTAAGCATCCCGGAATTCTTTGACAAAACTAAGCACCTCAAATTCTTTGACAACTAAACTGCTGGCTATATGATGCTGGCCATATATATTGTATGTATATAATGTGAAGAAACGAGTGCTAGTACTATACCAACTAAAAGATGAAATGTAAGAAATACTAGTATGTACATACTAAAGAGTTAAAGTAACGAGAAGAAACATAACATAGTTCCATTGGGGCTCAGGACAACACACCCCTCAAATTAAATTAAGCACACGTGAAATTAAACTTTGCAACTATTCCGGAGACACTGCATTAGAACCACCATGAGCAACGACACTGCCACCTTACTCGGAGTCCTCGTCCACGTCCTCGACTTCGTCCTTGTCCCTCTTCCTCTTGGCCGATACTTCATTGCTTGAACCGCACATCTCTTGCTCTTCATCCAACCCTTGTAGATATTAAAACAAAGGTAGCCATCCATTGCAGCGTAGTGGATGTGGTCTATATCTAGTACATTCCGCTGCCATGCATAACGATGAAACGTGTATGGAGGTTTCTCTAGTTTACCGTATGAAGGATGAACCATGGCTCTGCCAGTGGTCAAGATTGAAGGTCGACGAGAGGACACCAGCCGATTCTTCTGGAGGTCAAAGGTGTTGCCTACAATGAGGCCTATCCGACCTAGTACTTCTTTGTCGTTACCAAAGTCTACAGTAACGAATTGGACTAGGTTGCTCTCGAGGAATTCCTTAAAATCCAGGCATTCAACGTCAGCATGGCATATGTGGTAGACCAAGCATAAGTCATGCACGCAAACCTGGATCACGGCGGGCTTCTTCCTCTCTTCATCCTTTAGATCCTTCTCTCGTCCCAGGACTGTGGTGTACTCAACATCTAGCCCAGCGACCTGCTCATCATCTGAGTCTTCGAACATGCGTTTGAAGCGAGAAAGGCATCCTTTCACCATCGCGGAAGAACGGGTGTAGATGACGTCGAACTCATCGCCGGTGATGGTTCTAACCTTGTACTCACCGCCGATCGTGGAGACTTGGGACGCCATGGATTTGGGAGGAGGGTTAGGATTAGTGGAACTGCCGTAATGTGAATGGACGGGACGACTAGGAGCGAACCACCATAGTTTTGAAGGACGTGCGGGGACGAGTAGGAGCGAACTGCCTGCGTGCGAACGGCAGGGTAATGGCTTTCCATTCTCCCATGATACGGGCTTCCGAGAGCCCTTGGATCTGAGATCGAAAGGTTGCGTGGCGTGATTCTAGACCTATGGGTGAATATCATAGCCTAGAGGGTTATTCTGCAAATTTTGAGCAACTTAGCATGCGACCATTTGATCTCAGATCCAAGGGCTGCCAGCAGCCCGTATCATGGTCGCTACTTACCACGACCGTCAGCGTTGCCGCTGATCGCGCTTTGGAGATTTAACACGGTGCGTTAGGCTATCCGATGTTGGCATGTCATACATAGTCATCACTTGGTCACCGATACTACAACAAGGTTAGCTATAAGGTTGGCTATACGTGTATTTTTTACTCCTCTCTATCTCTTTCTTCGTACTCTCCGTCCCATAATATAAGAACGTTTTTGATACTAGGACACGGGGAGTACTAGTATTTATTGCATTTGCCAAGGAGTGACCTCTTCCAATGAAATGGTGTTGCTAAGTTTGCTTCATTTAATTAGCTATAGACTCAAAATTGTCTTTTCACCTAGGTACACGCCGCTTAGCACCGCTTTCTTCCTTGGGTCACCAAACTAGTCTCTCTCTTCTTGATTAACTTGCCACATCGGACTTTATGCCTATGTGGCAAGCTTAGCACCTGTAGGAGCAAGTAAGGCTGCTTGTAATGGGAGTAGTATCATGCATGCCAACTATGAAATCTTGATGAGGTGACGTCGAATTAAATGAAGAAAAGAGAGAGTTGAGTATCATAATATGATACTTCTTCAGAGTATCATATTAAATGATGTGCTACTATGTGTCATGCATGACAATAAATAAACTATCCTATGATACCAACACATGATACTATGCATTACGGATGTAGTATCATACAAAAGTATCATATGCATGATACTAGTATATGATACTCTCCATTACGACCAACCTAAGTACAATAGTGCGCTTTACATGGCATTTTTGCATATGTGGAGGAAAGAGAGGCAAGTAAAAAGTGGAGAAGTGGGCTCTCATGCAAGAGCCAGCCTCTACTACATGGTGGAGCATTGGGAGAGGCACCTGTATGGAGGTGGTCAGGAACCGGGAGACTCACGCCGGTCGTAGCGCCGCAGTTAAAATGATAATGGCAAGTCAAATCATGGGGCCGCACCTGTCTAGTAGTAACTCAATGTCAAATCACACAACCCTACATTTGCAGCAGCCTACTCCCTCGTCTTCTCGCGTCTCTGTCGAACCGACTAGGCGGAACTGCTCTGCCTCCTACCGCTGCAGAAAAGCCCGCAGATACTCCTCCGCCTAGGTGACCAAGGTGGAGAGGAAAACGAGAGAACTTAATGTTTAGGGAGTATTTGCTAAGGCAGGTTGTAATGGTACTAGCCTTAGCAATTTTGATGAGGTGTCATAGAATTAAATGAAGAAAGAGTGAGAGTTGAGTACTATGTGTCATACATGGCAATAAATAAAGTACTACATGATACTAATATATGATACATGGCACAGGAGTACTAAGTATTATTAATACAGTTTTGCTAGAACTCATCTAGATAAGATATAATTTGGTCTCATTCATCTTTTATAGCCATTGGATGTGATGCTATCGGTTTTCGGCCAGTTTTCCTTATAAACTGGTCAATTATCTTCTTCTTAATGAAAAGGCAGAGCTCCTGCCGGTTGCTCAATTTTTTTTGGATGTGATGCTATAAGATGCGTGTGTGCTGACGTGGGTTGTATTTGTTCTTGTGCAACGAACTGACCACTGCATGTCATGTTTGATAGTCTCAAGTCATTAAAAGCATACAAGCCCCACATCTCTTATTGGTTGATTCCTCTATTTATGTCAAAAAATAAGAAACAACGTGAGAGTTAATGCACCACGCCTATGTGTCTACTACTCCCTCCTTTCTGATTTATAAGGCTTATCTCAAAATCTTAGTTTTTCCATTTTATAAGGCTCATTTTGGTTGTTCCCCATCACAAGTTCAGATTCCAAGGTGCATTAAATAATTGCATGCAACTATTAAGAGAAAATTGACCAATGCATGTATTTTATGCATGCATGCATTACAATTAATACATTGCTAAACATAATTTTTTTAGGAAAACAAGAGCATTAATTGGGTGCTTTTGCAAATTACAAAAAGTATTCCACCACTCACCATCTACCTTGGTTGGTGAGATTTTTTAATTGAGCCCTATAAACTGGAAAGGAGGGAGTATTTGGTTTTCGTAAGATGACTTAATACTCACCTAGACGGAGGGAGTATTCAATTTGACAGCGGGCGGCGCAGTTCCCGATACGGCGTTAATGCGCATTTAGGAGGGAGAAGGTTCCGATATGTTGAACGGCCAATGCATCCTCCTTCAATTAATGCATGAGGGAAGTAATGGGAGGAGGTCTGGGAAAAGAGGCTGCACGATGTGAATGCAACGCAGTTTGCCCTCATTGCCCTCATATAAAGGCGCCCCTCCATTCCAATGCATCTACCACATCGTACGCACCTAAGCATTTGCCTAGGCACCTACACTAAGCGCAAAAGAGCTCACTCCAGACCCATGGCGGCGATGCGTGTGAGCGGCCAGCGGCTGCGCCAGATGGTCCACGACGCCGCCTGCGGCATGGCGCCGAGGATCGCCTCCAGACGGTGTTGGAGACCGTCGGTGGATGGCCGCCGTCGATGCCAACTACGACTCTCGCTTGGACTGGATGATCGCTGCCACCAAAGCAACAAGTTCACCGGCCCTCAAGAAGCTCACAGATGACATCGCCAGATTCTCCAGCCAGCTACCTGCTCCTCATTGCCTGCCACCCTAATCGGCCTCCATGGCCGGAACCTCTTTCAAGCACTGGTGGCCCTGCGACTGCCCGCCGACGCCACAAAGAATGTCCACCTGGAGGTCGCGCTCACCGCGAGGCACCTCGCCCTGCAAGAATTCGTCGACTTACACATCCACGTGCACGAGAAAATTGTGTACATAGGTATCTACAAGGCCAGTGAGGACGCTATGACGTTGGCCTTCATCAACCGGCTGGAAGCCTTGGATGCCTTTGCTGAGAAGCACCTCGACCTCGCCACAAAAGCCGCCGCTCAGTCAGCTTTGCCGGGTCTTGCCGCACTAAGTTGAGGAGGAGTAGGTCGACGTTCATGGATCCATCTTTCTTCTTGCCTTCTCAGAACCACCACTGCGATCACATCATCGTGGCCTTAATTCTTATTATGTTGTTGCATTCTCGTTCTAGTCAATACCGACATGTGCGATCCCTTTGCTTAATTATATGCATCACTGTAACTAGTACTCCATCCGTCAATTTATAAGTTGTGCTTACCTTTTCCATCAACTTCGTGCAACGCGCAGGCATCTTGCTAGAAACACTAGAATATGTCTATATAATCCGTATGTGATAGTCCATTTGAAATCTCAAAAAAGACAAATATTTAGGTATGGAGGGAGTAATATATTAGGAGTATATAAAAACAATAGTGATTTCTTTCAAGTTTGTGAACAAATACTACTATTCTACTACTTTGGATCCGCGCAACGCACGGGCACATTGCTAGTAAAAGGAAAAGGCCTGCACGTCGCGTCAAGACCCCACACGCCTGGAATCGGGAGTACTCCACGATTCGTCTGCACGACACATAGATTAGGGAAGGCATGTTGCCTAGCATTTTCACTTTCACGTGGGACCGCCGTTGAGCAAACCGACACCCCGCCCGCCGCCGGGTTGGACAACAAAAACGAGGGGAAGATCTAGGTCTAGCACGGAAGCCAAGAAATTTGGTGTCAGATGGGGCTCGTTGATAGAGTAGGAGCATTCCGTACTAGTACTACTCCTACTAGTACCAACTTTGTACTCCTAACTATATTACTAGTACTACCACTATACAACTTGTAGGTACGTGCACGGCACAACATCGTAGGAACAAAAAACAGGAAGATCTTGTTTTGGGTAATTTATCTTTTTTTCAATCAACGTAGTATGAATAATATGATGTGGGGGGCACCCATGAAGCTTATGTGGCTTGGTTGCATGGCTACGAAAGGTTAGAGAAAAAATAAATAGATAATGTGTTTAGAGTGCACTCCAATAAATAGATATACTTTGGATCCATCACAACGGACCGGCACATCTATGTCTATACCCCCTATATAGTGTGTGAAAAAACTTTGAAAGTTAGTCGTTGGATGAAGCCAATCCGATAGTACAAAGATGGCAAATCCGAGCACTACTGGCCGTTGGATATCATCCACCAGATTCTGCCACATGTATAATCTAGAAGACTCCATGGTTGAACTGAGGGGTTGTTTGGGTTGTGACTATCTTTGCCATATATTGCCACATGATTTTTGCCACACTTGCCTTAGTTGAGTTGCACAAATTGTTAGCCACACTTTGGCTTGCCTAAGGGAATCTTGCCACACTTTTTATGTCTATGACATGTGGGGCTCACTGCTCATAAAAAAATCCTTGCCTTAGGTGTGGCTAGAACCAAACACCTACCTAACTTGGTCAAACTTTCCTAAGGTTAGGTGTGGCAAAGTGTGGCAAGGTGTGGCTAGGAACCAAACATCCCCTTAATTCATGACTAACTTTGCCACAACTAAGCTTAGGCAAAGTTATTAGTTCTTCAAAATGAGAGCCACAAGTTGGCAAGCCTAAGGGAATCTTGCCACATTTTTTGTGTGTATGTCATGTGGGGCCTTAGTGTGGCTTGCCTAAGGTGTGGCTTGAACCAAACACTCACCTAAGTTAATCAAACTTGCCTAACCTTACATTCCACCAGATTTTGCCACATGTTAGAATCCAGAAAACTCCACATGTAGAAGCATAATGCACACACCACCAGTTTCTCATGCGTGCTATGCACGTGTAAATTACTAGTACTTGCTGGTAGTAGTAAGAAACATATTCCAGTTTTGGCACGAGCTCACTACCACGGGAGCACCACAAGGCCTGCCGCAGGAGTTACATTTCCCTCTTGGGGCCCACGGGACCGAACTTCAGTGGCTTAGTGCCCGACCTATGAGTCAATGACATGTGGACCTTAAATGCGGCTGGCCCACCTGTCAGTGAAGGAAAGGCAGGTCAAGGCATTGATAGCCACGTCAGAGGGTCCATGTCCACGTCGGGGGACGTCGTGCCGTGGGTTGGAGCGGCGTCGTGGGAATCACGTGTGGGTGTGGCAGTGGTAGAAACAAGAAACGTGATGGTCGCCGTGGTTCAACTTCCATGGACAAGTCGTCATGTCTCACGACACATGTATATCAAAACTAGAGTGTTTATATTTCAAGCACGTGAACAAGTATTATTCTACTACTTTGGATCCATTGCAACGCACGGGCCAAAGACATTGGTAGTAGTAGTGTCCATCTCTATCTCTAGAGGCCTTCCCTCGTTCAACCTTTTCTCTCACAAGATAAACTACTCATACAAATGCATCTTGATGTTCCATGGAACGCACGAGGATGTTTCCTTGGGGGTCTCTCCAACGCGGCGTGGCCGTAGTTGCAAGTTGACGCCCCTTGAGATGCCGACGTTGAGGGGCACTCGGATTTCCTCCGATGAGCAGGTAACATGAGTTTGATCACGTAGTAAATGCATTCTAAAGACTACTTCCGTGTCCATTTCCAAATTCTCCCCCTGCCCACCTGCTTCACGTGTTAGGCTCTTGCAAGTAGTGGAGATTGGCTTGCATATGTACGGGAGGGTACCAACATCAATTTGCACAACATTTACAACGGTGACACCGTTCCCATAGAACCTTTGTCCAGCATTGGGATCAGCCATGCAACGGGACACCGCATGAATTGGTACGATGGAACCACGGTGAGATTGAATAAGATAGCACGAACCTTGCACATGGCGGTCAATGGCGGACCATGCTGTCTCATGCACGATTTGTTGCCGTCTGAATAGGAAGACGTCAGGTTCCTTTCTAACCGCATCTTCGCGGTGACAAACCAGGGACTTATTTTGTATGGGACACATCCTCGATATACTCCTCTCTCCCAGTTTATTTGTTTTGAATATTTTCATTTTATAAGTTTCAAATTCAAATTTTGAGCTCCCCATCACATGTTGAGATTACAATGTCCATTAAATCATTGCGTGCATGTATAGTAAAGAAACAAATCTCGAGTTTGGCACGAGTTTGTGCTGCGGGAGCACCACAAGCCCTGGCGCAGGAGTTACATTTCCTCTCAGGCCATATGGACCGAGCTTCAGCGCCTTTGAGTCAATAACATGTGGACCCGATAGGTGACTGGTCCACATATAATGCTCCCGAAGGCAGAGGGGCAGTGGGGCCAAGAGGGGTGAGCTGTAGGTCGGGGAACGTGTGGTGTCATGGGTTCGAGTAGCGTCATGGGAATCGCGTGTGGCTGTGGTAGAAACTTGATGCTTGCCGCATTTTAGGTGGCCCACATGTCATGCACACAAAGGCAGAGGGGCGGTGCGGCCGAGAGGGGTGAGGCGCACATCGGGGGGCGTGGTGCCGTGGGTTGGAGAGGCGTCATGGGAATCGCGAGATGAAACGTGATGGTCGCCGTAGTTGAACTTCCATGGACAAGCAGTCATGTCTACTGACACATGCACTTCATACCGATCACTAGAAGGAGTAGCAGAGAAAGCTATATATGCGGATAAATAGTCCCTTATAGTCAAGCGGACCCACGCTACTACTCGGTTCCAAAGACATGCACACCATCGAAATAGTCCATCTATATCAATATACACCGAGAGGGAATATTTTTTTTACAAGAGAGGAAATAGTTCATCCATCCATAATGCCCTCCTGCTGGTGCAGCCTTTTCTTCTTCTTCTTCTTCTTCTTCTTCTTCTTCTTGTTCTCATTCTCCGTGGGATACGGCTTCGCAACAAGCTCTTTGGACCTGGCAGCTATCTCGAAACTCACACGGGCATCGAGGGCAGCATATTTTATCCTCTCGTACGTCAAGGGATAATTCTCCCATCCGCATTTAACCTTAATGCCACCGCCTCGTCACCCTTTCTCAAGATTTGTACCGAGCAAAAAATTTTGCTAGGTCGAATAGGGATGGTGTCTGCTTATCACAAACTTCTACATGAATTTTGATTCTCGTTTGTAGGTCGCTGATGCTTTTCAAATCAAGGTTGTACAGCTCCAGCTTACATTTGTCCCCTTCGATGGCTGCCCCACAGAAGTATACGTCCTCCCATGACAAGAAATCGTGAAGCTCACCTGGTATGGAGGGCGAGTGTATGATGTGGTACACCAAAACATCATCTTCGAGGCACAAATTGAAGGACGGCACAAGACTCGATCTTCCTGTGGCACGCTCCATGTACTCTGCGTCGAGACCGATGACCCTCGTCTCTACCTTTTCGAGGGAGTTGGATACATAGTTGATCCACTGCCGAACAACCCTTGGGTGGATGGTGACGGTGGCAACTATGCGCATCGATCCTTCGACGAGGACATGTTGGACGCTAAAACCTGCATCTCGATCTCTTTTCGCCATTTGGAACCGGCTGAACGGAGGGCTATGGTTTGGAGAATTAGGATTAGATGGCTAGTCTAACTAAAGTAGTAGATGATTATTTAAAGAGGTTAGAACAATGTGAACGCAGTGGGGTTTGGATGCAAATGAAGACGAAGGGGAGGTGAAGAAGCCGAGGAGAATCGGTTCCCGATGGAGAAGTAAATGGGAGAAGTGGTGTGCAGGCAGTTGATTAGACGGCTAGGTAGACTAAACGAAAAGGCTATGCGGGTAGACTGATGAGTCCTACTTGTTTGTGTACGTGCCCATCCTTCCTGATAGGTGGGACCTATGCAAACAGATAAAAATGTATCGTAGCTTCTTTTTTTTTTGAGCGCATGAGTGGGAGACACAACATTCTCTGGTTAAGGAATACTCCCTCCGTTTAGGTGAGTATAAGTCACCTTATGAAAATCAGGTTTTCCAAAAACCTTTAGGCGTGGAGCATTAACTTCCTGCTCAATCCCTCCCGCACTCAAGTTAGCCGTTGTTCTCTTCCTCTGCTGCCGCGTTCTACCTTTCCATTTTTCCTCTTCTCAAGTGTGGAACGATCTGCATGTCAGCCCTTGATGCACCAGAATCCACTAACGCATGCATCGCGTATGCGTTGATTGGGCATGCACGAGAATTTGGTTACGCTTTCGCAATATGGATGATACCCGAACGATGAAGTGAACAGGCATGCTAGCACGGGAGACCTATTTCCGCTATACAATACTGGAGTACTCATGTTCCTACTAGTAGTAGTAGTAGTACAACTGTGGTACACTTGATGGTCAAAATACTATTCATCCGTCCTCACAGTGAAGTGACAACACCTCGCTACCGACACTAGTCCAAAGCGGCGTGTTCGGGTTACCAAAGTCAGCCTCACCACATGCCTTTGTCTCGATCTGTCACCGCCGCTACTGACACATTGGCGCCTCGCCTCGTCTCCTCTCCGCCTCCCATAGCACCACTCCATCTCCATCTCCTTCTCCATCTCCTTCTCCGTCTCCATCTCCATCTCATCAGGTTGCCCCCATGTACCGTCAGCCTCACTCGTCTCCCCAAGACCACTATTCTCGCTAGCCGCTCTAGCACCGATAGCCTTCTCCCCGTAAATCAAGCCCCCAAAACCCCCACCTTTCAAACTCCACCATGGCCGAATGCGAACCGCGTAGCATCTATATGAGCCGCGATTGGAGCAATCTCCCCAGTGACATCCTCGACCTCTGTTGTTTGTGTATGGATATGTTGAGCGCCTCATGCCGGCTGCATGCTCGAGGGACATGCACACGGCCATGGTCGGGCGAGGCCTAAGCTTTCAAGACACCCCGCTTGCTGCGATCTGGTCTTAGATTGGCTCACCTTGATACGGAGGCGCATATGATGCCCCTCGACTTCAATCCGATCTCCATTAGCCAAACTTCTTTGCGGTATGTAGTGGGTCGCCAGACATTATTTCCTCGACATCGACCGGTCACCATCGCCTGAAACTTCTTGACAGGTATGTACTGGTCGGCATGAACTCCCACTGGATGGCTGCCTTCAGAGAAGACGGTAAAAAGTTGGTGCTCGTGAACTTCCAGACCTCCCATGAGATTATCCTTCCTCCGTTGGATTATATAGAGTATTACCATCGCGGTCCAAGTCATCTAGATTAGCACGTCAGTTGGACGGACCATGTTTTGCAGAAGATTGTAATCTGCCAAGTGCCCACACGACATGCAAATTACGTAGACTTCAAGCTAATTGCCTTGTTCGACCACGGACTCGCCTATCTTTGCGGCGGTGCCTTCTTTAGCTGGAGAGAACCCAGCTCGCAGTGGATCATCGTCAAAGCTGATACACACTTCTGTGATGCTATTGAACACAATGGCATCATCTACGCGATCGACAAAGCAGATGGCACCACTATTGCCGGACGGCGCGTGTAAGTTGTTTCCATCTCATGTTAATGATGACGCCATGACACCGCTTGAAATTTTTGTGATGATTGGCATATCCCTGTTTGAGCAGAATTTGAGTAGAACTATGGCAATGTATTAGAGACGCCCAGCTATATTTGGAATGAGTTAATTCATGCGATTGTGACCATGTCATTACAGCCAATTTGTACCCTGAATAATCAAACGGTTAGGAATATATGGATATTATCCTTATTTTACAGTAATCTATATGCTACTACTAAATATGAGTGTGTATCAATGGCCATGTTATTTTCCTCATTTTCATGGTGTAGAAACATGCACCACACTGTTGGTTTCATCTAACCATACATTAGGGAAGTAAATGTGCATATGGAGAACTCTATATTTGGAAGTAGTGAAATCCTGCAATGCTTACCATGTGTACATACCTATATTCGCCTTCAAAGAATCAATGGCTAGAATAATATCCTCACAAATTTTTTGCCCACAGAACACGAGTATATAACAATGCATGGTCTGTTAGTTACCTTGAAGAATTTGTTTGTGAGGACAGAACATGATTACATAACATGCATGACATGGTACATGGTAGTTTCCTGTGAAGAATCGATTGCGAGATAACATGAGTATAACCATGCATGGCACTTCTATACTTTCGAACCCAGTATACATCTCCCTGTATTTTCCTCCCAGTTCCAACAGGGGCATATCAATGTTGTTTCTTGCATTATCCTACTCATACTCTGAACAATGCTGATCTTACATTAACAATGCCTGTCCTTTTTGATACGATGCAAAGGTCCCTACGATTCATCGCCCTTTGTAATCACACCACCTTTGCCAAAAATAGGGAAGCACAACTGGTCCCTCGCTCGGTCAGACGATGACAAAAGACTGATGATCATTCGGACACATGAGCCGGAAAATTTATATTGCAAAAACCCCACTGTATACAAGCACCGTGAAATACGTGAGTATCCGGACAGTGGCTGTTATGTCTGTGAGTAGGATACCAGCTTGTTGGGGCCATCAGGATTTTTTAGTTGGAGGCGGGTAAACAGCCTTGGTTCACACTCTCTGTTTCTCGGACTCAATTATCCGATTAACCGTGAGATCACCATTGGCAAGGACCTTGATGGCGTAGAGGCTCTGTTTGCTATGGAAAATCATGCCTACACGGCGCAGCCCTAGGAGTTCGGGAGCAAACTCCCCGATTGTCAACGATACAGCCTGCAGCCAAAAGAAGGTGAGAATGACAAAGGCATCCGGATTAACTTTGATCCTTGGATGTCTCAATTACGACAGTGCGTTGATGTGGTTCAAGCCTTGTGTTGATAGGTAATTGGGTTGTTGCATCGAAGGGTGGAGTACCGGTGTCTCTGAATCAATGGTCATTGAGCCGGGCTGCAAATTATGATGGTGTTGGATCATCTCTTCAATGACTTTGTTGTCTTTGTTGCTGGTTACGGATGGGTAGTTCTTTCTTTTGTTATGCATATTCCTTGTCATTTGGTCATCCTCGCCTATGTCACTCTTACTATGTAATAGTTGCTTCGCTTAGAATGTCATTCTCGCCCTGGATCACGAGAGTCCGAAGCGCCGCAGATGGGTGCGTTTTGGTGGTGTAGCAAGACTTCTTATGAACTATCATGTCTTGTTGTTTATGTCGAGAGTAGTCACTAGTCGCTGTTTGAATGTTGTATATATCGTTGTTTCAAACTGTTTATTGTCTCGAACTACTGGTGGGCTAAATGAGGGCACCACCATTCTCCAGTTGTTCGTGAGTATATCTCCTTTTTTCAAGTTATATAATTTGAGCTCACTGTCTTTTCGATGACGTACACTTGTTTGGGATAGTGAGGTGTCGTTGAATATGGGCCGAGTAGTAACGCAATGCCAAACATGTCAATTATGACTCTCGGGCCGGGCTCTCAAAAGATCCTGAAAAAAAAGGCCGGGCTCTCCAAAAAAGAAAGAATAAGGACTCTTAGGCCGACATGTGGGCGCCCCGGTGTTTTTGCAGCGCTTATGCCGAGAGCATATTGGCGCTGCGTCAAATTCATACTACCTTTTCATCCCCGCCTCCCGCCCCTCCCCACCTCGAATCTCGATTCCTACTCCATTTCCCCAAATCCCCCTCCTGTACTCCACCTGACTCAAGCGCACTATCATGTCGCCGGTCAACGCGGATCTCCGAGCCGAGATCCCGAGGTCCGCCCCGCCTTGATCGCCGCGTGTTGTCGCCAATGGCATGGCGGCGCTTGACGACCACTTTGTCGGCAAAGTGCCGATGGTAACCATCAACGGCGACCGCCTCCGTCTCGCTTCTGGACGACCTTGTCAAAGCTCTTGGCATTGCGCATGGCATCCAAATAAGTGACTTGCTCGTCAAGTCTGTCCGCCATCGGGCTGATTTCTTCGCTGTGGTCCGTACAACTTTTGACCGCAATCGTGTGTTCGAATCTTCCCGATGTTTGTTCTGCGATGGCGCCGCTAGTGAGCTTTGATCGGTGGCACCTGTGATGGGGCCTCGGTGCCCTCCGAGCTTGAGTTTTTAACAAAGCTTACCTTCCACAAAGCATGCCTCGACGCGTGCTTGGAACAAATGAGTCCATGAATGAGCTTACCAACGACCTTGGAGGTGAGCTCGTAAGTATGTTTGTTCCTCCAGACAGCTGGGCTCTGACGGTTATGGCATGGATGAAGAAGCCGTTCACCATACCGAAGGTGATCGGTGTTGAGATACCGGTGGAGGAACCGGGGTTGTACTATTCTTCGCCACCAAGGCCGCCGCAGACCACGTTAGGGATGTACCTGTATCGAGTGTTCGTGCATGTTGAAGAAGTGGTCAATCCATCAATTGAAGCCCTGCCGCCGCCGCTGGTGCCAGGGTCCGTCGACGATGTCCATTACAGGAGTCAACGTCAGACTTTCCCCGTGTTGCTCGGAACGATGGATGGCACAGGCCTACTCCATCGCTACAAATGGAGGCCACTTCTTCTTTGGGAGAAGAGGCAGGGCTGGCTGCCCGGATGTGCTCTAATTTGAGGTAACAACTAAATCTTATCGTATACTAGTTAAATCCGAGCTATGGGTGTGAAGCACCGATATGCCAAGACATTTGATTGTGACCTGTTCTAATTTTGTACCGGACTTTTTTAGAAAGGGCTGTACGTCAACTTAATGTGCCAAAGAACTTATTGTGTTGTCTGCATTTTCTTTGCACAACATTCAAAATATTTCCCCGTCATTGATAAAGACGATGAACCGTTATATGTACGACTTCGTTGGTTTCAACATAGCCCTTCCCGTAGCGATCCACCGCTTCCATCCTGATTGTGCCGCTTTGCATGAAATTTTTGTATGCAAGTTCAAGTGTGCTATGATGTTCTATATGATTGTGTCAACTATATAAGTTTTTACTGAGCATCAGCAATGCATATGGCTGAAAGATGTATTTGCGAGCATCGACCGATGGCTCTCTCTCTCTTTCTCTCTCTCTCTCTCTCTCTCTCTCTCTCTCACACACACACACACACACACACACTCACACACACACACACACACACACGCACACGCACACGCGCACACGCACAAGTGGGACCCGTTGAATTATTTATTTGCTCGTGACAACTTTTAATTAGGTTCCACTGTAATCTAACTTTTTTCTTAAGTTATTAATTGAGCTCAAGGACTTCAAAAAGTTGTACGTGAAGCCTCATTTGGGCCTTTTCTGGCGTCATTGAATGTGGGCTGAGTAACCATGTTAGGGTTGTACTGCATTACACATGCTTTTTTTTCCGACATCGCAATGCAATCGGGCCGATAAAGTTGTACACATTATCCGGTCAACTTTTTATTCTCCGCTCATTGGGCTGCAAACTTTCCTAGGAGGTATGCATAGGATTAACAAGAAAATGGACTTTAAGAAATAATAAATGGGATGTAATTATAATAACTGGGTAGTAACTATGCACCAAACACGTAATTAGTTTAAAAAATATATTATTTTTGGGATTTGAAAATTTTAATTTCATTACTTGTTGCGCGTGCAATATTTCATTGGATTTTAATGTAATACAACTTTATTTTGAAATTATATTTAACCTGAGTAGAAATTTCGGATAAAAATATTTTGGATCCCATCAAAATGTGGGAATTTTTTTTGAATTCTGTTTTGAGCGGTTGTTTGAAATTATTAATCATTGTCCTAGCTAGAAGTTGGGCTGTACTTTTAACAAACTGTAAATGGGCTGTAGTAAATTCCATTAGAATTAAAAAATGGGCTGTACATTCTTACAAATCACAAATGGGCTATATGTTCTCTGCCAAATCCAAGCTGTGGGCCTACTAAGTTGACGCGTACCAAGGGCTTTGTCTTTGCTAAAAAAAGCCAAGGGCTTTGTCAACTTAGTCAATATAAACGATTCTAGCTGCAGTGATCGTACGATGTCCATCCAACGGCCGTAGTGCTTCTTTAACCTCCGGTCTTCTTGCTCCGACCACCCAAACCAGCACCGGTCGTGCGCATGCTCCTCGCCTCAGTGGTCGGGTCAGGAAGCCTTTGAGGCCTCACCGCCTCTACTATTCCCACCGCTGGTCAGCCTGTGGGCGACGGCAGCCTCACACCGCAGCCGAACCAAAGTGAACCTCGTACTCCTCTCCGCTGGCTTCCATCGCAGCCGTTTTCCCGGCTCCCGTCGCCCCTTCCTAGGCCTCGCTGGTCGCCCACCGCCGTGGTGCTCTCGGCGTGGCGTGGTCAACGTGGTCAAGGAACGACTTCCATCGGACGTGGGATCAGACGTGGAGAGGTCGGCCGGGTCCACGGCCGCAGCAAGGAAGTGCCTCCTTATTACGCGAAAAATAATGATTCCTCCACCTGACAGCAGGGACCCACAGGACGGGTCACCGTATTTCGTGAAACAAAAACATTTCCCCCTAACCGCTGGGACCCACCAGCTACATCTTCGCACGCAAGGAAGTGCATCCGCAAAAAAATGATTCGCCCCGATCGCTAGGACCCACCAGCTACATTTTCGGACGCAAGGAAGTGCGTCCGCAAAAATAAAAACGATTCGCTTCGCTAATCGCCGGGACCCACCAGCTACATCTTCGCACTCAAGGAAGTGCGTCCGGGCAAAAAGAAAAAACGATTCGCCCGCCTGACTGCTGGGACCCACCATCTACATCTTCTTATGCAAGGAAGTGCGTCCGGGCAAAAAAAAAACGATTCTCCCCCCTGACTGCTGGGACCCACCAGCTACATCTTCGCATGCAAGGAAGTGCGTCCGAAAAAAAAGATTCGCCCCCTGATTGCTGGGACCCACCAACTACATCTTCGCACGCAAGGAAGTGCCTGACAGTCGGGACCCACCTGGTCGAAGCGTCAGAGCGTTGTCATTCTCGTCGCGAACGTGTACATACATATATACTGGTGGATGTAGAGGCGCCGTGACGCGTCGTAGTAGAGGCGCCGCACGTAGCATGTACACGCACGCATTTACAGCCGCCGTGGTGCAAGAAAGAAAATACGGCCACGTATGTGTACATACGGGCGGGTCTCGAACGCCTACTCACAAGATATATACGTACGGCCAGGGCTCGTGTACATTGGCTGGGTCAGAACGGAGAAACAACGTCGTCGTCGTGTTCATGGGGAGCCAACCGGCAGGGTCGGAACGGAATGCATGGTCGTGTTCATAGGGAGGGCTTGGACGAAACAGCGATGGAAACGAGGCCCGGCGCATCGCGTAATCGCAGAGAAACGGCCTTGTGTTCGACCGCCACGCTCGAAATGGGATCATGTTCATCGGAAGGGGTCCGCGCATCGCAAAACGGAGGAAACGGACCTCCTACGGCCGTAAACGGGGGTCCTGTTGATCGGGAGGGGTGTGGCGTGCAAAACGGATTTAAACGGACTTGTGTTGGAGCGCCATCGTCAAACAGGGTCCCGTTTCATCGGGAGGGGTGTGGGCGCATCGCAAAACGGGACTCCACGGATACCGCTCATCTCCACCATCGACCTCCTCCACCTCCACGGCCATCGCTCATCCACCGTCGACCTCCACCTCCGCCTCATGCATCGCTCATCCACGGGCTCCCTGCTCATCCAGCCTCTACCGCCGCTACTCCACCGCCATCGCTCAACCACCCCTCTCCACGGGCTCTTGTTCAACCACCCCACCATGGGCTACTGTTCATCCACCCCTCCACCGTCTACTGTTCATCCAGCCCTCCACGGGGTCGTCCTTTTCATCCAGCCCTCCACACCACGGGGTCCTGTTCATCCAGAGGCAACGCCACGGGTCCTGTTCATCCACTCCCACGGCTCACTGTTCATCCAAACCCCCTCGCAACGCTCACTGTTCATCCAGAGAGGCAGCATCGATTGGCTTCAGTTAGCAGCAGTAGCAAAGGAATCGATCGCCAGTTCGGTGAACGCCAGAGTTCGCAGCGCAATCGCTCGCGGAGTTCGATTTAGAGCCCAATGCCTCTCTCAGGTTCGCTAGAGCCAACGCCGCACACACGCCACAGACGCACGTAGAGAAACGCATCGCCGCCCCCGACCACCCACCGTAACCGGAACTCCCGTAAATTTTCCTCGCCTCGCTTCTACCACGGTTTTTTCCGTCATGGACGGCCCAAAGAATGTCATGCAAGGCTCCGGCCCGCCCTGTGATGAAAAGCCCATTTTCTGTCATGATTTTTTGTCATAGAAGTAGGAGCCCACCACATCGATGATGATACCGGGTTTTGTCACAATTATCGTCATAGAAGTGTCATATGTATGATAGAAAAAAATTTCGTTCGGCCCAAAATGTCACGGATGTGTCTTTTTTTTGTAGTGATTTGAGACCAACTGGTCCTAAGTTGTTCGGGGGGCTCCAAAACCTAAACCATAACGACCATTTTGGTCAGGAAGGTCATTATTTCCTTACACAATATGGTCATAAGTAGACATCACTGGTCCGCTGCCTTATTTCTAGCTGATTACGACCAATCTAGATCATTGTAAACGTGGATGCATTTATATGATTGAGCGCCACCTCATCGATTTTGCCTATGTGGCATGTCTATGTGTCAATTTTTGCCTACGTGTCATATCCATGTGTCAATTTCATCTTACGTGTCTGAATAGCACTTGGTTTGATCCAACAAGGAATAAAAGAAACTTTATTAATAAATGAATTAGTGGAAAGCAATATTACAAAGCTTTCAATCTAGATAAAAGAAATAATACATTTTATTACTATAAATACGAATACAAAGTATTCAGAAATACATTTTATTACTATAAATACAAATACAAAGTATTCAGGAATTATATTTTATTACTATACATTTAGTAAACCTAAACTAAACCTAGACTAAATCCTTTTCTAGTTCTTCTCTTGATCTTCTTATAATCTTATCCTCAAGTTCAAGACCTGCAAAAGAAACAATACAGGAAGAGGGAGTATGTTACGTTAGAAATGTTGCATTCCCTTTGGGAAATGCATTATTATATGAGCTGGCACTTAGGCGTACTTGGAACTTGCCGAAATACCTTTAATGGGAAGTTTCCAATAGAAAACCAGCAGAGCCAAGTACATGATCAAATGTGCAGATCAAAAACAAAAGGAGCAGTACATGATCAAGTATCAAGGGAGAATAGCTGTAGTAGATCAAGTCCAAGAGTGGAGTATGTCTAGGATATATGTACAACAAAAGGTGAAAGTCATAGCTCACAAATCCAACAAACAACAACAGCACCAGCTCAACAAGTAACAACCACAAACACCATAACAACAACACCAGCTCATTTGCAAAGTTATAATTGAAGGGGCACAGTTGTCACTATGAGTCCACCTGGCTCAAGACACAACCTAGCAACTATATACAGCAATACAAACACGCCAATAGAACTTAAAATAATACTACCTGTATATGTCAACGGATGGCATCATCAGCTAACTAACAACAGTAATAGTATATACTATTGGACAAAAACTTCAACCATAGTGTGTATGGGCAACAAAAGCATAGTGGTACAACAGACGGACATCTACAACCATGTTAACAAGCAACACTAGCACTAGCACACAAATATAAACGAGTTCATATACCTACAGTAGCAGCAGTGTTATGTGTTGGACAAAAACTCCAACCAAGGTAGGATTTTGGGGGGTTTGTCCTCAGATAGCCTAGAAGTGCTAGGACTATGACATCATAGGATCACGAGTGTAGAATGTGTTAATATCCTAGTGAGATTAGCCTCAGACCAGCATCATTGGCTTGGCGAAAGATCAAGAAAAGCATCTGTTCTTATCAGATTTTAGGAGAGAATGAAGAGAAAATACTAAGACCAAGAGAGTATTTGTTGAATACCAGAATTAGGAGAGAACACTACTTGGGAAAAGCCTAGCAGCAGCGCGGGTTTTAGGCCTATCAGTAGCGTGTGCTGGTGCGCTACTAGTATGGCGCTACAGCTAAAGGTTAGCAGTAGCGTGCCTTAACTCACGCTACTGCTATATCGACTTAGTAGTAGCACTTTCCCAGAGGAGCGCTACTGGTAATTAGTAGTAGTGCTTCTCCCTGCCCGCGCTACTACTATTATTTCGTATTTTATTTCTTTTTTATTTCATGTTGTATCCATACACCTTTACACAAGCTTTCATACAACATGAATTTAGAGATTGTTTTTACATCATAATGAGTTATTACATCACGGGGTGAAAGAACCGTTGACTAGTTTCAAGTGGATGTCCATCCACTTGAAACTAATCCGCGGTTCTTTTACCCAATGCTATAATAAATATCATCATCATCATCATCATATCATTAACAACTTATCATCATAATACATCATTGTCATATAACACCTCCTCAAGATCATCATTTTCATCAATGAGACATCACATAACAAATTGGTCACTAGTCGTAATCACAACTACTCCTCATCATCAACTCTAACACATTGTACCACATAATAAACATATTGTACCTCATAGGACCTACTACATTCTCTTAGGACCTACTATATTCTCTAAGGTAAAATAGCAAAAAACAAGATAGCCCCTGACTCTCCACTATGGAGAATGGAGATTACCCTATCTCCAATTCTTGCCTTTCCCTTAATGTTACTTCCAAGAACCTCCTTACGGATGTGCAAACATTTTTTCCATTCTTTGATTAGCATGTGTTCACCGGTTTTAGAAATCCGATATGCACAGGTGAGATCCGTAGGTTGACCTGGCTGTAGGTTCAGAACTGCAAGGCGACCATTCTGATACATCAGATGAGGCACACAATCCATCGGAATTTTCTATTGAAAAACATAGTAATAACTTCGTAGTTAGCAATGATGTACTAGTTTTAGAAGTATGCAAAAGATGCACGGATGTCGTAATAGTAAAAAATCTTATCAGGGTATCTCCATAGAAGTTACCGTGGTTCAACACGTGCACTAGTGGCACATATTCACCATAATTTGGAGGAGTTCGATAATAGTTATTGTAATTCTCAAGAAAAGTACAAAATGCGATCAGATGATTTTTCTCCTTATAAGTTAATTTAGAGCCATCGGTGTAGTGGGTTTTGTCTACCATCTTCCGCACATTCTTTGAAGAATCAAAATAAGTCACAAGGAAATAAGCTGTCAACTATTTTGCAATAAACAATATAAGTTAGTTAATAACTATGTTTGAGAAACTCACATAGCGGTAGAATCGGAAGCGTATCAACAAGGACCCAAATGTCCATATTGTCTTGCTCGATGTCAGGATCACCAAGATCCATGGTGATAATCATACCCTCATAAAAACCAAACATTTTGCAAAGTGCTTCCCAATTTTGGCAACTAAAATGGGTTATGCTCTGAGAATTGTACAGATTTACTTCAAAATCCATATCATGATGGGTCCTTAGGTGTATTTTCTTTGTTTCAAAATTTTCATGGTCTTCAAAACCCATCCTCTCCAAGACATAGCGTCTTGCATGGCATGGGATAAGCTAGTCGAATTGTAAAAGATGAAAATTAGATGTTGAAATAGTTGAAGTCATGCTTAATTACAAAAAACACTTGTCGTTAAGGCGTACCGTTTCAACATCAAAAGGTCTCCTCGAGCTTAATGTCAAGCGCCGATCTTCGTCCAAATTTGAAGGAACACGTCGCATGCAGACCTCGATCGTCAGGCACCAGCTGCACTCCCGAGAGACTTTCGTCAGTCCGAGTACCGACATTTCCTACGCTCATAATTCAAAGATTAAACTTGTACAATTAAATATATGTACTAAAAAACCTAAATTAGATCATTATTTTTGAGAAAATCCAAGCCACTCGATATTTCCTACATATTCCAGCACAAGTCATGCCGTAATTCACGGAAAAATCTGGCATGACCTTTGCTAAAATAGGACATATCGGCGCTTTGAAATTTGCCGAACGGAAATTAATCAACACTCCGCAAAACATATGCCACTCGGAGGTGTAACCTGAACATGACCCGGCTACTTGGGCAACCACATATCCTATTTGAGCAACACAAGATATACATGGAGATTTGGCTGGTCTCACCTCGAGGCCTGAGGGGGTCGGTGATGGGGACGACGGCGGGATGATGGAGGGCTCCTTGATTTCTACAAAAGCAAAAACCCTATAAGTTATCACTAATACATCCCGAATAATTGCTTAAACTAAAAAATAACAACAAATATGAGATGTTCAACTAGTTCTATTAATTCAACTAGTTCTTATTAAATATAAACTTACTACAAATAGAAAAAAAACTAGTTCTTTCTAAAAATAAAGTAGTTCAACTAGTTATATTAATTATCTTACTAAAAATACATTTGTTCTATTAATTCAACTAGTTCAACTAGTTTATTAATTTACTTACTAAACTAGTTCAACTAAAACTAAACTAGTTCAACTAGTTTATTAATTTACTTACTAATTATTTTAAACACTTACTAAAAAACAGTAAAAAACTACATTATACAATAGTAAAAAACATCTACTATTAACCATACCTGCTCTAGTTAACTAGTACCATCACTACTACTAATTAACATCTACTACTACTAAAAATCATTATCTATGAACCCTAAATTAACATCTACTACTACTAAAAAACATCTAGTACTAACTAAGCAGAGAGAAAGGGGACGGGGGGCTTACAGAGAGGGGAGAGACGGTGGCGGGGAGGTGCTCGGCGACGGAGAGGTAGGGGCGGCGAGGGCGGGCCCGGGATCGGGAGGCGGCGCTGCTGGGCGGGCCCGGGCGGCGACGGTGAGGTCGAGGGCTGATAACCCACAAGTGTAGGGGATCACAATAGCTTTCGAGGGTAGAGTATTCAACCCAAATTTATTGATTCGACACAAGGGGAGCCAAATAATATTCTTAAGTATTAGCATTTGAGTTGTCAATTCAACCACTCCTGGATAACTTATTATCTGCAGCAAAGTATTTCGTAGCAAAGTAATATGATAGTAATGGTAACAGTGGCAAAAGTAAAGATAGTAATGATAGCAGTATTGTAGTGATTGTAACAGTAGCAATGGTAAAGTAGATAAGCGAAGCACAATATATGAAAAGCTCGTAGGCATTGGATCAGTGATGGATAATTATGTCGGATGCGATTCCTCATGTAATAGTTATAACATAGGGTGACACAGAACTAGCTCCAATTCATCAATGTAATGTAGGCATGTATTCCGAATATAGTCATACGTGCTTATGGAAAAGAACTTGCATGACATCTTTTGTCCTACCCTCCTGTGGCAGTGGGATCCTAGTGGAAACTAAGGGATATTAAGGCCTCCTTTTAATAGAGTATCTGACAAAAGCATTAGCACATAGTGAATACATGAACTCCTCAAACTACGGTCATCACCGAGAAGTATCCCGATTATTGTTACTACGGGGTTGTCGGATCATAACACATAATAGGTGACTATAGACTTGCAAGATAGGATCAAGAACTCACATATATTCATGAAAACATAATAGGTTCAGATCTGAAATCATGGCACTCGGGCCCTAGTGACAAGCATTAAGCATAGCAAAGTCATAGCAACATCAATCTCGTAACATAGTGGATACTAGGGATCAAACCCTAACAAAACTAACTTGATTACATGGTAAATCTCATCCAACCCATCATCGTCCAGCAAGCCTACGATGGAATTACTCACGCATGATGGTGAGCATCATGAAATTGGTGATGGAGGATGGTTGATGATGACGACGACGACGAATCCCCCTCACCGGAGCCCCGGACGGACTCCAGATCAGCCCTCCCGAGAGGTTTTAGGGCTTGGCGGTGGCTCCGTATCGTAAAATGCGATGAAACTTCCTCTCTATTTTTTTTCTCCGTGAAACGGAATATATGGAGTTGGAGTTGAGGTCGGTGGAGCATCAGGGGGCCCACGAGACAGGGGGCGCGCCCTATAGGAGGGGGGGCGCCCCCCACCCTCGTGGACAGGGTGCGGGCCCCTGGGCTTCATCTTTTACCCGTATTTTTATATATTCTGAAACTTATCTTCGAGGATTTTCAGGTCATTCCGAGAACTTTTGATTTTGCACAAAAATAACACCATGGCAGTTCTGCTGAAAACAACGTCAGTCCGGGTAAGTTTCATTCAAATCATGCAAGTTAGAGTCCAAAACAAGGGCAAAAGTGTTTGGAAAAGTAGTTACTCTGGAGACGTATCAACTCCCCCAAGCTTAAACCTTTGCTTGTCCTCAAGCAATTTAGTTGACAAACTGAAAGTGATAAAGAAAAATTTTACAAACTCTGTTTACTCTTGTTGTTGTAAACATGTAAAGCCAGCATTCAAGGTTTCAGCAAAGATTATGAACTAACCATATTCTCAATAACACTCAGGTCTCATGTTTACTCATATCAATGGCATAATCAACTAGCGAGCAATAATAATAAAACTTGGATGACAACACTTTCTCAAAACAATCATAATATGATATAACAAAATGGTATCTCGCTAGCCCTTTCTGAGACCGCAAAACATAAATGTAGAGCACCTTTAAAGATCAAGGACTGACTAAACATTGTAATTCATGGTAAAAGAGATCCAGTCAAGTCATACCCAATATAAACTAACAGTAATGCATACAAATGACAGTGTGCTCTCCAGCGGGTGCTTTTTAATAATAAGAAGGTGATGACTCAACATAAAAGTAAATAGATAGGCCCTTCGCAGAGGGAAGCAGGGATTCGTAGAGGTGCTGGAGCTCGATTTTAAAATTGAGAGATAAATAACATTTTGAGCGGCATACTTTCACTGTCAAAGCAACAACTATGAGATGGCGATATCTTCCATACTACATGCATTATAGGCGGTTCCCACGCAGAATGGTAAAGTTTATACTCCCCCACCATCAACAAGCATCAATCCATGGCTTGCTCGAAACAACGAGTGCCTCCAACTAACAACAATCCTGGGGGAGTTTTGTTTAATTGTTTTGATTTGCTTTGATATTTTTGATCATGGGACTGGGCATCCCGGTTACCAGCCATTTTCTCGTGAATGAGGAGCGGAGTCCACTCCTCTTGAGAATAACCCACCTAGCATGGAAGATACAGACAGCCCTAGTTGAAACATGAGCTGCTCGAGCATACAAAACAGAATTTCATTTGAAGGTTTGGAGTTTGGCACTTACAAATTTACTTGGAACGGCAGGTAGATACCGCATATAGGAAGGTATGGTGGACTAATATGGAATAACTTTGGGGTTTATGGAGTTTGGATGCACAAGCAGTATTCCCGCTTAGTACAGGTGAAGGCTAGCAAAAGACTGGGAAGCGACCAACTAAGAGAGCGACAACAGTCATGAATATGCATTAAAATTAATTTACATTAGGTGCAAGCATGAGTAGGATATAATCCACCATGAACGTAAATATCGTGAAGGCTATGTTGATTTTGTTTCAACTACATGCGTGAACATGTGCCAAGTCGAGTCACTCAATTCATTCAAAGGAGGATACCATCTTATCATACCACATCACAATCATTTTAATAGCATGTTGGCACGCAAGGTAAACCATTATAACTCATAGCTAATTAAGCATGGCATAAGCAACTGTAATCTCTAAATGTCATTGCAAACATGTCTACTTCATAATATGTCAATCAGAACGATGAACTCATCATATTTACAAAAAACAAAAGAGGTCGAGTTCATACCAGCTTCTCTCATCTCAATCACCCATCATATATCGTCATTATTGCCTTTCACTTGCAACGACCGAACGATGTGTATAATAATAAGAGTGCACGTGCATTGGACTAAGCTGGGATCTGCAAGCATTCATTTCAAGAGAGAAGACAAGGTAATATGGGCTCTAAATTAAGTCTAAATTAAGTCAACCATCATGCATATGAGAGCCACTAAACATTTTCAATATGGTCTTCTACTCTTGACCCCCAAAGAAAGGAAAAAGAAATAAAACTATTTACACGGGAAAGCTCCCAACAAGTAAAAGAAGAACGAGAAATATTTTTGGGTTTTCTTTTTAATTATTTCTACTACAGGCATGAAAATTAACCTAACTAATTTTTTTGGTTTTTTATAAGGTTTATCAAACACACAAGAAGAAAACTAGAAAAATAATTTAAACTAGCATGGGTAGTACAATGAAAGAGTATGAGCACAGACGCTAGAATAGTGTGTGGACATGAATGTAAAGTCGGTGGGAAATACGTACTCCCCCAAGCTTAGGATTTTGGCCTAAGTTGGTTTATGGCCATGGATAGCGGCTACTCTCCCCAGTATACTGAGAAGTGTCCTCGTACTGCCACCGGCTAGCGATCTCCTCCGGATCCCACTGAAAAGATGATGGACGATATGGGTCCAGCGGGGTTCCAGCTCAGGTTCTGGAGCTCATGTCTGGCCTCGGTACGTGTACACCGCTTCCGGCGAGACAAGGTAGTGCCCTGCAGTTAAATCAAACAAGGAAGGTGCAGGCAGGGTAATAACCTCAAATATTCCACAAAAAATCATACTAAATTTGCAGGGCATTTGGAGCACTTTTATTTTCGGGGTATTTTTTATTGCATGGATAATTTAGAAAACAGACAAAATATTTTATTTCTACTTTATGTATTCTAAGTAATAGAAAGTAAAGAGAGGGTACAGAAGGTTGTGCCTTCTAGTTTCATCCATCTCATGATCATCAAAAGGAATTTACTAACAAGGTTGATCAAGTCTTGTTAACAAACTCATTCTGAATCACATAAAACCAGAGAAATTTCAAAGTGACACTAGGTTACCTCAACGGGGATATGAACATCCCCAATAATAAGAATATCATACTTTTTCTTTGCAGTAGGAAGAGGAAATTCAAAACCTCCAAATATAATTGATTGAATTTTCCAAATAGAGTTTATGCTGTGAACTTGAGGTTGTTTCCTCGGAAAATGTACTGTGTGCTCATTTCCATTAACATGAAAGGTGACATTGCCTTTGTTGCAATCAATGACAGCACCTGCAGCATTTAAAAACGGTCTACCAAGGATAATCGACATACTGTCGTCCTCCGGAATATCAAGAATGACGAAGTCTGTTAAGATAGTAACATTCGCAACAACAACAGGCACATCCTCATAAATGCCGACAGGTATAGCAGTTGATTTATCAGCCATTTGCAAGGATATCTCAGTAGGTGTCAACTTACTTAATTCAAGTCTATGGTACAAGGAAAGAGGCATAACACTAACACCGGTTCCTAAATCACATAAGGCAGTTTTAACATAACTTATTTTAATGGAGCAAGGTATAGTGGGCACTCCGGGATCACCAAGTTTCTTAGGTATTCCACCCTTAAAGGTATAGTTGGCAAGCATGGTGGAGATTTCACCTTCGGGTATTTTCCTTTTATTAGTGATGATATCTTTCATATATTTAGCATAAGGGTTTGTTTTAAGCATATCGCTTAAGCGCTTATGCGTAAGAAAATAGGTCTAATCATTTCAAAGAAAGCGCCCAAAGTCCCTCATCATCCTTTGTCTTGGATGGTTTAGGAGGAAAAGGCATGGGTTTCTGAACCTAGGGTTCTCTTTCTCTACCATGTTTCCTAGCAACAAAATCTCTCTTATGATAACGTTGGTTTCTTGGTTGTGGGTTATCAAGACCAACAACAGGTTCAATTTCTATATCATTGTTATTACTAGGTTGAGCATCTACATGAACATCATTATTAGCATTATCATTAGGTTCATGTTCATCTCCGGATTGTGTTTCCACATCAGAGATAGAAGTATCATTAGGGTTCTCAGGAGTTTCTACATTAGGTTCACTAGAAGCATGCAAAGTACTATCATTTTTCTTTTTCTTCTTCTTAGAAGAACTAGGAGCATCTAGATTATTATTCTAAGAATCTTGTTCAATTCTCTTAGGGTGGCCTTCAGGATACAAAGGTTTCTGAGTCATTCTACCAGTTCTAGTAGCTACTCTAACAGCAAAATCAGGTTTATTATTTAATTCATCAAGAAATTCATTCTGAGCCTTAAGTACTTGTTCAGCTTGAGTGGTGACCATGGAGAGATGTTTACTAGTAAGTTTAAGTTCACCTTTAACTCTAGCCATATAATCACTCAAGCGTCCAATCATATAAGCATTATTTTCAATTGTCTACTAACATAATCATTGAAATTTTCTTGTTTCTCTATAAAGTCATCAAATTCATCTAAGCACGGGCTACGAAACTTAGTAGACGGAATTTCAACTTTATCATATCTATAGAGAGAATTTACCTTCACTAACTGTGTCGGGTTATCAAGACAATGTGTTTCTTCAACAGGCGGAATATTAAGACCATGTATCTCTTCAATAGGAGGTAAAATTTTAACATCTTCAGCTTTAATACCTTTTTCTTTCATTGATTTCTTTGCCTCTTGCATATCTTTAGGACTGAGAAATAGAACACCTCTCTTCTTCGGAGTAGGCTTAGGAATAGGCTCAGGAGTTGGCTCAATTGGTTCAGGAATTGCCTCAGGAATTGGCTCAGGAAGAGTCCAATTATTTTAATTTTTCAACATATTGTTCAATAATAATTCAGCTTGGTCGACTGTTCTTTCCCTGAAAACACAACCAGCACAACTATCCAAGTAGTCCTTGGAAGCATCGGTTAGTCCATTATAAAAGATATCAAGTATTTTCATTTTTCTTAAGAGGGTGATCAGGCAAAGCATTAAGTAATTGGAGAAGCCCCCCCAAGCTTGTGGGAGACTCTCTTCTTCGATTTGCACAAAATTATATATTTCCATAAGGCAGCTTGTTTCTTATGAGCAGAGAAATATTTAGCAAGAGAAGTAATAGATCATATCCCGGGACTACGCACAACCAGGATCAAGAGAATTAAACCAAGTTTTAGCATCACCTTTTAATGAGAACAGAAATATCTTAAGAATATAATAATAGCGAGACTTCTCATCATTAGTAAACAGGGTAGCTATATCATTTAACTTGGTAAGATGTGCCACAACAGTTTCAGATTCATTGCCATAGAAAGGATCGGATTCAATTAAAGTAATTATTTCAGGATCAACAGAGAATTCATAATCCTTATCAGTAACACAAATAGGTGAAGTAGCAAAAGGTGGTCGTTTCATTCTAGCATTAAGGGATTGCTGCTTCCATTTAGCTAATAACTTCTTAAGATCATATCTATCTTTGCAAGCAAAAATAGCTCTAGCAGCTTCTTCATCCATAACATAACCCTCGTGAACAACAGTAATTCATAATTAGGAGGAGAACCTTCATCATCACTTTCATCAATAATTTCATTTTCAATAATTTCATTCTCCCTAGCCTTAGTAAGTTGTTCATCAAGAAATTCACCTAATGGCACAGTAGTATCAAGCATAGAAGTAGTTTCATCATAAGTATCATGCATAGCAGAAGTGGCATCATCAATAACATGCGACATATCAGAATTCTTAGTAGTAGTAGGTTTAGGTTTCGCAAGCTTACTCATAACAGAAGGAGAATCTAGTGTAGAGCTAAATGGCAGTTCCTTACCTCCCCTCGTAGTTGAGGGATAAATTTTAGTTCTTTGATCTTTCTAGTTCTTCATAGTGCTCAGCAGATATAAATCCCAAGTGACTCAAATAATAGAGCTATGCTCCCCGGCAATGGCGCCAGAAATTAGTCTTGATAACCCACAAGTGTAGGGGATCGCAACAGCTTTCAAGGGTAGAGTATTCAACCCAAATTTATTGATTCGACACAAGAGAAGCCAAAGAATACTGTTAAGTATTAGCAGTTGAGTTGTCAATTCAACCACACCTGGATAACTTAGTATCTGCAGCAAAGTATTTAGTAGCAAAGTAATATGATAGTAATGGTAACAGTGGCAAAAGTAAAGATAGTAATGATAGCAGTATTGTAGTGATTGTAACAAAGAGTAATGGTAAAGTAGATAAGCTTAAGCACAATATATGAAAAGCTCAGAGGCATTGGATCAGTGATGGATAATTATGTCGGATGCGATTCCTCATGTAATAGTTATAACATAGGGTGACATGTAACTAGCTCCAATTCATCAATGTAATGTAGGCATGTATTCCGAATTTAGTCATACATGCTTATGGAAAAGAACTTGCATGACATCTTTTGTCCTACCCTCCCGTGGCAGTGGGGTCCTAGTGGAAACTAAGGGATATTAAGGCCTCCTTTTAATAGAGTACCGGACCAAAGCATTAGCACATAGTGAATACATGAACTCCTCAAACTACGGTCATCACCGAGAAGTATCCCGATTATTGTCACTTCGGGGTTGTTGGATCATAACACATAATAGGTGACTATAGACTTGTAAGATAGGATCAAGAACTCACATATATTCATGAAAACATAATAGGTTCAGATCTGAAATCATGGCACTAGGGCCCTAGTGACAAGCATTAAGCATAACACAGTCATATCAACATCAATCTTAGAACATAGTGGATACTAGGGATCAAACCCTAACAGAACTAACTTGATTACACGGTAAATCTCATCCAACCCATCACCGTCCAGCAAGCCTACGATGGAATTACTCACGCACGTCGGTGAGCATCATGAATTTGGTGATGGAGGATGGTTGATGATGACGACGGTGACGAATCCCCCTCTCCGGAGCCCCGAACGGACTCCATATCAGCCCTCCCGAGAGGTTTTAGGGCTTGGCGGCGGCTTTGTATCATAAAACGCGATGAAACTTCCTCTCTGATTTTTCTCTCCGCGAAACGGAATATATGGAGTTGGAGTTGAGGTCGGTGGAGCATCAGGGGGCCCACGAGACAGGGGGCCCGCCTATAGGGGGCACCCCACCCTCGTGGACAGGTGTGGGCCCCTCGGCCTTCCTCTCTTTTGCCAAGATTTTTTATATATTCCAAACTTATCTTCGAGGATTTTCGTGTCATTCCGAGAACTTTTGTTTTTGCACAAAAATAACACCATGGCGATTCTGGCTTTGAAAACAAAGCGTACATCAAGTTAGTTTCATTCAAATCATGCAAGTTAGAGTCCAAAACAAGGGCAAAAGTGTTTGGAAAAGTAGATACTACTGGAGACGATTCAAGGGCGGCAAAGAAGGAGGTCGAGGCTCGGCGACTGTGGTGGTCGAGAGTAGCGGCGTGGCGGCGGGCAGTGAGGTTGAGGGCGGCTCGGGCGGCGGCGGTGAGGGCTGGCCTGGGTGGCGCGACAGAGGAGTAGGGAACAGGGGGAAAGGAGGACTTAGCAAAATTTTGAGCCCGCGGGTTGTTAAGTCGAACTAGCAGTAGCACACTTTAGTAAATGCGCTATAGCTAATGTAGCAATAGCGCGTTTTACATAAAAATGCTACTGATAAGTCTAAGCACGCATCAAAAATATACATTGGTCATCATTGATCTTTTTATGTAGAATCTAAGTAGTCAACATGAATCCTCATAGTACCTATATAGGCATTGGTGAAGATTCATATTGCAGCCACTAATCCTACACATATAGTTCAATGAAGACCAAGTGCTCGAGATAGTTTGAGAAGTAACATATTTAAGGTGGTAAACCCCTTGTTCGCTTAGCAGTATGGGAAAAATTAAAGTTAATTAGGTGCAATACTTAGCAGCAACGAGTTTTGAAGAAAAACGCTGCTAGTAAGTACTTTAGCAGTAGCTGATGACCCACAAGTATAGGGGATCTATCGTAGTCCTTTCGATAAGTAAGAGTGTCGAACCCAACGAGGAGCAGAAGGAAATGATAAGCGGTTTTCAATAAGGTTTTCTCTGCAAGCACTGAAATTGTAGGTAATAGATAGTTTTGTGATAAGATAAATTGTAACGAGTAACAAGCAATGAAAGTAAAGAAAGTGCAGCAAGGTGGCCCAATCCTTTTTGTAGCAAAGGACAAGCCTGGACAATTTCGTATAATGAGAAAAGCGCTCCCGAGGACACATGGGAATTATCGTAAAGCTAGTTTTGGTCACGCTCATATGATTCGCGTTCGGTACTTTGATAATTTGATATGTGGCTGGACCGGTGCTTGGGTACTGCCCTTACTTGGACAAGCATCCCACTTATGATTAACCCCTATTGCAAGCATCCGCAACTACAAAAGAAGTATTAAGGTAAACCTAACCACATCATTAAACATATGGATCCAAATCAGCCCTTATGAAGCAACGACAAACTAGGGTTTAAGCTTTTGTCACTCTAGCAACCCATCATCTACTATTACTTCCCAATGCCTTCCTCTAGGCCCAAATAATGGTGAAGTGTCATGCAGTCGACGTTCACATAACACCACTAGAGGAAAGACAACATACATCTCATAAAAATATCAAACGAATACCAAATTCACATGACTACTAATAGCAAGACTTCACCCATGTCCTCGTGAACAAAACGTAAGTACTCACAAAGCATATTCATGTTCATAATCAGTGGAGTAATAATATGCATTATGGATCTAATCATATGATCTTCCACCAAGTAAACCAATTAACATCAACTACAAGGAGTAATCAACACTACTAGCAACCCACAGGTACGAATTTGTGGTTTTGGATACAAGATTGGATACAAGAGATGAACTAGGGTTTGAGAGGAGATGGTGCTGGTGAAGATGTTGATGGAGATTGACCCTCTCCCGATGGGAGGATCATTGGTGATGACGATGGTGATGATTTCCCCCTCCCGGAGGGAAGTGTCCCCGGCAGAACAGCTCTGTCGAAGCTCTAGATTGGTTCCGCCAAGGTTCCGCCTGCATGCGGAGTTTATCCGTAAGCTTGCCCACGATTTTTCTAGGGTAAAGCCTTCATATAGCGTAAGATGGACACCGGAGGGCCACCAGGGGCCCAGAGACAGGGGCGCGCCACCACCTCTCCCGGACAGGTGTGGGCCCCCGAGGTGTTTCTTCCGCTCAATAATTCTTATTAATTCCAAAAATAAGTTTTGTGGAGTTTCAGGTCTTTTGGAGCAAAGCAGGTAATAGGTTTCAATGTTTGCTCCTTTTCCAAATTGCATTCAGTGCCAAGATTCCCCTCTTCATGGTAAACCTTATAAAATAAGAGAGAATAGCCATAAGTATTGATATATAATGTGTAATAGCAGCCCATAATGCAATAAATATTGATATAAAAGCATGATGCAAAATGGACGTATCAGTAGCGTCTCCAGGGAAGGGCGCTACTACTATATCTAGCCTGGAGGCAACGCCGTGGCAATTATAGTAGTAGCGTTTGTTTCACCTAGGGCGCCATCGCTATCAAGATATTAGTAGCGAGCTTACGTCAAGCCCGCTCTATCGCTAATTAGCAAAGCAGCTTGTTTTTAAACCACGCTGCCGCTAAGATTCTGTGTATAAGGTTTTCCCTAGTAGTGGAAGGGACCGGGCAAGATAAGATAATGTCCACATATATATATATACATATATATATATATATATATATATATATATATATATATATATATATATATATATATATATATATATAGGCCTTTCAAGCACACATAAACAGATTCGCTATATATGCAACACCAAGCACCACTTACACTTGGTAAATTCCTGCAATAGGAACACATGTACCCACTAGCACCTGGGCTAGATATAAGTACTACACCTACATAACAACAATAATAACAATAGTGTATGTGTGTGTGTCACCACACAAATACATAAATATAGTATATACATATTAACAAAGTTAAACATGGCAATGGAAAGGAAACGAATTCATAACTTAACTATAGCACAAAGTAGCATTAACTGAACTGTAACAAGTTTAGTAATTTAACTGAACTAATAGCCAGCCTGTCAATAAAATAGAGCTAAAAGAAATAGCAGATGGAATGAATCATTTAGTAATGAACACCATGAATTAACCATACCAAACCAAAGAGCATATATCACACCTACATGAACTACTCTAGTAGTGCAGTGACCAGGAAGCTTTCTAACTAGAGAATTCTTTAGTTATATGAACAAAAGAGTCCAACAGGAAGCAATCAGAGATCAACACTACCACTGATCAATTTAGCAAACCCAGGAACATAGCTATAGAACTAGAGCATCCATATGTAAACCAGAGCATGACAGGAGCTCACGGGATAGCAACCAAACATGAACTAGATTATAACAACAATAGTAGCATTTAGCACTTGAAGAAATCTTCAAGTATATGCATAACAGAGCCAACACTAGAGCTAAACATGTTAGAGAGACAACCTAGGCCAATTTAGCAAATCCAGGAGGTATATAACCTAACCAGGGCACTAACCATGGCTGCCATCACTAAAATAGAAAGATAGAGGAGATGGAGATGAGCTCACCGTGGAGCACCACCACCACGACGCCTCACCATGCGCCATGAGCACCAAGGGCACAGGGCACCTTCCAGGGGGGACGACCACATCTGAGCGCCGTCCTAGGGGAACCCTACACCATGGTGATGCCACATACGACGAGGGAAACCGAGTAGGAGTGTCGGAGCACGCCGGCGAAGCCACCACCGAAACCCTACACACCAAAACCCCATGGGATCCACAAGTAGAGGAAGTAATCGAAGGAACCAGTCGGATAGAAGGGTAGAGCAGAGCGAGGGGAGAAGATGGATAGCCAGCGCTACGGTGGAAGCTGCCGGAGCACGTCGGAATCGACGGCGGCGCTGTCACGGAGGAAGGGGATCGAGAGAGAGAGAGAGAGAGAGCTCGGGCGAGAGAGAGAATTAGAGAGAGAATGGGGCCGCGGCTGGGAGTTGTCTCCCCATCCACCGAGCTAGTTGGCCAAACGGGCCAGGCCGGCCCAACAACTTAAGTAAATCTGCTCAGTCACTTTCCAGTTTAACTAAAAAATAAAAATAAGATTAACAAAGAACTAAAAATACTTAGCTAATTCCTAAAATCATGTAAAAATAACAAAAATTATAAGAATTATATTTCTTACTTAATCAAACTAATTACTTAATTTAGACTTAATATAATAATTTATGAAACATCTACAGAGTCTAAAAATAAATTAAAAATGTTCACTAATTAAAAAATAATGTAGTTAGTCTAATAAAAATAATAACACAAATTTCAAACAAAAACAATCATCTTAACTTTACAAAACTCATTTTGGGCACTCAAAAAATAAAAAATGAATTTTCCGTCCAAAGAAAATGAAAACTTCCTTAGGCAACATTGTTTGCCATTCCAAGATGCACCCTTGTGCACAATTTGAAATCATTTGAACAAACAATGCCATGAATGTGGCCATAAGATTGATCATTTGGGTGAAAGCCATGAATCTTCACACATGATAGCTCATTTCTGAGATCACTTTTTTTTTAAAAATAATTGTCATATTGCAAGTTATTATTTTTTACTGGCAACTTGGTGGCATAGAATGATAGAATGCAAAGGTTTTCCAATTTTTGAATTTTCTTGAATTTTCTATGCCCGTTTCAAAATGCGATCAAAACGATGGGTATGACCGTTCGTAACTAGGGCTTAATTCATGCAATTTTTTTGGAGTATCTATGAAGAAATAGATACTTATGTACCTAGAAATGATTTTTGGAAAAATTAAATAGCAAACTACGAGGCAGTTATAGTTCAAATTTGACCCGCTTCTAACTGAATCGGCGGAAATTTGTCTTTTTTATGAGAGGTGGATCAAAGCTTTTGACACCCAACCATTTCACCAATTGTGCATTAAATATGGCCTAGTATTTTAGAAAATTGATTTGGTCCAATTTTGCAACAAATAGATGGTAGGTCCTTCACAAAAAAACTCATTTTGGGCACTCGAAAAATGGAAAATGAATTTTCCGTCCAAAGAAAATGAAAACTTCCTTAGGCAACATCGTTTGCCATTCCAAGATGCACCCTTGTGCACAATATGAAATCATTTGAACAAACTATGCCATGAATGTGGCCATAAGATTGATAATTTAGCATGAAAGTCATAAATCTTCACACATGATAGCTCATTTCTGAGAACACTTTTTGAAAAGAATTGCCTTATTACAAGTTTATTATTATTCCTGGTAACTAGGTCACATATAATGACACAATGCCAAGATTTTCCATTTTTTTATTTTTTTATTTTTCATGCCCATTTCAAAATGCGGTCAAAACGGCGGGCATGACCTTTCCTAGCTAGGGGTAGAATCTTGCAAAATTTTTGGAGTATCTATAATTAAATAGATACTTATGTACCTAGAAATGATTTTTGGAAAAATTTAAGAGCAAACTATGAGGAAGTTGTAGTTCAAATTTGACCCGGTTCCAATTGAATCGGTGGAAATTTGTGTTTTTCACAAGAGGTAGATCAAAACGTTTGACACCCAACCATTTGGTCAATTGTGCATTAAATATGGCCTAGTATTTTAGAAAATTGATTTGGTCAAGTTTTGCAACAAATATATGGTAGGTCCTTCACAAAAAACTCATTTTGGGCACTCAAAAAATGGAAAATTCATTTTTCGTCCAAAGAAAATGAAAACTCCCTTATCCAACAGTGTTTTCCATTCCAAGATGCACCATTGTGCACAATATGAGATCATTTGGACAAACTATGCCATGAATGTGCCCATAAGATTGATCATTTGGCTTGAAAGCCATGAATCTTCACACATGATAGCTCATTTATGAGAACACTTTGTGATATGCTGCGTTGGATATCCCCGACGTTGCAATTGAGCTTCCCCGGGCGCCGTGGTGCTGCATTGGAGCTCTTGGCGCGCCGTTGAGATATCATCGAGCGTTGTGGTGCTGTGTTGGATATCCCCGACGCTGTAATGGATCTTCGCCGGGCGCCGTGGTGCTGCATTGGAGCTCTTGCGTGCCGTTGAGAGCTACAATGAAGCTTCATGGGGATGTCATCGGTGATGCGTTGAAGCTGTTTCACGCTCGATGCTATCGTGACGTATTGATGTGATCGAACGACCACCAATCGACAGATCGAGCAGCTAGCTAGGCAGAGAAATCATCTGACTGACTGGTAGCAGCCGCCTATTGTTAATAGATTATGACCAATTTAGATGGTCGTAGCATCATCAAAGCCTGTACTTCGTTCTGATTGGTCTATAGGCATGTCACGTGGATCAAGCATCAGAGACCGTTGGATGCGCCCGGATCGAACGGCCCACACCCTCTCACCCCTCGTCCCACCCACCCACCCACACCCACCCACCTGCCGCCGGCCTAACTCTCCCATCGCACTCCTCCTCCCTTAACCCTGACTCAGATCCCATCGCACTCCTCTCTCCCGCAACCCTAACTCAGATCTCCTCGCCGCCACCACCGACGGCGCCATCTCCTCGTCCCCATCTACTCGCCACTGTCATCGACGGCGCCCGACTACCACGATGCGATGTCCTGCACTGAGCCCAACAAACCCTAGCGCCCGAGCCCCTCGCTCCCTTCTCTGCCAGGCCCTCCACCTTCTCCCCCCTTGACCTCCGAGATGGACGGGGCCGCTCGATGAGGCCCTTGACGGGGGGATAAACCCTGGGTAGCCTCATCCGCATCTCAACAATTTTTAAGACATCGGGGTTGGCCAAGCCCCTTAGCCCGACTGGGCGCAAGGTAGGCCCACGCCGGTGGCTAGCACCAAAGGGCCGCCTCCTAGAAGGCGGCTCACCCTAGAAGGCGGCGAAGGGCATGGGATGGATCGTACCAGGAGGCCCCTCGCCTCCTCAAAGTTTGCACCCACCTGCTAAGACAAGACAGGGCGTGGCAATGGTGCGCCCTGCCACCCCCGAATCTAGGAAGGAACGTGGCCACAGTGCAGGTGTACCAGGCGGACACCCCTCGCCTGCCACAACACTGTAGCCACGCGGCCCATGACGTCGCCTATGTCAGCCCGGGCCATGCTCCCATGATGGGGCGGTGTGGCTCATAACGCGGCCCCCACCTATCCGTGTGTATCACTGTATACGGTAAGGCCAAAGCAGGCGGACACAAGGGGAGGCCGCCTCCTAGCAGGCGGCCGTCTCTCCCCTTGGAGTTTGTGCGCCATTAACCAGAAGTGACAAGGTGTGGCTACAGTGATTGCCGGCCAGGCGGCAGTACTGTAGCCATACGCCCCCCGACCAAGCTACTGTCATTAGAGGTGAGGCTAGAGTGCGGCCCAGTCCTCCTAGCCCATAGGCTGCGGGCCCTACCTGTCGGCCGAGTCCACGGTACTTGGCGAGGCCCACCAGGCGGTGGGCCCCAGCTGTCGGCGGAGAAGCCGGAGCCCAGAGACACTGACGGCCGGGTCCTACTACCATCCGGATTACCATTGTACCCCTGGGGGTAGGCCTATATAAACCTCCCAGGCTCACCCATGCAAAGGGATCAACCTTTGGTTCAGCCCTTAGATCGCCACACACCCACGTAGCTAGGGGCAAGTAGAGCTAGCTTGCCTTCTTCCTCCCCTAGACGAAACAGCTCAAGGAGCACTCTTGTAGCCACTTGCTTGATCATAGTGATGCAGAGACCCCGCAGAGCAGGATTAGGGGTGTTATCTCCACGGAGAGCCCCGAACCTGGGTAGGACCCGGCGTCGTTTATGGTCTTGCCTACTCCCGCTTCTAGAGCCCGACGACGTTCTATTGACCCCCACATGATTAGCCACCCGTTGGCATATGTCGAGGAAATACCACGACATTTGGCGCCCACCGTGGGGCAAGGCGCACAGTTGGCCGCAGACATGTTCTGGACGAGAACCCGTTTCCTTCCCCGCGAGTGCAGCCAGCCCGGCGTGCCCGATGGCGCATGCGCCGACGCTTTGCGCGACGTGGAGGCCGCTTGCACAGCGAGCTCCCTCGCTGACCTCCTTGGCGGGATCCACCTCGCCGACGAGCCCGCGCCCGATGCGGGATCGTCCAGCTCTGAAAGCTGCCTCGTCGACCTCCTCGGCAAGCTCCACATCGCCAACGAGCTTGCCTCCGGCATGGAGTCCATCGGCTCCACCGATCCGCCCGTCGAGATGCTCATCGACTCCGACGCGGCGGACGCTGACGTCTAGCCCCGGCACATAGAGATCGTCAACGATCCGCTCCCCTCCACGGGTAGCCACTCCAACGCCAACACCATCACGGAGGTGCTGGTCACCAGCCACGACGGAGCCTCTGCTGGAGCAGGCCGAGTCCTGCTGCAGGTGACGCTGCGGGGCCTGGCCGCTCCGGTCGAGGAGGGTGCGGATGGCGCGACGCTGGAGTTGTACCACATCTCGCTCCTCGACAGTGCCAACAATTTGGCCGCCATGAGGCGTCTCACCGAGGCCTACCAATGCGAGATCGACCGCGCCGTAGGCGGCACGCCGACTGCTGGCGAGCCCAACCGACTGGGCGTGATCCGTCAACGCGGGACGGCCATTGCCGGCATGCTGGGAGCTGAACGCCCAGTCTACGCCACCCCGATGGAGAACTTACGCGCCGCCCAGGTGGCGTCGGATGAGCTCGACATCCTAGAGGGCGACAAGAAGCGCTGCATGATGGAGCGCCTCCAACACCTTCTCGACGCAGCCGGTCACAAGAGCAAGCCGGGCCGCCGCATGGGGGAACCCGGCGTGCAAGATGAGAATCGCCCCCTCGCCGCGAGCACGGCGCGACCTCCCGGTCCCCAATAGTCGGCGACAATGGTCGAAGAGGCCTAGAGCCAGGTGCCAGCCGCAGTCGGTGCACCCACATCACGATCGAGCGTGATCGAGATGACCGCCCACGAGCACTGGAACAACGGGATGACCTCCCCCCCACGCAGGGAGAGGCGTGCATCCTCGCCGCTTGTTGAGCATCTGACTCTTGGAGGTTGGCTTGGCCCCCGTGAAGGAGTCGGAGAGAACGACGCCCGCCACTGGATCGACCGACTCACTCGGTCCCTGGGGGAAGAAGAAGAAGATGCAGTCGGCACGCCTTGTTTCGCCTCCCGCATCCGCAACGAGCCCTTCCCCAAAGGGTTCTAGCTCCCACGAGATACTCCCAAGTACAACGGCTCTGTGAAGCCGGAGGTTTGGTTGGCCGACTACTTCATGGCCGTCAACATAGCGAACGACAACAAGCGCGTTGCCGTAAAGCACGTTCCGCTCATGCTCCAGGGCACGGCCCGGACATGGCTGAACAGCCTCAAGCCACACAGCGTCAACATCTGACTGGACTTCTCCGACGTATTCGTCTGGAACTTCACCAGCACCTACAAGCGGCTGCCCAATCCTCGCTAGCTCTCCATGTGTGTCCATGGCCCGACTGAGTCCACCTGTGACTACCTGACACGCTGGGGCGAGATGCACAACTCATGCGAAGGAGTGCACGAGGTGCGGGCCATAGAGTACATCACCGCCGGGTGCAGAGAAGGCACCCTACTCAAACACAAGCTCCTCTGCGACGAGTCGGCCACCCTAGACAAGCTGCTAATCATAGCAGACAAGTACGCCACGGCCGACTCCTCCATGAAGACTGAACTCTGAGTGGACGCGTCCGGGAAGGTCCTCACCCCGGCTCCCCAAAGGCTGGCTGGTGACCCCAAACGACGCCAGCATAACGACAACAAGCGCAAGGCCCAGCAGCCGGCTTCCAACAGCCGGCAGGTAGCAACAGTCGAAGACCAGCAGCCAACTGAACAACCCGCCCCAAGTGGAGGCGAACTGGCAAGGGAGCATGGCTGCCCGCCCTCTCCTTCGAGCAAGCCCTTGACGCCTCATGCAAGTTTCACAGAGGCGTGAAGCCATCCAACCACACCACTCGAAAGTGCAACTGGCTTGCTCGGATCGCCAAGGGTGAGGCCTCCGCCTCCCCTTCGCTTAGCCGGCCGCTTTCAGCAAGCGGCTCGCTCACGGCCTTATCCAAGACGAGTTCCCCGAAGAGCACGCCGCCTACATCGTCTTCACAAGCGAAGCCGGCAACAGACACAACAGGCGGCAGCAGCACCGAGAGGTGAACGCCGTCAGCTCAGAGGCTCCCACCCGCATGCACTGGTCTGAGAGGCCCATCACCTGGAGCCAAGCTGACCACCCGACTATAATGCCCAATCCGGGTTCATACGCCCTAGTGCTAAAGGCGACCTTTGCAACGGAGAGGCGGTCCTGCCATTTTGGCCGAGTACTGATAGATGGCGGCAGCAGCATCAACATCCTGTACCGCGAAACCATGGAGCGGCTGGGGATCAAGGCCAAGTAGCTTCCGCCAAGTCGGGCTGTCTTCCATGGCATAGTTCCCGGCCTTTCCTGCTCCTCAATTGGCAAGGTAAAGATCGATGTCCTCTTCGGCGACAGGGACCACTTCCGCCGTGAGCCAATCTGGTTCAAGGTGGTCGACCTGGACAGACCCTACCACGCGCTCTTGGGTCGTCCCGCGCTGGTCAAGTTCATGATGGTCCCACGCTATGCATACCTGAAGCTAAGATGCCGGTCACAAAGGGCATCATCACCGTTGTCGGAGATTACAAGAAGTCACAAGATTGTGCTGCCACCAGCAGCCGACTGGCCGAGTCCCTCATCATCGCTCAAGAAAAACGTCTCCTTGACGGGATGGTTGCCATGGCCAGTGGGAAGCCAGCCATGCCGAATGATCCCAAGGAGGCGGAAGCAGGGGCCTCCTTCCAGCCGGCCAAAGAGACCAAGCAGATCCCCCTGGACCTGGAGCACCTGGAGAGGTTTGCTGTCGTGGGCACTGGCCTTGACAGCAAATAGGAAGGCGAGCTCGTCGATTTCCACCGTGAGAATCGAGACATATTCGCATGGTCCCACAAAGACATGCCGGGTGTCCCGACCGATTTCGCCGAGCACAAACTCCACGTGAGGCCGGATGCCATGCCGGTCAAGCAACCCCTCTACCGCCTGTCAGAAGAGAAGAGAAGGATTGTTGGAGAAGAGATCGTCCGACTGCTAGCAGCCGGATTTATTATGGAAGTGTTCCACCCGGATTGGCTTGCCAACCAGGTCCTTGTGTTGAAGAAGAACAACAAGTGGCGTATGTGCATTGAGTACACCAGTCTCAACAAGGCCTGCCCCAAAGATCCTATTGCTCTGCCACGGATAGACCAAGTGATCGACTCCATAGCCAGATGCGATCTGTTGTCTTTCCTTGATGCGTACTCCGACTACCATCAGATCAAGCTGGATCCGGATGATTGCCAGAAGACCGCCTTCATCACACCATTCGACGCTTTCTGCTACATCACCATGATGTTCGGCTTGAGAAATGCCGGCGCCACCTTCCAATGCTGTATGCAGAAATGTTTGCTGAAGCAACTCGGACGCAATGCCCACGTCTACTTGGACGACATTGTGGTGAAGACGGAGAAGTGTGGCACTTTGATGGAGGACCTCAAGGAGACCTTTGAGAATCTGCCCCACTTCAACATCCAGCTCAACCTAGAGAAATGTGTCTTCAGTGTACCAACCGGTTAGCTCCTTGGCTTCCTCGTCTCAGAGCGCGGCATCGAGAGCAACCGTGTCAAGATCAAGGCCATCGAGCAGATGGAGAAGCCCACCAAGTTGCGTGACGTCCAGAAATTCACCGGGTGCCTGGCATCCCTCAGCCGCTTCATCAATCAGCTGGGCGAGAAGGCACTCCTGTTGTACCAGCTTATGAAGAAGATCACCTGTTTCGAGTGGAACGACCAGGCGGACGCCACCTTCCTCCAGCTCAAGTGTGTGATGTCAACGCCGCCTATACCGGCAACTCCGGCTGCTAAAGAGCCCATGCTCCTCTACATCGTGCCACCAACCGAGTCATCAGCATGGTGATTGTCATCGAGCGACCAGAAGCCGACAAGCACTACAAAAAAATACACTTCCGTGATGATATGTGTTTGTCACAGTAGGTTGCGTATTTTGTCATGCATGTACATCCATGACGATTTTATGACAGAATCAAGATAGTCATACACAATGCTGTCATTGTGAGAAGTGTTCCATGACATTACCAAAATTATCATCACGAAAGTGTCCACTTCCATGACAATAAATCGTGCGTCACAGAAGTGCTTTCATCAAGGGTGACCGACCCGTGGCATCCACGAACACCGTTAAGCTATCGGGTCCGGTTTTGGATCCGATAACCCGTTAACAGCCCTGACCAATGGGGATTTTCCACATGTAAAATCATCATTTGCCGGAGGAAACACGTGTTGCCTCATCGTTGGGATAGATGTCATCCACTCATTGGACAGGAGGCGCCTATGATAGGTCGACACGTGGCACGGCCAAACAGTGGCCCATTCCGGTGAAAAAGGCTGGCCCAGTAAAAATTAGCAGGCCGACCCATATAAGGCCTACTTGTGTCAGGTCCATTTAAGCCCACGACCCATACGAGATGTGCCAATTCGGCCCATCAACGGCCCATTAAAGAGTTGACACCATTGCAGCCCATCGTCAGTTCGAGCCCGTTAATAGTCAGCTATATATTTGGGCTCAATATCGGCCCGATGAGATTTCGGCCTGTTAACGGCCCATTCAATTGATGGGCCAATTTTCAGGATGTATATCTTTCGGCCTTTTAGCGACCCATTTAAATGTTAGGCTAATTTCCGGCCCGGTTTGTCTTTCAACCTCTTGACGACCCATAAATCAGTTGGGCCATTTGTAGTTCGACCTGAGTTTTGGCCTTTTAGCGACCCATTTAAGTGTTGGGCCAATTTCCGGCCCAGTGTGTCTTTCAGCCTGTTGATGACCCATAAATCAGTTGGGCCATTTTTAGTCAGACCTAAGTTTTGGCCTTTTAGCAACCCATTTAAGTGTTGGGCCAATTCCCGGCCCTATGTGCCTTTTAGCCTGTTAATGGACCATAAATGAGTTGGGACATTTGTTGTCGGACCTGCGTTTTGGCCTTTTAACGGCCCATGCCATTCATGGTCCAATACCAGCCCGATTTCTCTTTCGGCCTGCTAAAGGCCCACTACACAGTTGGGCCATTTACAATACGACCTGACTTTCGGCCTCTTAGAGGCCCATGCTCTTCATGGTCCAGTACAAGCCCGCTGTCTCTTTCGGCCTGCTATAGGCCCACAGTATAGTTGGGCCATATGTAGCCCGAACCTAGTAACGGCCTGTTAATGGCCCGTGCAATCAAATGGGCCCACTTGTTGCCCACTTTGATGTCGGCCTGTTAACGACCCAGGAGGTAAGAGGACCGACCATTAACTTTCGGCCTGGTAACGGCCCATTAACTTAATGGGCCCACTAAAGTTCGTACATGTCCTTAGGCCAAATTAGATAATTTGAGCCCATTACAAAGAGAAATTATGCACATGACCAAAATCGATCAAGCAAAGGTACGACATACAGGGAAAAATGCTGCCCATCCAGGATATATTACAGGAAATTACATCCACTGGGCAGTCAAAGATTGATGCTAGTGCAAATAAATGAACAGAACCTAACCATCTACAACGTCACAATCTGCAACCTCAGCACGGATGACGCCCATAAGCATGTGGGCAAGTTCTTGCTGCTTTGCTACACTATCTCTGAAAATGTTGATCAGTTGTTGTTACGCACGAATCTGCACCTATGATTCCTCCACCATTTCCATCATTGCTTCAGCCATTAATTGGTTCACAAACATACATTTTTTCTGTTGCATACGAGACAGAGGATACTGAACAGATTCAGATGGCGATTTTGGCAGGCTTGTATTATTGATAGTGGAGAGTGTCTCGACCACTGCATCATAACATAAATTAGGAGGGGAACCAAACAGATTAATCATGAGTTATTGCCATATTACCTGGCCTAGATTTGTTGGAAAGAAACAACGGGGTTGCCTTGCTGTTTTCAGAGTTTGTCTTCTTATCTTCAGCAACTTGCACCAAATTGACACACTAGCATTGCTATCATTGGCCAGGTATGATAATAGGAAAGCAACATTGACACAACGAACGTTTGGGCAACTAGCCTACACCAAATTAACACAATATGGCACAGCTATCATCTGCCAGGTACGGTAATACAAAAGCAACATTGACACAATGAATGAATGGGCAACCGAGCAGCACTACAATTCAAGTAATGTGCATGATATGAGATAGTACACTCATGCAACTCAGTATGCAAAACTACCAGGCAGTTTTATTTACAAAAATCAACATTGGCGCCTTTAACATTTTGCTACAACTAATTTTAGATCAGCTAAAGGTTGGATTCACGCCGATTAACAAAATACATGCTGATGTAAAAATATAGTGATATACAACAGGTACTTACATCAGCATTGGAACACAGAGAATTCGCGCAAGATATTTTTCTCGAATACAATCCCAATGAAGGAAGTCTTCTATCATTTAACCTTATTTTCTAAAATAGAGATGGGTAAGAAACATGTAGAAAATATGATCAGAATGCTATAAAATTTCATGATGCGAGGAGACGCACACGCTTCTTAGAATGGAGTTGACATTCTTTTGCTGAACTGGAGTGGACTAGTTGTTTCGCCACTGGAATCTTCTTATTATTAGTGGGAGTTGGGTTTCTCTGTGCTGGAGCAGTATCTATGAAAAATGGAGTTGGTTTATTATCTCCTGGAGTTTGGATCTTTTGCAAAGAACTGGTTTGTAACCCTTCAGATTCTTACATAGCCGTCTTCCCCTTGCATGCCTTATATAGAAGAATGGTGCTTCAATTATAAAACATGCTACAGTAGAGATGGAATAGGTACTGAAGAATAGAAAGGCATGACATATTAACATGTATTCCCTCCATCCGGAAAAAATGGATGGGTCTACGCGTATTTCAGTTCTAGATACATCCAGTTTTATCCATTTCTGAAACATGTAATCCAGACGGAGGGAGTATGATGTAAGAGCTAGGGATACGAAAGGACAACATAGTAAAAAAACACTGAAAACCCACTGCAGAACCAAAGTATTCAAACCCATTGATATGAGATAGTACACTCATGCAGCTCAGGATGCAGAACTACCAGGCAGTTTTCCTTACAAAAATCAACATTGTGGCCTTTAATCATACATTTTGGTACAACTAAATTTATATCAGATAAAGGTTGGATTCACGCTGATTAACAAAATACATGGTGATGTAAAAATATAGTGATATACAACAGGTACTTACATCTGCATTGGAGCACAGAGAATTCCTGCAAAAATCTTTCCTCACAGACGCTACCAGTGCATAAATTCTTCTATCTGTTAAGCTTATTTTCTAAAAGAGAGATGGGTAAGAAACATGTAGAAAATATGATCAGCATGCTATAAAATTTCATGATGCAAGGATACACACACGCTTCTTATAATGGACTTGACATATTTTTGCTAGACTGGAGTGGACTAGTTCTTTGGCCACTGGAATCTGCTTATTATCAAGAGGGAGTTGGGTTTCTCTGTCTTTGGAGCAGTATCTATAAAAAACTGGAGTTGGTTTATTATCTCTGGCGTTTGGATCTTTTGCAAAGACCTTGTTTGTAACCCTTCAGATTCTAACATAGTCGTCTTCCCTTGCATGCCTTGTATAGAAGAATGGTGCTTCAATTATAAAACATGCTACAAAGAGAGATGGAATAGGTCTTGAAGAGTAGAAATGCATGACATATTGACATGTATTCCTCCATCCGGAAAAAATGGATGGGTCTAGGCGTATTTTAGTTCTAGATACATCCTTTTTATCCATTTCGGCAACATGTAATCCGGACGGACGGAGTATGGAGTAAGAGCTAGGGATACTGACAGATCTACCACGATAAAAAACACTAGTTGAATGTAAAACTGTATGCTAGCGGAATACGTACAGAAAAAACTAAGCCAACATACACGTGTATGATTGGGAAACTAAGATGGCATTGCAACAGAGCACTAGAACAACACTTCAATGTAAAAAACATGGTATGGAAGACAGATGAAGTACATACTGATGAATAATAATGCATAAGATATTCAGAAGCATGATGTCCAAATGAAGCAGATGGCATCGCGATAGAGTAGAATGACAGTACTTGAATTTGAAAACATGTTATCATGAATGGAATAGGTACTGAAAAACAGGAAGGCATGACATATTTACATGCATGATCAAGATGCTAAGCACATGGCATTACAACAGTAGTAGATACACTCCGAGGACATTATATGCATGTCGCACTCCATATCACGGGCCAAATTAGAGCAGGGACCTTGTGGGGTGAAGAGGATTCATCATCTTTCTGCAAGTCTTCTGAAGAACTGCCTTTACATGTTCCATCATATTGGGTATCATTGACATCAAGTTTATTGGCCTTTACATTGCTCCGTGAGGTTCTTGTGGATATATGATGATGTGTGCAATTATATCTGACATGCATGGAAGACAACTAGTAGTTAGATTTATGTAATGAGTGTCTCAGAGGAGACGACATAAGTAGTAGGACCGGATTAAATAGCAGCAACATGTCTCAAAAACTAAAGGGAGAACACAGATGAAAGCTACAGAATATGTATCGTTTGTACTCGAGATTAACTAGATGGCACACAAAAGTATTAAAGAGCATCATAGGTAATACTAGAAGTGGTATAATACTATAATCACCAGCCTGTGGGATAGCATTGGTTGATGGATGATAACTATGGAACAACGTTACCTAAAGAACAAGTATTTAGCTGAACTATGGAACAACGTTAACTCCTGAACAAGACCCATAAGAGATCAGCATGAATATATAGTGGAATGTGATAATCTACTTTTCATGCTTAGATGAATAACAAAGCCATAAATGTTGCACACAAGTAAGATGAGGGTACAACCTATCTGGCCGCCATCCATAGGAGTGAGCATCATGTGCTGACTTGTCGATGGCCCCGCAGCTTGTTGTGGCTGTCCATGTCGAGCATGCGCATTCGATCACGAGGAAGCTGTTGAGTGGGGACTATAGCTCCCTTTCCGTGTATGCTTCCTTGTTGGAGCAAATTTGGGGTGAGTCGGAAAGGCGGTGTGGTCAAGATGCAGATAACACATAATGTTAAGAATGGCACATCTCTTTGTTCTCAAGAAATACACTAAGAGATCAACAACAAGGTACGAGAGTGGTCACACGTCTGCTGATCAAGACTAAATTGGGGTCACACGATTTTATTTTATTTTGGTACTGTCTGATCTACGCCGGGTGGCTTGATGGCTATCTTGTGCCTCCCGACTGACACTGTTCGGAATCTTCCCCGAAGAGCCAGCGACCAATGGCAGAGTAGCCTGCCTCCACCGTCCGTGGCCCCGGCCAAAACCCCGCTCCCCGCCCTACCGCACTGCCGTGGTTGCGCCGCCCTCGGGCCAATCCACAAAGACTCCCCGTCATCCAGATCCGGCGGTGACAGTACCTTCAACCCACACAACTCTAAGATAGCCATCTAAGCGCTGCTTCCGCGGCGAACTTGTGTCCCCACACCCTTACGTCAGACACCAGCCAACCGGCAGCCTAGGAGCTCCGCCGCCTCGAGGGGTGCTGCTTCCCATTGGGAATGGATTAGCCCAGAATAAAAATTCAGAAAACTGACGCCTAAAGAAAGTGATTTGAGATGAGGGTGCGAACTATCTGGCGGCATGGTGAAGTAGGCAGCTCCAGCTGCAAAGTCGGTGAGGCCGGCGTGGTTGCGGTGGTGACCGGCGACAGGGAAGCAGCGATTCGCGTCGGTCGACGGCTACGGGGAAGCAGCGCCGTGACTCTGGACGGATCCAAAGTTGGAGCCGCTCCGGTACCGTGAATAACGGCGGGGGTGAATCGGCTCCGGTACGGTTCATGCGGCCATCGTCGAGGCAGCTCGAGCAGCACGGAGTAAGAGGCACATGACCCAGTGCACGACGGCAAATGGACAGTGTCTTCGGCATTAGGAAGGAGGGCGGCTGTGAAATTGGTGAAGTGGGGCGCGCCATGGAGGAGGGGCTGAGGTTTCACGGCTCGAGAGAAGGGAGCTTCCGGGGAGAAGGTGATTTGGCACCCATGTGGTATGAATGGGGGGGGGGGGGGATTGGGAGGGGAGTGGAACCATGTGTTACGTACACATTTGTCTGAAATGTGTGTGTGTGGCGGGGGGGGGGGGGAGTTACAGTTCTACCTTTAGGCTTCTCGGCTTGGGTCTGTGTACTGAGGGTCGGGGATAGTAGAGTAACTTTGCTTCTCCCCAAATAGTGGGTGGGAGCGATTTCGGGCGAGGAGGGCGTGTTTTGAAATATACTGGGCGCGAGCGATTTTGGGCGAGGAGAGCGTGTTTTGAAATAGGGGGCGCGAGCTATTTCGGGCAAGGAGAGCATGTTTTGCCGACCATGGTTTATGAATTATTCGGCACATGTCATTTCGGTCGAGGAGAAGGCGTGCTTGGATGAAGTTACGAACCTACCCTCGATGTACAACGGGCCAATTGATGTGTGTCCCACATAGGACGATAATTTCACGTCTCCCATTTATTTGCTCGGGCGAATTCCACCGAGAAGAGGATGTTTAACGGTTCGTTCAAATTTTGGGAGAACGAGCATCCAGGTCTACCTTACAAACTCGATTCGAATCAAATTTTGAAATATTAGCTGGCCACTTCTTTTTAGATGGAGAGATGATGCTCGGGAGTAATGTGTTTTTACATGCTCGTTGCTAGCGACTTACTATATGACAAATAGTTGACCCACTCAAAAACGGGAATCAAAACCAAAATGAAATATCTCGATTCAATGAAATAGCTCGTTCACCAGGTCAAAATAGTGAACTAAATCCAAAATTGAACACCTCAATCGAGTAGCATGTTGTACAGTATTATAGTACTCCATGAACATGTTGAAAGTCAAATTAATGAACTTGTTTGATATACGCATATATCCGTTCATGTGTGGATGGCAGACAACATGTTCTCCAATTTAAATATTTGAATGCATGTTTATATCGAAACATGGTTTATATCAGTCTTTGATGCATAAAACGCGACCTCCCCCTCTCCTGGACTCGTGCTCTCTCTCTCTCTCTCTCTCTCTCTCTCTCTCTCTCTCTCTCTCTCTCTCTCGCCGACAATCTTCAATTTTGTCGCACGCATCCAACACACAAACCTTGTTGGTACCTCTCCCTTTCTCTCCATCTCCCTCTCTTTGTGTGTGTGTGTGGGGGGGGGGTCTTTCTAGTTCGCATGCATATATACTCCATCTATAGGTCTCTCTCGCACACTATGTATGATTCTCTAGTCCAAGCTAAATGTCTTGGGTGCACTCATCGTACGCACACAAATTCCTTGGCTTGTTGCCCGTAACTCTATCACGCACCACTCTGTCGTCTCGGAGATCTTCCCTCTCTCTCAAACTCTCCATCTACCTGGGTCACACATACACATGCATATCTCACTACTTTTCGATAGGCCCATCTGAAACTCTATCTCTCTCCCTCGTTCTCTCTCCATCTCACACGCACACACACACACAATCTCATGCCTAGCTAGCCAAGTATGATGGTCTGTCACTCAATTGTAGGCACACACAGTCCCCCCTATATGTTTATGACTAGCTAATCTTAGTCTCCATCACAAACACGTGCATGGTCTATCTCGATTTCTCTCAGGGCATCTTCTATCGCGCACGCACCTCCCTCGATCTCCCACCCATATAGTCCCCTCGCGATCTCGAGGGGATCTCCCTATCACAAACACACCCTCTCTCCCTCCCCATGTGTCCATGTTCTCCATGTGTCCCTCTCGACCTTTGTTCCTTGTTGGCCAGACCTCTATTGGACATGTGCTATAGGGGTGTCTCTCTCCGTTGCAAACAATCACTCACTAGCTATATTCGTGTATCTCCTCGCCTCGCTTTTCTATCTCAGAGATGCATGCGTGATATGTTTTCATAAGAAACGAAAAAACACTCTCTCTCTATAATTTATTGTTTGTTGTCACTTTCTCTTTCACACACATAATGTTTTTGCACACTTACTCATTCTCCTTCACATGCACTTGATCTCTCTCGACTTAGGCACTCTCTTCGGTCCAGAGCATATATATTTATTGAAAAGTCAAACATCACAAAGTTTGACCATGTACGTGGAGAAAAACAATTACATCTAGAACGGCAAACATATACCATTAGATTCACCCAGAGATGTAGTTTCGTATGATGTATCTTTGGTATTGTAGATATAAATAACATTTGCGTAAACCTGATCAAAGTTTCCAAAATTTGACTTCTAAAAAATTTACATGCACTGCATTATCAAGCGGATGGAATACCTCTTTCCCCATCTCAGCCTTATCGGGGCTCCTCTATCTCTCTCAAACTTTATATCTCCTTGGTTCACACATACACATGTCTCGCTCGCGCTATACATATAGACCCATCCAACACTCTCCGCCCTTGTTCTCTCTCTATGTGACACGCACCCCCTAAGTACCATAATCCCTCACTCCATCATAGGTGCAAGCACTCCCTGTCGGTGTCAAAACCCGCAGATCTCGGGTAGGGGGTCCCGAACTGTGCGTCTAAGGCTAATGGTAACAGGAGGCGGGGGACACGATGTTTATCCAGGTTCGGGCCCTCTCTATGGAGGTAATACCCTACTTCCTGCTTGATTGATCTAGATGATATGAGTATTACAAGAGTTGATCTACCATGAGATCCCAGAGGCTAACCCTAGAAGCTAGCCTATGATTATGATTGTTCTTGTCCTACGGACTAAACCCTCCGGTTTATATAGACACTGGAGGGGGTTAGGGTTACATCAGGTCGGTTACAGTGAAGGGAATCTACATATTCGAATTGCCAAGCTTGCCTTACATGCAAAGGAGAGTCCCCGCAGACACGGGACAAAGTCTTCTATCTTGTATCTTCATAGTCCAACAGTCCGGCTAAAGTATAGAGTCCGGCTGTCCGAGGACCCCTTAATCCAGGACTCCCTCAGTAGCCCCTGAACCAGGCTTCAATGACGATTGATTCCGGCGCGCAGATTTCTTTGGCATTGCAAGGCCGGTTCCTTCTCCGAATTCTCCAAAGTACCTGTTGTAAAGAGCAGTATCCGGCCTCCCATTTAATGTTTACGCTCATCGGCTTCTGTACCTTAATAATATCAGCCTCTGCGTGTCGAGCGAATGTGAGAAGTCAGGGCATTTTTACACTTGCCACCCTGACTATGTAAATAAATTGTCTATTAAAGAGACGGGGATCCTCAGATCCGAGTCACACCATCTTCCCCAAGCAAGGAATCATCAGAGCCCACCCGAAAAAACCACCCCAACATGGTCGGCCACCGCAGCTCTTCCTCCTGCCCCTCCAGTGCCAAGCCGGGTGATTGGCAGAAGTGCACCATATCCCACGGTTCATTGGTGAAGTTGCAGACCCAGGGGTTTCTCCCACCTGCATATCTAGTCCCCGTTCGACCCGGATTAGCTACCTTTGACGGTGGGGAGCAAGCGGAGAGTTTTCCCAACCCATCCAGGGGGAGCGAGTATGCCTTGTCCCTTATTTGCTGAGGGGCATCGGATTTCCAATCCATCCATTCCTCCGCGGTCTCCTGAAGTACTATGGCCTCCAGCTGCACAATTTCACCCCAGCCTCCATCCTGCATATCGCAAGTTACGTCGCTCTTTGCGAGCTATTTCTAGGCTGTGAAGCCCATTTTGAGCTATGGAAGAAGCTGTTCTTCCTCGTCCCTTGTAATCAAGAGGGATCAATATTCCAAGTGGGCGGAGCCGAGATATGGCGCATCGCTGGGACGGGATACCTATCCGGCACACCAAAGAAGGCATCCGAAGAATGGACTTCCGAGTGGTTTTGTATAGAAGACGTCTCCCTTCCTGACCCAGTTCGAATGGGTCTTCCTGAGTTCACAAACACTCCATTGAAGAAGCGCCTCAACTGGCGTCCCCGGAGCCCCAAGGAGGAAGATAGCAAAGAGGTCCTTCGATTGATGAGCAAGATACAGACGCTTGCTCAATCCAGATTAACAATAATCGAGGTTATGGCAATATGCATAATGCGGGGGGTACATCCACTCCAGTATCGAGGGCGTCCTATGTGGCACTTCAACAGAGAAGACGACACCACCCGCTGCGGTGTGAAGGTCCGGACTCCACCATTGCTCTGTTGAAAATATTGTCCGATTTGTACAAAGGAGAAGAAGAGGAGTTCCTCCGCATTAAGCCACGGGACGGGTTTTCCATGTACAACCGTCCCAGCTGGGTGAGCTGCTATCCCTTACTCAACTCTATTTATTCCCTAGTCCTTTATCATAAATATTTACTCCGTCCATCTATAACAGGAATGGCGGAAATTTACCAGGGAGATCCACAGCCCGGCTCCACAGTCAGAGGACTTCGAAGAGGATCCAGATATATTCGTGGAGCTTGTCGAAGGGGTGTATTACCAGGCGAGCTGTGACGACACCGAAGTGGCCATCACCGCCGACTATCCTGGCCTCCTCCCTGTATCACATGTAAGTAAACAGGAGACTTATCTTCCGAAAAGGATTCACTCTTTCCGCCTTACCCACCGCACGATGCTTATGCTTTTAAAGGGAAGACGGTCGGCGCACCATGCCGAACCCGAGGTAACTTACCAACGAGGAGTGCCTATGCCGGGTAGGCTTCCAAAGAGGAAGGCGAACAGAAACGCGGCTGAGCCGTCATCAAAGAGGTATGGTTTTAAACGTGTTCTGTGGCTGTCCTTAAAGTATGACACTATCCGTTGTGTCTTGGCAGAAATAACATCCGCCGGACTATGTCCGGGGAAGCTACCCGTCGTGCCTCCGCCAGCCGGCTTCCTGAACCGGCCTCGAGGGTGGAGGTTAACACGGAGGCAACACTGGACAGTCCTCATAGAGGATTCGGATAGAATATCCGCTACAAATTCTGAAGTGGAGAGCACCATGAATCATCAACGTCGGCGGGCCGTGCTCCGCGACCCTGGTTTTTCCGAAGAAGCTTTCAATGCCTTCAACTCGGGTGATGCATACATCCGAGCTGCGCGGGACGGGCTTGCTAGAGCCACTGACAAGTATTTGAAGGATATACGGGTAAGTAAAATCTGATAATTATGTATATTAGTAGCCCCTGAGACTTGAAATAGTTGGCACAACTGATTTAAGGATCATTGTATGAATAGGTTCTCACAAAGAGGAATAACCTGCTGTCTCAAAAACTGGAGAAGTGTCAAACCCAGCTAAGGGCCACAACTGCCAAACTAGAGGAATCCAAAAAAGGCCTCAACTGGTAATATTTCTCTCTATCGAGAAAAAACATAATCACTTATACCAACGGTGTTGACACATTGCAGATCTGATAACAGATTCCACAGATAATTCCGGAGTGAATCCGGAGATCCTTCCAGAGGATGAAAAGAGAGCTCAAAGGCATCAAGACGTTGGTGAGCATATGCTTACATGGGTCAGGAAGGAGAAAAACGAGCTCCTAGATGCCAATACCCAGCTGGGCGTAGAATTAAAAGATGTTCGGGCCCAGCTGGCTGACTCCATGAAGGAGAATAAAAGGCTTCAATGCGGCAATTTTATTAAGTGCTTGAACGAACATTTTTATAGTTCGGTGAAGAAACGAGCTAACAGAGTTATGTCTGTAGGTATGCTGACTGGCCGTCCTGGAGAGGAGATGCCCAGATCCTCAGGTGATATGCTACAAGAGCTTTTGCAACTGCACGAGCAAGTTCAACAGGCGATGCAGAGCATGGCCAAGGCCTTGTGGCCATCCGCCTCCCTACCAGCAAGTATGGCGGAGCTTGTACAACAATTCAAGGGAGCACGGCAGCGGTTCCGACTATGGAAAATATCAGCCTGTCGAGAAGGTGCGAGGGAGGCTTGGGCCATGGTGAAAACATGGTACACCAAGGTCGATCCGAACCATATGGCCCGGGTCGGACCGGTAGGGTTAGATGGGAAAGAAATTCCCGTTAGTCTGGTATATGACCAGGTAGGATTAGCCGTAAAATATTCCCAACAAGATTGTAGGCTAGACAACCTGTTGGATGGCATAGAAGAAAACATTTTTGAGTCAAAGTGACTATGTACTTCAATGGACATGTTTTGTCCCTAGCCGGATTGTAAATCATTTCTCATGGCGGACCTTTTCGCTTCAACCTCTGGACCCAACAGTCCGGAGCGTTTCCGAATACCCTCTCGGTTATATAAACCGGGGTACGCGTGAAAACCAGGCGTAGGGGTCATAATTTCTTAAACAGACAAGTACCCAGCTAGCTATGTTATATTACATGGATAGTAAGAAACATCTTCCAGAGAGAATAGTTTCGTTAAGGGTTCCTTTCCCTGGGTACGCATGCATTAATGTGCATGTTCGAACTGCGAGCAGAAGCGTAATATATGCAACATCTGGGGGTTTGTATTGTGATATGTAAAAGACATCTTTAGTTCACCGACCGAATATTCCCTTAAGAACGCTAGCTTTCAGCTTCACCCAGTCTGAGGTACACATCCGGAGTACCCGGTAGTAACAATCGCAGAGGTGCTCCCCTTATGCCCTAGCCGAACTAATGGGAACGTAGGGCATAAATACAAGAGCCAGGCAACCCAGCTTGGCCAAAACTTAAGTCATATCAATGCGTATAATGGTGAAGAAAAGGTACATATGGGAAAGAGACACATATGCAGTGGGCGTGATGCCCGGAAGATAATTATAGTAAGGTTCTCAGATAAGAAGCCCCTGTATGATGAGCGCACATACTTGGAGATTAGTGGGTCACGAGTGTGTAGTCAAGTCACAATAAAGCTTTAGAGATATAAAAGGAAAGGGAGAAGATATAACTGAAAAGTAAATAAAAGGAACAGAGGGAAGGAGACGAACAAAGAGTTCTCGTACAGGCGAGAATCTTGAGTCCGCAGCTGCCACATGGGTTCGCTTGAGTCGACATTCCGATGCATCACGCAGCGTGCACGCTCCTCCGGTGAGAACTTTACCAATGATGAAGGGACCCTCCCACTTCGGCTTGAGTTTGTCCTTTTTCTTCTCCGGTAGGCGTAGTACGAGTTCGCCAATATTATATGTTTTGGCCCGTACTTCTCTGCTTTGATACCTGCGAGCCTGTTGTTGATAAAATGCGGAACGGGCTTTTGCGACATCGCACTCCTCCTCTAGGGCATCTAAGCTGTCCTGCCGATCGAGCTCGGCCTCTCTCTCTTCGTACATGCGCACTCGAGGTGAGTCATGAATAATATCGCAGGGCAATACCGCCTCTGCGCCGTACACCATGAAGAAGGGTGTGTATCCAGTAGTGCGATTTGGCGTGGTCCGCAGCCCCCATAGTACGAAGTCAAGCTCCTCGACCCAGTGCGTGTCAGACTCTTTTAGAGATCGCACTAGTCTGGGTTTGATGCCGCTCATAATAAGGCCGTTCGCTCATTCGTATTGACTGTTTGTTTGAGGGTGATAGACGGAGGCGTAATCGAGCTTAATGCCCATGTTGCCGCACGAAGCTTTCACCTAATTGGCTGTGAAATTGGAGCCATTATCGGTGATGATGCTATGGGGGCCACCATAACGGTGCACAACCCCCGATATAAATTCTATCACTGGTCCGGAATCGGCCGTTTTAACTGGTTTGGCCTCTATCCATTTGGTGAATTTGTCTACCATGACCAACAAGTATTTTTTCTGATGACTTCCCCCTTTAAAGGGTCTGACCATATCGAGCCCCCAGACCGCAAAAGGCCAGGTTATGGGGATTGTTTGTAGGGCAGTGGGCGGCATATGGCTCTGGTTGGCGAAAAGCTGGCAACCGACACAATGTTGGACCAGGTCCTGTGTGTCTGCCCGGACAGTCGGCCAATAGAAACCTGTACGGAAGGCCTTGCTTACAAGGGCCCGAGTTGCGGCGTGGTGACCGCCGAGTCCGGCGTGAATTTCAGCCAAGAGCTGCCGTCCTTCCTCCTCGGAGATGCATCTTTGAAGTACTCCGGTAGCGCTTTTCTTATAAAGCTCTCCCTCATGGACTTTGTAGGCTTTAGACCGCCGGACTATGCAGCGTCCTTCATTTTGGTCCTCGGGGAGTTCTTGCCTATTAAGGTAGGCTAAGAAGGGTTCGGTCCATGGCGCGATGACAGCCATGATGAGATGGGCCGATGGTGTTATTTCGGTGGCAGAGCCCCCGATTATGTCAGTGTCTTCGGAATCTGGGGTTGTGGTCGGATCCGAATTGGTACTGCCGGTCTCCCCTTGGCACACCACGGATGGCTTGAAAAGCCTTTCCAGAAAGATGTTAGGTGGGACTGGGTCGCGCTTTGCGCCGATGCAGGCAAGAACTTCCGCCGCTTGATTGTTTGCTCGAACCACATGATGGAATTCGAGCCCCTCGAATCGAGCTGACATTTTAAGGACGATATTTCGATAGGCCGCCATTTTCGAATCTTTGGCATCGAAGTCTCCATTTATTTGAGATATTGTGAGGTTTGAATCCCCACGCACTTCCAGGCGCTGAATGCCCATGGAGACAGCCATCCGAAGACCATGCAATAGAGCCTCGTATTCGGCTGCATTGTTGGAGTCTGTATATAATATTTGGAGTACGTATTGGACAGTATCTCTAGTGGGGGATGTTAGGACAACGCCTGCTCCCAGACCTGCCAGCATTTTAGAGCCGTCGAAGTGCATGATCAAATCGGAGTATGCGCCGTACTCTTTAGGGAGTTCGACCTCTGTCCATTCGGCGACGAAGTCGGCCAGTACTTGCGATTTAATGGCCCGCTGTGGTTTGTATGTGATGTCGAATGGGAGGAGCTCAATGGCCCACTTAGCAATCCGGCCTGTTGCATCACGGTTTTTTATTATGTCATTGAGTGGTACTTCAGAGGCCACCATGATTGAACACTGTTGAAAGTAGTGTCATAATTTCCGGGATGCCATGAAGACCGCGTATGCTATTTTTTGATAATGGGGGTACCAAGATTTGCATGGTGTGAGGACAGTGGATACGTAGTATACTAGCTTTTGAAGCGGGAATTTGTGTCCGTCCTCCTCTCGTTTGACGACGAGCACTGCGCTCACAACTTGGAGTGTTGCGGTTATGTATAACAACATGGGTTCGCCAACGTTTGGCGCGGCCAGGATTGGGTTACTTGCCAAAAGAGCCTTTATTTCTTCCAGTCCGGCCGTCGCTGCATCCGTCCACTCGAAGTGTTCGGTTCGTCGAAGAAGGCGATAGAGTGGCAATGCCTTTTCTCCTGATCTAGAGATAAAGCGGCTCAAGGCTACCATGCATCCAGTTAGTTTCTTGATTTGTTTGAGATCTGTTGGGGTAGCCAACTGTGACAAAGCTTGGATTTTGGCCGGGTTTGCTTCAATTCCTCTATTGGAAACAATGAAGCCGAGCAGTTTTCCGGCGGGAATGCCGAAAACACATTTATCTGGATTGAGCTTGATGTCATATGTTCGGAGGTTGTCGAATGTGAGCCTCAGATGATCTATTAAAGACTCGACATGTCTAGTCTTGATGACCACGTCGTCCACATATGCTTCAACTGTTTGGCCAATTTGTTTCTCCAGCCATGTTTGAATCATGCGTTGGTAGGTAGCCCTGGCGTTTTTAAGCCCAAAAGGCATAGTGTTGAAGCAAAAGGGGCCGTATGGGGTGATAAATGCCGTTGCGGCTTGATCCGACTCTGGCATCTTGATTTGATGGTATCCAGAGTATGTGTCAAGGAAACACAGTGTGTCGTGTCTTGTGGTAGCATCGATGATCTGAGCAATGCGGGGGAGAGGGAAGGGATCCTTAGGGCAAGCCTTGTTGAGGTCTTTGAAATCGACACACAGGTGCCAGGATTTGTCCTTCTTTGGTACCATCACCAGGTTTGCTAGCCAATCCGGGTGTTTTATTTCTCTGATGAATCTGGCTTAGAGTAACTTGGCTAGCTCCTCTCCCTTAGCTTGTCGTTTGGGTTCAGAAAAGCGCCATAGTGTCTGTTTGACCTATTTATATCCCTTCAATATGTTGAGGCTATGTTCGGCCAGCCTGCATGGGATTCCTGGCATGTTTGAAGGGTGCCAGGCGAAGATGTCCCAATTCTCGCATAGAAATGCCTGTAGTGCGGCGGCGATTGTGGGATCCAGCTGTGCCCTGCTACGTCTTGAGCTTGCGATGGTTTTCCTTGAAGAGGAAAGGGTGATGCAGCACAGTAGCATAAGTATTTTCCTCAGTTTTTGAGAACCAAGGTATCAATCCAGTATGAGGCTCCTCACAAGTCCCACACACCTACACAAACAAACAAAGAACTCGCAACCAACGCGATAAAGGGGTTGTCAATCCCTTCACGGCCACTTGCAAAAGTGAGATCTGATAGAGATAATATGATAAGATAAATATATTTTTTGGTATTTTATGATATAGATTGGAAAAGTAAAGATGGAAATAAAGGTTGATTGAAAGCGTATATGATAAAAGATAGACCCGGGGGCCATAGGTTTCACTAGAGGCTTCTCTGAAGATAGCATAAGTATTACGATGGGTGAACAAATTACTGTCAAGCAATTGATATAAAAGCGAATAATTATGAGATTATCTAGGCATGATCATGTATATAGGCATCATGTCCATGACAAGTAGACTGACTCCTGCCTGCATCTACTACTATTACTCCACACATCGACCGCTATTCAGCATGCATCTAGAGTATTAAGTTCATAAGAATAGAGTAACGCATTAAGAAAGATGACATGATGTAGAGGGATAAACTCATGCAATATGATATAAACCCCATCTTTTATCCTTGATGGCAACAACACAATACGTGCCTTGCTGCCCTAACATCCGGAAAGGACACCGCAAGATTGAACCCAAAGCTAAGCAGTTCTCCCATGGCAAGAAAGATCAATCTAGTAGGCCAAACCAAACCGATAATTCGAAGAGACTTGCAAAGATAACTCAATCACACATAAAAGAATTCAGAATAGATTCAAATGTCTCATAGATAAACTTGATCATAAACCCACAATTCATCGGATCTCGACAAACACACCGCAAAAATAGTTACATCGAATAGATCTCCAAGAAGAGGAAGGAGAACATGGTATTGAGATCCAAAGGAGAGAAGAAGCCATCTAGCTAATAACTATGGACCCGAAGGTCTGTGGTAAACTACTGACAACTCATCGGAAGGGCTATGATGTTGATGTAGAAGCCCTCCGTGGTGGATTCACCCTCCGGCAGAGTGCCGGCGACGGCTCCAAGATGGGATCTCGCGGATACAGAAGGCTACGATGGCGGAAATATTTCTTCGGTGGCTCCCTTGATGGTTTTAGGGTACATGGGTATATATAGGAGGAAGAAGTACGTCGGTGGACGCCCGAGGGGCCCACGAGACAGGGGGGCGTGCCCTATAGGGGGGCGCCCTCCACCCTCATGGCCGTCTCGGGAGCTTCTTGACTTGCACTCTGATACGTCTCCAACGTATCTATAATTTTTGATTGTTACATGCTATTATATTACCTGTTTTGGATGTTTACGGGCTTTACTTTACACAATTATATCATTTTTGGGACTAACCTACTAACCGGAGGCCCAGCCCGTATTGCTGTTTTTTTTGCCTATTTCAGTGTTTCAAAGAAAAGGAATATCAAATGGAGTCCGAAAAGAATGAAACCTTCGGGAGCGTGATTTTTGGCACAAACGTGATCCGGAGGACTAGGAGTGCAAACCAAGAAGCAGCCGAGGCGGCCACGAGATAGGAGGGCGCGCCCACCCCTCCTGGGCGCCCCCCTGTCTCATGGGTCCCTCGAGCGACCACCGACGTACTTCTTCTTCCTATATAAGCCTACATACCCCAAAAACATCCAAGGAGCCACCGAATTTTTTTTTGCCACCGTAACCTTCTGTATCCGCGGGATCCCATCTTGGAGCCGTCGCCGACATTCTGCCGGAGGGGGAATCCACCACGGAGGGCTTCTACATCAACACCATAGCCCTTCCGATGAGTTGTGAGTAGTTTACCACATTCCTTCGGGTCCATAGTTATTAGCTAGATGGCTTCTTCTCTCTTTTTGGATGTCAATACAATGTTCTCCCCCTCTCTTGTGGAGATCTATTCGATGTAAACTCTTTTTGCGGTGTGTTTGTCGAGATCCGATGAATTATGGGTTTATGATCAAGTCTATCTATGAATAATATTTGAATCTTCTCTGAATTCTTTTATGTATGATTGAGTTATCTTTGCAAGTCTCTTCGAATTATCGGTTTGGTTTGGCCTACTAGATTGATCTTTCTTGCCATGGGAGAAGTGCTTAGCTTTGGGTTCAATCTTGCGGTGTCCTTACCCAGTGAAGGGTTGCAAGGCACGTATTGTATTGTTGCCATCGAGGATAAATATATGGGGTTTATATCATATTGCTTGAGTTTATCCCTCTACATCATGTCATCTTTCTTAATGCGTTACTCTATTCTTATGAACTTAATACTCTAGATGCATGCTGGATAGCGGTCGATGTGTGGAGTAATGGTAGTAGATGCAGCAGAGTCGGTCTACTTGTCACGGACGTGATGCCTATATACATGATCATGCCTAGATAATCTCATAATTATTAAACTTTTCTATCAATTGCTCGACAAGAATTTGTTCACCCAACCGTAATACTTATGCTATCTTGAGAGAAGCCTCTAGTGAAACCTATGGCCCCTGTGTCTATCTTTTATCATATAAGCTTTCAATCTACTTTTATTTGCATCTTTATTTTCTGCATCTATATTATAAAATACCAAAACATATTTATCTTATCATATTATCTCTATCAGATCTCACTTTCAAGAAGTGACCGTGAAGGGATTGACAACCCCTTTATCGCGTTGGTTGCAGTTCTTTGTTTGTTTGTGTAGGTTTGTGGGACTTGTGAGGAGCCTCCTCTCGGATTGATTCCTTGGTTCTCAAAACGGAGGGAAATACTTACGCCATCGCAGGTCGCATCACCCTTTCCTCTTTAAGGAAAACCAAGGCAATCTCAAGACGTAGCAAGAAGGATTTCTGGCGCCGTTGCCAGGGAGGTCTTCGCTCAAGTCAAGACATACCAAGTACCCACCACAAACTCATCTCCCTCCCATTTACATTATTTTCCATTTGCCTCTCGTTTTGATCTCCTCCACTTCACCCTTGCCGTTTTATTCGCCCTCTCTTTCCCAATCTCCTCTCTTTTCTGCTTGCCTTTTTCTTCCCCTCTCTTTCGCTTGCCTTTTTTCTGTTTGCTTGTGTGTTGGATTACTTGTCGCCATGGCGCAAGATAATACCAAATTGTGTGATTTCTCCAATACCAATAATAATGATTTCCTTAGTACTCCGATTGCTCCTCTTAATGATGTTGAGTCTTGTGAAATCAATGCTGCTTTGCTGAATCTTGTTATGAAAGATCAATTCTCCGGCCTTCCTAGTGAAGATGCCGCTACCCATCTAAACAATTTTGTTCATTTGTGTGAGACGCAAAAGAAAAAAGATACGGATAATGATATTGTTAAATTGAAGTTATTTCCGTTTTCACTTAGAGATCATGCTAAAGTTTGGTTTTCGTCTTTGCCTAAAAATAGTATTGATTCTTGGAACAAGTGCAAAGATGCTTTTATCTCTAAGTATTTTCATCCCGCTAAGATCATCTCCCTTATGAACGATATTATGAATTTTAAACAACTTGATCATGAGCATGTTTCCCAATCTTGGGAAAGAATGAAATTAATGATTCGCAATTGCCCTACTCATGGTTTGAATTTATGGATGATCATACAAATTTTTTATGCCGGATTAAACTTTGCTTCTAGAAATCTTTTAGATTCGGGCTACCGGAGGCACGCTTATGGAAATCACTTTAGGACATGCTACAAAACTTCTTGATAATATTATGGCTAATTATTCTCAATGGCACACCGAACGATCTACTAGTAAAAAAGTGCATGCTATAGAAGAAATTAATGTTTTGAGTGGAAAGATGGATGAGCTTATGAGATTGTTTGCTACTAAGAGTTCTTCTATTGATCCCAATGATATGACTTTATCTACCTTGATTGAGAATAATAATGAATCTATGGATGTAAATTCTTTTGATAGGAATAATTTTGGAAACAATGCTTATAGAGGAAACTTTAATCACAGACCGTTCCCTAGCAATTCCTCTAATAATTATGGAAATTCCTGCAATACTTCTTATGGTAATTTTAATAATATTCCCTCTGATTTTGAAAATAGTGTGAAAGAATTGATGGTCTCTCAAAAGAATTTTAATGCCTTGCTTGAAGAAAAATTGCTCAAAGTTGGTGATTTGGCTAGGAACGTTGATAGAATTTCGCTTGATGTTGATTCTCTTAAACTTAGATCTTCTTCTCCTAAGCATGATATCAATGAGTCTCTCAAGGCTATGAGAAGTTCCATTGACGAATGCAAAGAAAGAACCGCTAGATTGCGTGCTAAGAAAGATTGCTTTGTAAAAGCGTGTTCTTCTAGTTTCCATGAAAATAATGATGAAGATCTTAAAGTTATTGATGTGTCCCCTATTAGATCCTTGTTTTGCAATATGAATCTTGATAATAATGGGACCGGAGATGCGTCAACTTTATTTAGAAGGCAACCCAAGAATTCGGAGTTTTTAGATCTTGATGCTAAATTTGGTAAAAGTGGGATTGGAGAGGTCATGACTTTAAATAGTATTGAACCCACTATCTCGGATTTCAAGGAATTTGATTATGTTAATTGCTCTTTAGAAAGTTGTATTTCCTTGTTGCAATCCGTTGTTAATTCTTCTCATGCTTATAGTAAAAAATAAAGCTTTTACCAAACATATTGTTGATGCCTTGATGCAATCTTTTGATGAAAAACTTAATTTGGAAGTTTCTATACCTAGGAAACTTAATGATGAGTGGGAACCTACTATAAAGATTAAAATTAAAGATTATGAGTGTTTTGCTTTATGTGATTTGGGTGCTAGTGTTTCCATGATTCCGAAAACTTTATGTGACACTACAAAAAAAATACACTTCCGTGATGATACGTGTTTGGTACAGTAGGTCGCGTTTTTTGTCATGCATGTACATCCATGACAATTTTATGACAGAATCAAGATAGTCATACATGTGCTGTCGTAGAAGTGTTCCATGACATTACCAAAATTATCATCACGAAGTGTCCACTTCCATGACGCTAAATCATCGCGTCACGTAAGTGCTTTATTCAAGGGTGACCGACACGTGGCATCCACCGTAACGGAACGCCGTTAAGCTATCGGGTCGGGTTTTGGATCCGATAACCCGTTAACAGCCCGACCAATGGGGATTTTCCACGTGTAAAATCATCATTGGTCGGAGGAGACACGTGTCGGCTCGTTGTTGGGACAGATGTCATCCACTCATTGGATGTATACGCCTATGATACGTCGACACGTGGCACAGCCCAACAGAGGCCCATTCTCGTGAAAAGGCCGCCCGTTTGACTTGGTCAAAAGGTGACGGCCGCCCATGGAAAGCCTCATTAACGGCCTGTTCGCATATAGCCCATTTACAACCCGCTAACCCAAGGCCCGTTACGCCCTATCCGAATTAGGCTCGATGGCGTCATCTCGGGCCATCCAATATGATTCCAAATTTTTCACTTCTAGCCCATGTATGGCCCATGACGTCTTTCGGCCCATATAAGGCCCTATGTAACTCTTGGCTTATTAACGGGTCGTGGTGAAACTGGCCCGCAATGAACAGTGTATCACTTTAGACCCATTAACGGCCCGTGGTGAAACTGGCCCGTAATGAACAGTGTATCACTTTATACCCATTAAGGGCCCGTTATTTAGTTGGGCCATTTCCAGCCCATGTTATCTTTTGGCCTTCTAAGAGCCCATTTATTCTTGGGCTCATTTCCAAAGATTCGCTTACTTACGGCCCACATCGCTATTTTTCTCGCCAGGGCCAAATTCAGCCCGTGGTTACAATCGGCCCGCTTGTGGTCCGTTAATACATTGGGCCGTTTCATAGCATCATCAAATACAACCTATTAACGATGGCCCATTATGGTCGGCCCATGAACGGACGATTCCAACTCTAGCCCGCTTACGGCCATAATACGACCTCGTTATTGGCCCATGTTTCATTAATCGATCATACGGCCCGTATAAGGCCCATTGATGATACGGCTGTAGAAGGCCCATTGTTTCTACGGCCCGTAGAAGGCCCAATGTTTCTGACGGCCCTAGAAGGCTCATCGCTTTCTACGGGCCGTAGAAGGCCCATCGCTTTCTACGGCCGTGGAGGCCTAGTGTCACTACAAAGAATATTAGCCCATGGTCATTGTGGCCTAGTTTTAAAAAATAGGTTATTGCAGCCACCAAGAAACCGCGAAAAAGAACTGCACCGATCGCAAGCAACCAAATAAACAAGACAAGAAGGAAATAAATAAGCAAGCAACTTATGCTAGGCTATCACGGCTATTACACATATTACATCCACTTGGGCATCAAAGTTCACCACCACTTTGCAAATATAGGGAACACAAGAAAGATATAAACGCCAAGAAGAAAACAAGTCCGTAACTAAAACCACTTCTGAAGAGTTCAAGAAACAATATCCCGGTAGCCATAATGTCGGCAAGATGCTTAGCAAGCTTATTAACTTTCTCTTGTTTGGCGCTTAAATCCTCCAGCGCTTCTTTGTTGCACAAGAAAGTACGATCTCAATTCTGCAGGACTTCCTCATTCTTCTGACTTCTTGCCGCAAAGACAATACCGATCGATGCCTTTCAGCTTGTAGCTGAGACCTAAGAAGCCAAAGTGATTCGGGTAGTGAGTTCGAAGATCTTGTGCCGTGATCGCCAAAGAATTCCTCGAACACTACATCAACGCAGGACTCGGGGTTTTCTCACCGCTCTACAAGATTGTTTTTATCACCTTTCTTGGAGACCAATAGGGTTGTCTCACTATCTTGAACCTTATCTGCATTACTTTCTCTACCATTGCATAGTAAGGTGCTCTTCTCCAATATTCTGTTTGCATACTACAAGAGAAACAAGCGGACACATCACATGTTTAGCTTGTAGTATACCAAACTCATTTTGGTAAACCTGCTCAGAGTAAGGTGGACAGGATAACAGCATGAAACAAACATATATCTATGTACTATGGTCACCGTATTGTCCATATCATCCTAGTTTATGTTCCCTAATCAAGATAGAGAGACACAGTTCAACTCATATATTTTTAAGACACAACATCATAGATGTAATATAAGTGTGAGAAACTACACAAAGATTGGCAAAGACTTGTAATGTGCATCACATGAGAACATAACTGTTTATACAACTTAAACTGAAATCAACATAGAGCAAGAAGTTAGAACAGCAATCCAGCTTAAAGAAATAGGTTTAAAACATACCGCTAAGGCCATTGGAGTTTCAATTGGATCCTTCAAATTCAAAGTAGTTGTTATGAGTAAATACAAAGGATGCAACAGCAAAGGAGTATGGACCATAGCTACGGAATCGACCTAAGAACAGCTTGTTTCTTCTACTTTAAACGTGGAGTTTGGGTTAGCTGTGGTAGTCTTCAGTGCTTGAATCGCAGTAGCTTTACAAACCGCTCGTGTGGGGGGTACTCTATGGTGGAAATGGTGCTTTGTCAACTATAAGTGGGTTACTATCCTACCGTGGTTGTGGTTAGATGGGTTGTAGCTAGTTCTTCCGCCTAACGGTGTAAGTGTTCAATCTGGAAGAGTCTCGATTATGTGTGGTGGGGCTAGTTTGTGGGCCAGTACAACCATGGTTCTATCTGCATCGACGGGTAGCACTGCCTTTTGTGAAGAACGGGTTTTTGCTCCCTTAGATACTGCCATCACCCCCTCCAATTCAAATGGCTGATAAACAAGAAAAGAAATTGAACGTACACACATTGTATGATAGACAGATATAGTAATTCACATATATGTTGTCTAACCAAACAGGACAGCATGACATAATTTCACATATATGATGCCTAACTAAATAGGATAGCATGACACAGTTTCAGATATATGATGGATAACTTAACAGGATATAATGGCATAATTCAACATATGATGAGTACCTAAACAAGATGACATGGCAAAACTATATGATGTCTTTCTAAAATAGGTTGGGATGAAATAGTTCACATACATGTTGTCTAAGTATACAGGATGGCATGATATAATTGACATAATTGATTCATATACTAAGCAATGGGCACTGCATGTATGATCTCTAAACTAAGCGAGATAGAATTCAATATTGTGCATATGATGTCTAAACTAAGCAATGCAAGACACCATATGCATCATATGAGAAATATAAACATTGCAACTTAGAGCATACACCTGTGTGGGATATAGGACTGGTCATCTGCCTCCTAATCCTCCTCCGAGGAGCTCCTCCAACCATCGAGATATATGCTTCAACAAGTACCATTGCCTGCTCTGAAGACCTTGTTTTCACCTGCATTTTTCCATAACCGCTCAAATGGCTGATACACATGAAGAGTAGTTCAATATACAGATTGTCGATAAAATGGAATACGTAATGAAAAAAATAGATGGCATGAGATAATTCACATATATGATGCACTGGCTCCATGGCGGTGCATAATTCACATATATGATAACCGGGCTGAAAAACATGGCATTGCATAATTCACATATCTGATATAGAAAGCAAACAGGAGGCATTCACACAAAGCTTGCCTAATCTAAGCGGATGGCATGGCAATGCAAGACACCATATGCATGATATGAGCAATATAACCCAGCCAAGTTAGAGCATGCACCTCGGGGTGGGGGAATACGACCGTCATCTCTCTCGAATCCTCCTCTGAGGAGCTATTCTGTAACCAAAGAAGAAATCTGCATCGACAGTAGCATCGATCGCTTCGTAAGACCTTGTTTTCACCTGCATTTTCCCATGACCGATTCAAATGGCTGATGTACAGGAAGAGTAGATGAATGCATAAACAGAGTTGACAAATGGAATACAATATGGAAAAAAATATGGAACGATACAATTCACATATACGATGACAGGCAAAAAAGGATGGCAATGCATTATACTCGTATATGATGCCCGGCTAAAGAACATGGCATTGCATAATTCTATATACTCCCTCCGTTTTAAATATTTGCCTTTTTAGAGATTTCAAATGGACTACCACATACAGATGTATATAGACATATTTTAGAGTGTAGATTCACTCATTTTGTTCCATATGTAGTCACTTGTTGAAATCTCTAAAAAGACAAATATTTAGGAATGGTGGGAGTATGATATAGAAACCAAACAGTGGCATTCACACAAAGCAAATCTAAACTAAGTTGATGACATATAAGATGTATAATGTAAGCAATGCAAGGCGCCATATGCATGATATGACCAACATCAAGATGCTGTGTTAGACCAAACACCTCGTGTGGTAAACAGGCATGGTCGGCTCCTTTCCGAATCTCCATTTGAATAGTTATCTTCCTCCGGAATACAATCTGGAAATGCAGGAGAGGGGGGGCACTTTCACCACCATGGAGCAAAGCGTCTGCATGACATTATATTCGCACGCAACGCTCTTCTCTTTTTCTCTACATGTTCAGTACGATTGTGTACAATATATGACATGCATAATAAAAAAATAGTTAGATTTTGTAAGGCCTAAGGGTTGCATGCAAAAATCAAGACTGATGGTAGCAAACGAGTGGATGGATCCAAAACTAATGATAGCAGTGTAGATTATAGCTTCAGCTTAAAATGATAGACAATGGATCATCTATTGTTTGTTGCCCACCCAACATGAACCACATAGAAGACCCAGATGAACCGGATAGTAGATGATACTATTTGTTGCTGGCTCGATATGAGACCCATGGGCAATTCAAAACTCAAGATTGAACGATAAAGTAGCGAGTAATAATAACCGATGTATAACGTAAGCAAACACGAAAGACTGCAACCTCCTTCCGTAACTGTAGTCCTCGGTTCATCTCGCCGATCGATGATGGTAATCCAGTTTGGCGTGGCTGCCAAGCAACGGGAAGATGATCTGAGGCTATTTAAATAAAAGTCTGCAGGGGATCTACATTGCGATGAACGCTTCATCGATGGTGCACCTCGTGTGGGGTGGATGACGGCACGGCAGGAGCAGGACATAACACATGTAGTTTTCTTTGACGCCAATCAAAATGAAGTAAATCTGTAAGGGCTCCTTAGAATTGGAGGATTCTATAAACGCAGGGACAGGAAAACACAGGAATAGGATAGGAATGCACGTGCAAAACAGAGCATTTGGAAACATAGGATTTCAACAACTCGGGTGTTTGGCTCACATGAATTGGAAGAACAGAGCAATGGAGAAACAAAGTGATGCGACGACTCAGACAACCTCTTTGGCATAGCCTTGTGGACCTCAAAGCATCATTGGGTTGGACGTGGAGGATGGTGATGATGCTTTGGTGTGGTATCGGGAGGCGGGGAATAAGATCCGAGGCCTCTGGAAACGGCACCGAGGGTACTGCTCCGCTGTCATGGACGGTTCCGTCGTTGGAGCAGCTCCGCTAAGGTGTACGGCGACGAGGCTGAAGCATGACAAGATAGACAACTTTAATCTGAAGTGGGACCCTAATATCATCTGCAATAGATGATGTAAAATACATCACCAAAAGTGCTAGATGTAAACGCATCAAGCGCCCACGGCCGCCTCCGACAGATGTCAGTAAGTACTGCTCACTCTGAACTTAATCAAGATAATGAACTTCACACCAAAACTGAATTTTACCGTTGAAACTGATTGAACTAGTAATGAGCATTGCACTAGTAGCGGAGAAGCAAAGGATCTAAATCAGCAGATGCTCGGCGAGGAACGCACTAGCGAGAGCAAGTCGTGCAAGAGGCACTGCTGAAGCGAGTGCTAAAGCAGCAACTCCTGTAGCTTCCGGAGGTCGTGCAGCAGGAGCAGCAGTGTGAGCGAGAGCAAGAGCAGAGCAGCAAAGACGAACGGTAAAGCAGAGCAAGGCAAAGAGCGTGACCGACAAAGAAGAACAGAAACGAGCCGCGAAGCGAGAGCCGGAGCAGCCGAGCTAGTGTTGTTGTGGAAGTCGCCGAGGAAGCAACGCGACATGGGGGAGAGACGCCGTGGATGATGTGGCGGCGACGGCGCCGTCGATGGAGACGCCATGTTCGCCGCATCGAGCACCGGCAGCCCCGTGAGATCGAATAAAAGATAAAATGCAGCGGTGAGTGCAGAACCTCCTTGGTGGCGCCGAGTTGGCCTCGACTTCATCGGAGGAATTGGTGAGGGTGCTGCGGTTCCGGTGGGGCAGGTCAAGACAGTGCTGTGGGGATTAAGGTGGCGCGATAGACGAGGCGAACGTCGTGGCAGCTCCTTGGAGGTGGAGGACGGGGCGGCTGATCCGGTACGACGATGAGATTGACAACAGATCCTCATCCAGTGCGGTGGATGAGGGATGGCGAGCTGTTGTGGTGGATGACGTAGTCGGGGAAGAGTCTCCGGCTGGGCGGTGGTCGGGAGGCCGACGGAGGAGCGTGGCGTTACGCGGGTTTTGGCGGCCTCGGTGTACGAATGGGGGGGGGGGAGGGGGAGCCAAGCTTAGGGACGCGCTTGTCCGAAATGTAGGGTAAGTTACCAGCTGCATTCCCCACCGGTTTTGACACCATGACTGGAACTTCATTTCCTACCGAGGGGTAGAAGGGGGATTTCAAGGTCTGCAGGCTGCGGAGCGATTTCGGACGAGGAGGGAGTTCTCGGGCGCCCAAATTTCGGGATAACAACAAGCGCGCTGAGTTGAAGAAGTGGGAGTTTCAAAGTAGGTGAGACAAAAGATACTCAAGCTTGAAAATTTCGGGATAACAAGGTGCGGATTCCTTGTTCGGTAGAACAAACTTAACATGTAAAAAAAATCATACAAGACACAATAGAGTCATGTCCCCTTTTACTATATTGCTATAGATGCCATTGAAAAAACTACAAGAAAAATGTAAAAAAAATCGGGAGAACAAGATTACCCTGCACAGTACCAAATCGATTCAGCACTTCCCTCAACAACAACAAAAACCAATCAATTCCCCCCAAAGAAAGAGTAATGTCCCTTTTTATATGATTACAGATGCCATGATCTCGAATTTCAATTTTTGAATCCACGTTATGTTGAATTCGAATATATCCTTCGGTGACCTTGTGGTTTATAATTGATGTAGTCATACATTTTGATCTTCCATCATATATGAACATTTTACTCCACCATGTGAACATATATATTGTCGTCTACCATATGGACTAAATTTGAATCAATTTTCCTTATTTGAATACGATTGTTGTCAAGTTATACAATAATTTAAATATTATCCTGATAACAAAAAGACATGCATATAGCAGTAACCATATTTCACTATGAACTACATGTACCATACGCTCTCCAATTCAAATATCTATATCCATTTTATGTTGAATTCTAATCATAGTACATTATTGGTCTAGGTAGCGAGATGTTCGGGATAATCTAAACCTTGTTTTCATACGTATAATTTTTGGCTGAATTGGGACAAGTTTTGGTATAAGCCTCTTGCAAAACCGGAGATTCTCTCAACAAGCCTCGTGGTTACGAGAGGGAACGTGTCACCTTGGTGTGCTTGAAACGATATACGCTGCCTCCCCCGATTTTATTTACAGAGGCAACATAGAACTATATGAGTGCCTCGTTAAATTTTGGAATTATTTTAGGTTCATTTGGCCTTTTATACATTAATTGAGTTTCTGGACTTTTAATGTGCATAATCTAAATATGAATTGCATGCACATGCTCCGGTGCACCAAAGTGAGGTTGAAAAATCACATGTGTGTCCTTGGTTGAATTTGTAGGTCCCATGGAAGAAATGAGAATGAAATTCAAACATCTGGGAATCATGACTCTGCCGAGAACATCGAGAAACTTAGATTTTAAATTCATGTAAATCCAAAACTCGGGGAAATCATGAAACTTGGCATGGTGTCATGTCATGGCACTAACATGTTGTGGTAAAAAATTGGGCCGATTTGGAAGCTCGTGGTTCTAAGAGGGAACGTGTCACCTTTGGTCATTTAATGTGCATAAGTCAAATTTGAACTACAAGCACATGCTCTCGTGCACCAAAGTTGGTTGTAAAATCACATTTGTGTCCTCGGGTGAATTTCTAGGTCCCATGCAAGAAATGAGAATAAAATTAAAACATCTGGGCAACGTGGCTCGGCCGAGAACATTGAGAAACTTGGTTTTAAAATTCTTGTAAATCCAAAACACGTCTGCAAATCATGAAACTTGGCATGGCTGTCATGTCATGGTACTACCATGTTGTGGTAAAAAAAGGGCCGAATAGGAACATATTTTGGTATAAGCTTCTTGCAAACCGAAGCTTCTCTCAAGAAGGCTCGTGGTTCTAAGAGGGAACGTGTCACCTTTGAGTGTGAAACGATATACATTGTCCCCTTGAGTTTATTTACAAAGGCAACATAGAACTACATGAGTGCCTGTTAAATTTTGGAATTATTCCGGCCGTTTGGCCTTATTTACACATTAATTGAGTTTTGGTCATTTAATGTGCATAATTCAAATTTGAACTACAAGCACGTGCTCCCGTGCACCAAAGTTGGTTGAAAAATCACATTTGTGTCCTTGGGTGAATTTCTACTCCCGTGCAAAAAATGAGAATAAGATTCAAACATCTGGGCATCGTGGCTCGGTCGAGAACATTGGGAAACTTGGTTTTAAAATCATGAAACTTGGCATGGTGTCATGTCACGGTAGTACAATGCCGTGGTAAAAAAAATTGGCCGAATAGGAACAAATTTTGGTATAAGCTTCTTGCAAATCGGAGCTTCTCTCAAGAAGGCTCGTGGTTCTGGAAGGGAACGTGTCACCTTTGTGTGCATAATTCAAATTTGAAATACAAGCACATGTTCCAAAGGCACCAAAGTTGGTTGGAAAATCACATGTGTGTCCTCGGTTAAATTTCTAGGTTCCATGCAAGAAATGGGAATGAAATTAAAAATTAGGCGTCGTGGCTGGGTTGGAAACATTGAGAAACTTAGTTTTTTAATTCCTGTAAATCCAAAACATGCATGAAAATAATGAAACTTGGCTTGGTGCCATGACATGGCACCAACATGCTGTGGTAAATTTGCAGTCCAATTTGTGAAGGGGCACACATTAACAATCAACAAAGTCATTTTGGAACAAGTGTTGTCACGTTACAATCGGAAACACAAGTATTATTGAAACCGTGGGCGTTCTACTTACTAGTACCATTTACGTGCCGCCATGCGTCCCCATTTTTATTAGCTAGGAGGCGCCATGCAGGTAGCTATTTGAGTATGAGAGGCGTGCGATCAGGACCCCTACAGCGTGCTTATCGGGAGGAGAGCCCTTTGACCTCCATCTGTCAGTCCACCTCTCTCCCAAGGTCTCCATTAATAGCGCCCGAGCCTCTGTTTAATGGCGTGGCTATGTCTCACTCGACTGAGATTTAAGAGAGAAAAAAGAAAATCTGAAAGCACGGATCTTGATGTAAGATCCGACGGACCTATATAGCATCTACTGCAACTTATAGCAAGACTGATGAATATATAAGGACGTTTTTTTTTATCAAAGAAGGGCTTGCCCCTTCCGATTTTCATTACTGAAAACCACCACAATTCACAAGAAGTTCAGCACAACTCCAGCCTAACACGAAGGACTAAAAGCTAGTACCAGATTGAAATCGCAACATCCCAAGAGGCCAACAAAGGCCAAACATCCGTGCTAGAACCCAACATTTCACAACCGATGACACAATCCACATCCTAAACTGATTATTACATCAAAAGAAACCAGTAAACTGAAGGAAGCCCAGCAGCAACTAGAAGAACAAAGAACGCTGTGGTCGCCACAGCAAGAGTTTTCTTCATTCCAGCCTCGCAACATTGATCTTCCACAGAAAGATAAGGACGATTAATTGTCTTACATAATTAGAAAGATAATTAAAAAAGCCACATGCGGCTATGCCCGAAATACACAAGGGCAAAAGAAGAAGGAAGACAAGGATCTGGCTCGCTGATCTCTACTTTCTTGATGCATTGCTGCAGGCCGCTGGAACTAGTCTCCGCGACGAGCGGAGATGAGCTCTTTCGTGTCCTCAAGACGCTGCTTGAGAACATCCACGGATTCCTCGACCAGCCTTTGGCGCTCGTTGCGGAGCATGTCATTCTCGTCCATAAGTTTCTTGACGATGACGCCGGTCCTCTTCCACAAGGCATTGGTCTCCTCCTGCTGGTCTGCACTTCGGATGATCTTCTCCCTCAGCAGGTCGCGCTGCCCGAGCCTCTCATTGCCCTCCCTTAGTTGCCGGATGACGCCGGTAGCCTTTTCAAATAAGGCTTTCACGTCGTCCTGCTACCTCGCCAAGCCGGAGTTCTGATCCATCTGGCTATGGACGATCGCATGCATGCACTCAGTAATACCGTCAGCCGCCCGAGAAATTTTTTCCCGAGCCGCGCTGGCGCGGCGGGACATCTCTGCTGCATTCGTGGCGCGGCGGGACATCTCTGCTGCTTCCGCGGCGCGGCCGGACCAGTCTGCTGCATCGACGGCGCGGCGGGACCTCCGTGCTGCTTCAGCGGCGCGGCGGGACCTCTGTGCTGCTACTTCCGTGCGGCGGGACATGTCGGCTGCTCTCGCAGCGAGGCGAGACATCTCTCGTGTTTCCGCTTCCATGCTCGCCTCTCCCTGGTGGCAATCTCTCGACCCAGAACTCACGCTGGCCATGGCAGACGCAAGGGAAGGATGCTGAATGACTTGTTTGTTTTGTGGATGAGGAGTTGAGGAGGAATGTGCAGTCATCTTGGCATACTAGTATTTATAACCGAGTACTAATACGCTCCTAAGTGGGAAACCGTTTAGGTTGTGATCGGTGTGAACAGGTTTGGAATTCAATATAGCGTGGTACCAATACGCTCCTAAGTGGGAAACCGTTTAGGTTGTGATCGGTGTGAACAGGTCTGCAATATAGCATGGAGCAATTTGGAATGTGACGAGACCCAAGCTCAAAATTTATAAATACCCGCGTGGCGAGCTCGAGGCTAGTCCTTTTTTCAGACGCATTAAACCTATCTCCCGGGACTTCTCGCACGCACCACCGTGCCACCCACAAAACTTGTACTCTGAGTTTAGTAGTACGTTATACATGAAGAGAAGAGGTGCACGCACGCACTCGTCCTCTCACACACATGTCTGTTTTTTCTTGAAAAGGAGGATGATGACCCCCGGCCTCTGTAGCTACAAATTGTAGTGTTCTCAACCATCCGATTGGCTCTATCATGGATGTACCTATATACTAAAACATGTCTAGATACATCTATATTTTGACAAATGGTAGGTATGTATTGTGGAACAGAGGGATAGCTTGTCATGAAAATGGATAAAAAGGGACGTATCTAGAACTAAAATACGTCTACATACATCTCCTTTTATCCATTTTGATGATAAGTACTCCCTCCGTCCGAAAATACTTGTCATCAAAGAGAATAAAAAGGGATGTATCTAGATGTATTTTAGTTCTAGATTCATCCCTTTTCATCCATTTTGATGACAAGTATTTTTGGATGGAGGGAGTAGTACTTCTTACCCAAAGGAACTTTATATCCAACAGACACAAAATATCCATTCGACTATTGGAAATTACTGATTCGATGTCAAGTAATTGCTGCATCGCCACCAAAACCCACCATTTCTTAAGCTAAAGTAGGCCAAGGTAATCCCGATATTAGCATATTACTAAGATAAATGTAAGGCAATCGGAAACATTTAGGACGTGAGCTTGTCAATCTGAATGTGGAGGGACACAAGCTTAGCCCCGGCCAGCAGCTTGGGCGGAACTGCCAAGAAGGTCAGCTCCCACGTCGATGTTGCGGGATCCTTGCTGCTTGTCACCTCCATTTCCACCTCGACGGCGCCGGGTCATGCCTTTGGGCTCCCCCGGGCCGTTCCCCACAGTTTGACCCAAAGAGTGCGGCGGTGGGGACGCCCCGCCTGATGTAGACGCACCAACACGGTGATAGGCGCGGCTGATGTCGAGCACGCCGCCGACCAAGAAAAACGCTACGGTCCTCCTCCACGCGAACAGCAAGAGTCGTGGCTCAAAGCGGCACTTGCAGCTGTAGCACCTGCCGTCCCGGATCCCTGCGGCACGGGCATGGGATGTGCGCGTTGATGTGGTGGTAGAGTGCCGTGGCGGCGGCCTTCGTGAGCGCAGACGGGCACGGGGCATTTGCGGTGGCGCGAGCGACACACGCCCGGTGATCGGCAAGCTTGTGGTAAGTGACGTAGAGCCCACAACCTTCGTGCGGGCACTCCACCCTCGGCGGCAAGCAGCGGCGTCCACCGCCGTGTTCCGCACGTCGAAGCCACCGCCGCGCTCGTACTTCTGGCACTGCCGCTGGTTCCCGGGGCACTCGATGCGGCAATCCGCGTAGGCCAGGTGCCCTCCCTTGCACTGCAGAAATCAATCGAACAACACATCAATCAAGACACCTGCACCTTGCTCAATCAGCCGAATGGACGAGGTGTATTCGAACCTCATACACTGGAGGCGTCAAGGGGCGGAGGCACAAGGGGCAGTGGAGCATGCGGAGGTCCATCGAGACCTTAGTGAGCTCCCTCGTGGGTTCCTGTTCCGTCTGCATGATCTCGCCCTCCTCGTGCACAACCATCTCTCGCTTGGGCCGGGGCATTACAAAGCTTTACCGTCACATATTTTATACTCTGTGCATAGCTGTCCTCCCGCATACCAAGGAAGGCAGTAGTTTGAGTTTTCTGGGCAAATTTGCCCCTGCGCATGAGTAAACTGCATAAATATCGACAGTAAATGCGCATGCAATGGTTGGCTGGTCCTCCTTCCTTTTCGCTTGAGTTGGCTTCCCCAGGTGGTCAAGCCGCATCCGTCGCTGCACGCGTTTGCCTGTAGCCATTTTCTGCTTTGGAAACTGGCGCGATTAATGGAGGCAGAACTAATCGAGTGGGGGCACAGATGGAAACCAATGCGGACGCGCAGACTAATCTGAGAAAAACAAGAAAAAGTTATACGCAAAGTAAAAGGAATCGGAGGGAGTACTACTTCAAGGTGCATTAAATCAACACATGCAAGTATCAAAAGGAGAGCCACGACATGCATGCATGCGTTGTAATTAATGCATCGGTAACCCTAAATTATTGAAATATATCGAGTGCAGTGGTTTGATGTGTCGCGTCAACTCGTACATCAACGAGAAGTTTGATTATCCTCTACCTCGTGGACTTAACTGCACCTGCCTTTGGCTGTATGACAGGTTGGCCGCACACATGTCGGGCCCACCTGTCATACACGCGAAGACAGGAGCGTCCCTCGCTCGCCCATGAGCGTGGTGGCTGGCAAGACTAGGAGAAGCTTTCGCTACACGCTCTCCCTCCCGCACGCAGTGGACATGCAGCAGTTCAATCGGTGTCAGATGGCCAGAAGCATACTGTAGTACTCCTCCAGTGCAGTAGTACACCATCATTGTTCGACTTCCCGAAGAGGCGAAGAGCCAAGCGCAGCCCGGACGCCGTGTGGCGCTTTCATGTGTAGAGTAGTCTCGATAGCGTGTACCGTGCCTGTAAGCTTAAAATCGTTGGGGTCGGCTCCATGCTATGTGGCCGCCTCGAAGTTTTTTAAATTAAAATAGTCTTACGCCCTACCTGTCACCCTGGTGATTGTAGTTTGCACGCTCATCTGGTCAAGACAGGAATATATATTTTAATTTTTTTTTGAAAAGGGGGGACTCCCCGGCCTCTGCATCAGAATGATGCATACAGCCACATATATTTTAATTTGTGGTGGGTAAATGTTAGAGGTTGCAGCAAATATATTGTACATCATGCGGGTCTTTTCACCAAGTTTAGAGGCAAGCATGTGGAGCCAGTGCTATGATGTGTCGCGTCAACTCGTAGAACGAGGAGAAGCTTGATTTTACTACACACCTTCTCCCTCGCCCATGGGCCGGCGGTCTACAACAAGCTATCCGTCCCGCTCGCGGTGGACGGACATGCAGTAGTGGATTCGACACTGTAGAAGCAGTAGTAGTAACATCATTGTTCGTCTTCTCGAAGAGGCGAAGAGCCAAGCGCAAACCGAACTTTGCAGATTGCGAACATTGGAGCACGCATATAGCCAGGCTCTTGCGTGAGACAAAATTGCTATGTGAGCCCACTATTGTATTAGTACGTACAACTACTTGCTAGTATAGCCCTGTAAACCGTAAAGGAGTATTTGCCCTTCTGGAGATTTCAACAAGTGACTAGACTACACCGAGACGGAGTACATATGGAGCAAAATGAGTGAATCTGCACCGTAAATAAATACGTACTAGTTCTATCATTTTCCTCTCCGAGGTGCACAATATTGAATATACTAACTAGTCTCTTTTTGACACGCATTTACGGTTTTTTTGGACACAATACAGACGCAAGCGCTCATATACACACGCATACACTCACCCCTATGAACGCACACACACATGACACTATCATCTTGAAATTTATGAAGTCATCATAGGCACCTCGTCATCGACGGGTCCATAGGTGCTTGAATGCCAAGGAGGAAGAGGGTAGCGGTTCCCGAGACGTTGAACGGTCAATGATGCATCCTCAATTACATGTAGAGGGAATTAATTGGAGGAGCAGACTAGGAAACGCCAAGAAGATGTGAATGCAACAGAGTTTGGACTCTCATATAATAAAGGCGCCCACCACTCCAATCCATCTACTCCCAAGTCTCTGCGCAACACCGCCACTCCAATCCAAGACCAAGTGACCGTAAGCCACAAGCACCTATGGAGGCGATGGGCGGACGCGATCGGCTGTGCCAAATCATACAAAGGCGCCGGCCTCAATGCCCCGCCTGTGCAGTGTTTTCGAGACGGTGTCAAGGCGACCCCGCAGGCATCGTAGCCCTCGTCGATGCCGGCTTCGCCTCTCGCATGGACGACATGATGGTCAACTCCATCCGCAAGTTCACCGCCATCAAGAAGCGCGCGGACGACCTTGCCGCACTGCTCCAGCCCGCGCGACCAGGCTCCTCATTGCCTGCTACCCTCATCGACCTACATGGTGACGAACTCTTTCAAGCCATGGTGGCCTGCAGGTGCCGGAGGTCGCGACGAAGAATGTGCACCTCGAGGCCGCACTCGCCGCGCAGCGCCTCGCCATGTAAGAAACCGTCGACCTGCACATCCACGTCTATGAGGAAATCATCTACATAGGCCACTACAAGGCAAGCGATGAGAGAAAGACGTTGGCCTTCTTCCAGCGGCTGGAATCTTAGGATGTCATTGTTCAGAAGCACGTCGACCTGGCCATGAAAGCCGCTGCTACTTAGGCGCCGTTCGGTCGGCCGGCGCCCTGAGTCGAGGAGGTGGACGTCGTCGACGGATGCATCTCTTCTTCTTGCCTCCTGTAACCAGCACTGCATCGCCTCACGGCCTTAATGTTTTATTAGTATAGTACTCCCTCCATTCCCAAATATAAGTCTTTCTAAAGATTCCAGCAAGTCACTACTACATACGGAGCAAAATGAGTGAATCTACACTCTAAACTATGTCTTCATACATCGTATGCTGTATTCCATTTGAACTAGTATCTAAAAGGCTTATATTTATGAACGGAGGGAGTATATGGCATTTTTATTCCAACAGAACGTTTTCACCGTGAGGTGGGGCCGCTGAGCAAACCCACCACACCCACCCCAAGGCCACCGAAGTTTAGAATTAGAAGAGAGCGAGGGAGGAGAGCTAGCTGTAGCACGGACGCTGTTGTCAGATGGGACTCGTGTTTATAGAATAGGAGTACTGTGCACTCATGCCTCTTTTTTTTGAGGAAAAAATTAGTCGTATGTCTAGTACCACTAGTTGGGTGCGTGCGACCTATAGCTGTCATCACTTTAGGTCTCCTTTTCGAACCACGGCTACGCTTCACAATACATATTTTTTCACGCATTTATCCTCCTATATGTACTCCTAGGCTATTTCAACGTGCTCCCATTCACCAACATGTGGGACATAGAGCATCTGGGTCGTAGTGCATGCACGACTCGGAGCATATGCCCGGGTACTTTACATTTCAGACCTCACAAATTACATGCAAACCCCCCGCAGAAGAATAAATAAATCAATGAATTACTACATGAAACCGGATTATTTTCATGGAAAACGGAGCACGTTCATTAAATTTTGGACATAACACATTTATAAAAAATGACCGGACCTAAACCAGTCTAAGGGCCTCTTTGATTTTTCGCGAAAAAAGGGACTCTTTGATTCGCAGGATACTGAAAACACAGGAATGGGGAAAGTATGATGGTGATGAACCGAGACGAGGAGAACTCTAACTCAGTTAGAGGTTAGAGTTAGATTCTAACCCCTGAACTAACTCTAAACCAAAGAGGTGTATGGATGGCAGGGTTAGATTGACAATAAATGCTCTATCTCAATCATTTGACTACTTTGGACCCTATTTTTAGTCGACTAAAATAAGTCCCTTGGATCCAAGCACCCTCTTGGTGTGGCGGCTCTTCCGTGGGCTCCTCCGCTCACAATTGACATAAACGAACCATCTATACAAATCAAGCATGCAAAACATGATAATTTTTACTTTGTCCATACAAATGAGATATCCCACTTAAACATACAAGTCGTCAATCAAGCTTCACCAAATAAAGAAACACTTCATGAAACAAAGAATGAGCTAACTCATCACAGAAGTCGTTCACGATAGGGAGGGAGCCCGGAGCCCCTCACGCACCGAGGGAGGAGCTCGCCATAGTCACTCGAGGAAGGCTCAGAGAGCCCAAGCCCGGGAACCCCTCCGACGCCAGCCTCTTGCGAGTTGAGGTCGACACCGGCATGGGTAGCAGGGCCGCTGTCACGATCGAACTTAATCTTTGGGCCTCTAGAAATAATGCAAGCCTGTAACTCAAATACCTAGAAAGGTGAACTGAATCTTTGGGCCTCTAGAAATAATGCAAGCCTGAAACTGAAATACCTAGAAAGGTGAACTGAATCTTTGGGCCTCAAGAAATAATGCAAGCCTGAAACTTAAATACCTAGAAAGGTGAACTGAATCTTTGGGCCTCTAGAAATAATGCAAGCCTGAAACTGAAATACCTAGAAAGGTGAACTGAATCTTTGGGCCTCTAGAAATAATGCAAGCCTGAAACTGAAATACCTAGAAAGGTGAACTGAATCTTTGGGCCTCTAGAAATAATGCAAGCCTGAAACTCAAATACCTAGAAAGGTTAACTGAATCTTTGGGCCTCTAGAAACGATGTAAGCCTGAAATTGAAATACCTAGAAAGGTGAACTGAATCTTTGGGCCTCTACAAATAATGCAAGCCTGAAAATGAAATACCTAGAAAGGTGACCTGAATCTTTGGGCCTCTAGAAAGATTTATTACCTCCTCAGGCAGCATCAAATAATTCCATGCGTGCACCGCAAATCTATAGCAAGTTTGATCAGGATCTACTTTTCCAAATCAGAGTTAGCGCTAGAGCAAGCAAGATCAATGATATGGCCGTGAGACGAGAGAAGGAACGAACAAACTCACCCTCTCGCGACCTCCCCGGTAGATGCGCCCGCCATTGCACACGACAGAGGGAGAAAAACGACTGGTGAAGGGGGAGCGGGGCGACGTTCCAAGGTCGGAGGGAGAGGGCGGCCGGAGTAGGGCGGCGGAGACCGGAAGGAGAGGGCGGCCGGAGGAGAGAGAGGCGGCGTTTGGGCGGGCGGCCCTATGGGGAATGTAGAGGAGTCGTCAAGAGAGGGGGGAGCGATCTGGTGTCGGCAGGTGAGATGTTTTAAGGGGAGCGATCTGGTATGGGTAGGTGAGATTTTTTTATTTCTCTTTTAGTGGGCCCGAGGATAACTAACCCAATTAGAACCTCTCTACCGGGCTAGTTTTTTTAGCTGGGTTAGAGCAAACTAGCTCAAACTAACCCCTCTTGTTTCGATAATTTGAGGCTATTTCAACCCAAACTAGTTCTAACTCAGGGATCCAAACAAAGAGGAGTGTTATCATACATGCTACAAAGGTGGACCGTAGCACATTGTTTTTCATGGCCATATCACCACATTGTTTTCTACTGCTGGTTCACTGGGTACCGTGGTTCGCACGGCTGGTTCACTGGGCTGCCGTGGTTCGCACTCCTCCGACCTGAGTAGTACTCCCTCCGTTCCTAAATATAAGTCTTCCTGGATATTTCACTGTGGACCACATACTAATGTATATAGATGCATTTTATGTGTAGATTCACTCATTTTTCTCCTATGTGGTCCATAGTGAAATCTCTGCAAAGACTTATATTTAGGAATGGAGGGAGTAGTATTGTACTAGTATATACCGCATCATTCTTTGCTCCTTCTTACTACTCCGACATGTGGGAGAGCCAAAGATCCGGTCGACGTGTCATGCACCAGATTAGAGCGCGGAACGGAAGGGGGGCATCACCCCAGTCGGAGTGCCAGTAATTCATGACTATAGTGAGTCGTCATATCACAAGTCTTTCCAGCAGTAACGCGCCGTCAAATCGCACAGCCCCACTCATTCACCCTCCTCGCCTCTCTGTCAAACCGCCTTCCCGAAAACTGCCGCGCGTACTGCCCGGGAAAAGACCCGCCCTCAACTTTTAACTACGCGAAAATAGTTCGATCTTGTTCGTTCTATATAAATACAGTACTTATTGTATGTTTATTCACCCGTGGGGTTGTTCAATGAATGGAGGGGCGGGGAGCACAAGTGAACAATACTGTAGTACTAGTAGTAAGTAGGAGTCGTAGAGTAGTCACCTTAAATAGAGAGTTTCTTTTCTTTAATGCCACGTACACAAATTGAAACGCTTGTTGTGGAGAGAAAAACATAATCACTCCACTATATATGTACGCAGGGGCCTGAGCGCTTGCTTTACTAGGGTTGCTCTCTTCATTCTCTCATCCTCTCCAGATATAAACAAGACAGCGGTAGCGACAGTTTCTCCGCTCACCGCTGGTCACAGATCCGACAGGATCCCTTCGCCGTGTGTGTAGAGGACTAAAGGTGCATCGTTCACGCGGTCATCGCCACGAGGAGGAAACCCACAGCTGCCGGAGGGGCCCGATCCTCCGCCTGCCATTCTCTCCGGACACAGCTGCCTCGGGAGGTCCTCCGACCCTTCTTCCTCCCTACCGTATTGTCCATGAGATCCGACCTGCCTTGCGCCGACATCCGCGACCCTCGGTATAAGTTCTTCAAAAGCTGCCTTGCTCTACTGCCCCAGCTCCCCACGTGTCTCATGTGCATCTTTTTCTACTCCCATCAGCTCTTCCAAAGCCACCTAAATTTTTAGTATTATTAGAGGTAAAGCTACTTCATGCATTCGAATCTAGGGCCTTGTTCAAACAACGAAGTAAGGGGGGAAAGTTGTAGCATGAATCTAGGACTTGTTTCAAAGAGGAAATAATATGGTGAAAGTAGTAGAGACCGGATACCCAACCGGTCTCTTGGTTGAAAAGGGAAATAATGGGAAAACGCAGTACAAACTGGATAAGGAACAGATCTATTATTGGTTGAAAAAGGGATAGAAAGTGGCGGCCGGTGGACAAGTCAACAGAGTATGTACAGGATTAGATTTGCTGCCATCACATAGTAAAAGGTCTCCAGGATTAGATTTGCTGCCCTCACATAGTAAAAGGTCTCAGGATTAGATTTGCTGCCCTCACATAGTAAAAGGTCTCGGGATTATATTTGCTGCCCTCACATAGTAAAAGGTCTCAGGATTAGATTTGCTGCCCTCACATAGTAAAAGGTCTCAGGATTAGATTTTCTGCCCTCACATAGTAAAAGGTCTGCAGGATTAGATTTGCTACCCTCACATAGTAAAAGGTCTCCAGGATTAGGTTTGTCGCCTCACATAGCGTGAACAAGCTCGGAATCACCACTTTATGCCTCCTTGTAGGTACATTGTGCCGATGCGCCCACCGTCGCATGTCCTTATACCAACCTTTTGCTGTTGTTAATGTAAGGGCGCATGTAAACCAAGCGATCACACTGTTACCTTAGGGACATGTCTAACCAGTGTTATTGTTAATCTAATGCCGCCAAAGGATAAGATGCAATTAAACTGTGGTTACAAATGGCACTCCTGCTGTTTTCCCCAAAGATGATAAGTAAGTTGCTCCTTTTACGCTTGCCGAGTGTCCTGGTGTCCCCACGGTCCCATGCCCTTAAACCAACTCTTTAGTCATTGTTGATTTATCAGGTTCCGTAAACAAGCAATGCCACCATTAAAGTAATCCCATATCCGAGGAATCTCATTGTTGATCGTAATGCTTCGTAACATGAAGCATTGCCGACGCTTTAAAATTTCTACCGTCTCTTGCGTGATTGCCATGAACATAATTAAGATGCTTCTTTTCATTTTGTATATGTTTCAGATATTCTTATTGACCAAAGCAACTATTTACTTTCTATCATTTTGTGCAGATAGGGATATCCATTTCACCTTGTTGCTATTGTGACCTTTTGGTGAGCTGCACAAAACACTTTTCTTTGGAATGAGTGTCTTGTGTGAGTTCAACTAAAATGTCACGTGGGCAACATCTCTCAATTTTGGTGGAACTGCACAAAATGGTGATTGGAGTTTCCAAAATCTCCGTCAAGTTCTGCGGGTAATCTTGTGCAACATTTTATTAGCCTTTGCAAGATGGAGCCTCACTGTCACCACAATGGCACTTTATTTTAGTGGAACTGCACAAAAGGATAAGAAAATTATAGTTGCACCTTACATGAGCCGGACAGCCAACCTTAATGTTCCTCAATTTTAGTGCAACTACTAAAGAAGAACCTGCCAGATCACAATAGCAAGTACTTCTTGCTAGCTGAATGATGCAATCTTTGCTTCATTTTAGTTGAACCGCAGAAAAAGGCGCATGAATTGAATCATGGAACTCCAGGCAGACCTCATCCTAGTGGACCTGGATTTTGAGTTCAAGGAGGCCGCTATTAAAGTGAAATCATGCTTCGCCTCCTTGTTTGTCTTTGTGCAAACATGTCAGGCAAACGGAATAATCAACTACAGATGTTGTGACGGTCAAGAGCATTCGCCAAGTTCTTCGATTGTATGACATGGCTAGCCAAGATGGATTTAATCCCGATATTCACTTTTATCAAAAGGCTCTAATGGGTTGGTTCTGAATCTTGCAAGCTGGGAATCAGTGAGATGTGTAGGCATCTTTGTTGTACTTATTATTTGAATCTTATTTGTTGGTTCCGAATCTTGCAAGTTGGGAATCAATGAGATGTGTAGGCATCTTTGTTGTACTTATTATTTGGATCTTATTTGTTGGTTCTGAATCTTGCAAGCTGGGAAACACGGCATGATGATGCAGAGGACAGCAACCATAACAAACAGTTCAAACTTGGTAGTATTATCTTTGTGAAAGTGCGGCAAATGTGATGATCGTGTGCGTCCTGAGAATAATAATTCTAATTGTTGTGCATGTTGATCCCGTGGCACTGATAGAACGAGCCAATGCATTGCTTGCTTTAAGTATAAATTTCTATTAAAGCTAATTAAGTTTAAGTAAAGTGACCACTAACTCATGTTATTACAGTACCAATACAGACCCGCTCGTGAGCCGACGTGTGGCCGGAGTAGGTTTCTTAATGGAGGCGTTTGAATGCGCCGAGGGTGCATCTTCTGTCGGGCGTGCAGTGGACAAGGGAGGGATAGTAATCATATCGCCTGTACACACTCAACTTATCGTTGAATCCAGCTTCCCAAGAGCTGAAAAACGAATCATCGCCGCCAGATACACACTCGTTCACTCGAAGAGACTCCAATGGCGATCCGAGGGGTGAGCCTGCTGGATATGGACTTCAGAAGGAGTTAGTTCGCCATTCAGTCCTATGGCTGCACCAAGTTGAATGTGATGTACACTAACGATACGGACTCGGTGAAGCTCTGCCTCACCTCGGCCCTATGGCTGCACCAGTTCTAGAGCATTCGCCTGCTTCATCGGCAAATACCGACTGCACCTTCGCTACGGTGGAGAGAAGGAAGAACGCGACGATTCGGCCATCTGGTGCAACAAGCTTGTCGACATCCAGAAGCAATACAAGATCATCAGCAATGGGCAGGAGAAGGACTCCGTGGTTGACCTCGCTGAGACCATCATCGACCCCTGATACGCCAACATGAAAGAAGACGACCTGAACACGTGGGAGGTACCTCTGAATCTAGCCTACATAACCTACGCGTCCAAGGACGACATCGCATGCTACAACATGTACAGGTAGATCTTGGACATGAGGGCGGTTCCGCTTCCTGTGTCGACGAAAGTACACGGACAGTCAAAAGCATCATGATCAAGCGTGCTGTGAAGGTCTAGATGTTGTAGTTTTTCTGCTTATAAGCACCTTTATCATCTGAGTGTTTCATGCATTTGCCTATGTGTCGTAATTATCTGTTTTGTCCGAAATATTTTTTTTAAGAACCCATTCACCTAATTGCTTTTTTTAGTGGCTATTTGCTTATGTATGTAAACTAGTTCACTTATCCGTAAAAAAACTAGTTCACTCGGCTGCCGTGCTTTGAATCTCCTTCCTCCCAACATATTCCTCTCCTCAGGTGGACCCAACAGGTCTTTGAATTTTCTCCCACTTTCTTTTCTGATGTAAACTGAGTTTTCTACCAGTACTTTCCCCTAGAACCAACTCAATTGTCCCACGTCTAGCCTAAAAAATAATAATACCCCACGTACTATTAACTCATCAAATTAAAATGATATTTTATTTCGTAAGTTGAAAGTTCTTACAAAATAATAATAATTATTATTTATATATAAATTGCCAAGTTAACTCCTAGTGATTTTGTACATAAGCTTGCAAAGATTTTACTGACGTGCAATCATGTGTTTATGTTTTTATAACATTTCTCCGTCTAGCCCAACATGACATTTTCACCCAGCCCAAAGAAGTCCATGGATTTCGAGAAAAAATGCAAATGGGATTTAAACGGGCTGCATAGATGCTACATCATTGTTTCACCCAGCCCACCAAATGGACTAAAAAACAAATGGATCGGGCCGACATGTGGGCCAAGAGGGTCGGTTTAAGAAGGCGTTGGATTTACATCCAACGGCCGCATTCTTCTTCAATCTCTCGCCTTCTTCCCCAGCTGCCGAACCGGGCTTACTCCAGCCTTTCGCGCCCAGCGGCGCGTTGTTTTGCGCTCCTCAACGAACGCTACCCGCCGACGGCCAGGCCATCCCTCCACTGCACCTCCCGTTATTCTCTCGTCGAGTGTAGGCCCACCCCGCACCCGAACCAGTCAAGTTTCCCACTCCTCTCCGCTTCACGACTCCACCGCCGCTGCCTTCCCCATCTCCGGTCGTTCCAAATGGGGCCTTGCTGTCGTCCATTGCCTCGGTGCGCCGCCCGTGTGGTCAACATACGAAGTCATCGGAAGAGGATCAGATGCGGAGAGCTCGACGGCCGGGACCCACGAGGTCCATGGTTGCACGCAAGGAAAGTTCCTCCTTATTACGCGATCAGACGTTACCTTTGTACGTGGGAAGGGCTTCAGATGTCGCGAAAAAAATGCCCCCTCGCTGACAGTGTCGGACCCACCAGCTATATCTTCGCACGCAAGGAAGTGCCTCCTTATTACGCACCAAAAAATGAATACCCCACGCTAGCCGGGACCCACCATAGTGGGTGGCTGACTTAGGGCCTACTAAGTTGACGAGGACGGAGGGCTTTGTCAACTTAGTCAATATGAACGATTCTAGCTCCAAGGACCGTGCACGATGTCCATCCAACGGCCATAGTGCTTCTTCAACCTCCGGGTCTTCTTGCTCCAAGAGCCCAAAGCAGCGCCGGTCGTGCTGCGTGCTCCTGCCTCTCGTGGCCGGTCAGATGCCGGGGAGGCCTCACCGCCCCTACTACTCCCACCGCTGGCCAGGTATCCCTCTACTCACCCACACCCCTCGTTATTCTGCGGCGACAAAGAGCCTCACGCCGCAGCCGAACTGCTGAACCCTCAGACTTCTCTCCGCGTGGGCATCCACCGACGTTGCCTTCCCCAGCCCGTCAGTCACCTTCCTAAGCTTCACCGTCGTCCACCGCCTTGGTGCTCTCTGGGCGACGTGGTCAATGTGGTCAACGACAGACTTCCATCGGAAGAGTACTGTACGTGGAGAGGCTGAGAGCTGGGTCCAAGGCCACAACCCAGTTTTTTTGTGATTTGCCAAGTAAGTCGCTGTGTCAGGCCTGTTGGGATGCAAATCTTTCAAGATGAGGAGAGCTTCATTCGGCTGGCCGAGAAAATGGCCTATTAGTAATGAGAAATGGGCCCTACATTTTTAAAACACATCAAACCGGCAATTAGTTTCAAATATCTTTTTTTCATTTCGAAATTTTAAATTACATTAATTTTTATGCATGGAGAATTTGTTGGATTTTATATTGATATACATTTATTTTAAAATCAGTTTGAATGTGAGTCAAATTTCGGGATTAAAAACAGTTCGGACCGCCGAAATATGCAAAATTTCAGATACTTTTTTTAACCGTGGCCACAATATGGGCTGTAATGCTAACAAAAAGAATATGGTCTCAAAAAAAACCTTAAGAATTAGCAATTGGGCTGTAAATTATTAGAAATAATGGCAGATGGGCTGTATGCTGTTTTCCAGAGATTTGAGGCTGTCCTAAAAAGGTTGACGACAGCAAGGATCGTTGGATGTCCATCCAACGCCGCTGCTTCTTCAATCTCTGCTCTTCCTGCTCCACCACTCAAACAAGCACCGCTGGACTGCCGCTTCCTCCTCCCTGCTGGCCGGGTCAGGCTGCCAAGCAGCCTCACCGCCCCAATTGCATCCCATCGCTGGCCTAGCCATCCCTCTACTCACCCACACCTGCTGTTATTCTCCGGCGACGGCACACGAACCAGTAAACCCTCGTACAGTCGTACTCCCCTCCGCGTGGGAAACAACTGCCGAGTCTTCCCTGCCTCCGTGTCGTTCCCTTCCTAGGCCTCGCCATCGTCCACCACCACAGTGCTCGGCGCTGCTTTGGTCAACGTGGTCAACGACCGACATGCATCGGCGGATCAGTACATGGAGAGGCCGACAGCTGGGTCCATGGCCGCACGCAAGGAAATGCCTCCTTATTACGCCGCAAAATAATGATTCCTCCACCGACATCGTGGACCCACCGAAAGGGCCTCTCAGATTTCGCGAAAAAAACGTTACCGCCACGACAGCTCGGACCCACTGACTATATCTTCGCACGCAAGGAAGTGCCTCCTTATTACGCACAGAAAAATGAATACTCCCCCTGTTAGTTGGGACCCAGTATATTGGCATGCTGACTTGTGGGCCTACTAAGTTGACGCGGACGGAGGGATTTGTCAACTTAGTCAATATGCACGATTCTAGCTCCAGTAACCGTACGATGTCCATCCAACGGCCGTAGTGCTTCTTCAACCTCTGGTCTTCTTGCTCCAAATTACCAAACCAGCGCTTGGTCGTGCCTCGTGCTCCTGCCTCCCATGGACGGTTGCGATGCGGCGGAGGCCTCATCGCCCCTACTAGTCCCACCGCTGGCCGTGGACAATCCTCACTCACCCACACCCCTCGTTATTCTCAGCAACGACAATTTCACACCGCAGCGAACCGGTGAACCCTTGTACTCCTCACGCGGGCATCCATCGCCGCTGTCTTCCCCGGCTCCGTCGTCCCTTCCTAGGCCTCACAATCATCCACCGCCTGGGTGCTCTCGGGCGCCGGGCGTGGTCAACGTGGTCAAGGAACGACTTCCATCGGACGCGGGATCAGACCGTCAAGAGGTCGATACCGGGTCCACGGCCGCAGCAAGGAAGTGCCTCCTTATTACGCGAAAATAATGATTCCTCCACCGACAAGAGGGACCCACCGGACGGGCCACCGTATTTCACGAAAAAAACGTTTCCCCCCGGACTGCTGGGACCAACCAGCTACACCTTTGCGCGCAAGGAAGTGCATCCGGGCAAAAAAAAACCCAAAATGATTCGCCCCCCTGACTACTGGGACCCACCAGCTACATCTTCGCAGGCAAGGAAGTGCCTGACAGTCGGGACCCACCTGGTCGAAGCATACGTAGCGTTGTCATTCTGGTCATGAAAGTGTACGTACATACTGGTCGATGTAGAGGCACGCACGTGTCGTAGTAGAGGCGCGCACGTGTCGTAGTAGAGGCGCGCACGTAGCATGTACACGTATGTATAGCGGCGAGGGTGCAAGAAAGAAAATACGCCACGCACGCATTTATACGGGCAGGGTCTCGAACGCCTACTCACGATACGCACATGGCTGGGCGGAACGGAGAAACAGCGCCGTCGTCGCGTGTTCATGGGGAGCCAACCGGCTGGGTCGGAACGGGATGCGTGGTCGTGTTCATCGGGAGGGTTTGGACGGAACAGGCGATGGAAATGAGGCCTGGCGTACCGCACAACGGAGGAAACGGACCTCCTACGTTCAGAACGGGGTCCTGTTGATCGCGAGGGGTGTGGCGTACCGCAAAACAGAGGAAACGGGCCTCCAACGGTCGAAACGGGGGTCCTGTTGATCGGGAGGGGTGTGGTGTACCGCAAAACGGACGAAACAGACCTCCTACAGTCGAAACGGGGGTCTTGTTGATCGGGAGGGGTGTGGCGTATCGGAAAACAGAGGAAACGGACCTCCTACGGTCGAAACGGGGGTCCTGTTCATCGGGAGGGGTGTGGCGTACCGCAAAACGGGACTCCACGGGATACTGTTCATCTCCACCGTCGACCTCCTCCAGCCTCCACGGGCTACAGTCGACCTCCTCCAGCCTCCACAGGCTCCAGCTCATCCAGCCTCCACCGCCGCTTACTCCACCGGCCATCGCTCAACCACCCTCCACCGTCTACTGTTCATCCAGCCCTCCACCGTCTACTGTTCATCCAGACCTCCACACGACGGGGTCCTGTTCAACCACCCCTCCACCGTCTACTGTTCATCCAGCCCTCCACACCACGGGGTCCTCTTCATCCAGAGGCAACGCCACCACTCACTGTTCATCGAAACCCCATAGCAACGCCACCTGTTCATCCAATCGATCGGCTTCGCTAGCGGTAGTAGCGGCGAATCGCCCATCGGGTTCGATTAACAGCCATCAATCCGATCGCTTGGGTTCGATGAACGCGTAGCCTGTAGTGCAATCGCCGGGTTCTGTTAGAGCCCAACGCCTCGCTTTCGGGTTTAGTTAGAGCCAACGCTTTGCACACACGCACGTCACGTGTCTGAGAGAAACGCATCGCCGCCCCCGACCTCCCACCGTAACCGCAACTCCCCAAATTTTCCTCCCTCGCTTCTACCACGGTTTTTCCGTCATGGACGGCCCAAAGAATGTCATGCGATGCGCCTCCGCACACCCAGGACGAAAAGCCCATTTTCTGTCATGATTTTTTTTCATAGAAGTAGGAGCCCACCACATCTATGATGATACCGGGTTTTTTCACAACTATCGTCATAGAAGTGTCATATGTATGACAGAAAAAAATTTCGTTCGGCCCAAAATGTCACGTATGTGTCTTTTTTTTATAGTGTGATATTCTAGGTTTCCATGATCTTGATGATTGCTCTTTAAATTTGCACCTTGGGGATTCCACCATTAAAAAGCCAATACGAAGGATCAATGATTTCCTAATTGTTGCAAATAGAAATTTGGTGCCCGTTGATTTTATCGTTCTTGATATAGATTGCAATCTTTCTTGCCCTATTATTCTTGGTAGACCTTTCCTTAGAATGATTGGTGCGATTATTGATATGATGGAAGGGAATATTAGATTCCAATTTCCATTAAATAAAGGCATGGAGCACTTTCCAAGAAAGAAATTCAAATTACCTTATGAATCTATCATGTGAGCTACCTATGAATCAAGTGCCAAAGATGGCACTACTTAGATCTATCCTTGCTTTTATGCCTAGCTAGGGGCGTTAAACGATAGCGCTAGTTGGGAGGCAACCCAATTTTCTTTGTTTTTTTGTTTTTGTTCTTGTTTAGTAATAAATGTTTCATCTACTTTTTGTTTAGATGTGTTTTCATGTTTTATTTAGTGTTTGTGCCAAGTAGAACCTATAGGATAACCTATGATATGAGTTGATTTGATTCTGCTAAAAAACAGAAACTTTGCGCTCACGAGAAAAAAATTCAATAAATCACTGAAACGAGCTTTTGCATTGATTCTTTTGGCTGCTGTTCAATAAAAAAGTTGTTTAGGACGTCCTATTTTGGTAGGATTTTTGAGGTTCCATAAGTTTGCGTTAGTTACAGATTGCTACAAACTGTTCTGTTTTTGACAGATTCTGTTTTTCGTGTGTTGTTTGCTTATTTTGATGCATCTATGGCTAGTATGTAAGGGTATGAACCATAGAGAACTTGGAATATAGTAGGTTTAACACCAATATAAATAAATAATGAGTTCATTACAGTACCTTATGTGGTGGTTTTCTTTTCTTTCACTAACGGAGCTTATGAGATTTCCTGTTGAGTTTTGTGTTGTGAAGTTTTCAAGTTTTGGGTAAAGATTTGATGGACTATGGAATAAAGGGTGGCAAAGCCTAAGCTTGGGGATGCCCAAGGAACCCCAAGATATTCAAGAATAGCCAAAGTTTAAGCGTGGGGATGCCCCCGAAGGCATCCCCTCTTCGCCTTTCGCTCATTGGTAACTTTACTTGGAGCTATATTTTTATTCGCCACATGATATGTGTTTTGCTTGGAGCGTCGTGGTATTATATTAGTCTTTGCTTTTTAGTTTACCACAATCATCCTTGCTGTAACACACCTTTTGGGAGAAGCCTTCTTGATTGAAATTTATTAGAATACTCTATGTGCTTCACTTATATCTTTTGAGCTAGATAGTTTTTGCTCTAGTGCTTCACTTATATCTTTTAGAGCACGGCGGTGGATTAATTTTGAAGAAATTGTTGATCTCTCATGCTTCACTTATATTATTTTGAGAGTCTTTTAGAACAGCATGGTATTTGCTATGGTTATAAGTTGGTCCTAGAATGATGAGCATCCAAGTTGGGTACAATATAACTATCATAGGAAGTGAATTGGATGCTATGATCAATTTGATACTTGATAATTGTTTAGAGATATGGAGGTAGTGATATTAAAGTCAAGCTAGTTGGGTGATTATGAATTTAAAGAATGCTTGTGTTGAAGTTAGCAAGTCCCGTGAGCATGCACGTATGGTTAAAGTTGTGTAACAAATTTGAAACATGAAGTGTACCTGGCTTGTGCATCCTTATGAGTGGCGGTCGGGGAAGAGCAATGGTCTTTTCCTACCAATCTATCCCCCTAGGAGCATGCGCGTAGTGCTTGGTTTTTCATGACTTCTAAATTTTTGCAATAAGTATATGAGTTCTTTTTACTAATGTTGAGTCCATGGATTATACGCACTTTTACCTTTCCATCATTGCTAGCCTCTTCGTACTGCAAAAGGCCCTTTCTCACCTTGAGAGTTGGTGCAAACTTCACGGTGCATCCAAACCCCGTCATACGATACGCTCTATCACACATAAACCTCCTTATATCTTCCTCAAAACAGCCACCATACCTACCTATTTATGGAATTTCCATAGGCATTCCGAGATATATTGCCATGCAACTTTCCACCGTTCCGTTCATCATCATCATGACATACATTACTTTTTTCATATTGCCATTGCATGATCATGTTGTTGACATCGTATTTGTGGCAAAGCCACCATGCATAATTTTTCATACATGTCACTCTTGATTCATTGCACCATCCCGGTACACCGCCGGAGCCATTCATATAGAGTCATATCTTGTTCTAGTTTCGAGTTGTAATTCATGTGTTGTAATCAATAAAAGTGTGATAATCATCATTATTAGAGAATTGCCCAAAAATAAAAAAAAGAAAGGCCAAAAAAAGAAAGGCCAAAGAAAAAAAAAGAAAAAAAAGAAAATAAATAAAAAGGGGCAATGTTACTATCTCTTTTCCACACTTGTGCTTCAAAGTAGCACCGTGTTCTTTATATAGTGAGTCTCATATATTGTGCTTCAAAGTAGCACCATGTTTTTCATATAGAGAGTCTCATTTGTTGTCACTTTCACATACTAGTGGGAATTTTTCATTATAGAACTTGGCTTGTATATTCCTACGATGGGCTTCCTCAAATGCCCTAGGTCTTCGTGAGCAAGCAAGTTGGATGCACACCCACTAGTTTTCTTTTGTCGAGCTTTCATTCATTTATAGCTCTAGTGCATCTGTTGCATGCCTATCCCTAATCCTCATGTTGACATCAATTGATGGGCATCTCCATAGCCCGTTGATTATCCTCGTTAAAGTGAGACTTTCTCCTTTTTTGTCTTCTCCACACAATCCCCAATCATTATTCTATTCCACCGATAGTGCTATATCCATGGCTCACGCTCATGTATTGCGTGAAGGTTGAAAAGTTTGAGATTATTTAAGTACGAAACAATTGCTAGGCATGTCATCGCGGGTATAGAAGATGGGAACATCTTTGTGTGACGAAAATGAAGCATAGCCTAACTATATGATTTCATAGGGATGAACTTTCTTTAGCCATGTTATTGTGAGAAGACATGATTGCTTTTATTAGTATGCTTGAAGTATTACTATTTCTTTTGTCAATATGAACTTTTATTTTGAATCATTTGGATCTGAACATTCATGCCACAATAAAGAGAAATTACATTGAGAATTATGCTAGGTAGCTTTCCACATCAAAAATTCTGTTTTTATCATTTACCTACTGAGGACTAGCAGGAATTAAGCTTAGATGCTTGATACGCCTCCAACGTATCTATAATTTTTATTGTTCCATGCTATTATATTACCTGTTTTGGATGTTTATGGGCTTTATTTTACACAATTATATCATTTTTGGGACTAACCTACTAACCGGAGGCCCAAATTGTATTGCTGTTTTTTTGCCTATTTCAGTGTTTCGAAGAAAAGGAATATCAAAAGGAGTCCAAACGGAATGAAACCTTCGGGAGCGTGATTTTTTGGAATGAACGTGATCCGGAGGACTTGGAGTGCAAGCCAAGAAGTAGCCAAGGCGGCCACGAGATAGGAAGGCGTGCCCATCCCTCCTGGGTGCGCCCCCTGTCTCGTGGGCCCCTCGAGCGGCCACCGACGTACTTCTTCTTCCTATATAAGCCTACATACCCCAAAAACATCCAGGGAGCCACCGAAGAAATATTTCCGCCACCGTAACCTTCTGTATCCGCAAGATCCCATCTTGGAGCCGTCACGCCATGCTTTTGCGGAGGGGAATCCACCACGGAGGGCTTCTACATCAACACCATAGCCCTTCCGATGAGTTGTCAAGAGTTTACCACAGACCTTCGGGTCCATAGTTATTAGCTAGATGGCTTCTTCTCTTTTTGGATCTCAATACACTGTTCTCCCCTCTCTTGTGGAGATCTATTCTATGTAAACTCTTTTGCGGTGTGTGTTTGTCGAGATCTGATGAGTTGTGGGTTTATGATCAAGTTTATCTATGAATAATATTTGAATCTTCTCTGAATTATTTTATGTATGATTGAGTTATCTTTGCAAGTCTCTTCGAATTATCAGTTTGGCTTGGCCTACTAGATTGATCTTTCTTGCCATGGGAGAAGTGCTTAGCTTTGGGTTCAATCTTATGTGTCCTTACCCAAAGTGATGTAAAGGGTTGCAAGGCACGTATTGTATTGTTTCCATCGAGGATAAAAAGATGGGGTTTAGATCATATTCCTTGAGTTTATCCCTCTACATCATGTCATCTTTCTTAATGCGTTACTCGGTTCTTATGAACTTAATACTCTAGATGCATGCTGGATAGCGGTCGATGTGTGGAGTAATAGTAGTAGATGTAGGCAGGAGTCGGTCTACTTGTTGTCGGTGTCAAAACCGGCGGATCTCGGGTAGGGGGTCCCGATCTATGCGTCTTACGCTGATGGTAACAGGAAGCAAGGGACACAATGTTTACCCAGGTTTGGGCCCTCTCGATGGAGGTAAAATCCTACTTCCTGCATGATTAACATTGAAGATATGTGTAGTACAAGAGTAGATCTACCACGAGATCGTAGAGGCTATACCCTAAGAGCTAGCCTATGATGGTATGATTGTAATTGTGATCGGCCTTCTAAGGACCATCCTCTCCGGTTTATATAGACACATGGAGTCGGTTACAAAGAAGGAAACATAATATCCAGATCGCCAAGCTTGTCTTCCACGCAAAGGAGAGTCCCATCGGACACGAGCCAAAGTCTTGAGTCTTGTATCTTGACGCTTAAATAGTCCGGACGATGTATATAGTCCGTCTCTCCGGATACCCCTAATCCAGGACTCCCTCTGTAGCGCCTGAACCAGGCTTCAATGACAATTAGTCCGGCGCGCAGTCTTGTCTTCGGCATTGCAAGGCGGGTTCCTCCTCCGAATACTCCAATGTACCCATCATGACGGATAGTGTCCGGCATCTCATCAATGTTGTACTCCTTGGCTTCAGTGTTTCAATAATGACCATTTCCACGTGTCGAGCGAATGCGAGGAGTCGAGGAATTTTTGCATTTGCCACCCTCGGTCCTTCGGGCTAGCCGTCTATTTGAAGAGACGGGGATTCCCAGATGCAAACCTCACTCTCCCTCCTCGAGCAAGCATCCAACAAAGCGCCCAGAAAAAACCATTCCAACATGGCCGGTCGTCGCAGCTCTTTCCGCCGCTTCCCCTTGCCCCAAGCCGGGAGACTGGGGAGAGTGTTCAGTTTCTCATAGCCGTTTGATAAAGTTAGAAACCCAAGGGCTCCTCCCACCGGCGTTCATGGTCCCTATTCGAGCCGGAGTGGCCACCTATAACAGCGGAGAACAAGCGGAGAGATCCCCCAATCCGTCTCCAGAGGAGCGAATATGCTTAATTCCGCATCTGTTAAGGGGCGTCGGGTTTGCTATTCATCCATTCCTTCGTGGGCTTCTGGAGTTCTACGGGCTTCAGTTGGACAACTTTACCCCAGCCTCCATACTACATATAGCAGGGTATGCCGCCCTTTGTGAGCTATTTCTAGGCTACGAGGCTCATTTCGGATTGTGGAAGAAGTTGTTCTGCCTTGTCCCCCGCAACCAGGGAGAATCCCTATGTCAAGTGGGCGGGGCCAAAGTATGGCGTATCACTGAGACCGGATACCTATCCGGCACTCCCAAGAAGGCACCAGATAACTGGGCTTTAGAATGGTTTTATATTGATGATGCTCCCCTTCCGGATCCAGTCCGGACAGGACTCCCCAAGTTCAGTAACACCCTGCCGAGGGCACGTCTAAGATGGCGCCCCCAAGGCCCCCAAGAAGAGGATTCCAGGGAAGTACATTTCCTGATGAGCAGGATAAAGTTACTGGCCAAACCCGGACTGACGATAGCCGAGGTGATGGCAATATGCATAATGCGGGGAGTGCAACCGCTTCAATATCAGGGCAATCCCATGTGGCACTACAACGGGACAGACGATGCCACCCGCTGTGGCCGTAAGGGTCCGGACTCCCCCACCGCTCTGGCAAGGATACTGTCCGACCTATACAAAGGAGAAGAGGAAGACTTCCTCCATATCAAACCGCGGGACGGATTCTCCATGTATAATCCCCCAAACTGGGTAAGTCATCATTTATTTTCTCGCTTCACTTATTGTGGCATTCTTTGCTAAAGTTACCTGCATCGATATTTCTAAGCAGGAACTGAGGAGGGTAGTGGAAGGAATCTCCAGCCCTTCCCCGCAGCCAGAGGACCCTGAAAGGGCCCTGGATCCAAGACTCGAAGAAGACCCAGCGGCTATCACCGCTGATTATCCCGGACTGTTACCTTCATCGCGTGTAAGCCAAGCCGAAGACTCAATCCTCCGAAGAGGATCCTTTCCTGATGTCACACCTTATCCCTGGTACGTCGTGCTTTTGCAGAAGTGACGTTCGGAGCGCGGGGCCGAGCCCCTAGGGACCCGTCAGCCACAAGCGTCCGGATTGGGTAGGCTCAAGAGGAAGGCGATTAGAGCCGACACGCCTCTACAGAGGTAAGAAAACAACCTGTCACATAATTATTGTTTATTTGAAGCATGACAGCATCCTTTACATCCTGGCAGGAAAAGGAGCATCCGGACTATATACGGGGATCCCTCTAACCACGCCTCCACCAGTCGGGCTCCAGGACCAACTTCGAGAGAGGAGGCGGATGTAGGGCCGACGCCGCATAGTCCTCCGATAGAGGACGCAGATATGCTCTCCGCCACAAATTCAGAAGTAGAGAGTGCCATGAATCACCGGCGTCGAAGGGCCGTGCTTTGCCACAACATCTTTTCCGAAGAGGCATTTAATGCTTTCAATTCGGGAGACGCATACATCCGAGCTACTCAAAGCGGACTCGCCCGAGCGACAGTCCAGTATACCAAGGATATACGGGTAAGAAAGTTTGATGAGCATGCATAGTAGTAGCCCCTGAGACTTGAAACGGTTAAAACAACAGTTTTAAGTATCAATTTATGCGCAGGTTCTTATAGATAAGAATGAGCAATTGTCTCGGGAGCTAGAGGAGTGCAAGACACAACTGAGGCCATAGTTGCCAAGCTAGAGGAATCCCAGAAGGCCTCATATGGTAACATTTATCTCAATTATATGAAAATGCACCAGATGGCACCAACCCTGGAGTAAATCCGGAGGGCGGGAGGGATGACGAGTCGCATCTACAGAGGCAACTAAAGGCCGGCGAGCGCATTCTTACGCAAGTTAAGCAGGAGAAGAATGCTCTCCAAGATGCCAATGTTCGGCTGGACGTGGAATTGAAAGACGTCCGTGCGCAGCTGGCGGACTCCGTAAAGGAGAACAAAAGGCTTCGCCGCGGCCTTTATGGTAAGTGCCTAGACGAACTGTAGCATAGTTCGGCAAGGAAGTATATTGAAAAAGTTGTGTTTGTAGGAATGCTAACGGGTCACCCTAAGGAGGAGATGCCCGCATCTCCAGGTGACTTACTGCAGGACCTCTCACAACTACACGAGCGAGCTCGGCAGGTGATGCAGGGCATTGCGCAGTCTCTGTGGCCATCAAGCTCCCCGCCAAATGGCATGGGGGGGGGGGGCTTGTGGACATGCTTCAAGGAGCACGGCGGCGCTTCCGTTTGTGGAAGATATCAGCCTGCCGACAAGGTGCAAGAGAACCATGGGCTATGGTGAAGACGCGCTACACCAAGCTGTACCCGAACCATATGGCCGAAGTTGGACCGGCCGGGCCAGATGGGCAAGAAATTCTCGTGAGTCTGGTATATGACCGGGTGGCGTTAGCATAAAGTATTCTCAACAGGATTGTAAGCTAGATAGCATGTTGGATGGTATAGAGGATGAATATAATCAGTCCAAATGATCGTGTAATTCGATGGACATAAGTAGCCCCTAGCCGGATTAAAATCATTTGTCATGGCGGACCTTTCCTTCAGCCCCGGATCCTAAAGTCCGGGTGTGTCCGAATACCCGCTCGTTATACAAAACCGAGTATGCGTGGAGACCAGGCGTAGGGGTCATAAGTGCTTGAATGCATAAGTACCCAACTAGTTATGTTATATTACATGGATAGTAAGAAACATCTTCCAGGACAATAGTTCCGTTAAGGGTTCCTTTCCCTGGGTAAGCATGTGTCAAGGCACATGTCCGGACTGCGAACCAAAGCGTAGGAGACAAAACTTCTGGGGATTAATGTTATAATAAACGAAGACATCTCTTGTTCATCGACCGAATATTCTCTTAAGGAAACTAGCTTTCGGCTTCACCCAGTCTGAGGTACATATCCGGCTCAACCGGCAGTAACAATCGCAGAGGTGCTCCCCTTATGCCCTAGACGAATTAACGGGAACGTAGGGCATAAACACAGGAGCTAGGCAACGCAGCTTGGCCACGTCTTAAGTCATATCGATGCATATAATGGTGAATAAAAGGCACATGTGGAAAATTCATGTATGATGGGTAAAAAGCCCTTTAGAGTAAGTTATGTTTAGCTTCCGTATAGGAAGCCCCCAGGTATTTCTTGCACACATAGTGCGGCCGGAATAATCCGAAAATCCGCACTGTATTAAAAACTTTGTGTGAAGAGAAAAAGAGCGAGAAAGGAAAAGGGAGGGAGCACAATTGAAAAAGGAGGGTTAAGGAGACGAACACTGAGTTTGGCGCTAGGCGTAGAGTCTCCGGAGTCTGGCCGCGTTCCATGGGTTCGGCTCGAGTCTATTATCAGACGCATTGCATAAGCGGTACGCTCCTCCGGTGAGAACTTTGTCGATGATGAAGGGGCCTTCCCACTTGGGTTTGAGCTTGTCCTTCTTCTTCTCTGGTAAGCGTAGAACGAGTTCGCAAATATTATAAGTTTTGGCCCGCACTTCTCGCTTTGGTATCGCCGAGCCTGTTGTCGATAGAATGCGGAACGGACCTTCACGACGCCACGCTCCTCCTCCGTATGCCCAGTTATCCTGCCGATCTAGCTCGGCTTCCTTCTCTTCGTTCAGACATGTGTACGCGTGGCGAATCATGTATTATGTCGCAGGTAGTATCGCTTCGCACCGCATACACCATAAAAATGGTGTATATCCGGTGGTGCGATTCGGCGTGGTCCGCCGCCCCCAGAGTACGGAGTCGAGCTCCTCGACCCAATGAGTATCCGACTCTGTCAAGGATCGCACTAGTCTGGGTTTGATGCCGCTCATGATAAGACCGTTTGCCCGTTCGACCTGGCCTTTTGTTTGAGGATGGTAGACGGAAGCATAGTCGAGCTTAATGCCCATTTTGCCGCACCAAGCTTTCACCTCATCGGTCGTGAAATTTGAGCCATTATTGATGATGATGCTGTGGGGGACACCTTATCGGTGTGCAACCCTGGATATAAAGTCTATTACTGGTCCGAATTCGGCCATTTTCACTGGTTTGGCTTCTATCCATTTGGTGAACTTGTCAACCATGACCAAAAAGTATTTTTTTCTTGTGGCTTCCCCTTTAAGGGGTCCAACCATATCCAGCCCCCAGACGGCGAAGGGCCAAGTTATGGGGATTGTTTGGAGAGCGGTAGGGGGCATATGACTCTGATTGGCAAAGAGCTGGCAACCGACGCAGTGTTGCACAAGGTCCAAAGGCCCGCTTCGGGCTGTCGGCCAATAGAAACCTGTACAAAAGGCTTTGCCGACTAATGCTCGAGTCAGCAAGATGGTGCCCGCCTCAAATCCGCATGGATTTCAGCCAAGAGCTGCCGCCCTTCCTCTTCGGAGATGCACCTTTGGAGCACTCCGGTGGCACTTTTCTTATAGAGTTCCCCTTCACGGACCTTGTAAGCTTTAGAATGCCGAACGATGCAGCGTGCTTCATTTTGGTCTTCGGGGAGCTCCTGCCTATTTAGGTAGGCCAAGAAAGGCTCAGTCCACGGGGCGATAACATCCATTATTTTGTGTGCTGACGATGTTATTTCGGTGGTGGAGCCTCCGATTATGTCTGATAGTTCGAACTGGGATGTATTCGATCCGTGGCTGGTATTGCCGGACTTCTTCCCATACCACGGATGGCTTGAACAGCCTTTCCAGGAATATGTTAGGTGGGACAGGGTCGCGTTTAGCGCCGATGCGGGCAAGGATATCTGCCCTTGATTGTTTTCTCGAGCCACATGGTGGAATTCGAGCCCCTCAAACCGAGCTGACATTTTAAGGACGGCATTGCGATAGGCCGCCATTTTCGGATCCTTGGCATCAAAGTCTCCATTTATTTGTGATATTGCGAGGTTTGAATCCCCGCACACTTCTAGGTGTTGAATGCCCATAGAGATTGCCATCCAAAGACCGTGCAACAGAGCCTCATATTCGGCTGCATTGTTGGAGTCTGTGTATCATATTTGGAGGATGTACTGGATCGTGTCTCCGGTGGGAGAGGTCAGGACTACGCCTGCTCCCAGTCCGGCCAGCATTTTAGAGCCGTCAAAGTGCATGATCCAGTTAAAATGCACGCTACTGCATTTTTAGGGAGTTCGGCTTCCGTCCATTCGGCGACGAAGTCAGCTAATACTTGCGACTTGACAGCCCGCCGAGGCTTGTATATTATGTCAAACGGAAGGAGCTCGATGGCCCATTTAGCAATCCGTCCCGTGGCATCGCGGTTATTTATTATATCGTTTAGTGGTACTTCGGAGGCCACCGTAATCGAACAATCTTGAAAGTAGTGTCGTAGCTTTCGGGATGACATGAAGACCGCGTATGCTATTTTTTCATAGTGTGGGTATCGGGATATGCATGGGGTGAGGACCGTGGATGTGTAATAAACTGGCTTCTGTAGCGGGAATTTGTATCCGTCAACCTCTTGTTCGACGACGAGTATTGCGCTTACAACTTGATGTGTTGCAGCTATGTACAGCAGCATAGGTTCGCCGATATTTGGCGCTGTTAGGACTGGATTATTGGCAAATAAGGTCTTTATTTCATCGAGTCCGGCCGCGGCTGCATCCGTCCACACGAAGTGTTCGGTACGCCGAAGAAGGCGGTAAAGAGGCAATGCATTTTCTCCTAACCTGGAGATAAAGCGGCTCAAAGCAGCCACGCATCCAGCTAGTTTCTGGATGTGTTTGAGGTCTGTTGGTATAGCCAACTGCGACAAAGCTCGGATTTTTGGCGGATTAGCTTCAATTCCTCTATTGGAAACGATGAAGCCCAGCAGTTTTCCGGAGGGGACGCCAAAAACGCATTTCTCCGGGTTCAGCTTGATGTCGTATGTTTGTAGGTTGTCGAACGTAAGCCTCAAGTCATCTATTAGGGTTTCGACGTGTCGTGTTTTTATGACTATGTCGTCCACGTATGCATCCACTGCTTTGCCGATTTGCTTTTCCAGGCATGTTTGAATCATGCATTGATAGGTTGCTCCGGCATTCTTAAGCCCGAAAGGCATAGTGTTGAAGCAGAAAGGGCCATATGGCATTATGAAAGCTGTTGCATCTTGGTCAAACTCTGCCATCTTTATTTGATGGTATCCACAGTATGCGTCAAGGAAACACAGCGAGTCGTGTCCAGCTGTGGCATCGATGATTTGATCGATGTGAGGCAGGGGAAAGGGATCCTTGGGGCAAGCCTTGTTAAGGTCTTTGAAGTCGATGCACAGGCACCAGGATTTGTCCTTCTTTGGTAGCATTACCAAGTTCGCCAGCCAATCCGGATGTTTGATATCTCTGACGAATCCGGCCTCAAGTAGCTTGGCTAGCTCCTCCCCCATGGCTTGCCATTTGGGCTCCGAAAATCGCCTTAGGGTCTGTTTAACAGGTTTGTATCCCTTCAGTATGTTAAGGCTGTGTTCGGCCAATTCGCGTGGGATGCCCAAAATGTCCAATGGGTGCCAGGCTAAGATATCCCAATTCTCGCGTAAGAAGTCGCGCAGTGCGGCGTCCATAGCAGGGTTCAACTGTGTCCCGATGGAAGTTGTCTTCGTGGGGTCCGTTGGGTGGACTTGGAATTTTACTATCTCATCTGCGGGTTTGAATGAGGTGGACTTGGGTCGCTTGTCGAGTATCACGTCGTCCCTGTCCACGGTGGCGCGCAGTGATGTTAATTCTTCTGCCGCTAGGGCTTCGGATAGTGCTTCCAAGGCTAGTGCTGCGGTTTTGTTTTCGGCACGGAGTGCGATGTCCGGATCACTAGCTAGAGTGATAATTCCATTGGGTCCGGGCATTTTAAGCTTCATGTACCCGTAATGGGGTATAGCTTGAAAGCTTGCAAACACGTCTCGCCCTAGAAGGGCGTGGTATCCGCTGCTGAAGGGAGCCACTTGGAACGTGATTTCTTCGGACCTGTAATTTTCTGGGGTGCCGAATACCACATCGAGCGTGATTTTCCCTGCGCACCGTGCTTCCCGACTAGGGATAATTCCTGAAGGTTGTGCCACTTTGTTCAATGCGGCTTTTGTCAATTTCCATCTTCTTGAGTGTTTCTTCGCAGATTAAGTTTAATCCGCTTCCCCCGTCCATGAGTACTTTAGTGAGCCGAAAGCCGTCCACTATTGGGCTAAGGACCAGAGCGGTTGGTGCCTGAATGGACTGGAATTGGGGTTCGTCACTGGCATTGAAAGTTATAGCAGTGTTGTTCCACGGATTTATTTTTGCCACATGGAAGATTTCAGCAGAGCTTCGATGAGCTCGCTTGCACCTATTGTTCGAGGCAAAAGTCTCAAAGACCGTCAGTACCGTATTGTGTTCCTTGGCGGGATGTTGTTCTGCTATATGGCTCTTGAGGAGATCCGCGCCACTTTTAGCTACCTGCCGGGGTATCCAACATGCCCTAAGGCTATGGGTCGGTGTTGCATCCGGTGTACTGTGTAGCTTACATGGCCCATTGAGCCATCCTTCCAATACGGTTCCACGCCCTGGGGCGGGCTTTGGTTTCTTGGGAATTGGATCGGTCGACTTACGAGAGTTCGGCCGTTTAGTTCGGACAAAGGTTTTGGTGAGGGTCGTACTATCCCAAAATTCTGTTTGGGTCTTCCAGGCGCTCTCCATCGTGCAGTACTTCTGTACTATGGTTGCCATGTCCGTGAAGTGTACTATGTCACGGCGACTTATAGCATTAAGGAGTCCTTTGTTCGTGCAACTTCTGCAGAAAAGAGAGACTACGTCCTCCTTGTGGCAGTCCTTGACCTTGTTAAGAGCAAGGAGGAATCTGGCCCAGTAACGGTGTACTGTCTCCTGGGGCTCCTGCCTGATACGGGAGAGACGGTTTATGTCCGAGCGGCGTCGTTATTGAATCCGGATTCTGATCCGATCCGACGCCGGGCACGGAAGTTCCGAGCCTGGCGATTCGGGATCCGAGTATTACCTAATCCTTCGCCCAACGCCCGATTCTAAGTCCGGACCTGGGTCGTGTCTCCCTTTGGGTGGGTGTTCGCTCATCGAGTTCGGTGATTCGGACATAATTCGTCCTCAAAGTTGAGGGGCAACCCACGTGTGGTTCCTCCACTACCGCTATCTCATGGGTGGCCGGCGGGGATATAATGTCCCTTTGGTCGGGTTTAAGCCCAATCCGGTCATAGTCCGTAGCGACTCCCAAAGCGGCGATGATATCCAAGAGCTTATTAAGGGAGGAGAACTCAATCGGATTCATCTTTTCGGCAAGCTCTGAATCGATGCGAAGGTTATGCGTGATGACCCGAGAGGCCATCGTCGGCGCGACAGACGATGGGGCGGTCATATTGAAGCCGCCAAGCCGGAGAGTCTGGCCTACAGCCAGCGCTCCCCCAGAGGTGATGTCGTCCTTGACAACGAGACAAGCCATCGAGCCTTTGCAGCGACGACACAGAGGAACTCTCAATGAAAGCACCAGTGTCGGTGTCAAAACCGGCGGATCTCTGGTAGGGGGTCCCGATCTGTGCGTCTTAGGCTGATGGTAATAGGAAGCAAGGGACACAATGTTTACCCAGGTTCGGGCCCTCTCGATGGAGGTAAAATTCTACTTCCTGCTTGATAATTTGAAGATATGTGTAGTACAAGAGTAGATCTAGCACGAGATCATAGAGGCTATACCCTAAGAGCTAGCCTATGATGGTATGATTGTAATTGTGATCGGCCTTCTAAGGACCATCCTCTCCGGTTTATATAGACACCGGAGAGCTAGGGTTTACATGGAGTCGGTTACAAGGAAGGAAACATAATATCCGGATTGCCAAGCTTGTCTTCCACCCAAAGGAGAGTCCCATCTGGACACGAGCCGAAGTCTTGAGTCTTGTATCTTGACGCTTCAATAGTCTGGACGATGTATATAGTCCGGCTCTCCGGATACCCCTAATCCAGGACTCCCTCACTTGTCACGGACGTGATGCCTATATACATGATCATGCCTAGATAATCTCATAATTATTCGCTTTTCTATCAATTGCTCGACAGTAATTTGTTCACCCACCGTAATACTTATGCTATCTTGAGAGAAGCCCCTAGTGAAACCTATGGCCCCCGGGTCTATCTTTTATCATATAAGCTTTCAATCTACTTTTATTTGCATCTTTATTTTCTGCATCTATATTATAAAATACCAAAAACATATTTATCTTATCATATTATCTCTATCAGATCTCACTTTCGCAAGTGGCCATGAAGGGATTGACAACCCCTTTATCGCGTTGGTTGCGAGTTCATTTTTTGTTTGTGTAGGTTCGTGGGACTTGTGAGGAGCCTCCTACTGGATTGATACCTTGGTTCTCAAAAACCGAGGGAAATACTTACGCTACTGTGCTGCATCACACTTTCCTCTTCAAGGAAACCAACGCAAGCTCAAGACGTAGCACACTCCAAGTCCTCTGGATCACGTTTGTTCCAAAAATCACGCTCCCGAAGGTTTCATTCCGTTTGGACTCCGTTTCATATTCCTTTTCTTCGATATACTGAAATAGGGAGAAAAAAACCAGCAATACGGGCTGGGCCTCCGGTTAGTAGGTTAGTCCCAAAAATGATATAAAAGTGTAAAGTAAATCCATAAACATCCAAAATAGGTAATCTAATAGCATGGAACAATAAAAAATTATAGATACGTTGGAGACGTATCAAGCATCCCCAATCTTAATTCCTGCTCGTCCTCGAGTAGGTAAATGATAAAAACAGAATTTTTGATGTGGAATGCTACCTATCATAATTCTCAATGTATTTCTCTTTATTGCGGCATGCATGTTCAGATCCAAATGATTCAAAATGAAAGTTCATATTGACATAAGAAATAATAATACTTCAAGCATACTAATAAAAGTAATCATGTCTTCTCAAAATAACATGGCTAAAGAAAGTTTATCCCTACAAAATCATATAGTTAGGCTATGCTTCATTTTCGTCACACAAAAATGCTCCCATCTTATACACCCCCGATGACAAGCCAAGCAATTGTTTCGTACTTAAATAATCTCAAACTTTTTGAACTTTCACGCAATACATGAGCGTGAGCCATTGTAACATCCCAAAATTCTAAATTTTGGAATGTTATAATAAATAGATAGTTTTGATTGATTGTTTGATTGATTGACTGAAAGCGAGTGAAGTTTGAAACTTTCTGAAAGTTAAATGAGAGGGAATAAAAGGACTTTCCCAAACTTTCATTTTGCTTTTATGATCTTCGGGAATTCAAATTCTTTTCATCACAAAACCCTAGAGAGAAGATGACATGACTTCTTCCATTTATTTAAATGGCAAGGGGTGTTGAAAATATTTGAATTTCATTTGAGAATATTTCCAATTCTAAAACTTTATGCAACTCAATGGTTTTCACGAAATAAGATAAAATGACTTCTTCAAATTATATGAAATATGAGTTGGGAGTTTCAAAGAATTAAATTCAAAGTTCTTTTGAATTTATTTTCAATTTGGAGTTATTTGAGTTTTATTCAAATTATTTTTCTCCAGAAATAAAATATATGGAAAATAGGGTAACATGATTCCCTACATCAGAAAATTGGAGAGAAATAAATTTGAATTAATTTTGGTATTTTTAAAATGATATTTATTGGACTTTATTAGACCGGTAGCACTGTTTGAATTATTAATATTTGTGTGTATCTTATTTAATGCTATAAAAATGTTCATGTTGTAGGAAATCTTTTTCTGAAAATTTTGATATATAATATGCCTATATTATATTTCTGTTTTATTTTTTTTTTTGTTTTTTCTTTGACTGTATGTTTATGTAAAAAAAAACTTTCCTCCGCCGAACTGGGCCGGCCCAGCTCCCAGCCAGGCCGCGGCCCAGCCCAGCTCCGCGCTTCCCCGACCGTGGGTGGACTCCGTCCGCCGTACGCAGCGCCGCCGCCATGGACGCCGTGCGCCGCCCGGTCTCCTCCTGCCCCCTCCTCCACGCCACCGCGGCTCCCCTCCTCCTTAAGTACCGGACCCCGGCCCCGCCTCTCTCCCCTCGTTCGCCAGCGCCACGCCACGGATCTCGCTGAAAGCTACCGCACGGATCTCGCTGGCTGCCGCACTTCGCCGTCTGGCCGCCATCACATTGCTTCCGCCGATGTCTCGCACCGTCTGCCACCACTTGCCGCCATCTCGCCGCCACCTCTCGCCGGAGTTCGCTCCGCCTCGCCGGAGACGCAACTCGCCGGAAATCGCCGCCTCTGTCGGTCTATTCCACCGAGCCAGTAAAAAACCGCAAAAGCCCGGTCCGGTTTTTTTTGAGTTAGGTTTACTTCGTTCTTTCTTAAAAAAAACGGTTTATTATTTTAGGTTAGCTTATTCTACGAATGTTCATTAGTTAGGTTCGGTAGCGAACGATTTTCGTTCGTTAGGTTCTGTTAGCGAGCGTTCGTTCGATAGATTTTTTCTTTTATTTTAGATTTCGGCCAGGGACCCATCCGTGAATATTTTTTTTATAGATTAGCCCCTGGTTTTCATACGACCATAACTTTTTGCTCGTTAGTCGGAATTCAACGAAACCAATGCCCACTTCTTCATTATGATCTCCTCTATCCAGTAATCCAACTCAAACATGTTTTTGAAAGTTTTAAAATTTGAATTCAAACAGATTTGTATTTGAACTTCGTTTGATCATAACTTGAGTTTTATAACTCCGTTTGAGTTGATTCTTTTGCAAATCGAAGCTCTTGACCTAAACTTTCTGATAAGGCCAAATTCACATAATTTTGGTACTGTTAGAAATTATTTTATGCTGCAAGAGTTATTTGCTTGGTATTGATGTTTTCTGAGTTGTTCTCTTCGTTCTTTTCAACCTTTTGAGTGATTGCTTATGTGTGGTTATTATTGATTGCTTACGATAGATTGACCGGAGTGTGACGAGTAGAACTATCAAGAGTTTTGAGTGCGAATCATCTTCAGCAACATTGCAGGCAAGTAACACTTTGATCATACCTTTTCTACTACCCAGTTTTATGCATTAGATCTATCCTCAAACATTGCATTGACTAGGATCTAATTAAATTGTGGGATGGGAAGTAGATTGAGGTAGTACCTATTACCTGTTTTATTTTCAAACCCTTGGGAGTTACTTCTACGTTTGCTTATTGCCATGCTATGCTAGTAGACGTGGATTGGGTGAGTGTATCCATGACAGATGTGAGATTGTTAATTAATGGTTTATCTAAGGTGGCAACTTAAACACACATCGGGGTGGATTGAGGCACCTGGTTTCTATCGAGATTTGCCCTGTATTTCTTCGGACCGCCACCTGTGCTCAAAGGGATCATGAGATTATTCAAACTAGAAACTTAGGTGTGCAGCCACAAGCCATTATGGGCTCTGGCATAGTTGATTAAGTTGTGCGAACTCTTACGGGTAGGCTAGCAGATGTAGGGGTTGTAGGTGGTACGGTCTACCCACATGTAAGGTGCTAGCGCTTCTGAAAGACTATGTCTCGGTCATCCGTTTCTCAAACACCCTGTAGTGTGAGAAATCAAACGGAGGCGATCGAGTCTTGTGGGGAAAAGTGCGCAAACCTCTGCAGAGTGTATAAACTAATCATGGTTAGCCGTGTCCCCGGTTATGGACATCTTGAGTATCTAGTACTTGGATATCATGTGAATCTCGTCATGTTACTTTTAATTAATATTGTTGGGTTTTAATGAGTACCTTTAATTGGGATTGAGAATGTCACAACCATTCTCAATGTTTCACAACCACCATGATAGTTAAATAAATTTATTCCTTTGCAAAGAGGGAAAAATTGGCTTTTTCGCAAAAATCGTAACCATAGAGCTTTCCACCAGCCATATATGCATGTAGTATAGCTTATTCCATTATCTCTCTATGTGTTACATTGCCATCATATTCCATGTGCTGATTGTTGGCTGCAACATTTCATGTTGCGTACTTTTCGCATTTACGAGTAAGTGATACGTTAGGGTTACGATTTTTACACTCAACTTTGCCGTTGGTGTTGATGGGAATCCACAACCTTGGTTACTTCCGCTATTTGGATTGAGGTAATAGTATTTACGTTATTTGATACATGTGATTTACCTCTGCTATAAATCCTCGAGTCTGTGGTGTGTCAAAGATACCGATCCAGGGATGACACTGAAGCACAGAGACTTGATCCATTCGGGTCGGGTCGCTACAGCCATGGATATAGCACTATGGGTGGAATAGAATATAATGATGGGAATTGTGTGGAGAAGTCAAAAAGGAGAAAGTCTCACATTGACGAGGATAATCAACGGGCTATGGAGATGCCCATCAATTGATATCAACATGAGGAGTAGGGATTGCCATGCAACGGATGCACTAGAGCTATAAATGTATGAAAGCTCAACAAAAGAAACTAGTGGGTGTGCATCCAACTTGCTTGCTCACGAAGACCTAGGGCATTTGAGGAAGCCCATCGTAGGAATATACAAGCCAAGTTCTATAATTAAAAATTCCCACTAGTATATGAAAGTGACATCATATGAGACTCGCAATATGAAGAACATGGTGCTACTTTGAAGCACAAGTGTGGAAAAAAGATAGTAACATTGCCCCTTTTTTATTTTTCTCTTATTTTTTTCTTTTCTTTTTTTCTTTGGCCTTTCCTTTTTTTTTCTTTGGCCTTCCTTTTTTTTCTTTGGCCTTTTTTTTCTTTTTGGCCTTTTTTTTTCTTTAGGGACAATGCTCTAATAATGATGATCATCACATTTATATATTTACAACTCAAAGCTAGAACAAGATATGACTTCTATATGAATGCCTCCAGCGGTGTACCGGGATGGGCAATGAATCAAAAGTGACATGTATGAAAAGATTATGCATGGTGGCTTTGCCACAAATACGATGTCAACTACATGATCATGCAAGGCAATATGACAATAATAATGTATGTCATGATGATAAACGGAACGGTGGAAAGTTGCATGGCAATATATCTCGGAATGGCTATGGAAATGCCATAATAGGTAGGTATGGTGGATGTTTTGAGGAAGATATGAGGAGGTTTATGTGTGATAGAGCGTATCGTATCACGGGGTTTGGATGCACCGGCGAAGTTTGCACCAACTCTCAAGGTGAGAAAGGGCAATGTACGGTACCGAAGAGGCTAGCAACGATGGAAATATAGAAGTGCGTATAATCCTTGGACTCAACATTAGTCATAAAGAACTCATATACTTATTGCAAAAATCTACAAGTCATCAAAAACCAAGCACTACGCACATGCTCCTAGAGGGATAGATTAGTAGGAAAAGACCATCGCTCGTCCCCGACCGCCACTCATAAGGATGCACAATCTAAGAACACCTCATGTTTCAAATTTGTTACACAACTTTAACCATACGTGCATGATATGGGACTTGCTAACTTCAACACAAGCATTCTTTAAATTCATAATCACCCAACTAGCATGACTCTAATATCATTACCTCCATATCTCAAAACAATTATCAAATATCAAATTGATCATAGCATCCAATTCACTTTCTATGATAGTTTTTATTATACCCAACTTGGATGCTCATCATTCTAGGACCAATTTTAAAACCATAGCAAATACCATGCTGTTCTAAAAGACTCTCAAAATAATATAAGTGAAGCATGATAGATCAACAATTTCTTCAAAATTAAGCCACCACCGTGCTCTAAAAGATAGAAGTGAAGCACTAGAGCAAAAGTTATCTAGCTCAAAAGATATAAGTGAAGCACATAGAGTGTTCTAAAAAATTCCAATCAAGTAGGCTTCTCCCAAAAGGTGTGTACATGAAGGATGATTGTGGTAAACTAAAAGCAAAGACTATTATAATACACGACGCGCCAAGCAAAACACATATCATGTAGCGAATAAAAATATAGCTCCAAGTAAAGTTACCAATGAACAAAGACGAAAGTGGGGATGCCTTCCGGGGGCATCCCCAAGCTTAGGATTTTGGCTATTCTTGAATATCTTGGGGTGCCTTGGGCATCCCCAAGCTTAGGCTTTTGCCACTCCTTATTCCATAGTCCATCAAATCTTTACCCAAAACTTGAAAACTTCACAATACAAAACTCAACAAGAAATCTCATAAGCTCCGTTAGTGAAAGAAAGAAAAGCCACCACATAAGGTACTGTAATGAACTCATTCTTTATTTATATTGGTGTTAAACCTACTGTATTCCAAGTTATCTATGGTTCATACCCTTACATACTAGCCATAGATGCATCAAAATAAGCAAACAACACACGAAAGGCAGAATCTGTCAAAAACAGCACAGTCAGTAGCAATCTGTAACTATCGGTTACTTCTGGAACTCCAAAAAACCTACCAAAATAGGACGTCCTAAGAAATTTGTCTATTGATCTACAGAAAAAAGAATCAATGCAAAAGCACGTTTCTGTGATTTATTGATTTTTTCTCGTGAGCGCAAAGTTTCTGTTTTTCAGCAGAATCAAATTAACTCATACCATAGGTTATCCTATAGGTTCTACTTGGCACAAACACTAAATAAAACATGAAAACACGTCTAAACAGAAAGTAGATGCAAAATTTATTACTAAACAGGAACAAAAACAAAGAACACAAATAAAATTGGGTTGCCTCCCAACTAGCGCTATTGTTTAACGCCCCAAGCTAGGCATAAAAGCAAGGATAGATCTAACTAGTGCCATCTTTGGCACTTGATTCATAAATAGCTCGCATGATAGATTCATAAGGTAATTTGATTTTCTTTCTTGTAAAGTGCTCCATGCCTTTCCTTAGTGGAAATTGGAATCTAATATTCCCTTCCTTCATATCAATAATCGCGCCAATAGTTCTAAGAAAGGGTCTACCAAGAATAATAGGACAAGAAAGATTGCAATCTATATCAAGAACGATAAAATCTACGGGCGACAAATTTTATTTGCAACAATGAAAACAACATTGATCCTTCCCATTAGCTTTTTAATGGTGGAATCCGCAAGGTGCAAATTTAAAGAGCAATCATCAAGATCATGGAAACCTAGAATATCACATAAAGTTTTCGGAATCGTGGAAACACTAGCACCCAAATCACATAAAGCAAAACACTCATAATCTTTAATTTTATATTAGGTTCCCACTCATCATTAAGTTTTCTAGGTATGAAACTTCCAAATTAAGTTTTTCGTCAAAAGATTGCATCAAGGCATCAACAATATGTTTGGTAAAGGCTTTATTTTGACTATAAGCATGAGGAGAATTCATAACGGATTGCAACAAGGAAATATAACTTTCTGGAGAACAATTATCATAATTAAATTCCCTGAAATCCAAGATAGTGGGTTCAATGCTATTTAAAGTCTTGACCTCTCCAATCCCACTTTTACCAAATTTAGCATCAAGATCTAAAAACTCCGAATTATTGGGATGCCTTTTAACTAAAGTTGACTCATCTCCAGTCCCATCATTATTAAGATTCATATTGCAAAACAAATATCTAATAGAGGACACATCAATAACTTTAAGATCTTCATCATTATTTTCATGGAACTTTTTACGGTTTAGCGGCCATCTTATTGACCAAGGTGGCTTGCTTGTCAGAAATTTGGGCAATAGACTTTTCAAGGAAAGCAATTTGAGAGTTCAAACCATAAAGTTCTTTAGACATATCATCAAGCTCTTTGTTCATAAACTCCATAAAACCTTTTTGTTCTTTAAGCTCTTTTCTGAAAAAAAATTTATTATGCTCAAATTATAAAGTCATAAAACTTCTAACGTTTGATTCAATCTCTTCCAACCTTCTAAGATGAAGGTCGGTGTTCTTAGGAAAAGCCATGAGGGCAAGCAGGAACACAAAAAGGCAAGAGAAAGAGAGAGAGGAGAAGAAGGCAAGCGGAAAAGAGAGGAGATTGCGAAAGAGAGGGCGAATAAAACGGCAAGCTGTGAAGTGGGGGAGAGGAAAACGAGAGGCAAATGGCAAATAATGTAAATGCGAGGGAGATGAGTTTGTGATGGGTACTTGGTATGTCTTGACTTGAGCGAAGACCTCCCGGAAGCGGGCGCCAAATCCTTCTTGCTACGTCTTGAGCTTTGCGTTGGTTTTCCTTGAAGAGGAAAGGGTGATGCAACCGCGATGGCGTAAGTATTTCCTCAGATTTTGAGAACCAATCCAGTAGGAGGCTCCTCACAAGTCCCACGTACCTACACAAACAAACAAAGAACTCGCAACCAACGTGATAAAGGGGCTATTAATCCCTTCACGGCCACTTGCAAAGTGAGATCTGATAGAGATAATATGATAAGATAAATATATTTTTGGTATTTTATGATATAGATTGGAAAAGTAAAGATGCAAATAAAGGTAGATTGAAAGCGTATATGATAAAAGATAGACCCGGGGGCCATAGGTTTCACTAGAGGCTTCTCTCAAGATAGCATAAGTATTACGGTGGGTGAAAAAATTACTGTCGAGCAATTGATAGAAAAGCGAATAATTATGAGATTATCTAGGCATGATCATGTATATAGGCATCATGTCCGTGAAAGGTAGACCGACTCCTGCCTGCATCTACTACTATTACTCCACACATCGACCGCTATACAGCATGCATCTAGAGTATTAAGTTCATAAGAACAGAGTAACGCTTTAAGAAAGATGACATGATGTAGAGGGATAAACTCATGCAATATGATATAAACCCCATCTTTTTATCCTCGATGGCAACAATACAATACGTGCCTAGCTGCCCCTGCTGTCACTAGGAAAGGACACCGCAAGATTGAACCCAAAGCTAAGCACTTCTCCCATGGCAAGAAAGGTCAATCTAGTAGGCCAAACCAAACCGATAATTCAAAGAGACTTGCAAAGATAACTCAATCACACATAAAAGAATTCAGAATAGATTCAAACATCTCTCATAGACAAACTTGATCATAAACCCACAATTCATCGGATCTCGACAAACACACCGCAAAAAGTGTTACATCGAATAGATCTCCAAGAAGAGGAAGGAGAACATGGTATTGAGTTCGAAAAAGAGAGAAGAAGCCATCTAGCTAATAACTATGGACCTGAAGGTCTGTGGTAAACTACTCACAACTCATCGGAAGGGCTATGGTGTTGATGTAGAAGCCCTCCGTGGTGGATTCCCCCTCCGGCAGAGTGCCGGCGACGGCTCCAAGATGGGATCTCGCGGATACAGAAGGTTACGGTGGCGGAAATATTTCTTCAGTGGCTCCCTTGATGGTTTCGGGGTACATGGGTATATATAGGAGGAAGAAGTACGTCGGTGGACGCCCAAATGGCCCACGAGACAGGGGGCACACCCTATGGGGGCACCCTCCACCCTAGTGGCCGCCTCGGGAGCTTCTTGACTTGCACTCCAAGTCCTCTGGATCACGTTTGTTCCAAAAATCATGCTCCCGAAGGTTTCATTCCATTTGGACTCCGTTTGATATTCCTTTTCTTCGATATACCGAAATAGGCAAAAAAAACAGCAATACGAGCTGGGCCTCCGGTTAGTAGGTTAGTCCCAAAAATGATATTAAATTGTAAAGTAAAGCCCATAAACATCCAAAACAGGTAATATAATAGCATGGAACAATAAAAAATTATAGATACGTTGGAGACGTATCATGCCCCGATGGATGCTGTCTTTGTGGAGTCCGTTGGATGGACTTGGAATTTGACTATTTCGTCCGCTGGTTTAAAGGAGGTGGACTTGGATCGTTTATCGAGTATCACGTCGTCCTTGTCCACTGTGGAGTATAATGCAGTTAATTCTTTAGCTGCGAAGGCTTCGGATAGTGCCTCGAGGGCCAGGGCGGCAGTTTTGTTTTTGGCGCCGAGTGCTATGTCCAGATCGCTGGCGAGAGTGATGATTCCATTCGGCCCGGGCATCTTGAGCTTCATGTACCCGTAATGGTGTATATCTTGGAAGCTTGCGAATGCGTCCCGCCCTAACAGGGCGTGGTATCCACTATTGAAAGGGTCCACTTGGAATGTTATCTCTTCAGACCTGTAATTCTCCTGTCTGCCGAATACCACATCGAGTGTGATTTTTCCCGCACATCATGCCTCCCGACTGGGAATAATTCCCCGGAAGGTCGTGCTGCTTGGCTCAATGCGGCTCCTATCTATTTCCATCTTATTGAGGGTCTCCTCGTAAATGAGGTTTAGTCCGCTATCGCCGTCCATGAGCACTTTGGTAAGCCGGAAGCCGTCCACGATAGGACTAAGGACCAAAGCGGATGGTGCCCGGACTGTTCTGAATTGCGGTTCGTCATTGGCATTGAAAGTTATAGCCATGTCGTTCCAAGGGTATACTGTTGTAACTTGGCAAACTTCGGCAAGGTTGCAGAGTGCTCTCTTGCGCCTGTTATTCGAGGTGAAAGTCTCGAAGACTGTCAAGACTGTATTGTTGTGTTCGGCGGGATGATGCTCTGCGGTGTTGTTGATGAGGAGATCCTCGCCGCTCTTGGCCACCTGCCGAAGTATCCAACATGCTCTAAGGCTATGTGTTGGTACTGTATACGGTGTGGTGTGTATTTTGCATGGCCTATCGAGCCATCCCTCCAACACGGTTCCGCGCCCTGAAGTGGGCTTCGGTTTCTTCGTGATTGGATCGGGTGTCCTGCGGGGGTACACCCATTTTGTTCGGACGAGGGGTTTAGTGAGAGCCAATGGGTCCCAAAAGGCTGCCTGTGTTTTCCAGGTGCTTTCCATCGCTTGATTTCTGTATTATGGCCGCCAAGTCAGCAAAGTGTGATACGTGATGGTGATTTATGGCGTTAAGGATCCCCTTGTCCGTGCAATTTTTGCAAAATAATGAGATTGCATCTTCATCACGATAGTCCTTAACCTTGTTCATTGCAAGGAGGAATTCTGGCCCAAAAGTGATGTACTGTCTCTTGGGACTGCTGTCTGATGTAGGGAAGATCGCTTGTATCTGGGTGGGTGGGCGGATTTAAGTCCGTATTTTGACCCGATCTGGGACCCAGAGCTTGAGGAGTTACCGAGCTTAATAGTTCGGGCTCTAGGGTGTCAACCGGTTTTTCTGGCCCATGGTCTGATTCTAAGTCCGGAGTTCGGGGCAAGTCTTCCCGCAACCGGGTATCTGGCTCAGTTAGCTCGGTGATCCGGACGTAGTCCGTAGCGACTCAGTAGGTGGCGATGCGATCCAGGAGCTCGTTCAAAGACGATAACTCCATCGGATCCATCTGCTTGACGTATTCCGAGATGACGTGGAGACGGTTTTTGATGACCTGAGAAGTCATCGTCGGCCCGACGGCCGAACGGACGGTCATAACGAAGCTGCCCAGCCGGAGGGTTTGGCCCAAGGCCAGGGCTCCTCCGGACGTGATATTATCCTTGATAATAAGGCGAGCCATCAACCCTATCTTCGACGTCATAGTGGAACTCTCAATGAAAGGACCAATGTCGGTGTCAAAACCGGTGGATCTCGGGTAGGGGGTCCCGAATTATGCGTCTAAGGCTAATAGTAACAGGAGGCGGGGGACACGATGTTTACCCAGGTTCGGGCCCTCTCTATGGAGGGAATACCCTACTTCCTGCTTGATTAATCTTGATGATATGAGTATTACAAGAGTTGATCTGCCACGAGATCGCAGAGGCTAACACTAGAAGCTAGCCTATGATTATGATTGTTCTTGTCTTACGGACTAAACTCTCCGGTTTATATAGACACCGGAGGGGGTTAGGGTTACATCAGGTCGGTTACAGAGAAGGGAATCTACATATCTGAATTGCCAAGCTTGCCTTCCACGCAAAGGAGAGTCCCCCCGGACACGGGACGAAGTCTTCTATCTTGTATCTTCATAGTCCAACAGTCCGACTAAAGTATATAGTCCGGCTATCCGAGGACCCCTTAATCCAGGACTCCCTCACGCTCTCCCCCTAAGTATGATTATCTCCCACTAGACATTAGGAACACACGTATTGTCTGCTTCCATCCATACATCTATCTTGATATCTCTCGGGGTATCTACTGTCGCGCACACACCTTTTCACTCGATCTCCCACCCATGTAGTCCCATCACGATCTCCAGGGGATCTCTCTATGACAAACACACACTCTCTCCTCCCCATGTTTGCATTTTCTCCGTACGTCTCTCTCTACCTCTCTCCCTTGTTTGTCAGACCCCTCTTGGCCACGTGCTAGGCGTCTTTCTCTCTCGGTTGCAAACAACCACACACTATCTCCTCACCTTGCTTCCGTTGTCGAAGATGCATGTGTGATATGTTTGCATAAGACACACACGCTTTTTCTCTACTTTTATCGTGTGTTGTCCATGTCTCTTTCATACACGCACACACACTTTTTTCACTCACTCTTTCTATTTCTCTCTCTCTCTCTCTCTAGTTAGGGACTCTATCACGTCCATAAGCATATGGATGTTTTGCAAAGTCAAAGCTCAGAAAAGTTTGACCAGGTATATGTGGAGAAAAACATTTACATCTGGAACGATCATTAGATTCATCACAACATGTACTTACTTCATACTATCATTTATCTTTGGTATTGTAGATATAAGTAATTTCTTTATAGGTCAAAGTTTCAAAATTTGGACATTAAAAAAAATGTTGGAACTACATTATCGAACGGAGGGAATAGCTCTTTATCTCTCTCTCTCTCTGCTATCTCTCATGGGCCTCCCCTCTCACTTGAACTCTCTATACCGATGGATTATACGCTCACTGTGTCAGTCTATATCTCCATATATTGTTTAGTTGACTGGTCAACCAGTCCACATGCTGCCTTGTCAGCTCGTGTTTTGTATCTTCGTGTGCTGGCCCATGTGGCAGTCGGTGAAAATAACTAAACTAGAGGCCCATGTGACACGCGGTGAAGTAAACAAAGTTGAAACCACTCGGGGTAGCACCCCGCACGCTGGTAAATTGAGGGCGCATTGAGGACACACTTCTTTCGCGTGAAGGACGCACTCGCGCACAATTCACCACTGCGCGGCGGCATGCACAGAAGGACGCACTCACGCACACCTAGCACAAAACACACACCAGCACACATGTACACCGGCGTCGCCGCCGGTTGAGATGTACACCAACAAGCAAAGGCGGCTCGAGCCAAAACCACATCCGGCGAGCCTGGACTTCATCAGCAGCCTCCCCGATGACATGATGCTCGTCATCATCGGCCTCCTCCCCACCAAATCTGCAGTGCGGACTGCCCTGCTCTCCCGGCGGTGGCGCCCCCTCTGGCGCCGCGTCCCCCTCAACCTCACCGTCGATAGCTGCCTCTGCGACGTTGATTGCAAACGCATGGCCGCAGTCTCCAAGATCCTTTCATCGCACCCTGGGCTAGCCAGATGCCTTGACATCCACATGTTCAGTACCAACTACAAGGTCCAACCCATGTTCGACGAGTGGTTCTTATCCCCCGCCCTAGATCAGCTCGAGGAGCTCAGCTTTGAAAGGACGATGTCACTCTCTGCCGCCGTTCGCGCTCCGCCTCACGCCAACGCTGCGTCGCGTCAGCTTCAGCTCCTGCTATCTTCCCCAGATTAATGTCGCGCCCGCCCTTCTTCTCTCAACTCAAGCAGCTCAACCTCTTCGAAGGCTATGGAGCACCTGCTCCGCAGCTATACTGTGCTCGAGTACCTTCGTCTTGAGCAGATCCACGGGTTCATTAGCCTCCACATCACCTCTAGATGGATTTAAGTGCCTTGCTGGCCCCGCAACAAGACATCAATTGGGAAGAGATCACTCCAGCTGTTCCACGTTATGGTCATTGAGAATGCGCCTTTCCTTGAGAGATTGCTTGTATCGGATCTAGAAGGTCCAACAAAAATCAGGGTCATTGACGCGCCGAAATTGACAGCGTTGGTGTACTCGTCTGCCAAATTCTCCAAACTCTTTATTGGATCCGTAATCGTTCAGGTACAACACTCATCTTCTTCCCCGTATTCTTGAAATTCACATTTTTAAATTTCTTCTTGATGTATTTACGACCGTCTTCCAGAAAATGATTCCCACAAGCTTGACCCAGTCTATACGCACAGTGAAGATCTTGGCAATAAAATCTATCGGCCCCAATCTGGATCAAGTTGTTGGACTCCTTACATGCTATCCGTGAACGGAGAAGCTACTCATTGAGGTGAAACTTCTTTCCTATTAGTAAACGGTAATCACAATGTAGCTCAATTTTTTCGTAATTTTCCCAAATTACGATGACAAGTGTAGTGTTCAAAAGCGCATCTACGCACTTTGCATCGAAAAGAAATGTTTTTAGTATTTTTTATCACGTGATGACATGCATTGTTTTTTTGTTGTACTACTATAGTAGCCTAGGCTAGTCATAGTGGAAAGTAACTTAGACTACTCCAGTAACTCCAGGTTACCCTAAGAGCAAGTACTACATCCGTCCTGGTTTACTCTTCCTATTTTGTAGTATCAAAATTTGACCATAGGTTTAACTGACAAAATGTTAATGCATGTCACTAAGAACTATATCGTTGGATTCGTATTTGAACATAATTTCAAATGGTACATTTTTTAGTGACATGCATTGGCATTTTCTTAGGTAAATCTATGGTCAAAATTTTATACTGAATACGAGGTAGTACAAAAGTGGGCTATAACGGCCCTCCACTATGTAGGCCAAAACACGTGCCAAATTCACTTGTGATGCATTTGGCATTGATGCCCCTCCATTGCTCACCTGGTGCCCCAATCTGGATCACCTATACTTTGCTCCAGTGCCAAATTAACTCACACAATGAAAAAACACTTGCGTAAGAGAGAGAGAGGACCGAGGCAATAAAAAAACAATTGTTTGGGAGAGTGAGAGGCTGGTGTAGTTGGTTTGATTGATTTGTTTATACATGTGGGTATGTGTGCACAGCGGTGCAACTCTCTCACATTGCGAGAGCGGTGCCAAAATCTTTTGATTTGACATTGATGCGTATTATGTGGCATACTTTCGCAAAATATGGCATCAACCACATAGTGGAAGGCAACAAATGCCCAAGCTCTTCACGTGCTCCTAGGTAAATGAGAGAAAAGAGAGAGAGAGAGAGAGAGAGAGAGAGAGAGAGAGAGAGAGAGAGAGTGAGAGAGTGAAAAAATATCACTAACCAGCCAACCCTATCGTATGAGCGAATGATATTGGTACCTCTTGATGACACGACAATCTTATACAGCCAGCTGCTCTAATATGTTCTCTTCTCTTGCAGATAAAAAAAGACCCAAAAGTGAAAAATGTGCTGCACTATAACAATCTCATAGAATGTCTTGATCTCCATCTTACAGAAATTGATTTGATCGACTACCGAGGCAGCACATCTGAGATTAAATTGGCCTGGTTCTTTGTTCTGGAGGCAAGTGTGCTCAAGGTAATGAGGTTTGGCGTTCTCTGGCGCAACAATGAGTGGCGTGCTGATCACCGCAAGCGTCTAAGCCTAAATGACAAAGTCTTCGGAGAAGCTGAATTTGTTTTTGAAACATCAAGTGGCCAGAGACTCGAAAACTTATTTGCCCATTAGTGACTTGTCGTAGGCGGTGGATTTTAGTTTATGCGATGATGCTGCATCCACCTAAAGTAACAAAAGTTCTTACGTAAACTTCCTAGATTCCCTCTTCGTAGGTGCAGCATTACTCCTAACATTTGTAATATCGGTTTGAAACTTGTAATATTGTCGTGTCCTATTCCTGCATTTTCAAAATCCTGCGAATCAAACAGGTCCTCAGTTGGTGATGATGTTGTGCCTGCCATCTTTCACCAATAACCGTCGGATCTCGATCTGATGCATACAAACCAAACTTCTCCAGTTTCCCAAAAAGATGCCCGCGCTTGTTCCCTATTTACAAACAACTCCTTGTCTCTCACAATCAGCCTTATCTCCTCCCTACCACATCTAGAAGGCCATGGAAAAATCTGGCGCGATGGCCGCTGCCGGCGCCGTCCACCCCCCAATCTTGGTATTCCATGCAACGCACGGGCATTTATGCACGGGAAATTATGTCAAACACGGCTAGTTGTAAGCAGGCTAGGTCTACAACCATGATGGTAGTGACTGCAGATAGTGAGGCTGACTATGGTATGCCGAACACGGCGCCTATACTCAGGTGTCATCTCCGGCGCAGGGTCTTGTCACTTCGCTGTGAGGAGCAACACGTAATAATTTGACCAACGGGTAGTACAGTGCCACTACATTGGTAGTACTACTACTAGTACTAGCACCACCGTCTGGATTTAGTAGTACTACCACGACCATCTGGATTTAGTATTTGACTAGCAATATCTAGTAATGCATGTCACACAAAATGTACTACTCCCTCTGTAAATAAATACATGGTGTATTGTTTTATTCCTATCGACGAGATAACTTAATGTCTTTTTGCTACTTAATAGGATTACATGCAATGAACTAACCACTGCATGTGATGTTTGGTAGTCTCAAGTCATTGAAAGCATGCACGGCCCACATCTCTCATTGGTTGATATGTCACGAAATAAGAAACGAGGAGGGAGTTAATGTACTGTGCCTAAGTGTTTTGGGATTATTTGGTTTTTGTAAGGTGACTTACACAACATTTTTGGTTACATGCATTAATATTTTATTAGTTAAATCAAAGGTCAAAACTTGGCGCAAAATGCAAAGGGGACCAATAAACCAGTAAACATCAAAATTCTCTTGTTTGGCCCCAACTAAAGGTCTGGTGAGATGACTATACTGCACCGGCACGGAGGGGGACGCAGATTCATTGGCTTACTGCACCTGCCTTTGGGTGTATGACACGTGGGCCCAACGAGTGGCTGCTCCACCTGTCGTATAGCCAAAGGCAGGTGCAGTAGATGGGAGAGGAGTAGATGGCCAACACACACGTGAATTCAACGCAGTCTTCCCTTCTCATATAAAGGCTCCCGCCAGTCCAACCTATGAAATCCTATGCACCTACACAGCCTAACCAAGGGCAAGAGTGATCACTCCAATCGCATGATCAGTTGACTAGAAGCTAGACCCGTGGAGGCGATGAGCGCGAGCATCACCGGCTGTGCGGATGGTCCTGACGCCGACTGCGCCCAAAGACCGAGGAACGTCTCCAGGTAGTGCCTGAGGCCGCCAGGGCGAGGGGCCGCTTGGACGACAGCTTCGTCTCCTTGTTCGACGAGGTCCTCGTCGGCTTCCTCGACAAGTTCACCATCGTCAAGAAGCTCGCGGATGACCTTGACGTACGCCTCCAGCCCACGCGCCCAGGCTCTGTGATGCCTGCCACCCTCAACGGCCTCTATGGTGACAACCTCTTCGACACACTGGTGGCCCTGCGACTGCCCACCATCGCGCCGGAGAATGTCCACCTCAAGGTCGCGCTCGCTGCGCAGCGCCTGGCGCAGCAAGACACTATCGACATAATCACCCACGTCTACGCGCAAATCGTCCACAAGGACTACTACATGCAAGAGGAGGACGATAGGACGCTGGCCTTCTTGGACCGCAGGGCAACCTTGGACGGCATTGTTCAGAAGCATGTTGAGCCTGCCGCCAACGCTGCTACTCCTCACACGTCGGTTGGTGACCCGGTGCACTAGGGCGTGAGGATGTCATTGATGGATCCGTATGTATCTTTATCTTTCCGTCAAATCCATGTAGTAGTATATGGTACTACTAGTAATTATCTTACCTTTCGCATCAACTTCATAATTTTCGTACGTACTCCATGCATGAACTGCGCCAGAACCAAACTTCTCATTATTCTAGGGAAACCGTTATTTCTATCTATCGGTCGCGCCATGGAGCAGAACCAAATTTTACAAGTTAAAAGTTCAAAAGGAAAAGCCTGCCGTGTTCGTGTTGCACCCCCACACGGTTGGTCCGGCACGCCGCTCAAGGGGGAACGCGTGCTGTGCTGCAGTTTCACTTACAAGTGGGACCGCAGTTGAGCAAACCGACTATCGGCAAACGCCCACCCCGCCCACTGCACGGTGGCTGAGAAAACAGGAGGGAGAAGAGATGGTTGTAGCACGAACGCCAAGAAAATTGGTGTCAGATGGGACTCGTGTGGGTGGCGTGTGCCGTACTGCTAGACATGAAAGCTAGTTATGGCCCATGCCACCCCTCTATATCGAGGTGCTGGTTACGTAGAACAAAATTCCAGGAGTCCGTGCTCAGCCCTCCTCTATCTCTCTTCTCAGCCATCCAGCAGACGCGCGGAGCCCATTGTCTATTTGCTCATATGTGGTCCCACATGTCAGTGAAAACTCAAGAAAACCCACTGAACCTGCACTTTCACCTCGACGTGCTGGTGATGAAAAACAAATCCAATAAAGATCTCCGGTGGCCGCTTTTGGAGTTACTCAAGAGTAGTAAGATTCTATTCTGATTTAACCCAAGATGCACATCACGTGGCTTCAACTACCACTCCATTTTCTTGCATGACACGACCTGGATGCTGGATGTCCCATGTGCCGGCAAAAGGAGGAAGAACTCGACCAAATCTTCAGTTATGCTCTCGGATTAGACTAGTTGTGCTAACTTAAAATTTTATTGTGTAGAATGGATGCAATTTTTGGTATTGGGAAGAAGAGTACATCGATATATTGATAGAGCGCAATTTAGTAGATGTTCTAGCACTTTTAGCTAGCATAGAGGCTAGAGATGAGACTAGTGCACTTGTTGATAGAATAGAGGCTAGACATGAGACTAGATGCGAGGAAGCAACGTCTACTTCTTTACACTCGAAGAATAAAGAAGCACGCATAAGATCGAGCCTCCATGAGATCAACAATGAATGCATCGAGAAGGCACTAATCCAACTTACAGGAACAGTTATGGAAGTTGGATATCTTCTAAAATGTATTCTTGTGGTTCTTTGTTTCTTTGGTCTTGCTTTTCTAGTCAAAATTTGGTGATGTATTTCCATGTACCAAAAATCAATGATGAAAAAAAGTTATGTGTTTGCAAAGAAAAATGTACGCGGCCGGGATGCGTCTGCGCGTTCGGCGCACGGCCACCGCATCCAAGAAATGTCCTGAACACGACCCCATTGCCCTACCCAAACTGACAGAATCCGGGAAAAACAGAGGTTCGTTTGGGGTCGTGCGTTGGAGTTGGCCTTACAAGTGGGACCGTAGTTGAGGAAACCGACTATCGGCAAACCCCCACCTCGCTTGCGATGGCTGGAGTTAGAGAAAGCAGCGAGGTTGAAGAGATTGTTGTAGCACAGACTCCATGAAATATGGTGTCAGATGGAAGTCGCGCTGGTAGCGTGTGCCGTACTCCTGGACGTGAATGCTTGTTCTGGCACATGCCACCCTACTATATAGTATTAGTATCGAGGATTCGAGGTGCTGGTTACGTACAGCGAACACATTAACATATGGCCCACCTCACACTGTGGCCAAATTTCCTGGAGTCTGTGGTAGGTTAAAAAGTGTTCTTTGTGAGGGTGGGTGGCTGGTCTCAAGTTTAAAACTTGTTGTATTACGTATACATAGACGTAGAGATAGTGTAGCAGTTCTGAAAGTTTGAACACAAACATCAGAATGCAATTTCTACTGGACTCATCCGAGGACCTAGGATGACGGGATTCGCAGCTACAGTAAAAACACCCGCCCGACGCGCGAGCATGTGAAGGTAGTACAAATAGTGTACTACTATTGTTGATTGGCCTCATCTTATAACCTGTTGCAATGCACATACAATTATGTATTCGGAAAATGTTTTTTTGCCTCGTCGCAGCACTCATTCAGAGAAGCGATTCGAAATCCATTCATAAATTTAGTAAGTTTATCACAGGCATATCATTTTATTACATACAACAGGTCATCAACCCACAATGACAACGAGGATACATTATAAATAGTAAAGTTTTCATCACACAACAAATAACAAGCAATGAAATGAACTTCAACGCAACCAATCCTCGGCGTTGGAAATACTTGCTTTGAACCACAAGTGATTCTCTGGGAAGGGCCATCTATTGTCAATCTCGAGACCAACGCAGGACTAATCATCCAGGCTGAAGCGGCCTACTATACAGAGCACGGGATGGTAGCCATGGACATTGTCGGCCCTTTTTGAAGAGAGTACTAATAAATAACTTTGATGTGTCCCGTCAACTCGCAGAACGACGAGAAGCTTGCTTACCTTCCCCCTCGCCAACACGTACGCGGTGGCTCGCAGCACGAGGAGAAACTTTTGCTTACAAGCGGTGGGCGTGCAACAGTTCATTTGGTGTCAGATTGCCAGAAGTACTAGTGTAGTACCATCATTATTGTTTGACTTCCGAAAGAGGAGAAGAGCCAAGCGCAAGGTCACCTACTAACCTAGTACAGTACTACTATAGCCAAAGCTGATCCACCTTTTTAGAGCATGGTTAATTAATATAGGCGGCTCACTACTAGGAAAAGGCCTACTAATGGCGCACCTAATTTGGCCATTAATGGCGCATTAGTGGTGCGCCATTAGTGCCACGCCATTAGTATATTTTACTAATGGTGCACCACAGTCGCGCCATTAGTATCTGATATACTAATGGCGCACCTCAATCGCCATTAGTATATACAACAGTCGCCATTAGTATGCCTCCCGAGGCCATGTATACCAAGGTGCTTTGGAATACTATTGGCGCACAACAACAAGATGCGCATTAGTAACCCGGCATACTAATGGCGCCTTTGTTTAATGATCGCCATTAGTATCCTTTGGCATGCTAATGGCGCCTTGTGATATGATGCGCCATTAGTATGAATATTAGGTTTTTTATTTTTAATTTCTGTTTTTGCACAGGTTACAAAATGTATAATTGGACAAAATATAGACAAGCACATGTCGGTGTACTAGGTAGGGGTACCCTAGTATCCCGAACTCGTGCTGCAGGCAGTTGTAGCACCCCGCGGCAAGGCTTGCCAGGTGATCGTCAAGATCCTCCGTGGCTCCTTTGGAGCCATTCAAGAATAAAGTATTCAAGCCCCGGCAAGAGGAGCTTGCCGGGAAGGCAGATCAAGGCCCCGGCAAGAGGAGCTTGCCGGGAAGGCCAACCAAGGCACTTAGAAGACAAGGCCCCGGCAAGAGGAGCTTGCCGGGAAGGCCCGGTGAGCGACAAGCTTCCAGGCGCGACAAGACAACGACCGCGGCAAGGCACTTGCCGCGGCAGGCATCCACCTCGTTTCCTCCGCTCCAGCTCATCCAACAACGTGTCGCCATACAGGACCCTTCCGGTATGACGTGGCGAGAGGTGCAGCCAAGTGCGTGGTGGTAAGCGAAGTCTTGACAAAATAGCCATCGTGGCAAGCGGTGGCGCCCGTGACGGTCACTTTATGCACTGTTTGGGTGACTTAAACGGGCATTTATTGCCTTTGTCCCCTGCCGTCAGGATTAGGTATGATATACTGTACAAGTAGCTGTACCAACCACAAGTTCGTTTCCACTTTTACCCTTACCTATGTTGCCACCTGTCGGTGACCCCTTGAGCATATAAAAGGAGGCCCATGTGCAACGTAGAGGGGAGGGTTGGAAGGGTTCGAAGGGTTCGAGGTTCAGTTCATTCGAAACCAGAGAACACACATACACTCAGGCTAGGTTTTGTAGCTCACAAGGCTCCCTAGTAAAACACAATACAATCGGACAAGCAGCAAGAGGATTATTATCTCTTGGAGAGCTCGAAGCTGGGTAAACTGCTCGTGTGCTTCGCCTCGATCTGCTCTTCGTGCGATCTCCGCCCCCATCAAACCGAAGGGACTCGCCCGCCGTCCCATAGGTGTCCGTGGTACGATCAGCCTCCCGACATCTTTGGCGTGCGGTAGAAGGCGTCGAGGCTGTGTGAACCTGATCCGGCGTTCACACGAGCTGCATCTTCCTCATCTTCATCGACATGCCACCGAAGAAGAAGGCTTCGGCGGCAACAGATCCGTCCGCGTCGAACCCCCCACCACCGGAGCAAACGGGTGGTGGGGTAGACACCGGCAGAAGAACGGACGTGGACGAGGGAGCCCACTACGCTGCCAAGTCCAAGGACAAGGCTGCGCAGACCTCGGCGTCCAGGCATTCAACGCGTCCATCCCAGGAGCCGCGGGACCGACAGCGTCATGGTATTCACAATACCATACGCTCGTTGGACCAAGGCCGAGCTAGTGGATCTCGCGATCTTTGAAGACCGGCATGCACGTCGACATGCTAAGCGAAGGCGAAACACGGTCGCCCGGACGGGGACTGCTCCTTCTAACATAGATAGAAGTCCGAGCATATCCGCTCCTCGCACCGTTCGCCATCGCCGCCACCACTCGAGCAGAAGCTTTGGCGCGGGCTCAGCTGCTCCTAGATTACCCTCCGACGTCGGACAAGATCGACGAGTGGAGGGCCACCATTCAGAGTCTCATCAGCTTCGCCAACGGCGACACTCCACGGCAGCCGACCACGTCGCTGCCGCGGCAGGACTGCCAGGCACGAGCTGGTGGCGACGAAACCCGTGGAGGTGCAACCACCATGCACTCTCCACCCCGAAGGCCAAGATCGCCGACTCACCGGATCCACCTCAACAGCGACTCCACCGCATCGTCGGATCCACGAGCTCGCCGCGATCAGCACCAAGTTCTTCATGAGCGACAACAAGAAGACGCTCGAACTCGCATCGGCGTCGAAGAGAAGCGCGACGTCAATCGGACCAGCAGCTGGGCCCTCTGTCGACAAGCATGCGCCAGGGGAACCAGGCGACTTGCAGTACGCGATAGGTTGCCTTTGGCGTTCACCCGTGAGCTGCGGCAGAATCCAAAGGCCCGACAAGAAAAATTTCAAGCCCGATGTGCGGAGAAGTACGACGGCAAGACGCATCCGTCGAGTTCCTCGGCATCTACACCATTGCGGTGTGCAAGCTCTTTGGGGGCAGACGACAAGATCCTCGCCAACTACTTCCCGCTGGTACTCAAGCCCAATGTCAGATCCTGGCTCATGCACTTGCCGGACAACTCCATATCCTCTTGGGAAGATCTGTGCCATCAGTTTGTCGGTGCCTTCACAGGCGGCCACAAACCCCATGGCCAAGAGAGCGACCTTCATCTGCTTGCCCAGAAGGAAGGAGAGCCCCTGCGCAAGTATATTCAGAGATTCAGCCGTGTACACTACAACATCCCAGATGTCCACCGCCGCATGATAATAAGCGGCGTTCCATCGTAACGCAGCGGAACCGCAGGATGAGGAGGAGATGGCGATGTGCAAGATCAAGGACGTCGATGAGCTATATGCCCTGGCCGACAAGTGTGCACGTCTTTGAGGAAGGAAGGAGACTCCCGGGAGAATGTAGGAAGCGAAGGGTCCGATAGTGAGGAAGCTGCCCTGCAAAGAAAAGCCGGCGAAACAACGTAAAGAAGAAGGGCAAAGATGTGCTAGTTCTCGGCAGTCCGGCAATGGAGGCGCCGCCAATAAAGCCAAAGTTGGTAGCTCTGGCAAGGAGGTTGCCGCGTACCGACGGGCAAGGCTGTGGCGGTCGCCGACAAGGTGATAGCTCCAACAAACAATCTTGCAAGATCCACCGCACCAAGGGTCATGACCTCCAGAGCTGCAAGAAGGTCGAGCAGCTTGTCGAGCAGCGTAAGGCTGAGTACGAGCGCGCGACAAGGAGAAGGCCCAGAAGGTGCTTTGGAGGAACTGCGGCAAGAAGCGCCTGGCCGGGAGGACGCCACAGTAAGGCCAAGCGGCAAGGAGATGACCTCCTCGCGGCCGCGACAAGGACGAAGATGATGACAGCGATGAAGACATGGACGGCGATGGCGAAGCCGATGAGCAGGAGTTCGAGAAGCCACGAGAGGTCTTGTGCGTTGTGGCGGTGCTTCTACGCATCGTCCCACCGCCAAATCAAGCGGTGGATGTGGGAAGTCAATGCAGCGTAACCATCCATCGAGTCACGCAAACCTCTCGAAATGGTCCAGATGCCTATCATCTTTGACATTGAGGACCACCGATAGCATAATCGCGGTCGGGTGCTTGCCGATGTTGGTTTCACCAACTATCCGCAACCTCAAGGTCACTAAGATGTTAGTTGACGGCGGGGCCGGCTTGAACCTGATCTCCTCCGCGGTACTCCAGAAACTCCAGATCCCCGACAGCGAGCTCGAAGAGACCGGCACATTCCAAGGAATCAATCCGGGAAGGAGCAAGCCGAAAGGGAAGATCACGCTGCCGGTCACATTTGGCAGCGAGCTGAACTTCAGGACTGAGAGGGTCACTTTTGACGTCGCTGACTTCCCATTACCTTACAATGGGATACTCGGCCGTCCAGCACTCGCCAAGTTCATGGCGGCCTCTCACTATGCATACAACTTGCTGAAGATGCCAGGCCCGATAAGCGTCATATCTGTCCCTGGCGACAAGAAGGATGCTCTTATCTGCGCCGACAAGATCTATCGGGAAGCAACAGCCGAAGCAGATCGCAAGACACTTGCCGCTGAAGCTCCCGGGGGGAAGAAGAAGTCCAAGTCCGGCAAGAGTTCTGATGCCCACTCCGGCAAGCGCACCTCTTCGGAGTGCTGCACTACCGTCGAGGACGCACCATCGAGCTCCACCGGCAAGTGCAAGAAGAAGACGATGGCAGCTCCACCAGCAACCAAGAAGGTGTCCGCCAAGGAGGACGGCACTGGTGGTACCTTCACCATCAGTGCCACGCTTGACCCTAAATAGGAAAGTGCGCTCGTTGCTTTCCTGCGGGCGAATGTCGACGTGTTTGCATGGCAACCGTCTGACATCCCCGGTGTTCCCAGGAAAGTAATTGAGCACCACCTAGCTGTCTGTCCTCATGCGCGACCGTCAAGCGTAAAGTCGAGAAAGCAAGCGGTGGGCGCCAAGAATTCATCGCAGAAGAAATCAAGAAGTTGGAAGCAGCAGGCCTTGTCGAGGAGTGCTCCATCCTACGTGGTTGGCCAATCCTCTAGTAAATGCGCCAAAAGCAAGCGAGAAATGGAGGCTTTGTATCGACTTTACCGATGTTAATAAAGCTTGTCCCAAAGACCCATTCCCTTGCCGCGCATTGACCAGATTGTTGACTCCACGGCCGGATGTGATTTGCTTTCATTTCTTGATGCATACTCAGGATATCATCAGATCTTCATGGCAGAAGAGGATGAGGAAAAAACCGCATTCATCACTCCATGTGGCACATACTGTTTTATAGGGATGCCTTTCGGATTAAAGAATGCTGGTTCAACATTTGCGAGAGTAGTCCACGAAGCTTTTGAGCCACAAATGCACAGAAATGTAGAAGCTTACATGGATGACATAGTGGTCAAGAGCAAGGACAAGACTACTCTGATTCAAGATTTAGATGACACTTTTGCAAATCTGCGCAAGATCAACCTCAAGCTCAACCCCGAGAAGTGCGTGTTTGGAGTCCCCTCCGGCAAGCTTCTCGGGTTCTTCGTGTCTCGGCCGGGAATTGAAGCCAATCCCGACAAGATCAAGGCCATTGAGCAGATTGAAGCACCAAAGCGGCGTCAAGGATGTACGAAGACTTGCGGTTGCGTAGCTGCTCTCAAAGAAGTTTATCTCTAGGTCTCTGCTGAGCGCCACCGCCATTTTTCAAAATTTTGAAAAAGGCAGGTCCAATGAAATGGACTCCCAAAGCGGAGGCTGCGCTGCAGGACTTAAAGGCATACCTGTCCTCCACTCCAACACTTGTCGCACCTAAGCCACAAGAGAAGTTACTGCTATATATAGCGGCAACCAATCAAGTGGTTAGTGCTGCGTTAGTGGCGGAGAGGGAGGCGGAAGATGAGCCGGCAACCAAGGCAGATGCATCCAGCGACAAGCAAGGCGCTTCACCGACAAGCTCTGGTCCCCACAAAGATGGATCTGCGCAGGAGTGTGAAAAAGTGCAGAAGAGAGTGGTGCAACGCCCAGTTTACTTTGTCAGTTCCCTCTTGCAGGGGGCTAGGTCAAGGTACTCTGGTGTGCAAAAATTGCTTTTCGGCCTTCTCATGGCCTCGAGAAAGCTGCGCCATTACTTCCAAGCACACGAGATCACAGTCGTCACTCGCTTTCCATTGAAGAGGATATTGCAAAATCCAGAAGCAACAGGCAGGATTGTCGAGTGGGCACTGGAACTGTCAAGCTTTGGCCTCAAGTTTGAAATCACTTCAACTATCCAAAGCAGAGCGTTGGCGGAGTTCATAGCAGAATGGACGCCAACACAAGATGAAGAAATTCGAGACGAGCATCCCTGGCCAAGGAAGCAAGCGAGAGAGTGGCTAATGTACTTTGATGGTGCCTTCTCGCTGCAAAGGCGCCGGTGCTTGGGCGTCTTTGCTTGTCGCACTCCACCGGAGAGCACCTCAAGTACGTAGTCCGGATGCACTTTCCCAAGGAGCAAGCAACAAACAATATTGCAGAGTATGAGGTTTACTTGCCGGTCTCGAGGATCGCGGTAGACCTTGGGATTAAGAAGCTCATTGTCGGGGGTGACTCACAGCTTGTCATCAGCCAAGTCAACAAGAGTTATCAGAGTCCGTTGATGGAAGCTTATGTTGATGAAGTGAGAAAGCTAGAAGAGCACTTTGAAGGCCTACAAATGGAACATGTTCCAAGAGCTCAGAACAATATTGCTGATGGCCTGTCGAAGTGCGCTGCACTTAAGCTACCTGTGGAACCAGGAACCTTTGTGCTCAAGCTGACTCAACCGACTGTAGCACCATCAACTGGACAGAGCAAGAAGAGGAAGTTGATTTCTGGCGACTATTTTCCGGCCGAACTCCCTGAGTCCGCCGCCAAGAAGGTCCCCGGATCAACGCCCAAGAGTCTTGAGGAGCGATGCTGCTCCGACAACCCCTAGGGTTTGTTCCGTTGAAGCAAACGCTCCTGACAAGTTTTGCTCCGGCAAGCTTGCCGGGGAACATCAAGCTCCGGCCGAGCCGCAGGTTCTCGCCATAGAAGCGGATGTTCCCGCAGCAGCAGTTATGCCTTTAGTCCTTGTTGTCGAGCCGCAGGCTCCAGCATGGGCCCAACAGATTGTTCATTTCCTTCTGCATGTGAGAACTTCCCAAGAGCAAGAAGAAGCGGAAAGAGTAGCCCGGCAGTCAAGTATGTACCGGTTTGTCACTGACACCGTATGTAAGAAGACTCAACGGATTGTGAAATTGAAGTGTATTCACCGGGAAGATGGATGTAAGCTGTTGGCGAAATACACGGAGGCATATGTGGTCACCACATTGGCGCCAGAGCACTTGCCGCAAAGCTGTTAAGCAAGGTTTCTTTTTGGCCGACAGCCCTCCGTGATGCAACTGCACAAGTAACCAAGTGTGAAGCGTGCAGTTCCATTCCAAGCAGATACATCGGCCAGCTCAAGCTCTCCAGACGATCCCTTTATCCTGGCCATTTTCGTGCAGGGGCTCGACATCCTCGGCCCCTTTCCCCGAGCTGTCGGGGGCTTTGAGTACTTGTACGTCGCCATCGACAAGTTCACAAAGTGGCCGGAAGTGGAAGCAGTGAGGAAGGTGACAGCACAGTCAGCAGTCAAGTTCTTCAGGTCAATTGTTTGCCGCTTCGGGATCCCTAACAGGATCATCACCGACAACGGCACCCAATTTACGAGCCGCACCTTCATGCAGTACGTCCAAGATCTTGGCGCCAAGGTCTGCTTCGCTTCTGTTGCTCATCCGAGGAGCAACGGTCAAGCGGAGAGGGCGAACGCTGAAGTGCTGCGCGGACTCAAGACCAGGACTTTCGACAGGCTGCACAAGTCAGGAAGAAACTGGATTGAGGAGCTGCCGGTGGTTCTTTGGTCGATCAGGACGACACCAAATCGAGCCACTGGCCAGACACCTTTCGCTCTAGTCTATGGAGCGGAGGCAGTTCTCCCCACGGAACTCGTATACGGGTCGCCTCGAGTGCTCGCTTATGATGAGCTCGAGCAAGAGCAGCTGCGACAAGATGACGCTACCGCTTCCTTGAGGAAGACCGTCTTCAGCTGTCAGACGAGCTGCTCGATACCAGCAATCTTTGCGCCGCTACCATAGCCGCCAAAGTTAATGCCGAAGTCTCGAGGAAGGCGACCTTGTTCTTGCGCGTTCAGTCCGCCAAGAATTCCAACAAGTTGGCCTTGAAGTGGGAAGGTCCTTACCGGGTGAAACGAGTCACTAGGCCTGGCGCTATGCGCCTTGAGACCGAAGATGGCGTTCCGGTGAGCAACTCCTGGAACATTGAACATCTTCATAAGTTTTACCCGTAGGAGCGGTTGCCGGAACCTGTTCCGGCAACCACCTTTTGTACAAGTCTTGCCGATGTTGCATGTAATCCTTTGTACAAAGCCGGGCGCAGACCCCGTGCATAAGTAAAGCTCATGTGTTCCGCACATCTTGTCAATTTCATGCTTTCTACTCATTATATTGCATGTGTTATCTGACACTTTGTGCAGCACCTACCCCGGTAAGCAATAACGAGCCATGAGGCTTCATATCTTTATTTTCTCTTCTTTTCTCTTTCTCGAAGAAAGGAAGGATCCCTCGCACACAAGTTTGCCGGGGGGGGAAGGAGAAGATAACGGTGTGGACCAAGCGTCGCTCGAGGAGGTCAAGCCTTACCGGGAAGGAAGAGACAGAAAAGCTAAGTTGCCAAAGTTTGAGCAATCAGTTTCAACTCGAGGAGGTCAAGCCTTACTGGGAAGGAAGAGACAGAAAAGCTAAGTTGCCAAAGTTTGAGCAATCAGTTTCAAAATTTTTTTAAGTTATTCTCCTCGAACGACCACACTTTGTATGGAAAACCTGTGCGCAGAGGAACCAACTCGCAGCTAGTTGCGCCCTTACTTTGTTTCGAGTCCGCTCAACAATTTAAGTGAGCTGCGATTAGTTGCGACAAGGTTGCTTGCCGGATGCGGCACCGCCAGCAGGCTGCTGACGTCCCGCACTCAGCGCTCGCGGCTAAGGTGCCTGCGCCGGCGAGTTCCCTAAAAGCGTAGGGCAAAAACATACAAAGGAAGGAATCAAGTAAAGGAAATAACATAGCAATGACTACCCGAAATAGAGTTATATATTACAAGATAGCTTGTCGCAGCTCTAATAGATTGTTCTCCTAACATGACTAGCAGCGACAAGGAAAAGATAAAATGGGCGGCCTAATCTACGCGGTCGCCTTCAACCCTCTTGATCCCGCTCACCCATCCCACGATGGGAGCGACAAGGGTCTTGAGCGCCTCTCACGTCGACATCCCGGCAAGGACTTGAGGGCGTTGGTGAGGTTGAGGCACTGGATTGCGGAAGGCCACCTTCATCAGCACCTTTGGAGAGCTCCCAGCGCAGATCTGGCGACTCCTCGGCCACCGCTTTGGGATCGCTACCCGGAGTCGCCGGAGAGCCGTCACCACGCCCTTGAAGAATAAGCTGAGCTTGGCGCTGGGCTGGAGATGCTCGTCGGAGGAGTATCCAAGATCCTCCATCCCGAGCTCCGTCAGCTCCCTATCGATGGCGGCGGCAGTGTCCACAAGACCCTCGGTCCAGTGCTCCATGTTATCCCTGAAGGTATTCTAGGTAACGGCAGCACTCGCTATCAGCGCCTAAATAAAGCCTTGATCTCCTCCCCGGCCTCGTCCAGCGTCTTGGTTAGGTGGTCGGCTTCAGCTCGAGATCCGCGTTAGAGTCCTTGACGGCGCTGAGTTCCTTGCTCCTCTCGGCGAGACGGCCCTGCAGCTACGCCAAGAGTGTAAGCGTTCTTCTTCTCGCGCTCATGCTTGAGTGCGGCAAGCTCCGCCGCTCTTCGTCAGATTGGCTTCCGGCTGCATCACTCTCGTCGCTAACTCCTTCTTGGCGGCCTCGGCACATGCGGCAGCATCCTTTGCTTCCGTGAGGAATCGCAAACGTTTGCTCGCCAAGCGACAAGCTCCTCCTCGTGGCTGTCAAGATTGACCTTCCGTTGCACCAGCTTCGCCTTCTTCGCGGACAGCTTCGCCCGGCAAGCCTTTGTTGCTCTTCAGCCTCGGCCTTCTCGAGGATGAAGGCTTTGCGCTCCTCGGCAAATCGCTCGCTCCTCTGCCAAGGCCCGGAGAGCCTCGATTTAAGCTCGGAGCTCCTCCGCGCCTCTCTATGTCCACGCCCGCTTTGCGCGACAAAGCGCTTCTCGGGAAGCCCAGCAGCTTGCGGCGCGGTAAAGTGACGGCGGCTTCTCTGATGGCTGCTCCTCCTCGAGCTTCGCCCTTCATTGCTGCTCGGTAGCGTCAACCAGCGTCGGCCGTGCGGGCGAGCAGCTCTTCGTCGAAGGTTTCCCCTTCAACGGCGCCACAGGAACTCGAAGCCAGGGGACTTTGATGAAGACGCCTTCGCCGCGGCCTTGAATAGGGCGCGGGCTGGGGCTCTTGAGCCCGATGCTTTGTAATGTGGCGGCGGAGGATCGGCGGTCGGTGTAGCGCCTGTCTCCCTGCGGCCCAGGGCACGTCAGTCACGATCGCCAGAGACCCCCACCAACTTCTGCGGCGGCAGCCCGGTAGCCTCTCCGGCAGATTCATCAACGCCGGCTCCTTCTCCGGCGACCTCGGTCTCCATCGGCTCCGTCACAGATGGACCTGAAGACCGGAAAAGGAAGAAAAGTCAAGCAAGTATTCAAAAAGAAGATCAGAAGAAGCCAAGGGAAATTTTCAGACAAGGAGAGTACCTGTGCTGGGATCGACAGTCACCCTTGTCGGAGAGCGGTCCCTTGCCGGAGATGTCTCCCTTGTCGGGGAATCCACCCTTGGCGGAGTAGTTGAAGCAGAAGGCTTGTCGGGAGCGGCTTCCGGGACCTCTTGGTGAGGCTGCTCTGCTCCTACACAAGTCACCAGAAGTCAGATATCAGCAAAGAAGAAGCACCCAAGCACGCTTAACAGCAGAAAGTAAACCCAACACTTACGCTGGGGGCTGCACTGGGGGCTGCTTTGAGGAAAGGTTGCCGGGTCCGGCAAAGGTGGTCTCGGCGCATCCTCTGCAGTCTGGCGGGATCATCCTCGATGACAACCACCGGAGTCTTGGCCCTTTTCGAAGCTCTCTGGGCCAGCGTCCTGAAAAGGAAAGGGTTCAGAATGAAGCAAGTCAGATACAAGACACAATAGCAAGAACTGAAGGAATTTAAACTTAGCCGAGATTCTTACTCCTCTTCCTCCTCGTCGGAGCCGAGCCTTGGAGAAGTCAAAATCACTGGCCCGCCCCGTGGGGCGGAGGAGTAGGATCCCTTGGGCGCTTAAGGCGGAAGCGGTGGTCCGGGAGGGCCCGCTCCGGTTGCTGCAGCAGCGTGAGGTGCTCCGCCGGCAACCGTGGCTTGCCACGGTGGAGCCCGTCATGGCAGCGCGGTGGCTGCTGCCTCGTCTGCCGCTCAGCTGCGTCCTCGGCCTGCGGAGAGCGTCTTCTTGGCGGAGCTGGAGGCTCCGCTTGCGGCACAACTGCGAAGGTGGGAGAGTGGAGGGGTCGGTCCTCGCCGTCTCGCCCGCGCCCTCGGCGGGCTTGCTCGGCTCGGCTTGAAGGTCGGCGTGCTCTTCCTCACCGGCAGGCTCTTCCTCGTCGTCAAGCTCTCCACGCTCGGCAAGGCTTGCCGCCTCTGCTGCCTCCGCCTGCTCCTCGGTGAACCCAGACCGCCCGGTAGCAATGATCTGTCGCCTCTTCCAACCTGGTGGCGATCGTTTCATCTAAATGCCGTCGGATTGGTGTCGGCGTGTGAGCCTCTTACGCTCGTCGCCGCGGATCGGCACTTCCTCCAAGCTGTCGAAGAACACCCGCACGCAGCGTCATCTGCGAGCTCTTGCCAGGTTGGCACAATCCTACGCGAGTCGCATAGCGGCATCATTGCGCCGGATGCGGTCAAGCGAAGAGTTGTTGCACAATGGAACAACTCCCCTCGGCAGTGGAACACTTCCAGGATCTTTGAGGATCCCACTTGAACAGCTCTGAAGCATCGCCGTCAACTCCAAGACGGTGAAATTCCAGTTGAGGCCCGGGCGCAGCCTCATGATGTCCGCCGCGTTCTGGAACTCCCAGGCAGGTCTCCTCCTCTCCTGCAAGGGGGCGATGAGGCGACGAAGAAAATCTGCTCCGACAGCCCCCACTGTGAGTCCGGCAAGTCTGAGGCGCAGGATCCTGGTGGTGGCGATCTTTAGCCTGTCATCCTCCGAGGCCACGCTGCTCCAATCATTGCCGCGAACCACTTTGGGGCTTGGCGCAGGCGGTGAACGGTTGTGGCTCCTCCTCGGCGATCCAACACCAATCGGCTCTCCACTCGCCCCATTTCTTGCGGAGCTCTCCTTCCAGACACGCCTCCTTCTTGCCGGGTCCTCGAGATCCGTGCAATCCCCTCGGATAAGGGCTCTCCTCTCTCGACTCGGGGCATGAAGAAGTGGCGGAAGAGGGCAATGTTGGGACGGACTCCAACAAAGTTTTCGCAGAGAGGTGCGAAAACTGCCATGGTGAGAACGGCGTTGGGGGTGAAGTCAAGGAGGCGGAGGCCGTACGTGTTCATAATATCGCAGAAGAACTTCCGGAGAAGGGCGGAATGAGCCATGCAATAGAAGAACAGAGCGAAGAAAGGATACCCACTTAGGGCCAATTCAGCGGCGGCGGCGGGGAGTAATTTTGCGCGCGGATGCGCTCGTGGTTCCGTCGACTGCAAAGGTAGTAGTTTTTGCTCAGCTCCTTCATGGCGAAATTGGGGGAATTGGCCCGCTCCATGCGCAATGGCGCAAGTCAGCTGCGCCGCCGACTTGACCACCTTCGGGCTTTCTTGAGCCATGGCGGAGGCGTGAGGGAGGTCGGCGGCGTTGGTGGTGACGGTGGCGACGAGAAGCGGAGCGCTGCTCTCTTCCGGCTTGGGAAGCGGGAGCAACGGTGGTTTTTGAGATCGAACAAAGAATGGCGAGGTGGCGGAATGCCCTTGCTTCCTCTGCTTATAAAGAGGGAGGCGGACGTTTCGCCTTCCGATAAAGAAATTCCCCACGATCTCGCCCATTTATCTCTCCCACAACGCCGCGGTCGACGCGTGCCGTTCGTGGAGGACATGGTGGGTCCGGGGTGAGTTATGGCGTAATCCAGGCCGCGTGTGCCCGTGCCCTGTTTTGGGCCTGGCCCAACAGCGCTCGGCACCGTGTGTGGCCTAGGCCCAGGGGCTCCTGTCGGTGTACTAGAGTAGGGGTACCCTAGTATCCCGAACTCGTGCACGGGCAGCTATAGCACCCCGCGGCAAGGCTTGCCAGGTGATCGTCAAGATCCTCCGTGGCTCCTTTGGAGCCATTCAAGAGCAAAGTATTCAAGCCCTCGGCAAGAGGAGCTTGCCGGGAAGGCAGATCAAGGTCCCGGCAAGAGGAGCTTGCCGGGAAGGCCCGGTGAGCGACAAGCTTCCGGGCGCGACAAGACAACGACCACGGCAAGGCACTTGTCATGGCGGTATCCACCTCGTTTCCTCCGCTCCGGCTCATCCAACAACGTGTCGCCTCAGGACCCTTCGGTGCGTGGCGTAGAGGTCAGGCAGCCGGGTGCGCGGTGGTGAAGTGATCTTGACAAAATAGCCATCGTGGTAAGCGGTGGGCGCCTGGTGATCACTTTATGCACTGTTTGGGAGACTTAGACGGGCATTTATTGCCTTTTTCCCCTGCCGTCAGGGTTAGGTATGATACATTGTACAAGTAGCTGTACCAACCACAAGTTCTTTTCCACTTTTACCCTTACCTATGTTGCCACCTGTCGGTGACCCCTTGAGCATATAAAAGGAGGCCCATGTGCAACGTAGGGAGGGGTTCGAAAGGTTCGAAGGGTTCGAGGTTCAGTTCATTCGAAACCAGAGAACACACATACACTCAGGCTAGGTTTTGTAGCTCACAAGGCTCCCTAGTAAAAACACAATACAATCAGACAAGCAGTAGTAGGAGTATTATCTCTCCGGAGAGCTCCGGCCTGGGTAAAGCTGCTCGTGCTTCGCCTCGATCTCGCTCTTCGTGCGATCTCCGCCCCCCACCGAACCGAAAGGGACTCAGCCCGCCGGTCCCATAGGTGTCCGTGGGTACGATCAGCCTCCCCGACAACACATCAACAACAGATTCATCGAATACAATAGAAGATTAGTCTCTGAATACAATTCATCATATTAGTCTCCGAATACAATTCATCATATTAGTCTCCGTATTGAAAAGACCGAACAAAGATAGAACATTATATTACAAGTCTCGAGACCGCGAGTAGCGAGTTTGTCTTCACATTACAAGTTGATATCAATCATCTAAACTACCATCACATAGAAGAGAGCTGCGGTCATCACGATGTGCATCATCACGATGAAACTCGTCTTCATCCGGTTCCTCCAACGCTCCCTCCCCTCTCCCGCTAGATAGCGGGCGTATCTAGAAAAAGTCCTAAACTAAACCTATACTAAACTATCTCGTTCTTCATCTTCTTCTTTCTTCCAGTTCATCAACCTGCAAAACAAGAAACAACAAACATGAAAAACTTGATCAAGGTTTAAATGTAGCATTCCTTAGCAAAATGCCTTTCTTTGTAGGAGCTAGCACTTACGAGTTTGGAAACATTAGTCAAACCCCAATCAGATTAAGTTGATCAAAGAAAGAGTAGAAGAGAGCCAACACTGCATAAATGGAGCCAATAACCCAAAAGATGTAAGTAGAGCCAAAGAAAGTATAGATCAAAAGCCAAACCCAAAGATCAACTCAAACTAGAACTAACTCCATGATTAGGGGATCCCTCAATTAAGCTTAAGTTAGTTTTCGATGAAATCCAACAAACCCACTACTAATCAACTAGCCCAGAGGTAGGGTTTGAAGTAGGGATTGTCCTCAGACAGCCTAGTAGTGCTAGGACTATTGCATCATTGGATCAAGTAGTGTAACATCTTTAAGTAACGATGAGAGCCTCAGGACACCATCATTGGCATGGCAAGATTAAGGAGCACCTGTTCTTATCAGTGAGAGTAGGAGAGAAAGAAAGAAAGTGAAGAGACCAAAGGCAGCATCTGTTCAAATCAGATTTAAGAGAGAGGGAATTGGCAAGGAAAGATATAGTCCATAACCTGCAAGAAGAAATAGGCCATTGATAGCACATTTACTAAACATCTCGCTATAAGCGTAACACATACACCCACTTACACATGGGTACTATTCTCAGATATAGGTACACAAGCACAACACATGCACCTGGTATAGATAGGAGTATAAGCATGCATCTAAATTATCTGAAACATATGAAATAGCTAATGCAAAGAAAGAATTATCACTACATGCAACCGTCCTGTACAATATACAACTAAACCACCAGTAGATGATGTACTAAACCATACAAGAAATACCAACACATGGTATTTAGATAAAGACTAGTATATATCAAATATAGATACCAGCTTGAAAGAGAAACTATAATTTTATACCACTACGGGAGCAAATCATGAAGTACCACAGTAGTAATTGCAAGAAAGAGATGAATCAAGTATATGTTGATCAATAAGAGAGTTACGGCTATATACAAATGAAGGACTATATCCTTTATAAGATAACAAAGAAACAAGAGCACTTATGCATATGAACAAACAGAACCAGCAGCCAACCAATAAAGAAACTAGCATGTGCTATATGACAGAACAATAACATCTATAAGACCAAGATAATTGAAATGATAGGCCAACATTAGGGTCATGCAATCATTTGATCCCATCATTGCAGCACTAGTTGAGCAACAAATCAAATATAACAAAGTAGTTCCATTGGTTCAACCAACAAGTTAACAAAAGTTTACTTCCCACTACTAATTTTGCAACTTCGTGATAATAAAAGAAAACAGAGCACGAGATAAATAGGAATGATCCATCCATCCATCCCCTAACTAATGTATTGATCCATCCATCCATGACCTAACTAATGTTGTTGTATCTCTAGACTAAGTGCAGCAACACAAGGACTAAAACTACAGAGCACATGTGTACGTAACTACTATACTCATCCATGGCAAATTGTACCAAACCATCCATACATAGCCAGATTGCAATGGAGTGGGTTTAACACAAGACATGAAAAATTGATGAGCCAAATGATTTTTAGTATTACTAACTTGAAAGGAAGCTCACTGTTTCCATCTTCTATCTATCCATGATTTTATTTTTCCAAGCAAGCATCAAAAGCACAATGACAATCGAATTTCACACAAAAATCTGAACCAATACTTGCTGTTATGTAGTGTCCATGACAATTGCAATTCATGTCCACCTGCATCAGATTTGCAAGGGCTAGAAAAAGAGGTTGTAGCTCACCATGTATGGGGGTAGGAGGTGGATGCAGGGGGGAGGGTGGAGGGTGTCCTCAGAAGAAGCTTCCGCCAAAGAGAGCAACCTGCACAAAACAGAGAGGAAGGGGAGATGAATAAATCATGGTGAGGAAAAGGGCCTTCCACATGATTAGATCGGGAAGAGAAACAACAACAAAAATACCAAAAAAATCCCTTCCATGGCGTGCTGTACTAGGAGCAGCTCCTCTCTCTCCGCTATGGTTTGGGGCACTGGGAGGCTCCATGGTGCCGCTGCGTGGTGGCGGACAAGGGAATCCATCTCCATGGCGGCGTCCCCGCCCCCACGGAGGTGCGCCTCCTGCCCGCTGGTTGCTGTCGGCACGCCCATGGCGACTCGCAGAGAAGGAAGAGAAGATGAGGTGAGGTGAGGAGGAGATGGTGGGGCGAAGAAGGAGGAGGGCTTACTAGCTGGATCCGGTCACCTATGGCCTCGGCCGTGGCTCGCCATGGCGGATCCCAAGTAACAAAAGGGGGATACAAAACCCTAGCAGTGGGGGAGCCGCGGATCTGCATGGAGGTAAGCGGATCAAGTGACTAAGGGGATCTCGCCACAAGTCTTTGTGAGCGGACGGAGCTCGCCGAACCCAAGCGGCGTGGAGTGGCGGCAATGGCGAGAGAGGGGTTCGGGGGGAAGAGAGGCGGCGAAGAGGGTTTGGGTGGGTTCGAGCGAGAGAGAGAGAGAGAGTGTGTGTGTTGGTGCGTTGGGTCGGATGGATGGATGGATGTCCAAAATATCTTGTTGCTGCCCACTTACTAATGGCGCACCAACTCTAAATGCGCCATTAGTAATCCAGGTTACTAGTGCGCCATTAGTAGTTTTGCAAAAAAAACATACTAATGGCGCCTTTGATCCTGATCTTCGCCATTACTAGTTTAAACTAGTAATGGCGCACTGGTCAACTGATCGCCATTAGTAGTTTTGCAAAAAAAGGAATAAAAATATAATAAAAAACAACATTAGTGGCGCACTTTCCCTACAGTGCGCCATTACTAGTTACAACTAGTAATGGCGATCAGATCGGATGTCTGAATCTCGCCATTAGTATGTTTGGACAAAGCACTAGTTCAAAAAATTTGATACTAATGGCGCACCTCGGCCAAAGTGCGCCATTAGTAGTTTCAACTCTAATGGCGTGTCGTAAGGTGGTGCGCCTTTAGTATATACTAATGGCGCACCGCTTGTCTGGTGCGCCATTAGTGTCAATCCCATCTATAGCCCTTTTTCTAGTAGTGGCTCTTGTAGTGACACATCATTTAGAGCAAGTACTCTCTTTGTAGGATCAAAGGAAGTGAAACAAAAGTTGGAGTGGATGCTAAATTGCCAATTAAAACATGATTACATAGGAAAAAATCCTATAGCATTATATCCTATGAATCAAAAGACCAATGTAGGAAAATTATTAGGGGTGGCTGTCTATACAATAGTGTTCCTCGGCTCGCACCTAGTATCACGGTGGTCGAACTTGGAGTCATTCATCTGGTACACGTGGCATCTCAGATCTGGATACAAGGTGACACGACCTCTCACTTTGTCCGCCATTTGAAGCGGCGCGCCGGTGGAGGACTAGCATACTCCAATATTAGGTTGGCTCTATGTGATGTGGCAACTTCATATACTAACCGGATGCTGGTTATACTACTACGGTACTCACACTCCAAGAAGTGACTCGAAAACCATTCATAAATTTAGTCTATCACATGCATTTGAAAATGTACCATTCGTTACATACAACAAGTCATCTACACACAATGACAACGAGGATACATGTTGGATTATAGATTATTTCCAACAAAACATTCTAGTAAATACTGAAGTTTTCATCACACAACAAATAACAAGCAATGAAATGAACTTCAACTCAACCAATCCTCGGCGTTGGAAACCCTTGCTTTGAACCATAGGTGCTCAGGGAAGGGCCAGCTATTGTCAATATCAAGAGCAACGCAGGACTGATCATCCAGGATGAAGCGGCATATATCAGGAGCTGGGTAGGGAACCACCGCAATGTCCGAGGTATAGATACAGTTGCTTCTCATAAATGGTACTAGTAACATTGTGTCAACAGCAGCTGGATCGCCTTTAACCATCATTGGATAGTTTGGTCCAAGGAAGAGCGAGTTTTCTCCAAGACTATCAATATTGTACCAGGGAGAAGGTGTTGGCGCTAGCACACTAGTATGCATCTCGAATACCTCGCAATGGGTGTTGGAATAGGTCCGGAGAGGGCGTACCATGGGAGACAACACGTGCTCCCTCAAGAGCAACAATCTCAAGGTAATCAGATATAGACAAGAAGAGGTGATCCATCGGAATTAGTTTTCAGGCGCCACTGAGTATATAATTCCTGCTCGTCCTCATGATCGTGATCATCACCATCGTCATCTCCCCCTTGGTTATAAAATTTTTCAAGTATAGGTGGTGGAATGTTCACAGGACCTTGGAAACACAAGAAGAAGGTTAATTAGTAAAGGGAAACTTGCTAACCCGCCTGCATGTGGATGGAACAATTATAATTACGGTGGAAGACAAACGTACCGAAACTACGAGGATCCTATGCAAAAACAGTGCCACGAGTGGTGGAAGCAAATACAAGATCCTCGTATTCAGTTGCATCATAGTACTCATCATTCGTGTACAGAAACTGATTTTTGAGCAATATCCATGGACGAACCATGGAATCTACAACGACAACAAGCTTGTCGAAGATAGCAATAACTTCATAGTTCTTGTAATTCCAAGAGCGGTTGGGAACTCGACAAATTGCTATCTTCCATAGACGACAACCACCATGATCGTATTTGAACGTACGTAGATCATCTGTGTGCTCAACCTCAGGGAACTCTAAGATTTTTGGAAGTGGAATCCACTGACGGGTGTACACATTCATAAGTTCCCACTCGCAATTGTACCCAATATAAACAACCCAATCTCCATTTGCGCCAACCCAGACCTTACCCTTAAGCGATGGCATCTTGACATCACATGTATCATTATCAAGCGGCATCAACTTGCACAAGGCGGGGCCTCCGTCGTCCACGCCCATGCGAACAGGCTTATAGAAAAGAAGATAAGGGAGAACAAACCGCTCCTAGACCCTTGGGTTCCTTGTAATGATGTTATTAGTTGAGTCGAGAATGGTCTTGAATGAACCTGCCATGCTAGCCGAGGTGATGACGTCGCACCGATCAATGAGTTCCTCCACCACATCATCTTTCAGATCGGGGCAAGAATAACAGGGTCATATCCGGCATGTTCCCTCCATGGAGTAAACAATCGAACGATGGCAGAAGGAAGGGTGAAGGCAAATGGAGGAGGGAGGAAGAGCGTGCGACATCAGTTCCAAATTGAGAGGGAAAGTCGAAGAGTCGGTGGACGGTTGCCAGTTTGCCATGGTACACGAAGAGGCACCCCGGCCTACACGTCCATTTGGAAATAGTAGAAAAGGACTCGTCGTCGTCTCACTGACATGTTGGAACGGGACCACATGTCAACGAAACATGGTGTGTAATTTCTCGTGCAAAATGCGATCTGGCCGCGTTGTCCCAGAGTGCCACATTATTTCTTGACTTTATTTTTCTAATGGCGTGTCGTTTAGTTTTGAAGCACGACTAACTGGTACTGTATGTAGAAAAATATAAACTACTCTACCACTACTCCACCTCTAGTACTAGTAGTATAGAAAAGATATATAGGCTGGAGCTTCAGCGCTTTCTTGCTAAGGGCTGCCCACTTGCTTCTCACACTATCACCCTATCTCCATATCTACAAATGACGGCCTCTCTCTCCCTCCTCACCGGTGGTCACAGATCAACCGGGGAAGAAGACGGGCAACGTTGACGCACTCGTCGTCGGCGAGCAAGGTCACGCACTGACGACAAGGTCGTCCTTTAGACCTAGCGCCTACGCGGGATGGCCTCCGTCCCCAAGCTCGCTGCTGTAGTGTGTGCAGAGGACGACGACCACGAGCGAAGACACTTCCCGCTGACCCTCAGGTATGGTACCTCTTTTCGAACCATACCCTTGTTCTATTGCCCCATTTGCCACGTCGCTGCATGTGGATCTCTTTCCACTCCACCATCTTCCCAATTTGCTATCCTCTGCTCTGCTGGTCACGTAGACAAAAACCTTAATTTGCACTATTAAAGGAAACCCTACTTCATGCAGACTAATCCATGTCTAGGTTGAATTAGGAAAGGAAGGGAGACTCTACTGTCCAAGAGAGTAGGCATCGAACCTGCATCTAGGTTGAAAAGGGGAAATCAGTAGCTAAGGAACGAGTCTCATGTCTCTTGGTTGAAGAAGGGTAGAAAGGCATGACAATGCAATAGAGAATGACCAGGTCGATCGGTTTGTTGTCCTCACATAGGAAAAAGGTGGCTAAAGAGAACAAAAATGGGACGTAATCCACATATGCTGCTCGATATTTGTTGCTCTGGGCAACCATACCTCCCTCACCACTCTATGCGTCCGTGGAGGTACATCATACTGGTGCGCCCACTGTCCGAATGGGCCTCCCATGCTCTTATTGCCACTTTTTTGCTGTTAGTATGACGCCAGCAGTCAAGTCAAGCAATTCTACTGCTAATGTGATGCCACATTTAACTAATGCCACACTCAGTCTAATGTCACTGATAAATTTAAGCAATGCCATTTAATGTCACTGGATTATTTCAGGGTTAGCTGTTGATTGTGGATGTATTAAAGATTTTTCAGCTAAGGCATTCTAATGATGTTGCATAGCTAGTATACCAACAATGAAACTTGTTACTACCTTCAGATTTTTGCACTGTTAATGCTTGTAGATTACATACCTCATTTTCATGAGATAAGTTAATTTTTTTTATACAGTGTCACCAAAATGGCAAGGCGCTGATGTGTCATTTTATTTTTGTTAAACTGCACAAAAAATTATGAAGACAAGAGGAAAGGTCAAGAGTGGGCACCTCCTCCTCCGGCTGTTCTCTTGATTCGTTTGACCAAGTTTTTATGTTTGATCGATTATCAAGATTGGGATAGCAATTTTTAAGGTCCCCATGAGTTCGAAATGATATTTACCTTGAAGGTACATGGTTTGCAATTTTTTTTATACTGTCATTAGTTAATAATGTTAGTTACCTTCAGACTTTTATTTGGTTTAATGCTCATGCACAGCTAGTATACCAATGCTCAAACTTGTTACCTTTACATTTTGTATTGTTAATTCTTATAGAAATCTGCCAGTGCTAGAGTTTATAGAAATCTATTCAGTAAAACCATTGTATCTGTACCACCTTAATAAAATAACTACTCTATCGTTGCACTAGCCAATCGGATTAGTGTATATTTGTAGTATTCGAATGGTGTTGCATTAGCGTATGGACATAAATAAAGTGTGGCAAGCTTTCCCAGATATGTGCTCAAGAAAACTAATACCTGTTTTTCTAAATACTAGACGTTTTGGTACTTTAAATTGAACTGTGAAAACGTCTTATATTAAGGAACAAAGGGTGTAGAGTTCACTCAAATTATCCTGGTAAAGCTAGTCACACTTTCGTTAAAATTAATGTTCATTATGTTATCGGAGGAGGTCTGTATGTTTGTCTCTAATGCCTGTCGACTACATACCTGACATCATGATGTAATGTTAAGTCATTTCCTTTTGTACAGTGTCACTGAATTGTCAAGGTGGTGATGGCATTTTATTTTAGTTGAACTGCACAGAATATGCTTAAAAGAAGAGGAAAGGTCAGGAGTCAATCATTCTTTCGGAAAGAACTATATATGCCTTTCTGACATCAGCCGATGTTGCCTTATTTATTCCTTCAAACAGGTGGTTAGAAACAGTTTTGCTACCTTTTCCCATTAAGAAATTGGAATGCTTATATTTGTGAGTCTATGCTTCAACTAGTGCCACTTTTATAGTAATCACACTTTCAATATTTATGCAAACAGGGATGCTCGATTTTAGTGGAACTGCACAAAAAGTCCAACCTGTTCAACATTAGGAGCATGTTTTCTTCCAAACATTTATATCCAATTGGTGGCACTATGAGTCGTTCATTACGATGTACATGGTTTGCTACTATCTTGCTACTCTTTTGTACTGTCATTAGATAGTAATACTAGTGGTTTGCATGTGAATTTATTGGCGGTGGACCTACATTGGAGGTGCAGGACAGGATTCAATGATTGGATGCTCAACTTCCTTGTATCGGTTTCACCTCTTCCATCATCACAACATGGATATCCTTGGTCCGATGAAGAATAGGAGCTATATTTCTGCTCTAAACCAGCAAATCAATTCAGTACGAAATTGTCCAGGGCAAAACATGATTGTATCAAATTGTCCAGTGGAAAACATGACAGATGCTAAGCGGAAGAGACATGTTTAAACCGAAAAAACAAGGTGGGGTATATGTTTACTAGCTGCTTGATATTTGTGCAGACAGAGATGTCTACCCGTTGCTATTTGGAAAACAAACAAAGTGACCGCAATTTTGGTTGAACTGCACAAGAGAATAGTATAGTCACTGCATGCAATGCCATTTGAAAATAGACATAGAAAGATTGGCTAGTCACTTCATGGACTGCAGAAAAGTAGTACTGTATTATTTATTGGCCAACACTAGGTGCTTCATTGCTTTGTTCTGATTATACAATGGGCATCATTTTGCCTAAGTTAAAGTTTGTATTACGAAAATAGTCTCACCGTGTGATTGAGAGAAGACCAAATCATATTGCAGTGGATGTTCCTCCATCATGTGTGGTTCATTCTCATTGTTACAACTGTTGGTGAAACCACTTACGTTTGCAAGAGGAATTGTAGACTTCACAAACAAATTTGTCTTTCAGTCTGTACTGAATATTGGCCAAGAGAAGCATCCATGTTAGTAGGAAGAACAGATGTTTTTCTAGATCTTTGCTTTTGGAGCTACATGTTTGTATACGATCTGTGAATCATTGAGATGCATTAACATGTTGATCTTATGTATGGGAATCGTACTAGTTAGTTTTAGTTGTGACGCAAGATCCGAAGTGGCTGATCTTTGCTTTTGGAGCTACATATTTGTATATGATCTGTGAATCATTGAGATGCATTAACAGTTCCTTATTTCTGTTCGCTCAATGTTTACAAGTTATTGATCGATCACTAGCTAGCCTACTAATGCGCTCCTGGCAGTTTTAATTGTGACGCAAGATCCGAAGTGGCAGTTTATTTAATAAAATGCCTCTACCATCAAGAAACCGACAAGCTGCTCAAGAAAATGCCATGCGAATCAAGAAACTGCCAAGAAAAGGTTCAAGAATGCATTATCTCCCGTTTAACGCTCATCGCCTAATGCGATCGTACACATACACCATCCGACCTACTTGATCCTACACATACACTATCCGACCTACTCGAGCCTACATAGATAAATAGCGGATCACGCACGTACTACCTTCTTTCCGATTTGCAGGGCTCAATTCAAGAAACGACCTACTCGATCCTACATGAGTAAATAGCGGATCACACACGTACTAGTACCTCCTTTCCAGTTTGCAGGGCTTAATTCAAAAATCTCACCAACCAAGGTACTCCCTCCATCCGGGTTTATTAGTCCCGTGAGCCAAAGCAACAAGACCAAGGCATGACAATAATTAATCGCATGCAGAAGTTTAAGCCTAATTAATTCCAGCCGATTTAAGTGATCGCATGCGCATTCTCAGCCGTGACTCATTGCATGTCGCCTTGCTGCATCGGGTCATGAAGCGATTCGAAAGTGCCCATGCAGCCAACCGTAATTAAGGTAGCTAACTGATGCGAAAAAAGATGCGCTTTAATTGTTGCGGGCCTTTTAAATCCGTGGAATCGTTATTGACAAGGAGGGAGTACCTCATCTAGATGATTTGAGTGCCCTCGTTTGACCGTCATGCCGGCATGCGACCCAGCACGGACGGGACAGGACGACACAGTCATAATTTCAGTTTCTCTAGTTTTCCACGGCAAGTTGGCGCGCTAAGCCATGCCTGCTTATGCATGAATTCCGATGACCGTTGCACCACCTTCCGCCTATAAGTATTGTTTCCCGGCCTTCTCCGGTGGCACCGTGACCCAACTCGCCCTATCCTCATAAGCCCCCACCGGCCCAACGTTGCTCACCACTTATCCTTGCTCTTGCCACGTCCACCATGCCCCCACCCGTCTGCGATAGGCGAGGCCAGAGGTGGTCACCGCCGAAACTAGTGTTCGGTTTTTCACCGGAAGGCAGACGGAGGGAGGAGGCATTCTATCGGTCTTTAGATGGCAATGAGGAGATCTAGGACTTGTTGGAGCGCGACCGCCTGGCGGAGGAGCAGCGTATCGCCGATTTGCGCCGCTAGCGGGACATGGAGCAGCAGCGCACCGACGCTCTGAGTCGTGAGCAGAGCGCCTGCAACTAGGCCGACTACATGGAGGCCGGCGCTCGGCAAATAGCCCTGGAGGCTGTCGGGCATGCACGCGTTCGTGACGCCGATTTTTACTACCAGCTCGTCAAGTGGGTTTCCCGCTTAGAAGCCGAAGCTTCAGTGGACCACGCCGGCATGGAAAGGGCCAACGCGCGCGAGCAATGTGCCCTATCGCACCTATGGCAAGTCCGAGGCGAGGCGGAGGACACCAGTGCCGGTGTTTAGCGTGTACCGCAGATGGCGGGTTTACATCGCCTAGTTAGTTAGCTAAGAGTAAGTTAGTACTTGTACGCTACTAGAGTATTAGTGGGAGTAGATAGTTAACTTGGCTATGATGGTTGTCAACGTGGAAGTTCAAGACTTCATATGTGGATCGGACCTCACATTTTGCTCCTGAATGTTGAACTTTTCGCTTGAACGTATGGAATGGGTTGTTATTTTTTTAAATGGGTTGTATTTGTCCTCCACGGGTTTAGAGGCTGACTTGTGGGCCTACCAAGTTGACGCTGCATACACAATCGTGAGATGATTGTACATGGAGAGGATGATAGTAGGACCGATACGTCTCCGTCAGATCTATAATTTTTGATTGTTCCATGCCAATATTCTTCAACTTTCATATACTTTTGGCAACTTTTTATACTATTTTTGGGACTAACATATTGATCCAAAGGCCCAAAGGTGCTAGTTCCTCGCTTGTTGCATGTTTTATGTTTCGCAGAAAAACCAAGATTACCCAAACGGGATAAAACAGACGGAGATTTATTTTGGAATATTTGGGATTTTCCGGAGGAAGAATCAACATAAAATGGTGTCCGAGGTGGCCATTTAGATGGGGTGTGCGCCTAGGGAGGCAGGCGCGCTCTGGCCTCTCGTGGCCACCCGTAAGGCGTGTTGATGCCCTTCTTTTCCGCAAGAAAGCTAATTTTATGAGAAAAATCTGGGCGAAAGATTCACCCCAATCGGAGTTATGGATCTCCTGATATTTAAAAAACTATGAAGGGTAGAATCAGGAACGCAGTAAAATGCAGACATAGATTCAATCTCGAGGGGTTTCGCCTCCCAAGTCATGGGAGCCAAGGACCAGAGGGGAAACCTTCTCCCATCTAGGGAGAAGGTCAAGGAAGAAGAAGAATAAGGGCTCTCTCTCCCTTGCTTCCGGTGGCGCTTAACGCTGTCGGGGCCATCATCATCACTGCCGATCTTCACCAACACCTCCGCCATCTTCACCAACATCTCCATCACCTCCCTTCTATATTCAGCGGTCCGCTCTACCGCAACCATTGTACCCTCTCTACTTGAACATGGTGCTTTATGCTTCATATTATTTTCCAATGATGTGTTCCCATCCTATGATGCTCGGAGTAGATTTCTATTGTCCTACCGGTGATTGATAAATTGCTATGATTGGTTTGAGTTGCATGATTTATTATTGGTGTTGTCCTATGGTGCCTCCGTGTCGCAAGTAAGCGTGAGGGATTCCCACCGTAGGGTTTGCAATATGTTTATGATTTGCTTATGGTGGGTTGCGTGAGTGACTAAAACACAAACCCCAGTAAGTAGGTTGTTTGCGTATGGGATAAAAGGGACTTGATGCTTAATGCTATGGTTGGGTTTTACCTTAATGAATATTTAGTAGTTATGACGCTTGCTAGAGTTCCAATCATAAGTGCATAGAATTCCAAGTAAGGGATGATATGTTAGCTTATGCCTCTCCCTCAAATAGAATTGCAATAGTGATTACCGGTCTAGTAACGTAGTCAATTGCTTAGGGGCAATTTCACAACTCCTACCACCACTTTTCCACACTCGCTATATTTACTTTCTTGCATCTTTATCTAAAACAGCCCCTAGTTTATGATTACATGCTCTTTATTGTCTTGCAAACCTATCCAACAACACCTACAAAGTACTTCTAGTTTCATACTTGTTCTAGGTAAAGCGAACGTCAAGCGTGCTTAGAGTTGTATCGGTGGTCGATAGAACTTGAGGGAATATTTATTCTACCTTTAGCTCCTCGTTGGGTTCGATTAATTTTACTTATCAAAAACTGCTGCGATCCCCTACACTTGTGGGTTATCAAGACCTTTTTCCGGCGCCGCTGTCAGAGTCATAGCGATGGGGTTAATATTCTCGTGTGTGCTTGTTTGCTTTATCACTAAGTAATTTTTATTTGCTGTTCTAAGTTGTTCTCTATCTTTACTTATGGATATGGAAACACAAAATACCAAAAAATTAGAGGTACTTGCTACTCATGTAGATGGGGTAACTCCTAAAACCCCCGATTCTCATTATGTGAGAGATATTATGTACTACTTTGATAATCCTGAGAAAACCCCATTCAACTTTATAATGGGAGACACGTTGGATCAACGTGAATACTTTAGGGATTATCCTTTGACACAAAAAGGGAAACTATTATGGGATCAATTTATTATGTTGCGTTGGTATGCCTGGAATCTATGCATGAGATATGATATTACTTGTTGCTCTAGGATGAAGGCTCCACACCTCCCATTTTCATGCAAATTTAACGATAATGAAACCTTAGCTTCTTATGCTAATGGTATATATGATTACTATGATGTGGAACAAATAGAAGAATTTGTTGCTTTTAAGGCTGCCTATGATATTGAAGCTTTGTTTGAAAAGTATGAAGCTTTTGATGATGATGGTTATAGGCGGAAAATCTTGCTATACTTGGATATTGCTATGAAAATTATGAATACAATTACTATATTAATGCTTTTATGAAGAAAGTCAACGCTGTCCAAGAAGAGACTAATATTTTGCAGGAAGCTATGGAAGAAGAAATTGATGAAACAGTGAGCTCATTCAATGAAAAAGATGATGAGGAGAGCGAAGAACAAAAGGAGGAAGAGCAGATTAGCTACCCGTGCCCACCTTCTAATGAGAGTAACTCTTCAACTCATAAATTGTTTAATTCCCCTTCGTGCTTACCGACGGATGATTGCTATGATGATTGCTATGATCCCTTGAATTTGTTCGAAATATCCCTTTTTGATGATGCTTGCTATGCTTGTGGCCAAGATGCCAATATAAATTATGCTTATGGAGATGAACTTGCTATATTTCCTTATGTTAAACATGAAATTGTTGCTATTGCACCCACGCATGATAGTCCTATTATATTTTTGAATTCTCCCTACTACACTTTATCGGAGAAGTTTGTGCTTATTAAGGATTATATTTATGGGTTGCCTTTTACCATTGCACATGATGATTTTTATGAATGTAATATGCATGTGCTTGCTGCTCCTACTTGCAATTATTATGAGAGAGGAACTTTATCTCCACCTCTCTATGTTTCCAATACGATAGAATTGCAACAAACTGTTTATACTATGCATTGGCCTTCACTTTGTGTGCATGAATTGTTCTTTTATGACATGCCGATGCATAGGAAGAGAGTTAGACTTCGTTGTTGCATGATATATGTTACTTTGTGCTCACTACTAAATTACAAATCATTGTTAATTAAAATTGGCTTTGATATACCTTGGGATCCGGGTGGATTCATTACTTGAGCACTATATGCCTAGCTTAATGGCTTTAAAGAAAGCTCTGCCAAGGAGACAACCCGGAAGTTTCAGAGAGACATTTATTTCTGTTGAGTGCTTTCATATAGATTAAAAAAAAGAGGGGGACCTAAAGCGTTTCAAAAAGGAAAGTGAAAGTGAGAGAGACAAGCATTGTTGAAGTAGGAGAGCTCCTTGAACTTTGTTCATGCTCACGGAAACTTTCTGAATCTTGATTACAGAAACTTTTCAACAAAAATAATTATCCCCTTGTACAATTCCATTGTATTATAAAAATAATGTGCCAAGGTTTGCCTTTAGGATGTTTAAAATGCTTGTTGGTTTGTACGGTGCAGGACAGAAACTTTGGCTGTAGTGCGCGATTTTACATTTTTAATTGAAACGTCAATTGGTTCTGATTCCTTTTGCACTGTCTTTCTATATAACTTGTTTATTTTTCCTAATTTGGGTAGAATTTTTGGGGTACCATAAGTATGGTGGATGTTCAGATTGCTACAGACTGTTCTGTTTTTGACAGATTCTGTTTTTGATGCATAGTTTGCTTGTTTTGATGAATCTATCAATTTATATCAGTGGATTAAGCCATGGAAAAGCTATATCACAGTAGACACAATGCAAAATCAAAATATGAATTGGTTTGCAACAGTACTTAGAGTGGTGATTTGCTTTATTATACTAACGGATCTTACCGAGTTTTCTCGTCAAGTATTGAGTTGATGTAGAGTCTAATAGAGGATGTCTCGATATGAGGAAAAGGAAGAGAGGCAAGAGCTCAAGCTAGTGGATTCCCGAGGCACCACAATTAAATATTCAAGGAGACTCAAGCGTTTAAGCTTGGGGATGCCCGGAAGGCATCCCTCTTTCTTCAACAAGTATCGGTATGTTTTCGTATTCGTTTCGTTTATGCATTATGTGCAAATCTTGGAGCGTATTTTGCATTTAGTTTTCACTTTTCTTTTATACATCATGCTGGTATGAGATAGTCCTTGGTGGATTTATAGAATTATCATTGCACTTCACTTAAATCTTTTGAGTATGGCTTTATAGAATGCTTCACGTGCTTCACTTATATCATTTTAAGTTTGGATTGCCTGTTTCTCTTCATAGAGAAAACCGCCATTTGTAGAATGCTCTTTTGCTTCACTTATAATTGTTAGAGAGTGGGCACATCTTTTGTAGAAAGAACTATACTCTCTTGCTTCACTTATATCAATTTAGAGATATGACAGGAATTGGTCATTCACATGGTTAGCCATCAAATCCTACATAAAACTTGTAGATCGCTGAATATGATATGTTTGATTCCTTGCAATAGTTTTTATGTATATAAAGGTGGTGATATTAGAGTCATGCTAGTGGGTGGTTGTGGATTGTAGAGACACTTGTGTTGAGCTTTGTGATTCCCGTAGCATGCACGTATGGTGAACCGCTTTGTGATGAAGTTGGAGCACAATTTTATTTATTGATTGTCTTCCTTATGAGTGGCGGTCGGGGACGAGCGATGGTCTTTTCCTACCAATCTATCCCCCTAGGAGCATGCGCGTAGTACTTTGTTTTTAATGGCTTGTAGATTTTTGCAATAAGTATATGAGTTCTTTATGACTAATGTTGAGTCCATGGATTAAACGCACTCTCACCCTTCCATCATTGCTAGCCTCTTCTGTATCGTGCATTGCCCTTTCTCACCTTGAGAGTTGGTGCAAACTTCACGGTGCATCCAAACCTCGTGATACGATACGCCCATCACACATAAGCCTCATTATCTCTTCCTCAAAACAGCCACCGCACCTACCTATCATGGCATTTCCATAGCCATTCCGAGATATATTGCCATGCAACTTCCATCATCATCATATACATGACTTGAGCATTCATTGTCATATTGCTTTGCATGATCGTAAGATAGCTAGCATGATATTTTCATGGCTTGTCCGCTTTTTGATGTCATTGCTATGCTAGATCATTGCACATCCCGCACACCACCTAAGCATTCATATAGAGTCATATCTTCGTTCTAGATATTGAGTTGTAAGTAAATAAATGTGTGATGATCATCATTATTAGAGCATTACCCCAGTGAGGAAAGGATGATGGAGACTATGATTCCCCCACAAGTCGGGACGAGACTCCGGACTTTATGAAAAATAAAAGAGGCCAAAGAAGCCCAAATAAAAAAAGAGGCCAAAGAAGCCCACCAAAAAGAAAAAAAGAAGAAAAAAAGAGAAAATAAAAAAATGAGAGAAAAAGAGAGAATGGCAATGCTACTATCCTTTTACCACACTTGTGCTTCAAAGTAGCAAACTGATATTAATATAGAGAGTCTCATATGCTTTCACTTAAATATACTAGTGGGAAATTTCATTATAGAACTTGGCTTGTATAGTCCGCTGATGGGCTTCGTTAAATGCCCGAGGTCTTCCTGAGCAAGCAAGTTGGATGCACACCCACTTAGTTTTCAGTTTGAGCTTTCATACACTTATAGCTGTAGTTCATCCGTTGCATGGCAATCCCTACTCACTCACATTGATATCTATTGATGGGCATCTCCATAGCCCGTTGATACGCCTAGTCGACGTGAGACTTTCTCCCTTTTTGTCTTCTCCACATAACCCCACCATCATATTCTATTCCACCAATAGTGCTCATCCATGGCTCACGCTCATGTATTGCGTGAAAGTTGAAAAAGTTTGAGATTATTAAAGTATGAAACAATTGCTTGGCTTGTCATCGGGTTGTGCATGATTAAATACTTTGTGTGATGAAGATAGAGCAACAAATGCCTGCATTTATATGATTTTGTAGGGATAACTTTCTTTGGCCATGTTGTTTTGAAAAGAGATGATTGCTTTATTGGTACGCTCGAAGTATTATTGTTTTTATCTCAAATGATAGACTATTGCTTTGAATCACTCGTGTCTTAATATCCATGCCATGATTAGACATATGATCAAGATTATGCTAGGTAGCATTCCACATCAAAAATTATCTTTTTTATCATTTACCTACTCGAGGAATGAAAGAGGAATTAAGCTTGGGGATGCTTTGACACGTCTCCGTCGTATCTAAAAATTTTATTGTTCCATGCCAATATTCTTAAACTTTCATATACTTTTTGGCAACTTTTTATACTATTTTTGGGACTAACATATTGATCCAAAGGCTCAAAGGTCAGCCTCGCTTGTTGCATGTTTTATGTTTCGTAGAAAACCAATATCAAACGGAGTCCAAACGGGATAAAAACGTACGGAGAATTATTTTGGAATATTTGGGATTTTCCGGAGGAAGAATCAACGCGAAATGGTGTCCCGAGGTGGCTACGAGATGGGGGCACGCCTGTGGAGGCAGGAAGCACCCTGGCCTCTCGTGGGCCACCCATAAGGCGGTTGATGCCCTTCTTTTGTCGTAAGAAAGCTAATTTTATGAGAGAAAATCAATAAAGATTCACCCCAATCGAATTACGGATCTCCTGATATATAAAAACGGTGAAGGGGTAGAATCAGGAACGCAGTAAACAGAGACATAGATTCAATCTCGAGGGGTTTCGCCCTCCCAAGTGATGGGAGCCAAGGACTAGAGGGGAAACCCTTCTCCCATCTAGGGAGAAGGTCAAGGAAGAAGAAGAAGAAGGGGGGCTCTCTCTCCCCCTTGCTTCCGGTGGCACCGGAACGCTGCCGGGGGCCATCATCATCACCGCGATCTTCACCAACACCTCCGCCATCTTCACCAACATCTCCATCACCTCCCCCCTTCTATATTCAGCGGTCCGCTCTACCGCAACCCGCTGTACCCTCTACTTGAACATGGTGCTTTATGCTTCATATTATTTTCCAATGATGTGTTCCCATCCTATGATGTCGGAGTAGATTTCTATTGTCCTACCGGTGATTGATAAATTGCTATGATTGGTTTGAGTTGCATGATTTATTATTGGTGTTGTCCTATGGTGCCCTCCGTGTCGCGCAAGCGTGAGGGATTCCCACTGTAGGGTTTGCAATATGTTTATGATTTGCTTATGGTGGGTTGCGTGAGTGACTAAAACACAAACCCGAGTAAGTAGGTTGTTTGCGTATGGGATAAAAGGGGACTTGATGCTTAATGCTATGGTTGGGTTTTACCTTAATGAATATTTAGTAGTTGCGGACGCTTGCTAGAGTTCCAATCATAAGTGCATAGAATTCCAAGTAAGGGATGATATGTTAGCTTATGCCTCTCCCTCAAATAGAATTGCAATAGTGATTACCGGTCTAGTAACGTAGTCAATTGCTTAGGGGCAATTTCACAACTCCTACCACCACTTTTCCACACTCGCTATATTTACTTTCTTGCATCTTTATCTAAAACAGCCCCTAGTTTATGATTACATGCTCTTTATTGTCTTGCAAACCTATCCAACAACACCTACAAAGTACTTCTAGTTTCATACTTGTTCTAGGTAAAGTTTAACGCTAAGCGTGCTTAGAGTTGTATCGGTGGTCGATAGAACTTGAGGGAATATTTATTCTACCTTTAGATCCTCGTTGGGTTCGACACTCTTACTTATCGAAAACTGTTGCGATCCCCTACACTTATGGGTTATCAGGGACCCGCCAAGGTCATGGCAGTACGCAAGCAAGTGCCTCCTTATTTCAAGCCAATAAAAAAATGGCTCCTCCTAATGTATTTCTGACATCTGGGTCCCATGCCATTGTCAACGTAGTCAATAAACGAAACAATTGCACAACGAGCCACCGACACTGTGACCCGTAAGCTCGCCCAGCTTATTTTTGTTTTGGGTTAATTTGATAAATGCCACCCAAATCTGGTGTTTCCGAGAAATGCCATCGCAATTTCCAAACTTTGAAAAATTCATTTCATGCCATTTCCAAAGTGGCATTTTTCAAGTCCGGAGAGGCATTTTTCAAAGTTTGCAAATTGTAAAGCGATGCTTTCAAAGTTTGCAAAATTGAAGTGGCAATTTTTCAAAGTTTGGAAATTGCAGCAGTGGCATTTTTATGAATCTCCATAATTGGAGTGGCATTTATCTAATTTGTTTTGAGACGGGAAAGGTGGTGTCAACTCAGGCTGTCAAAAGGGCACTCGGCCCTGCCTAGACAACCTTTTCTTTTATGTTTTACCACAGACCAGCCCACTAGTTTTTTTCTTTCTAAAGATGGCTAGCCCAGCTTTTTTGTGATTTGTCAAGTAAGTCGCTTTGTCGTGCCCTGTTGGCTGCAAATCTTTCAAGACGAGGAGAGCTTCATTCTACCACGAGAAAATGGCCTATCAAGAATGAGAAATGGGTTGTACATTTTTAAAACACATCAAATCGGCAATTAGTTTTCAAATTTCTTTTTTCATTTCGAGATTTTAAATTGCATTGATTTTTATGTGTGGACAATTTGTTGGATTTCATATTTATATACATTTTATTTTTAAAATCAGTTTGAATGTGACTCGAAATTTCGATTAAAAGCAGTTCGGATCAAGACCAAATATGCAAAAAATCGTATAATTTTTTAACCGTGGCCACAATATGGGTTGTAATGCTAACAAAAGGAATATGGGCTCCAAAAAAAGCTTAAGAATTAGCAAATGGGTTGTAAATTATTAGAAACAATGGCAGATGGGATGTATGCTATTTTCCATAGATTTGAGGCTTTCCTAAAAAAAGGTTGACGCACAAGCAGTGAATGTTGGATGTCCATCCAACGGCCGCCATGCTTCTTCAATCTCTGCTCTTCCTGCTCTAGTCATTAAACAAGCGCCCGGCAGACTGCCTGCTCCCTCCTCCCCATGGCTTTGTGCGCCACAGTCCTCACCGCCCACCATACTCCCATCGCTGGCCTAGCCGTCCCTCTACTCACCCACACCTGCCAAGTTATTCTCCGGCAGCACGGCAGACGAACCAAGAATCCCTCATATACGATTGTACTTCCTCCTGCATGGGGAAACAATCATCAAGTCTTCCTGCCTGCATGTCGTTCCCTTCCTAGGCCTCACGTCTGCCCACCCGCCACGGTGCTCTCGGCGGTGTGGTCAACATGGTCAACGACCGACATGCATCTGAAGTGGATCGTATATGGAGAGGCCGACAACCGGGTCCACGTCGCACGCAAGGGAAATGCCTCCTTATTACGCACAAAATAATGATTCCTCCACCTGACATCTGGGACCCACCGAAAGGGCCTCTGTATTTCATGAAAAAGTCGTTACCACCGCTGACTGCTCGGACCCACCAGCTATATCTTCGCACGCAAGGAAGTGCCTCCTTATTACACACAAAAAATGAATACTCCCCCTGCTAGCTGGGACCCAGTATAGTGGGAGGCTGACTTAGGGCCTACTAAGTTGTGACGGGACGGAGGGCTTTGTCAACTTAGTCAATATGCACGATTCTAGCTCCAGTGACCGTACGATGTCCATCCAACGGTCATAGTGCTTCTTCAACCTCAAAGCAGCGCCGGTCGTGCCGCCTGCTCCTGCCTCCCGTGGCTGGTTGTGCCGCCATGAGGCCCCACCGCCCCTACTACTCCCCACCGGCTGGCGTGCCATCCCTCGTGACTCACCCACACCCCATGTTATTCTCAAGGGCGACGGCAGCCTCACCGCAGCCCAAACCAGTGAACCTCGTACTCCTCTCTGCGTGGGCATCCACCGCCGCGTCTTCCCGGCTCTGCGTTGTCCCTTCCTAGGCCTCGCCGTCAGTCCACCATCGTGGTGCTCTCGGCCAAGGTGGTCAATGTGGTCAACGCACCAACTTCCATCGGAAGAGCATCAGATGGAGAGGTCGATAGGAAGGTCCACGGCAGCCGCAAGGAAGTCCCTCCTTATTACGCCAAGAAATAATTATTCCTCCACCTGACAGCGGGGACCCACTGGACCAGCCACCGTATTTTGCGAAAAAAATGTTTCCCCCTGACTGCTGGGACCCACCAGCTACATCTTCGCACGCAAGGAAGTGCATCCGGGCAAAAAAAATGATTCGCTCCCCACTGCTGAGACCCACCAGCTACATCTTCGCACGCAAGGAAGTGCCAGACAGTCGGGACCCACCTGGTCAAAGCATACGCAGCGTTGTCATTCTGGTCGTGAATGTGTACGCACATACTGGTCGATGTAGAGCCGTGCACGTGTCGTAGTAGAGGCGCGCACGTAGCATGTACACGTCGCATACAACGCACCAAAGGTGCAAGAAAGAGAAAATACGCCACGCACGCATATACAAAGTGGGTCTCGAACGCCTACTCGTGCATACGTACCGCCAGGGCTCGTGTACATGGCTGGGTCGGAACGGAGAAACTGCGTCATCTTCGTGTTCATGGGGAGACAATGGAATACGTCGTGTTCATTGGGAGGCACCAACGCTGCGGGAGCCAACCGGCTTGGATGGAACAGCCGATGGCGGAAACGAGGCCCGCGTATCACGTAATCGGAGGAAAGGGCCTTGTGTTCGACCGGCCACGTTCGAAACGGGATCCTGTTCATCGGGAGGGGTCTGGCGTATTGCAAAACGGAGGAAACAGACTTCTGTGGGACCTACTACGGTCGAAATGGGGTCCTGTTGATCGGGAGGGGTGTGGCGTACCGCAAAATGGAGGAAACATTGTGTTGGAGCGCTACGGTCGAAACGGGGGTCCTGTTCATCGGGAGGGGTGTGGTGTAACGCAAAACGGGACTCCACAGGATACTGTTCATCTCCATCGTCGACCTCCTCCAGCCTCCACGGGCTACTGTTCATCCACCGTCGATCTCTTCCAGCCTCCACCTGTGACTGTTCATCGACGGACTCCTGTTCATCCAGCCTCCGCCACGCGCTACTCCACCGGCTACTGTTCAACCAGCCCTCTCCACGGGCTCCTATTCAACCACCCCTCCATGGGCTACTATACATCCAGCCCTCCACCGTCTACTGTTCAACCAGCCCTCCACGGGGTCGTCCTATTCATCCAGCCCTCCACGGGGTCCTGTTCATCCAGCCCCAACCGGCTCGATCAGGGTCCTGTTCATCCAGAGGCAACATCAGGGGGTCATGTTCATCCACCCCCACCGGGAACTGTTTATCACAACCCCGCCAACAACACTCAGTATTCATCAAGGGAAGGAGGTAGCAGGGTTCAATCGGCTTCAGTTAGCAGCAGTAGTGAAGGAATCACTCAGGTTCAGTAACGTAGGTAGTGCAATTGCTCGGGTTCAGTTAGAGCCCAACGCCTTGCTCGGGTTTAGTTAGACCCAACGCCTCGCACCGACGCGCGTACGGTACGAGAGAAACGTGCATCACTCGACCCCCGACCACCCACCGTAACCGGGAACTCCCCGATATTTTCCTCGCCCTCGCTTCAACCACGGTTTTTTCCGTCATGGATGGCCCAAAGAATTTCATGCAGCTGCGTCTCCGGCCCGCTCAAGACGAAAAGCCCATTTTCTGTCATGGTTTTTTGTCATAGAAGTAGGAGCCCACCACATCTATGATGATACCTTGTTTTGTCACAATTATCGGCATAGAAGTGTCATAAGTATGACAGGAAAAAATTTCGTTCGGCCCAAAATGTCACGGATGTGTCTTTATTTTGTAGTGAAGGCCCAGTCGGTCTAGAGACCGGTGTATTACCTGAGTGAGGTCCTGTCGGCCTCCAAGCAGAACTACCCCCACTACCAAAAATTGTGCTATGCGTGTACTTCGCTGCCAAGAAGCTAAAGCAATACTTCCAAGAGCACTCCATCACAGTCGTCTGCACCACCCCCTTGGCCGAGATCATGGGCAATAGAGATGGTTCTGGCCGAGTGGCCAAGTGGGCCATTGAGTTGGCCCCCTACACCATCCTGTACCAGCCCCGCACCACCATCAAGTCCTGAAGCTGGCCGCATTTCCTCGCCGACTGGGCTGAGTCTCGGTACCGCACTGCTACCGGACTGCACTCATTGGCGGATGCTTTTCGACGGCTCGAAGATGTGCACTGGCTTGGGAGCCGGCATCGTCCTCACTCTCCCGAGGGCGACAAGTTGAAGTACGCGCTGCAGATCCACTTCGCCGCCTCCAACAACGTAGCGAAGCACTCATCTTTACGCTCTGCCTGGCCAAAGAAATCGGCATCCGCCGAATCCTCTGCTATGGCGACTCTAACTTGGTGGTCCAGCAGTCGTCAGGCGACTGGGACGCCAAGGACGCCAACATGGCAAGCTACCACTTCCTCGCCCAGCAAATGAGCGGCCACTTTGACGGATGCGAGTTCATCCATGTGCCACGAGCCGACAACGATGCAGCAGATGCTCTCGCCCATATTGGCTCAACCCAGCAAGCAATACCAGCCGGTGTCTCCCTCAAGTGCCTGCGCAAGCCGTCTATCAAGCCCTCACTGGAGTCCGACTCCATCTTCGTGTCGGCTGCCCCCGGAGCAGTCGGATCCGACTCCGAGGTTTCAAAGCACGTGAGGGACTTCACCAGCGGCAGGGGGTTACTTGATCGGCCGGGGACTTCATCAGCACCATCAGGAGCGGTCGGTCCCAGCCCGCCGCCTCCCAACCCGGCCCCCTCGTACCAATCGCTGTGTTCCCAGTGGTGGCGGCCCCATCTTGGGCGTAGCCCATCCGCGACTATCTGGTCAGCTGCGTGCTACTAGCCGACCAAGTGCTAGCCCGACAGATCCAGCGCAGAGCAGGCGCCTACACCATCGTCAACCAAGAGCTCGCCAGGCGGAGCATGACCGGCGTCTGCCAGCGCTATGTGGAACCGGAGAAGGGCATGGAAATCCTCAGGGATATCCATCAATGCAAATGTGGCCACCATGCTGCCTCCAGGTCCCTCATAGCCAAAGCTTTCTGCCATGGTTTCTTCTGGCCGACTGCTTTGGACGATGCCAAAAAGTTGGTCAAGAAGTGCAAAGGGTGCCACAAGTTCAGCACCAAGCAACACCTGCCGGCCTCTTCCCTCAAGACCATCCCCATCACCTGGCCATTTGCCGCGTGTGGCTTGGATATGGTGCGCCCCTTCAAGACGGCACGCGACGGCATGACCCATCTATTGGTCGCGATGGACAAATTCACAAAGTGGATAGAATCCAAGCCAATCAAGAAGTTGAATGGTCCGACTGCTGTCACATACATCGCCGACATCATTGTCCGATATGGCTTTCCCCACAACATAATCATCGACAACGGCAGCAACTTCGCCAAAGGCGCCTTGGCCCATTTCTGCGCACATCAGGGCATCCGACTGGACCTAGCGTCTGTTGCCCACCCGCAGTCAAACAAACAAGTGGAGCGAGCAAACGACCTTATCTTGTCCGCCATCAAGCCCCGCCTGATCGAGCCTCTAGAGCAGTCGGTCGGCTGTCCTATGGAGCCTTCAGACCACGCCCAACCAATCAACCGGCTTTACGCCCTTCTTCCTCATGTACGGTGCCGAGGCTATCATCCCTATGGATATCGAGTTTGACTCGCCTCGAGTCACCATGTACACGGAGGCAGAGACCAAAGAGGTGCTAGAAGACGGCGTCGACCTGCTGGAAGAGGCCCGACTTCTAGCATGCAGCCGGTCTGCCATCTACCAGCAGAGCCTGCGCCGCTACCACAACAAGAAGGTCAAGCCGCGTTCTTTCCAAGAAGGCGACATTGTGCTCCGCCTGATCTAGCGATCAGCCGGACAACACAAGCTCGCGGCGCCTTGGGAAGCCCCTTCATCATCAGTAAGGCCCTGGGCAACGACTCATACTACCTCATAAACGCCCATAAGCCCAGGGAGTGCAAGCGATGCACAGCCGGTGAAGAAACGGAGTGACCATGGAACGCAAACCTGCTCCGCCCGTTTTACAATTGGTTCGAGCATATGTACCACGCCAACTTTTGTATTAAGTAAAAGACCTCAGGTCCCCTGAGGTGCACTTGGGGGCTACCTTTTTTATCTATAAGTTAAGCTTATGCTGTCATTTGAGTTTCTTCTATTCCTGCCCCGTCCGGGTTCCGATCAGCCGGCCCGGGGCTCGCCGCCTCGGCCTAAGTTCGTGCCAGCCGAAGCCGACTAGTAGTGTGTCGACGCCAAAGCCCTCTCTTCACTCCAAGTCACAGCTCGCAGCGCGACTGTCTGACTGGCGAGAGCTAAAGGCCGGCAACGCCGTCCACACGAAAAATGACTAAGGAAAATGCCGACTTAGGCCTAGCCGGACCCTTGCCTCCCTCGTCCGACTGCTCAGCAGCTAGTAGGCCGGCTTCTTGCTCGACTAAGCTACGCTCTACGCGGCTAAAGTAACTTGCATGTTTTGAAGAATGACCAAGTCCCTGACCCAGCCACAGACCGCAGAGCAGCTGTCCGGCTGGCAGGGAGGCGGCCAAAAAGAATGCGGCAGAGAAAAAAGCCGAAAAGAGAAAGGCAAAATCGAACAAGAACCCGACAACACATGCAACACTGTGGGGATTTAAACTTATGTACATTGCAAAAGGCCCAAGGCCAGCATCCGTTAAGTTTAAACTTACACCCCTAGTGGGTGGAATTCCACGAATTTAACAACTTGTTCAAAGGATTACAAGAACAGGAAAAGATAAGATAAAATGGCGGCCTAAGCCAGAGGAGCAGCAGGCGGGTCCGAGAGATTGGTGGAGGTGGCGGCACCGGACGGAGGGGCAGCCGACTGGCGAGTCTCAGCCTGGTCAGCATCAGTAGCACTCGGCGTAGCCACCCGTGGCTCGCTGGTCGAGGCTGATCGGGCTTAGGCTGGCTGTCCGCCCCGTCCTCTAGTGCGTCGTCTTCGTCGTTTTCATCCTCATCATGTTCACCCTCATCGCTGGAGGCGATCTCCTTTGCCGAGTCCTCCCCATCCGCCGGGTTCAGCCCGATTCAAATGGGCGGCACCTCAGCCGGGGATGAAGACAGTGGTGTCGGCGTACTCAGGGATCGCTGACGTGTGCTGAGTGAGCGCAGGAGCCACCACCGCCAGCTCCGAACCGCCCTCCAGCCGGAAGGTGGCCAGCTGGGCAAGATCCAGGCCAGGGTACCAAGCCTTGGCGAACTCCATGGCCGTCCGGGCACCCGCCCGAGCTGCGGTGCCTTTCGAAGCCTTGAAGCGCCCGACTGCCACCTCCAGCCAGTCGGCAGTCCGTCTGGGTGTGCACGGGACTTTAACTCCCGGCCAGAGGGCGGCCAGCACCTGAGCCCCGATGCGCTGCAGGCGGTAGAGCATTCGGTGGGCCGGCTGCAGGCGCATCTTGATGGCCAGGAGCTGCTCGCCAATGTTCCGGGGCGCGTTGGGTGCAATCTCCATGCCCGCCGCCCTTCACACATCACGCAACACCTCGATGGTCTGGCTGATGGCGATGGAGTAACCCGGGAAGAACTCTACGCAAGAAGAAGGTCGAAACGTTAGAAGACGGAGGCCGGCTCCTGCAGCAGCTGGCGGCTGAGCAAGAAGAAAAATTAAATACCGTCGATCATGTCCTCGATCTCGCCTTAGCCGTCGGATAGGAACTTCTCCCTCTCGGCCCAGTTCGAGCGATGAGTCTCGAACTCGGCCTTGAGAGAGTCTTCGCTATCCTTAAGCTTCTTGAGCTCCGCCTTGTGCCACTCCGCCTGGGCCGCCAGCTCCTTGGTCAGGCGCTCGCACTCCTGAGCTGCCCGGCTGCACTCCAGCTCCTTGGTATGAAGCTCGGTTTGGGCCTCGCCCAGGCGCTGCTGCAGCTCGGCGGCCGCCCCTGCAAAGATAAGAAAGAAAATACATCAATACCAACAAAAGAGTAGTTCCCGGAAGATCCGGCCCGACTGCTCGTGATCGGCCTACCTGAATCTTGGGGCTACACCAATGAGTCTTGTTGGTGCCACCCGTGAGAACAAAGACGAAGTGCTTACTCTGGCTCTCGTTCAAGTCGCTGGTCCGCTTGGCAAGCACCTGGTGCTGGGAGTTGTAGGCGGCCGCACGGAGGTTGTGGTAGTCCTGCAACGGAGATAACCGAAGAAAAAGAAACAAGTTAGCACTCGGAACTTACCTTAAAGTTCCGAGCCGCAAGCCTGTTAGCCTGGCCCAAAACTCAAGGCTACACTCAATGGAAATACTGTCAGCATACATAGAAGATTGCAAGAGTTTTAAAAAGCAAGAAGCAAGTATGTACCCGGACGACCGTCCGCGTCGCTAGGAACTCCTACACGGATCGCTGAAGGGCAGCGCCTTGAGAGTTGAACAGGCCAAGACGTCCTACACAGCCATGTTCGTGGCACCTTGCGCCCCAGACGTCTGGGGTCACGAGGCCAGCGCTGGCTTTGGCTCGGGCGCCGGCCGTCGAGCTCAAGGTCTCCGACCTCCAAAGCAGCCTTTTGGCGCCGAGTTCGCCGGGCCGGCTTCAAGGCGGAACGCGGACCGTGGGAATCAGACCCACCACCAAGCCGCCGCCAGACAGCGCCACCTGCGGCGCATCAGGCTGGCTGCCCTGCGCGTCGGTAGTCAGCACGCACGGAGCCACCTCCACCTCCGGGCCAATGGGGCCGCCTCCTCCAAGGCCGACCGGGTTTGCCAGCCAGCCTTCCGCCACGGCATTCCCCTCCGACACCGGTGGCTCCACGTGCGGCAGGCTGACGGACTCCAGGGCTCGACCGCGGGACGCCTACGCCTCCTGCGCCAGCCGCATCCGCCTGCTCCTCGCTCACCATGTCGTCATGCGCCTTGGCCACCACGTCGGCCTCGGCCTGCCCTGCCTTGGCCGCCTCCACCTTCTCCTGGGCCACGGCCTCCCGCTCCTCTCGTGCCTCCCGCGCATTCTTCTCCGTTGTCTCCTGGAGGGCGGCAAGCGGATCCATGCGGCAGGAGCCTGCGGCGCTATCGATCGTCCCAACCATCGAGGCAGACAGGGCCCGCGAGAGGATTAGCGGAGCCCTGCTCAAGGAAACAAGAAAAACTAAGGAAAAGTTCGCAAGAGAAGCAAACACAAAGCAACAACGGAAAGATCAAAGCACTCATGCTAATATCACCGGGCGCTGCTTCGGGGCTTTCTGGAACTGGGCCGCCTTCGCGGCAGCCTCTTGCTGCTTGGTCGTGGCAACTGAGGTCTTGGCCTTCTTGGGCCAGCTACCGAACAACCCACGGTGGCCCGGCGTTTCGGTGCGCCAACTGTTGCATGCGGCGTGGCCGAAGAGCTGGCGCCCGCCTTGTCAGTGCCATGGCTGTAGCGCGGCTCGGCATCCTCCTCTTCGTCATCTGGCCACTCCCCAAGGCCATCTCCTGAGAAGCCACCTGCTCCCCCTCCGCTGCCGTCTGTGGCGTCGTCCTCCTGCATGGCGGCCGCCCCCGGGTCGGGGTCGTCCACGTCACTCTCCGACCGGTCCGCCAGGTACTGGTCACCTGGGGCTGGTGCACCGGTGGCCGTCTGGCCCAGGAGGTACTGCACCACGGCCGACTTCTCAGGCGGCAAGAAAAACCCGGACCAGCAAAGAGATAGAGAATCAAAAGACTTACCGAAGGCGGCGGATGAGCTCGACTGTACGGCGGCTTGCCGAACCGCCACTCCGTCTCTGAGAGTTTGCAATCGGAGATGTGGTTCCCCAACCGGACCACATCCTCAACCGGCATCTCCTTGGTGGACATCCAAGATGGATCCCAGTGCCCACTCATGTTGCTGATGATGTGGGGCCGGGCTTGAAGAGGCAGCACCCAGCGCTCCACGAAGGCGGCCAGCAAGTTGGGGGCCTTGAGGCCCTCCGAGTCTAGCATCACCTGGAGCCTAGCGAGAGCGGTGGCGGAGGCGACCGACAGGGTTTTCGGCCGTTAGCTCCAGTTGGTGCTGGAGGCTTTCCGGCTGGTAGCGGGCGGGCTTTCTTGAGGCCAAAGAATCTCTGACGGCAAGTTCCACGTTGAATGAATGTTCTCGATGTAGAAGTAGGATCTTTACCATAGCTTGGCCGACAGCAGCAGGGCGATAGCCCGGAAGCGGGTCCCGGCTCTGGAGCGCCACACTACGACGCAGGCTCCGCACTGGGCCGCCTCATTCTTGGCGGGGGTGCCGAGCTTAAGGTAGAAGAGCTCTCCCCACAGCTCGAGCATGGGGAGAGTGCCAAGATACCCCTCGCAAAGGGTAACGAAGGTGGAGAGCAGCACCACCGTGTTCGGCTGCAGAGGAACGAGCGGAGGAACACACTCGTCGGCAGGCCGAAGCCGCAGAGGAAGTGCGACTGGAAGACGACGCGCTCTCCGCCCTCCGGCGGCGGCGAGATCTCCCTTTCAGAGGGGACACGCACCTTGAAGTGGGGGAGCCGCCGCGTCTGGCGGAGGAACTCCAGGTGGTCCTCATGGACGATGGAGCCGTCCCAGTCGCCCGCGCGGCCGTTGTGCGCCATGGGCTTCGTGCTCGGAGGCGGTGCGTTGCGTCTATGGCGCGAAAAGATCCGGTGACGGTAGGCTGCGACAGCGCACCGGCGAGCAGAGGAGGCGCAGTGGCAGCAAGAGGAAGAAGAGAAGCAAGGCCAAGGGCGAGGAGGGCGCGCGTGTGTTCTGCCACCCCTCATCCCCCTACTTATAGCCTCACGGCAGCGAAGCCGAGGGGGCGGGATGTGGGGAGGGAGATTAACTGCGCCCACTCCCCCCACGACCCCGCATATTCCGCACCATAAAGGCGTGCATTAACCACGCCTGGGGAGCGTGACCGCCCGCTTTAGCTGCAGCGGATCCGCGCACGAGCCGAGGCACTGTGGTGGCGGGACCCGGTATGTGGCGACGTCCCGTTGCGCGCATGGGCTAGCAGGCCGACCTGCCCGGCTTGCACGCCACCTGACCCCACCACGACGATTCAAATTCCACCAGGCGGCCGAGGCCATGTCCGGCTCCTGGCGCCCGACCACTCCTAGCCGGACGGAGCACAAGGCAGAAGACTACTTAAGAGGGAAACTACTGAGACTCTCCGGCTGCCCAAAGCCGTAGAACCTCACCAGCTTCGGGGACTACTGACGGGGGGATAAACCCTGGGTAGCCTCATCCGCACCTCAGTAGTTTTTAAGACATTGGGGCTGGCCAAGCCCCTCAGCCCGACTGGCCGCAAGGTCGGCCCACCTGGCCGGCTGACACCAAAGGGCCGCCTCCTAGAAGGCAGCTCACCCCAGAAGGCGGCGAGAGAAAGGGTCGGCTCCTACCAGGCGGCCCCTCGCCTCCTCAAAGTTTGCACCCACCTGCTATGACAAGACAGGGCATGGCAACAGTGCGGCCTGCCACCCCCGAATCTAGGAAGGAACGTGGCCACAGTGCAGGCATACCAAAGTGACACCTCGCTGCCACAAAGATCAGAGCCACGCGTGGCCCATGACGTCGCCTACGTCAGCCAGGGCCATGCTCCCACGATGGGCGGTCGGTGCGGCCCACATACGACGGGCCCCACCTATCTGTGTATCACGTATACAAGCGGCAGCATAGGCCAGTGACACAAGGGAGGCCGCCTCCTAGCGAGTACTGTCTCTCCCCTTGAAGTCTATGCGCCATTAACCAGAAGTGATGGGGTGTGGCTACAGTGATCGCCCGCCAGGCGGCGGTACTGTAGCCATATGCCCCCCGTCCAAGCTACCGTCATCAGAGGCGAGGCTACAGTGCGGCCATTCCTCCTAGCCCACAGGCGGCGGGCCCTACCTGTCGACCGTGTCCACGGCAGTCGGTGGGGCCCACCAGGCGGTGGGCCCCAGCTATCGGTGGAGAAGCCGGAGCCTAGAGACGCTAATGACCAGGTCCTACTACCAGTCGGATTACCATTGTACCCCTAGGGGGTAGGCCTATATAAACCCCCCAGGCTCACCCATGCAAAGGGTTCAGCCTTTGGTGGAGCCTTTGGTTCAGCCCTTAGATCGCCATACACCCATGTAGCTAGGGGAAGTAGAGCTAGCTTGCCTTCTTCCTCCTCTAGCCAAAACAGCTCAAGGAGCACCCTTGTAGCCACTCACTTGATCATAGTGATGCGGAGACCCCGTAGAGCAGGATTAGGGGTGTTATCTCCATGGACAGCCCCAAACCTGGGTAAGACCCGGCGTCGTTTACGGTCTTGCCTACTCCCACTTCTAGAGCCCGGTGACGTTCTATTTACCCCCTACATGATTAGCCACCCATTGGCATATGTCGAGGTAATACCACGACAGCCTTGGGGTTGCTGGATGTGCCTCAGGGTCACCGGATCTTTCCATGAGCCACAGACAGTAGGGCAGCATCCTGTTCCAGCCATGGCCACCGCCACCACCGTGCTCGACCTCCTCCTCCCCGCCCACCGTCGGGGGCGGCTCCTCGTCCTGAGCAGGCCCTCCCATCGGTCGTTGCCCCGCCGACCCTCGCTGTTTGCTAGGGTTGAGTCCGCCGCGTCACCTTCCCAACGCCGGCAGGCACGTCTCCTCTCTCTCTCTCTCTCTCTCTCTCTCTCTCTCTCTCTCTCTCTCTCTCTCTCTCTCTCTCTCTCTCTCTCTCTGATCGGCCGTGTTCTCTGCACCAGGTTCAGATCCTCCGGCGGCAAAGTGCTCGGCGAGGAGAAGGACGCAAGAACAAGACCAGGACGCAAGGTGCTCAAATTCTCCTCCAAATGACGACCGGCGATTTGTTCTTTGTTCCCCTCCTCGCCTCCCCTCCATCCATCTTCTGTACATTCACATGTTTGTCAGTTTGCATCTGTCCATTACAGTAGTCTGCAATTTTATTTGAATGAAATTTTGATGGATTAGTTAGGTGATATTTTGATGCAATTTTGTTGGATATTTTTCAGATGAGATGGAACCAAAGATCAATCTGCTTTGATTTCTTAAATTCTCTACAACTTGCTTTTGTAGTTTTACTAGATACCAGATACAACTATGCCCTTAATTAGTAAATTTCCTTCAACAACTCATGCTTATTATCTGAGAACACTCTATTTGTGTACTGATGTACATTGGATGCCCGTCTTTTAATTTTGATTGTGTGTAATGTGATGTCTAGCATTCACTTGAAGTGGCACTCCTATATTTTCTTATAATATGAATACTTGTTTATGCATACAATGCAAATATTTTGTTTATGCATACCTGAACTCCTAGCTATCACTTGGCAACTTATTCTCTGGTTTCCTATTAATTAAATGGTACATGCAATGAAGATATCTGGTTTCCTGCCTCTTTGATTTGTTCGAGTACTATCTGCACATTAGTTATTTCATTTGAGTAATGTGTATTTTCTGCTCATCTATGTTAACCTCAGCTTACCTAATCGCTTCGCTCGATTGTTCCGCACTTGCAAACTGATGTCCATTTATCTTTTTTGTCCAACTTATTTGGTGAAAATTCAAAGCTTATGTAATTTTATCCCCTATTGTTGCAGAGTACAAGGACCAATCTTACATCTATGCTTTTGACAGCTTGAAGCACATCAACGATGAGCTGTGGCGGGTTGACACCGACAACGGTCGTCATCGGTGGGCTGCTGGTGGCCTCGGCCTCCCGCGGCAACTCCGACCGCCCCTGCTATTCTGACAAGCACATGTTGCAGCTCCTAGCACTACAAAAAATACACTTCCGTGATGATACATGTTTGTCATAGTAGGTCACGTTTTCTGTCATGCATGTACATCCATGACGATTTTATGACAAAATCAAGATAGTCATACATGTGTTGTCGTACAAGTGTTCCGTGACATTACCAAAATTATCATCACGGAAGTGTCTACTTCCATGACGATAAATCGCACGTCATAGAAGTGCTTTCGTCAAGGGTGACAGACACGTGGCATCCACAGTAACGGAATGCTGTTAAGCTATTGGGTCTAGTTTTGGATCTGATAACCTGTTAACAGCCCCGACCAATGGGGATTTTCCACGTGTAAAATCATCATTGGCTAGAGGAAACACGTGTCGCCTCAACGTTGGGACAGATGTCATCCACTCATTGGACCGAAGGCGCCTATGATACGTCGACACGTGGCACGACCCAATAGAGGCCCATTCCTGTGAAAAGGCCTTTCCATTTGACTTGGTCAAAAGGTGGCGGGGCGGCCCACAGAAAGCCTATTAACGGCTTGTTCGCATATAGCCCATTTACAGCCCGCTAACCCAGGGCCCATTACGACCTATCCGAATTAGGCCCAAGAGCGCCATCTAGGCCGGGCCCAATATGATTCTAGCCCGTTTTAACTTCCGGTCCATGTATGGCCCATGAAATCTTTTCGACCCATATGAGGCCCTTTGTAACTCTTGGCCCATTAACGGCGCGTGATGAACTGGCCCATAATGAAAAGTGTATCACTTTATACCCATTAACGACTCCATTATTCCATTGGGCCGCTTCCAACCCACGTTATCTTTCGGCCTTCTCAGGGCCCATTTATTCTTGGGCTCATTTCCAGCATTCGGTTACTACGGCCCATTACTGTAATTTTCTGCTTGTGGACCAAATTCAGCCCGTGGTTACAGTCGGCCCGTTTGTGGACCATTATTACGTTGGGCCCTTTTCATAGCGTCATCAAATACGGCCGATTAACGATGGCCCGTTATGGTCGGCCCATGAACGGAGATTCCAACTCTAGTCCGTTTACGGCCATAATGCGGTATATTATTGGCCAATGTTTGGCCAATCGATCATACGGCCCGTAGAAGGCCCATTGATGATACGACCCGTAGAAGGCCCATTGTGTCTACTGTTGGGGAACGTTGCAGAAAATTAAAATTTTTCCTACGGTTTCACCAAGATCCATCTATGAGTTCATCTAGCAACGAGTCATGGGAGAGTGATTGCATCTACATACCACTTGTAGATCAAGGTATGAAGCGTTCAATAGAACGGGATGATGGAGTCGTACTGCGCCCGTGATTCGAGATCACCGATGATCCCTAGTGCCGAGCATCTGACGGCAAGACCTCCGTTCAACACACGTACAGCCCGGTGGCGTCTCCCATGCCTTGATCCAGCAAGGAGAGAGGGAGAGGTTGAGAAGACTCCATCCAAAGAGCAAGACAACGGCAGGCGTGGTGGTGGTGGAGGAGCGTGGTAATCTGCAGGCTTCGCCAAGCACCCTGCGGAGAGGAGGAGGTGTCACGGGAGGGAGGGAGGCGCCAGGACTCAGGTGTTGCTTCCCTCCTCCCTCCACTATATAGGTGCAAGAGAGGGAGGCGCAGCCTTGCCCCTTCCTCCAAGGAAGGGTGCGGCCAAGAGGGGAGGAGTCCATCCTCCCCAAGGCACCCTGAGGTGCCTTCCCCTTGGACTCTTCCCTCCCCAAGTCTCCTTGGCGCGTGGCCTCTTGGGGCTGGTGCCCTTGGCCCATATGGGCCAAGGCGCACCCCCACAGCAGTGGCCCCCAGGCAGGTGGACCACCGGACCCCTTTCGGCACTCCGGTACAATACCGATAATGTCGCGAAACTTTTCCGCGACCAAAATAAGACTTCCTATATATAAATCTTTACCTCCCGACCATTCCTAACTCCTCGTGACGTCCGGATCTCATCCGGACTCCAACAACATTCGTAACCACATACAAACTTCCTTTATAACCCTAGCGTCGCCATCGAACCTTAAGTGTAGACCCTACGGGTTCGAGAACCATGCAGACATGGTGAGGCGTTCTCTGGTCAATAACCTACAGCGGGATCTGGATACCCATGTTGGCTCCCACATGTTCCACGATGATCTCATCGGATGAACCACGATGTCAAGGACTCAATCGATCCCGTATACAATTCCCTTGTCTAGCGGTATTGTACTTGCCGAGATTCGATCGTCGGTATCCGATACCTTGTTCAATCTCGTTACCGGCAAGTCTCTTTACTCGCTCCGTAACACATCATCCCGTGATCAACTCCTTGATCACACTATGCACATTATGATGATGTCCTACCGAGTGGGCCCAGAGATACCTCTCCGTCACACGGAGTGACAAATCCGATCTCGATTCGTACCAACCCAATGTACACTTTCGGAGATACCTGTAATGCACCTTTATAGCCACCCAGCTTACGTTGTGGCGCTTTGGTACACCCAAAGCATTCCTACTAAGATCCGGAGTTGCACAATCTCATGGTCTAAGGAAATGATACTTGACATTAGAAAAACTTTAGCATACAAACTACACGATCTGTGCTAGGCTTAGGATTGGGTCTTGTCCATCACATCATTCTCCTAATGATGTGATCCCGTTATCAATGACATCCAATGTCCATGGTCAGGAAACCGTAACCATCTATTGATTAACGAGCTAGTCAACTAGAGGCTTACTAGGGACATGGTGTTGTCTATGTACCCACACATGTATCGAAGTTTCCTATCAATACAATTATAGCATGGATAATAAACGATTATCATGAACAAGGAAATATAATAATAACTAATTTATTATTGCCTCTAGGGCATATTTCCAACAGTCACCCACTTGCACTAGAGTCAATAATCTATTTCAAATCTCAATGTGATTAACTCTCTCATGTAACATCGCCATGTGACCAACATCCAAAGAGTTTACTATTTCACATCATCATGTGATTAAGACTCAATGAGTTACGGGGTTTGATCATGTTTTGCTTGTGAGAGAGGTTTTAGTCAACGGATCTGAACCTTTCGAGATCCGTGTGTGCTTTTGAAATTTCTAGGTCATATTATAAATGCTGCTTCCACGCTCCATTTGAAACTATTCCAAATGGTTGCTCCACTATAATGATATCCGGTTTGCTATTGAGTCATTCGGATAGGTGTTAAAGCTTGCATCGGCGTAACCCTTTATGCCGAACTCTTTATCACCTCCATAATCGAGAAACATGTCCTTATTTACTCCAAGGACAATTTTGACCATTGTCCAATGATCCATTCCTGGATCATTCTTGTACCTTATGGTGACTCATGGCAAGGCACACTTCGGTGCGGTACACACGGCATAGCATACTATAGAGCCTATATGCGAAGCATAGGGACGACCTTCGCCCTTTCTCTCTTTTACGACGTGGTTGAGCTTTAACTCTTAACTTCATACCTTACAACTCGTGCAAGAACTCCTTCTTTGGTGATCCATCTTGAACACCTTCAAGATTATGTCAAGGTATGTGCTCATTTGAAAATACCATTTAGCGTTTTGATCTATCCTCATAGATCTTGTTGCTCAATGTTCAAGTAGCTTAATCCAGGTTTTCCATTGAAAACACCTTTCAAATAACCATGTATGCTTTCGGAAATTCTACATCATTTCCGATCAACAACATATACTCATCGAGAAATTCTATAGTGCTCCCACTCACTTCTTTGGAAATACAAGTTTCTCATAAACTTTGTATAAACCCAAAATCTTTGATCATCTCATCAAAGCGCACATTCCAACTCCGAGATGCTTACTCCAGTCCGAGAAGGATCATTGGAGCCAGCATAACTTTTAGCATCCTTACGATCGACAAAACTTTACGATTGTATCACATACAACCTTTCCTTACGAAGACCGGTAAGGAAACTTCGTTTTGACATCCATCGCCAGATTTCATAAATGCAGCTAATGCTAACATGATTCGACGGACTTAAGCATCGCTATGGATGAGAAAATCTCATCGTAGTCAACTCCTTGAACTTGTGAAAAACTCTTCGCCACAAGTCGAGCTTCATAGAGCGGTGACATTACCGTCCACGTCAGTCTTCTTCTTAAAGATCCATTTATCTCAATGGCTTGCCGATCAACGAGCAAGTCCACCAAAGTCCATGCTTTGTTCGATACATGGATCCTATCTCGGATTTCATGGCTTCTAACCATTTGTTGGAATATGGGCCCACCATTGCTTCTCCATAGCTCGCAGGTTCATTGTTGTCTAGCAACATGACATTCAAGACGGGATCACCGTACCACTCCGAAGCAGTACGCGTCCTTGTCGTCCTACGAGGTTCGGTAGTGACTTGATCTGAAGCTTCATGATCACTATCATAAGCTTCTACTTCAATTGATGCAGGTTCCACAGAACTTCATGTGCCTCACACACCGTTGAAGTGATGGTTCAATAACCTCATCAAGTCTCCACCATCCTCCCACTCAATTCTTTCGGGAGAAACTTTTCCTCGAGAAAGGACCCGTTTCTAGAAAACAATCCCTATTGCTTTCGGATCTGAATTAGGAGGTATACCCAACCGTTTTGGGTGTCCTATGAAGATGCATTTTATCCGCTTTGGGTTCGAGCTTATCAACCTGAAACTTTTTCACATAAGCGTCATGACCCCAAACCTTTAAGAAACGACAACTTAGGTTTCTCCAAACCATAGTTCAAACGGTGTCGTCTCAACGGAATTACGTGGTGCCCTATTAAAGTGAGTGCGGTTGTCTCTAATGCCTAACCCATGAACGATAGTGGTAATTTGATAAGAGACATCATGGTACGCACCATATCCAATAGGGTGCAACTATGATGTTCGGACACACCATCACACTACGGTGTTCCAGGCGGTATTAATTGTGAAACAATTTCCACGGTGTCTTAATTGCGTGCCAAAGCTCGTAACTCAGATACTCATCTCTATGATCATATCATAGACATTTTATCCTCTTGTCACAATGATCTTTAACTTCACTCTGAAATTACTTGAACCATTCAATAATTCAGACTTGTGTTTCATCAAGTAAATATACTCAACATCTACTCGTATCATCTTTTAAGTCAGATCATAACGATATTCACTGCTTGCCTCTGCACTCATTGGACTGCACACATCAAAATGTGTTACTTCCAACAGGTTGCTACCTTGTTCCTTCTTACTGAAACCGAGGCTTTTCACTCATCTTGCCCATGTGGTATGATTTGCATATCTCAAGTGATTCAAAATCAAGTGAGTCCAAACGATCCATCTGCATGGAGTTTCTTCATGCGTATACACCAATAGACATGGTTTGCATGTCTCAAACTTTTCAAAAACGAGTGAGTCCAAAGATCCATCAACATGGAGCTTCTTCATGCGTTTTATACCAATATGACTTACATGGCAGTGCCACAAGTACGCGGTACTATCATTACTATCTTATATCTTTTGGCATGAAAATGTGTATCACTACGATCAAGATTCAATAAACCATTCCTTTTAGGTGCTAGACCATTGAAGGTATTATTCAAATTAACAGAGTAACCATTATTCTCCTTAAATGAATAACCGTATTACGTAGACATAATCCAATCATGTCTATGCTCAACGCAAACACCAAATTACAATTTTAGGTTTATCTCCAATCTTGATGGTAGAGGGAGCGTGCGATGCTTGATCACATCAACCTTGGAAACATTCCAACACATATCGTCGGCTCACCTTTAGCTAGTCTCCGTTTATTCCATAGCTCTTATTTCGAGTTACTAACACTTAGCAACCGAACCGGTATCTAATACCCTGGTGCTACTAGGAGTACTAGTAAAGTACACATTAACATAATGTATATCCTATATACTTCTATCGACCTTGCCAGCCTTCTCATCTACCAAGTATCTAGGGTGGTTCCGCTTCAGTGTCCGTTCCTCTCATTACAGAAGCACTTAGTCTCGGGTTTGGGTTCAACCTTGGGTTTCTTCACTAGAGCAGCAACTGTTTTGCGGTTTCATGAAGTATCCCTTGCCCTTCTTGAAACTAGTGGTTTTACCAACCATCAACAATTGATGCTCCTACTTGACTTCTACTTTTGCGGTGTCAAACATCGCGAACACTTCAAGGATCATCATATCTATCCCTGATATGTTATAGTTTATCACGAAGCTCTAGTAGCTTCGTGGCAATGTCTTTGGAGATACATCACTATCTCATCTGGAGGATTAACTCCCACTCGATTCAAGTGATTGTTGTACCCAGACAATCTGAGTACAAGCTCAACGATTGAGATCTTCTCCCTTAGTTTGTAGGCTAGAAAACTCGTCGGAAGTCTCATACCTCTTGACGTGGGCACGAGCCTGAAATCCCAATTTCAGCCCTCGTAACATCTCATATGTTCCATGACGTTTCAAAAACGTCTTTGGTGCCTCAATTCTAAGCCGCTTAACATTACCGAACTATCACGTAGTCATCAAAAGCGTGTGTGTCGATGTTCGCAACATCCACGAGACCACGCTCGAGGTCCAAAGACACCGAAAGCGCAGTGCATTAAGGACATAAGCTTTCTACTGACCGCATAATTGCTCGCATCAACTTTCAACTATATTTTCTCTAGGAACATATCTAAACGAGTAGAACTAAAGCGCGAGCTATGACATAATTTGCAAAGATCTTTTGACTATGTTCAGGATAATTAAGTTCATCTCATGAACTCCCACTTAGATAGACATCCTCTAGTCATCTAAGTGATTACATGATCCGAGTCAACTAGGCCGTGTCCGATCATCACGTGAGAGACGGACTAGTCATCATCGGTGAACATCTTCATGTTGATCGTATCTTCTATACGACTCGTGCTCGACCTTCGGTTTCTTGTGTTCCGAGGCCATGTCCTGTACATGCTAGGCTCGTCAAGTTAACCCAAGTGTTACTGCGTGTGTAAATCTGGCTTACACCCGTTGTATGTGAACGTAAGAATCTATCACACCCAATCATCACGTGGTGCTTGAAACGACGAACTTTAGCAACGGCGCAGAGTTAGGGAGAACACTTTCTTGAAATTTTTATGAGGGATCATCTTATTTACTACCGTCGTTCTAAGTAAACAAGATGCATAAACATAATAAACATCACATGCAATTATATAGTAGTGACATGATATGGCCAATATCATATAGCTCCTTTGATCTCCATCTTGAGGCTCCATGATCATCTTGTCACCGGCATGACACCATGATCTCCATCATCATGATCTCCATCATCGTGTCTTCATGAAGTTGTCACGCCAACGACTACTTCTACTTCTATGGCTAATGCGCTTAGCAATAAAGTAAAAGTAATTTACATGGCGTTCTTCAATGACACACGCAGGTCATACAAAAAAATAAAGACAACTCCTATGGCTCCTGCCGTTGTCATACTCATCGACATGCAAGTCGTGATTCCTATTACAAGAACATGATCTCATACATCACATATATCATTCATCATTCATCACAACTTTGGCCATATCATATCACAAAACACTTGCTGCAAAACAAGTTAGACGTCCTCTAATTGTTGTTGCAAGTTTTACGTGGCTGCAATAGGGTTCTAGCAAGAACGTTTTTCTTACCTACGTGAAAGCCACAACGTGATTTGTCAACTTCTATTTACCCTTCATAAGGACCCTTTTCATCGAATCCGCCTCCAACTAAAGTGGGAGAGACAGACACCCGCTAGCCACCTTATGCAAATAGTGCATGTCGGTCGGTGGAACCCGGGTCTCCAATAAGCGTCACGTGTAAGGTCGGTCCCGCCGCTTCATCCCACAATACCACTGAAGCAAGATAAGACTAGTAGCGGCAAGAAAGTTGACAACATCTACGCCCACAACAAATTGTGTTCTACTGCGTGCAATAGAGAACTACGCATAGACCTAGCTCATGATGCCACTTTGTTGGGGAACGTTGCAGAAAATTAAAATTTTTCCCACGGTTTCACCAAGATCCATCTATGAGTTCATCTAGCAACGAGTCATGGGAGAGTGATTGCATCTACATACCACTTGTAGATCGCGTGCGGAAGCGTTCAATAGAACGGGGATGATGGAGTCGTACTCGCCGTGATTCAGATCACCGATGATCCTAGTGCCGAACGGACGGCACCTCCGCGTTCAACACACGTACAGCCCAGTGATGTCTCCCATGCCTTGATCCAGCAAGGAGAGAGGGAGAGGTTGAGGAAGACTCCATCCAGTAGCAGCACAACGGCGTGGTGGTGGTGGAGGAGCGTGGTAATCCTGCAGGGCTTCGCCAAGCACCTGCGGGAGAGGAGGAGGTGTCACGGGAGGGAGGGAGGCGCCAGGGACTCAGGTGTTGCTTCCCCTCCCTCCCCTCCACTATATAGGTGCAATAGAGGGGGCGAGCCTTGCCCCTTCCTCCAAGGAAGGGTGCGGCCAAGAGGGGAGGAGTCCATCCTCCCAAGGCACCCTGAGGTGCCTTCCCCCTTGGACTCTTCCCTCCCCAAGTCTCCTTGGCGCATGGGCCTCTTGGGGCTGGTGCCCTTGGCCCATATGGGCCAAGGCGCACTCTACAGCCAATGTGGCCCCCAGGCAGGTGGACCCCGGTGGACCCCGGACCCTTTCGGCACTCCCGGTACAATACCGATAATGCGCCAAACTTTTCCTACGACCAAAATAAGACTTCCTATATATAAATCTTTACCTCCCACCATTCTGAACTCCTCGTGACGTCCGAGATCTCATCCCGGACTCAACAACATTCGCAACCACATACAAACTTCCTTTATAACCCTAGCGTCATCGAACCTTAAGTGTGTAGACCCTACGGGTTCGGGAACCATGCATACATGACCGAGACGTTCTCCGGTCAATAACCAACAGCCGGATCTGGATACCCATGTTGGCTCCTACATGTTCCACGATGATCTCATCGGATGAACCACGATGTCAAGGACTCAATCGATCCCGTATACAATTCCCTTTGTCTAGCGGTATTGTACTTGCCCGAGATTCGATCGTCGGGTATCCGATACCTTGTTCAATCTCGTTACCGGCAAGTCTCTTTACTCGTCCCGTAACACATCATCCCGTGATCAACTCCTTGATCACATTGTGCACATTATGATGATGTCCTACCGAGTGGGCCCAGAGATACCTCTCCGTCACACGGAGTGACAAATCCAGTCTCGATTCGTGCCAACCCAATGCAGACACTTTCGGAGATACCCGTAATGCACCTTTATAGCCACCCAGCATTCGCTTGTGACGCTTGGTACACCCAAAGCATTCCTACGGTATCCGGAGTTGCACAATCTCATGGTCTAAGGAAATGATACTTGACATTAGAAAAGCTTTAGCATACCTAACTACGATGTACGTGCTAGGCTTAGGATTGGGTCTTGTCCATCACATCATTCTCCTAATGATGTGATCCGCTATCAATGACATCCAATGTCCATGGTCGTGAAACCGTAACCATCTATTGATTAACGAGCTAGTCAACTAGAGGCTTACTAGGGACATGGTGTTGTCTATGTACCCACACATGTATCTGAGTTTCCTATCAATACAATTATAGCATGGATAATAAACGATTATCATGAACAAGGAAATATAATAATAACTAATTTATTATTGCCTCTAGGGCATATTTCCAACATCTACGGCCCAAAGAAGGCCCATTGTGTCTACGGCCCGTAGAAGGCCCATTGTTTCTACGCCCCGTAGGAGGCCCATTGTTTCTACGGCCTGTAGAAGGCCCATTGTTTCTCTGACCGTAGGGAGGCCCAAAGTGTCACTATAGTAAATATGTAGCCCATGGTTATTGTGGCCTAGTTTTAAAAAATAGGTTATTGCAGCCACTAGCAAACCGCGGAAAAAGAATTGCAATGACTCAAGCAAACAAATAAACAAGACAACGAGGAAATAAATAAGCAACCAACTTACGCTAGTCTATCACGGCTATTACACATATTACATCCACTAGGCATCAAAGTTCGCCACCAGTGCAAATATAGGAAACAAAGCAGCATATCATATACACTGGTTGTCAAAGTTAGCGACTAGCGCAAATAAACGTTGTAGCAAAACAAGTCCAGAACTGAAACCACTTCATAAGATCTCAAGAAACAATATCCTGGGTACCCATAATGCTGGTGTCGTGGAATTGTTATGTTAGATGTCCTAGTGTGAGGACTTAGTCGTGAGGCCAACGCATCTATGTTGTAGCTTGAGAGGGGTTGGGCGGAACCGAGAGACGCAACACGCAAGACAAAGGATTTAGACAGCTTCGGGCCCCAGGAAACATCATCCGATAATAGCCCTACATGTTGTTTGTGGCCAGGTCTTATTATCCTCATGAGGGAGTCGTCGTAAACCGGCTCTCCTCTAGTTGTGTCTAGCCCTAAGATTGTTTCTTCTTGCTTGTCCCCCTTTTGGGGAGCCCTGCCCCTCCTTATATATGTTGAAGGGGCGGTTTACATGACTAGTCCTAGTTGGATTAGGATTACTCTATTACAAGTGGAGTCCTAGTCTTGCTTCCATTGTAGGAAAATATTCCTTGTGCTTTCCTCATAAACCGGCCCACCATAACATGATCCGGCCTACCATAAACCGCCTTCTGGGCCACCGGGTCTTGTCGTTCCTCTGACCCACTCCCCGGGTCACCCATGAGTCGCTGTGCTCGGACCGGATCACTTAGTGAGTCGCCCAAATTCCGCCGGGTTACGCTGTGGGGTATATCCCCGACATTAGCCCCCAGTTTAATTTGGATTTATCCATGTTAAACTGATCTGCAACATAAACACAAGGATAAATTTGGCGGCTTGTGCTTCGGGTTAAATATTCTTATAAACCGGCGCTTGATCATCCTTAAATCCTTGTCATTTCTTCCTTCTAGAAAATCCAGCTCAGTAGACCAGCTTCATAATCAATTTGCTTGTATAAGAAATATTGTAAAGAAAGAATACATTTGACTCGGCCTTCAATGTCAGAACTTGACAAAAATATTGGTCTTCAAATATTCAACTGATATTCAGCCGGCTTGAAGATGTAGAACTTGTCGATCTATGATTTTCAAAGTCGACGGGTTATAAAAACTGATAATTCCGGGTCATGATTGTTTCCAACGTTGGTTCATGATTGTTGCCAACGCCGGTTCATAATTGTTGCCAACGCCGGTTCATGATTGTTGCAGGCACAGGGTCATAATGATTGGTGATGCCGGGTCAATCTGGTTTGCTCAAAACTGAAAATCGGAAGATATTTCTCCCTTATATCCATATTACCTGTAGCCCCCAAGTCTTGAACAGAACAAAGTGATGATTTGAGACTTGTTTCCATATAATTACATCGGGCTACTTTGAAGAAATCCATGTTGTTCATCTCATTTACTAGCAAAAACTGAATACTCCATATTATGTAGCCCACAAGTATCAAGTTGTCATGCTTGCGACAACACTCGACTTGTAATTGCCTCGATGCTCAAAAAACTTCATCCAAAGGTGCAGCCCCCAAGGACCGGGTCATTATGCAGAATGAGCAGGACTTTATAAATATGATTATGTAACTTTGAATGAATGTGTAGCCCCACGGGCCGGCTCAAGAAGATAATATTGAGCTGGGACTTTATATATACTTTTTGAAAATAACATCATATAATGTAACCCCCATCATAGGGCTCGAACCCACGTCCACAAGGTTAAGAGCTTTGTGCTTTACCAACTGAGCAGTGGATCCTTCAATATAATGAATTAAGACTTGTGTACCTTAAATTTTTGACAGGAGCAATTCGTAGCCCCTAAGGGCCGGCTCATTATGATGTGATGAGTCGGGTCTTCAATAAGATGAGCAAAAAAATGAATTTGCATTAGCCCCCAAGTGTCATGGTGCATGCTTGCAGCGACATGAGACTTGCATATTTGATGTAATCTCAACTTGAATAATGTAGCCCCCAAGTGTCGGGTCGTAAGCCTGCAGCAACTTGGGACTATTCCTTCAATTGTATAATAAATCATATCCATTGATAATATGATAGCCATTGCACTAAAGCGAATTTGAAGACCTTAATCATAATATTGGTTATTGATAACCATAATAAAAATCCAGCCATGTTGGCTATTAAAGATTTGAATAATATACCCGATGATTTATAAGCGCATGATTCCAATGACACAATCCAAATATATACTGGCACTTATAGTCCAAAGCCAGGTCGGGTTAATAGACATCGGATATTATTTTATCTCATATTGGCGACTTATAGTCAGGCCGGATCAATAGACGCCGGTTTATCATAAAACCTTATCAAGGGAGAAAAGACTTTGACAAATAAAAGCAAATGAAAACTTGTAGTCAAGGCTTTTCAAGGGCTGCCACACCCAAATTCGAGGCTTTTCATGGTCTGCCAGGCCACTGAGTTAAACCATTTTACAAAGCCTTTTAAGATGGACCTCGCATTAACCAATCATCGTTTTAACTTTGACAAGTTCGTGGTCTGCATATAAGATTGACTTGTCAAACGCGTTGATGGGTCATACCAGGATTACTCAAGGCGAGTGACTAACTTGATGAAGGCAGGTTGACCCGGGGTTTTAGGTGAATACACCTGGCTTCCAAGCCTAGCTTGATAGCCTATTACAAGGGTCCTTTAAAACTCTTTGTTGCTGTGCATAAAGAGCCCCCAGGTTACATTTTGAGTTGTGCTCAGTGGGTGCCTATGTTTGAGTTGTGCTTTTGCAACACTCTCTTTGGTCCCTAAGTGATTTCCTGTTGGCCTTATGCCAATCAAGAGGTGTAGCTATGGTTCGAATACGACCAAGCCCCCAAGTGATTTCCCTGGTGGCCTTACGCCGATCAAGAGGTGTAACTATGGTTCGAATACGACCAAGCTCCCAAGTGATATACTTCTGAGCTGTGCTCACCGGGTGCCTATGTTTGAGTTGTGTTGTGCACCAAACTCTCTTTGGCCCCTTTTAAATTTTCTTAGAACTCGAACTCGCGAGCTTATTCTTTTGAACTGGAATTTCGTAAACCGAATATTGAGAGCTTCAAAGCTTTGTGGGAGACAGCTTTCCCTTGAACCGGATTTTAAACCGGAATGTTTCCTTTAAGTCGGCAATTTTCTGACGGCCTATAAATTTGAACTTGTGAGAAGTTAATTCTTTTTTGAAGGAAATTCTTAAACCGGATTTGAGAGCTTAGAGCTTTGTGGGAGACAGCTTTCCCTTGAACCGGATTTTAAACCGGCATTCTTCGTTTTTAACTGGAAATTTTCTGACGGACTTTATATTTTCATCAATATGGTAGTAGCCTCCGGGACCGGGTTATCTTTCCCTCCAATGTCCTGGGGTTCTTGAATTCACCGAAAACTGGCAACATTTGCTGAGCCATATCATTATATCCCCCGAGCCTCAAGGCGACTCGAGGAGTTGGCTTGAGATTTCTCCATATTGACCGTGATATAAACTGGCATATAGCTGAACAGCAGAACACTGTAATATGTTAAAGCTGGAAGCAAGGTGGCAAGTTAACAATCTTCGCAACACTCATTATATATCATTGACGTTGATAATGCGATGTGAATCCATGGAAACTTGAGGTCAACCGTGGCAGGTTATAAATGACCCCGCATGATTTGTGTCAGTAATCCGGCCAGCGGTTCATCCCAGCTGGTTGTTTAACCAAAACGTAGTGGCGGTGATTTGCATGCCTACCCAATGATCCATCTGGTGGGGGCAGAGGCTGACACTATATCATGACCTTCCTTAGAGTTGTCGTAATAGACCGGATAGCAGGAGCAGCGACTTGCACGCGCTCGTTAAGCAACTTGTGCACATAGGCGCGGCTCGGTGTGTTGATGTAGACGTGACCGCGAGGGATGGACGGTAAAGACAGCCATAGCATCAGAGGCAGCACAGACAGATGAGTTGGACGCGGTGTTTGTAAACCGGCACGGGCGGGAGAATTGGCCGTGGGAACGGACAGGTGTCTGCGGTGTTGTAAACCGGTGCGGACGCGCGAGTCAATCACAGGCACAGTCCCGGCTAGTTGATGTAGACCGGGCCGTACGAGCGGCGGCTTGTGCCCGTCCATTCATTGGGTAATATGTTACGGACTATCGCCGGGCGGAATATTGTCAGCCCGTGCTCCATACCCATGGTATAAACCATATTTGTAGTGAATGATTGTCCTGTATATAAAAATACACAGATCAAAGTAATTGTTTTTTGACAAAAATAATACGCGCTAACAAAATAGACCTTAGATGGATATCACCTAATATGTTAGGCCGCAAATTATCCGCCACGGAGTTGATGATCACCATGGTGATGCTGAAATCAATCACGGCTGAACCGGCCGCAGCGTGGTAAGCCGGTGCGGACGGGTGAGTCAGCCATGATGTCAGTAAGCCGGCGCGGACAATGAGTCGGCCGCATGCGCGGACGGATGTAAGCCGAACAGCGGGGGCGGTGATTTGCACATGTATACGTCGAGTAGAATGGCCGGGAAGAACGCCAGTGCAAAATTATGCTGGCACGCGCTCCATGTCCGCGGTATAACAATACCTTTGTCATAAATAATTATCCTGCATAAAAACGTTGCAGACCACGGTAAAGATAAATTGTTCTTTGATAAAAAACAATAGGTGTTAAAAATAGACTCGGATGGATATCACCTGGCATTTTTTTAATCGGATGATACTGATCAACGTGCATGCCTGCTCGTCGGGTAGCTTTACTGACACTGACGCGGCGTCTTTGATGTAAACCCAAATGACAGGAGCGACCAGATTAAGAGAACAGTTCACTAAGACCCGTGCTCCTTTTTGTGTTTGGTATAATGGTCTTTGAACCAATCATGCGTACATGCACTTCTCCTTCATGTGAATGTTCCAATGGAAAGAAAATCAGACTTGACTAGTACTCCGTGTGCCTCATGTCAGATGTCCTAGTGTGAGGACTTAGTCGTGAGGCCAACGCATCTATGTGGTAGCTTGAGAGGGGTTGGGCGGAATCGAGAGACGCAACACGCAAGATAAAGGATTTAGACAGCTTCGGGGCCCGGGAAACATCATCCGGTAATAGCCCTACATGTTGTTAGTGGCCAGGTCTTATTATCCTCATGAGGGAGTCGCCGTAAACCGGCTCTCCTCTAGTTGTGTCTAGCCCTAAGATTGTTTCTTCTTGCTTGTTCCCCTTTTGGGGAGCCCTGCCCCTCCTTATATATGTTGAAGGGGCGGTTTACATGACTAGTCCTAGTTGGATTAGGATTACTCTATTACAAGCGGAGTCCTAGTCTTGCTTCCTTTGTAGGAAAATATTCCTTGTGCTTTCCTCATAAACCGGCCCACCATAACATGATCCGGCCTTCCATAAACCGCCTTCTGGGCCACCTGGTCTTGTCGTTCCTCTGACCCACTCCCCGAGTCACCCATGAGTCGCCAGGCGCAGGCGGGTCACATAGTGAGTCATCCAGTCCGGCCGGGTTATACTTGCGGCCGGGTTACGCTGCGGGGTATGTCCCCGACAGGCCTCGTCCTCCCTTGTGGATCGGGAGAGATCCTCCGAGACGACACTTCGGGTCGTCCTTCTTATAGGGCGGGGAAGTATGAGGAGGTGTCTCGCTCTCCATCATCTCTGGAAGAAGATCCCCCGAGGACGAGGATTGCTGCGGAAGGCTATAGGCCGGACTGCCAAACATATGTTTCAGGTATTACTATCATAAGTGGGAAAAGAACGTGGTATGCTTACAAAGAACCTTTGTTCACTTACACCTCGGCTAGCGGCTGATCCCCTTGAGGGCGCTGTTCGGCAACATCGTTCCCAGGACAGGACCCTCTGTCGGGGATTTCTTCCCTTTTTTTTGAAAGCTGGGATTTCTTCCCTTGCTTGGAGGCCTCGGCCTTCAAGACTTCGGGGGCGGCTCTTTTCTTCCCATGGGGGGAGGGAATATTTGGTTCTCCTCCCCGTTTATTCTCCGACACGGAAGTCCCGATTTCTCCGGATACAGTACATAATGTACTGATGTCTACTACGTAACCTTCTTCTTGTAGACGTTGTTGGGCCTCCAAGTGCAGAGGTTTGTAGGACAGTAGAAAATTTCCCTCAAGTGGATGACCTAAGGTTTATCAATCCGTGGGAGGCGTAGGATGAAGATGGTCTCTCTCAAACAACCCTGCAACCAAATAACAAAGAGTCTCTTGTGTCCCCAACACATCCTATACAATTGTAAATTGTATAGGTGCACTAGTTCGGCGAAGAGATGGTGATACAAGTGCAATATGAATAGTAGATATGAGTATTTGTAATCTGACATTATAAAAATAGCAAGGTAACTAATGATATAAGTGAGCATAAACGGTATTGCAATGCTAGGAAATAAGGCCTAAGGTTCATACTTTCACTAGTGCAAGTTCTCTCAACAATAATAACATAATCGGATCATATAACTATCCCTCAACATGCAACAAAGAGTCACTCCAAAGTCACTAATAGTGGAGAACAAACGAAGAGATTATGGTAGGGTACGAAACCACCTCAAAGTTATCCTTTTTGATCTATCTATTCAAGAGTCCGTAGTAAAATAACATAGAGCTATTCTTTCTGTTCGATCTATCATAGAGTTCATACTAGAATAACACCTTAAGATACAAACCAACCAAAACCCTAATGTCACCTAGATACTCCATTGTCACCTCAAGTATCCGTGGGCATGATTATATGATATGTATCACACAATATCAGATTCATCTATTCAACCAACACAAAGAACTTCAAAGAGTGCCCCAAAGTTTCTACCGGAGAGTCAAGACGAAAACGTGTGCCAACCCCTATGCATAAGTTCATTGAACCCGCAAGTTGATCACCAAAACATACATCAAGTAGATCACGTGAATATCCCATTGTCACCACAGATAAGCACGGCAAGACATACATCAAGTGTTCTCAAATCCTTAAATACTCAATCCGATAAGATAACTTCAAAGGGAAAACTCAATCCATTACAAGAGAGTAGAGGGGGAGAAACATCATAAGATCCAACTATAATAGCAAAGCTCGCGATACATCAAGATCATGCCATAGAGAGAACACGAGAGAGAGAGATCAAACACATAGCTCTTTGGTACATACCCTCAGCTCGAGGGTGAACTACTCCCTCCTCATCATGGAGAGCGCCGGCATGATGAAGATGGCCATCGGTGATGGGTTCCCCCTCGTGAGTCTTGAACGGGCTCCCGAGAGGTTTTGGTGGCTCTGAGAGGCTTGCGACGGAACTCCCGATCTATTGTTGTCTTTAGAGTTTTAGGGTATATGGACTTATATAGGTGAAAGAAGTCGGTCGGGGACTCGAGGGGCCACGAGACAGGCGCGCGCCAGTGAGGGGGCCCCACCCTCGTGGCCACCTTGAAGCTTCCTTGACTTCAACTCCAAGTCTCCTGGGTCACATCCGTTCCAAAAATAATGCTCCCAAAGGTTTCATTCCGTTTGGACTTCGTTTGATATTCCTTTTCTTCGAAACACTGAAATAGGTAAGAAAACAGCAATATGTGCTGGGCCTCCGGTTAATAGGTTATTCCCAAAAATAATATAAAAGTGTATAATAAATCCCGTAAACATCCTAAACAGATAATATAATAGCATGCATGCTTCATAAATTATAGATACGTTGGAGACGTATCAGCATCCCCAAGCTTAATTCCTGCTCGTCCTCGAGTAGGTAAATGATAAAGGAAAGAATTTGTTAAGTGTGAATGCTAGCAGGTGCACAAGTTTGATTAATGATAATTTCAATCACCTTTTCTAGCATGATTATATGTCATAACAGTAGTTCATCTCATAAAGGTTTTCCTGATCAAGTAACAAGCTATTCACATGTTAAAGCATAGACCATAAACTTTCTTGAAAACTAGCAAACTTCATTCTCAGTCATCAAACTATTACAATTCATCTTATTTTAAGGAAGGGTCTATGTCAGAGCTTTGATTTAGCAAACTCCACATACTCAACTATCATATAATCTTCTACAATTGCTAACACTCACGCAATACTTATGGTTATGGAGTTTTAATTGGACACTCAGAAAGATAGGGGCTTATAATTTCGCCTCCTAACGTATTCACCTTTGGGTGATGTCAACAATAATAGTTCATGCTAACTTACATCCAGTTGGATATATATATATCAGGATCTTTCCAACACGAGGTGCTTGCCAAAGGATAAAATGAAAAAGGGAAAGGTGAAGATCTCCTTGACTCTTGCATAAAGTAAAAGATAGGCCCTTCGCAGAGGGAAGCAGGGATTTGCAGAGGTCCAGAGCTCGATTTTGAAATAGAGATAAATAATTTTGAGAGGTATGATCTCATTGTCAACATAACAACCAAGAGTTCCCAATATCTTCCATACTACATACATTATAAGCGGTTCCCAAAAGAATGGTAAAGATTTTACTCCCCTCCACCAACAATCACACACCACGGCCATCGAAAACAACGGGTACTGTCCATACCAACAACAGTCTTGGGGGAGTTTTGTTTGCAATTATTTTTTATTTGATTTTGATCTTTTTGATCATGGGACTGGGCATCCCGGTGACCAGCCATTTTTCTCGTGAATGATGAGCGCAGTCCACTCATCTTGAGAATAACCCACCTAGCATGGAAGATCTTGACAGCCCCTAGTCGCTACATGAGCGATTAGCATACAAAACAGATTATTATTTGAAGGTTTAGAGTTTGGCACATGCAAATTTACTTGGAACGGTAGGTAAATACCGCATATAGGTAGGTATGGTGGACACTCATGGCAAAAACTGGGTTTAAGGATATTTGGAAGCACAAGTACTTGCTGAGACAGCATGGAGAAGCGGAGACGCCCACGTCCAATCAAGTCGCCACGCGTCGCCCAAGGCCTCAGGCTGTTGGGGCCCGCGGCGCTCCGCGCTTGACCTTTGGCTTCGCCGCTAAGCCACGTCTGAGCGCGCCTTGGGCCCGGGCCTCTTGTCGGCGTCACGGATATGGGGTATCCGGACTTGCTCTGCCTGGCCTGCGTGGCTCACCAGTGGCCCAGTTTGGCCTGTCTTCATCAACCCAGGTTCAAGACCCTCGCGAGGGGCCAAGCCTCGTGGGGCGGACGACGCAAGGCCTCCTTAGAGGCGGCCTCATCAGGCGGGCTCGCGAGGAGGCGGAGAGATCAAGGCAAGGAGTACCTCGCGAAGTGCATATGACGCAAGCCATGACGATCGAGACCAGGCGGGCGCCGGCTGGCGTAGTGTCCTTGTTTCCCCTTTGGTGCTAAGGGGGCAAGCGCAGGCGCGGAGTACCGAGGCATCAAGCAAAGGTTTCCATATCGGTGCAACAAGACCAGGACCAGAAGGACGGCAAGACGGAGGTCATCGTGGAGCCCAAGACGGCGTCATCGCCAGTGCCTTTGGCAGTCGAAGACCACCTTTAGTCAGGATAGCCTGTACTGGTTATCCCCCTTCAAAATCCTGCCATTGTGGAATCCCTTCCCGCTCAACATTTGGGAAGAGGGCCAAGGCATCTATAAATAGGGCTAGCCACCACCATAGCAAGAGGGAGATCAATTCGGACCAGAACCACCTACACCAGCACAAGAACACCTCCCCTCGCGGGGCTGTTCTTCCCCTTGTATCTTGTTCCTCATCATTGAGAGGCAATCCACACACCACACCTTTGGAGTAGGGTATTACACCACAATGGTGGCCTGAACCGATATAAATCTCGTGTCTCTTGTGTTGTTCATCTTGTTAGCTTAGAATTGCGGCGAGGTTATGGGAGGCGGATCAAGAGGGAGAAGATCTTCAAGTGCACCCTAGAGTTCAAACCTTAAGGGTTTTGCGGTACCGAAATCCGACAATATGGAGATGGAATTCCATGATTAACATCATACTTAGCATGCATTTTACGAAAAGCACCATGATTAAAATGTGAACCACCATCAGTCATTAGGTATCTAGGGACTCCAAACCTCGAAAAATAACTTCTTTAAGCATCTTAATAGAGGTGTTATGGTCAGCACTACTAGTGGGAATAGCTTCTACCCACTTAGTAACGTAATCAACAGCGACTAAAATATGTGTATACCCATTAGAGGAAGGAAATGGTCCCATATAACCAAAGCCCCAAACATCAAATGGTTCAATAACAAGAGAATAATTCATAGGCATTTCTTGACGTCTACTAATATTAACAATTCTTTGACATTCATCGCAAGACAAGACAAACTTATGGGCATCCTTGAAGAGAGTAGGAAAATAAAAACCGGATTGCAATACCTTATGCGCAGTTCTATCTCCAGCGTGGTGTCTGATAACCCGCAAGTATACGGGATAGTTGTAGCCTCTTTCGATAATTAAGAGTGTCAAACCCAACGAGGAGCTAAAGGTAGAACAAATACTCTCTCAAGTCCTATCAACCACTGATACGACTCTGCGCACGCTTGACGTTCGCTTTACCTAGAACAAGTATGAAACTAGAAGTACTTTGTAGGTGTTGTTTGATAGGTGTCGGTGTCAAAACCGGCGGATCTCAGGTAGGGGGTCCCGAACTGTGCGTCTAGGCGGATGGTAACAGGAGACAAGGGACACGATGTTTTTACCCAGGTTCGGGCCCTCTCGATGGAGGTAAAACCCTACTCCTGCTTGATTAATATTGATGATATGGGTAGTACAAGAGTAGATCTACCACGAGATCGTAGAGGCTAAACCCTAGAAGCTAGCCTATGGTATGATTGTTGTTCGTCCTCTGGACTAAAACTCTTCGTTTATATAGACACCGAATAGGGTTAGGGTTACAGAGTCGGTTAGAATGGTAGGAAATCTACATATCCAGTATTGCCAAGCTTGCCTTCCACGCCAAGGAAAGTCCCATTCGGACACGGGACGGAGTCTTCAATCTTGTATCTTCATAGTCCAGAGTCCGCCAACGGTGATAGTTCGGGCTATCCTGGACACCCCCCTAGTCCAGACTCCTCATTAGCCCCTGAACCAGGCTTCAATGACGACGAGTCCGGCGCGCATATTGTCTTGACATTGCAAGGCGGGTTCCTCCTCCGAATACTTCATAGAAGATTTTGAACACAAGGACGGTCCGGCTCTACAAAATAATTTCCACATAACACCGTAGAGAATAATATTTACACGTAATCAATCTCATCGATGTATTCCGCAGTGCCATCATGCCACGGCCAAGTTTTCGTTCAATCGCTTTTCTTTGTACCACCTCGGTAGCGTTTAGCGAGGCGGTTTCCTTGGCACGTCTTGTCAAAGCGTAGATCGTGTCCCCTTATTCGGGATTCTCATCAATACGGACGTGGGTAACCCAACCGTGCCCGTCGTCACGCCTCCTCTATCGAAGGTGAGTCCCAATCGGCCACGGGGAGGGCTCTTGGTATTCAACCTCTTTATAATGAGACCAAGGCCCTCTTCTTTTTTCCACCCTCCATCGAATCCGCCTCGCGCTTGAGTTCTAACACCCAAAGCTTCAGATTTAGGGCGCTTGGACCTTCGGCGATGTCCGGCTCCGACCAGCTCGGCCGATGGATGTCTTCTTCCGTCACGGAAGAAGATGTGCTAAACCGCGAGATGCCGTATCTAACGGCAAGATTTACAGATAGGCTGCCTGCTCCAGGGCAGGTCATTCCCACTCCGAGCCCGGGCGAGGCGTGGTGTTCGTGTCTCACTTCCTTCGGGTTTAGGTTTCGGACGGATCCCTTTGTCGCGGGGGCTCATGTTTTATTATGGGCTGGAATTCCATGACTTGAATCCGAGTCCATCCTCCACATCTCGTCATTCATTGTCGTGTATGTGAAGCCTTCCTCCATATTACCCCTCACTTTGGATTGTGGCTCAAGACCTTCAAGGTGGAGCCAAGATGATCGAGGGGAACAAGCAGGAGTCTTGGAGGGGCGGTCATAAGCAAGTCTTGTTGATGCTCCGTGGCCGAGGGCTCTTTTCGGGAGGAGCTTGGTTTGTGGCAACGGGAGTGGTTTTATATCACTGCTCCCTGTGGGCACCAAATGGGTGGCGCCACCTACCTTTCGGCCGGGTCCTCCACATGGCTGGCGTCATGGGTCAATAAAGGGCTCGACTGGGACCGTCCAAGGGCGATACCTGCATTGCAGGGCGTATTCGAGACCTCCTAGAGAGAGATCAATCTGGTCGTAGTAGCACAAGTCATGCTGATTCGTCGCACCTTGCCCTGGCAATCGCCCCCCTCACTTTGTGGGAGTTTAATCCGGAGGACCACGAGCTCTCCAACATTTTATGGGCGCGCCCATGGAGATGTACCAACTGTTCTTCGGATCACAAGCAATGTGTCCGGACTTGGCCCGAGGACGCAGGACTAAGCTGCAATCGCCCGATACTCAAGTAAGTAATCTTGTAACGGACAGGCTGTTCATTCATTTATCATATATATGCCTTTTAAGGGAGCCGTTTCTTGAACAGGAGTGGATAGCCAAGGCAAAGTTGATAAGGTGCCGGCTCCTCCCGGAGACCACGCCGGATCCCATGCTGACCAAGATGTTGAAGGCGCGCCTTTTGAAGAAGGCGAAGGGGAGCAGGAAACAACCGCCTCCACGAAGGAGGCTTTCAAGGAAGGAGGAATCAAGGATCCTACCCTCCAAGGGGAGAAGAGGACCGCCTCGAAGATCCGGAAGCCAAGGCCTCAAAGCGGGAAAGAAGTCTTTGTCCAGACAGGGCTGGCTGGGAAATACCCCAGCCGCACTATTTCCCCGAGGGGATCAGCCCTCCAGCAAGCCGTAAGTAAAAAGAAGGGGTCTTGTGAATAAAGGATATCCCTGTATTTATTTCCGAAGATAACCGAAATTGTACCTTGTAGTTCAGATCTCAGCCCTTCTCGTGAGCTGCGTCTTGGGGATCTTTGTCCAGAAGATGATAGAGAGCGAACGCCTCCATCTATCGCGCCTTCATGCGTAGGCGGGGGACCACGAGGTGTCGTCACGGAGAGTTTCCCAGTCCGGCGGGGCGGAAAGGTCCAGCGCCAAATCGGGCGCACGGTTGGAGGAGCTGAAGGACCTGCTCGGGCGGTGTCTATCTCGAGAAGATCACCATGCGCTAATGGCTACGGTGATTGAAAGAATTGCATCCGGCGAGGCGGATTATGCAACCTGCCGCCATGTAAGTTTCTTGGCGGGGTTTGAGGTCTGAGAGAAAAAAGATGATGTGTCTTTTGGACAGTTATGCATATAGAATGCGCCTGTATAGATAGTAGCCCCACGAGACTCGGTATGTTGTCAAAAGCCGACAGCGTGCCGAGGATCATAATCTCGATACTAACATGTCGCCCGTTCCTATGTAGGTGGCGGGCGTCCGGTGGCCAGCGGGATTTAATTGCTGTAACTAAAGCGGCAACTTGACGAGGCGGATGTCGACATCGCTGGTCAATAAAGCGGTTTGACGAGTCACAAGGTATGCGACTTCTCCATGGGCACTGGTAAGGGAGCTTGACGCCCATGCCTTACTACTTGTATGCTTTAATGCGAGATGGTATTCTTTGCGTGGAGGGCTGCGATAGGAACTTCACCGAGCTAAAGAGCAAGCCGAAGAGTAATGTCGGCGCTTTAAAAGGCGGCGAAGAGCTAAAGCCGAGCAGGCTGCTCACTGCCGAAGCAAAGAGGAAATGGCCAATATGGCCCTGAAGCTGAAGAATGCTACCGACCTTGCGGGGTTCTTGAAAAAGAACGTCAAGCGGAACAAGAGGGCCTGAAAAAGGCCACCGCCGAAGCCAAGGATGCCTGCCGTTCACGAGAGCTTCCAAGGAGGAGCTGAGTCGGGCGGGGATATTGCGGGTGGAAAACCGTTTACGCCTGCGGAGGAAATATCACGGATCCGAAGTATGCTCGGTTGGACAAGCTGTGGAGTTCGAAGGATGCTTATCTAGACTTAGCGGCGAAGCTGCCGGACGCCGATTGAGCACTTACGAGGCGAAAGGTGCACAAAGGGAAGAGCTATTTTGGTCGCAATTCCATAGTCCGGGCGTCCTCTTCCGTTGACGAGCAGTTGGCGAATGGGCCGAGCTGAATCGATTATCCGGACTTGCCATGAAGCATGCCATGACTCATTTGTGGCAGGCGGACCCCAGCCCGAAGAGTTATTTTGGCTTAGTGGAGCAGATTCGTTGATGCGGTACAGCGTATCGACACAATGAAGCGGCGTGTATTGAGGGGGCGGATGGCTCTTGCCCATGTCAAGGCATCTTTGGGCTGAGATGAAGGCCACTCGATATCGCTCCCCCGATTCGGACGGAAGCTCGAGTACCATTGAAAGTGCTATTTTGAGGAAGTTCTTCCTACGCTTCGTTTAATAGAGAAGCAGTGCTCGAAGGATGTTATGTTTGAATGACATGTGTAATTTTATGAAACAGCGTTTCGATTTAATGTAAGAGCTTTTTATACTTGTGCCTTCAAGTAGAAAACTACCTCCTGTGGGCCGTTAATGTATATGTGTATATAACTGAAAGATGGCAGCCTTGACTTCAGCCCCACGCACATAGTGCGGGGTGTTTACAAGAAAGTCGCGTTTTCACACTTAATCCAACGTCTTGGTCCTATAAAGGAGGTGGTAGCGTAGCAAACTAGGCAACCGGGCTATAATGCTTTAGCACTTTCACTTAGCCATAGGGGTTCGATGGTGGGGCTACGATATAGCCCCTGAGGGCACCGCACTCTCCCAGTCGAAGTGCGTATGTGCTGACCGGAAAGCAGTCCTTCGTCTAATCTTGCGAGGAATTCTAAACATTCGAGGAGTCATCGAGTGGTTAACGGTCTCTCGCTATATCATGACAATGGGTTTCGGCTTTCTCTCTTTGAGGTGCTCACCCGGCGAACTGGGCACAATCGCAGATAGTTCTCCACAGTGCCGCGTTAGCCCATAGAGAGCAGGCGTAAAGCAGCAAAACACGAGTCGGGCAAACCCAACATTTGACCAAAGACATGATTCGGAGCTGATGCATATAAGGCCCTAACTTCGAGGCGCCGAACACTCCCTAAGGTATTCGGTCTTTATGAAAGCAGGCGAGAACAATGCCCTAAGCCCCTGGTGTCAGTGCAGCATAAAAAATTCTGGCGACGCGCCGATGCCAAAAGCGCCAGCCTCCTCCTCGGTTATAGCAAGAAACCGGGGATGTGTATCAACAAGAGAGCAGTAAAAAAGGTTTCACGCGGTCCCTAATCTGAAAAGAATCCTTTTGCAACGGGTCCCTTGCACGTCTGCGCTTTGTGTCTCCGTTGTGCTTGAAATCTGAACGGGCCAGGTGTACGGTGTTCATCTGTAAAAGAGAAGAACTTAGTTGAAGAAAGATGCGTGCGAAAAATGTACTTGATATTAAATAAGCGAAGTGCGATTGAAAGCGAATAAAATTGAGCCTTATTGTCTCTTGTTGTACATGTATGCAGCCCCTTATGCGGGGTGTGCGGCTAGTAGGCCTTTATATGTTTCGCGGACTCGTCTAGCCGTGTCCGAGGTCCGAATGACCTGTTCAGTGCTTGATTTAGCGGGCGGATTAGTGTGTATTTGTCGAGCGGTCTCACGTTCTTCCGTCTTTCGAGCAACACTTGATACTTCCTTTAATGAGATGATGCTGCGTGGACCGGGCATTTTAAGTGTAAGAGATGCATAATGCGGTATTGCGTTAAAAGCGGTAAAGCTTCACGTCCCAATAGTGCTTGATAGCTACTTTTGAATGGGGCGATATGGAAGGTTAACTTTTAGCGGAAGTTGTCGGATGAGCGAACACAACTTCTAGCGATGAGGAGCCATTACAATGGGCATGTAGTCCTGGCATTACCCCCTTGAAGGAGGTGTTGCTGTGGCGAATTTTGGTTGGGTCTATCCCCATTTTGCGGATTGTGTCCTGATATAGCAGGTTTAAATCACTACCGCCGTCCATTAGGACTTGCGTAAATTGAAGACCGTCGATTATAGGTTCTACTATCAAGGCAGTCCATCCTGCGTTCGGATACTTTCCGGAGTAGTCACGATGGTCGAAGGTGATTGGTTTTGACAACCCGGTGTTGGGACTCCACTTTGAGGGTAGACTGTCTGGCGCGGCGTAATTCAATGGGCGCCGCTCTATTTTCCCTTTTGTTACTTGAAGTAAGTTTCTTGTTTTGACCTCTTGTGGGAAACTCTTTTGTTTTCCGGTGCTTTCGCTTGTGGGGTTCGTCATCGTCCTCGCTTGGTGCGTCGAGGCCTTGTGTTCGGCGTTGAGTCTGCCGGACTGGCTTGAAGACCCAACAATCTACGTGGATATGGTTTGCGGGCTTCCGGGAGTCTTGTGGATTTGGCATATCTTGTCCAAGATTTTGTTTTAAGTTGGATAGCTCATCGCTATTATCCTTAAGGGGCAGTTTTTTATTGTTACGCTTGCCGTGAGCTTTTTGAATCCGGCGTTATTTGCCGCGCTCTTTGGACTATTCCTTAATCCGGCGTTGGTCCTTGCTGCGTGGTGGTTTCCCATTCCCATCCACGACTTGGATGTACTTGGGTCGCTGGTGCGCATCTTGCTAGCCAGCTATCCTCTCCAGCATAAAAGCAGGTCATGAGGCTTGTTAGTGCGGCCATTGTTCTTGGCTTTTCCTGGCCAAGGTGTCTGGCGAGCCATTCGTCTCGGACGTTGTGTTTAAAAGCTGCTAAGGCTTCGGCGTCCAGAACATGACCTGGACGCAAGGTGCTCAGCTCCTCCAGCGACGACCCGGCCGATTTGTTCTTTGTTCCCCTCCCTGCCTCCCTCCATCCATCTTCTGTACATTCACATGTTTGTCGGTTTGCATCATCCATTACGATGATACGCAATTTTATTTGAATGAAATTTTGATGGATTAGTTAGGTGATATTTTGATGCAATTTTGTTGGATATTTTTCAGATGAGATGGAACCAAAGATCAATCTGCTTTGATTTCTTAAATTCTCTACAGCTTGCTTTTGTAGTTTTACTAGATACCAGATACAACTATGCCCTTAATTAGTAAATTTCCTTCAACAACTCATGCTTATTATCTGAGAACACTCTATTTGTGTACTGATGTACATTGGATGCCCGTATTTTAATTTTGATTGTGTGTAATGTGATGTCTAGCATTCACTTGAAGTGGCACTCCTATATTTTCTTATAATATGAATACTTGTTTATGCATACAATGCAAATATTTTGTTTATGCATACCTGAACTCCTAGCTATCACTTGGCAACTTATTCTCTGGTTTCCTATTAATTAAATGGTACATGCAATGAAGATATCTGGTTTCCTGCCTCTTTGATTTGTTCGAGTACTATCTGCACATTAGTTATTTCGCTGAGTAATGTGTATTTTCTGCTCATCTATGTTAACCCGAGCTTACCCACTGCTTACGTTCAGTGTTCCGCACTTGCAAACTGATGTCCATTTATCTTTTTTGTCCAACTTATTTGGTGAAAATTCAAAGCTTATGTAATTTTATCCCCTATTGTTGCAGAGTACAAGGACCAATCTTACATCTATGCTTTTGACAGCTTGAAGCACATCAACGATGAGCTGTGGCGGGTTGACACCGACAACGGTCGTCATCGGTGGGCTGCTGGTGGCCTCGGCCTCCGTAGCAACTCCGACCGCCCTGCTATTACGACAAGCACATGTTGCAGCTCCTAGCACTACAAAAATACACTTCCGTGATGATACATGTTTGTCATAGTAGGTCCGTTTTTACATCATGCATGTACATCCATGACGATTTTATGACAAAATCAAGATAGTCATACATGTGTTGTCGTACAAGTGTTCCGTGACATTACCAAAATTATCATCACGGAAGTGTCCACTTCCATGATGATAAATCGCGCGTCATAGAAGTGCTTTCGTCAAGGGTGACCGACACGTGGCATCCACCGTAACGGAATGCTGTTAAGCTATTGGGTCTAGTTTTGGATCTGATAACACATTATGACCCAGGCCAATGGGGATTTTCCACGTGTAAAATCATCATTGGCTAGAGGAAACACGCAGTGTTGCCTCAACGTTGGGACGGATGTCATCCACTCATTGGACCGAAGAGGCGCCTATGATACGTCGACCGCGTGGCACGACCCAATAGAGGCCCATTCACCGTGAAAAGGCCTTTCCATTTGACTTGGTCAAAAGGTGGCGGGGCGGCCCACAGAAAGCCTATTAACGGCTTGTTCGCATATAGCCCATTTACAGCCCGCTAACCCAGGGCCCATTACGACCTATCCGAATTAGGCCAAGTAGCGTCATCTAGGCCGTCCAATATGATTCTAGCCCGTTTTAACTTCCGGTCCATGTATGGCCCATGATATCTTTCGACCCATATGAGGCCCTTTGTAACTCTTGGCCCATTAACGGCCCGTGATGAAACTGGCCCATAATGAAAAGTGTATCACTTTATACCCATTAACGACCCATTATTCCATTGGGCCGTTTCCAACCCACGTTATCTTTCGGCCTTCTCAGGGCCCATTTATTCTTGGGCTCATTTCCAGCATTCGGTTACTACGGCCCATTACTGTAATTTTCTGCTTGTGGACCAAATTCAGCCCGTGGTTAAAGTCGGCCCGTTTGTGGACCATTATTACGTTGGGCCCTTTTCATAGCGTCATCAAATACGGCCGATTAACGATGGCCCGTTATGGTCGGCCCATGAACGGACGATTCCAACTCTAGTCCGTTCTACGGCCATAATCTTGATATATTATTGGCCAATGTTTGTGCCAATCGATCATACCTGACCCGTAGAAGGCCCATTGATAATCACGACCGTAGAAGGCCCATTGTGTCTCTGTTGGGGAGGCGTTGCGGAAAATTAAAATTTTTCCTACGGTTTCACCAAGATCCATCTATGAGTTCATCTAGCAACGAGTCATGGGAGAGTGATTGCATCTACATACCACTTGTAGATCGCGTCTTGAAGCGTTCAATAGAGCAGGATGATGGAGTCGTACTCGCCGTGATTCGAGATCACCGATGATCCTAGTGCCGAGCAGACGGCACCTCCGCGTTCAACACACGTACAGCCGGTGGCGTCTCCCATGCCTTGATCCAGCAAGGAGAGAGGAGAGGTTGAGAGGAAGACTCCATCCATTAGCAGCACAATGGCGTGGTGGTGGTGGAGGGCGTGGTAATCCTGCGAGGCTTCGCCAAGCACCTGCGGGAGAGGAGGAGGTGTCACGGGAGGGAGGGCGCCGGGGACTCGGTGTTGCTTCCCTCCTCCCCTCCACTATATATAGGTGCAAGAGAGGGGAGGGCGCAGCCTTGCCCCTTCCTCCAAGGAAGGGAGTGCTGACCAGAGGGGGAGGTCCATCCTCCCAAGGCACCCTCAGGTACCTTCCCCCCCTTTGGACTCTTCCTCCCCAAGTCTCCTTGGCGCATTGGCCTCTTGGGGCTGGTGCCCTTGGCCCATATGGGCCAAGGCGCACCTACAGCCAATGTGGCCCCAGGCAGGTGGACCCCCGGTGGACCCCGGACCTTCGGCACTCCGGTACAATACCGATAATGTCTGGCGAAACTTTTCCGGCGACCAAATAAGACTTCCTATATATAAATCTTTACCTCCGGACCATTCCGGAACTCCTCGTGACGTCCGGGATCTCATCCAGGGACTCGAACAACATTCGGTAACCACATACAAACTTCCTTTATAACCCTAAGCGTCGCCAGACCTTAAGTGTGTAGACCCTACGGGTTGGGAACCATCTGGAACATGACCGAGAGGTTCTCCGGTCAATAACCAACAAGCGGGATCTGGATACCCATGTTGGCTCCCACATGTTCCACGATGATCTCATCGGATGAACCACGATGTCAAGGACTCAATCGATCCCGTATACAATTCCCTTGTCTAGCGGTATTGTACTTGCCGAGATTCGATCGTGGGTATCCGATACCTTGTTCAATCTCGTTCTTGGCAAGTCTCTTTAATCGTTCCGTAACACATCATCCGTGATCAACTCCTTGATCACACTATGCACATTATGATGATGTCCTACCGAGTGGGCCGAGAGATACCTCTCCGTCACCGAATGACAAATCCAGATCTCGATTCGTGCCAACCCAGACACTTTCGGAGATACATAATGCACCTTTATAGCCACCCGATTCGTTGTGACGTTTGGTACACCCAAAGCATTCCTACGGTATCAGGAGCTGCACAATCTCATGGTCTAAGGAAATGATACTTGACATTAGAAAAGCTTTAGCATACGAACTACACGATCTGTGCTAGGCTTAGGATTGGGTCTTGTCCATCACATCATTCTCCTAATGATGTGATCCCGTTATCAATGACATCCAATGTCCATGGTCGTGAAACCGTAACCATCTATTGATTAACGAGCTAGTCAACTAGAGGCTTACTAGGGACATGGTGTTGTCTATGTACCCACACATGTATCTGAGTTTCCTATCAATACAATTATAGCATGGATAATAAGCGATTATCATGAACAAGGAAATATAATAATAACTAATTTATTATTGCCTCTAGGGCATATTTCCAACAGTCTCCCACTTGCACTAGAGTCAATAATCTAGTTCACATCGCCATGTGATTAACACTCACAGGTCACATCGCCATGTGACCAACATCCAAAGAGTTTACTAGTTCACATCATCATGTGATTAAGACTCAATGAGTTAAGGGTTTGATCATGTTTTGCTTGTGAGAGAGGTTTTAGTCAGCGGATCTGAACCTTTCGAGATCCGTGTATTGCTTTTACAAATTTCTAGGTCATATTATAAATGTTGCTTCCACGCTCCATTTGAAACTATTCCAAATGGTTGCTCCACTATACGTATCCGGTTTGCTATTCGAGTCATTCGGATAGGTGTTAAAGCTTGCATCGGCGTAACCCTTTATGCCGAACTCTTTATCACCTCCATAATCGAGAAACATGTCCTTATTTACTCCAAGGACAATTTTGACCCTGTCCAATGATCCATTCCTGGATCATTCTTGTACTTATAGTGACTCATGGCAGAGGCACACTTCGATCACGGTACCAAAGCATAGCATACTATAGAGCCTATGTACGAAGCATAGGGGACGACCTTCGTCCTTTCTCTCTCTTCTGTCGTGGTTGAGCTTTAACTCTTAACTTCATACCTTACAACTCGGGCAAGAACTCCTTCTTTGACTGATCCATCTTGAACACCTTCAAGATTATGTCAAGGTATGTGATCATTTGAAAATACCATTTAAGCGTTTTTGATCTATCCTCATAGATCTTGTTGCTCCAATGTTCAAGTAAGCTTAATCCAGGTTTTTCCATTGAAAACACCTTTCAAATAACCACTGTATGCTTTCCGGAAATTCTACATCATTTCGATCAACAACATATACTCATCGGAAATTCTATAGTGCTCCCACTCACTTCTTTGGAAATACAAGTTTCTCATAAACTTTGTATAAACCCAAAATCTTTGATCATCTCATCAGCGCACATTCCAACTCCGAGATGCTTACTCCGGTCCAGGAAGGATCGCTAGAGCCAGCATAACTTTTAGCATCCTTACGATCGACAAAAACTTTACGATTGTATCACATACAACCTTTCCTTCGAAGACTGGTAAGGAAACTCGTTTTGACATCCATCGCGAGATTTCATAAATGCAGCTAATGCTAACATGATTCCGACGGACTTAAGCATCGCTACGGATGAGAAAATCTCATCGTAGTCAACTCCTTGAACTTGTGAAAAACTCTTCGCCACAAGTCGAGCTTCATGAGCGGTGACATTACCGTCCACGTCCGTCTTCTTCTTAAAGATCCATTTATCTCAATGGCTTGCCGATCAGCGGGCAAGTCCACCAAAATCCATGCTTTGTTACGATACATGGATCCTATCTCGGATTTCATGGCTTCTAACCATTTGTTGGAATATGGGCCCACCATTGCTTCTCCATAGCTCATGAGGTTCATTGTGGTCTAGCAACATGACATTCAAGACAGGATCACCGTACCACTCCGAAGCAGTACGTGTCCTTGTCGTCCTACGAGGTTCGGTAGTGACTTGATCTGAAGCTTCATGATCACTATCATAAGCTTGTACTTCAATTGATGCAGGTGCCACAGGAACTTCATGTGCCCTGCTACACCTTTAGTTGAAGTGATGGTTCAATAACCTCATCAAGTCTCCACCATCCTCCCACTCAATTCTTCGGGAGAAACTTTTCCTCGAGAAAGGACCCGTTTCTAGAAAACAATCCCTATTGCTTTCGGATCTGAATTAGGAGGTATACCCAACCGTTTTGGGTGTCCTATGAAGATGCATTTTATCCGCTTTGGGTTCAAGCTTATCAACCTGAAAATTTTTCACATAAGCGTCGCATGGCCCCAAACCTTTAAGAAAGCGACAACTTAGGTTTCTCCAAACCATAGTTCAAAGCAGTGTCGTCTCAGCGGAATTACGTGGTGCCCTATTAAAGTGAGTGCGGTTGTCTCTAATGCCTAACCCATGAGCGATAGTGGTAATTTGATAAGAGACATCATGGTGCGCACCATATCCAATAGGGTGCAACTATGATGTTCGGACACACCATCACACTATGGTGTTCGGGTGGTATTAATTGTGAAACAATTTCCACGGTGTCTTAATTGCGTGCCAAAGCTTCGTAACTGAGATACTCATCTCTATGATCATATCATAGACATTTTATCCTCTTGTCACAATGATCTTTAACTTCACTCTGAAATTACTTGAACCATTCAATAATTCAGACTTGTGTTTCATCAAGTAAATATACTCAACATCTACTCGAATCATCTGTGAAGTCGAGAACATAACGATATTCCTTTGCATGCCTCGGCACTCATTGGACTGCACACATCAAAATGTGTTACTTCCAACAGGTTGCTACCTTGTTCCATCTTCTTTGAAACCGAGGCTTTTCGGTCATCTTGCCCATGTGGTATGATTTGCATATCTCAAGTGATTCAAAATCAAGTGAGTCCAAAGCGATCCATCTGCATGGAGTTTCTTCATGCGTATACACCAATAGACATGGTTTGCATGTCTCAAACTTTTCAAAAGCAGGTGAGTCCAAAGATCCATCAACATGGAGCTTCTTCATGCGTTTTATACCAATATGACTTACATGGCGATTGCCACAAGTCGTGGTACTATCATTACTATCTTATATCTTTTGGCATGAAAATGTGTATCACTACGATCAAGATTCAATAAACCATTCCTTTTAGGTGCTAGACCATTGAAGGTATTATTCAAATTAACGAGTAACCATTATTCTCCTTAAATGAATAACCGTATTGCGAGACATAATCCAATCATGTCTATGCTCAGCATAAACACCAAATTACAATTTTAGGTTTTATCTCCAATCTTGATGGTAGAGGGAGCGTGCGATGCTTGATCACATCAACCTTGGAAACATTCCAACACATATCGTCGGCTCACCTTTAGCTAGTCTCCGATTTATTCCGTAGCTTTTATTTTGAGTTACTAACACTTAGCAACCGAACGGTATCTAATACCCTGGTGCTACTAGGAGTACTAGTAAAGTACACATTAACATAATGTATACCCAATATTACTTCTATCGACCTTGCCACCTTCTCATCTACCAAGTATCTAGGGTGGTTCCGGCTTCAAAGTGTCCGTTCCTCTCATTACTGAAGCACTTAGTCTCGGGTTTGGGTTCAACCTTGGGTTTCTTCACTAGAGCAGCAAGCATTTTGCGGTTTCATGAAGTATCCTTGCCCTTCTTGAAACTAGTGGTTTTACCAACCATCAACAATTGATGCTCCTACTTGACTTCTACTTTTGCGGTGTCAAACATCGCGAACACTTCAAGGATCATCATATCTATCCACGATATGTTATAGTTTATCACGAAGCTCTAGTAGCTTCGTGGCAATGTCTTTGGAGATACATCACTATCTCATCACGGAGGATTAACTCCCACTCGATTCAAGTGATTGTTGTACCCGGACAATGCGAGTACAAGCTCAACGATTGAGATCTTCTCCCTTAGTTTGTAGGCTAGAAAACTGGTCGGAAGTCTCATACCTCTTGATGTGAGGTGCGAGCACAAATCCCAATTTCAGCCCTCGAACATCTCATATGTTCCGCGATGTTTCAAAAGCGTCTTTGGTGCCTCAATTCTAAGCCGTTTAACATTACCGAACTATCACGTAGTCATCAAAAGCGTGTGTGTAATCCGGATGTTACGCAACATCCACAGCACCCCACGTTCGAGGTCCGGACACCTTGGCAGGCGGTGCACTAAGGACATAAGCTTTCTCTTGACCGCATAATTGCTACATCAACTTTCAACTATATTTTCTCTAGGAACATATCTAAAGCAGTAGAACTAAAGCGCGAGCTATGACATAATTTGCAAAGATCTTTTGACTATGTTCAGGATAATTAAGTTCATCTCATGAACTCCCACTTAGATAGACATCCCTCTAGTCATCTAAGTGATTACATGATCCGAGTCAACTAGGCCGTGTCCGATCATCACGTGAGACGGACTAGTCATCATCGATGAACATCTTCATGTTGATCGTATCTTCTATAACGACTCGTGCTCGACCTTTTCGGTTTCTTGTGTTCCGAGGCCATATGCATGCACATACTAGGCTCGTCAAGTTAACCCAAGTGTTACTGCGTGTGTAAATCTGGCTTACAGTAGTTGTATGTGAGCGTAAGAATCTATCACACCCGATCATCACGTGGTGCTTGAAGCAGCGAACTTTAGCAACGGTGCACAGTTAGGGAGAACACTTTCTTGAAATTGTTATGAGGGATCATCTTATTTACTACCGTGGTTCTAAGTAAACAAGATGCATAAACATAATAAACATCACATGCAATTATATAGTAGTGACATGATATGGCCAATATCATATAGCTCCTTTGATCTCCATCTTGAGGGCTCCATGATCATCTTGTCACCGGCATGACACCATGATCTCCATCATCATGATCTCCATCATCGTGTCTTCATGAAGTTGTCCACGCCAACGACTACTTCTACTTCTATGGCTAATGCGTTTAGCAATAAAGTAAAGTAATTTACATGGCGTTCTTCAATGACACGCATGAGTCATACAAAAATAAAGACAACTCCTATGGCTCACTGCCCGGTTGTCATACTCATCGACATGCAAGTCGTGATTCCTATTACAAGAACATGATCTCATACATCACATATATCATTCATCATTCATCACAACTTTGGCCATATCATATCACAAAACACTTGCTGCAAAAAACAAGTTAGGCGTCCTCTAATTGTTGTTGCAAGTTTTAAATGGCTGCAATAGGGTTCTAACGAACGTTTTCTTACCTACGTGAAAGCCTGGCGTGATTTGTCAACTTCTATTTACCCTTCATAAGGACCCTTTTCGCCAGATCCGCTCCAACTAAAGTGGGAGAGCGGACACCCGCTAGCCACCTTATGCAAATAGTGCATGTCGATTCGGTGGAACCAGTCTCACGTAAGCGTCGTGTAAGGTCGGTCCGGGCCGCTTCATCCCACAATACCATGAAGCAAGATAAGACTAGTAGCGGCAAGAAAGTTGACAACATCTATGCCCACAACAAATTGTGTTCTACTGCGTGCAATAGAGAACTACGCATAGACCTAGCTCATGATGCCCTTTGTTGGGGAGCGTTGCGAAAATTAAAATTTTTCCTCACGGTTTCACCAAGATCCATCTATGAGTTCATCTAACCAACGAAGTCATGGGAGATTGATTGCATCTACATACCACTTGTAGATCGCGTGCGGAAGCGTTCAATAGAACGGGATGATGGAGTCGTACTACGGCGTGATTGATCACCGATGATCCTAGTGCGAGCAGACGGCACCTCCGCGTTCAACACCGTACAGCCCAGTGATGTCTCCCATGCCTTGATCCAGCAAGGAGAGAGGAGAGGTTGAGGAAGACTCCATCCAATGCAGCACAACGGCGTGGTGGTGGTGGAGGCGTGGTAATCCTGCGAGGCTACGCCCAAGCACTGCGGGAGAGGAGGAGGTGTCACGGGAGGAGGGAGGCGCCAGGGACTCGGTGTTGCTTCCCTCCCTCCCTCCACTATATATAGGTGCAAGAGAGGCGCAGCCTTGCCTTCCTCCAAGGAAGGAGTGCGGCCAAGAGGGAGGAGTCCATCCTCCCAAGGCACCCTCAGGTGCCTTCCCCCTTTGGACTCTTCCCTCCCAAGTCTCCTTGGCGCATGGGCCTCTTGGGGCTGGTGCCCTTGGCCCATATGGGCCAAAGCGCTAATTCAAAATACAGCCAATGTGGCCCCCCGCAGGTGGACCCCGGTGGACCCCGGGACCCCTTTCGGCACTCCGGTACAATACCGATAATGTCATGAAACTTTTAAGCGACCAAAATAAGACTTCCTATATATAAATCTTTACCTCCGGACCATTCCGGAACTCCACGTGACGTCCGAGATCTCATCCGGGACTCGAACAACATTCAGTAACCACATACAAACTTCCTTTATAACCCTAAGCGTCGCCAGACCTTAAGTGTAGACCCTACAGTTCGGGAACCATGCGAGACATGACCAGAGGCGTTCTCCGGTCAATAACCAACAGCGGGATCTGGATACCCATGTTGGCTCCCACATGTTCCACGATGATCTCATCGGATGAACCCACGATGTCAAGGACTCAATCGATCCCGTATACAATTCCCTTGTCTAAGCGGTATTGTACTTGCGCGAGATTCGATCGTCGGTATCCGATACCTTGTTCAATCTCGTTACCGGCAAGTCTCTTTACTCGTTCCGTAACACATCATCCGTGATCAACTCCTTGATCACATTGTACATTATGATGATGTCCTGCCGAGTGGGCCCAGAGATACCTCTCCGAGTCTGCGGAGTGACAAATCCAGTCTCGATTCGCTGCCAACCCAATGAGACACTTTCGGAGATACCTGTAATGCACCTTTATAGCCACCCGATTCGTTGTGACGTTTGGTACACCCAAAGCATTCCTCTGGTATCAGGGAGTTGCACAATCTCATGGTCTAAGGAAATGATACTTGACATTAGAAAAGCTTTAGCATATCTGAACTACCACGATGCATGCTAGGCTTAGGATTGGTCTTGTCCATCACATCATTCTCCTAATGATGTGATCCGTTATCAATGACATCCAATGTCCATGGTCGAAACCGTAACCATCTATTGATTAACGAGCTAGTCAACTAGAGGCTTACTAGGGACATGGTGTTGTCTATGTACTTACACATGTATCTGAGTTTCCTATCAATACAATTATAGCATGGATAATAAGCGATTATCATGAACAAGGAAATATAATAATAACTAATTTATTATTGCCTCTAGGGCATATTTCCAACATCTACGGCCCCAAAGGCCCATTGTGTCTCTGACCCGTAGAAGGCCCATTGTTTCTCGCCCGTGGGAGGCCCATTGTTTCTGACTGTAGTAGGCCCATTGTTTCTACGGCCCGTATGATGCCCAGTGTCACTATAGTAAATATGTAGCCCATGGTTATTGTGGCCTAGTTTTAAAAAATAGTTTATTGCAGCCACTAGCAAACCGCGGAAAAAGTATTGCAATGACTCAAGAAAACAAATAAACAAGACAACGAGGAAATAAATAAGCAACCAACTTACGGCTAGTCTATCACTATTACACATATTACATCCACTAGGCATCAAAGTTAATACCAGTGCAAATATAGGAAACAAAGCAGCATATCATATACACTTTGGTTGTCAAAGTTAGCGACTAAGCGCCAAATAAAGCGTTGTAGCAAAACAAGTCCGTAATCGAAACCACTTCATAAGATCTCAAGAAACAATATCCTGGGTACCCATAATGCTGGTGTCGTGGAATTGTCATGTTAGATGTCCTAGTGTGAGGACTTAGTCGTGAGGCCAACGCATCTATGTTGTAGCTTGAGAGGGGTTGGGCGGAATCGAGAGACGCAACACGCAAGACAAAGGATTTAGACAGCTTCGGGCCCCAGGAAACATCATCCGATAATAGCCCTACATGTTGTTTGTGGCCAGGTCTTATTATCCTCATGAGGGTAATTAAATGTCAAAGGCTCTCCTCTAGTTGTGTCTAGCCCTAAGATTGTTTCTTCTTGCTTGTCCCCCTTTTGAGCCACGCCCCTCCTTATATATGTTGAAGGGCGGTTTACATGACTAGTCCTAGTTGGATTAGGATTACTCTCTATTACAAGTGGAGTCTAGTCTTGCTTCCATTGTAGGAAAATATTCCTTGTGCTTTCCTCATAAACCCGGCCCACCATAACATGATCAAGCCTACCATAAACATATACAGGCCCACGGTCTTGTCGTTCCTCTGACCCACTCCCCGGGTCACCCATGAGTCGCCAGGCTCGGACGGATCACTTAGTGAGTCGTCCAGTCCGGCCGGGTTACGCTGTGGGGTATATCCCCGACATTAGCCCCCAGTTTAATTTGGATTTATCCATGTTAAACTGATCTGCAACATAAACACAAGGATAAATTTGGCGGCTTGTGCTTGGGTTAAATATTCTTATAAACCGGGCGCAGATCATCCTTAAATCCTTGTCATTTCTTCCTTCTAGAAAATCCGGCTCAGTAGACCAGCTTCATAATCAATTTGCTTGTATAAGAAATATTGTAAAGAAAGAATACATTTGACTCGGCCTTCAATGCTGTAACTTGACAAAAATATTGGTCTTCAAATATTCAACTGATATTCAGCCGGCTTGAAGATGTAGAACTTGTCGATCTATGATTTTCAAAGTCGACGGGTTATAAAAACTGATAATTCCGGGTCATGATTGTTTCCAACGTTGGTTCATGATTTATTTATAGCAGTTCATAATTATTTATATGCCGGTTCATGATTATTGCGAGCACGCGGTCATAATGATTGGTGATCTTAGAATTGATCTGGTTTTGCTCAAAACTGAAAATCGGAAGATATTTCTCCCTTATATCCATATTACCTGTAGCCCCCAAGTCTTGAACAGAACAAAGTGATGATTTGAGACTTGTTTCCATATAATTACTGTCACTTTGAAGAAATCCATGTTGTTCATCTCAGTTACTAGCAAAAAACTGAATACTCCATATTATGTAGCCCACAAGTACTGGGTTGTCATGCTTGCAGCAACCTGGGACTTGTAATTGCCTGATGCTCAAAAAACTTCAACCAGTGCAGCCCCCAAGGACCGGGTCATTATGCAGTAATGAGCAGGGACTTTATAAATATGATTATGTAACTTTGAACAGCAATGTGTAGCCCCCACGGGCCGGCTCAGTAAGATAATATTGAGCTGGGACTTTATATATACTTTTTTGAAAATAACATCATATAATGTAACCCCCATCATAGGGCTCGAACCCACGTCCACAAGGTTAAGAGCTTTGTGCTTTACCAACTGAGCAGTGGATCCTTCAATATAATGAATTAAGACTTGTGTACCTTAAATTTTTGACAGGAGCAATTCGTAGCCCCCAAGGGCCGGCTCATTATGATGTGATGAGTCGGGTCTTCAATAAGATGAGCAAAAAAATGAATTTGCATTAGCCCCCAAGTGTCATGGTGCATGCTTGCAGCGACATGAGACTTGCATATTTGATGTAATCTCAACTTGAATAATGTAGCCCCCAAAGTGTCGAATTACGTAGCTTCCCAAAGCAACTTGGGACTATTCCTTCAATTGTATAATAAATCATATCCATTGATAATATGATAGCCATTGCACTAAAGCGAATTTGAAGACCTTAATCATAATACTGGTTATTGATAACCATAATAAAAATCCAGCCATGTTGGCTATTAAAGATTTGAATAATATACCCGATGATTTATAAGCGCATGATTCCAATGACACAATCCAAATATATACTGGCACTTATAGTCCAAAAGCCGTGTCGGGTTAATAGACATCGGATATTATTTTATCTCATATTGGCGACTTATAGTCAGGCCGGATCAATAGACGCCGGTTTATCATAAAACCTTATCAAGGGAGAAAAGACTTTGACAAATAAAAGCAAATGAAAACTTGTAGTCAAGGCTTTTCAAGGGCTGCCACGCCCAAATTCGAGGCTTTTCATGGTCTGCCAGGCCACTGAGTTAAACCATTTTACAAAGCCTTTTAAGATGGACCTCTCATTAACCAATAAATCGTTTTAACTTTGACAAGTTCGTGGTCTGTATAAGATTGACTTGTCAAGCGTTGACGTGGTCATACCGAGGATTACTCAGGCGGTGACTAACTTGATGATGAAGGCAGGTTGACCCGGGTTTTAGGTGAATACACTGGCTTCCAAGCCTAGCTTGATAGCCTATTACAAGGGTCCTTTAAAACTCTTTGTTGCTGTGCATAAAGAGCCCCCAGGTTACATTTTGAGTTGTGCTCAGTGGGTGCCTATGTTTGAGTTGTGCTTTTGCAACACTCTCTTTGGTCCCTAAGTGATTTCCTGTTGGCCTTATGCCAATCAAGAGGTGTAGCTATGGTTGAATACGACCAAGCCCCAAGTGATTTCCACTGGTGGCCTTCATACGATCAAGAGGTGTAACTATGGTTCGAATACGACCAAGCTCCCAAGTGATATACTTCTGAGCTGTGCTCACCGGGTGCCTATGTTTGAGTTGTGTTGTGCACCAAACTCTCTTTGGCCCCTTTTAAATTTTCTTAGAACTCGAACTCGCGAGAGCTTATTCTTTTGAACTGGAATTTCCTAAACCGAATATTGAGAGCTTCAAAGCTTTGTGGGAGACAGCTTTCCCTTGAACCGGATTTTAAACCGGAATGTTTCCTTTAAGTCGGCAATTTTCTGACAGCCTATAAATTTGAACTTGTGAGAAGTTAATTCTTTTTTGAAGGAAATTCTTAAACCGGATTTGAGAGCTTAGAGCTTTGTGGGAGACAGCTTTCCCTTGAACCGGATTTTAAACCGGCATTCTTCGTTTTTAACTGGAAATTTTCTGACGGACTTTATACTTTCATCAATATGGTAGTAGCCTCCGGGACCGGGTTATCTTTCCCTCAATGTCACGGGGTTCTTGAATTCACCAAACCAGCAACATTTGCTGAGCCATATCATTATATCCCCCGAGCCTCAAGGCGACTCGAGGAGTTGGCTTGAGATTTCTCCATATTGACCGTGATATAAACTGGCATATAGCTGAACAGCAGAACACTGTAATATGTTAAAGCTGGAAGCAAGGTGGCAAGTTAACAATCTTCGCAACACTCATTATATATCATTGACGTTGATAATGCGATGTGAATCCATGGAAACTTGAGGTCAACCGTGGCAGGTTATAAATGACCCCGCATGATTTGTGTCAGTAATCCGGCCAGCGGTTCATCCCAGCTGGTTGTTTAACCAAAACGTAGTGGCGGTGATTTGCATGCCTACCCAATGATCCATCTGGTGGGGGCAGAGGCTGACACTATATCATGACCTTCCTTAGAGTTGTCGTAATAGACCGGATAGCAGGAGCAGCGACTTGCACGCGCTCGTTAAGCAACTTGTGCACATAGGCGCGGCCCGGTGTGTTGATGTAGACGTGACCGCGAGGGATGGACGGTAAAGACAGCCATAGCATCAGAGGCAGCACAGACAGATGAGTTGGACGCGGTGTTTGTAAACCGGCACGGGCGGGAGAATTGGCCGCGGGAACGGACAGGTGTCTGCGGTGTTGTAAACCCGGTGCAGACCTTGTGAGTCAATCATGTACAGTCCCGGCTAGTTGATGTAGACCGGGCCGTCGCGGCTTCATGCCCGTCCATTCATTGGGTAATATGTTACGGACTATCGCCGGGCGGAATATTGTCGACCGTGCTCCATACCCATTTTATAAACCATATTTGTAGTGAATGATTGTCCTGTATATAAAAATACACAGATCAAAGTAATTGTTTTTTGACAAAAATAATACGCGCTAACAAAATAGACCTTAGATGGATATCACCTAATATGTTAGGCCGCAAATTATCCGCCACGGAGTTGATGATCACCATGGTGATGCTGAAATCAATCACGGCTGAACCGGCCGCAGCGTGGTAAGCCGGTGCGGACGGGTGAGTCAGCCATGACGTCGATGGCTTGGCCTTGGACAATGAGTCGGCGCATGCGTGAACGGATGTAAACCCGAACAGCGAGGCGGTGATTTACTGCGTGTATCGTCGAGTAGAATGGCGGGAAGAACGCCCGGTGCAAAATTATCTTGTACGCGCTCCATGTCCGCGGTATAACAATACCTTTGTCATAAATAATTATCCTGCATAAAAGCGTTGCGAGACCACGGTAAAGATAAATTGTTCTTTGATAAAAAACAATAGGTGTTAAAAATAGACTTCGGATGGATATCACACGGCATTTTTTTAATCGGATGATCTTGATCAGCGTGCATACGCTTTCGTCGGGTAGCTTTCTTGACATCGACTTGGCGTCTTTGATGTAAACCCAAATGACGGAGGCGACCAGATTAAGAGAACAGTTCACTAAGACCCGTGCTCCTTTTTGTGTTTGGTATAATGGTCTTTGAACCAATCATGCGTACATGCACTTCTCCTTCATGTGAATGTTCCAATGGAAAGAAAATCCAGACTTGACTAGTACTCCGTGTGCCTCATGTCGATGTCCTAGTGTGAGGACTTAGTCGTGAGGCCAACGTAGCATCTATGTGGTAGCTTGAGAGGGTTAGGCGGAATCGAGAGACGCAACCACGCAAGATAAAGGATTTAGACAGCTTGAGGGGGCGGAAACATCATCCGATAATAGCCCTACATGTTGTTTGTGGCCAGGTCTTATTATCCTCATGAGGGAGTCGTCGTAAACCGGCTCTCCTCTAGTTGTGTCTAGCCCTAAGATTGTTTCTTCTTGCTTGTCCCCCTTTTGGGGAGCCCTGCCCCTCCTTATATATGTTGAAGGGGCGGTTTACATGACTAGTCCTAGTTGGATTAGGATTACTCTATTACAAAGCCGGAGTCCTAGTCTTGCTTCCTTTGTAGGAAAATATTCCTTGTGCTTTCCTCATAAACTTGGCCCACCATAACATGATCCGGCCTTCCATAAACCACCGTCTGGGCCACCTGGGCTTGTCGTTCCTCTGACCCACTCCCCGCGTCACCCATGAGTCGCCGGTGGCAAGTGGTCACATAGTGGAGTCGTCCAGTCAGCCAGGTTATACTTGCGGCCGAGATTCTGTTGCCGGGGTATGTCCCTCGACAGCCTCGTCCTCCCTTGTGGATCGGGAGAGATCCTCAGGAGACGACACTTCGGGTCGTCCTTCTTATAGGGCGGGGAAGTATGAGGAGGTGTCTCGCTCTCCATCATCTCTGGAAGAAGATCCCCCGAGGACGAGGATTGCTGCGGAAGGCTATAGGCCGGACTGCCAAACATATGTTTCAGGTATTACTATCATAAGTGGGAAAAGAACGTGGTATGCTTACAAAGAACCTTTGTTCACTTACACCTCGGCTAGCCGGTGATCCTTGAGGCGCTGTTGACAACATCGTTCCCGGAGACGGGACCCTCACATCGAGGATTTCTTCCCTTTTTTTTGAAAGCTGGGATTTCTTCCCTTGCTTGGAGGCCTCGGCCTTCAAGACTTCGGGGGCGGCTCTTTTCTTCCCATGGGGGGAGGGAATATTTGGTTCTCCTCCCCGTTTATTCTCCAAACTAAGTCCCGATTTCTCGGGATCTGATGCAATGTCTTGATGTCTACTACGTAACCTTCTTCTTGTAGGCGTTGTTGGGCCTCCAAGTGCGAGAGGTTTGTAGAGACGGTGAAAATTTCCCTCAAGTGGATGACCTAAGGTTTATCAATCCGTGGGGCGTGGGATGAAGATGGTCTCTCTCAAACAACCCTGCAACCAAATAACAAAGAGTCTCTTGTGTCCCCAACACACCCTATACAATGGTAAATTGTATAGGTGCACTAGTTCGGCGAAGAGATGGTGATACAAGTGCAATATGGATAGTAGATATGAGTATTTGTAATCTGAAATTATATAAACAGCAAGGTAACTAATGATATAAGTGAGCGTAAACGGTATTGCAATGCTAGGAAATAAGGCCTAAGGTTCATACTTTCACTAGTGCAAGTTCTCTCAACAATAATAACATAATCGGATCATATAACTATCCCTCAACATGCAACAAAGAGTCACTCCCAAAGTCACTAATAGTGGAGAACAAAGCGAAGAGATTACGGTAGGGTACGAAACCACCTCAAAGTTATCCTTTTTGATCTATCTATTCAAGAGTCCGTAGTAAAATAACATAGAGCTATTCTTTCTGTTCGATCTATCATAGAGTTCATACTAGAATAACACCTTAAGATACAAACCAACCAAAACCCTAATGTCACCTAGATACTCCATTGTCACCTCAAGTATCCGTGGGCATGATTATATGATATGTATCACACAATATCAGATTCATCTATTCAACCAACACAAAGAACTTCAAAGAGTGCCCCAAAGTTTCTCTGGGAGAGTCAAGACGAAAACGTGTGCCAACCCCTATGCATAAGTTCATTGAACCCGCAAGTTGATCACCAAAACATACATCAAGTAGATCACGTGAATATCCCATTGTCACCCACGTATAAGCACGGCCAAGACATACATCAAGTGTTCTCAAATCCTTAAAGACTCAATCTGATAAGATAATTTCAAAGGGAAAACTCAATCCATTACAAGAGAGTAGAGGGAGAAACATCATAAGATCCAACTATAATAGCAAAGCTCGCGATACATCAAGATCGTGCCATAGAGAGAACACGAGAGAGAGAGATCAAACACATAGCTCTTTGGTACATACCCTCAGCTCAGGGTGAACTACTCCCTCCTCATCATGGAGAGCGCCGGCATGATGAAGATGGCCACTGGTGATGGGTTCCCCCTCCGTGAGTCTTGCGAACGGGCTCCCGAGAGGTTTTTGGTGGCTACAGAGGCTTGCGGCGACGGAACTCCCGATCTATTGTTGTCTTTAGAGTTTTTAGGGTATATGGACTTATATAGGTGAAAGAAGTCGGTCGGGGGACGCTCGAGGGGCCCACGAGACAGGGCGGCGCGCCCAGTAGGGGGGCGCCCCCACCCTCGTGGCCACCTTGAAGCTTCCTTGACTTCAACTCCAAGTCTCCTGGGTCACATCCGTTCCAAAAATAATGCTCCCAAAGGTTTCATTCCGTTTGGACTTCGTTTGATATTCCTTTTCTTGAAACAGAAATAGGTAAGAAAACAGCAATATGTGCTTTGGGCCTCCGGTTAATAGGTTATTCCCAAAAATAATATAAAAGTGTATAATAAATCCCGTAAACATCCTAAGCGGATAATATAATAGCATGCATGCTTCATAAATTATAGATACGTTGGAGCGTATCGGCATCCCTAAGCTTATTTCTGCTTTCGTCCTCGAGTAGGTAAATGATAAAGGAAAGAATTTGTTAAGTGTGAATGCTAGCAGGTGCACAAGTTTGATCAATGATAATTTCAATCACCTTTTCTAGCATGATTATATGTCATAACAGTAGTTCATCTCATAAAGGTTTTCCTGATCAAGTAACAAGCTATTCACATGTTAAAGCATAGACCATAAACTTTCTTGAAAACTAGCAAACTTCATTCTCAGTCATCAAACTATTACAATTCATCTTATTTTAAGGAAGGGTCTATGTCAGAGCTTTGATTTAGCAAACTCCACATACTCAACTATCATATAATCTTCTACAATTGCTAACACTCACGCAATACTTATGGTTATGGAGTTTTAATTGGACACTTTCGTAAAGATAGGGGCTTATAATTTCGCCTCCTAACGTATTCACCTTTGGGTGATGTCAACAATAATAGTTCATGCTAACTTACATCCAGCTTGGATATATATATATCGTGATCTTTCCAACACGAGGTGCTTGCCAAAGGATAAAATGAAAAAGGGAAAGGTGAAGATCTCCTTGACTCTTGCATAAAAGTAAAAGATAGGCCCTTCGCAGAGGGAAGCAGGGGATTTGCAGAGGTCGAGCTCGATTTTTGAAATAGAGATAAATAATTTTGAGAGGTATGATCTCATTGTCAACATAACAACCAAGAGTTCCCAATATCTTCCATACTACATACATTATAGGCGGTTCCAAAACAGAATGGTAAAGATTTTACTCCCCCTCCACCAACAATCACACACCACGGCCATCCGAAACAACGGGGTACTGTCCATACCAACAACAGTCTTGGGGGAGTTTTGTTTGCAATTATTTTTTATTTGATTTTGATCTTTTTGATCATGGGACTGGGCATCCCGGTGACCAGCCATTTTTCTCGTGAATGATGAGCGCAGTCCACTCATCTTGAGAATAACCCACCTAGCATGGAAGATACTGACAGCCCCTAGTCGCTACATGAGCGATTCGGGCATACAAAACAGATTATTATTTGAAGGTTTAGAGTTTGGCACATGCAAATTTACTTGGAGCGGTAGGTAAATACCGTGATATAGGTAGGTATGGTGGACACTCATGGCAAAAACTGGGTTTAAGGATATTTGGAAGCCCAAGTACTTCTTTGAGACAGCATGGAGAAGCGAGAGGCATACGTCAATCAAGTCGCCACGCGTCGCCCAAGGCCTCAGGTTGTTGGGGCCCGCGGCGCTCCGCGCTTGACCTTTGGCTTCGCCGCTAAGCCACGTCTGAGCGCGCCTTGGGCCCGGGGGCTACTGTCGGCGTCCTGGATATGGGGGTATCCGGACTTGCCTGCCTGCGGCCTGCGGCGTGGCTCACCAGTGGCCCAGTTTGGCCTGTCTTCATCAACCCAGGTTCAAGACCCTCGCGAGGGGCCAAGCCTCGTGGGGCGGACGACGCAAGGCCTCCTTAGAGGCGGCCTCATCGAGCCCAGGCTCATGAGGAGGCGGAGAGATCAAGGCAAGGAGTACCTCTGAAGTGCATATGACGCAAGCCATGACGATCGAGACCCGAGGCGGGCACCGGCTGGCGTGGTGTCCTTGTTTCCCCTTTGGTGCTAAAGTGGCAAGCGCAGGCGCGAAGTACCGAGGCATCAAGCAAAGGTTTCCATATCGGTGCAACAAGACCAGGACCAGAAGGACGGCAAGACGGAGGTCATCGTGGAGCCCAAGACGGCGTCATCGCCAGTGCCTTTGGCAGTCGAAGACCACCTTTAGTCAGGATAGCCTGTACTGGTTATCCCCCTTCAAAATCCTGCCATTGTGGAATCCCTTCCCGCTCAACATTTGGGAAGAGGGCCAAGGCATCTATAAATAGGGCTAGCCACCACCGTAGCAAGAGGGAGATCAATTCGGACCAGAACCACCTACACCAGCACAAGAACACCTCCCCTCGCGGGGCTGTTCTTCCCCTTGTACTGTTCCTCATCAGCCCAAGAGGCAATCCACACACCACACACTGGAGTAGGGTATTACACCACAATGGTGGCCTGAACCAGTATAAATCTCGTGTCTCTTGTGTTGTTCATCTTGTTAGCTTAGAATTGCGGCGAGGTTATGGGAGCGGATCAGTAGGGAGAAGATCTTCGCGTGCACCCTAGAGTTCAAACCTTAAGGGTTTTGCCGGTACCCGAAATCCGACAATATGGAGATGGAATTCCATGATTAACATCATACTTAGCATGCATTTTACGAAAAGCACCATGATTAAAATGTGAACCACCATCAGTCATTAGGTATCTAGGGACTCCAAACCTCGAAAAATAACTTCTTTAAGCATCTTAATAGAGGTGTTATGATCAGCACTACTAGTGGGAATAGCTTCTACCCACTTAGTAACGTAATCAACAGCGACTAAAATATGTGTATACCCATTAGAGGAAGGAAATGGTCCCATATAACCAAAGCCCCAAACATCAAATGGTTCAATAACAAGAGAATAATTCATAGGCATTTCTTGACGTCTACTAATATTAACAATTCTTTGACATTCATCGCAAGACAAGACAAACTTACGGGCATCCTTGAAGAGAGTAGGAAAATAAAAACCGGATTGCAATACCTTATGCGCAGTTCTATCTCCAGCGTGGTGTCTGATAACCCGCAAGTATACGGGATAGTTGTAGCCTCTTTCGATAATTAAGAGTGTCAAACCCAACGAGGAGCTAAAGGTAGAACAAATACTCTCTCAAGTCCTATCAACCACTGATACGACTCTGCGCCGCAGCTTGGCCGTTAAACTTTACCTAGAACAAGTATGAAACTAGAAGTACTTTGTAGGTGTTGTTTGATAGGTGTCGGTGTCCAAAACCGGCGGATCTCAGTAGGGGTCCCGAATCGTATGCGTCTAAGCGGATGGTAACAGAGACAAGGGACACGATGTTTTTACCTGTGTTCGGGCCCTCTCGATGGAGGTAAAACCCTACTCACTGCTTGATTAATATTGATGATATGGGTAGTACAAGAGTAGATCTACCACGAGATCGGAGAGACTAAACCCTAGAAGCTAGCCTATGGTATGATTGTTGTTAAGTCCTACGGACTAAAACTCTTCGGTTTATATAGACACCGAATAGGGTTAGGGTTACACAGAGTCGGTTACAATGGTAGGAAATCTACATATCCGTATTGCCAAGCTTGCCTTCCACGCCAAGGAAAGTCCCATTCGGACACGGGACGGAGTCTTCAATCTTGTATCTTCATAGTCCAGGAGTCCGACCAACAGTGATAGTTCGGCTATCCGGACACCCCCTAGTCCAGGACTCCCTCAGTAGCCCCTGAACCAGGCTTCAATGACGCATTTAGTCCGGCGCGCATATTGTCTTGATGTTGCAAGCGGGTTCCTCCTCCGAATACTTCATAGAAGATTTTGAACACAAGGACAGTGTCCGGCTCTATAAAATAATTTCCACATAACACCGTAGAGAGAATAATATTTACACAGAATCAATCTACTGATGTATTCCGCAGCGTGCCATCATGCCACGGCCAAGTTTTCGTTCGAATCGTTTTTACTGTACCACCTCAGCGCGTTTAGCGAGGCGGTTTCCTTGGCACGTCTTGTCAAAGCAGAGATCGTGTCCCCCTTATTCCGGGATTCTCATCAATACGGATGTGGCTAACCCAACCGTGCCCGTCGGCACGCCTCCTCTATCGAAGGTGAGTCCCAATCGGCCACGGGGAGGGCTCTTGGTATTCAACCTCTTTATAATGAGACCAAGGCCCTCTTCTTTTTTCCCTCCATCGAATCCGCCTCGAGCTTCGAGTTCTAACACCCAAAGCTTCAGATTTAGGCGCCGGACCTTCGGCGATGTCCGGCTCCGACCAGCTCGGCCGATGGATGTCTTCTTCCGTCACCGCGAGGAAGAAGATGTGCTAAAACTGCGAGATGCCAGGTATCTAACCGCAAGATTTCGCATAGGCTGCCTGCTCAGGCAGGTCATTCCCACTCGAGCCCGGGCGAGAGCGTGGTGTTAAGTGTCTCACTTCCTTGGGGTTTAGGTTTCGGACGGATCCCTTTGTGCGAGGGCTCATGTTTTATTATGGGCTGGAATTCCATGACTTGAATCCGAGTCCATCCTCCACATCTCGTCATTCATTGTCGTATGTGAAGCCTTCCTCCATATTACCCCTCACTTTGGATTGTGGCTCAAGACCTTCAAGGTGGAGCGAAGATGATCGAGGAACAAGCAGAAGTCGGAGGGCGGTCATAAGCAAGTGCTTGTTGATGCTCCGTGGCCGAGGGCTCTTTTCGGGAGGAGCTTGGTTTGTGTAGCAGGAGTGGTTTTATATCACTGCTCCCGGGGGCACCAAATGGGTGGCGCCACCTACCTTTCGCTCGGAGTCCTCCACATGGTGGCGTCATGGGTCAATAAAGGGCTCGACTGAGGACCGTCCAGGGCGTACCTCTGTTGCAGGGCGTATTCGAGACCTCCTAGAGAGAGAGATCAATCTGGTCGTAGTAGCACAAGTCATGCTTGATTAAATGCACCTTGCCCTTACGCAAGCGTCACCCCTCCGCTGTGGGAGTTTAATCCAGAGGGACCACGAGCTCTCCAACATTTTATGGGCATAGCGCCTGTGAGATGTACCAACTGTTCTTCGGATCACAAGCAATGTGTCCGGACTTGACTGAGGACGCGGGACTAAGCTGCAATCGCCCCGATACTCAAGTAAGTAGTACTGTAACCGGACAGGCTGTTCATTCATTTATCATATATATGCCTTTTAAGGGAGCCGTTTCTTGAACAGGAGTGGATAGCCAAGGCAAAGTTGATAAGGTGTCCGGCTCCCCTCCGGAGACCACGCTTGGGATCCCATCTTTGACCAAGATGTTGAAGGCGCGCCTTTTGAAGAAGAAGAAGGGGGAGTAGCGAAACAACCGCCTCCACGAAGGAGGCTTTCAAGGAAGGAGGAATCAAGGATCCTACCCTCCAAGGGGAGAAGAGGACCGCCTCAGAAGATCCGAAGCCAAGGCCTCAAAGCGGGGAAAGAAGTCTTCGTCAGACAGGGCGCTATTGGGAAATACCCCAAGCACTATTTCCTGAGGGATCAGCCCTCCAATAGCCGTAAGTAAAAGAAGGGGTCTTGTGAATAAAGGATATCCCTGTATTTATTTCGAAGATAACCGAAATTGTACCTTGTAGTTCAGATCTCAGCCCTTCTCGTGAGCTCGTCTTTGGGGATCTTTGTCCGAAGATGATAGAAGCGAAACGCCTCCATCTATCGCGCCTTCATGCGAGGCGGGGGACCACGAGGTGTCGTCATGGAGAGTTTCCCAGTCCGCGTGGGCCGGAAGGTCCGCGCCAAGCGCCATTTGCAGTCGGAGGAGTGAAGGACCTGCTCGGGCGAGTGTCTATCTCGAAGATCACCGTCGCTAATGGCTACGGTGATTGAAAGAATTGCATCCGCTGAGAGCGGATTACCGCAAAACCGCTGAAGTTCTTGTGACGGGTTTGAGGTCTGAGAAAAAAAGATGATGTGTCTTTTGACAGTTATGCATATAGAATCGCCTGTATAGATAGTAGCCCACGAGACTCGGTATGTTGTCAAAAGCGACAGCGTGCGAGGATCATAATCTCGATACTAACATGTCGCGTTCCTATGTAGGTGGTAGGCGTCCGGTGGCCAGCCGGACGAATTTGCCGAACTAAAGCGGCAACTTGACGAGGCGGATCACGGACATCGCGCTGGTCAATAAGCGGTTTGACGAGTCACAAGGTATCACGATTTCTCCAGCAGGCACTGGTAAGGGAGCTTGACGCCCATGCCTTACTACTTGTATGCTTTAATGCGGATAGGCGCTCTTTGCTGCCGTGGAGAGACTCTTGGGCGGAACTTCGCCGAGCTAAAGAGCAAGCCGAAGAGTAATGTCTGGCCGCTTTAAAAGCGGCGAAGAGCTTAAAGCGAACGGGCTGCTCACCTTGCCAAGCAAGAGGAAATGGCCAATATGGCCTGAAGCTGAAGAATGCTACCGACCGCTGCGGGTTCTTGAAAAAAAAGAACGTCAAAAGCGGAACAAGAGGGTCTGAAAAAAAGGCCACCGCCGAAGCCAAGGATGCCCGTTCCGTTCACGAGCTTCCAAGGAGGAGCTGAGTCGGGCCGGGGATATTGCAGGCTGGAAAACCGTTCTCGCTGCGGAGGAAATATCACGGATCCAGTATGCTCGGTTGGACAAGCTGTGGAGTTCAAGGATGCTTATCTAGACTTAAGCGGCGGCGTTACGGACGCGATTGAGCACTTAGAGGCGGAAAGGTGCACAAAAGGGAAGAGCTATTTTGGTCGCCAATTCCATAGTCGGGCGTCCTCTTCCGTTGACGAGCGGTTGGCGAATGGGCGAAGCTGAATCGATTATCCGGACTTGCCATGAAGCATGCCATGACTCATTTGTGGCCAGGCGGACCCCAGCCGAAGAGTTATTTTGGCTTAGTGGAGCAGTTCGTTGGTGCGGTACCGCGTATCGACACAATGAAGCGGTCGGCGTGTATTGAGGCGCGGATGGCTCTTGCCCGTGTCAAGGCATCTTGGGCTGAGATGAAGGCCACCGATATCGCGTCCCCAGATTCCGGACGGAAGTCGAGTACCGATCGAGTGCTATTTTGAGGAAGTTCTTCCGGGCGCTCGTTTAATAGAGACAGCTTTCGAAGGATGTTATGTTTGAATGACATGTGTAATTTTATGAAACAGCGTTTGATTTAATGTAAGAGCTTTTTATACTTGTGCCTTCAAGTAGCAAACTACCTCCTGTCGGCCGTTAATGTATATGTGTATATAACTTTGAAAGATGGCAGCCTTGACTTTGCCCCCACGCACATAGTGCGGGGTGTTTACAAAAGAAGTCGGCGTTTTCACACTTAATCCAACGTCTTGGTCCTATAAAGGAGGTGGTAGCATAGCAAACTAGGCAACCGGGCTATAATGCTTTAGCACTTTCACTTAGCCATAGGGGTTCGATGGTGGGGCTACGATATAGCCCACAGGGCACCGCACTCTCCGAATTCGGGGTGCGTATGTGCTCTGACCGAAAGCAGTCCTTCGTCTAATGCGGAGGAATTCTAAACATTCGAGGAGTCATCGAGTGGTTAACCGTCTCTCGCTATATCATGACGATCGGTTTTCGGCTTTCTCTCTTTGAGGTGCTCACCCGGCCGAACTGGGCACAATCGCGATAGTTCTCCTGGTGCCGCGTTAGCCCATAGAAGCGGGCGTAAAGGCAGCAAAACACGAGTCGGGCAAACCCAACATTTGACCAAAGACATGATTGAGCTGATGCATATAAGGCCTAACTTCGAGACGCCGAACACTCCCTAAGGTATTCGGTCTTTATGAAAACAGGCGAGAACAATGCCCTAAGCCCTGGTGTCCAGTGCAGCATAAAAAAATTACATGCGGCCCGATGCCAAAGCGCCAGCCTCCTCCTCGGTTATAGCAAGAAACCGGGGATGTGTATCAACAAGAGACAGTAAAAAGGTTTACGTGAGGTCCTAATCTGAAAGAATCCTTGCAACGGGTCCCTCTTGCGTCTGCTTTGTGTCTCCGTTGTGCCGTATCACGGGCGGGTGTAGCACGGTGTTCATCATCGTAAAGAGAAGAACTTAGTTGAAGAAAGATCGTGCGAAAAATGTACTTGATATTAAATAAAGCGGAGTACGATTCGGCGAATAAAATTGAGCCTTATTGTCTCTTGTTGTACATGTATGCAGCCCCTTATGCGGGGGTGTGCGGCTAAGTAGGCCTTTATATGTTTACGCCGGACTCGTCTAGCCGTGTCCGGGTCCGAATAACTGTTCAGTGCTTGATTTAAGCGGGCGGATTAGTGTGTGACTGTCGAGGCGGTCTCACGTTCTTCCGTGCTCGAGCAACACTTGATACTTCCCTTTAATGAGATGATGCCGCGTGGACCGGGCATTTTAAGTGTAAGAGATGCATAATGCGGTATTGCGTTAAAGCGGGAGCTTCACGTCCCAATAGTGCTTGATAGCTACTTTTGAATGGGGCGATATGGAAGGTTAACTTTTCGCGGCGGAAGTTGTCGGGTGAGCCGAACACAACTTCTAGCGATGAGGAGCCCGTACAATGGGCATGTGGGCTGGCATTACCCCTTGAAGGAGGTGTTCTTTGTGGCGAATTTTGGTTGGGTCTATCCCCATTTTTATGGATTGTGTCACGATATAGCAGGTTTAAATCACTACCACCGTCCATTAGGACTTGCGTAAATTGAAGACCATCGATTATAGGTTCTACTATCAAGGCAGTCCATCCTGCGTTCCGGATACTTTCGGAGTAGTCCTGATGGTCGAAGGTGATTGGTTTTGACAACCAGTGTTGGGACTCCATTTGGGAGTAGGTCTTGGTAGCGTAATTCAATGGGCGCCCGCTCTATTTTCCCTTTGTTACTTGAAGTAAGTTTACTGTTTTGACCTCTTGTGGGAAACTCTTTTGTTTTCCGGTGCTTTCTGCTTGTGGGGTTCGTCATCGTCCTCGCTTGGTGTGTGTCGAGCCCCCTTGTGTTCAGCGTTGAGTCTGCGGATCGCTTGAAGAACAACAATCTCTGTGGATATGGTTTGCAGGCTTCCAAGAATCTTGTGGATTTGGCATATCTTGTCCAAGATTTTTGTTAAGTTGGATAGCTCATCGCTATTATCCTTAAAGGCGGTTTTTATTGTTCTGCCGTGAGCTTTTGAATCCGGCGTTGTTGCCAGCGCTCTTTGGACTGTTCCCCTTAATCCGGCGTTGGTCCTTGCTGCGTCGTGGTTTCCCATTCCCATCCTCGACTTGGATGTACTTGGGTCAGCTGATCTTGCATCTTGCTAGCCAGCTATCCTCTCCAGCATAAGCGGGTCATGAGGCTTGTTAGTGCGGCCATTGTTCTTGGCTTTTTCCTGGCCAAGGTGTCACAGCGAAGCCATTCGTCTCGGACGTTGTGTTTAAAAGCTGCTAAGGCTTGGCGTCGAGACGATCGACTATTTGGTTCTTTTTGGTGAGGAACATGTTCCAGATTTTGCGGTGACTCTCCGGGTTGTTGAGTTATGTGACTTAAATCGTGCGCATCCGGAGGGTGGACATAAGTCCCTTGAAAATTACGCCCGAAAAAGCATCCTCGAGCTCTTCCCAACTTCCAATGGTATTTTTAGGGAGGCTTTTAAGCCAGTGCCGTGCTGGCCCTTTGAGCTTGAGGGGTAAGTATTTTATGGCGTGGAGATCATCTCCTCTAGCCATGTGTATGTGGAGGATGTAATCCTCAATCTAGACTCTCGGGTCTGTTGTTCCGTCGTATGCCTCTATGTTTACGGGTTTAAATCCCGCTGGAAATTCATGATCCAACACCTCATTGGTGAAACATAGGGGGTGTATGGCACCCCTATATTTGGGTGTGCCGTAATGTCTGGATATTTGGCGTGTTGCATTCCTTAGAAGAGCTTGCTTTCTTGGCCCGTAGATGGACCTAACTGGGCCATCCTTTTGATCTTGAATCCTTATGCGGATCGCGTGCCGGATTGTGTGCGGCGCCGCTTGCCACTCTATGCTTGTCATGTGGTCGTCTATCCGACCAGGCGGCCTCTTTGTTCTTTGATTGCGGGGACTCTAAGGCCTCCTCATCGAATTAGGGCAGTAGTTTGCACTTTGGGTAGCTCTTTGTTTGGCGACTATCGCCGTATTTGTCTGCGGTTTTGAGTACTTTGCTCCATCTCGATTACGAGTGCATCTTCCGCTGTTTTGAGCTTCCGCTTCTGCTTTTTAGGCTGCGTGCTGTGGCACCGAGCCTTTTGTGGAGGTGCTTCTGCTCCAGCAACTTGTTCAGCGTGAGATCGTCCGGTTGTTATCTTCGCCGGGGCCAGGTTGTTTATCCAAGTTGTCCTATTCGCACGGTTGTTCGTGGGCGTGTTAAATGCGTCCTTTGGTTCGACCTGCTTGATGGCTGAGTCTGTGTGGCTGCCGTTTTGTTGAGGCGGGACTTGGTGCGGCGTTTATGTTGCCGTTAGGACTGCTTTTCGAGGATTTATCCTTCATAGCGTCCGTTGTTCCTCGTCGTCACTTCCTTTAGGAGTATCCACCATGTATACATCGTGAGATGAGGTGGTTATCCAGTATCCTATAGGTGCTGGTTCATGATTATCTCCTACATATCGTCGTCCATACCGTCGATGTCTTGAATCCCGAAATTGAGCACGTCTTTTAAACTTTCGACAGTGGCTACAAAGTGGGTGGTGGGTGGGCGTCGAATTCCTTCGTCTTCCGCATCCCAACCTTCCTGACCATAGTCCGGCCAGGGCTCTCCTGACAAAGAGAGACTTTAGTGAGTTCAGGATATCGCCAAGGCGAGTCTTTGAAAGATGTCGTGACAGTGAACTCCCTAACGGCGCCCAATCGGATTCATTGGCGGTAGCGCGGAGGTTTGGAGTCCGGAGAGGAGTCGGCACCTCGGGTGTGGGCTTTGTAAAGGACAGGATGGTGTCCGGCTCAATCGCCCGTGAGATCGTAGCCCCAGGCGGTGTCCAGCCACTGCGTCCTCGATCGGCCGAAGTCGGCTCCGAGCTAAGGGTCGGGCGGGCCGCTGTCGCGACCTCCGAGACCTGTTCGGCCAAGCGAGCTAGATCATACCCATCGAGGCGGTCTGGTAGCGCTTGGCTGTGGCTCGAATCCGTCGAAGATCAAGTCTCTCCGGATGTCACCGTGTAGTTCAAACTCCCAAATCTGACACGATGACCCGAGCGTAACTTTCGATCTGCTCCAGATGGCCTAAGCGAATTGCCCGCGGTGCAAAGCCGCCCGAATCTGAAGATCTGTCCGGGAGAAAAATCTCACCACGGACTGCGTCATTTAGCGATGATTGAAGGAGCCATCGGGCCTATAGGTGACGACACGGAGGAACTCTCAATGAAAGCACCAATGTCGATTGTCAAAACCGGCGGATCTCGGGTAGGGGGTCTCGAATCGTGCGTCTGGGCGGATGGTAACAGGGGAGACAAGGGACACGATGTTTTTACCCAGGTTCGGGCCCTCTCGATGGAGGTAAAACCCTACTCCTGCTTGATTAATATTGATGATATGGGTAGTACAAGAGTAGATCTACCAAGAGATCGGAGAGGCTAAACCCTAGAAGCTAGCCTATGGTATGATTGTTGTTCGTCCTACGGACTAAAACCCTCCGGTTTATATAGACACCGAATAGGGTTAGGGTTACCGCAAAGTCGGTTACAATGGTAGGAAATCTACATATCCGTATTGCCAAGCTTGCCTTCCACGCCAAGGAAAGTCCCATCCGGACACGGGACGGAGTCTTCAATCTTGTATCTTCATAGTCCAGGAGTCCGGCCAACGGTGATAGTTCGGCTATCCGGACACCCCCTAGTCCAGGACTCCCTCAATAGGTTTGCAAGATAATAAAGAACACGTAAATATAAAGTAGGGGTTGTTTAGATAAAGATGCAATAAAGTAAATATAGCGAGTGTGGAAAAGTGGTGGTAGGAGTTGTGAAATTGTCCCTAAGCAATTGACTATGTTACTAGACCGGTAATCACTATTGCAATTCTATTTGAGGGAGAGGCATAAGCTAACATACTTTCTCTACTTGGATCATATGCACTTATGATTGGAACTCTAGCAAGCATCCCAACTACTAAAGATCATTAAGGTAAAACCCAACCATAGCCTTGAAGCATCAAGTCCCCTTTATCCCATACGCAAACAACCTACTTACTAAGATGCATGCCTCATCACTCCGCCACCCACCATAAGCAAATCATCAACATATTGCAAACCCTACAGCGGGGATCCCTCACGCTTGCGCGACATGGAGAGCACCATAGGACAGCACCGATAATAAAACATGCAACTCAAACCAATCATAGCAATTCATCAATCACCGATAGGACAACGGAAATCTACTCAGACATCATAGGATGGCAACACATCATTGGATAATAATATGAAGCATAAAGCACCATGTTCAAGTAGAGGGTACAGCGGGTTGCGGGAAAGTGGACCGCTCAATATAGAAGGGGGAAGGTGATGGAGATGTTGATGAAGATGGCGGAGGTGTTGGTGTAGATCACGGTGATGATGATGGCCCCAGGCAGCGCTCCGGTGCCACCGGAAGCAAGGGGGAGAGAGCCCCCCTTCTTCTTCTTCTTCTTCCTTGACCTTCTCCCTAGATGGGAGAAGGGTTTCCCCTCTGGTCGTTGGCTCCCATGGCGTGGGAGGGGCGAGAGCCCCTCCAAGATTGGATCTGTCTCTCTGTCTCTCTCTGTTTCTGCGTTCCCCGATTCTACCCCTTCACCGTTTCTTAAATATCCGGATATCCGTAACTCCGATTGGGGTGAATCTTTCGCCCAGATTTTTCTCATAAAATTAGCTTTCTTGCGGCAAAAGAAGGGCATCAACCGCCTTACGGGTGGCCCACGAGAGTGTCGGGCGCGCCTAGGGGGTGTGGGCGCGCCCCCCTGTCTCGTGGCCACCTTGGACACCGTTTCGCGTTGATTCTTCCTCCGGACAATCCCAAATATTCCAAAATAATTCTCCGTCCATTTTTATCCCGTTTGGATTCCGTTTGATATTGGGTTTCTGCGAAACATAAAACATGCAACAAACAGGCCAGCCTTTGAGCCTTTGGATCAATATGTTAGTCCCAAAAATAGTATAAAAAAGTTGCCAAAAGTATATGAAAGTTGAAGAATATTGGCATGGAACAATCAAAAATTATAGATACGATGGAGACGTATCAGCATCCCCAAGCTTAATTCCTGCTCGTCCTCAAGTAGGGAAATGATAAAAAAGATAATTTCTGATGTGGAATGCTACCTAGCATAATCTTGATCATATGTCTAATGATGGCATGAATATTAAGACACGAGTGATTCAATGCAATAGTCTATCATTTGACATTAAAAATGATAATACTTCAAGCGTACTAATAAAGCAATCATGTCTTTTCAAAACAACGAGGCCAAAGCAAGCTTATCCCTACAAAATCATATAGTTTGGCCATGCTTCATCTTCGTCACACAAAAATGCTCCCATCATGCACAACCCCGATGACAAATCGAGCAATTGGTTCATACTTTTTAACGCGCTTCAGCTGTGTCAACCCTCACGCAATACATGAGCGCAAGCCATGGATATAGCACTATAGGTGGAATAGAATATGATGGTGGAGGTTTATATGGAGAAGACAAAAAAGGGAGAAAGTCTCACATCGACGTGGCTAATCAACGGGCTATGGAGATGCCCATCAATTGATGTCAATGCGAGGAGTAGGGATTGCCATGCAACGGATGCACTAAGAGCTATAAGTGTATGAAAGCTCAACAAAAGAAACTAAGTGGGTGTGCATCCAACTTGCTTGCTCATGAAGACCTAGGGCATTTGGGGAAGCCCATCGTTGGCATATACAAGCCAAGTTCTATAACAAAAAATTCCCACTAGTATATGAAAGTGACAACATAGGAGACTCTCTATATGAAGAACATGGTGCTACTCTGAAGCACAAGTGTGGTAAAAGGATAGTAACATTGCCCCTTTTCTTTTCTTTTTCTTTTTTTTCTTTTTTTTTGGGTGGGCTTCTTTGGCCCCCCTTTTTATTTAGGCTTCTTTGGCCTTTCCTTTTTTTCTTTTTTTTTCTTTTTTGTTTTTTTATGGGGTAATGCTCTATAATGATGATCATCACACTTTTATTTACTTACAATTCAATATTACAACTCGATACTAGAACAAAGATATGACTCTATATGAATGCTTCCGGCGGTGTACCGGGATGTGCAATGATCTAGCATAGCAATTACATAAAAAAAGGGACAAGCCATGAAAACATCATGCTAGCTATCTTACGATCATGCAAAGCAATATGACAATAAATGCTCAAGTCATGTATATGATGATGATGGAAGTTGCATGGCAATATATCTCGGAATGGCTATGGAAATGCCATAATACATAGGTATGGTGGCTATTTTGAGGAAGATATACGGAGGCTTATGTGTGATAGAGCATATCATATCACGGGGTTTGGATGCACTGGCGAAGTTTGCACCAACTCTCGAGGTGAGAAAGGGCAATGCACGGTAGTGAAGAGGCTAGCAATGATGGAAAGGTAAAAGTGCGTATAATCCATGGACTCAACATTAGTCATAAAGAACTCACATACTTATTGCAAAAGTTTATTAGCCCTCGAAGCAAAGTAATACTACGCATGCCCCTAGGGGGATAGATTGGTAGGAAAAGACCATCGCTCGTCCCCGACCGCCACTCATAAGGAAGACAATCAAAGAAATACCCCATGCTTCAAATTTGTCACACAATGATTACCATACGTGCATGCTACGGGACTTGCAAACCTCAAAACAAGTGTCTCTACAATCCACAACCACCCACTAGCATGACTCTAATATCACCATCATTATATCGCAAAACTATTGCAAGGAATCAAACATATCATATTTAGCGATCTACAAGTTTATGTAGGATTTTATGACTAACCATGTGAATGACCAATTCCTGTCATCTCTCTAAATAGATATAAGTGAAGCAAGAGAGTTTAATTCTTTCTACAAAAGATATGCCCACGCTCTAACAAATATAAGTGAAGCTAAAGAGCATTCTACAAATGGCGGTTTTCTATGTGAAGAGAAACAGGCAATCCAAACTTCAAATGATATAAGTGAAGCACATGAAGCATTCTATAAAGCCATACTCAAAAGATTTAAGTGAAGTGCAATGAGCATTCTATAAATCAACCAAGTACTATCTCATACCAGCATGGTGCATAAAAGGAAAAATGAAAACTAAATGCAAAAGACGCTCCAAGACTTGCACATAATGCACGAACGAAACGAATCCGAAAACATACCGATACTTGTTGAAGAAAGAGGGGATGCCTTCTGGGCATCCCCAAGCTTAGCAAACGCTTGAGTCTCCTTGAATATTTACTTGGGGTGCCTCAGGCATCCCCAAGGTTGAGCTCTTGCCTCTCTTCCTTTTCCTCATATCGAGACTTCCTTGATTAGACACTTCATCCACAAAAACTTCAACAGAAAACTCGGTAAGATCCGTTAGTATAATAAAGCAAATCACCACTCTAAGTACTGTTGCAAACCAATTTATATTTTGTTTTTTCATTATGTCTACTGTAATATAACTTTTTCATGGCTTAATCCACTGATATAAATTGATAGATTCATCAAAACAAGCAAACTATGCATCAAAAACAGAATCTGTCAAAAACAGAACAGTCTGTAGCAATATGAACATCCACCATACTTATGGTACCCCAAAAATTCTACCAAAAGTAGGGAAAATAAACAATTTGTACAGAAAGACAGTGCAAAAGGAATCGGAACCATTTGGCGTTCCAGCTAAAAATGTAAAATCAAGCACTACAGCCAAAGTTTCTGTCCTGCACCGTAGAAAGCAACAAGCATTGTAAACATCCTAAAGGCAAACCTTGGCACATTATTTTTATAATACAATGGAATTATACAAGGGGATAATTATCTTTGATGAAAATTTTCTGTAATTAAGATTCACAAAGTTTCCGTGAGCATGAACAAAGTTCAAGGAGCTCTCCCACTTCAACAATGTTTGTCTCTCTCACTTTCACTTTCCTTTTTGAAAAGTTTTTAGGTTCCCCTCTTTATTTTTATTTTTTTTAAACTATATAAAATCACTCAATAGAAATAAATGACTCTCTAAAACTTCCGGGTTGTCTCCCTGGTAACGCTTTCTTTAAAGCCATTAAGCTAGGCATATAGTGCTCAAGTAATGAATCCACCCGGATCCCAAGGTATATCAAAGTCAATTTTAATTAACAATGATTTGTAATTTAGTAGTGAGCACAAAGTAATATATATCAAGCAACAACGAAGTCTAACTCTCTTCCTATGCATCGGCATGTCATAAAAGAACAATTCATGCACACATAGTAAAGGCCAATGCATAGTATAAGCATATTCTTGCAATTCTATCGTGTTGGAAACATAGAGAGGTGGAGATATAGTTCCTCTCTCATAATAATTGCAAGTAGGAGCAGCAAGCACATGCATATTATATCTATCTAATCATCATGGAAGGAGAGGAACAACAAGGTTTTCAGACGTATTGCACCGACTATCACTTCTTGGAAGAACAGATTTATTACTGATTTCTCTCTCCTCACCCATAGAGTGAGGGATAGCCACAAGGAGTTCATTATCTCCTTCCTTGACAATCTGTAATCTTCTTTTGGACTTTCCTTAGGTGCACCCTCTTGGGGTTTTAAGCTTCGTAACATGCTTGTACAGCTGAGACACTGATTCTTTAATTTAATTACACAGTAGGAGCCTCTCCTACTGTTTTAAAGGTTCAAAAAAATATACAATCCTTAGTAAGGGCAAACTTCTCCGATATAGTGTAGTAAGGAGATTTCAAAAAGATAATAGGACTATCATGCGTGGGTGCAATAGCAACAATTTCATGTTTAACATAAGGAACTATAGCAAGTTCATGTCCATAAGCATAATTCATATTGGCATCTTGGCCACAAGCATAGCAAGCATCATCAAAAGGGATATTTCAAGAGAATCGGCGGGATCATAGCAATCATCCTTGATAAGCACGAAGGGAATTAAACAATGTATGAGTTGAAGAGTTACTCTCATTAGAAGGTGGGCACGGGTGATCAATCCGCTCTTCCTCCTTTTGTTCTTCGCTCTCCTCATCATCTTTTTCATCCAATGAGCTCCACAGTTTCATCAATTTCTTCTTCCATAGCTTCACTGCAAAATATTAGTCTCTTCTTGGACAGCGGAGAATTTCTCAATATATAGTTTAACATAGGCATTAGAAGCATAATTATCATAACAGTATTCAAGTATGGCAAAGTTTTCAGATTTGTAGAGAGTAGCATCATACTTTTCAATCAAAGAAGAAATTTCATAAGCACCCTTAAGAGTAACAAATTCTTCAATTTGTTGAACATCATAGTAATTATAAACACCCTTAGCATATGAAGATATGATCCCATTATCAAACTCACATTGGTAGGGAAGGTGTTTCTTAGGGTTTTCAGAACAACAAGTAATATCATATATTTCACATAAATTCCAAGCATAGCATTGCAAACGTTGAATTTGATCCCATAATGGTTTCCCTTTTTCAGATATACGGTGTCGCACATAACAAGCATGCTCATCTAAAGATTTGCCCTCAACTAAGCTAGTTGGGATTTTAGCACGAGCACAAAGGGATCGAAGATGATCCAAGTAAAAAGCTTCAGGAGTGTGATAGATTTCGAGTGGTTCTTCAACCATTGGTTCAGTAGGTACAACTAATTTTTTTTTGGTATTTTGTGTTTCCTACCCATAACTAAAGATAGAAAACAACTTAGAACAACAAATAAAAATTACTTAGTGTAGCGACCCGACCTCAGACGGTCAAGCCTCTGTGTATTTGTGCCATCCTGGATCGATGTCTTTGGCACACGGTACATCAATGTATATATCAAAGTGCAATCACATGCATAAATAATGTAAAAGCTGATATATACCTCATAATACTCGGCGGAAACAATCAAGCGGGTGTGGAGTCCCATCAACGCCATCGGCGGGTTGAGTGTGAACCGTAACCCTGTATCGTAACTCTTACTGTCGAGGAAATATACGCAACATGATACGTTGCAGCCGTGTAAATCGATTACATTGAATATACCGGCAAGATCACAATATGAGAGAAAGCAGATGATAAAACTATACTATATGCAATATGGCTTTATGGCTCTCAGATTCGAGTTTTGTTTGCGTAAAAGCTGATTTTATTTTACCTACATCAAAGGAATAGAATGAAGTCTGTACTAAGGAGTTTTCTATCATGACATGGTTCCGTAACCGATGCCTCATAGCCCAAAATCATCATATGTTGCCCACAATTAAGTTATCAATCCGGTGTTGAGAGTTCCGAGATAGATCCAAGTCCGGAGGCTCAAATTGTCCGTGAATCGGGACACGGCTAATCGATTAGGTTATAACCCTCTGCGAGAGGTTTGTACACTTTACCCATAAAGATTCGATCCCTCTCTTTACGTTCTCGCACTTGAGGGTGTTTGAGAACAAGATGACCCGAAACATGGTCTTAGAAGAGTTCCTCGACCAGCGTCCAAGTGCCCATCCAATCTCTACCGTAGTTCTACATCTCGCTAGCACCGTCCCCAGCCCGGAGTCACAACTAAGGTCAACCAAGCGAGCCCATAATGACTTGCGGTTGCCAGGTAAGCTTCCGGCGTGAAGTATTCTTCCGTCTCTTTGAGTGCAGGTGAAGCTTTCCATAAGATGTCATGGCGCTTCTCCATGCATCCCGACCAACCCTTTGGTTTCTCCAGGTGCCGTCAACGATCCTTCACCCAGTGAGTGTGTATTGAATTCTTGTCTCGAGTCTTGAAGTCTTGAGGCCTTGAAGATGCAGTCCTTGCAGGTGCCATCATGGAGTTGTCGTCATTGGCGAAATCCTTCATTCTCACACCACTCCACGAGCACTCATACCAAACCCGTCTACTATAGCGTAGCATTAAAATAAATAACGTCCGGGCTTGGTAACAGGTGATGGGTTCCTACCTCATGCATACTACTCAACTACAAGGATTCAATAACACTCTTGAGGGGTGGTTGCAAGGATGCCACTAAATGCAATAAAAACATAGGTATGAAAGCAATGATCAAAGTGAACTTGCACGGTAATACTTGATGAAGATAACAACGTCATTTGTCGAGAAAATGACTTGGTAGAACTAATCGTCACTCCGTTGAAAATCTATATAGTCAAACATAGCATTCACATAAGCAAACATCCTAGCAAACAATTTTAGCACTTTCGAAATAACAATCAAAACAGCAAGGAAAATCGATAATAAAACTCAAACAAAATCAAAAGAAACTTCAAATAAAACTACAAAGAAAAACTACTAACGAAGATCTATGACTTTGCTACAAACATCTAATATAGTTTTGCCGTAAGTAAAAACTTAACAACAATTAAAATACTAAACTAATAAATTAACAGAAAATAGAATGTAAAATAACTAATTTAACAGAAAGTATTTTTTTCCATAAAATTTTATTTGCAAAAGAAACAAATAAAAAGCTTTTATAAAACTCTAACTATGACCTATAGAAGGCTTCATACAAAACTAAGGAAAATAAAAAAAATTTAAATAAAAATAAAATTTTTCCTGTGGTCTAACAGAAACATAACTAATTTTGTCAAAAGTGACAAAAAGAAATAATTTAAAACTAATAGAAACAATAAAGAAAAAGCTAAAAGCAGAACTAATAATAAAACAGTACTGTTTTGCTAAAAACCTAATTTAAATTAACCTAGAAATAAGATACTAAATACTACTGGATAAACAAAGGTCCTAGAGACCAGGAGCAAAAGAATTAATTAAAAACCTATTTTTAAACTCCCGAATAAGCAAAACAAGCTTTAATTCAAATCTGATCTAACTCAATTTTTATAAATCCAAACATAGACAAATTATATATTTTTGGAAACTACAAGAAAATTGTGATCTAACGCAAAAAGAATCAGCATCATTGGACTTCTAGATCAAAAGTTATAAGCTAAACAAGAACGGAACTAAATCTGTTGCGGAAATAAATCTGAAAACGAAAAAAACAACAAGGGAGTTACCATGCGTGAGGCGGAGATGGCAGGAAGGAGGCAGCGATGTGGAGGCTGCTCGGCGAGGCGAGTCGCCCGGCAAGGGTGGGGGTGGCGGAGGAGGGTCGGCGCTAGGGAGGTGGTGCTGAGCGATGGGGAGGTTCGAGAGCTCACTGGTGGCGTTCTAGGCGGGGAAAAAGGAGGACGGTGGCGAGAAGGCTACAGGCAGGGAGGCGTGGTGATGGGAAAAATGGAACGAGGAGAGGAGGGGGTTTTATAGGCGGTCTCGGGAGGCGCTGGGATGGAAAAGAGCGAGGGAGATCGGGAAGGTGGAGATTCTTGTCTCCATGGATATGGAAAGCTTCTAACGTGAGAGGAAGCAGAGGAAGGAGATGATCTCTTGTTGGGCTAGAATAGGAAAGTGCTTAATGGGCCAGCAGGTTTTCCTAATAAAAGCGATTCCATTCCTATTTTTAAAATTAGGAAACTAAAACAATAAAAAGGAAATCAAATCAATTCGGAATAAAGAGTTTTTATATACTAAAATTATTAGAAAAATAAAATGTAGATGATGAGCATTATTCCACGGCCAAAATAACAACTTAAAAAATGTTTTTCAGAAAATCCCTAAAGGCTTTATTTCTTTTTGCAAATAATTTTTAAATAAAAACTTTGGTTTTTCTTGGCTCAAATATTTTCAAAAATGCCCTGATTTTGGAGGGTCATTTTCCTCCGCTCTTTCTTGCTTGCAAGAATTTATTTTTCAGGTATTTCTCGGGGAAGAAAAATAGAGAAGCAAGTGCAAATATTTGAAAGAATTAAATTGCAAAACTCCGTTCAAATTCTTTATAGTTGAAGAAGTCATGTCGTCTTCTCTCATTGATTTTAATAGGATGAATTTGAATTTACCGGAGAAGGGAAAGTCATTTTATTCCCTCTCATTCAAAAGTTTTTGAAAAGGTTCAAATTTCACTCAAGTTTAATTCACTCAAGCAAACAAACAAACAATTCAATTAATTATATTAACATTCCAAAATTTGGGATGTTACAAACCTACCACACTTAAAATGAATCTAGTCCTCGAGATTGAAGAAACTAACAAGAAAAGGTTAGGGGTTGGGGTCTTCTAGCAAATGTCTTGGTCGAGAAAGGTCGGGGTGCTACCACACTTAAAAACAAGGTTACGGTTCCAATAAACTCAGATACTTCCTGCGGAGTCTTGACAATATATGTCTCTTCACATATCTTACGGTAGCTCCTTCATTAACGCTCTTACATCAGGAGCATAGAGTTTTCCTCGAAATCTTGGGTCGGTTCTTCAAAGTTGTGGTTCGTCCAGACTGGATCTTCTTAGTGATAGGTCCGCGTGTCCATTCTAGACAACTATCGAAATACTCATGGTGGTCTACAATTTATGGTTTCTCCTGCGGAAAGCGGAGTGCAGGTTGAACTTCACCGTATATCCTACGATTGGCAACGGTTGCCTGTAAAGGGTTCCATCGTCCTACCATTCTATGGTTTTATGGCTTATCGCGTCGACACTCTTCAAAGGTTTTTGAGGCTCTCTGATTTTCCATCAACATATGATAGTTCATGATAGAAGTCTCCGGTATGGGGGCCAATCCATCCCGTACTTGAATCATTACCACATACGTAAATATCGAATCACGTATTTTAACACTTGGGCATACTCACAAGCATTGCGTAATTTCTCTTGTTCTCGGCGGAGTTCGTATAAATCCATGGTTTACGCAAGCTGAACAAAACATCTATCGTTACTTCACCACTCTCGGGTCTTTGCTAACCTCCTATGAAGCGTATGCTGATTGGATCTTGATTCCTCCAAATTTCTTCCTTTATCAAGGTTACATCTGTTCCTTATCAAAATCACAGGCACATGGGTTATGGCCCACTTCAACACTAGTGCAGCTTTAACTCATCCTTGGAGTAACTCTCTTGTTCCATATTACACCTCCTTTAAATCCGGTAGTACTCTGTTTCTTCATACCATCATATCAAAAGCAAAACTCCAACTTTTTTTCCTTGAACTACAGTCCGTGGAATATATATTTTACTATTCATTAGTCTAGTCTTCTTCACGATACTACCACCCTTAAAATGCACAAATTCTTCCATAGACCATATTTTTCTCATATCTTGAAAATGGTCAAAATCCGTGTTCATAGAGTAACAACTCATACAATTAAACATATGAAACCATGTCACCTTAACTTTATTGATTTCATGAATCCATTACAAACTACGAGCACCCATTACATAACTCAACTTATTGTACTCATGAAAAAAATTTGGTTTCTACCACTCTTATTATCCATATCAAAATCTCAACTACTTAGCTCCAGCCTTCATCTGATCTGAACATTCTCTAGCAAAATGTCCCACTTCCTTGCAGCAAAAACAAATGACTTCCGACATGTCTCGGGGCTTCTTTGTGATTATGTAGGCTCCTTGGGTTATAGGCTTCTTTTCTGGACATTTACTAGCGTAATGACCTAAATCCTTGCACCTGTAACAAGTGATGTGACTCGAGGTTCTTCTCTGCAGAAATTAGGTTGTTACGGGGATGTCTTCGCTTTCTCTTCCTAGATTTCTCCGTGATGACCCGAGCTTCTATTTCTGAGGGTCAAACTTCACTTCACGCCGGAAATCTCGAGATCCTCTTTGCATTCCTTCGTGCAATACCTTTGAAAATGTCCTTCTTCCCCACATGAATAGCGAGACTTGGTAGAAAAATCTGTTTAGGCCTTCACCATCGGGGTCTTCAATGACTTCCTCCATCATGGATTCTTCCAAACATTTCCTAAGGACTTCTTTCTGCTGCTTGGTAATTTCACATGCCTTGGGGTAAATTTGGCCTTGAGCCGGAAATGAGTAACTCCTTCACACAGGAAACAAGTAACACCTTGATCGGGCATTCTTCACCGGGTGATTCTCCTCGCATAATGAGGGCATCCATCCTTGTGTTCATCCTGGTTGTGTCCTATTTCTCCATAAATCTTGTATGCACAAGGTTTCTTCTTGAGTTATCGTGAGTGCTTAGGATAAGACGGGACCTCAAGAGAGTCTTCTTGAATTCCTCCCAAGTTTTGCTCCATTGCATCCTTGTATGGCTTGATGCATTTTCCACGATTTGACACTTCCTTCAAAGAAATCTTGAAGAAGCGTCACGATACTTCATTCTTCCTTGAAACCAAATTGCTCGAAGTGATTCCCCATGTTTTGAATCCATAGCTCGAGACTCCAACCGGAGTCATCGGTCCAGAAGAATACCGAGGCCAACCGTTCATCATCTATGGGGTCCAAAAGTTTTGGGATGAGATATGAGAGAGGTGGGGAGGGATGGAGGGATATACACACAATACAAACAATAGTTTTGAAGAAACAAGTTTTACTTTGTGGCTGTCGGAAAACATCAAACAAATGACAGCTCACAAATCGTCGCATCTAACGTAAGTATGTAACAGGGTTTGGTCTCCTAAAGGTCAAATAATTCTTGATTCTTCAAATTCTTCTAGTCTTGAGTCTTCAATTCTTTGAAGCTGCAATTCTTCCAACGCATGGTGAAATCCTATTTACTACGAAATGGCCATCGGTTGTCCGATATCTTTCTTGGAAGCGGCTTGATTGATCCTTCATGTGGTCAAAAGGGAAAAGGGTATATTCTAACTATTTGAGGTGAGAGGGTCTATTTGATAAAATCTGAAAAGATGAGAAGTAAGAGTCTTTTGAAAATAAAGTTTTAGAAATTTCCTGTCCTAGGGCTTTCCGATTTCTAGGGTCACGTCCTCAGTCAACATGTGCTCGATACCATATACATGTAGCGACCCGACCTCGAACGGTCAAGCCTACGTGTATCTGTGCCATCCTGGATCGGTATCTTTGGCACACCAGTACATCAATGTATATATCAAAGTGCAATCACATGCATAAATAATGTAAAACTGATATATACCTCATAATACTCATTGAAACAATCAAGCGGGTGTGGAGTCCCATCAACGCCATCGGCGGAGTTGAGTGTAGACCGTAACCTCAATCGTAACTCTTACTGTCGAGGAAATATCTGCAACATGATACGTTGCAGCCGTGTAAATCAGTACATTGAATGTACCGCAAGATCACAATATGAGAAAGCAGATGATAAAACTATACTATATGCAATATGGCTTTATGGCTCTGTATCTGAGTTTTGTTTGCGTAAAGCTGATTTTATTTTACCTACATCAAAGGAATAGAATGAAGTCTGTACTAAGGAGTTTTCTATCATGACATGGTTCCGTAACCGATGCCTCATAGCCCAAAATCATCATATGTTGCCCACAATTAAGTTATCAATCCGGTGTTGAGAGTTCCGAGATAGATCCAAGTCCGAGAGGCTCAAATTGTCCGTAACCGGGACACGGCTAATCGATTAGGTTATAACCCTCTGCAGAGGTTTGTACACTTTACCCGCAAGATTCGATCCTCTCTTTACGTTCTCGCACTTGAGGTGTTTGAGAACAAGATGACCGAAACATGGTCTTCGAAGAGTTCCTCGACCCTTTGTCCGGTGCCCATCCAATCCTCTACCGTAGTTCTACATCTGCTAGCACCGTCCCAGCCAGAGTCACAACTAAGGTCAACCAAGCGAGCCCATAATGACTTGCGGTTGCACAGGTAAGCTTCGGGCGTGAAGTATTCTTCCGTCTCTTTGAGTGCAGGTGAAGCTTTCCGCAAGATGTCATGGCGCTTCTCCATGCATCCCGGCCAACCACTTTGGTTTCTCAGGGGTGCCCGTCAACCGCCCTTCACCCGATGAGTGTGTATTGAATTCTTGTCTCGAGTCTTGAAGTCTTGAGGCCTTGAAGATGCAGATCCTTGCAGGTGCCATCATGGAGTTGTCGTCATTGGCCGAAATCCTTCATTCTCACACCACTCCTGAGCACTCATACCAAACCCGTCTACTATAGCGTAGCATTAAAATAAATAACGTCCGGGCTTGGTAACGAGGGTGATGGGTTCCTACCTCATGCATACTACTCAACTACAAGGATTCAATAACACTCTTGAGGGGTGGTTGCAAGGATGCCACTAAATGCAATAAAAACATAGGTATGAAAGCAATGATCAAAGTGAACTTGCCTGGTAATACTTGATGAAGATAACAACGTCATTTGTCGAGAAAATGACTTGGTAGAACTAATCGTCACTCCGTTGAAAATCTATATAGTCAAACATAGCATTCACATAAGCAAACATCCTAGCAAACAATTTTAGCACTCAAAATAACAATCAAAACAGCAAGGAAAATCGATAATAAAACTCAAACAAAATCAAAAGAAACTTCAAATAAAACTACAAAGAAAAACTACTAACGAAGATCTATGACTTTGCTACAAACATCTAATATAGTTTTGCCGTAAGTAAAAACTTAACAACAATTAAAATACTAAACTAATAAATTAACAAAAAATAGAATGTAAAATAACTAATTTAACAGAAAGTATTTTTTCCATAAAATTTTATTTGCAAAAAGAAACAAATAAAAAGCTTTTATAAAACTCTAACTATGACCTATAGAAGGCTTCATACAAAACTAAGGAAAATAAAAAAAATTAAATAAAAACTAAAATTTTTCCTGTGGTCTAACAGAAACATAACTAATTTTGTCAAAAGTGACAAAAAGAAATAATTTAAAACTAATAAAAACAATAAAGAAAAAGCTAAAACAGAACTAATAATAAAACAGTACTGTTTTGCTAAAAACCTAATTTAAATTAACCTAGAAATAAGATACTAAATACTACTGGATAAACAAAGGTCCTCGAGACCAGGAGCAAAAAAGAATTAATTAAAACCTATTTTAAACTCCCGGAATAAGCAAAACAAGCTTTAATTCAAATCTGATCTAACTCAATTTTTATAAATCCAAACATAGACAAATTATATATTTTTGGAAACTACAAGAAAATTGTGATCTAACGCAAAAAGAATCAGCATCATTGGACTTCTAGATCAAAAGTTATAAGCTAAACAAGAACGGAACTAAATCTGTTACGGAAATAAATCTGAAAACGAAAAAAACAACAAGGAGTTACCTGTACGTGAGGCAGAGATGGCAGGAAGGAGATGGCGATGTGGAGGCTGCTCCGGCGAGGCGAGGTCGCCCGGCAAGGTGGGGGGGTGGCGGAGGAGGGGGTCATGCTAGGGAGGTGGCGCTGAGCGATGGGGAGGTTCAGGAGAGCTCTGGTGGCGTTCTAGGCAGGAAAAAGGAGGACGGTGGCGAAGGCTACGGGCAGGGAGGCGTGGTGATGGGAAAAATGGAACCGAGGAGAGGAGGGTTTTATAGGCGGTCTCGGGAGGCGCTTGGGATGGAAAAACGAGGAGATCGGGAAGGTGGAGATTCTTGTCTCCATGGATATGGAAAGCTTCTAACGTGAGAGGAAAGCAGAGGAAGGAGATGATCTCTTGTTGGGCTAGAATAGGAAAGTGCTTAATGGGCCAGCAGGTTTTTCCTAATAAAAGCGATTCCATTCCTATTTTTTAAAATTAGGAAACTAAAACAATAAAAAGGAAATCAAATCAATTGAATAAAGAGTTTTTATATACTAAAATTATTAGAAAAATAAATTGTAGATGATGAGCATTATTCCACGGCCAAAATAAAAACTTAAAAAAAAATGTTTTTCAGAAAATACCTAAAGGCTTTATTTCTTTTTGCAAATAATTTTTTAAATAAAAACTTTGGTTTTTCTTGGCTCAAATATTTTCAAAAATGCCCCTGATTTTGGAGGTCATTTTCCTCCGCTCTTTCTTGCTTGCAAGAATTTATTTTTCGAGTATTTCTCGGGGAAGAAAAATAGAGAAGCAAGTGCAAATATTTGAAATAATTAAATTGCAAAACTCCGTTCAAATTCTTTATAGTTGAAGAAGTCATGTCGTCTTCTCTCATTGATTTTAATAGGATGAATTTGAATTTACCGGAGAAGGGGAAAGTCATTTTATTCCCTCTCATTCAAAAGTTTTTTGAAAAGGTTCAAATTTCACTCAAGTTTAATTCACTCAAGCAAACAAACAAACAATTCAATTAATTATATTAACATTCCAAAATTTGGGATGTTACACTTAGTGATTAAGCAAACAAGCACACACGAGAATATTCACCCCACACTATGACTCCCCGGCAACGGCGCCTGAAAAAGGTCTGGATAACCCGCAAGTATACGGGATAGTTGTAGCCTCTTTCAATAAGTAAGAGTGTCGAACCCAGCGAGGAGCTAAAGGTAGAACAAATACTCTCTCAAGTCCTATCGACCACTGATACGACTCTACGCACGCTTGACGTTCGCTTTACCTAGAACAAGTATGAAACTAGAAGTACTTTGTAGGTGTTGTTTGATAGGTTTGCAAGATAATAAAGAACATATAAATATAAACTAGGGGTTGTTTAGATAAAGATGAAATAAAGTAAATATAGCGAGTGTGGAAAAGTTGTGGTAGGAGTTGTGAAATTGTCCCTAAGCAATTGACTATGTTACTAGACCGGTAATCACTATTGCAATTCTATTTGAGGGAGAGGCATAAGCTAACATACTTTCTCTACTTGGATCATATGCACTTATGATTGGAACTCTAGCAAGCATCCTCAACTACTAAAGATCATTAAGGTAAAACCCAACCATAGCCTTAAAGCATCAAGTCCCCTTTATCCCATACGCAAACAACCTACTTACTCGGATTTGTGCTTACATCACTCACGCCACCCACCATAAGCAAATCATCAACATATTGCAAACCCTACAGCGAGGATCCCTCACGCTTGCCGCGACCACGGAGAGCACCATAGGACAGAACCAATAATAAAACATGCAACTCAAACCAATCATAGCAATTCATCAATCACCGATAGGACAATGGAAATCTACTTTCGAGACATCATAGGATGGCAACACATCATTGGATAATAATATGAAGGATAAAGCACCATGTTCAAGTAGAGAATGCTGACGGGTTGCGGGAGAGTGGACCGCTCAAAATAGAAGGGGGAAGGTGATGGAGATGTTGATGAAGATGGCGGAGGTGTTGGTGTAGATCACGGTGATGATGATGGCCCCCGGGAGCGCTCCGGCGCCACCGGAAGCAAGGGGGAGAGAGCCCCCCTTCTTCTTCTTCTTCCTTGACCTTCTCCTTAGATGGGAGAAGGGTTTCCCCCTCTGGTCCTTGTCTCCCATGGCGTGGGAGGGACGAGAGCCCCTCCGAGATTGGATATGTCTCTCTGTCTCTCTCTGTTTCTACGTTCCCCGATTCTACCCCTTCACCGTTTCTTTAATATCCGGAGATCCGTAACTCCGATTGGGGTGAATCATTCGCCCAAATTTTTCTCATAAAATTAGCTTTCTTGCGGCAAAAGAAGGGAATCAACCGCCTTACGGGTGGCCCACGAGAGTGCCTGGCGCGCCTAGGGGGTGTGGGCGCGCCCCCCTGTCTCGTGGCCACCTCGGACACCATTTCGCCTTGATTCTCCCTCCGGAAAATCCCAAATATTCCAAAATAATTCTCTGTCCGTTTTTATCCCGTTTGGATTCCGTTTGATATTGGGTTTCTGTGAAACATAAAACATGCAATAAACAGGAACTGGCACTGGGCACTGGATCAATATGTTAGTCCCAAAAATAGTATAAAAGTTGCCAAAAGTATATGAAAGTTGAAGAATATTGGCATGGAACAATAAAAAATTATAGATCTGACGGAGACGTCACGATTGTCCTCCATAAGCCTCGGAGTGACACTTGCGTGAGATCTGTTCTGTTCATGCTCGGTACACAACGCTCTAATAACACCATCTACTCCTTTATAAAGGTGTGGGTCATCCCGAGTAATGTCTTAAATCATAGAAAAACTTTTTCTTTTGCTGGTATGTGAAACTAGGTGGTATAAATTTGGCAACAATATAATTAGCATAATCAGCATACCATGGAGCGGTATGAGAAGCATTTATGACAGCTAATTGTTCATCAGGAAAGCTATCATCAATAGGTAGTGGGTCATCAACAACATTCTCTAACCTAGATAAGTTATGCATAGCAGGTTCTCAGCTCCCTTTCTATCAATAATATGCAAATCAAATTCTTGTAGTAGGAGAACCCATCTAATAAGTCTAAGTTTAGCATCTTTATTTTCCATAAGGTATTTAATAGCAGCATGATCAGCGTGAACAGTTACTTTAGAGTCAACGATATAAGGTCTAAACTTATCACAAGCAAATACAACCGCTAAAAGTTCTTTTTCAGTAGTAGCATAATTTCTCACAGGCAATCGCTCTAGAGATTTACTAGCATATTGAATAACATTTAGTTTCTTATCAACTCTTTGTCCTAGAACAGCACCTACGGCATAATCACCAGCATCGCATATAATTTCAAAGGGTAAATTCAATGGTGGTCGAATTTGAACAATAGGTGCAGAAATCAAAGTTTTCTTAAGTATTTCAAATGCTTCTACACAATCATCATCGAAGACAAAAGGAATATCTTTTTGTAAGAGATTAGTCAGAGGCCTAGAAATTTAGAGAAGTCCTTAATAAACCTCCTATAAAAATCGGCATGACCAAGGAAACTTCTTATACCTTTAATGTCTTTAGGACACGGCATCTTTTCAATAGCATCAACTTTAGCTTTATCAACTTGAATACCTCTTTCGGAAATTTTATGCCCCAAGACAATGCCTTCATTAACCATGAAGTGGCATTTTTCCCAATTCAAGATAAGATTAGTTTCTTCACATCTCTGCAAAACTTGATCAAGGTTTCTCAAGCAATCATCAAAAGAAGATCCCTAAACAGAGAAATCATCCATGAAAACCTCAACAATCTTTTCACAAAAATCAGAGAATATAGCCATCATGCATCTTTGAAAGGTAGCAGGTGCATTACATAAACCAAAAGGCATACGTCTATAAGCAAAAGTACCGAAAGGGCAAGTAAAAGTGGTCTTTTCTTGATCCTCTTTTGACACGGGTATTTGAGATAAACCAGAGTAACCATCTAGAAAGCAAAAATGTGTATGTTTGGATAATATTTCTAGCATTTGATCAATAAAAGGCAAAGGATAATGATCCTTTTAGTAGCTTTATTTAATTTGCGGAAATCAATTACCATCCTATAACCTGTAACAATTCTTTGCGGGATCAATTCATCTTTATCATTAGGAACGACAGTAATACCTCCCTTCTTAGGGACACAATGGGCCAGTGACTTACCCTTGACTATCAAAGAACGGGATAAATTATACCGCCTCCGTGAGCTTTAGTATTTCTTTTCTTACCACTTCTTTCATCTTAGGATTTAACCATCGTTGGTGATCAACAACTGGTTTGGCGTCTTTCTCCAATTTTATTTTGTGTTGGCATAGAAATTGGGACTAATGCCCTTAAGATCATCAAGAGTATATCCAATAGCAAAGACGGTGCTTCTTCGTAGTTCTCGATAATTTCTCCTCTTCCCGCTCTGAAAGGTTAGCACTAATAATAACAGGATATATCTTCTTTTCATCCAGATAAGCATATTTAAGAGTACGTATCAGGTAGTGGTTTAAGCTCAAACACGGGATCACCCTTGGGTGGTGGAGGATCCCCTAGAATTTCAACAGGCAAATTGTGTTTCGAAATAGGTCCCTGTTTAAAGAATACTTCATCAATCTCCCTTCTTGCATTCATAAACATATCATTTTCATGGTCTAGCAAATATTGTTCGAAAGGATCTTTAGGAGGCACGACAATAGAAGCAAGACCAATAATTTCATCTTTACTAGGCAATTCTTTAGCATGGGGTTGTCTACGAAATTTAGCAAAATTAAACTCATGAGACATATCCCCCAAACCAATAGTAACAATATCCTTTTTGCAGTTTATCCTAGCATTAACAGTATTCAAGAAGGGTCTACCAAATATGATGGGACAAAAGCTATCTTGTGGGGAACCAAGAACAAGAAAATCAGCAGGATATTTAACTTTCCCACACAAGACTTCAACATCTCTAACAATCCCAACTGGTGAAATAGTATCTCTATTGGCAAGCTTAATTGTAACATCAATTTCTTCTTTCTCATCAGGTGCAATATCATGCATAATTTCTTTGTATAAGGAATGAGGTATCGCACTTGCACTAGCACCCATATCACATAAGCCATGATAACAATGATCTCCTAGTTTAACGTAAATAATGTGCATGCCTACAATGTGTCTCCACGCTTATTCTTAGTATCCGTCTAGCAATTCTAGCAGCTTCATCACGTAGTAAATAACATGCCCATCAATATTATTAGCCAAGAGATCTTTAACCATAGCAATACTAGGTTCAACTTTAATTTGCTCGGTGGTGTAGGTGTTCTAGCATTACTCTTACGAACCACGCTTGAAGCTTTAGCATGATCCTTTATCCTAACAGAAGGGTGGTTTCTCAATATAGGTAGTAGGAACAATAGGATCATTATAAGTGATAGTCTTTTCTTCAACTTTAATAGGTGCAACTACTTTTACTTCAATGGGAGGATTATATTTAAACCACTTCTCCTTAGGGAGGTCAACATGAGTAGCAAATGATTCACAGAAAGAAGCTACTACCTCAGAGTCAAGTCCATATTTAGTGCTAAATTCACGAAAAACTTCAGTATCCATAAAAGATTTAACACAATCAAACTTAGGTGTTATACCTGACTCCTTACCTTCGTCGAGATCCCAATCTTCCAAGTTGCGTTTAATTCTTTCCAATAAATCTCATTTTAATTCAATAGTCTTCATCATGAAAGAGCCAATACAAGAAGCATCGGGCATGGAGCGATTGTTGAGAGAAAGCCGAGCATCAAAATTTTGGATAATAATTTCCCTTGAGAGCTCATGACTGGGCATGAATATAACATTGACTTAAGCCTCCCCCAAGCTTGAGTGATGCTTTCTCCTTCGTGAGGCTAAAAATTATGTTTATATATATATATATATATATATATATATATATATATATATATATATATATATATATATAGTTACGATCACGATATGAACAAGATGCATAGGATAAAACTTACGATGAAATTCCAATTTCAATCGGTTGTAGTTCCATGATCCCATATCATCACATAGCCTAAACCATGTCAATGTTTTTCCCTTCAAAGATAAAAGGAAAACCTTCTTCTTGATAACATCCTCGGGCATATCTGCAAGCTTAAATAATCCACAAACTTCATCCACATAGATTAGGTGCAAATCGGGATGCAATGTTCCATCTCCTGTAAATGGATTAGCTAGCAGTTTCTCTATCATACCCGAAGGAATTTCAAAGTAAACATTTTCAGTAGGTCCAGTAGGTTGAGGAGCGACTATTTGATCTACCGGTCGGGATGAAGATACCCCGAACAAACCCCTCAAAGGATTACTTTCCATAGTAACAAGTGACAGTAAATTTCAGCACACTATATAAATTTTTCCTTACCAAATTCCACCTACCAAAGGCGCTTCACTCCTGAAACGGGCGCCCGTAAAAGAGTCTTGATGACCCACAAGTGTAGGGATCTATCGTAGTCCTTTCGATAAGTAAGAGTGTCGAACCCAACGAGGAGCGAAGGAAATGACAAGCGGTTTTCGAAGGTATTATTCGCCAAGCTTGAAATTATTGGTAATGTATAGTTTTGTGATAAGGTAATTCGTAACGGGTAACAAGTAACAAAAGTAAATAAGGTGCAGCAAGGTGGCCCAATCCTTTTTGTAGCAAAGGACAAGCCTGGAAAAATTCTTATATGAAGGAAAACGCTCCCGAGAACACATGGGAATTATCCTCAAGCTAGTTTTCATCACGCTCATATGATTCGCGTTTGTTACTTTGATAATTTGGTATGTGGGTGGACCGGTGCTTGGGTGTTGCCCTTCCTTGGACAAGCATCCCACTTATGATTAGCTAGCATCCGCAACTACGAAAGAAGAATTAAGGTAAACCTAACCCTAGCATGAAACATATGGATCCAAATCAACCCCTCACAAAGCAACGCATAAACTAGGGTTTAAGCTTCTGTCACTCTAGCAACCCATCAGCTACTTATTACTTCCCAATGCCTTCCTCTAGGCCCAAACAATGGTGAAGTGTCATGTAGTCGACGTTCACATAACACCACTAGAGGAAAGACAACACACATCTCATCAAAATATCAAATGAATACCAAATTCACATGACTACTTATAGCAAGACTTCTCCCATGTCATCAGGAACAAACATGACTACTCACAAATCAATTTCATGTTCATAATCAGAGGGGTATTAATATACATATAGGATCTGAACATATGATCTTCCACCGAATAAACCAACTAGCATCAACTACAAGGAGTAATCAACACTACTAGCAACCCACAAGTACCAATCTGAGGTGTTGAGACAAAGACCTTATACAAGAGATGAACTAGGGTTTGAGAGGAGATGGTGCTAGTGAAGATGTTGATGGAGATTGACCCCCTCCCGATGAGAGGATCGATGGTGATGACGATGGTGACGATTTCCCCCTCCCGGAGGGATGTTTCCCCGGCAGAACAGCTCCCCGGAGCCCTAAATTGGTTCCGCCAAGGTTCCGCCTCGTGGTGGCGATGTCTCATCCCGAAAGCTTCCTTCTATTTTTTTCCAGGGTAAAAGACTTCATATAGCAGAAGATGGGCACCGGAGGCCTGACAGGGGGCCCACGAGGCAGGGGGCGTGCCCAGGGGGGTAGGGCGCGCCCCACACCCTCGTGGACGGTGGGTGGCCCCCTCCGTATTCTCTTCGGCCAAGATTTTTACTAATTCCAAAAATAACTTCCGTGGAGTTTCGTGGACTTTTGGAGTTGTGCGAATAGGTCTCTAATATTTACTCCTTTTCCAGCCTGCATTCCAAATCGGCATTCTCCCTCTTCGTAAACCTTGTAAAATAAGAGAGAAAAGGCATAAGTATTGTGACATAACGTGTAATAACAGCCCATAATGCCATAAATATCGATATAAAACCATGATGCAAAATGGACGTATCACCCCCCAACCCCCGTGGTGAGCAATCGTCCCGAATCTAGATCGAGATCCCTCCACCTCCTCCTCCCTCTCCTCATCTTCGACCGCTTCAGCCCTAGTGTCCGACCAAACCCAATCATGGCGCGCAATCGCTGTGGCTCCCCTTGAGCATGTTGGCCACGGTATGCGCCTTGCACGGGCGGCGCCGTGTGGAGGTTCTCGGTGGCCCGCTCCAGCATCCGAGCGATACGGTTATGTATGGCGCCCTGGACGGTGTCGGAGGTCCGGGGGTTGAGGGATTCGTCGTGGACGTCGGCGTGGAGAGGTGGAGGGACTGGAGCGAGGCCAGGAGGGTCGGAAGAGGAGGGAGGAGGAGACGTGCCACCACAGCCTTTGATGAAGGCGTCGCGGATCTGGCCGTGGCCGGAAGCGTGGTCTTGGCGCCGATCATGCGTTCACAAGGGCGAAGCGGCTGGTGTGCACCTACTTCAACCCTTAACGAGCACCGCGGTGCCTCGAGGTCGCCCCATCAAGGCCGCCTTCGGTAAGCTCGTCGCCGCTCTCTCCCGACTCATGCCCCATTTCGCGGGTGCTAGCTAGTGCAGCAGGATCGGGATTGGACGACCCTATCCCCATTTAGCATCGCGAGACAATACCATTCCGCTATGGGACGCCCTGTCCTCTCGCTCATCTTGAAGTTTTGATGCTAGATTGCCATGTTGGATGATTTTGGCTGTTGCTTTTGCAGGTATGGCCACCTCACCTGGGACTGGAAGCGGGGCCTTCAAGGTTACCTCCACCCGCTGATCTTCGCTGCCCTTTACAAGTTTCTGGCTTTTCTTCACCTTGATACCCCCTGGTTCATGGTAATTACTCCGACATTTTGGAAATGAAACTGACAGAGTTTCAGTGTTGGATATTTCTTTGAGCAAATATTACAACTGGAACGCAGACTTTCGATTGCAGTCACAAGTCACGTGGAGTTCGAACTGTCAGTGAACTTAGGTCCTACCGTTCTAGTTTAGGTTAAGTGCGAGCAATTTCCAGTAGTATGAGATCTCATGTTGAATAGGTTATCTCCGGTTGCACGATAGCTAAATTCCTCATTCAGTTTATTTTCTGAGGCCAATGTCATCCAAAACATTCAGAATTTGTATACTGTTTCTATTAATTATAGCCAATTGGGTAGCGGATTTAATATGGCTAGGAAACCTTTGCCCAGACCCCCTCTCCCCGCCCTCTTCCTCTTAACTTAATAGGTTTACCACTTTCTGCATATACGGAGCATGTTCTTATCAATTTATTCATTTCTTTTGTAGGCGATGGCACCACAGATTCTACAATCAGTATTTGCATCCTTTGGAGATCAGCACACTCGCAACGCTGGTTCCCGTTGAGGACACCATGGACAAGGTACTCTGGCCCTGGTGCTGCAGCCATGGATAAGGTGCCATCCACATCTCTCTCTGTTCGATACGTATTTGGAGTACGATAAGTTCCTTCCTAGCTCGTCCTACGCGGTACCCACTATCCGAACCGTCCGTTCACATCGTGATATGTGCGCCTGAAAGCAACACATGTGCACCTTTTGTCCCCTCAGGCGTCTTATTAGCGAGGAGTTTGACCTGCACACTATCTCTCCTGTCTGCAACTCTGCATGCAGGTCCATTTGTAGTCGCGTGGCGATATGAGGGAAAGCATTTCAAGCATGAAAACAGGAAGATACGACAAGGTGAGATTCCTGTGGGAAGAAAGAGAAACCGGGGCCAAGAACTCCTCGCACACTGTGCCTGCATGTCCCGCATCGCATGCTCAGGGACGCCGTGGTTGACCACCTGCATGCATGCTTATAACTATAGCTTAGTTGCTTGTTAACACCTAATCGGAGCACCCCTGTCAAAATTAATTGAAACAAGATGTTTGGTGTGGAGTGTGGACTATTGATTTATTTCACATGTACTTGCTCATAAACAGGAGCACACGAATATGTCTCCGGCATGTGCACGTGCAGTGAAGGATGAAGCTACAAAGGATCTTTTGTGGCCAATATGAGATATTACTAAAGCACATAGGCACAGAGGATCCAACTAGAAAAAGTCTGATACTTTGACAGGGACATATCTCCGCTAGGAACCCGATGCATGTCAGGAGGGAGTAGGCCCAAATGGATTCCAGGTAAGAACGTTGTTTTACTAATGAGCAAAGCCATTGCACGTATCTCGGTGCCACAGAATACTTTATGAACGGCACCTGATATAGGTTACCAGGTAGCTCGCGCTACATAAAACTGCACTCATTTGGAGTATGGTACTCCATGTGGTTCTTTGCCCCCATCTATGCTTTATTGATCTATATGCATTGAGTAAAATATATATGGATCATGCTATGCTATATATGTGTATCGTCTATTGTGTCCATGTGCCAGTTAATTCATCTCATATTGCTTTGAAGCTGCTACCTAAGTATCGAGCGATTCCCTTTGTTCCAGCTGTTGTTCTTAGTAGACAAATGTGGGAGAATGTACTAGCTGCATATATTGGTTCTTGGGTTTATTATTAAAGTTTTTTATCTGCATATATACATAGGCATGAGAATGCCCAGGTATGCGACCCTAAATTTAGTATCACTGCTTTCTTACTCATGGGATTTATCCAATTAATAACTATAATGGACTAATGAGAAAAAGATAAGGGAAATTAGCTTTATAAAAATGAAACTATTCATGGTAAACATTTGGCAGAAGAGAACTACAAAATGAACAAGAGCCTCCTTCACGGGAAACATCAGGTGTGGTAAAATGCTCACTCAAAAATAGAAAGTAGAGATTACTTCCTGGTTTCCTTATGCCTCGTTGCTACTGGTGATGTCTGTTTGGGTAACCCTCTGCCTCATGGTGTTCACCTGGTTGGCACCAATCTGCTAATAATACATAAGGAGAATTTGAGTTATATAAATATGCTAATTGTCTAAATCACTAACATTGAACAAAATAATGTAGTCTAGAGTTCAGCATGACTTTGTTTTTCTGCTCTTTTTCCTAAGCATATCAAAGCAAATCCAACCTCAAGCCTTTAACAGTTTGAACCATTGATCTGCTCTATGTTTCCTATCCATTTTCATATCAATTAGGTGCATCGACATCGACACGGGGCTGGGGCGGCGGCGGTGATGACATCAACATCGACACGAGGTTGGGCGGCAGCGACGACGACGACATCGACATCGACACGGAGCTATGGCGTCGATGACGACAACATCATCATGGTGTTGCGACGCCGACAACGACGACGACGACATCGTCACGGTGTTTCAGCAGCGGCGGCGGCGACGCCGACGACATCAACACGGCCTTGTGGAGGCGCCGACGCTGACGACCTATACGCGTGGTGTATATTGTATATATACGTATTAATTATCTATATCAAATATGTATGATTCACTGCACATAGACCATGTACACATTACGAAATGCATGTTATGTGAGAACTATGAAATGTATGTGTAAAATGGAATAGGTAGATTTTTATTTTTTTTAAATCCAAATTAGTTACTAGTAGCGTGGGGGTATGATAGAGGTGTTGCTACTATTCCGTTAGTAGTAGCGCAGCTGCGAAATAGTAGTAGTGTAGGTTGCACCAACTCTACTGGTTTGTCTGTTTATCAGTAGCATGGGGTAAAAACGCGCTACTGCTAAAAAATAGTTGTAGCGTCATAGTAGTAGCGTGGTGCCCTGCGCTACTAGTATGCAAAAAACCTACGCTACTAGTAGTGTTTTTCCTAGTAGTGTGTATTCACAAATGTACTAAGTTTCCGGTTAATACAATTCTAGCATGAATAATAAGCATTTATTATGATATAAGAAAATAAATGATAACTTTATTATTGCCTCTAGAGCATATTTCCTTCAACTATCAGTAGAAGGATAAATTATACCTGCCTCCAAAAGCTTTAATATTTCATTTCTTACCACTTCTTTCATCTTAGGATTTAACCATCGTTGATGATCAACAATGGTTTAGCATCAGGCTCCAAATTAATTTTGTGCTGACATAGAGTGGGACTAATGCCCTTAAGATCATCAAGAGTATATCCAATAGCCGCACGATGCTTCTTCAGAGTTTCAATAATTTATTTTCTTCATGCTCTGAAAGGTTAGCACTAATAATAACAAGACATATCTTCTTTTCATCAAGTAAGCATATGAAAGTGCAACTATCCCTAGGTGGTTTTGGTAATTCATAACAACATATAGCTCATTGAGCTAATACTACTCCAAGACAAATATTTCAGGAAAGCTCAATGAATGGCATGGCATGGATGACGAAAGTGGATCCCTCAAAATATTAAGGATAAAAGGATTGGCTCAAGCTCAAAAGCTCAAGACTCTACATTTAATATTTTAGTGATCCAAGATCACATTGAGTCTATAGGAGAAGCCAATACTATCAAGGAGGGATGAGGTGTTGCTTGATGAGTTTCTTGCTTCAAGTGCTTAGTGATATGCTCAAAAACCCTCAACTACTTTCTCACATCCACATATGACCTAAACCTAAAGTCAAACTTGGCCCCACCGATTCTTTCTATCCGGCGCCACCGAGTTCAGATGTCATAGCCACTGCCACAAACCCTAGGCAAATCGGTCTCACCGATAGGGATCTCGGTCTCAACGAGATGGGATTGTAATCTTTCTATTTCCCTTCGTAACGTTTCGGTCTAACTGAAGTGAGCGATCGGTCCCACCGAGATTGCAATGTAAACTCTCTGTTTCCTTTTCGTAACATTTCGGTCTCACCAAAAGAGCTTAATCGGTCCCACCAGTTTACACGACCAACTCTTCGGTTAGCTAATTACCAAAATCGGTCTCACCGAGTTTGTAACTCGATCTCACCGAGATTACGTTATGCCCTAACCCTAACCATATCGGTCCCACCGAAAGTTGCATGTCAGTCCCACGAAATCACTAACGGTCACTAGGTTTCTTGAATCGGTCCCACCGAGTTTGTTGATTCGGTCTCACCGAGATTGGTAAATTGTGTGTAACGTTAGATTTTGTGTGGAGGCTATATATACCCCTCCACCTCCTCTTCATTCGTGGAGAGAGCCATCAGAACAAACCTACACTTCCAACTTACTATTTCAGAGAGAGAACTACCTACTCATGTGTTGAGGCCAAGATATTCCATTCCTACCATATGAATCTTGATCTCTAGCCTTCCCCAAGTTGCTTTCCACTCAAATCTTCTTTCCACCAGATCCAAATCCTATGAGAGAGAGTTGAGTGTTGGGGAGACTATCAATTGAAGCACAAGAGCAAGGAGTTCATCATCAACACACCATTTGTTACTTATTGGAGAGTGGTGTCTCCTAGATTGGCTAGGTGTCACTTGGGAGCCTCCGACAAGATTGTGGAGTTGAACCAAGGAGTTTGTAAGGGCAAGGAGATCGCCTACTTCGTGAAGATCTACCGCTAGTGAGGCAAGTCCTTAGTGAGCGGCGACCATGGTGGGATAGACAAGGTTGCTTCTTCGTGGACCCTTCTTGGGTGGAGCCCTCCATGGACTCGCGCAACCGTTACCCTTCGTGGGTTGAAGTCTCCATCAACGTGGATGTACGATAGCACCACCTATCCGAACCACGGCTCAAAAATCACCGTGTCTCCAAATTGCATTTGAAATCTCCAAACCCTTCCCTTTACATTCTTGCAAGTTGCATGCTTTAATTTCCGCTGCTCATATACTCTTTGCATGCTTGCTTGAATTGTGTGAAGATTGCTTGACTTGTGCTAAGTTTGCTAAAATCTGCCAAAGACTAAAATTGGGAAAAGGCATAATTTTTAATTGGTCAAGTAGTCTAATCACCACCCTCTAGACATACTTCAAGGTCCTACAAGTGGTATCAGAGCCTTGGTCTCCATTTGCTTTGATTTCCATAGCTTTTGGTGGTCATAGCCTTGGTTTCACAACCTAGGAGAGTATGGCGTCTAGCGAGGGAAATTATCACCGTAGAGGTCCTTACTTTGATGGCACTAATTTTGCTGGTTGGAAGCATAAGATGAAAATGCATATTCTCGGACATAACCCCGTCGTTTGGGCTATTGTGTGTATTGGCTTGCAAGGTGAATTCTTTGACGGGAGGGAACCAAACCGTGAAGCTAGTGCGGATGAATTGAAGATGCTGCAATACAACGCTCAAGCGTGTGATATCCTCTTCAACGGATTGTGCCCTCAAGAATTCAACAAAATCAGCCGTCTTGAGAATGCAAAGGAAATTTGGGATACTTTGATTGATATGCATGAAGGTACCGACTCCGTCAAGGAATCCATGTTGGATGTGCTCCAAAGTCAGCTTGACAAGTTCGAAATGAAGGATGGTGAAGGTGTATTTGAAATGTACTCTAGGCTTGCTCTTATCACAAATGAGATTGCGGGCTTAGGAAGTGAAGAGATGACCGACAGATTCATCATCAAGAAAATCCTAAGAGCATTGGATGGAAAATATGATACCGTGTGCACATTGATCCAGATGATGCCCAACTACAAGAATCTCAAGCCAACGGAGGTCATTGGAAGAATTGTTTCTCATGAGATGTCACTCAAGGATAAAGAGGAACTTCACAACAAGTCAAGTGGTGCTTACAAAGCCTCATGTGAAGCTCCTACATCATCAAGTGAGAAACAAACCTTCAATGAAGAATTGAGCTTAATGGTGAAGAACTTCAACAAATTCTACAAGAGTAGAAGCAAAGAAAGAAGCTCCAAGTCAAGGTCTTACAATGATAAAAGATCTTCCAATCGAGAGCGCAATTGCTACAATTGTGGGAGACCCGGACACTATTCCAATGAGTGTACGGCACCCTACAAAAGAAGAGAAGATTCTCCCAAGAGAAGAAGTAGAAGAGAAGAATCACCGCCAAGAGAGTGAAGGAGTAGAGATGATCGTTATGAACGAAGAACATCCCGGAGAAGCAAAGATTCGGAAAGGAAGGACAAGTCATCAAAGAGCTACACAAAACGAAGACATCAAGCTCATGTTGGTGAATGGGTATCCGGTTCCGACTCTGAACATCACTCCAAGAGAAGTTATCACTCAGACTCCGAACATACTCAAGATGAAGGTGTTGCCGGTCTAGCACTTGTGTCGACCAACTCCTACGACATATTTGATTCACCAAATGAAGGAATTGGAAGATGCTTCATGGCTAAAGGCCCTAAGGTAACTCACCCCGAGTATGTTGATTTCAATAGTGATGAAGATGACTTGTTAGGTGATGATGATTTACTTATTGACAACTCTAGTGATGAATACTATGATGAAACGTCAATTAATCATGCTAAAAAAGATAAAACGAATGACAATGATAAGGAGAAGATTGAGCTTCTAACTAAAGAACTAAACACTCTTAAGTTAGCTCATGAAACTATCTTAGGGGATCATCGAGAACTTTTAAGGACTCATGAGAAGTTACGCTTTGAAAAGCTCAATCTTGAGCAAGAGCATGAGTTCTTAAAAGCAATCAATGATGATCTTAGAAAGAAAAGTTCTTCTTACATTTCCAAGCGTTTACTCTTATCTACTTACATGCCTCAAGTCAAGTCTAGTAACAAGAACAAGAAGGATTCTTCCTCTAGTAGTAACAATAATCATGCTAAATCCAATATTGTTGCTTCTAGTAGTTCTCTTGATTCCACTAATGATTCTCTTAGCCAAGTTACACTTGAGCAAGAAAATAGCTTATTGAAGGGAATTATAGAGAAAGGTGTTTACAAGAGCCTTTCCGGGAGTAAGCAATTCGAGGAAATTGTACGCAAGCAAGGAAGGCACCGGAAGAATCAAGGTGTTGGTTTTGAACGAAAGTTCAATGCCAATGGAGTTGAGTGGGAAGAAGATTAATACCCCAAGACGAAGTTTGTTCCTCAACAAGAGAAGTATGATCCCACTTCCTTCAAGGGAACACAAGCTCAAGATGATCTTCCACCACAAGACCACAAGCACAAAGGCAAGGACAAGCTTCAAGAGGAGATTGATGCATTTGAAGAAGCTCCTAAGGCCTTGGTCAAGTGGGTTCCCAAGACTACGTCAAGTTCTACTTCATCAAGTACAACTACAACTCCAAGGATTCCCATCAAGATGATGTGGATCCCGAAGAAGAAGAACTAGAGAGTTCTTGAGGGTGACTCCGCCAACATTCTTCACTCATATCATTTTGGCAAGGACAAGTGCAATCAACTTCTATATCTTGCACTAGTTCAAGGAGTCACAAACCCTCATGTTGGTAAGGCAAGGGACAAGGTAATCTAATGCTTTCATGGACATCATCTTGTGTGTGCATCACTCTATGTCTATGGATATACTTGTTTGTTCCTTGTGGGACTAACCTGTGTAGGTATTGAAAGTGCAACTCACTCTAAAGGATTGCTCCAAATGATCTAAATCAATATTGAGCATCCACATCTTCAACACCTACATGAAGTCATCATCGACAAAACCCAAGGTTAGTTCATCCCTCTAAGGAGGGATCTCACATCTAGGGGGAGCTTAACTCTAAGAATTGAGTCAAAGCAACTCTAATGGTGTGAACACATCAATGCATTATGTAAAAGTGGTAACCCCACTTGAGCTTAAACGATGAGTATGACCTATGATCAAATGTTCTCATTTGAATCCTAAGTCAATATACTCATATATAGATGACCTAGTCATCGCCAATTGTTTGATAGATGCTAGAATTGGATGTGCATGTTTTGCCACATATTTCATTTGTCATTTTATTGTGTGAGCATGTTGGTTGCATATTTAACTCATTCGAGGACATCCACTTGTTGCTTTGATTGATTGGTTTCTTTTTCTTTTGCCAAGTGGATGAACAAGAATGCCTAAGAACCTTCTCTAGCTATCTATGCTTTTCTTGTCTCAAACTCTATTCATGCTACATCACAAATTTTGATGTAGTCAGATTCGAACCACTGTGTGAGGAGCACTTGAGTCCCGATTCGTCATGGACTTAAACTTCAAAACTTCTTTGTGTATTTCGGTCTAACCGATTCTTCCATTTCGGTCATACCGAGTTCACTAAGTCGATCTAGGTTTTCAATCTCGGTGCAACCGATTTGAACTTTCGGTCTCACCGAGTTCTTGTATGCTGTTAACGATTATGCATCTCGGTGCCACCGAGTTGTTCCACTCGGTCACACCGACAGGGTCGGGCTATATATATACACGGGCAAAATTTGGAAAACTTTCTCCGAACCACTTCGCCCGCGCATAGCTTGCTCTGCCTCCTAGGTCTCCGGATCGTCGACTTCATCGCCAGCCACCTCCAGTCGCTGGTCTCTGCTGCCGTCAACGGAATTCATCCCCGCCGTTGCCGTCGTAGCGAGTTCATCGCCAAACTAGGGTATGGACTCGATCACAGTGCTATCCCCGTCAAATTCCTAGCACATTGTGTTCATTAAGATTCTTGCCACGATTGAAACACCTCTATCCAGTCAAAACAATCTCTAAAATAGATGCGATTTGAAAATTTAGGGTTAGGTTTCCACCGAAACCATCTCGGACCCACCGAGTTGAAAAACTCGGTACCACCGATTCGGCTAACGCCATTGCACAAGTAACTCTCTGTCTGACCGAGAATTTCTAATCGGTGAGACCGATTATAGAACTCAGTGAAACCCTAGCAGTCTCGGTGCCACCGAACTGTGACTCGGTCTGACCGAGATCACTAGTTTAGGTTCCAAAAACTGCTTCGGTATCACCGAGTTTGAAAATCAGTTGCTCCGAAATGCTTTCTGTGGAAAACTAAAACTAAGTTTTTGAATCATTATTTTTGCAAAAATCTCTGCATTTTGTGATGCTCATCCACTCTATCTCATATATAACTATTCACAGGGTCAGCAGTCAGTGTTCTCAACATGTCAGACCAAAGTGACAGCCAGAACAGGGAAGAAGAGCAGATTCACATGAGTGAGGGCACTAGTCCCTCTAGTTCCTCAGATGATGGCAGCAGAAACACTCCTAGAAATTTGCCCAAAGCATCCACATTAGCCTAAAGGAAGAGAACCTCGGTCTCAAAGTATGAGGACTATGTGGCAGCTGAAGATGAGGCTACTTCCAAGAAGGTAGTGCTCAAAAAGGAGTATGGCTCAAGAAAGACCACAAAGCACGGACTAAATAGGAAGGTCCACCAAGAGGACACTGTCTTTGAAGGTCAGAGGATCAACACAAGAACCAGAGAAACCTGATCCCAAGGAGCCAATTGCAGAAGGAAAGAAGAAAGGAAAGGGTCGAGAAGACCATGGCGAGTTGTTGGACAACCTTCCATGATGGAAGAGGAGGAGGAAGAAGAGGTTGTTGCACAGCACCCAAGGCACAAAAGGCGATGGGTGATGCTATAAGGTCGGGGCTGCATCATCAAAGCCCAAAGAAGCACCCGAAGCTGCCTCCAAGGCCAAGTCTGCACCTAAGAGGAATACCGAGGAGCATACCAATTCTTGAGAAGAACAAGGCCCTAGTGCCTAAAGTTGTCTTCTTGAGGAAGATGATGAAGGACAAGTCTGAGGAAGCTCAAACCCAAGATTCCAGACCACAATGATGCTCATCCAAAGGGTGAGAATATGAAGTGAGGAAAGATCTGAGGGCTCGAGCGGTGGAGATTGTCTGATCCATATGCAATCGAGAGAAGAACTGCGTAGATTATAGGTTCCACACTAAGGAGCAACCAAGACTTCTATGAGACATGCTATTGGATAAGAAGCCCATAGTCTGTGACATGAGGTGGGTAGGCGGAAATTCATGAAGGAAAATGAGGATCACTACCAGGAGTATATGACAGCTTTAAGGCTTGTGGAGTTGATGAGTTTGTTGGACAGAAGTTCACAAACTGGAATGATGAGCTAGTTATGCAATTCTACTCCACAGCTCACTTTTATCCTGATGGCAGAATTGTCTGGATGTCTGAAGGTACGAGGTACCAATCAACTATTGAGGAATGGGCAAATCTGATCAATGCCCCAGAGGAGAAAGAAGATGACTTGGATGTCTACTCCAAGAAGAAGAAGGATCACAATTCCATGTCCCGTATGTACAAGGAGATCCCAGACAAGGCACTTGAGACTTTCAAGTTTGGATCTGTCCACTTTCTTCTGTTAGGGCTGCCAACAATCAACTGGATCCTTAGGCACACTCTTTTGCCCAAGTCAGGTGACCACAACATGATCAGAGGGCATGCAATTAATTTGCTTCACATTTTTGATGTGCCACAGAAATTCAAGGTCATGAGCCTCATAGTTGAGACAATCAAGAGGACAGCAGCAGACCAAAAGAGAAGTTGTGGGTATGCCCCACAAATCCAGGAGCTGATCAACTCAAAGATGGGCACAGGAAAATATCTGTTGGATAAGGAACACTTTGTTCTCTATCCAGACTTTGAGGACAATCAAGTTGTGATGAATGAAAATGAACCATCCTCAGTGCAAGCTCAAGAGAAGAAGGAGAAAGCAAAGAAGGAGAAGGCTGCCAAGATGCCAACACTAGAGGAGGCATCTGAGTACTTTTTGAAGAGCAAGCAGGACCAGCTTGGTTACTTGATAGCATCAACTCACGAGGATTGAGAAGGGGTTGGCCACCCTAACTCAAAACCAGGAGAGCACTGAGAGAATCATGGAACAAAAATTCTATGATTTAGATGTCAAAGTAACTAAGATTGATCGGTTGTGGAGCAGCTACAGGATGACATGCAGGAGAGGAAGGCGGAGACAACTACAGATGCATTTGCGGAAGTGCCTCGAGCTCGAGAGATCAGTGCAGAGCCAAGTGGCGAGACACCGAGCCACTTCATCTGCACCAGCTACAGCTCCAGTGCAACCAGCTCCAGCACCAACTCCTTCAGCTCCATCCACATCAACTGAAGCCTTCGTTCTTGGAGTCATATCTACACCACCACATCAAGACCAAGCCTGAGAGACGAAATAGTACTATGCATTTTCTATGAACTTTTTGGTAACTTGTTGCCAAAGGGGGAGAAAAAATGTATAGATCATAAACTTCGAGAGAGAGAGTGTTTACTTTTGTTCTCTCTTGTCTTCGTGGTTGAACTTTGTTTGCTTTTGCTTGCTTGAGATACTATGCTATTATCTGTGAGACATTGATGATCATGTGTTTGATCATAAGCTACACTTATGCTTGTTAGATGATATTATCTTATTTATCTCTATATGATCATTCACTTTGCTTGGTGATGAGTGCATGTATTCAATCTTTATTATTTTGAGCGCTCCACCAAGATGTCTGTGACATGGAAGAGTAACCCATGAGCCTAATTCCTTGTGCATTTGCGGTCCAAAGCAAATATTAAACTATGCACAAATTTAGGGGAGCTCTTGCTTATCACATACTTCTCAAAGCGACGATGTTTTTCAATCTTATTATCATCTGTCGAAGCTTTGATCTATATGTTGTCATCAATTACCAAAAAGGGGAGATTGAAAGTGCAACTATCCCTAGGTGGTTTTGGTAATTCATAACAACATATAGCTCATTGAGCTAATACTATTCCAAGACAAATATTTCAGGAAAGCTCAATGAATGGCATGGCATGGATGATGAAAGTGGATCCCTCAAAATATAAAGGATAAAAGGATTGGCTCAAGCTCAAAAGCTCAAGACTCTACATTTTATATTTTAGTGATCCAAGATCACATTGAGTCTATAGGAAAAGCCAGTACTATCAAGGAGGGATGAGGTGTAAACGATGAGTTTCTTGCTTCAAGTGCTTAGTGATATGCTCCAAAAACCCTCAACTACTTTCTCATATCCACATATGACCTAAACCTAAAGTCAAACTCGTCCCCACCGATTCTTTCTATCCGGCGCCACCGAGTTCAGATGTCATAGCCACTGCCACAAACCCTAAACCGTCGGTCTCACCGATAGGGATCTCGGTCTCACCGAGATGGGATTATAATCTCTCTGTTTCCCTTCGTAAGTTTCGGTCTAACCCGAAGTGAGCGATCGGTCCCACCAAGAGATTGCAATGTAAACTCATTGTTTCCTTTTCGTAACATTTCGATCTCACCGAAAAGAGCGAATCGGTCCCACCGAGTTTACCTGACCAACTCTCTGGTTAGCTAATTACCAAAATCGGTCTCACCGAGTTTGTGTAATCGGTCTCGCCGAGATTACGTTATGCCCTAACCCTAACCATATCGGTCCCACCGAGTTGCATGTCGGTCCCACCGAAATCACTAACGGTCACTAGGTTTACTGAATCGGTCAGACCGAGTTTGTTGATTCGGTCCCACCGAGATTGGTAAATTGTGTGTAACGGTTAGATTTTGTGTGGAGGCTATATATACCCCTCCACCTCCTCTTCATTCGTGGAGAGAGCCATCAGAACAAACCTACACTTCCAACTTACCATTTCTGAGAGAGAACTACCTACTCATGTGTTGAGGCTAAGATATTCCATTCCTACCATATGAATCTTGATCTCTAGCCTTCCCCAAGTTGCTTTCCACTCAAATCTTCTTTTCACCAGATCCAAATCCTATGAGAGAGAGTTGAGTGTTGGGGAGATTATCATTTGAAGCACAAGAGCAAGGAGTTCATCATCAACACACCATTTGTTACTTCTTGGAGAGTGGTGTCTCCTAGATTGGCTCGGTGTCACTTGGGAGCCTCAGAAAAGATTGTTGAGTTGAACCAAGGAGTTTGTAAGGGCAAGGAGATCGCCTACTTCATGAAGATATACCGCTAGTGAGGCAAGTCCTTCGTGGGCGACGGACATGGTGGGATAGACAAGGTTGCTTCTTCGTGGACCCTTCTTGGGTGGAGCCCTCCATGGACTCGCGCAACCGTTACCCTTTGTGGGTTGAAGTCTCCATCAACGTGGATGTACGATAGCACCACCTATCCGAACCACGGCTCAAAAATCACCGTGTCTCCAAATTGCGTTTGAAATCTCCAAACCCTTCCCTTTACATTCTTGCAAGTTGCATGCTTTAATTTCCGCTGCTCATATACTCTTTGCATGCTTGCTTGAATTGTGTGAAGATTGCTTGACTTGTGCTAAGTTTGCTAAAATCTGCCAAAGAAAATTGGGAAAAGGCATAATTTTTAATTGGTCAAGTAGTCTAATCACCCCCCCCTCTAGACATACTTCAAGGTCCTACAGCATATTTCAAAGTATCAGGTAATTGTTTAAGCTCAAACACGGGATCACCCTTGGGTGGAGGAGGATCCCCAAGGATTTCAAAAGGCAAGTTGTGTTTCAAAATAGGTCATTGATTAAAGAATATTTCATCTATTTCCCTTCTTTCATTCATAAACATATCATTTTCATGATCTAGCAAATATTGTTCTAAAGGATCAGTAGGAGGCACGACAATAGAAGCAAGGCCAATAATTTCATCCTTACTAGGCAATTCTTTATCATGGGGTTGTCTACGAAATTTAGAAAAATTAAAATCATGAGACATATCCCCTAAACCGACAATAACAATATCTTTCTCGCAGTCTATATTAGCATTAACAGTATTCAAGAAAGGTCTACCAAATATAATGGTACAAAAATCATCTTGTGGGGAAGCAAGAACAAGAAAATCAGTAGGGTATTTTATTTTCCCACACAATACTTCAACATCTCTAACTATCCCAATTGGTGATATAGTATCTCTATTGGCAAGCTTATTAGTAACATCAATATCTTCTATCTCAGCAGGTGCAATATCATTCATAATTTCTTGGTATAAGGTAAAAGGAATTGCAATCACACTAGCACCCACACCACACAAGCCATGAGAACAATGATCTCCAATTTTAATGGAAACAACAGGCATGCCAACAACAGGTCTATGTCTATCCTTAGTATCGGGTTTAGCAATCCTAGTAGCTTCATCACAGAAATAAATAACATGCCCCTTAATATCATCAACCAAGAGATCTTTAACCATAGCAATACTAGGTTCAACTTTAATTTGTTCAGGGGGTGTAGGTGTTCCAGTATAACTCTTACGAACCACAGTTGAAGCTTTAGCATGATCCTTTATTCTAACAGGAAAAGGTGGTTTCTCAATATAAGCAGTAGGAATAATAGGATCAACATTATAAGTAATAGGTTCTTCTTCAACTTTAATAGGTTCTACTACTTTAACTTCAATGGGAGGATGATATTTAAACCACTTCTCCTTAGAGAGATCAACATGAGTAGCAAATGATTCACAGAAAGAAGCTACTATCTCAGAGTCAAGTCTGTATTTAGTGCTAAAATCACGAAAAGCATCGGTATCCATAAAAGATTTAACACAATCAAACTTAAGGTTTATACTCTGACTCCTTACCTTCGTCGAGTTCCCAATCTTCAGAGTTGTGTTTAATTCTTTCCAATAAATCCCATCTGAATTTAATAGTCTTCTTCATAAAAGAACCAGTGCAAGAAGTATCGAGTACGGATCGATCATTATGAGAAAGCCGAGTATAAAAATTTTGAATAATAATTTCTCTTGAGAGTTCATGATTGGGGCATGAATATAACATTGACTTAAGCCTCCCCCAAGCTTGAGCGATATTTTCTCCTTCACAAGGCCAAAAATTATATATATAATTTCGATCATGATGAACCAGATGCATAGAATAAAACTTCTCATGAAATTCCAATTTCAATTGGTTGTAGTTCCATGATCCAATATCATCACATAGCCTAAACCATGTCAATGTCTTTCCCTTCAAAATAAAGGGAAGACCTTCTTCTTGAAAACATCCTCGGACATACCTGCAAGCTTAAATAATCCACAAACTTCATCCACATAGATTAGGTGCATATCAGGATGTAATGTTCCATCTCCTGCATAAGGATTAGCTAGTAGTTTCTCTATCATACCCAAAGGAATTTCATAATAAATACTTTCGATAGGTGCGATGGGTTGAGGAACAACTCTTTGCTCTTCCGGTCGAGGTGAAGATACCCCGAACAAGCCCCTCAAAGGATTATTTTCTATAGTAACAAGTGACAGTAAATTTTAGCACACTATATAAATGTTTCATTACCAAATTACACTTACCAAAGGCGCTTCACTCCCCGGCAACGGCGCCAGAAAAGAGTCTTGATGAACCACAAGTATAGGGGATCTATTGTAGTCCTTTCAACAAGTAAGAGTGTCGAACCCAACGAGAGCAGAAGGAAATGACAAGCGGTTTTCAGCAAGGTATTCTCTGCAAGCACTAAAATTATCGATGATAGATAGTTTTGTGATAAGATAATTCGTAACAGGTAACAAGTAACAAAAGTAACTAAGGTGCAGCAAGGTGGTCCAATCCTTTTTGTAGCAAAGGACAAGCCTGGACGAACTCTTATATAAAGCAAAGCGCTCCCGATGACACATGGGAATTTCTGTCAAGCTAATTTTCATCATGCTCATATGATTCGCGTTCGTTACTTTGATAATTTTGATATGTGGGTGGACCAGTGCTTGGGTGCTGCCCTTCCTTGGACAAGCCTCCCACTTATGATTAACCCCTCTCGCAAGCATCCGTAACTACGAAAGAAAAATTAAGGTAAACCTAATCATAGCATGAAACATATGGATCTAAATCAGCCCCTTACGAAGCAATGCATAAACTAGGGTTTAAGCTTTTGTCACTCTAGCAACCCATCATCTACTTATTACTTCTCAATGCCTTCCCCTAGGCCCAAATCATGGTGAAGTGTCATGTAGTCGGCATTCACGTAACACCACTAGAGGAAAGACAACATACATCTCATCAAAATATCGAACGAATATCAAATTCACATGATTACTTATAACAAGACTTCTCCCATGTCCTCAGGAACAAACGTAACTACTCACAAAGCATATTCGTGTTCGTAATCAGAGGAGTATTAACAGAGGGAATACTTTTTTTAGATTTTTTTTATTTTTTTATTGAAACAAAAAACCCGAAAAGCTAAAAAACCAAGGGCCGGTTTTTTTGTTGAGTAACACAATGAGGGCCAGCCATGCAGTCGTGCCGGCCCGGGCTTTATAACTGGTGTGCTGCCTTTGCCTAGATTTTTTTATTACCACTTGGTTTAGGCTGTCCGCTACATCGAGTGCCCGACAAAAGTCTTCATTCACCCCCCTCTGGTCGATATACTCTCGGTCCTAACAGGATCAATCCTTTGGAAAAAGAAAGAGAACCTTCGCTATACAAACCGGATCTCAAAGGACATCATGTTTGATGATAACACATGCAACTATCACCGACAAAAAGAAATTATGAAATTAAAAAATCATAAATTAAGGTGAATAAACGAAAAAAAATTAAAAACAAAAAACGATAAAATTTCAAGAAAGGGAAAAACAAAAAGTCGGTCAGAAGCTTCTACAGCAATACAAAATCGGTCAAAAGAGCCTTACATAGGCCGGCCCACTTTACATATGTACCCTAAATAGAGGCGGGCAAGATGCACAGACTAGTGATAATTGGCATGAAGCTTGTACTCCATACGATCAATATTACTTGTGTCATGAGAGATAAATATGCCCGAGCTAATTTTCTTCTAGATCTAGTTGTGCTTTAGCAAATCCGACCTATTGGAGATGCTCTTACACAAACCTAGCCAAGGCCCTGCCACGCGGACCAGCATGTGCATGGAATTTTGGCGCGGCACATGTCTGTCATGGCACATGATTAAAAGTGTCGGGCCGGCTTTCGACCCGCCACAGAACAAGGCCGGTCTGAAAGCCAGGCCTTAGGGTTGCCATGACACAACCCTTTTATTTGTGGGCTGGCACGGCCCGACGTGGCATGCGGACCATCCGGCTTGCAACTAGTTATTTTTATATTTTTATCCTTTTTGCATTTCTTAACTTTTGGATTTATTTTCCTATACTATTTTTGAATTTTTTAAATTCTTCTATATTTTTTTACTATTGCCTCTGTTTATTTTTAGTTTGCATATAAGATTTGTCTTAAGTCAAATGTGGTAAAATTTGACTAAGTTTATATGAAAAATATCAACATTTACAATATAAAATCAATATCACTAGATGCATCATTGAATTAACTTTCATATTATATATCCCTAGTAGTGTAGATGTTGATAAGTTTGTATATAAATTTGCTCAAAGTTTATGAAGTTTGACTTAAGAAATATCTTATATGCAAAGTAAAAAAGAATCGGATGGAATACTTTTTTATTTTTTTATCGAAACAAAAAACCCGGAAAGCTAAAAAAACGAGGGCCCGTTTTTTTTAGTAACACAACGAGGGCCAGCTATGCAGCCGTGCCGGCTCGGGCTTTATAACTGGTGTGCCGGGCCAATCCCCCCGTGGCTAGGCCTTCGGGCCGGCACTGCCCTTTTATAAAAGGGCCGACAAGGGCCGTGCCATGTCAGGCCCTTTTGCAGCCGTTCCGGCCCACGTGACCCTTCTACACAACCCGCTTCATTCGCTCAAAAAGAAGAAAAAACACCACCCGCTTCAACGCCGTCAAATCGACTTCCGCCCACAATCCCTAAAAAAACCTTGCTCCCACCAAATCACGCGTTCCCCACTCCGTTCCCCTCATGTCCAGCGCCGGCGACCCCGCCGGTGCGGCGGCCGCGGCGGCGCCCAACCCGTCGGTGCGCGCCCCGAGGCTGCCCCGCTGGACGCGGCAGGAGATACTGGTGCTCATCGAGGGCAAGCGCATGGTCGAAGTCCGCGGCGGCGTGCGCGGCGGGAGGGGGCGCCTGGCGGCGGCGGCGGCCGGGGCAACAGGGGAGGGGGCGGCGGCGGCGCTGGAGCCCAAGTGGGCCGCGGTCGCGGAGTACTGCCGGCGGCATGGCGTGGAGAGGGGGGCCGTGCAGTGCCGGAAGCGGTGGAGCAACCTCGCTGGGGACTGGAAGAAGATAAAGGAGTGGGAGCGGGCGGCCGCCGGCGCGCGGGAGCCCTCGTTCTGGGCCATGCGCAACGACGCGAGGCGGGAGCGCCGGCTCCCTGGCTTCTTCGACCGCGAGGTGTACGGCATACTCGAAGGTCGAGGTCGGGGGGTCGTCGCCGGCAGCAGCTCCGGCGGTGATGCCGCCGTGGAGGAAGTAGGGGTGATGCGCATGGAGGAGGATGACGATGAGGAGACGGGGGAGGAGGAAGAGGAGAGAGGGAAGGGGAAGAAGGTGGCAGTGGCAGCGGTGGAGACCGTGTTTGACAGTGGCCGGCCCGCCGGGGAGGAGGTCCTCTTCTCGGAGGACGAAGAGGAGGAAGATGCTGAGACGCCAGAGGCGACGCCGGCACCACCGCCGGCGGTCATCGCCATGCCGATTTCCGAGAATTCGGAGGCATCAAGGCAACAGAGCGCACAGCAAGGCACAACAAAAGACAGGCAAGGAGGGCATCAAGGCAGCACCAAGACAGGAGGCTCACCGACACTGCAGCAGGGCGGGCAGAAGAGACGGCGAACCGGCGACAACGGTGAGCCTAGAGCAGAAGGCATAGCAGACAAGCTGCTGGAGATCCTAGAGCGGAACAGCCAGATCATGGCGGCGCAGCTGGAGGCGCAGAACATGAACTCAGAGCGCGACCGGGAGGAGAGGAGAGAGCAGGCCAACAGCCTCGCCGCCGTGCTCGGCAGGCTCGCCGATGCTCTTGGCAGGATCGCCGATAAGCTCTAGCTACCTGGACTGGAGCTGCATGCCTGGACAGAAGAAGATGGGTGTACAGATTGGTATAGGAGGATGATTGCTCTCCTGGCATTTGATTCCTTTTTCTCTTTGTGATGAACTTGTTCCGGAATTCGGTCTGGAAGGGTGGGGGATTTATCATGTACTGTATGTAGGGTGATAAGGTTATATATAAATTATAATATATATACTGTCATTCAAGTGATCTGATTCTGAACTAGGGAGATCTTGATTGTGTATGCGTCTTGTGCTGAAATGGAAATATGTATCTTTTGCTGAGTAAAAGAAATGTTTCTAAGCTTATTTGCCCTGTCACAAGTGTGCTGCACTGTTAAGATCAACCTCAATCGAACAGGGATGGATATCATCAACCCAACATGTTTCCTATGCAATAGGGATTTGGGCATCTGTTTTTTCAAGTGCGTACAAATTAGTGAAGCAAGTGTGGAGAGAATGTGGATTGGAAGAACAAAGGGTGATCCCTAGCTCCAAAGTAAATTAATGCTAGAGAGGCGATGGTCTGATGGAATGGAAGGGATCTGCAGCATGGAGGAGGAGGACAGAATTTGCATTATAGTGTTGTTGATGTGGACATGGTGGAATGAACTCAACAAAATCAGAGCAGTGGGAAAGGCAAACATTTCTGGAGAGGTAGTGTGGATGATGATCAAACACCAGACAGCGGAGCTCCTGGAATATCAGTTCCAGGCTGTGGCTGAAGCACTTCCGACCGCCAGCGAGTCGGGAATGGGCAAGGCAAGGTGCTCCTGGAAACTGATGATATGGAGCTGATTTCGTTGCCTCCATGTGCAATTTTCAAGGACGTGAAGGCGTTTGCTAGACTTCATTTTCTGAATTTCAAAAGTCCTGCAGTGTCCAAGAACATGTAATGATGTTGCTCATGACCTTTCAGGTTTCAGCAATGGGGCAGCAAGAGGATAAACAGTCCAGTTTCCCTGTGCCTGATGTAATGTCTTTATTGGAGAGCAATTTAGCTCTATGCACTAGTTATTTAAATGCAAGGCTATGCATTATAAAAAACATCAGCCAACAAATTGACCGTTTGGAGCTACAAGGCCAAAGAAATTACTTGCAACTTGCAAGACAGTATCCATCAATCAATATCAACACTCCATACGCTACTCCATATATAACCAAATTTCCAGTTTGACGACAACTTGTACAGGAGCTTACAGTAAAAATAGTGCTACAAACATTACAGAGGCACACCATAAAGGCTTCAACTCCAATTACAGCAGCACTCAACTCAACACAGGATTACAAACCGCATAGGTACAGCTACTCCGTCAGGTGAAGAAAAATGGTAAAGAACAACAGATCGGATCAGAATCCCCGCAAGGCATGTGAACCGAGCATCTATCTACATATCACAAGGTGAGGTGAGCCGAGCTGAGCCTCACGAGGTTGGCATCAATGTGGCACCAACCAGAGGGCTCGAAATAGGCGACTGGAGTGAGGCGAACTGGTTCAGACATGAGGCGGCGCTCTGGATCAGCCATGGTGACTTTCAGGTGGTGGCGGTGGTGTTGGGGGTGTGGGCAGCTCCGGCCTGCTGTAGAACACCGTCGTGATGAACCCGGTGGCAGGGGAGCCCACGGACGACCGCACCCAACCGTTCGGTCCTTTGTCCAGATAGCAGTCCGTTATGTCATGCAGGGTGATTGCTGGGTCCACTTTCTTGCCAGCACACATCAATTCCACCTGCAAGCACACCATAGGTTGATACATATGAAAAATATTGAAAGCTATCACTTGCTAGGAGGTTTTGATGAACCGAGACAATGCTTCTCTTATTCTATACATGTTGAGTGGTCGCATGCACTCTGTTTCTGCATGCCAAAATGGGATTTGTAATTACGCCAAAAAGAGTACGGCAAAAGGATGTCCGACACAAATTCGGACTGCAAGCTGGGAACAATGATTTGAGTTTTCTCTCAGGTCTAGCTTATCACTGACACTGGGAGAAGGAAAAACATACCTCAGCTTCACTTGAAAGATTGAGTTTCTGAACAAGGTACTTTTGTATGAAGGAAGCAGGCAACTCAACATCCCTAGGTCAATGTGATAAAGGCGCAAGTTAGCGCAAACTTAACATATTGTGTTTGTACATGAAACAGTATCCTGGATAACTCACTTGATCCTCAAAAATTTTGTAGGTAGCTGTGGTAAAGGAGGTTGTCCCTTCCTGAAACAAATGAAAACACCAAAAGCATGATTTCTGTGTTTCCTTCAAAAAGTACAATAAACGTCGTAAGACAAGTCTAGTGCTTCTTACTGGTCAAAAGCAGCCACTAGATAGAACCATAATGCTCGCAATCTTCTCTTTTTCCTAGGTTGTTTTGCCTTGAATATTTTCTTTTTCCCCTTCAGAGTGATCACTTTCTTGCTTCCAGTCTTCTTCACTAGATTCTCCTTTCTTGTCAGGTATTCCTTAGACTCCAACAAGCGTTTCAAGAGGCTAGCCTTTGCTTCATTGGAAGGAGCACCATGCTCTGGATCATCAGACTTGATTCCAGTTCTATTGTCCTCTTCGGAACCTGATTTGAGAGATTTTTTACTTTTACCAACTCTAATATGAGAGGCCAAAGGTTTCCACCCTCCAACTTTCTTTGTTGCATCTTTACTGCCCTGCAAGGTAGAATACTGCATATAAATCATGTAAAAGCACGAAAAGAATAACTAACCAGATATGACTTATATATTGAAAAAGAGTGAAACCCAAACAAACATAGACCAATACATACATTGCAGGGTCTGAAGGGTGTGGACAATACTTCCCTCACAAACAGTTATTGCATTTGATGCATGCATAAATGACATTAAGTTTCCAACACAAATTTAATGGCACTGTGCATCATATGTGTATAGAAAACTAATAAGAGTTCAAGACGAACACAAAGACCGTGTTGTGCATCTATCCTAATGTCACCAACCGATACGTACGTGTGTACACACTGTAAATCTCACCAAGGTTGATTGAAAAGAGTCAACTAAATCGATGTTAGTATGATCCCTTACACAATCGATGTTGATGCTACTCAATAACGACCTATATGATTAAACAAGAAAACCTCAGATGCACATAAACACTTCAGGTGCCAAACAAACAAAGGATCAAAGGGCCTCATGTTCTATTCATTTAGCATACCAGACATACAATGTATAAAGAAGTGCCCAGAACCAAGATGTGCCCAAGAGAATAAAGTCAACCGATATGTTTTAGCCCCAAAGTAGTCACATAGTGCTGCTACGAAATTACAGCCTTCAGATTAAAACAAAAGCTACATACCAAAGACAAGCTGCGTAAGCACGAAGCTTTTGTTCTCCTCTTTGTAAGGCATTTCTGTATAGACACCCGAGGACCATGGACTGTCAGTGAAGATAGTGATCGTTCTTTTCTCTTGACAGGTGATTCGACCCGGTGATATGGCTTCTTGGTCCACAACCTTCCGTCTTTTAGAAGGAAATATCTTTGACCTCACATATTGTAGGCTGTGATCAACTCTGAACAGAAAATTGATTGACATGAACCATAAGCTTAAGTTGTTTATTAAAAACAGACAATAACGTCTGCTTGTGATATGTAGGTTGAGACAAACCTGAGTTTCTCCTCTGGAGCACAGCCTAAATCAATGTTGCAAGTAGGGCAGTAGCAGATCTCCTTATCGATGAACTCCTTAGATATGCACTTTCTGCAAACTGATCAAAGGTATAAATCAATGGTTGAAGCACAAAAATGGAAGAACCAATCAAGATTATACAGATAATTTCTGAAGGGCTGTTTTTTACAGTAACCTTAAAAGGCTCAAACACACAGAAATCTAAGAAGAATAACTGAAAATGCTCGCTCCTTTCCAAAGATAGATGATGAACTGCTTTGCAATCTCCAATACGCAACTTTAACCATTATTTTTTAGGGAAATACAAGTAATATATTACAAAAAAGTTATTATTGTGAAACTAATTTTCATGACAAACAAATGGTGTCATCTACACCTAACCAGCCTAAATAGTTTTTCCTGACAACTAATGAAGTTGAAGATGCCACAGTAGATCCACCAATCACAATCTTTATACATTTCCAGTAACTTTCTACACAATCTTTGTGTTTGTAGGCTGAAAATTTTAACCCTTTCCGGTACCCCGACAGGCTCATGACCTACGAACACAAAAATAACACCTAGGCCCCCTATCACCACAAATCCCTAGCAACCATTCAAGTAACTATTAAGCCTGAAACAAGTTGCCTACAGCCTCCTGGCAAACCATAATTCATCTGATTTCACTCGTATCACTGGCCATTCTCAGAATCTCACTGTCAATCGAGCGCCCAATCACTCATGTTATCTCCTGAATGGGCGAAACACTCGCGAAAAGCATGAGCCGCAAACCCATACTTGCGGTCCTGGGGAATTGGTAGAAGTTAGCCTCTCCGAGACAAGCTAACAGAGCATGTATATACTGAAGCTACCACCTTTCCACATCAGACATTCAGACAAGCACACCTGCTGCATATATAACCTCTATAATAACCCATACAACGATGCGAATGGCAACGAAAACGCCAGTTCTCTGACGAGACAGCCAACGCATCCACCTTCCACACTTTTAGCACCCAGAACCGCACGCAAATCGCAGCGCGTGGGAAAGTATCGACGCACGCCGCCACCTTTTCCACGCATCGCCTCGGACGCGCCGGGGCCAGGGATCACCGCGGCGGGCGCAGATTTGACGCACGGGGCGGCCGGAGCAAGCAGCCGCCTTCCACGCCATAATTCGGCCACATCGCGCTACGGTCGCAGGCGAGAGAGCAAGAAAAGAAACCGTGGAGACGGAGGGAGGGAGCGGTGGGGGGGGACTCACAGGTGTGGAGGCACTCGGTGATGGTGGCGGCGTCGCGGAGCAGGCGGCGGCAGAGCGGGCAGGTGAGGCACGCCACCAGGGTCGCGCGCTTCACCATCACGACGCCCGCGCCCCCGACCCCGCCGTCTCCTCCCGCACCTCCGCCGGACGGCGCGGGGCACGCCAGCACGGCGTTCTGCATGCCGGCCGGCGAGGGCCTCTCCTCGCAGCTCCGCCCTTCTCCCCCGGACCAGACCGGACGCGAGCACGAACGGACGGAACCCCCCTCCCTCCTCTGCGACAGCGACAGTGACGGCCGCTGTGTCGAATGTCGATCGATCCCAGGCGACGTGTCGGCCGAGGTCTAGGTCGCCGTGGACCCAGCCCACTCCCTCCCACCCAGGCCCCAGCCCACCAGCCCATCCACCGCCCACTGGCGGCCCGGCCCATGAACCCGCAGCCCTCGAGCCTCTTAACCACTCGCGTGAATGCTTCACGTGGAGCACACTAATCCACACTCCCAGATCTGGAAGCCTCGGCGACCGCACACCTCCCACCCACCCACGCCGGAGCGCCGCCATGGAGGAGAGCGAGACCCAGCGCTGGGCGTCGCTGATGCCGGAGCTGGTCGACCGCATCGCCAACCTGCTTCTCGACACCGCCGACATCGACTGCTACATGGCGCTCCGCGCCGTCTGCCACAGCTGGCGCGCGGCCACGGCCGACCCGGGGGGCACGCTGGACCCGCGCTTCCGGCCGCGCGGCTGGGTCATGCTCGACTACCCGTCCCACGGCGTCGACGCGCGCCTCCTCGTCAACACCGCCACCGGCCGCTTCCACGGCCGGCGCATGCCCATCCTCCGCGCCTGCTTCGTCGTCTCCGTCACCGCCGACGGGCTGCTCGTGCTGGCCGCCAGGGACCCGCCGCACGCCGCGTGCGTGCTCCACCCCTTCACCGGCCACACGGTCCGCTTCGCGGCCCGCATGCGCGCCCACGTGCTCGCCGCCGCCGTCTCCGGCTCCGGCTCATCCCCGACCTACCTCGTCCTCTACTGCCAGGACAACATGAAGCTCTACCGGGCCAGCCCCGACAGCAAGGAGTTCGTCAGGTACAAGAAGAGGTACGCGTACCCTCTGGTCAGGAAGGCCATCCAGGGCCTCGTCGCCGTCGACGGCCACCAGGGGCATCTGCCGCCGCTCCCGGCCGCGGTGGTCGCGAAGATCGCCGATCTGATGAGCCCGTTCAACGACGTGCCTGCCGACGTGCCCGCCGAGGAGATCGACACCGCCTCCTGGAAGCGCTGCTTCGTGGTGGAGTCGGCCGGGGAAACGCTGGTCGTCTTCAAGCTGGAGAGCCGCGTGGAGGTCTTCAAGATGGACATGGCCGCAAGCACGCTGGAGCGCATCAAGAGCATCGGCAGCCGCGCCATCTTCGCCGGCGGCTGTCACAGGTGCGTCTGCCTCGACGCCGACAAGTTCCCGTCCATCGAAGCCAACTGCGTATACTTCACGGACCGTCTGGGCTCGGAGTCCACCGACATGTACCACCTGAGCGACGGGGAGCAACGTGAGAGCGTGGTGATGAGCGCCGCAGGCGGAGACGACGCGCCGTCGGTGAACCTGAACCTGCCGGCCTTCCTGTGCCATCCTATGACCGCGCACCCGTTCACCATCATCCAGCTGCTCTCCATCTACACTTTCAACATGCAGTCTGGTCAGGTGACCCAGGTCGTGGAGGAGGAAGATCGTATTCTTGAGAAGCTCCGGACTGGTGAGATGTCCTTCTCTGACCTTCTCCGGTCCTGTCAAGCGGATTCCGATGCCGACGATTGAGCGAAGACTGTGGATCCCTATATTTTGTCAAAAGCTTCATATGATTAATCCATTGCAGTGTGTGTACTTTTGGTTTCACTGTCGTGGTTTCTTGAATGTTCTGTTGATGAGCCTTAAAACGTGTAGCAATGCAATGCACCGTCTCTTTTACTTATGCAAGCTTTCTCGTGGTAGTTCAATCTGGTGATTTGGCGATACAAGTGTATATCATGTTCATGCCAGTTTTGAGAGGAGATAAAGCTTACTTATTGAAGTGGTAATTAACTTGTTTTCAGTCTTTCTTTTCATTATCTATCTGTGCTTATGTAGCCTCGGTCTTCCTCTATTGTTTCCCTAAATCTTCTATCATGCTCTCTCTATCTTTCTTTCCTGAGGAGTGCTATACATTTGACGATTTGTCTTCCGATACTCGTACGACTGTGAGCCATGCATCACCCTTTGATCAGACGTGGGACACAATTGACGATGCAATTGGAGTGTCGGATGGAAATCGGAGACGAAATGTCGTACGTGAAGCTTCTTCGTTCTTTCTTCTCTTTATTTCCTGAGAAATGAGAAATTATCTTTTGCATTAGTGCTGATTCACTTGTTCAAAATCTATTGTCAAACTAGCAACATGTACCTGACAGCACCCACTTACTGTAGCTGACATCGTAAACCTGACATTTCTTAGGATCTTTGTTGATTTAAGTAGGTCATGCTCAACATTGTCTTGCCGCAGTTTTGCACACCATGATATTCAATGACGAACAAGATGCCCAGAGAATACATTTCAATAGCCAATGGTCCCTATTTTCACATGAAAAAAAAAACCATAAACGGATCTCTAACGGACTCCTTATAGCGCGGACCTGTAAATTGAGTTTATAGTTCGCTGAATGCCTTGGATACGGGCTGAAAACATCCGCGACAGAACAGAAACTGAAAATGAACCTGTAAATTTTGAAATCAGAACTTAGCGGGAGAAATCGAACGACTTTAGTAGAACTAGTAGCGTTCATAGTTCTTGATCATCATACATATTTCATTCATAGCCTATTTGCACAAAATAGATCGGAGGAGAGGCGGCCACCGTAAACCCTACTGCCAAAATTTGGCTCACCAGAGCCATCCGGGTGCGGTGGCGACGCTGCGGCGGCGGACACCCTCTGTCGTGGAAATATCACGTCAGATGTCCTAGCAGAAGGACTTCGTCGTGGAGCCATCGCAACGAGGTTAGCCTGAAGGGGTTAAACCGGACAAGGGACACGAGAGTTATACTAGTTCGGCCGCTTCGATGAAGGTAAAAGCCTACGTCTAGTTGTGATGGGATTATTGGGGTTTCGATAGCCAGGGAGCAAATACGCTTGCGTGGGTCTCGAGTTGTTGTTATGCATCTGAACCTTGGCCGGGTCGTCCCTTTATATACACGAGTTGGCGCTTGGCCGGTTTCTGAGAGTCCCGAGCCGACTCATACAAGTGTTCGCTCGGTCTCTCCTTTCCTAACTTACAATACAAGTAAACAATTATGGCGGTTTTACCACTCACGGGCCCTAATACGCCTCCGGCTCGGGCCTTTAAACTTTATCCGTAAGCGCCATCTTCTTGTCTTCATGGGCTTGACATAGTCGGCGTGAACTGCCCCTCCTGGGCGGTTTACACTCGATGGTTATATCCTCAACATTAGGCCCCAGATTGATTTGAACCTGTTCATGTCAATCTTCAACACTTAGGAAAATTCCATAAACATCTTGTAATGATTCTCCGTAAACCGCCATGTTGTCTTCTCCCTGTAAACTTTGGTGAACCGCCGTGACGTCATCTTCTGTCACGGCAGTAAATCGTCATGATGTCATCTCTGCATAAAAAGATTCCCTTCATTAATTACTCCCGTAGATCGAGGCGAAAGCTGCATCCTCTTTTGCCGCTTCAGGTCCCTCGATTTTTGCGCCTGCCGTTTTATCCTCTTGCCTCTATAAATAGGTCCGGGGGGTCCTTCCATTCCCCCCTCCCCTTGCTTCTCGTCTTCCTCCTCGCGACCCGAAGAGCTCGAGCGCCGCCGCTGCCGCCGTCGATCCTCGAATCTGCACCGACCAGGCCGCTGCATCACCCTGTTTGTACCAGAGTTCTCTGGGATACTCCTCCGCTACGGCGTGGCCCTGGTAAGCTTCCTCCCTTTAACCCTAGATCTCCATTAATGTTTCATGTTCTTCCCTGTTCATCGGCGTTCGTCAATACCTGTCCACTTTTCCCTTGGCATCTCTACTGAACCTTAGCTAGGCCCTATTGTTTTCTTCTGCGGCTAGATCCATAACCTTAGTTTGCCGCACCACAGCATCTTGCTGTTCCTGGAAAAACTCCATCTGGAACTTCTCCGTTCTTCTTAGCGCCATTGTAGGGCTCATAAATTTTTTTTATTGAACCACGGCAGATCCAAAAATATACTGCCATATTGTGAAACCTGTTTCTGTGAATACTTAGTAAATTTTAGCTCTGCCTCTTCTGTTTAAGGGCGGTTTAACCTTTAGCAGTTGATAATCCGCCATACGCCATTAGCCCTCACTTAAACCGCCATCTTGATTTGAGTACTAATTTCCGGTTTAACTCCGATTGGTGCACATCAACCTGCAATCGTGAACCGGCCTTCACTTTTCTTTTACAGTTTGTTGTCCAAAATGACCAAGCAATTCGCCGCTTGCAACTGGGTTCCTTCCCGGATCACGGAAACGCAAATCAATGGATATGTTCTGACTGGTGCTTTAGCCTCAAAAAATGTCCTCCATTGGCGAGTCCCTGGTCCCGAGTGCCCTCCTGAACCTCAAGATGGAGAAGTGATCGTGTTCATGCAACATCTAACCCGGGATTCAGCCCTCCGGATCAAAGTTTTTCCGAGATGTACTCCACTTCCAACTCCATCCTCGGGATATTGGACCAAATTTCGTGTCCAACATATGCAACTTCCAAGTGTTCTGCAGTTTACCTTCAAGAAGAACCAGCTGTTGATCTCTTAAGGATTTCTTCCACTTAAACCGCCGAACCGAAGTTCTCCGACGGCCCTAATATCGAACTTGGTGGTGTGTCGATTCGTAAAAGGAAAGAAGTTGATTTTCCTCATGCCAAACTTCACAGCCATCCTAAAGACTGGAACCAAACATGGTTTTATTGCCAGAACACTGCTCCTGCTGAAGAAAATCCTTTGCTGGGTTACCGTGCTCACCGGCTCAGCAATGACCATCCACTACCTCAACGACTCACAGCCAGGGAACGACAAGCTTACGCACCTCAACTTGCTAAGCTACGGGCCTTCCTAGCAAACGGTTTAACCGGCATCGACCTTGTTATTCTTTGGGTTTAAGTGGGCATTCGCCTTTAAGCCGCCGCTCCGGGTTGATGCATGAGTACACCGGGAACGTCAAGGATCCTCAACAGTTTCATGAAATAGAAATGACTGATGATGAAGTCACTGAAGCGGTCAAGAAGATGCTGGACAAACCGATTGCTGAATGCAGCAAAACCGGACTGCGTCCTTTTTATGCCTCCAACAAACCGCCTACAGTAAGGGTTTTAACTCTGTACTTTTTTGATCCGTCTCCGCTTTAACACTGATATAATAATCCTTTGTTTGATTTTGTAGGCCAATAGCTCCTTCTGGAAAAGGAAAGCTCAAGATAAACCCGCCAGGGCTCCTCGTGCCAAGAGCAAAGTCATAAGGCGACCAGCCAAGAAGAAAACCGACGAGTCTTCTGATCCGCCTGAAGATGTTGAAGATTCAGATCAAGAGGTAGCACTTCACTCCCTTGACTTATTTTTCGAACATCTTATTGACAATGACTATTACCAGGATGACACGGAAGCTAGTCGCGCTGATCATGTTGAGGTAATCTCCCTTTCCTCCGGTTCAGATCATGTGCCGGTTCAAAAATTTCGCCGTGCAGTTCGGAAAGTAAAATGCTCTCACCCTCTTGCTTATTTGGATCCAAAATTTTCTTTGAAGACACATCAAGTTGAAGGCCGTCGCACAACTCGGCATAGTGGCCAACAGGTCACTTCCTCCGGTTTACCGGACACTCCACCCCGGAAACGTCGTCCAGAGGTCTCTTCCTCTCTTAGTAAGCCTTATCCCTTGGCAGGTTACTTCCGATACCCACTTAATCCATCTGATTCAAATTATCAGGTAACTTCTAATTCTTCATCTGGCGACTCATCAACCACGCAATTGCCTCCCCTCAAAACCGTTGATGGGTAAGTATATTGCCTTTCAGCTTTTTTGTTCATGCGTCGGTTTACCATAATAATCCTTGCTTTGATATTATAGCGCCAAGGCTCGTCTGAGCAAAAAAAGCCAAGACCAGTGGCCCCACTGATGAAGTTGAACCGAGAAAGACTCCAGAAGATGCCGGTAGAGACACTGATGTTGTCATGGATGACTCTACCCCACAGGATCCAGCCACTGATGCTAATCTGCCGGGAGCTGACCTGGCTACGCATGTTGATCCGTCAAGTCCGCATGCTACACCTCCAAGCCCAGCTGCTGACCCGCCGAGTCCGGCTACTAATCCGCCAAGCCCAGCGGTTAATCCGCCGAGCCCAGCCAGGGATATTATCAATCCGCTAAGCCCGTTAAAAGGTGGCGATGATGATGTTATTATCACCGGTACTGGTCATACCGCCCCAGGCAATCCGGTTGCCTTATCGAAGCATACTGCCAAGGAGGAATTTGCTGCTATGGGCAAGGGGAAAGGGAAGACAGATTTGTCGAACTATGTTAATCTTTCTGCCCAGTAGCTTCATTCCGATTCTGAACACGCTGTACACAAGCCGGGATTATGAAGCCGGTTTGGTGAATATGATGAAGGAGCGCTATGAGGTAATCTTCCAAACACTTTCGTCCTTGTTCTGTATATTCCCTGCATTGTAGCCCCCAAGGGTCGGTTTGTCTCTTGAAGACAAAACGAGACTTTAAATATAAAGAACACTTCGACTGAGTAACCCCCAAGGGCCGGTTTATCTCTTGAAGACAAACCGGGACATTTATGTTCCATACTGCATTTTATTAATTCCCTTGCCTGTGTACTTTCTGATCAAACACACATTAGCCCCCAAGTGCCAAGATTTAAAACTTGTATTGATCCTTGGGACTTCAAACAATCAGTAGTAAAGAAGCAATCCGCATTAGCCCCCAAGTGCCAAGTGTACAACTGGTTATATGCTTGGGACTTTTGATAAAAATATTAACATGCTCCTCATCTACATGGCGGTGATATAAACGACCAAGGTTCTCAAATTGCTGATCTTCAAGTAAAAATATCAAGTCCCAACAAGCAGAAACTTCCAAGGCTAAAGAGGATCTGAAAGGCGCTTTAACAGCCATGGAACAACTGAAGGACAGTTTAAAGACTGAGCGTGCCAAGCGGAAGCGAAAAGATTGCATTCTTTGAAGCGAAATTTGAAGGCAGCGAGTCAGCTCTTAAACCGGTGGCGGAAGAGCTAACTGGGTTGAAGCGCCAAGTAAACGCTATGACCTCTGCAATTTTTGGTAAATACTCTTGCCAGGACTTCTTAAATAATCATCTTTGAAATTGCCGGTTTAACATCAAAATCCTAAACCGTTGTAGGTGGCCGTGTTGCTCATCTGGGCTCTGACATGCGGATGAAGCTGAAGGCAGCATATACTTTGATAGAGCAACTGTATACCGGTGCCCAACAGGTTATCTGTGCGGCCTCATACAACAAACCGGCCCCAACATTGATCAAGGACACTCTAGCAAGCTTATCCATGACACGGGCGCAGATAGAAGAGATGAAGCGATCCGCTACCAGGGCTGGCGCTTTGTTGGCACTTACCCGAGCCAAAGCATGGATAGCTAACCTAGATCCAGTTGATATTGCCAAGGGCTTTCCTGGTGAACAAGAAAACGGGGCAGAATTTGATAATGAAGCCCTCAAAGCCCTGACAAAGGAGATGCGTCCTCTGGCAAGTCAATTGGCGGAAGAGGCTAATCGGTTCATCGGTCCTTCTATGATGCCAACAACCAGCGGATTGACACTTCTTTGTGAAGGAGGTGCAAAATCTTATCCGCCCATCCGTAAGCACACTTACACTCCGACGTTGATTCGTCCAGAACTTATAAGTGAAGAAGCCGTCTTTCAAGCTTTTAACCGGATTGATTGGACCACCATTAACTTCCGACCCTTTGGATGGGGAGGAGGAGGCTGAACCGACACCAGAAGATCCATCAACCTCTCGTCAACCCGGCGATGAGTCTTAATTCGGCAACTGAGTTGATATTCACAGATTGTGCTCTGTGTAAAGAACAATCGCTTATTTTGGGCCTTAAAGCGCCTTGTAATAGGCTAGTTGAAATACTTTGATCTGCTGCCATCGTGCACTGGGATATAACTGTTTGAGCCGCCATGATAATTTCAGTGCTGGCTTATATACCTTTATAATATTATGCAATCCCTGTGTCTGCATGAAAAGATATGTCCGGCGGTTTACCGCCGGACGGGTCAAAGTGCCCATCACACAACCTGGTAGACAACCACGGTTGCAAAAAATAGCAAAAATAGATCATACCTGTGATATGAAATTATGCTGTTGGTTTACCAACTTTGATTGTAGTAAGGGTGAATACCCAACTTCCACCATGCAATCTTTGGTATGTCACAGTAGAACCGGGTTGTGATGAACACTGGATGATCATACTGGCGACAGGTAGTCAAAGCCAGACCGGTTTGAAAGATGCCGGTTCACCATTAATCATATGCTTTAACATATGATAACTGTAAGCCGCACCGGGTTAAGAAACACCGGGTCGAGATGGAGGCATATAACCGGGCCAGATCAAGAGATGCCGGCTTACCTTAAAAAGTGAGCAAATAAGGATAAATTTTTTGCAAAGACAAACAAATAAAAACTTGTAGTCGAGGCTTTTCGAGGGCTGCCAGGCCGCTGAGTTAAACCATTTGACAAAGCCTTTTAAGATGGGCCTCCAACTAACCAATCGTCATTTTAACTTTGACAAGTTCAGGGTCTCAATGAGAGTAACTTGTCAAACGTTCATGGTCATGCCAGATTACTGGATAGGAGTGGCTTACTTGATGAAGGCAGGTTAACCCGGGGTTTTAGGTGAATACACCAGGCTTCCAAGCCGTGGGTCAATACCCGATTACAAGGGTCCTTTCAAACTCTTTGTTACCTTACGCAAAGAGCCCCCAAGTAATTTTGTGAGTTGTGCTCAATGGGTGCCTATGTTTGAGTCGTGCTTTTAGCAACAGAACTCTCTTTGGCCCCTTGGGTGTGAAGTTCCCAAGCTATATGATGGCATGATAGCCGGTTTAATGGACAAAACGGGTCATCGCTGTGGAAGCAGAAGCCCCCTTGTAACCAAGAAATATTGGAGAAAAACGGCAGAGGCCCTGCTTGTAGCAAGGATACCGGTTTATTATATTGAGCATAATATATACATTGTCATAATATGTACATGGGGAGAGCCTATGGCTCAGGTGTAGTAAGGCCGAAGGAGAGCTATGTTCCACGGCCGTCGGGTCTCCTCCTCAGAACTGCGTGAGTCTTCTCGAACGCCAATGAGGTAGTATGATCCGTTGTGCAGATTCTTGCTGACCACAAAGGGTCCTTCCCAAGGTGGGGATAATTTGTGCATGTCGGTCTGATCCTGGATGAGCCGGAGCACTAAGTCGCCTTCTTGAAAGGTTCGTGTTTTAATCCGGCGGCTGTGATAACGCCGCAGGTCTTCCTGGTAAACCATCGAACGAGCCAAAGCCATATCCCGCTTCTCATCTAACAGGTCCAGTGCTTCTTGACGTGCTTGCTCATTGTCTGCTTCAACATAATTGGCAACCCGAGGCGAGTCATGACGAATAAAACTGGAGAGTACCGCCTCTGCTCCGTAAACCATGAAGCAAGGCGTATAACCTGTAGATCGGTTTGGGGTGGTGTTTATGCCCCATAATACAGACGGTAATTCTTCCACCCAGCAACCCGGCGTCCGCTTCAACGGGACCATAAGCCGGGGCTTTATACCCTTTAAAATTTCCTGATTAGCCCGCTCGGCTTGACCATTAGATTGGGGATGAGCCACAGACGCTACATCAAGCCGGATGTGCTCTCGTTGACAAAAATCCTCCATCTCGTCTTTAGAGAGGTTCGTGCCATTATCCATGATAATGCTATGTGGAAAACCGAAACAGAAGATCACCTTTTTGATGAACTGAACCGCCGTGGCTGCGTCACACTTGCTTACTGGCTCCGCTTCAACCCATTTAGTGAACTTGTCAACCGCCACCAACAGGTGGGTCTTCTTATCTTTTGATCGCTTGAAAGGTCCTACCATGTCAAGCCCCCATGTTGCAAACGGCCAGGTGATAGGAATCATCCGTAGCTCCTGAGCCGGAACATGAGCTCGTCGTGCGAACAAACACTGCAATGGTGTAACTCGCCGTTGTGAACAACCATGGACTAGGACCGCCGGACTATCTGCCTGGCCAAAATTTCATCATCTGGTAACTCGCCCCGGTTCATATATGCTAGATATGGAACCGTCCAATCTGGAATAATATGTAAAGCGGCCACCAACTGTGCCTCTGGATCAGGAATAGCGAGGTCCTCCTCTGTAGGTAGTTGAACCGACGGGTTATGTAAAACGTCCAAAAAGGTATTGGGTGGCACCGGTTTACGCTGAGATCCCAGCCGGCTTAAAGCATCAGCTGCTTAGTTTCTGCGCCGATCAATGTGCTCCACTTGATAACCCTTAAAGTGTCCAGCCACAATATCCACCTCTCGTCGGTAAACCGCCATGAGTGGATCCTTGGAATCCCAAGTACCTGAAACTTGCTGGGCTACCAAGTCTGAGTCTCCAAAGCATCGTACACGGCTTAAGTTCATCTCCTTAGCCACTCGAAAACCATGGAGTAAAGCTTCATACTCATCTGCATTGTTAGTACAAGGGAACATTAAGCGAAGAACATAATGAATTTTATCACCTCGAGGGGAAGTAAGGACAACTCCAGCCCCCGAGCCCTCCAATTTCCTGGATCCGTCAAAGTGAATAGTCTAGTATGTACTGTCCGGTTTGTTCTCCAGTTTCTGCAACTCTGTCCAACCATTGATGAAATCCACAAGGGCTTGAGATTTGATTGTTGTGCGAGGCATATACTTCAAACCGTGTGGTCCAAGTTCGATAGCCCACTTAGCAACCCGGCCAGTCGCTTCCCTGTTCTGGATTATATCCCCCAAAGGAGCAGAACTGACCACTGTGATGGGATGACCTTGGAAGTACTGTTTAAGCTTCCGGCTTGCCATAAACACCCCATATACCAGCTTCTGCCAATGCGGATATCTTTACTTTGACTCGATGAGCACTTCACTGACATAGTAGACCGACCTTTGAACCGGGTACTCCTTCCCAGCCTCCTTGCGCTCCACCACAATAGCAACACTGACAGCCCGGGCATTAGCAGCCACATACAACAAGAGTGGCTCTTTATCAACGGAGCGGCAAGAATCGGGCGGTTCAACCAACTGCCGCTTCAAGTCCTCAAACGCCGCATTAGTCGCATCACCCGCATAAAATTGCTCTGTTTTCTTCACCATCCGATACAGAGGAATTGCCTTCTCTCCCCAAACGGTCGATAACCGGCTCAAAGCCGCAATACGACCCGCCAGTCGCTGGACATCATTGATGGACGCCGATTTAGCCAAGGATGTAATCACTTTGATCCTTTCCGGATTAGCCTCAATACCTCTGTTAGACACCAGAAAGCCTAAGAGCTTTCGCCGGAACACCAAAAATTCACTTAGCCGGATTGAGCATCATTTTATAAACTCTCAGATTATCAAAGGTTTCTCGCAAATCAGATATGAGTGTCTCTGCTTTCCTGGACTTGACCACAATATCGTCCACATAGGCATGAACATTGCGCCCAATCTGAGTATGAAGACAATTCTGCACGCAACGTTGATAAGTTGCCTGGGCACTCTTGAGCCCAAAGGGCATAGATACATAGCAGAAGGCTCCAAAGGGAGTGATGAAAGCTGTCTTCTCCTGGTCCTTGACTGCCATCTTGATCTGATGATAACCGTAATAAGCATCCAAAAACTCAAACGCTCACAACCCGCCATAGCATCAATGATTTGATCAATACGAGGGAGGGCGAAGGGATCAGCTGGGCAAGCTTTGTTCAAATCTGTGTAATCCACACACATACGCCAAGTGCCGTTTTTCTTAAGTACCAGCACCGGATTAGCCAACCACTCTGGGTGAAATACTTCGACGATAAACCCTGCTGCCAATAGCCGAGCTACCTCTTCTCCAATGGCCTTATGCCGTTCCTCATTAAAGCGGCGAAGAAACTGTTTGACCGGTTTGAACTTCGGATCAATATTAAGAGTGTGCTCATTGAGTTCTCTCGGTACACCTGGCATCTCAGAAGGTTTCCATGCAAAGATGTCCCGGTTCTCATGGATGAACTTCGATGAGCGCGCCTTCCTATTTGGGATCCAAGTTGACACCGATGCTGAATCGCTTGGATGAATCGCCAGAACAAAATCAACCAATTTGGTTTCATCAGCCGATTTAAATTTCAAAGCCGGATCATGCTCTGTGGTGGGTTTCTTCAGAGAAGTCATGTTTGCCGAATCAACATTGTCCTTATAAAACTTCAACTCCTCCGTTGCACAAACCGATTCAGCATATGCCGCATCACCTTCCTCACACTCTAGAGCAATCTTACGGCTACCATGGACCGTAATGGTCCATTTGTGACCCGGCATCTTGAGCTACAGATAAACATAACACGGCCTTGCCATGAATTTAGCGTAAACCGGCCGTCCAAATAAAGCATGGTACGGACTTCTAATCTTAACCACTTCAAAGGTCAGTGTCTCGGACCTTGAGTCATGATCATCTCCAAAAACCACTTCCAGAGCTATCTTTCCAACTGGGTAAGCCGATTTACCAGGCACCACTCCATGAAAGACGGTGTTTGATGGTCTAAGATTCTTATCTGTCAACCCCATACGCTGGAAGGTTTCATAGTACAAAATATTGATATTGCTCCCTCCGTCCATGAGTACTTTGGTAAACTTATAACCTCCCACCTGCGGTGCAACCACCAAGGCTAGGTGACCTGGATTGTCAACCCGGGGCAGATGATCCTCCCTGCTCCAGACAATAGGCTGCTTAGACCAGCGTAGATAACGAGGCACCGCCGGTTCAACACAGTTCACTGCCCTTTTATGGAGCTTCTGATCGCGCTTGCACAAGCTAGTAGTGAACATATGATATCGCCGCCATTCAACCGCTTTGGGTGACTCGATAACCCGATCAGCCGATTCCCTTGATTATTTTGCTGGTTATTACCACCTTGGTTGTTCTGATTGCCACGATTATTCTCGAAACCACGAGCTTGAACCGCCATCACCGTAACCCGCCCATGGAATCCTGGACCGAACCACGGAATGGACCCACGATCATACCGGAAAAGATCGAGTTTTGAATTCCCTAATGTTGTGGCAATCCTTACATAGATGTGTGGCCGGAACCTCCTTTGTCCCGTGCTTTGGGCAAGGCTGGTTTAACAGGCGTTCCAGATTCATTCCTCCGCCACGCTGGGGCGGTTTACCCCTACGGCGCTGCATATTACCCTGCACATTGGTGTTAGCCACAAAATCGGAATTGTCCGCTTTACGCTTACCACTGTTTCCGTGGCCCGCTTTGGTTATCTTGTCCCTTTGAACCGCATTCTTCTTTCCCTTCTCCTGCTTTCTCTTCATCGCACTCGTGGTCCTTCGTATTATCAGAATCAGCATACTTAACCAGAGCCGCCATAAGTGTTCCCATATCATTGCAATGATGCTTGAGCCGTCCCAACTTCATTTTTAGGGACTTGAACCGGCAATTGCCCTCCAACGTCACAATTGCTGTATCCGGATTGATGCGGCCGGATGAATGCAAGATTTCTGAAACCTGGCGTACCCAATGGGTTGTTGACTCGTTCTCTCCTTGGACACAAGCCGCCAGATCTACAATGGACATACGTTGCTTGCATGTATCTTTGAAGTTTGCTATGAACTTGGCCTTCAACTCATCCCATGAATTAATCGAAGTTAGCAGGCGAGGCTCTTGATCAAGTGCGAGCCGTTCCTTCTAGCATCATGGTGAAGTATTTTGCACATGCCGCTTCATCCACATCTAGCATCTCCATTGCCATCTCATAACTCTCTACCCACGCCTCGGGGGGCTGATCAGCGGTATAGTTAGGTACCTTGCGCGGACCTTTGAAATCTTTGGGCAACCGCACATTTCGGAGAGCCGGGATGAGACATGGTACTCCCCAGGAGCTGAAGGCAAGCCTTGTCCCTCGTTCTACTGATGCCACTGGTTGAACCGGGGCGGGTTGATGATGACCCGCGTACTGTGCCGCTAAAGCGGCCTCCCTTCGCGCTCTGCCATTATCCACCACGTCATGTGCATTACATCCATTGCTCACGGATTAGCCCCGAGGGGCATCCACGACGCCCGCTACTGCTTAACACGGCCGGCTCGTCCATGTGCCTGCTATAACTCTTGCTCGGACGGGGGGTTGAATGTATTCTGTCTCGGCTGTAGGAATAAGCCTGTTGCTGAACAACGGCGGTTTGAAGAAGATCCCTAGCTCGTCGAGTCTCAATTGCTGCTAATGAATCACCCTCCATTGGAATAGCCGCCAAACGTGATGCTGCCGCAATCATATTATCCAAGGGGCTAGAAAAGTGACCCGGCGGTGTTGCTACGTACTGTGGCGGGTTGTCCGTCCGTCGAGGCGGGTCCATCGCCCGTGGCTGATCCGGAGCTGCCTCGGGTGCCACGATCGGTTCTTTGCTGCCGGATTACTCAAATTTTAGCCCGGCGTATTGAAGAGGTTCGGTCCTTCGTGGATCGGGTGGCGATTTAGACCGGTACTTCCTTCTCAGTACTTCGTTTGACGCGTTCTGATCCAACATAAGCCGGTAATTCTGCGCCTGGATCTGTTGTGATTGGGCATCCAAAGCTGCCCGCTCTTCATCCATCCTGGCCTCCTCAGCTGCCAAGTCTGCTTTGGCCTGAGTTATCTGGTCCTTTAGCTTCGTGACATCCGCATTGTGCTGAACTTGAGTCTCTGGAGTCACCGCCGTGGTCAACAACGCCGTCAAATCGTCCAGCAAACCAGCAAGAACTTGAGCCGGCCGGCGCGCCGGGCCTCCTGCCATGGCTGCCGATCCAGAGACCATTGCTGCTGTAGTTGAAGATTGCACAGTGGGCTGTGTACCGGCCATGAAGATCGCAACTCGGTTTGGCGGTTCAAGGGAATCCGGAATACTGTCGCCATCGGAACACCCTCAGTCGTCGTCGTCGGAGACGAGGTCGATGTAGATGTCGTTCTGCGCCTTGGCTTCACGGCGCCATGCCTCCAAGTTGTCGTCGAACTCCTGCGCCTTCGCGAGTCCCTGCTCGAGGACTGCGTCGAGGTCGGCTTCCCATCAATGGCGCTGCTCCACCTCCTCCTCCCGTGCGTGCGCACGATGATGGCGGACTCGAAGACGCCAGCCTCCGCCGGGGGGAGGAAATCCTCAGGCCCGATGACGCCACCGCCTCGCTGCTCCAGCTCTGCCTCCAGCCCCCTCTTCACCGTGCGGAGCAGCGGGAGCTCCTCTGGCTCCCTTTTCACCAGCGTGAGCGGCACATGGGAGCTCGACCCCCCGGCAGAGCTGCCCACGGCGGAGGAGCTGCCCACGCCGGAGGACTGCCGTGCCTGCCTGCGGTCGTACTCCTCCGTCTCGTGGCAGAGGAGCGACGGTGGCGGCTCTAGATCGTGGTTCAGGTACTTTAGGGCGACTCGCTTCCTCGCGGCGTCGGCTTTGATGCACCGCTGCCGCTCTGGGTCGTCGCTACAGCCGGCACGGCGGCCCGAGCTCCACATCTCGTGCCACATGGTGGAGTGCGGCGGTGGATTGGAATCACCGGCAGTGAGAAATCGAAAGGGAAGAGGGGGGACTGCGGCGGCGCGGGGATAGGGTTTGGCCCCGTATGCTCGATGCGAACCAGAAGTTATACTGCACGAGGGGGGGTTCCGGGCCATTGTAAAATCATTTACGGGTCGGGCAACTATATGGGCTCTGGCCTAAAAAACAGGCCAAACCCGCATAGTCACCGAATTTTTACAGTTTGTACGTTTTTAAGGAGTCTGTGACTGTTAGAGATGCTCTTAATACCGCAAAAAACCACAATGAGAAAAAATCGGTGGGGATGTTGGGAGGGGGTGGACAATCATGCATTACTACAACAAAGGAAAAAAAGTGTAACAAGATATTGATCAAAGAGATGAATATTGTCGGTAGGCTATTGCGACTGATGGATTATATCTTCGATTGCAAATTGGTCTATGTCTCCGGCTCCACTTCACTTGCAATGGGTTCCACCTTCAACCCACGCACCATCATCCGCTGGAAGGGCCTCTTTTGTGTTGAATGCTTCTCAAGGGGATTTTGGAGGAAACATTTTGAAGATTTTAAACATCACGGTGTCAAGACTCGACCGCTAACACTTAGCTTATTAGTTTTTCAATTCTAAAAACTGCTAGCGAAGTTGCAAAAACTTGAAACCTGGCATTGTGTCACGATATGACATCATTAGGCTATGGTCAAAAGTTTAGAAGATTTCATAGAAGTTGTGATGTATGCTGCTTAGAAATCAAACCACCTCCAAGGAAGAATTGCAGTTTTGAAAGTCCGATAGTAGGGCACACCGATCGTTGAGGGGTAGGAGTGATGGATGAAACAATGATATTTGATCCAAAGGTAGTACCAAGGGGAGGACTAAGTCCTTTGAACGGGCTTGACCCGAGGGCGTGGGGGGCGGAGCCCTCTAAGAAAGAAATCAATGAAAAGAAAATAAAATAAAAAATATGCTCTTTAACAAACACTCGTCAAAGACACTGCGCTCTGATGGGCCACTTCGACCCTCCCTTGTATCATGGCGACTCTTCCATCTGGACTATCCATCTATCCCGGATCCAACAGCCTAACTGAAAGTGGCTTTCTTGCTTGCTTGACGACCTTATCCTCCTCCTAACGCCACCACTTCTTAATAATGTAGCCTCGCCTCCGATGCTGCCTCACCTCATTGTCGCAAGCCTCTCCACCCCGTCACCGATGTCGCCCGCCGTTGCCCACTCTTTGTCTTCCCAAATGCCATCGCTTGCCCCCGCCAGCTAGAATCAACGCGCCAGCAAGCACTGGTTGCCACTGATGCTCCTCTTCTTGTGGTCGTCTTGTTGGACGAGTATGAGTAGGGCATACTGAGAGGACCACCGCAAGCTCTGGCCATGACGTGGTGGTGAGTCATGGTCACATGGTGGGGCAACTTGGACACGGTGACGAGGCGTGGTGGCGCAGTGCCCCATCATTGTTGATTTTTTTTTGTTATTGTTCAAATGTTTGCCGAGTGTTTATACTCGACAAATAACCTACACCATATGGCAATGGCATTGACCACTTTGTTTTGTCTAGACGCTTTTATTTGTCATGTACTAGGTTTTGATACTCGACAAAGTGTTTGTCCAGTGCGTAACAAAAATAACCTTACAAAAAGTTATTTGCGTGAAAGGTGTACATCGAGTGTGCTTTGTTGATTGTAACACCCGGCAAAGTCTTTGTCTGAGTGTACCTGGCACTCGACAAGTAACGTGTTTCCAGTAGTGTCGGTCTTGTGAGTGGGACGGGCTCGATGACGAGGAGCAACTGTTGGGAGTTGGCTGACAGTTGGGGATGGTAGGCAGAGACAAAGCATATATTTTTCAAAGGAACATACCCGTCATCTAGTTCATCAATCAAACCACCAACTCGGTATTAAAAATATTCGTTGTATCCAATTGATGAATACATTTGAAAAAGAGACAACCCTCTCTCGTATAATATAGGGTTCATGTTGCATGGTATTATAAAACAAACTCAACCCAGCTAGTATATTGCATCTACATTGTTTTTTTTGGTTTCCCACCGAATGAGTGAGAGAGCCAAACGAACCATGACAAGGGGATGGCGTAAGGGGCAAAATGATTTACAATCAACACCTTGCTTTAATAGTAAAGATGACCAATGGAAGGAGTAGGGCAGTCTTGGATCGTGTGCCTCGTAAGAGAAACAACTATCGTAGCTATCTTGCACCCCCTCCTCTCTTCCCCCCGGAGGGGACCCGTTCTCTTTGTTCCTTTTTAGGTCATGTTTTTTCATTTCTCTTTCCCCAGTGGCAGCGGTGATGACGCATCGAAATAAGGTATCTTCGGCATATTCCTACCTCAATGGTGTCCAATTGGGCGTCAACGAAGAGCATGACAGGGTACGTGTAGTCATATCGGGTGTATCAAGTGAACAGTGGGTTGGTTATTGGCACGACGACCTCGACCTCTTTATTTGTTTTATTTCGCGGCAAGGTCCGTTTTCCACAACCCTCTGGATTGGCGGTGGAGAATTGCAACTCTGCACTTCACAAAGTGTTGGCCCACCCGATGTTTCTTCAGCGGCTACTAGATCTTGTTGTTGGCGGCGAGTGACTATTGCAGACTTCAAAGTTTTGTATGGTGATGGAGTTTGCAGGTGTGCCCTATCCAATGTATTATTTAAGCTCTGGTAGACAATGAGAAGCAAAGGAAAAAGGACGATCATTATGATTTTTCTGATGTAACTAGATATTTGGTTGTGCGTTGCAATGTGTAAGTGCATCTAGTGCCACCTCTCGTTGGTTTTGGAGTATTGACGACTAATTTGGTTGAAGGGACTAATGTGTTTGTGTGAATTGCAGGATAACACAGGTAGTAGTCCCTTATTGATTCGGTTTACCTACCAGAGATGACCCCTAAAAATGTGTGAAGACATTGAAGACAATGGTGGTCTATGAATATATTCACAACGAAGATTATGACTTGAGAAGACATTCACGTGAAGACTATGGAGTGCGAAGACATAGTTGTTTCATAGTTTCCTTTTCTTCTTTGTTGAGTCATAGGAACCACCTACTGTTAAGTGGGGTCCAAGTGAACAAAGTCAGAGTGACTGATGTGATGCTCAACCAAATCCTAAGTCTTCAAGCGAAGACAATGAGAGCAAATCTTATCCAGAGCTGGATGAGTCAGCTTTACTTCTAGCCCAAATCAAGCTGTCGCGTGTGTTTGAAATCTGATCGTTGGACACGTGTCAGTTCCTTAGTGACCCAGGGTCATTTCGGACAAATCAGGTCGGGTTGCCTCCTGGCTATAAATAGCCCACCCCCTACACCATAAATTGGTGGCTGCTCAGAGTTAGTGCACGGCTTTTGTCGTTTGAGAGCAACCCACCTCCGAAGCATTTGAGAGAGAGAGATCCTTGCGAGGACAAAGCCCAAAACACCGAGAGCCAAAGTGTGTTAGGCATCACTGAAGTCTTTCTGTCCGTGTGATCTGAAGACTTGTTACACTCTAGGACTGTGAATCCTCCAGCCGGTTAGGCGTCACGTTCTGAGCATCCAAGAGCCATTGTGGATCGTCGGTGAATGAAGTCTATGAAGGTTTGGAAGTCTACCTTGAAGACTTACCGAGTGATTAGGCGAGGACTGGGTGTCCTTAGCTCAAGGGAATAAGGTGAAGACGCGGTCTTGAGTTAAATCTTAGCCTCCCTAACCCAGACGTCTGATTGTCACAACAACTGGAACTGGTCTACCAAATCCCTGTCTTCATCAAGCAACTGGTTCTATCCTCCACTTCCCTTTACTTTACAGTTTGTCTTCGTGAAGTCATTGCCTGCTTGTCTGATTTGATTGTCTTCACTGAGTGAAGACTATTTACTGTTTGGCTTCATACTGTCTTCCATCTGATCCATACTACCTAGCTGCTGATAGTCTTCGTGCTTTCACTTCATTGCTTACTTGACTATGGCTTGTCTAGTGTAGTCTACCTTCCATTGCATATCAATAGGTTCATTTCTACTGTTTGTCTTCAAAGCCCTCATGTTTTGAAGACTTACATAAAAATCGCTTATTCACCCCCCTCTAGTCGATAACTAGCACTTTCAATTGGTATTAGAGCAAGGTGATCCCTTGTTCTGTGTGATTCGCTTAACCACGGAGTTTTAGCTATGTCGATTGCGGGGATAATCAAAGTCTCCGTTGCCTGCCCTATCTTCGATGGCACTGATTACCCCTACTAGAAGAATAAGATGCGTAAGCATATTGAAGCCATTGATGTCGACCTCTGGTATGTCGTCGTGAATTCCCAAGGTCGATGAAGGTGTCACTGCTGCTGATGTCAAGAGGTTCATTCAACTGGACTTGACCGCCAAGAATATCATCATCTGTGCTCATCTGACCAAAGGACAGTATGGCCGTGTGAGTGCTCTGGAAACTGCAAAGCTAGTCTGGGACTGGCTCTCCAAGGTCAACAAAGGCGTCTCAACCCAGAGAGACTCAAGGATTGATGTTCTTCGCAACCTCTTCAACCGCTTCGAGAGAAACGACAATGAGAATGTCCATCTCACGTTTGATCGCCTCACTCTATATCACAAATGAGCTTTTTGACTCATGCCACCGAGATCACCAAGCACGAAATTGTCAAGAAGCTCCACGAGATCACTTGACAGCTCATTCGACACCCTGGCCCTGATGATTCAAGAATGTCCTGACTTCAAGACTCTCGATCCATCTGATTTACTTGAGAGGCTCAACACACATGAGTTCCAGCTATCTGAGAAAAGATATATCTATGGTCCCATCTATGGACGAACCCGTGCTTTGAAGGCAAAGGTTGTTTCCTCATCTGAAGAAGAATCTGACTGCAGTCCTGAGGATCCTGAAGACATTGGAAAGGAGCTTGCTATGCTCGTGAAGAAGTTCCAGAAGTCCACTAAGAAGAAAGGCTTCAGAAAGTCTTCAAGATCCAGCTGAAGAAATGATGAAGCTTCTACTCATGACCACAAGAAGAGAACATGTCACAAGTGCAAGAAACCCGGTCACTACATCTCTGAGTGTCCGCAGTGGGACAATGAGAACAACAAGAAGAAGAAGAGCAAGGAATATGATTCTGATGACAAGAAGAAGAAGAAATCCTCAAAGTCGTCTTCAAAGTCTTCGTCGAAGTCTTCATCACACAAGAAGAGCTCATCAAGCAAGGCTCGTGCATTTGTTGGCAAGGAGATGGATTCAGAGGAGGAGTCTGCTTCTGAGGAGGCGGAGGTGGAGTCTGAGGAGGAGTCCGATTCAGGCATGGTAAGCCTGGCTCTAGCTTCAGCCTATGTCGCCAAGTCCATCTTCAACACTGAAGATAATGGCCCCATCACCATCACCGATGCTAATGATGAGGATGACTCTGCTCCCACCTACCGCTACATGGCATGTGGTGCCAAGGGTATGACACCAAAGGCTTTAGAATGGATTATAGACAGTGGATGCACTAACCACATGACTAGTGATCAAAGTCTTGTCATGGATTCAACCCTACGTCCATCTGACAAGAGTCACATCACATTTGCTGACACTGGTAAAAGCAAGGTATTGGGTCTAGGTAGAGTTGCAATCTCAAAGGATCAGCACATGGATAAAGTGATGCTTGTTGAATCCCTTGGTTTCAAGTTAATGTCTATCTCAATGCTTTGTGATCTGAACATGATTGTGATATTTGGAAAATATCATTGCCTTGTGCTTATGGAATCTGATAAATCTCTAGCCTTTGAAGGGTATCGAAAAGATGATCTGTACATGGTAGATTTCTCGGCCGGGACCACGATTGGCCGTATGTCTTCTAGCAAAAGCTTCAGTGTTGGCTCTCGCATCGGAGGCTAGGACATGCCGGCATGAGGAACTTGTACACTCTCATGAAGAAGAAGCATGTCGTAGGCATCGAGGCGCCAAGTTCAAGAAGGATCATCTATATGGTGCTGCGAAAGTCGAAAGATGACTAGGGCCAAGCATCCTCGAAGACAATCATGAAGACATCTCGTCCCTTGAGCTGCTTCACATGGAATTATTTGGCCCTACTCACTACTCTACCCTTACTACCACTGCTTGCCTCTATGGCTTCGTCATTGTTGATGATTACTCAAGATATACATGGGTGCTTATAATTCTTTACAAGAATGAAGTGCAGGATGTCTTTAGATGATTCGCCAATCGTGCCATGACAAACTATGGCATCAAGATCAAGCACATAAGGAGCGACAACGGCACTGAATTCAAGAACACTGGCCTCGACACTTATCTTGATACATTGGGCATCGCACATGAGTTCTCAGCTCCATACACACCTCAGCAGAATGGCATCATGGAGCGCAAGAACAAAACCCTCATTGAGATGGCACGGATGATGCTTGATGAGTACAAGACTCCAAGGAAGCTTTGGCCGGAAGCCATTGATACTGCATGCCACGTCATCAACCATGTTTATCTTCACAAGCTTCTAAAGAAGACATCCTATGAGCTCCTAACTGGTAAGAAGCCAAACATCGCCATTTCAGAGTGTTTGGTGCTGAGTCTTTGGATCAAGGATCCACATCACACTTCAAAATTTGCACCGAAAGCACATGAAGGTTTTATGCTTGGCTGGAAAGGATTCATACTCCTACAGAGTCTTCAACCTCTTTCACTATAAAGTGGTTGAAAGCTGTGGATGTGTGGTTTGATGAGACTAACGGCTCGCAAAGGGAGCACCTGCCAAATGTGCTAGATGAAGCCTCACCAAGTGAATCTATCAAGCTTATGGATACTGGAGAAATCATACCTTCAGAGGCACAGGCTGAAGAGAAAATCATCATTTCTGCACCTAATCAACACGAAGACACTTCTCAGCCTGAAGTCAATGCTGAAGCTGAAGACAATGGCCAGCAAGAGCAAAATCTTCGTCTAGCTCATCCTCGTGTTGCAAATGAAGTACGGATTGAGAAGATAATTGATAGCATCAATGCACCTGGTCCACTCACTCATTCAAGAGCAACACAGCTAGCAAATTTCTGTGGGCACTTTGCATTTTTCTCTATATCTGAACCCAAGAAAGTTGATGAAGCCTTCATGGAACCTGAATGGATTCAAGCTATGCAAGAAGAGCATCAACAGTTCGAGCGGAACAATGTTTGGGAACTAGTAAAACGTCCTGATCCTTGCAAGCACAATATCATAGGCACCAAATGGATCTATCGCAACAAACAAGATGAGCATGGTCAAGTCGATAGCAACAAGGCTCGTCTCGTTGCTCAAGGCTACACTCAAGTTGAAGGGATTGACTTCGATGAAACATTTGCTCCTGTGGCTAGGCTTGAAGCCATTCGCATACTGCTAGCCTATGCCAACCATCACAACATCCTTCTGTATCAAATGGATGTGAAGAGTGCCTTTCTCAATGGCAAGATTGAAGAAGAAGTGTATGTTGCACAACCACCTGGTTTTGAAGACCCAAAGCATCCTGACATGGTATACAAGCTCAACAAGGCACTGTATGGCCTCAAACAAGCCCCTTGCGCTTGGTATGACACACTCAAAGACTTCCTGAAGAGCAAAGGCTTCAAACCTGGTTCCGTAGATCCTACACTCTTCACGAAGACATATGATGGTGAAATATTTGTGTGCCAAATCTATGTGGATGACATTATCTTCTACCAAGACCGATAAGAGATATGATGAGTTTGGACACATGATGCAAGAGCAATATCAAATGTCCATGATGGGTGAGCTGAAATTCTTCCTCGGTTTTCAAATCCGTCAGCAGAGCAATGGCATCTTCATTTCACAAGAAAAATATTTCAAAGATTGCCTGAAGAAGTTTGGAATGCAAGACTGCAAAGGGTACACGACGCGAATGCCAACCAAAAGTCATCTCGATCCCGACGACAATGGTAAAGAGTTCGATCAAAAGGTATACCGCTCCATGATTGGTTCTTTACTCTATTTATGTGCATCTAGGTCAGATATAATGCTTAGCATTTGCATGTGTGCCCGATTCCAAGCGGCACCAAAGGAATCGCATCACTTATTTGGAAGTTTAATTCTTCGATATTTGGCTTACACCCCAACACTAGGATTATGGTATCCAAAGGGCTCAGAGTTTGATCTAGTTGGATTCTCAGATGCTGATTATGCTGGTGACAAGGTTGATCACAAGTCCACAGCAGGCACATGTCACTTTCTTGGACGATCTCTTGTTTGTTGGTCTTCAAAGAAGCAGAATTGTGTATCCCTCTCCACTGCTGAATCTGAATACATTGCTGCTGGATCTTGTTGTGCTCAGCTTCTATGGATGAAGCAAACTCTCAAGGACTATGGCATCCATCTGAAGCATGTGCCACTCTACTGCGACAATGAAAGCGCCATCAAGATTGCCAACGACCTAGTTCAGCACTCGAAGACAAAGCACATTCAGATCCGTCATCATTTTCTCAGAGATCATGTTATGAAGGAAGATATTGATCTCATCCACGTCAACACTGAAGAGCAATTGGCAGATATCTTCACAAAGCCCTTGGATGAGAAAAGGTTTTGCAAGTTGCGGTGTGAGCTAAATATCTTAGAATCCTCAAATGTCTTGTACACATCCTAATGCTTATGCATGTTGATGACTTAGATGTGCAACACACGAAGTAACGTATATCTTCAATCAATGAAGGCATACACTCTAGGTGTGAATACAATAACACGGAATTTGACTTCAGAGCGCCACGATAATTGTGCGCCGTGTCTGGGTCTAATATTTCCTATACGGTGGGTAAGGTCACCACCAAAATCTTTTTGAAGTGTTTCATTTGGCGTCACAAATTGCATAGTCTTCGCATTTTGTTTGTCTTCAACATTAATTTGACTTTGAAGTTTATCTTTGCAATGTTGAGTTGGTCTGATATATATATATATATATATATATATATATATATATATATATATATATATATATATATATATATATATATATATATATATATATATATATATATATATGTGCGTGTTCTGTCCTCTATAGCATTCACTTATGGCTATGTCTTCATACTTGAATTTTTTGATCCAAGTGAATGTGATCGGACCCTAACCCCCACTTTGTGCTTCTACCTCAAATTCTATCTATCCAAGTCATATGCACTCTGTTGAAACCTGTCAATTGTCTTCTCCGAGTCCTTGTTAGCTGAAGACAAAGAGACAAACATTTAAGTCTATTTTTAATGCCATATCCTTTTTGCCTGAATACCGGAGAAGCCGGAATGACCACCCGACAATCCAGGCATGCGTGGGAACATGGAACAACTTCCAATAAGTTGCATGCAGGCCACGTGTCCTTCAGATGTGAACCGCCAGGGGCACCTGCGTAATTACGTTGTGTTGTCCCTTTCCTTATAAATACTCACACCCCGCGGTCAAAATCTCTTCTTCCACCTCGCCACCTCGCTCAAACCCTAGCGCCTCCGCTAGCTCGCGACGATGCCAGAGACGAAGCGCTTAGCTGCCGTGACTTCTTCGACGCCGTCCTCACGCCGGCCGCGGACCTCGTCTTCTCCGCCGCCGCCGTAGGTGTATTCCACCGCCATGTTAGGGCACAGGAGATTGAACTACTCGGCTTCTAACTCTGCCTCGTCTAGCAGTTTGTTAGTGGTAACTAAATCTCAATTTTTACTGCCTTTTCGATCCGTCAAATCCATCCACTTCAACCAAAAGTGGTTTCTTCCCTTTCAAATATGGATCCGTCCTTATCTGCATCTCATACCATGCTAAGAATATTCACTTATGCTTCATAACTAGTTAGATTCCTCACTTGTATTTATTCATGGATTCGTACAAATCTGGAACCAACTCTCGTCAAATAAGTGAATGTCTTCGCACTATGAGGTCAATGTCTTCAAACTGATTTATCTTCAAAATCATCTGAGAATGCATATGACCTCTTCCCCTTCCCTCGCATCTCTAATGTCATCACAGTACATGTCTGCGGGAGAATCCCTTGGTTCTCATAGTTCGCATTCATTTGCAGAGTTCTTACAACATCATATACACTCCCCTAAAGCCAGCTCCTGTACGACCAGTAGAAGGAAGCCATTCACTGTTCTGAAGCCATTCAGTCTGAATATAATGGCAACTGAGAAATCAGCAAGAAAAGGTGGCAGGCACCACCGTGGAAATACTGCTAAGGATTTACCTCCTGATCTGTATGAACTATACAAGTCAGATCCAGAGGAAAGTTACGGCTAGCGCAAAACCCGAATCCAATGGATTCGGCGATATTGGGCCGAAGAACGGTTCAAGTACAGGTTCGTCACTGCCGAGTATGCTGAAAAGAACGCCATCAAGCGCCCCTGGGGAGATATACTATACAGGAACCTGCAGCCAAAGACGAAGTCTGAAGCTATTGCCCAAGGCTTCTACCCATGCATGGTCCGAGGACCGAAGCCTGAGAATGCCGACCCATCATCTATGTTATGGTGTCGCGAAGACAATCTATTCAAGCGCAATTTTCAATTTGCATGGGAGTCTGCGGCTAAGAACAAGAAGGCATTTGGACTCGACTTCAACCCTGGTCCGTCTGCTTCGAGGGCTGATGGCACACGCGATGCCAATCCGAATGTCATCGGCCCTTCACCAGCTTCGATGGGCTTCTCTCTCACATAGCTACTCAAAGGGCCACTGTGGAGCAATCAGCTGATGACGCAGAGTCAGAAGATGCGCCTGCTCCTCCCAAGCAAAAGACGAAGAAATCAAAAGCTTCGAAGCCCTCTGCCACCCCAAAAGCTTCGACTGTGAAGCCGTTGAAGACTGCACCTCCTGAATCCATTGTGCAGTCCGAAGATTTGTCTCGTGTCTCCAAGAAGACCAAGAAGAAGGAGAAGCCCAAGAATATTTCTGGGTATGCACTGACTCCTGCTGCTGTTCTACGCAACGAGGAAGACACCATTGATCTATCTAGTGATGAAGATCTTGGTGATGAAGCACTTGAGATGCTGATCAAGAGTAAGCAAGGGGCGGAAATCTTCAAAGATCTGCCCCTCTTTGATGTTGATATTCTGAACAACTTCATCGATGAGTGGTTTGATGACCAGAGCATCAATATTGATGATCTTTAGCTGCCTGTGGACATCAGCGTCATATTCCACGGAACCATTGCCAATGAACTGGCCTTGGCTCAGAAGATTGTCGAGCTCAAGAACAAGATTGACTATGGAAAGGCTCATTTCAAGTAGAACATGGCCAAACTCAGCGTGGAAGATGTTCAAATCTTCAAGAAGATGTTGCATGACCTCAAGGAAGAGTTCCACAAGAAGCGTAATGAAGCTAAAGGCTCACGAGAGCGTATGAAGTACTTTGCAGAGAAATGTGTTCAAGCCACAATGAAGCCGAAAAGCGCAAAGCTCTTGGGCGTCCTGGCATATCGACCCAAGAATGGCTGCCAAGCAAAAGAAGAAGTCTGCTGCGGCCCGAACTGAAGCATCAAGGCAGGAAGAACCTCACATTGTCTTCCCTGCCAGTATGACTGGCTCGAAGCCTAAGGTCACCTTAGCAGCTTCAGAGCTGAAGAAAACAAGGGCAGCTGAAGCCGAAACCAGGAAACGCAAGCACAAGGATGCTTCTGATGATGCCCCATCCCAGAAGAAATTGAAGACAAAGTGTAGGACCTTGAAGTATGTCAAGAGGGGGGGGTGATTAGACTACTTGACCAATTAAAAACTTAACCTTTTCCCAATTTTAGACTTTGGCAGATTTTAGCTATCTTTGAACAAGTCAAGCAATCTTCACGCAATTCAAGCAAGCATGCAAAGAGTATATAGGCAGCGGAAAATAAAGCATGCACCTTGCAAGAATGTAAAGGGAAGGGTTTGGAGGATTCAAACGCAATTGGAGACACGGATGTTTTTGTCGTGGTTCCGATAGGTGGTGCTATCGTACATCCACGTTGATGGAGACTTCAACCCACGAAGGGTAGCAGTTCATTGCTGAGTCCATGGAGGGCTCCACCCACGAAGGGTCCAATAAGAAGCAACCTTGTCTATCCCACCATGGCCGCCGCCCACTAAGGACTTGCCTCACTAGCGGTGAGATCTTCACGCAGTAGGCGATCTCCTTGCCCTTACAAACTCCTTGGTTCAACTCCACAATCTTGCTCTGAGGCTCCCAAGTGACACCTAGCCAATCTAGGAGACACCACTCTCCAAGAAGTAACAAATGGTGTGTTGATGATGAACTCCTTGCTCTTGTGCTTCAAATGATAGTCTCCCCAACACTCAACTCTCTCTCACAGGATTTGGATTTGGTGGAAAGAAGATTTGAGTGGAAAGCAACTTGGGAAGGCTAGAGATCAAGATTCATATGGTTGGAATGGAATATCTTGGCCTCAACACATGAGTAGGTGGTTCTCTCTCGTAACTGGTATGTTGGAAGTGTAGGTTTGTTACGATGGCTCTCTTCACGAATGAAGAGGAGGTGGAGGGGTATATATAGCCTCCACACAAAATCTAACCATTACACACAATTTACCAAACTCGGTGGGACCGAATCATCAAACTCGGTCGGACCGATTTAGTAAACCTAGTGACCGTTAGGGTTTTCGATGGGACTGACATGCAACTCGGTAGGACCGACATGGTTAGGGTTAGGGCATAAAGTAATCTCGGTGAGACTGACACTCAAACTTCGGTGAGACCGAATTTGGTAATTAGCTAACCAGAGAGTTGGTCGTAAACTTTGTGGGACTGAGCCCGATTCTTTTCGGTGAGACCGAAAAGTTACGTAAAGGGAAACAGAGAGTTTACATTGCAATCTCGGAGGACCGATCGCTCACTTTTGCTAGACCAAAACGTTATGAAGGGAAACAGAGAGATTACAATCCATCTCGGTGAGACTGAGATCCCTATCGGTGAGACCGATTTGCCTAGGGTTTGTGGCGTTGGCTATGACATCCTAACTTGGTGGCGCGGATAGAAAGAATCGGTAGGGCCGAGTTAGACTTTAGGTTTAGGTCATATGTGGATGTGAGAAAGTAGTGGAGGGTTTTGGAGCATATCACTAAGCACATGAAGCAAAAGGCTCATTAAGCAACACCTCATCCCTCCTTGATAGTGTTGGCTTTTCCTATAGACTCAATGTGATCTTGGATTACTAAAATGTAAAATGTAGAGTCTTGAGCTTTTGAGCTTGAGCCAATCCTTTGTCCTTAATATTTTGAGGATCCACTTTCATCATCCATGCCATGCCATTCATTGAGCTTTCCTGAAATATTTGTCTTGGAATAGTATTAGCTCAATGAGCTATATGTTGTTATGAATTACCAAAACCACCTAGGATAGTTGCACTTTCAATCTCCCCTTTTGGTAATTGATGACAACATATAGATCAAAAGCTTCGACAAATGATAATAAGATTGAAAAACATCGTCGCTTTGAGAAGTATGTGATAAGCAAGAGCTCCCCCTAAATTTGTGCATATTTTAAGATTTGCTTTGGACTGCAAATGCACAAGGAATTAGGCTCATGGGTTAGTCTTCCATGTCATATACATCTTGGTGGAGCGCTCAAAATAATAAAGATTGAATACATGCACTCATCACCAAGCACAGTGAATGATCATATAAGGATAAGTAAGATAAAAACATATAACAAGCATAAGTGTATCTCAAGCAATCAAAGCAAACGAGGTTCAACCAAGAAGACAAGAGAGAACAAAAGCAAATCTCTCTCTCTCTCGAAGCCTATGATCTATACATTTTTTCTCCCTTGGCAACAAGTTACCAAAAAGTTCCTAGAAAATGCATAGGACTATATCGTCTCTCGTGCTTGGTCTTACGGAGGTGGTGTAGATAGAACTCCAAGGACGAAGGCATCGATGAGATGTGGAAGGAGCTGAAGGAGTTGGTCCGGAGCTAGTTGTCTTTGGAGCTGTAGGCTGGAGCTGATGAAGTGACTCAGTGATCGGCTCTGCAGCTGATCTCCGAGCTCGTGGCACTCTGGCAAATGCATCACCGTTGTTCCGCCCTTCCTCTCCGCATGTCATCCTCAGAGCTGCTCCACGGTGGCCAATCTTAGTTACTTTGACATCAAGATCACGGAAGTTTTGTTCCATGATTCTTTCTAGGCTCTCCTGGTTTTGAGTTAGGGTGGCCAACCCCATCTCAATCCGCAGAGTTGATGCTATCAAGTAACCAAGCTGCTCTGCTTGTTCTTCGTAGTAATCGGATGCCTCTACTTGAGTTGGCATCTTGGCAGCCTTCTCTTTCCTTGCCTTCTCCTTCTTCTCTTGCGCTTGTAATCGATGATGGTTCATTCTCTCACCATGACAACTTGATTGTCCTCAAAGTCGGGATAGAGAACCATGTGTTCCTTATCCAACAGATACTTCCACTGTGCCCATCTTTTGAGTTAATCAACTCCACGAATCATGGGGCATATCCACAGCCTCCTCTTCTCGTCTCTGGGTCATTCTCTTGATAGTTTCAACTATGAGGCTCATGACTTTGAATTTCTAAGGCACATAAAAAATGTGAAGCAAATTTATTGCATGCCATCTGGTCATGTTGTGGTCACCTGATTTGGGCAACAGAGTGTGCCTTAGGATCCGATTGATCGAGGCAGCCCCGACAGAAGAAAATGAACTGATCCAAACTTGAAAGTCTCAAGTGCATCATCCGGGATCTCCTTGTACATCCGTGACATTGAGTTGTGACCCATCTTCTTCTTGGCATAAATGTCCAAGTCATCTTCATTTTCCTTTGGGGCATTGATCAGACTTGCCCATTCCTCTATGGTTGATTGGTATCTGCCCGTCTGACATCCAAACTATCCTGCCATCTGGATAGAAATGTGCTGTGGAGTAGAATTGCATAATGAGCTCGTCATTCCAGTTTGTGAGCTTCTGCCCAACAAAATCTGCAACTCCACACGCACTGAAGCTGTCATACACTCCAGGATAGTGTTCTGCATTCTCCTGAATGTAGGTCCAGTCGACCCACCTCATATCACAAACTATGGGCTTCTTATCCAATAAGATGGTCTCATAGAAGTCCTGCTGCTCCCACTGACTGCTGACCCTGTGAATAGTTATAGATGAGGTAGAGTGGATGAGCATCACAAAATGCAGAGATTTTTGCAAAAGAATGATTCAAAAAACTTAGTTTTAGTTTTTCCACGTAAAGCATTTTGATCTACCGATTTTTAAACTCGGTGATTCCGGGCGCTTTTGGAACCTAAACTAGTGAACTCGGTCGCATCGAGTCACAGTTGCGGCACCGAGACTGCTAGAGTTTCACAAAGTTCTAAAATCGGTCACACCGATTTGTAATTCTCGGTCGACGAGACTTACTAGTGCAATGGCGTTAGCCAAATCGGTGGGACCGAAGTTTTTCAACTCGGTGGTCCGAGATGGTTTCAAGTGAAACCTAACCCTAAATTTTCGAATCACAACTATTCTAAGGATTGTTTTGACTGGATAGAGGTGTTTCAATCGTGGCAAGATGCATTACGAACACAATGTGCTAAGAATCGCATTTGAGGATAGCACCGTGATCGAGTTCATACCCTAGTTTGGCGGTGAACTCGCTACTACGGGCAACGGGCAATGAGAAGAATTCCGTTGACAACAAGCGGAGACCAGCGGCCGAGCTAATGGCCGATGAAGTCGACGATCCAGTAGACCTAGTAGGCGTAGCGAGCTATGCGTGAGCGAGGAGTTTAGGAGAAAGTTTTCCAAAATTTGCCCGTGAATATATGGCCGATTAATCTGCGGTGTGGCAAAAGTGGAACAACTTCGGTGGCACGAGATGCATAACTGATAACGATTCTGACAACTCGGTGTGACCGAAAAGTTCAAATCGGTTGCACCGAGATTGAAAACCTAGATCGACTTAGTAATCTCGGTATGACCGAAATGGAGGAATCGGTCGGACCGAAAATCACAAAAGAAGTTTTGGAAGTTTAAGTCTATGACGAATCGGGACTCCGAGTGCTCCTCACACAGAGTGGTTCGAATCTGACTTGATCAAATTTTGTGATGTAGCATGAATAGAGTTTGAGACGAGAAAAGCATAGATAGCTAGAGAAGGTTCTTAGGCATTCTTGTCCATCCACTTGGCCAAAGAGAAAGAATCCAATCAATCAAAACAACAAGTGGATGTCCTCGAATGAGTAAAATATGCAACCAACATGCTCACACAATAAAATGACTAATGAAATATGTGCCAAAGCATGCACAACCAATTCTAGCATCTATCAAACAATTGGCGATGACTAGGTCATCTATATATGAGTATATTGACTTAGGAGTCAAATGAGAACATTTGATCATAGGTCATACTCATCGCTTAAGCTCAAGTGGGGTTACCACTTTTACATAAAAGCATTTATGTGTTCACATCATTAGAGTTGCTTTGACTCAATTCTTAGAGTTAAGCTCCCCCTAGATGTGAGATCCCCCCTTAGAGGGATAAACTAACCTTGGGTTTTGTCAATGATGACTTCATGTAGGTGTTGAAGATGTGGATGCTCAATGTTGATGTAGATCTTTTGGAGCAATCCTTTGGAGAGAGTTGCACTTTCAATACCTACATGGGTTAGTCCCACAAGGAACAAACAAGAATATCCATAGACATAGAGTGATGCACACACACACAAAATGATGTCCATGAAAACATTAGGTTACCTTGTCCCTTGCCTTACCAACATGAGGGTTTGTGACTCCTTGAACTAGTGCAAGATATGGAAGTTGATTGCACTTGTCCTTGCCATAATGATATGAGTGAAGAATGTTGGCGGAGCCACCCTCAAGAACTCTCTAGTTCGTCTTCTTGGGATCCACATCATCTTGATGGGAATCCTTGGTGTAGTAGTTGTGCTTGATGAAGTAGAACTTGACGTAGTCTTGGGAACCCACTTGACCAAGGCCTTAGGTGCTTCTTCAAATGCATCAATCTCCTCTTGAAGCTTGTCCTTGCCTTTGTTCTTGTGGTCTTGTGGTGGAAGATCATCTTGTGCTTGTGTTCCCTTGAAGGAAGTAGGATCATACTTCTCTTGTTGAGGAACAAACTTCGTCTTGGGGTATTGATCTTCTTCCCACTCAACTCCATTGGCATTGAACTTCGTTCAAAACCAACACCTTGATTCTTCCGGTGCCTTCCTTGCTTGCGTACAATTTCCTCAAATTGCTTACTCCCCGCAAGGCTCTTGTATACACCTTTCTCTATAATTCCTTCAATAAGCTGTTTTCTTGCTCAAGTGTAACTTGGCTAAGAGAATCATTAGTGGAATCAAGAGAGCTACTAGAAGCAACAATATTGGATTTAGCATTGTTATTGTTACTACTAGAAGAAGAATCTTTCTTGTTCTTGTTACTAGACTTGACTTGAGGCATGTAAGTAGATAAGAGTAAACGCTTGGCAATGTAAGAAGAACTTTTCTTACGAAGATCATCATTGATTGCCTTTAAGAACTCATGCTCTTGCTCAAGATTGAGCTTTTCAAAGCATAACTTCTCATGAGCCCTTAAAAGTTCTCGATGATCTTCGAAGATAGTTTCATGAGCTAACTTAAGAGTGTTTAGTTCTTTAGTTAGACGCTCAATCTTCTCCTTATCATTGTCACTCGTTTCATCTTGATTAGCATGATTAATTGACGTTTCATCATAGTATTCATCACTAGAGTTGTCAACAAGTAAATCATCATCACCTAGCAAGTCATCTTCATCACTATTAAAATCAACATACTCGGGGTGTTACCTTAGGACCTTTGGCCATGAAGCATCTTCCAATTCCTTCATTTTGTGATTCAAATATGTCGTAGGAGTTGGTTGACACAAGTGCTAAACCGGCAACACCTTCATCTTGAGTGTATTCGGAGTCGGAGTGATAGCTTCTCTAGGAGTGATTGTCGGAGTCGGAGCTGGATACCCATTCACGAACATGAGCTTGATGTCTTCGTTTTGTGTAGCTCTTTGATGACTTGTCCTTCCTTTCGAATCCTTGCTTCTTCGTGAGGGTCTTCGCTCATAACGATCATCTCTACTCCTTCTCTCTTGGTGGTGATTCTTCTCTTCTACTTCTTCTCTTGGGAGAATCTTCTCTTCTTTTGTAGGGTGCCGTACACTCATTGGAATAGTGTCCGGTCTCCCACAATTGTAGCAATTGCACTCTCGACTAGAAGATCTTTTGTCATTGTAGGACCTTGACTTGGAGCTTCTTTCTTTGCTTCTACTCTTGTAGAATTTGTTGAAGTTCTTCACCATTAAGCTCAATTCTTTGTTGAAGGTTTGTTTCTCACTTGATGATGTGGGGGCTTCACATGAGGCTTTGTAAGCACCACTTGACTTGTTGTGAAGTTCCTCCTTATCCTTGAGTGACATCTCATGAGCAACAATTCTTCCAATGACTTCCGTTGGCTTGAGATCTTGGTAATTTGGCATCATTTGGATCAATGTGCACACGGTATCATATTTTCCATCCAATGCTCTTAGGATCTTTTTTGATGATGAATCATGCCGGTCATTTCTTCACTTCCTAAGCCGGCAATCTCATTTGTCATAAGAGCAAGCCTAGAGTACATTTCAAATACACATTCACCATCCTTCATTTTGAACTTGTCAAGCTGACTTTGGAGCACATCCAACTTGGATTCCTTGATGGAGTCGGTACCTTCATGCATATCAATCAAAGTATCCCAAATTTCCTTTGCATTCCCAAGACGGCTGATTTTGTTGAATTCTTCAGGGCACAAGCCATTGAAGAGGATATCACAAGCTTGAGCGTTGTATTGCAACATCTTCAACTCATCCGCGCTAGTTTCACGGTTCGGTTCTCTCCCACCAAAGAATTCACCTTGCAAACCAATACACACAATAGCCCAAACGGCAGGGTTATATCCGAGAATATGCATTTTCATCTTATGCTTCCAACTAGCAAAATTAGTGCCATCAAAGTAAGGACCTCTACGGTGATAATTTCCCTCGCTAGACGCCATACATACTCTCCTAGGTTGTGAAACCAAGGCTAGGACCACCAAAAGCTATGGAAATCAAAGCAAATGGAGACCAAAACTCGATACCACTTGTAGGACCTTGAAGTATGTCTAAAGGGGGTGATTAGACTACTTGACCAATTAAAACTTAACCTTTTCCCAATTTTAGACTTTGTCGATTTTAGCTATCTTTGAACAAGTCAAGCAATCTTCACGCCAATTCAAGCAAGCATGCAAAGAGTATATAGGCAGTGGAAAATAAAGCATGCAACTTGCAAGAATGTAAAGGGAAGGGTTTGGAGGATTCAAACGCAATTGAGAACCACGGATGTTTTTGTCGTGGTTCCGATGGGTGGTGCTATCGTACATCCACGTTGATGGAGACTTCAACCCCACGAAGGGTAACGGTTCTTGCTGAGTCCACGGAGGGCTCCACCCACGAAGGGTCCACGAAGAAGCAACCTTGTCTATCCCACCATGGCCGTCGCCCACGAAGGACTTGCCTCACTAGCGGTAGATCTTCACGAAGTAGGCGATCTCCTTGCCCTTACAAACTCATTTGTTCAACTCCACAATCTTGTCGGAGGCTCCCAAGTGACAGCTAGCCAATCTAGGAGACACCACTCTCCAAGAAGTAACAAATGGTGTGTTGATGATGAACTCCTTGCTCTTGTGCTTCAAATGATAGTCTCCCCAACACTCAACTCTCTCTCAGAGGATTTGGATTTGGTGGAAAGAAGATTTGAGTGGAAAGCAACTTGGGGAAGGCTAGAGATCAAGATTCATATGGTTGGAATGGAATATCTTGGCCTCAACACATGAGTAGGTGGTTCTCTTTCAGAACTGGTAAGTTGGAAGTGTAGGTTTGTTCTGATGGATCTCTTTATGAATGAAGAGGAGGTGGAGGGGTATACATAGCCTCCACACAAAATCTAACCGTTACACACAATTTACCAAACTCGGTGGGACCGAATCATCAAACTCGATCGGACCGATTTAGTAAACCTAGTGACCATTAGGGTTTTCAGTGGGACTGACATGCAACTCGGTAGGACCGATATGGTTAGGGTTAGGGCATAACGTAATCTCGGTGAGACCGACACTCAAACTTCGGTGAGACCGAATTTGGTAATTAGCTAACCAGGAGTTGGTCGTGCAAACTCGGTGGGACTGATTCGCTCTTTCGGTGAGACCGAAAAAGTTACGAAAGGGAAACAGGAGTTTACATTGCAATCTCGGAGGACCGATCGCTCACTTGGTTAGACCGAAACGTTACGAAGGGAAACAGAGAGATTATAATCCCATCTCGGTGAGACCGAGATCCCTATCGGTGAGACCGATTTGCCTAGGGTTTGTGGCAGTGGCTATGACATCTGAACTTCGGTCGCCACGGATAGAAAGAATCGGTAGGGCTGAGTTTGACTTTAGGTTTAGGTCATATGTGGATGTGAGAGAAAGTAGTGGAGGGTTTTAGAGCATATCACTAAGCACATGAAGCAAAAGGCTCATTAAGCAACACCTCATCCCTCCTTGATAGTATTGGATTTTCCTATAGACTCAATGTGATCTTGGATCACTAAAATGTAAAATGTAGAGTCTTGAGCTTTTGAGCTTGAGCCAATCCTTTGTCCTTAATATTTTGAGGGATCCACTTTCATCATCCATGCCATGCCATTCATTGAGCTTTCCTGAAATATTTGTCTTGGAATAGTATTAGCTCAATGAGCTATATGTTGTTATGAATTACCAAAGCCACCTAGGGATAGTTGCGCTTTCACAAAGTCTTCAAAGAAGGAACGTGCTGCCGCCATCGAGCCCCTCAATGTTGAACCCATTTCTGTTGCACTTCCAGCTTCAAACAACCAAGAGCGTCGTCTTGTGATCCATGAGCCTGCTTCCACAGAGGCTCTAGAAGATGAAGAAGTTCCAGCTGTTGACCCCATCACAGCTAAAGACATTGGTCATGTAGACAATGTTGATGATGATGAAGTCCTTCCTCAGATCCAGTCCCAGTCGGTATCATCGCCTGCTCTCACGGGCAGTGAACTCATTAGCATTGGTCGTCCACTGACGCCAATTGCTCAAGATGACTCGTGGGCAGATCGCCCTCAGCAACAAACCCCAGCACATGATGAGACACCAAGAACACCACCACCTCAAGTCACCACTCAAGTGCTTGACGACGACAACTACATGGTGCAGACCACTCCTTCACCAAAGGCGTCGCCCGCATTTTGCAGGCTTCGCAAAGGCCCCAGGCCATAGGTCACCATGTCGAGCATTCCAGAGGGAGAAGTGCAACAAAGCTCAGTCGTACGTTGATAACCCGCAAGTATACGGGATCAATTGTAGCCTCTTTCGATAAGTAAGAGTGTCGAACCCAATGAGGAGATAAAGGTAGAACAAATATTCCCTCAAGTTCTATCGACCACTGATACAACTCTACGCACGCTTAGTGTTCGCTTTACCTAGAACAATTATAAAACTAGAAGTACTTTGTAGGTGTTTTTGGATAAGTTTGCAAGATAATAAAGAGTACGTAAATAAAAACTAGGGGCTGTTTAGGTAAAGAAGCAATAAAGTAAATATAGCGAGTGTGGAGAAGTGGTGGTAGGAGTTGTGAAATTGTCCCTAAAAAATTCACTACTTTACTAGACCGATAGCAAGTTTTATGTGGGAGAGGCCACTGCTAGCATGTCATCCCTGACTTGGAATTTTATGCTTATGATTGGAACTATTAGCAAGCATCCGCAACTACTAACGTTCATTAAGGTAAAATCCAACCATAGCATTAAGATAAATTGGTCCCCCTTCAATCCCGTATGCATCAATTTCTATGCTAGGTTGAAGCTTCATTACTCTTGCCCTCCAATACATAGTCCTATCAACATACAACTAACCCTATGGTGTGATCCACACGCGCTCATATGATGGGCACCGAGGAGTCCTGGATTAGGGGTGTCCTGATAGTCGAACTATCACCGCTGGCCGACTCCTAGACTATGAAGATACAAGATTGAAGACTTCGTCCCCGTGTCCGGATGGGACTTTCCTTGGCGTGGAAGGCAAGCTTGGCAATACGGATATGTAGATCTCCTACCATTGTAACCGACACTCTGTAACCCTAACCCTATCCGTGTCTATATAAACTGGAGGGTTTTAGTCCGTAGGACGAACAACAATCATACCATAGGCTAGCTTCTAGGGTTTAGCCTCTTTGATCTCGTGGTAGATCTACTCTTGTACTACCCATATCATCAATATTAATCAAGCAGGAGTAGGGTTTTACCTCCATCGAGAGGGCCCGAACCTGGGTAAAAACATCGTGTCCCTTGTCTCCTATTACCATCCGCCTAGACGCACAGTTCGGGACCCCCCACCCGAGATCCGCCGGTTTTGACACCGACATTGGTGCTTTCATTGAGAGTTCCTCTGTGTCATCACCTTTAGGCCCGATGGATCCTTCGATCATCAACAACAACGCGGTCTAGGGTGAGACTTTTCTCCCCGGACAGATCTTCGTATTCGGCGGCTTTGCACTGCGGGCCAATTCACTCGGCCATCTGGAGCAGATCGAAGCTACGCCTGACGTCAGTCAGATTTGGGAGTTTGAATTACACGGCCGACATCCGCGGAGACTTGATCTTCGACGGATTCGAGCCACAGCCAAGCGCCGCCAGACTGCTTCAATAGGCATGATCTAGCTCTGCCGCGATAAAGGCTCGAGGTCAGACTAGCCGTCTGGCCCGACCCTTAGCTCGGAGCCGACTCCGCCGATCGAGGACGAGTGGTCGGACACCGCCTCGAGGGCTACGATCTCTACGGCGATTGACCAACACCATCCCTGTCCCATGCGAAGCTCGTGACTCGAGGTGCCGGACCCTCTCCGGACTCAACCTCCCGCTACCGCCAATCAAATCCGATTGGGCGCGCCATTATGGAGTTCATCGTCACGGACATCTTCAAAGACTCGCCCCTTTGGAGACATCCTGAATTCACTAAAGTCTCTCTCTTTATCAGGAGAGCCCTGGCCGGACTATGGTCAAGAAGGTTGGGATACGGACGACGAAGAAATTCAACGCCCACCCACCACCCACTTCATAGCCACTGTCGAAAGTTTAAACGACGTGCTCAATTTCGACTCCGAAGACATCGACGGTATGGACGACGATGTAGGAGATAACCACGAACTAGCACCCACTGGGTCTTGGACAGCCACCCATCTCACGATGTATACATGGTGGATACACCTAAAGGAAGTAGCGACGAGGAACAACGGGACGCCACGAAGGATAAATCCTCGAAAAGCAGTCAAGACGGGCGACGAAAGCGCCAGACAAAGTCCCGCCTCGACAAAGACGGCGGCCATACAGACCCAGCCATAGAGCAGGATGAACCGGTGGACAACAAACATGCCATTGACCAACCGTCCGAACAGGACAACTTGGATAAACAACCCGTCCCCGGCGAAGATAACAGTCCGGACGACCTCACACCGGACAAGTTGTTGGAGCAGAAGAACCTCCACAAAAGGCTCGTCGCCACTGCGCGTAGCTTGAAAAAGCAGAAGCGGAAGCTCAAAACAGCGGAAGATGCACTCAGAATCAGATGGAGCAAAGTACTCAACAACTATGCAGACAAATATGGCGTGACATGCCAAACAAAGAGCTAACCGGAAGCGCAAACTACATCGCCGAATTCGATGAGGAGGCCTTAGAGCCCCCACAATCAAAGAACAAAGAGGCCGCCTGGTCGGATAGACGACCACATGACGCCAAGATAGAGCGGCAAGCTTACGCCAAGACACAAGCCGCACGCGATCCGCATAAGGATTCACATCAAAAGGATGGCCCAGATTAGGTCCATCTACGGCCAAGAAAGCAAGCTCTTCTAAGAAATGCAACACGCCAAATATCCGGACATCACGGCACACCCAAATATAGGGGTGCCGCACACCCCCTATGTTTCACCGATGAGGTGCTGGATCACGAATTTCCAGCGGGATTTAAACCCGTAAACATAGAGGCATACTACGGAACAATGTAATTCGAGTCTGGATTGAGGATTACATCCTCCACATACACATGGCTAGAGGAGATGATCTCCACGCCATAAAATACTTACCCCTCAAGCTCAAAGGGCCAAGACGGCACCGGCTTAAAAGCCTCCCTAAAAATACCATTGGAAGTTGGGAAGAGCTCGAGGATGCCTTTTCGCAAATTTTCAAGGGACTTATGTCCGCCCTCGGGATGCGTATGATTTAAGTCACATAACTCAACAACCCGAGAGTCAGCCGCAAGAATTCTGGAACAGGTTCCTCACCAAAAGAACCAAATAGTCGACTGTCCGGACGCCAAGCCTTAGCAGCTTTCAAACACAACGTCCGAGACGAATGGCTCGCTGTGCACCTTGGCCAGAAAAGCCAAGAACAATGGCCGCATCTAACAAGCTTCCTCATGACCCGCTTTTATGCGGAGAGGATACTTGGCTGGCAAGATCTAGTACCACCGAAACAAGTACATCCGAAGTCGAGATGGAAACAGAAACCACGACGAAAGCAAGGACCAGCGCGGACAAGGGGAAACAGCCCAAGAGCACGACAACAATGCCGGATTCAAAAGCTCTGGCAGAATCATAAAAACTGCCCCTCAAGGATAACAGCCACGAGCTATCCAACTTAAACAAAATCTTGGACAAAATATGCCAAATCCACAAGACTTCTGAAACTCGCAAGCCACACCCACAGAGATTGTTGGGTCTTCAAGCAGTCCCAAGCAAACTCAATGTCGAACACAAGGGGCTCGACACACCAAGCGAGGACGATGACGAACCCCTACAAGCAGAGCACCGTAAAACAAAAGAATTTCCCACAAGAAGTCAAACAAAGAACTCACTTCAAATGACAAAAGGAAAATCAGAGCGGCGCCCATAGAAATACGCTACCGCACGGTTCATCCCAAATGAGTTCGACATTGGTTGTCAAAACCAATCACCTTTGATCATCAGGATTACTCCGAAGTATCCTAACGCAGGATGGACTGCCCCGATATTAGATCCTATAATCAACGGACTCCAATTCACGTAAGTCCTAATGGACGGAGGTAGTGATCTAAACCTGCTATATCGTGACACAATCCGCAAAATGGGGATAGACCCAACCAAAATTCGCCACAAAGCAACACCTCCTTCAAGGGGTAATGCCAGTGCCTATATGCCCATTGTATCGGGTTCTCCATCGCTAGAAGTTGTGTTCGCTCATCCGACAACTTCGCCGAAAAAGTTAACCTTCCATATCACCCCATTCAAAAGTAGCTATCAAGCACTATTGGGACGTGAAGCTTTACCGCTTTTAACGCAATACCGCATTATGCATCTCTTACACTTAAAATGCCCGGTCCATGCGACATCATCTCATTAAAGGGAAGTGTCAAGTGTTACTCGAAAGACGGAAGAACGTGAGACCGCTCGACAGTCACACACTAACTGCCCGCCAAACCAAGCACCTGAACAGGTCATTCGGACCCCGGACACGGCTAGACGAGTCCGGCGTAAGCATATAAAGGCCTACTAGCCACACACCCCCGTACAAGGGGTTGCATGCATGTACAACAAGAGACAATAAGGCTCAATTTTATTCGCTTTTCGCATCGTACTCCATTTATTTAATATAAAGTACATTTTTCGCACGATCTTTCTTCAACTAAGTTCTTCTCTTTACAGATGAACACCGTATACACCCGCCCGTGATACGGCACAACGGATACACAGCGCAGACGCAAGTAAGGGACCCGCTGTAAGGATTCTTTTCAGATTAAGACCTGCGTAAACCTTTTTTTACCGCCTCTTGTTGATACACATCCCTCAGTTTCTTGCTATAATCGAGGAGGAGGTCATGCTTTTGGCATCGGCCGCTGTAATTTTTGTGCGCATCGACACCACGGGCTTAGGGCATTGTTCTCGCCTGCTTTCATAAAGACCGAATACCTTAGGGAGTGTTCGGCGTCTCGAAAGTTAGGCCTTATATGCATCAGCTCCGAATCATGTCTTTGGTCAAATGTTGGGTTTGCCCGGCCTCGTGTTTTGCTGCCTTACGCTCCGCTCTATCGGTTAACGCGCACTGTGGAGAACTATCGCGACAGTGCCTTGCCTCGGGCGAAAGCACCTCAAAGAGAGAAAGCCGAAAACCGACCGGGCTATGATGTAGCGTGAGACTGGTCAACCACTTGATGACCCAATCGAATGTTTAGAATTCCTCCAAGATTAACGGCGACTGCTTTCCGGTCAGCACATACGCCGCCTTCCAAATCGAGAGCGCTGGTGCCCCTAGGGGCTATATAGTAGCCCCACCATCGAACTCCTATGGCTATGTGAAAGTGATAAAGCATTATAGTCCGGTTGCCTAGTTTGCTACGCTTATCACCTCCTTTACAGGACCAAGACGTTGGATTAAGTGTGAAAATGCGCCTTTTGCAAACACCCCGCACTATGTGCGTGAAATGTCAAGACCGCCATCTTTCAAAGTTATATACACATATACATTAACGGGCCAGACAGAGGTATTTTAATACTTGAACGCACAAGTATAAAAAGCCCTTATATTATATTGAAACATTGTTTCACAAATCATACATGTCATTAGAACATAATATCCTTCGAACACTACGTCTCTATTAAACGAGCGCCCTGCAGGACTTCCTCAAAATAGTGCTCGGCAGGTACTCAGCTTCTGTCCGAATCCTGGGATGCAACGTCGGTGGCCTTCATCTCCGCCCAGTATGTCTTGACACGGGCAAGAGCCATCCGCGCAACCTCTATGCATGATGACCGCTTCATTGCACCAATATGCGGCACCGCACCAAGGAACTGATGCACCAAGCCAAAATAACTCTTCGGCTCGGGCCTGTTCGGCCACAAATGAGTCACGACATCCTTCATGGCAAGTCCGGACAACCTATTCAGCTCAACCCATTCGACCAAACGATCGGCCAATGGAAGCGGACGCTCTGGACTATGGAACTGCGACCAAAAAAGCTCTTCCATTCTGTGATCCTTTTGGCCTCGGAAGTGTTCGGCCGCGTCTGCGGCACTCGCCGCCAAATCCAGATAAGCATCCTCCGCACCCCAAAGCTGGCTCAACTGAGCATACTTAGGATCCGTGAATTTCCTCCGTAGCAGAAAAGGCTTTCTAGCCGCAATATCTTCGGCCTGACGTAGCTCCTCTTTCATAGCTCTCATCGCAGAGCGAGCATCCTTGGCCTCAGTAGCGGCCCTTTTTAGGTCCTCTTGTTCCGCTCGACCTTCTTTTTCAAGAAGCTCGCAACGGTCGGTAGCACTCTTCAACTTTACGGCCATCTCGGCCATTTCTTTCTTGCTTCGGCAAAGGAGCAGCCTGTTCGCTCTCGCCTTCTTGGCCGCTTTTAAGGCAGCCACATCACTTTTTCGGCTTGCTCCTTGGCTCGGGCGAAGTTCTCGCCCAAGGTTCTCCATGGCAAGGCACCATCTGCGTCAAGCGTACATGTTGTAAGGCACGCATATTGCTACCTTACCGGTGTCTCGCGAGAAGTCAGATACCTTGTGACTCGTCTGCCGCTTATTGACAAGCGCGATGTCGCGATCCGCCACGCCAAGTTGCCGCTTTAGTTCGGCAAATTCATCATCCGCTTGCCACTGGACGATTCGCCACCTACATAGGAAGAGCGCCGATTACACCTAGGATTATGATCATTGGCGAGCGGTCATGTTTGACAACGCATCGAGTCTCAGGGGCTCCGATCTATACAGGGCGCATGCTATATGCAAAACTGTCAGAAGGTACATCATTTTGCGTACCTCAAAACCCGTCAGTAAACTTATGACGGCTTCATGCAATCCGCTTTCAGCGGATGAAATCCTTTCAATCACCGTACCTATTAGCGCACGGTGATATTCCGAGATAGACGCTCACCCGAGCAGATCTTTCAGCTCCTCCGACCGTACACCAGTTGGTGCCGGACTCGTCCGATGGCCCTTTTCGAAGGCCGGACGCGGAGGGCTTTGAGGGGACATATGGCTGCCTTCGGGGCCCGCCAGATTCGGAGAAACCCTCCGCGACGACACCTCAGGGTCGTCCGCCTCGCATGACGGTACGGCAGGCGGAGGCATTTCGCTCTCCATCATCTCCGGATCAAGATCCTCAAGACGAAGCTCACTGAGAAGGGCTGAGATCCGAACTATAAGGAAAAATTTCGTTATCTTCGGAAATAAAACAGGATGTCTCTCATTTTAAGAAAACGCCTCTTTACTTACGGCTCATTTGGAGGGCTGATCTCCTTGGGGAAATAGTGCGGCCGGGAATCTCCCTGCCAGGACCCTCTCGTGAAGATTTCTTCCCCGCCGAGGCCTTGGTCTCCGGATCTTCGAGCGGTCCTCTTCTCCCTTTGAGGGAGGGATTCTCGATCCCTCCTTTCTTGATAAACTCCTTTGCGGAGGCAGTAGCTCCTCGTTCCCCCTTCGCGTTCTTCAAAAGGCGCAGCCTCTAGCATCCTGGTTAACACAGGATCCGGCGTGGTCTCAGGGAGGGGGGCCGGACACCGGATCAGTTTTGCTTTCGCTATCCACTCCTGTTCAAGGGACAGCTCTTTTAAAGGCAAATTTATGACAGATATACGGATAGCATGTCCAGGTACAGGACTACTTACTTGAGTATCCGGGCGATTGCAGTTCAGACCTGCGTCCTCGGTCAAGTCCGGACACATTGCTTGTGATCCGAAGAATGCTTGGTACATCTCCATGGGCGCCACGCCCATAAGATGTTGGAGAGCTCGTGGTCCCTCCGAATTGAACTCCCACAAAGTGAGGGGGGCGGCGTTTGCAGGCAAGGTGCGATTTAATCAGCATGACCTGCGCTACTACGACTAGATTGATCTCTCTCTCTCTCTCTCGGAGGTCTCGAATACGGCCCTGCAACAAGGGCACGTCCTTGGACGGCCCCTAGTCGAGCCCTTTATTGATCCATGACGCCACCAGCGGTGGAGGACCCGAGCGAAGGCAGGTGGCGCCACCCATTTGGTGCCCCCGAGCTGTGATATAAAACCACTCTTGTTGCCACACAGACCAGCTCCTCTTGAAAAGAGCCCTCGGGCCATGGAGCGCCAACATTCTTGCTTATAACAGCCCTCTCCAAGACTCGCCTGCTGCCCCTTGATCATCTTCGGTTCCACCTTGAAGGTTTTGAGCCACAACCCAAAGTGAGGGGTAATGCGGAGGAAGGCTTCACATACGACAATGAACGATGAGATGTGGAGGATGGACTCCGGATCCAAGTCATGAAATTCCAGCCCATAATAAAACATGAGCCCTCACGAAGGGGTCCGGCTGGAAACCTAACCCCGAAGGAAGTGAGACACAAACACCACGCCTCACCAGGCTTGGGAGTGGGAATAACCTGCCCTTGGGCAGGCAGCTCAGGCGAATTTCGCCGATTAGATACCGGGCGTCTCTCAGCTTTAGCATGTCTTCTTCCGTGACGGAGGAAGGCATCCACCGGCCTTGCAGGTCGGAGCCGGACATCCTCGGAGGTCCGAAGCGCCTGAATCTAGAGCTTTGGGTGTTGGAACTCGAGGCGATAGGCGGATTCGATTGAGATTAAAAGAAAGGTGCGGGCCTTGGTCTCGCTATAAAGAGGTTGAATACCAAGAGCCCTCCCCGTGACCGTTCGGGACTCGCCTTCGATAGAGGAGGCGTGCCAACGGGCACGACTGGGTTAGCCACGTCCGTATTGATGAGAATCCCGGAATAAGGGGGACACGATCTCTGCTTTGACAAGACATGCCAAGGAAACCGCCTCGCTAAACGGGCTGAGGTCGCATAAAGAAAACGATTCAATGAAGACTTGGCCGTGGCGTGATGACACGCTATGAATACGCCGCCAGATTGATTTTGTGTAAATATTATTCTCTCTACGGTGTTATGTGGAAATTATTTTGGCAGACGGACACCGCCCTTGTGTTCAAAATCTTCTATGAAGTATTCGAGGAGGAACCCGCCTTGCAATGTCAAGACAATATGCGCCACTAAATCGTCATTGAAGCCCTGGTTCGGGTCCTGGATTAGGGGTGTCCGGATAGCCGAACTATCACCGCTGGCCGGACTCTGGACTATGAAGATACAAGATTGAAGACTTCGTCCCATGTCCGGATGGGACTTTCCTTGGCGTGGAAGGCAAGCTTGGCGATACGGATATGTAGATCTCCTACCATTGTAATCGACTGTGTAACCCTAACCCTATCCGGTGTCTATATAAACCGGAGGGTTTTAGTCCGTAGGATCTAACAACAATCATACCATAGGCTCGCTTTTAGGGCTTAGCCTCTGTGATCGCGTGGTAGTTCTACGCTTGTACTACGCATATCATCAATATTAATCAAGCAGGTGTAGGGTTTTACCTCCATCGAGAGGGCCATCCACCTAGACGCACAGTTCGGGACCGCCTACCTGAGATCCGCCGGTTTTGACACCGACAGGCACCAAAGGACAGCAACATAACCACAAGCAAATTAAACCAATCATAGCAATTCATCAATCACCGGTAGGACAACGAAAATCTACTCAGACATCATAGGATGGCAACACATCATTGGATAATAATATGAAGCATAAAGCACCATGTTCAAGTAGAGGGTACAGTGGGTTGCGGGAGAGTGGACCGCTGAATATAGATGGGGGAAGGTGATGGAGATGTTGGTGAAGATGGCGGAGGTGTTGGTGTAGATCGCGGTGATGATGATGGCCCCCGGCGGTGTTCCGGCGCCACCGGAAGCAAGGGGAAGAGGGCCTCCTTCTTCTTATTCTTCCTTGACCTCCTCCCTAGATGGGAGAAGGGTTTCCCCTCTGTTCCTTGGTTCCCATGGCTTGGGAGGGGCGAGAGCCCCTCCGAGATTGGATATGTCCCTCTGTCTCTCTCTATTTCTGCGTTCTCAGATTCTGCCCCTTCACCGTTTCTTTTATATCCGGAGATCCGTAACTCCGATTGGGGTGAATCTTTCGCCCAGATGTTTCTCATAAAGTTAGCTTTCTTGCGGCAAAAGAAGAGCATCAACCGCCTTACGGGGTGCCCACGAGGGTCCAGGGCACGCCTGCCTCCTTGGCGCCCCTGCCTCGTGGCCCCCTCGCACCGCCTCGCTGATTTTACTTCCCAAAAATCACAAATATTCCAAAATAATTCTCCATCCGTTTTATCCTGCTTTGGACCCCTGCTTGATATTGGGTTTCTGCAAAACATAAAACATGCAAACAAACAGAACTGCATCGATCAATATGTTATTCCCAAAAATGGTATAAAAAGTTGCCAAAAGTATATGAAAGTTGAATAATATTGGCATGGAACAATAAAAATTATAGATACGACGGAGACGTATCAGCATCCCCAAGCTTAATTCCTACTGCCCCTAGTAGGTAAGTGATAAAAAAATAATTTTGATGTGTAATGCTACCTAGCATAATCTTGATCATGTAATCTAATCATGGCATGAATATTAAGACACGAGTGATTCAAAGCAATAGTCTATCATTTGACATAAAAATAATAATACTTCAAGCATACCAACCAAGCAATTATGTCTTATCGAAATAACATAGCCAAAGAAAGCTCATCCCTACAAAATCATATAGTCTGGCTATGCTCCATCTCACCACACAAAATATTCACATCATGCACAACCCCGATGACAAGCCAAACAATTAGTTCATACTTTTTAACGTGCTTCAGCTTTTTCAACCCTCACGCAATACATGAGCGCAAGCCATGGACATAGCACTTTAGGTGGAATAGAATATGATGATGCCCATCAATTGATGTCACACAAAAGGAGAAAGTCTCACATCGACGCGGCTAATCAACGGGCTATGGAGATGCCCATCAATTGATGTCAATGCGAGGAGTAGGGATTGCCATGCAACGGATGCACTAGAGCTGTAAGTGTATGAAAGCTCAACAAAAGAAACTAAGTGGGTGTGCATCCAACTTGCTTGCTCATGAAGACCTAGGGCATTTTGAGGAAGCCCATCGTTGGAATATGCAAGCCAAGTTCTATAATGAAAAATTCCCACTAGTATATGAAAGTGGTAACTCAATGAGACTCTCTATATGAAGAACATGGTGCTACTTTGAAGCACAAGTGTGGTAAAAGGATAGTAACATTGCCCCTTCTCGCTTTTTCTCTCATATTTTGTTCTCTTTTTTTTCTCTTTTTTTAATTTTTTTGGTGGGCTTCTTTGGCCTCTTTTTTTATTTGGGCTTCTTTGGCCTCTTTTATTTATTTTTAAAGTCCGGAGTCTCATCCCGACTTGTGGGAGAATCATAGTCTCCAGCATCCTTTCCTCACTAGGGCAATGCTCTAATAATGATGATCATCACACTTTTATTTACTTACAACTCAATATTACAACTCGATACTAGAACAAAGATATGACTCTATATGAATGCCTCCAACGGTGTACCGGGATATGCAATGATCTAGCGTAGAACTGACATCAAAAAATGGACAAGCCATGAAAACATCATGCTAGATATCTTACGATCATGGAAAGCAATATGACAGTAAATGCTCAAGTCATGTATATGATGATGATGGAAGTTGCATGGCAATATATCTATGGAAATGCCATGATAGGTAGGTATGGTGGCTGTTTTGAGGAAGATATAATGAGGCTTATGTGTGATAGAGCGTATCATATCACGGGGTTTGGATGCACCGGAGAAGTTTGCACCAACTCTCAAGGTGAGAAAGGGCAATGCACTGCATCAAGAGGCTAGCAATGATGGAAGGGTGAGAGTGCGTATAATCCATGGACTCACATTAGTCATAAAGAACTCATATACTTATTGCAAAAGTTTATTAGCCCTCGAAGAAAAGTACTACTACGCATGCCCCTAGGGGGATATATTGGTAGGAAAAAACCATCGCTCGTCCCCGACCGCCACTCATAAGGAAAGCAATCAAAGAAGACCTCATGCTCCAACTTCGTTACATAACGGTTCACCATACGTGCATGCTACGGGACTTGCAAACCTCAACACAAGTATTTCTCAGTTTCACAATTACTCAACTAGCACGACTCTAATATCACCACATTTATATCGCAAAACTATTGCAAGGAATCAAACATATCATATTCAGTGATCTACAAGTTTATGTAGGATTTTATGACTAACCATGTGAATGACCAATTCCTGTCATCTCTCTAAATAGATATAAGTGAAGCAAGAGAGTTTAATTATTTCTACAAAAGATATGCCCACGCTCTAACAAATATAAGTGAATCAAAAGAGCATTCTACAAATGGTGGTTTTCTATGTGAAGAGAAACAGGCAATCCAAACTTCAAATGATATAAGTGAAGCACATGAAGCATTCTATAAAGCCATACTCAAAGAATATAAGTGAAGTGCAATGAGCATTCTATAAATCAACCAAGGACTATCTCATACCAGCATGGTGCATAAAATAAAAATGAAAACTAAATGCAAAAGACGCTCCAAGATTTGCACATATCGCATGAACGAAATGAATCCGAAAACATACCGATACTTGTTGAAGAAAGAGGGATGCCTTCCGGCATCCCCAAGCTTAGATGCTTGAGTCTCCTTGAATATTTACTTGGGGTGCCTTGGGCATCCCCAAGCTTGAGCTCTTGCCTCTCTTCCTTTTCCTCATATCGAGACCTCCTCAATCAAACACTTCATCCACACAAAACTTCAACAGAAAACTCAGTAAGATCCGTTAGTATAATAAAGCAAATCACTACTCTAGGTACTGTTGCAAACCAATTCATATTTTGTTTTTGCATTGTGTCCACTTTAATATAAATTTTCCATGGCTTAATCCACTGATAGAAATTGATAGTTTCGTCAAAACAAGCAAACTATGCATCAAAAACAGAATCTGTCAAAAACAGAACAGTCTGTAGCAATCTGAACAATCACCATACTTATGGTACCCCAAAAATTCTAACAAAATTAGGAAAAATAAACAATTTTTACATAAAGAGGGTGCAAAATGAATCAGAACAATTTGACGTTCCGGTTAAAAATGTAAAATCGCGCACTACAGCTAAAGTTTCTGTCCTGCACCGTACAAACCAGCAAGAATTGTAAACATCCTAAAGGCAAACCTTGGCACATTATTTTTATAATACAATGGAATTGTACAAGGGGATAATTATTTTTGTTGAAAAATTTCTGTAATCAAGATTCACAAAGTTTCCGTGAGCATGAACAAAGTTCAAGGAGCTCTCCCACTTCAACAATGCTTGTCTTTCTCACTTTCACTTTCCTTTTTGAAAAGTTTTAGGTTCCCCTCTTTATTTTTTTGTTTTTAAACTATATAAAAGCACTCAACAGAAATAAAATACTCTCTAAAACTTCCGGGTTGTCTCCCTGGCAACGCTTTCTTTAAAGCCATTAAGCTAGGCATAAAGTGCTCAAGTAATGGATCCAACCGGATCCCAAGGTATATCAAAGCCAATTTTAATTAACAATGATTTTTAATTTAGTAGTGAGAACAAAGTAACATATATCATGCAACAACGAAGTCTAACTCTCTTCCTATGCATCGGCATGTCATAAAAGAACAATTCATGCACACCAAGTAAAGGCCAATGCATAGTATAAGCAGTTTCTTGCAATTTTATCATATTGGAAACATAGAGAGGTGGAGATATAGTTCCTCTCTCATAATAATTGCAAGTAGGAGCAGCAAGCACATGCATATTATATCTATCAAAACCATCATTTGTAGTAGTAAAAGGCAACCCATCAATATAATCCTTAATAAGCACAAACTTCTCCGATATAGTGTAGTAGGGAGAATTCAAAAAGGTAATAGGACTATCTTGTGTGGGTGCAATAGCAACAGTTTCATGTTTAACATAAGGAACTATAGCAAGTTCATCTCCATAAGCATAATTCATGTTGGCATCTTGGCCACAAGCATAGCAAGCATCATCAAAAAGGGGTGATTCAAGAGAATCAACGAGATCATAACAGTCATCATAGCAATCATCCTTCGGTAAGCATGAAGGGAAATTAAACAATGTATGAGTTGAAGAGTTACTCTGATTAGAAGGTGGGCATGGGTAGCTAATCCGCTCTTCCTCCTTTTGTTCTTCGCTCTCCTCATCATCTTTTTCATCCAATGAGCTCACAGTTTCATCAATTTCTTCTTCCATAGATTCCTGCAAAATATTAGTCTCTTCTTGGACAGCGGAGAATTGCTCTATATATGGTTTAAGATAGACATTAGAAGCATAATTATCATAACAATATTCAAGTATGGCAAAATTTTCAGATTTGTAAAGAGTGGCATCATACTTTTCAATCAAAGAAGCAATTTCATAAGCACCCTTAAAAGCACCAAATTCTTCAGTTTGTTGAACATCATAGTAATTATAAACACCCTTAGCATACGAAGATATGATTCCATTATCAGTAAACTCACATTGGTAGGGAAGGTGTTTCTTAGGGTTTTCAGAACAACAAGTAACATCATATATTTCACATAAATTCCAACCATAGCATTTCAAACGATGAATTTGATCCAGTAAAAGTTTCCCTTTTTCAGATATACAGTGAGCATGCTCATCTAAAGATTTTCCCTCAACTAAGCTAGTGGGAGTTTCAGCACGAGCACATAAGGATCGAAGATGATCCAAGTAAAAAGCTTCAGGAGTGTGATAGATTTTGAGTTGTTCTTCAACCATTGGTGTAGTAGGTACAACTAATTTTTTTTTGGTATTTTATGCTTCCTACCCATAACTAAAGATAGAAAACAACTAAGAACAGCAAATAAAAATTACTTAGTGATAATGCAAACAAGCACACACGAGAATATTCACCCCACACTGTGACTCCCCGGCAACGGCGCCAGAAAAAGGTCTTGATAACCCGCAAGTATACGGGATCAATTGTAGCCTCTTTCGATAAGTAAGAGTGTCGAACCCAACGAGGAGATAAAGGTAGAACAAATATTCCCTCAAGTTCTATCGCTGATACAACTCTCACATGCGCTTAGTGTTAACTTTACCTAGAACAAGTATAAAACTAGAAGTACTTTGTAGGTGTTTTTGGATAAGTTTGCAAGATAATAAAGAGTACGTAAATAAAAACTAGGGGCTGTTTAGGTAAAGAAGCAATAAAGTAAATATAGCGAGTGTGGAAAAGTGGTGGTAGGAGTTGTGAAATTGTCCATAAGCAATTGACTACTTTACTAGACCGATAGCAAGTTTTATGTGGGAGAGGCCACTGCTAGCATGTCATCCCTGACTTGGAATTCTATGCTTATGATGGAACTATTAGCAAGCATCCGCAACTACTAACGTTCATTAAGGTAAAACCCAACCATAGCATTAAGATACATTGGTCCCCCTTCAATCCCGTATGCATCAATTTCTATGCTAGGTTGAAGCTTCTGTCACTCTTGCCCTCCAATACATAGTCCTATCAACATACAACTAACCCTATGGTGTGATCCATGGCAGCTCATATGATGGGCACCAAAGGACAGCAACATAACCACAAGCAAATTAAACCAATCATAGCAATTCATCAATCACCGGTAGGACAACGAAAATCTACTCAGACATCATAGGATGGCAACACATCATTGGATAATAATATGAAGCATAAAGCACCATGTTCAACTAGAGGGTACAGCGGGTTATTGCGGAGAGTGGACCACTGAATATAGATGGGGGAAGGTGATGGAGATGTTGGTGAAGATGGCGGAGGTGTTGGTGTAGATCGCGGTGATGATGATGGCCCCCGGCGGCGTTCCGGCGCCACCGGAAGCAAGGGGGAGAGAGCCCCCCTTCTTCTTCTTCTTCCTTGACCTCCTCCCTAGATGGGAGAAGGGTTTCCCCTCTGGTCCTTGGCTCCCATGGCTTGGGAGAGGCGAGAGCCCCTCCGAGATTGGATCTGTCCCTCTGTCTCTCTCTGTTTACGCGTTCTCGATTACGCCCCTTCACCGTTTCTTTTATATCCGGAGATCCGTAACTCCGATTGGGGTGAATCTTTCGCCCAGATTTTTCTCATGAAATTAGCTTTCTTGCGGCAAAAGAAGAGCGTCAACCGCCTTACGGGGTGCCCATGTGTTGGAAATATGCCCTAGAGGCAATAATAAAATGGTTATTATTATATTTCCTTGTTCATGATAATTGTATATTGTTCATGCTATAATTGTATTAACTGGAAACCGTAATACATGTGTGAATATATAGACCACAACATGTCCATAGTGAGCCTCTAGTTGACTAGCTCGTTGATCAATAGATGGTTATGGTTTCTGACCATGGACATTGGATGTCATTGATAACGGGATCACATCATTAGGAGAATGATGTGATGGACAAGACCCAATCCTAAGCATAGCACAAGATCGTAGTGGATTAGTTTGCTAAGAGCTTTTCTAATGTCAAGTATCATTTCCTTAGACCATGAGATTGCGCAGCTCCCAGATACCGTAGGAATTCTTTGGGTGTACCAAACGTCACAATGTAACTGGGTGGCTATAAAGGTGCACTGCAGGTATCTCCAAAAGTGTCTGTTGGGTTGGCACGAATCAAGACTAGGATTTGTCACTCCCTATGACGGAGAGGTATCTCTGGGCCCACTCGATAATGCATCATCATAATGAGCTCAATGTGACTAAGTAGTTAGTCACGGGATCATGCATTACGAAACGAGTAAACTGACTTGCCGGTAACGAGATTGAATGAGGTATTGGGATACCGACGATCGAATCTCGGGCAAGTAACATACCGATTGACAAAGGGAATTGCATACGGGATTGCTTGAATCCTTGACATCGTGGTTCATCCGATGAGATCATCGTGGAACATGTAGGAGCCAACATGGGTATCCAGATCCGCTGTTGGTTATTGACCGGAGAATGTCTCGGTCATGTCTGCATGGTTCCCGAACCGTAGGGTCTACACATAAGGTTCGGTGGCGCTAGAGTTGTTATGGGAAACAGATGTGGTTACGAAGGTTGTTCGGAGTCCGGATGAGATCCCGAACATGACGAGGAGCTCCGGAATGGTCCGGAGGTGAAGATCGGTTTATTGGACGAAGGGTATTGGAGTCCGAATTATTCCGGGTACGGTGATGACCAAGCGATGTCCAAAGGGGTTTCGGAGGCCCGGCAAGCGTTAGGGGCCTTATGGGCCAAGGGAGAGGCACATCAGCCCACTAAGGGCTGAGCGCCTCCCACCCCATCTCACGAACCGAGGAGAGGTGGGGCGCCACCCACAGGGCAGCCGCCCCTCGGCTTGGTGGGCAAGTTTCCTAGGGGTGGGGCGCCCAAACCCATCTAGGGTTTCCCCCTGTGGCGCCGCCCCTCCCCTAGGAACCCTAGGCGCCTCCCTCCTCCCTTCCCCCTATATAGTGAGGAGAGAGGGCAGCCAACCTTCCCTGGCGCAGCCCTCCCTCTCCAACTCCACCTCCTCCTCGGTGGTGCTTGGCGAAGCCCTGGGAGAATCGCAAGCTCCACCACCACGCCGTCGTCTGCTGGAGTTTCTCCTCAACTTCTCCTCTCCCTTGCTGGATCAAGAAGGAGGAGACGTCCCGGGCTGCGTGTGTGGAACAGCGGAGGCGCCGTCCGTTTCGGCGCTTAGATCGGAATCGACCGCGACTGAATCGCTGCATGTACGACTCCACCAACCCGCGTTCTTATGTAACGCTTCCGCATCGCGATCTTCAAGGGTATGAAGATGCACTCCCCTCTCTCTCGTTGCTAGTCTCTCCATAGATTGATCTTGGTGATGCGTAGAAAATTTTGAATTTCTGCTACGTTCCCCAACAGTGACATCATGAGCTAGGTCTATTGCGTAGATTCGATGCACGAGTAGAACACAAGTTGTTGTGGGCGTTGATTTTTTTCAATATGCTTACCGTTACTAGTCCTATCTTGTTTCGACGGTATTGTGGGATGAAGCGGCCGGACCGACCTTACACGTACACTTACGTGAGACAGTTCCACCGATCGACATGCACTTGTTTCATAAGGTGGCTAGCGGGTGCCGCCTCTCCACTTTAGTCAGATCGGATTCGATGAAAAGGGTCCTTATGAAGGGTAAATAGCAATTGGCATATCACGTTGTGGTTTTGGCGTAGGTAAGAAAGCGTTCTTGCTAGAAACCTATAGCAGCCACGTAAAACTTGCAACAACAATTAGAGGACGTCTAACTTGTTTTTGCAGCATATGTCGTGTGATGTGATATGGCGAAGAAGGATGTGATGAATGAAATATATGTGATGTATGAGATTGATCATATTCTTGTAATAGGAATCACGACTTGCATGTCGATGAGTATGACAACCGGCAGGAGCCATAGGAGTTGTCTTTATTTATTGTATGACCTGCGTGTCATCGAATAACGCCATGTAATTACTTTACTTCATTGCTAAACCGTTAGCCATAGTAGTAGAAGTAATAGTTGGCGAGACAACTTCAAGGAGACACGATGATGGAGATCATGATGATGGAGATCATGGTGTCATGCGGTGACGATGATGATCATCGAGCCCGAAGATGGAGATCAAAAGGAGCAAAATGATATTGGCCATATCATGTCACTATTTGATTGCATGTGATGTTTATCATGTTTATGCATCTTATTTGCTTAGAACGACGGTAGTAAATAAGATGATCCCTCATAATAATTTCAAGAAAGTGTTCCCCTAAGCGTGCACCGTTGCGAAAGTTCGTTGTTTCAAGCACCACGTGATGATCGGGTGTGATAGATTCTAACGTTCACATACAACGGGTGTAAGCCAGATTTACACAAAGCGAAACACTTAGGTTGACTTGACGAGCCTAGCATGTATACGACATGGCCTCGGAACACAAGAGACCGGAAGGTCGAACATGAGTCGTAGTAGTGGATACGATCAACATGAAGATGTTCACCGATGATGACTAGTCCGTCTCACGTGATGATCGGACACGGCCTAGTTGACTCGGATCATGTAATCACTTAGATGACTAGAGGGATGTCTATCTGAGTGGGAGTTCATAAGATGAACTTAATTATCCTGAACATAGTCAAAAGGTTTTTGCAAATTATGTCGTAGCTCGCGCTTTAGTTCTACTTTTTTAGATATGTTCCTAGAGAAAATTTAGTGGAAAGTTAATAGTAGCAATTATGCGGACTAGGCCCAGTAAACTGAGGATTGTCCTCATTGCTGCGTAGAAGGCTTATGTCCTTAATGCACCGCTCGGTATGCTGAACCTCGAACGTCGTCTGTGGATGTTGCGAACATCTGACATACACGTTTTGATAACTACGTGATAGTTCAGTAATGCTAAACGGTTTAGAATTGAGGCACCAAAGACTATTTCAAACGTCATGAACATATGAGATGTTTCGAGGGCTGAAATTGGGATTTCAGCTCGTGCCCACGACAAGATGTATAAGACCTCCGAAGAGTTTCTTAGCCTGCAAACTAAGGGAGAAAAGCTCAATCGTTGAGCTTGCGCTCAGATTGTCTAAGTACAACAATCACTTGAATCGAGTGAGAGTTAATCTTCCAGCTGAGAAAGTGATGTTTCTCCAAAGTCATTGCCACCAAGCTGCTAGAGCTTCGTGATGAACTATAACATATCAGGGATAAATATGATGATCCTTGAAATATTCGCGATGTTTGACACCGCAAAAGTAGAAATCAAGAAGGTGCATCAATTGTTGATGGTTAGTGAAACCACTAGTTTCAAGAAGGGCAAGGACAAGAAGGGATACTTCATGAAACAACAAATCGATTCTTTGCTTTAGTAAAGAAACCCAAGGTTGAACCCAAACCGAGACTAAGTGCTTCAGAATGAGGGAACGGTCAGCGAAAGCGAGAACCACCCTAGATACTTGGTAGAGGAGAAGGTTGGCAAAGGTCGATGTAAGTATATTGGATATACATTATATTAATGTGTACTTTACTAGTACTCCTAGTAGCACCAGGTATTAAGATACCGGTTCGGTTGCTAAGTGTTAGTAACTCGAAATAAAAGAGCTACGGAATAAGCAGGGGACTAGCTAAAGGTGAGATGACGATGTGTGTTGGAAGTGTTTCCAAGGTTGAAGTGATCAAGCATCGCATGCTCCCTCTACCATCGAGATTGGTGTTAGACCTAAATAATTGTTATTTGGTGTTTGCGTTGAGTGTAGACATGATTGGATTATGTTTATCGCAATACGGTTATTCATTTAAGGAGAATAATGGTTACTCTGTTTATTTGAATAATACCTTCAATGGTCTTGCACCTAAAATGAATGGTTTATTGAATCTCCATCGTAGTGATACACATGTTCATGCCAAAAGATATAATATAGTAATGATAGTACCACATACTTGTGGTTGCCACTTGAGTCATATTGGCATAAAACGCATGAAGAAGCTCCATGTGATGGATCTTTGGACTCACTCATTTTTGAAAAGATTGAGACATGCGAACCATGTCTATTTGTATATATGCATGAAGAAACTCCATACAGATGGATCGTTTGGAATCACTTGATTTTGAATCACTTGAGACATGCAAATCATACCACATGGGCAAGATGACTGAAAGGCCTCGTTTTCAGTGAGATGGAACAAGAAAACAACTTGTTGGAAGTAATACATTTTGATGTGTGCAGTCCAATGAGTGCTGAGGCACGCGATGGATATCATTATGTTCTTACTTCACAGATGATTTGAGTAGATGCTGAGTATATTTACTTGATGAAACACAAATCTGAATTATTGAAAGGTTCAAGTAATTTCAGAGTGAAGTTGAAGATCATCGTGACAAGAGGATAAAATGTCTATGATATGATCATAGAGATGAGTATCTGAGTTATGAGTTTGGTATACAATTAAGACATTGTGGAAATTGTTTCATAACTAATACCGCCTGGAACACCATAGTGTGATGGTGTATCCGAACATCATAGCTGCACCCTATTGGATATGGTGCATACCATGATGTCTCTTATCGAATTACCACTATCGTTTATGGGTTAGGCATTAGAGACAACCGCATTCACTTCAAATAGGGCACCACGTAATTCCGTTGAGATGACAGCGTACGAACTATGGTTTAGAGAAACCTAAGCTGTCATTTCTTAAAAGTTTGGGACTGCGAAGCTTATGTGGAAAAGTTTTAGCCTGATAAGCTCAAACCCAAAGTGGATAAATGCATCTTCATAGGACACCCAAAACAGTTGGGTATACCTCCTGTCTCAGATCCGGAAGCAAAAGGGCTTGTTTCTAGAATCGGGTCCTTTCTCGAGGAAAAGTTTCTCTCGAAAGAATTGAGTGGGAGGATGGTGGAGACTTGATGAGGTTATTGAACCGTCACTTCAACTAGTGTGTAGCAGGGCATAGGAAGTTGTTCTTGTGGCGCCTACACCAATTGAAGTGGAAGTCGATGATATTGATCATGAAACTTGAATCAAGTCACTACCAAACCTCGTGGAGTCGACAAGGATGCGTGCTACTTGAGTGGTGGTACGTAATCCTGTCTGAGAGGTCATGTTGCTAGACAACAATGAACCTACGAGCTATGTAGAAGCGATGGTGGGGCCGGATTCTGACGAATGGCTCGAAGCCAAAAAATCCGAGAGAGGATCCATGTATAAAACAAAGTGTAGACTTTGGAAGAACTACTTGATGGTCGTAAGGCTATTGGGTACAGATGGATTTTAAAAGGAAGACGGAAAATGATGGTAAGTGTCACCATTAAGAAAGCTCGACTTGTTGTTAAGATGTGTTCCGACAAGTTCAAGGAGTTGACTACGGTGAGACTTTCTCACTCTTAGCGATGATAAGAGTCTGTTAGAATTGTATTAGCAGTTACTGCATTATTTATGAAATCTTGCAGATAGGATGTCAAAACATTGTTTCCTCGACAATTTTCTTGAGGAAAGGTTGTATGTGATACAACCGAAGGTTTTTGTCAATCCTAAAAGATGCTAACAAGTATACAAAGCTCCAATCTTTCTAAGGACCGGAGTAAGCATCTCGGAGTTGGAATATACACTTTGATGAGATGATCAAAGATTTTGGGTTTATACAAAGTTTATGAGAAACTTGTATTTCCAAAGAAGTGAGTGGGAGCACTATAACATTTTTTCGATGAGCATATGTTGTTAACATATTGCTGATCAGAAATGATGTAAAATTTCTGGAAAGCATACAGGGTTATTTGAAAAGTGTTTTCAATGGAAAACCTGGATTAAGATACTTGAACATTGAGCATCAAGATCTATAAGGATAGATCAAAAATCGCTTGATAGTACTTTCAAATGAATACGCACCGTGACAAGATTTTGAAGGAGTTCAAAATAGATCGGCAAAGAAGGAGTTCTTGGTTGTGTTATAAGGTGTGAGTATTGAGCAAGACTCAAGACATGACCTCGGCAGAAGAGAGAGAATGGACGAAGGTCGTCCCCTATGCTTCGGACATAGGCTCTACGATATCTTTGTGCTCTGTCTGACACACTAAGTGTGCCTTGCCATGAGTCGATCAAGGGGTACAAGAATGATCCAGAATGGATAACAAGACAATGATCAAACATATCCTTAGTAACTAGTGGACTAAGAATTTTTCTCGATTATGGAGGTGGTAAAAGAGTTCGTCGTAAAGGGTTACGCCGATGCGAACTTTGACACTAATCCGGATTATTCTGAGTAGTAAACCGGAATCGTATGGTAGAGCAGTTATTTGGAATAGTTCCAAATAGAGCGTGGTAGCTGCATCTAGGAGATGACATAGAGATTTGTAAAGCACACACGGATCTGAAAGATTCAGACCCGTTGACTAATAACCTCTCTCACAAGCGAGATATGATCAAACCCAATGGGTGTTGGATTCATTACAATCACATAGTGATGTGAACTAGATTATTGACTCTAGTGCAAGTGGGAGACTGTTGGAAATATGCCCTAGAGGCAATAATAAAATGGTTATTATTATATTTCCTTGTTCATGATAATTGTCTATTGTTCATGCTATAATTGTATTAACTGGAAACCGTAATACATGTGTGAATATATAGACCACAACATGTCCATAGTGAGCCTCCAGTTGACTAGCTCGTTGATCAATAGATGGTTATGCTTTCCTGACCATGGACATTGGATGTCATTGATAACGGGATCACATCATTAGGAGAATGATGTGATGGACAAGACACAATCCTAAGCATAGCACAAGATCGTGTAGTTCGTTTGCTAAGAGCTTTTATAATGTCAAGTATCATTTCCTTAGACCATGAGATTGTGCAACTCCGGATACCGTAGGAATGCTGGTGTACCAAACGTCACAACGTGAATCGGGTGGCTATAAAGGTGCACTACAGGTATCTCCGAAAGTGTCTGTTGGGTTGTACGAATCAAGATCGATTTGTCACTCCGTATGACGGAGAGGTATCTCTGGCCCACTCGGTAATGCATCATCATAATGAGCTCAATGTGACTAAGTAGTTAGTCACGGGATCATGCATTACGGAACGAGTAAAGTGACTTGCCGTAACGAGATTGAGCGAGGTATTGGGATACCGACGATCGAATCTCGGGCAAGTAACATACCGATTGACAAAGGGAATTGCGTGCGGGATTGCTTGAATCCTTGACATCGTGGTTCATCCGATGAGATCATCGTGGAACATGTAGGAGCCAACATGGGTATCCAGATCCCGCTGTTGGTTAATGACCGAGAACGTCTCGGTCATGTCTGCATGGTTCCCGAACCCGTAGGGTCTACACACTTAAGGTTCAGTGACGCTAGAGTTGTTATGGGAAATAGTATGTGGTTACCGAAGGTTGTTCGGAGTCCCGGATGAGGTCCCGAACATGACGAGGAGCTTCAGAATGGTCCGGAGGTGAAGATCGGTATATTGGACGAAGGGTATTGGAGTCCAGAATTGTTCCGGGGGTACCAAGTGATGACCAGCGTGTCCGAAAGGGGTTTCGGAGGCCCCGGCAAGCATTGGGGGGCCTTATGGGCCAAGGGGAGAGAGCACATCAGCCCACTAAGGGGCTGGCGCCTCCCACCCCATCTCACGTAACCAGGAGAGGTGGGGCGCCACCCCTAGGGCAGCCGCCCCTCCCGGCTTGGGGCAAGTTTCCTAGGGGGTGGGGCGCCCAAACCCATCTAGGGTTTCCCCCTGTGGCCGCCCTCCCTAGGGAACCCTAGGGCGCCTCCCCTCCTCCCTTCCCCTATATATAGTGAGGGAGAGAGAGGGCAGCCGCACCCTTCCCTGGCGCAGCCCTCCCCTCCAACTCCACCTCCTCCTCGGTGAGTGCTTGGCGAAGCCTGCCGGAGAATCGCAAGCTCCACCACCACGCCCGTCGTCTTGCCGGAGCTCTCCCTCAACTTCTCCTCTCCCTTGCTGGATCAAGAAGGAGGAGACGTCCCGGCTGTAATGCGTGTGTTGAACAGCGGAGGCGCCGTCTGCTCGGGCGCTTAGATCGAGAATCGACCGCGATCAGAATCGCTGCGTGTCTGACTCCACCAACCGTTCTTGTAACAGCTTCCGCATCGCGATCTTCAAGGGTATGAAGATGCACTCCTCTCTCTCGTTGCTACTCTCTCCATAGATTGATCTTGGTGATGCGTGAAAATTTTGAATTTCGCCACGTTCGCAACACCACGAGGGTCTAGGCGCCTGCCTCCACAGGCGCCCGCCCTGCCCCCTTGGGCACCGTCTCGCGTTGATTTTACTTCCCAAAAATCACAAATATTCCAAAATAATTCTCCGTCCGTTTTTATCCCGTTTGGACTCCGTTTGATATTGGGTTTTGCGAAACAAAAAACATGCAACAAACGAGAACTGCACTGCAGCCTTTGGATCAATATGTTAGTCCCAAAAATAGTATAAAAAGTTGCCAAAAGTATATGAAAGTTGAATAATATTGGCATGGAACAATCAAAAATTATAGATACGACGGAGACGTATCATACATCAAGTGTTTCCTGAAGCCACTCCCACTGTGAATGTCTCTGAGTCTGAAGCCAAAGCTGCTGAAGACATTCTGGCTGCATCAGCCGATGACATTGAAGAAGAAGAAAGAGTTGCCACATCCCCATCTACAAATCAAGTTATTCTCGAGGAGAATGTGATTGTGCCCGACCCTCCTGTTATTGAACCCAAAGAGGTTGAAGCCACTGAGGCTGCCACAAACAATGTTACTAAAGCCAATGACACAGTCATGGCTGAAGACAATATGGAGCCTGAAGCAAATGTGAATGCTGAAGCCACTGTTCCACCTCCAAGGCCTCACACCATTGAACAGACCTTTGATCATGGATAGTTGGTCACTGTAAAATGGCATATTATGGTTCCTCCCACTGCTCCTGGACCACAGTATGACTACCATGTGGAGCAGAGGCCACAAGTTCAGAAGCCCAAGCCTAGGCTGCCAAGGCTTCTGAGTGCTGCAACGACACAGGGTTCCTTCAGCGTGCACAACTTCAGGGAGCACAACACCTTCTTTGACAGTGCTAAAAATCCCTACACGAAGCCAAAGATCTCTTACGATCGATTTTGGAGCCATCAACAGCGAAGCTACTACTCATGCATTTTGTACAATCAAGGGTGCATCTTTCCACACATGCGTCTTGATTGTGAAGCTATTGCTGGGTTGCCCTGTCTTGAAGAAGCCCTTGACTACTTCAGGGATGTTGGTCTTCTGCCGTTTGTAATAGACAAAGAGCACTGGAATGAAGAGCTTCTGCTGCAGTTCTATGCCACACTTCATATTCGCGGCTACAACAGGGATCCGAAGACATGGATCCTTGAGTGGATGTCAGGTGATGTGCATCATGAAGCCAAAGCTCAAGACCTCATCGAGCTTACTTCCCTGCCCACTGATAACCCGCAAGTATACGGAATCGATTGTAGCCTCTTTCGATAAGTAAGAGTGTCGAACCCAACGAGGAGCTAAAGGTAGAACAAATATTCTCTCAAGTCCTATCTGCCACTGATACGACTCTACGCACACTTAGTGTTCGCTTTACCTAGAACAAGTATGAAACTAGAAGTACTTTGTAGGTGTTGTTGGATAGGTTTGCAAGATAATAAAGATCACGTAAATCAAAAATAGGGGATGTTTAGATAAAGAAACAATAAAGTAAATATAGCGAGTGTGGAAAAGTGGTGGTAGGAGTTGTGAAATTGTCCCTAAGCAATTGACTACTTTACTAGACCGATAGCAAGTTTTATGTGGGAGAGGCCACCGCTAGCATGTCATCCACGACTTGGAATTCTATGCTTATGATTGGAACTATTAGCAAGCATCCGCAACTACTAACGTTCATTAAGGTAAAACCCAACCATAGCATTAAGATATATTGGTCCCCCTTCAATCCCGTATGCATCAATTTCTATGCTAGGTTGAAGCTTCTGTCACTACATAGTCCTATCAACATACAACTAACCCTATGGTGTGATCCACCTTGGCAGCTCATATGATGGGCACCAAAGGACAGCAACATAACCACAAGCAAATTAAATCAATCATAGCAATTCATCAACCACCATGTACAACGAAAATCTACTCAGACATCATAGGATGGCAACACATCATTGGATAATAATATGAAGCATAAAGCACCATGTTCAAGTAGAGGGTACAGCGGGTTGCGGGAGAGTGACCGCTGTAGATAGAGGGGGGAAGGTGATGGAGATGTTGGTGAAGATGGCGAAGGTGTTGGTGAAGATCGCGGTGATGATGATGGCCCCCGACGGCGTTCCGGCGCCACCGAAAGCAAGGGGGAGAGAGCCCCCCTTCTTCTTCCTTGTCCTTCTCCCTAGATGGGAGAAGGGTTTCCTCCTGGTCCTTGGCTCCCATGGCGTGGGAGGGCGAGAGCCCCTCCGAGATTGGATCTATCTCTCTGTTTTTGCGTTCTCTGATTACTCGCCTTCACTGTTTCTTTTATATCCGGAGATCCGTAACTCCGATTGGGGTGGATCTTTCACCCAGATTTTTTGTCATAAAATTAGCTTTCTTGCGGCAAAAGAAGAGCGTCAACCACCTTACGGGTGGCCCACGAGAGTGCCAGTGCGCCAGGGGAGGCACGCCCCACATCTCGTGGCCACCTCGAACCGTTCGCGTTGATTCCTTCTCCGAAAATCCCAAATATTCCAAAATAATTCTCCATCCGTTTTTATACCGTTTGGATTCCGTTTGATATGGGGTTTCTGCGAAACATAAAGCATGCAACAGATAGGAACTGGTACTGGATCAATATGTTAGTCCCAAAAAATAGTATAAAAAGTTGCCAAAAGTATATGAAAGTTGTATAATATTGTCATGGAACAATCAAAAATTATAGATATGACGGAGACGTATCACCCACTCCAGGTGAATTGTACGAGCTTGGTTGTCAGCGACATCGCGATGAACTACAGAGTATCTTTCAGAGGCCCGAACCCAATATGAGTCAGATGCTCAGTATGATGAAGCCATTGCCTCAAGATGCTGAATACCCAAAGGAATTCTTCATCCAAGACCTTGGGTACTTGCCACGCACAGTATACCACATTCTGAGGCGTACTCTATGGATGATCAAGGGACATTCTTCTGAAGCTAAGCTTGAAGAATCCATGAAGACTTTGGTATTCTATATCATCAATGGCATCAGATTCAATGCTCAGGATTTATTCATCAGACAATTAGCTGCTTCTGGAATTGATCTGTTTGGCCTGAAGTTTTATGCTCCCTGGGTGATGCGCCTGATTAAGCTTCATTATTCTATTGACTATCAGCCCTCAGCGCGCAACCACATAGTTTTTCTGCCTAAGGTTGATCTGTCCATTGAAGCCATCTACCCCGAGCCTGCCAAGAAGCCTCTACATCTTCACAATGTTGAACATCAAAGCTTCACACAACCAATCGAAGGAATCCTTGTCCCAATGTTGCAACCCTCGCTTATCCTCTGGCTGGACATATGAGAGTGCCACATCGTGCCAACATCGAAGCCACTGCCAGTACAATTGCCCAAAGGCCTCGGAAGTGATTGCGTGTACTCAATGACCGAGAACTTCTTATGGCCTTGCATCAGAAGCAGGATAGGCATCATGACTGGCTAAAGCGTCAGATGCAGAGTATCTTCGTCGATGTCAATCGCGTTCGAAACTTGGCCACCAAGAACTCGTTCGTTGCTCATGAAGCCTGCCGGCGGTCCTGGAAGAGCCTCACACTGCTCTGTCCTTGATACGTCTCCAACATATCTATAATTTATGAAGCATTCATGCTATTATATTATCTGTTTTGGATGTTTATGGGCTTTATTATACACTTTTATGTTATTTTTGGGACTAACCTATTAACAGGAGGCCCAGCCCATATTGCTGTTTTCTTACCTATTTCAGTGTTTTGAAGAAAAACAATATCAAATGGAGTCCAAACGGAATAAAACCTTCGGGAGCGTGATTTTTGGAACGAACGTGATCCAGGAGACTTGGAGTTGAAGTCAAGGAAGCTTCGAGGTGGCCATGAGGTGGAGGGCGCGCTTCTCACCGGGCACGCCCCCTGTCTCATGGGCCCTCGAGCGTCCCCGACCGACTTCTTTCGCCTATATCTCCATATACCCTAAAAACATCTAAACAAGAATAGATCGGGAGTTCCGCCGCAAGCCTCTGTAGCCACCAAAAACCTCTCGGGAGCCCGTTCCGGCACCCTGCTGGAGGAGGGATCCCTCACCAGTGGCCATCATCATCCCGACGCTCTCCATGACGAGGAGGGAGTAGTTCACCCTCGGGGCTGAGGGTATGTACCAATAGCTATGTGTTTGATCTCTCTCTCTCTCTCGTGTTCTCTCTATGGCATGATCTTGATGTATCGCGAGCTTTGCTATTATAGTTGGATCTTATGATGTTTCTCCCCCTCTACTCTCTTGTAATGGATTGAGTTTTCCCTTTGAAGTTATCTTATCGAATTGAGTCTTTAAGGATTTGAGAACACTTGATGTATGTCTTGCCGTGTTTATCTGTGGTGACAATGGGATATTCACGTGATCCACTTGATGTATGTTTTGGTGATCAACTTGCGGGTTCCGCCCATGAACCTATGCATAGGGGTTGGCACACGTTTTCGTCTTGACTCTCCGGTAGAAACTTTGAGGCACTCTTTGAAGTACTTTTGTGTTGGTTGAATAGATGAATCGAGATTGTGTGATGCATATCGTATAATCATGCCCACGGATACTTGAGGTGACAATGGAGTATCTAGGTGACATTAGGGTTTTGGTTGATTTCTGTCTTAAGGTGTTATTCTAGTATGAACTCTATGATAGATTGAACGGAAAGAATAGCTTCATGTTATTTTACTACGGACTCTTGAATAGATTGAGCAGAAAGGATAACTTTGAGGTGGTTTCGTACCCTACCGTAATCTCTTAGTTTGTTCTCCGCTATTAGTGGCTTTGGAGTGACTCTTTGTTGCATGTTGAGGGATAGTTATATGATCCAATTATGTTATTATTGTTGAGAGAACTTGCACTAGTGAAAGTATGAACCTTAGGCCTTGTTTCCTACCATTGCAATACCGTTAACGTTCACTTTTATCATTAGTTACCTTGCTGTTTTTATATTTTCATATTACAAAAACCTATATCTACCATCCATATTGCACTTGTATCACCATCTCTTCGCCGAACTAGTGCACCTATACAATTTACCATTGTATTGGGTGTGTTGGGGACATAAGAGACTCTTTGCTATTTGGTTGCAGGGTTGCTTGAGAGAGACTATCTTCATCCTACGCCTCCCACGGATTGATAAACCTTAGGTCATCCACTTGAGGGAAATTTGCTACTGTCCTACAAACCTCTGCACTTGGAGGCCCAACAACGTCTACAAGGAGAAGGTTGCGTAGTAGACATCAATCCTGAAGACGATCTTCACGAAGATGGCTTCACATAGAATTTCAAGTTTCATTCCAGGCCTCCTCAAAATGCAAGCTGGCGTCGCACTCCCTCTATTGAAGATTCTGAGTGTTCATCTTCGGCTGCAACTGTTGTTGCGAGAGTCGTCGATGAAGAAGACGATGCCACTTCACCAACCATGGTTGCACTGCATCTCGACACTATGTCGGGCCCGTCTGCACCACCAAACTCCAACGACGAACCTGCTCCATCATCTACTCAAACTGTGAACGAGTAGATACTCTATGTCTTCAAACCTTTTTGGTCATTACTGACAAAAGGGGGATGACGTGGACCAGATCATGACCAAGGCATCCAAGAGTGAGGTTAATGCTAGCACAAATGCTGAACCATTAGAGCATCCAAAGGAAGACAAGGGCAAAACCATTATCTTAGTTGGGAAGCTTCCGGTGCCTATTTTGGGAGAAATGACACATCAGATTTCCAGCTGCAACTTCCCACCTAAACCTAATTAATTCTGGAAGTCTCTAGCACTTTATAGAGGCTGGAAAAGATGGTCTTTGAAGTCAGCTTTCATTCAAAAAAAAACGGTGCATCATTTGAGGTCTTGAGTCAAAAGTTGTGCAAGTTTCCATGCAAGTTGTCCAGGAATTTATTACAGCCTTGAGGCTCAACAAGTTTGCTCCTGCTACAGCTTGGGGCTCACGAATTTACCCTTCATTTTGAGTTGTTTTCACACCTAACTAGTGGGTGCTTATAGTATAAATACTCCCCAGCTGTTCCATGTGAAGGGGGGATGAGATTTCTGAGTTTATGTTTGTAGATAGCCGGTGAGGTTGTGTTGTCTTTGTGAGCACTAGTATCGTTGAGTGTTAGCTCGTGTGTGTGGATTGGAGGGCCTGTCCTCAATTCATATAGGATCCTTGTGGTTCCCTCTTGTGATTCTTCATAGGTTCACAAGCTCCATGGTTTGGGTTGCATCCTTGTAAACCAAGCTAGTTATCCGCTGCAATTTATCTGAGAGTGTTCCCTCTTGTTCTTGCCACTTGAGAGAAACGAAGTTTGTTGAAATAAGTTTCGAGTGAGTTTGTTGCTGCTCCTTGTGAGTTCTTTGGCACCGTGAAAGGTCGTTTCGAGGCGTCCCGTATCATCTTGGCATCAGAGCTTTAGGTTGTTCGGTGCTATTTTCTCTCTTGCTGATTTTGTTCTTGAGAAGCTTCCATGGGTTCGAGGAGGTCCAGCAGTGTTGATGGTGTGCATGGAGGTAGGCGCCTCATGGAGGAGGAGCTGCCACTTCCGTGTCTGATCCAAGCTTGCAGCCCGCCTATATGTTGGCATTGGAGGATACACGAGTATGTGTTGAACAAGGTGGAGAGGCGCATATCGGCCGTGGAGACCAACCTTGGCGAAGAATCGACTCCCTCACCGAGGAACTCCGTCGAGATAGGCTTGCTGCGCAGGGGTCGACATCGACAAATCCCCGAACAGCAGGCCAACGCCACCTTGAGGAGGGGCATGGAGAGCACAACCACGTCTACTCGGGTGATGCTCATAGCTACTCTGTTGCACCACCTCGGCGTGCTCACTACGACCAGCGAGGTGCTACTTGGCGCCACCGTCGCCACCATGAGATGGGCACTTTGCAGGGTCGACATCGACAACTCCCCATACAGCAGGACCACCATGGAGAGCATTGGAGCGACCACTCCGATGATGCTCGAAACTACTACGAGCCTCGACCACGACGTGTTCGTCATGATCGTCGCGGAGAAGGCCAAGAAGTCTTTGCCATGGGAGGGAGAGGTCATGGGCGTGCTCATCGTGACCATGAAGATGATGGGATTGGTAAATTCAAACTTACCATACCATCGTTCAATGGGAAAACCAAGCCCGATGATTATTTGGAGTGGGAGATGCGTGTGGATCAGATTTTTGACAGCCACCGATATGCGGAGGAGAAGAAGGTACGATATGCATCCATTGAGTTTACTGGATATGCTTTGATTTGGTGGAACCAATTGTGTCGTCTTTGGAGGTCGTCCGAGACATTGGTGCAAATGAAAAATCTGTTCTTGGAGACGGTTTGTTCCTGAACATTTCACAAGAACCTTGTACAATCGACTCCAACGGTTGTGCCAAGGTAATTCTAGTGTTGATGAGTACTATAAAGAGATGGAGATTGTGATGATTAGGACAGCGGTGAATGATCCAGAGGAGGCCACAATGTCAAGATTCTTTCATAGACTGAATGAAGATGTGTAAGAAAGGATAGAGATGGTTACATATCAAGATTTGCAAGAACTTGTGCATCAAGCTATTCGTGTAGAGCAGCAGCTGAAGAGTCGCCAAAACCGCAGCCAAACCTATACATCAAGCACTTGGAGAGGTTCAGCTCAGCGAGAAGTAGATGGAAGTGTCGCTGCAGATTTTCGCTCACACAACAAGATGACTACAAAGGAAGCTAATGCATCAAAGGTTGAATCTTCCAATACTCCTGCCACCCGCATTAGTAATATTCAGTGCCATACATGCAAGGGTAGAGGTCACTTCAAGAAGGATTGTCCTAATCTGAAGAAGGTTTTACTCACAAATGATGGATATGTCACCGATGACTCAAGTGACAAATCTGAATCTGAGAAGAAAGATGCAAATTATTGTACTTTTGAGACCGGAGCACCTCTGAGTTCAAATGGTGTTAATCTCATGGTTCGCAAAGTAGCTCATGACGATGCTCCTATTGTTGAGAAGGGCCAGCGACAAAATGTGTTCCAATCCATTTGCAAGATCAAGGACAAAAACTGCAAGGTGGTCATCGATGGAGGCAGCTACAACAACATCATTAGTAGTGATCTTGTGCATGCTCTTGGGATATCAACATGGAGGCAACCCCAGCCATATTATGTGAAGTGGCCGAATGGTGTTGGTAAGTGAAGATTACGCATCGTGCTAGGGTGCAATTTTCAGTGGGAAGTTATGTGGACAAAGTGGTATGTGATGTGGTGCTAATGCAAGCTTGTCATCTTCTTTTGGGAAGACCGTGGCAGTTTGATCATGATGCTACTCACCATGGGAGGTCTAACAAGTATTATTTCATGCATCAAGGAGTGAACCATGTCTTGGAACCTATGGTGGATCAAGTACTCAAGGTTGAGCAATTCCCACAAGTGAAGAAGCCCAAAAAGAATACCCCAAAACCGAGGACGGTTTTGTTTGAAGGAAGGGAGGATGATGTGGACCAGATCATGACCAAGGCATCCAAGAGTGAGGTTAATGCTAGCACAAATGCTGAACCATTAGAGCATCCAAAGGAAGACAAGGGCAAAACCATTATCTTAGTTGGGAAGCTTCCGGTGCCTATTTTGGGAGAAATGACACATCAGATTTCCAGCTGCAACTTCCCACCCAAACCTAATCAATTCTGGAAGTCTCTAGCACTTTATAGAGGCTGGAAAAGATGGTCTTTGAAGTCAGCTTTCATTCAAAAAAAATAGTGCATCATTTGAGGTCTTGAGTCAAAAGTTGTGCAAGTTTCCATGCAAGTTGTCCAGGAATTTATTACAGCGCGAGGCTCAACAAGTTTGCTCCTGCTACAACTTGGGGCTCACGAATTTACCCTTCATTTTGAGTTGTTTTCACACCTAACTAGTGGGTGCTGCTAGTATAAATACTCCCCAGCTGTTCCATGTGAAGGGGGTATGAGATTTCTGAGTTTATGTTTGTAGACAGCCGGTGAGGTTGTGTTGTCTTTGTGAGCACTAGTATCGTTGAGTGTTAGCTCGTGTGTGTGGATTGGAGGGCCTTTCCTCAATTCATATAGGATCCTTGTGGTTCCCTCTTGTGATTCTTCATAGGTTCACAAGCTCCATGGTTTGGGTTGCATCCTTGTAAACCAAGCTAGTTATCCGCTACAATTTATCTCGAGAGTGTTCCTCTTGTTCTTGCCACTTGAGAGAAAGCGAAGTTTGTTGAAATAAGTTTCGAGTGAGTTTGTTGCTGCTCCTTGTGAGTTCTTTGGCACCGTGAAAGGTCATTTCCGAGGCGTCCCATATCAGGGGAGAAGCAGAGTTGATAGTCTTCAAGCAGGTCCTAATGGGTGGTTGCATTATTTTTGCTAAGTCGTTACAACTCGTCTTTTGAACAATTTGGTTTTTGGGTTGCAACACTTAAACTCCATGGTCGTCTTCTACTTTGCTTTAGCTGCCACTTTGTGATGCAATGATAAATCCCGCATGAAGTCATTCTGCAGACGTCCATTTCTCATTATGCATGTCATTATCTTTGTTTTCTCATTATATGCATGATGAATTGTCTTCATAAGTTGAAGAGGATCTTCTCAAGTAAAACCTGCCATATGCATTTGCATTCAAAAACAAACTACTTATATGCACATCTTCAGGGGGAGCCTTTTGCTACTTATGAAGACAATCCCTTAATCCTTAACTTTCACATACTTTTATCCCTGTTGAAAACTTTAAACCAGTTTGTCATCAGTCACCAAAAAGGGGGAAATTGTAAGTGCATCTAGTGCCACCCCTCGTTGGTTTTGGAGTATTGATGACAAACTTGGTTGAAGGGACTAATGTGTTTGTGAGAATTGCAGGATAACACAGGTAGTAGTCTCTTATTGCTTCGGTTTACCTACCAGAGATGACCCCTAAAAATGTGTGAAGACATTGAAGACAATGGTGGTCTGTGAAGATATTCACAACGAAGATTATGACTTGAGAAGACATTCACGTGAAGACTATGGAGTGCGAAGACATAGTTGTTTCGTAGTTTCCTTTTCTTCTTTGTTGAGTCATAGGAACCACCGTACTGTTAAGTGGGGTCCAAGTGAACAAAGTCAAAGTGGTGATGTGATGCTCAACCAAACCCCTAAGTCTTCGAGGGAAGACAATGAGAGCAAATCTTATCCAGAATTTGGATGAGTCAGCTTTACTTGTAGCCCAAGTCAAGCTGCAGCGTGTGTTTGAAATCGACCGTTGGACACGTGTCGGTTCCTTAGTGACCAGGGTCATTTCGGAAAAATCAGGTCGGGTTGCCTCCACGGCTATAAATAGCCCACCCCTACACCATAAATTGGTGGCTGCTCAGAGTTAGTGCACGGCTTTTGTCGTTTGAGAGCAACCCACCTCCGAAGCATTTGAGAGAGAGAGATCCTTGCGAGGACAAAGCCCAAAACACCGAGAGCCAAAGAGTGTTAGGCATCATCAAGTCTTTACATCTGCGTGATCCAAGACTTGTTACACTTGAGGACTGTGAATCCTCCAGCCGGTTAGGCGTCACGTTCTGAGCATCCAAGAGCCATTGTGGATCACCGGTGAACAAAGTCTATGAAGGTTTGGAAGTCTACCTTGAAGACTTATCAGAGTGATTGGGCGAGGACCCGGGTGTCCTTAGCTCAAGGGGAATAAGGTGAAGACGCCGGTCTTCTCGAAAGTTAAATCTCAGCCTCCCTAACCCGTCTGACGGTTGTCACAAGAATCGGAACTGGTCTACCAAATCCATGTCTTCATCAAGCAACTGGTTCTATCCTCCACTTCCTTTTACTTTACAGTTTGTCTTCGTGAAGTCATTGCCTGCTTGTCTGATTTGATTGTCTTCACTGAGTGAAGACTATTTACTGTTTGGCTTCATACTGTCTTTCATCCTGATCCATACTACCTAGCTACTGATAGTCTTCATGCTTTCACTTTATTGCTTACTTGACTATGGCTTGTCTAGTGTAGTCCACCTTCCGCTACATATCAATAGGTTCATTTCTACCGTTTGTCTTCAGAGCCCTCGTGTTTTGAAGACTTTCATAAAAATCGCCTATTCACCCCCCGCCCCCCTCTAGTCGATAACTAGCACTTTCACAATGCGGTATAAAAATTCTAATACGTTAGCTCATGATTTACCTGCCCATATTAATGTGATTCTGTAAAAAAATGTTACCAAATCTTGCCTACGATTTACCTACCTAAATAAACTGTAGGATTTTATTTGATAATCAATTGTTTGGTAAGGACTATTGGCTTATGAAAAAACATAAATTTATTTGATAAGTTAATAAAAGGCATGACAATTAAGGCAAATTTCAAGAAAAATCGATACAAATATGAGAGATAGGAGGGAAAAAATCAAAATGAAGAGATGAACATGAGAATGTACATAAGGTTAGACAAAGGATGAGATGAGCGACATATCCTTACGTTCTTTTTGAGTAGGAAAGATTTTTTTTAAAATCATTTTGTGTCTGTTGTTGATTGATTGTACTCCCTTCGTTTCTAAATATAAGACAATTTAAAGATTTCAATGCAAATGTGGATGTATACAGGCGTATTTTAAAGTGTAAATTCACTCATTTTGCTTCGTATGTAGTCTATATTGAAATCTTTAAAAGGACATACATTTAAAAACAGAGAGAGTAATTGTCTACCATGCCTTTTGGTTTCTTTTCCATAAAAAAATGCAAATAAAATAAAACAACCCCAATACGATATCCTCTATGCAGTCCAGACCAAATATGTAATAAGCAATATTGCTCCCCGTTCCTAAATATAAGTTATTTTAAAGATTTCAGTATGGACCACGTACGAAGCAAAATGATTGGATCTACACTGTAAAATATGTTTATATACATCTATATGTATATATATACTAGTTTGTATTGAAATTTGAAAAACATTTTGGGGAGGGAGTATAGGAGTAATAGTTGTAATATTAACTAGATCGTGAATGACGCGCGTTACTGCGCCCGTGTATTAGGAATTTTGGATGAAATAGATTTGCAATTTTTTTTTAAACATGTATTTTGTTTTTATATATATTTTAGGATGTTATGGGCCATGTAATAGAATTTTCTTTTTTTCTTGGGTTGTTGTGGGCCTTTTTTTTGTGAAGTGCACACGCAGTCACATCAATAGACCATGGTTTTCTCAAAAAAGGACCATGGTGAGGCTCCCATGGTCTTAATTCTCCCATAGAAGCTAGAGGAGGCAAGTTAATGAAATATTATATGCTTATCAATGGGTGGCAATAATAAAGTGCTTATGGCTTTTCAGTTTTCATTCTTGATTACGTATTTGTAACTGATGAGTAAAAAACTTCTTTTAAGTATTATGTAATGACCACTTGTTTTCTCGAACCCAAAGGAAGCAGAAAGGTGTGCGTGGTTGTCCCTGTCCTGCACCACAAAGCAATCGCTGGTTCCATCTTCTCTAGGCAAATCGTCTGCACGAAGATAAGATCAATGATTTAGTCTTTGTCAGTTGCTCTGGATCTTGCCTTTTTGAAAATCAAATATGGTAAATCATACTTTTTAGTACTATTTTTATTACGTTTCCAACAACTGTTAGGCCTAGACAGATTTCTTGATATTCGATTTTTCTGCTTGGGCTCGCTGTTGTTTGTGGATCCCTGAAATTGTAGTACTTGGGGACGACAGGGTCGTGTTCCAGGAAGGGGTACAGGTTCTGGCTGCCGTCCTCGAATTTGTTCTCTTTGCATGCAACAAATGCAGGCATATCCATTCATTCGTTGACGAACAAACATCACTGGAAATTCAAAGGTTACTGTCCTAAATATGTATGCCTATGACCCTTTTTAAATTAAGTGTCTCGTGTCAAGAGAAATGTACGCTCAATGCTCATGTCTGAACATTACAATTTAGATTGTAGATTTTCTACCATAAATGGAGGACATGTACGAACGTTGCAGTATGATTGTGTTTAATTGGATCTCAAGTAAGTAGAAGAGCTTTGTCATTCCCATCTCCTTGTCAACCGCCTCATCTTGACAACACTACTGATATTGGCTGCACAAAGTCGATTTATGTACGATCCTCTCATCTAGATCCAGGTCCATATCCAGAAATTGATTATAGCTTAATAAAGTCCAATAACATTGGATCGAGATGTATACAAGTGAAGAGCACATCATGTTGTATATAGATGAAGCAAAGTAGTATACAGACTAATTAGATCATACAAAGAGATCCATGTTAGTTCACCTTGTCATATGGTGTGCAAATATTTTTGAATTCACATGGGTAACATTGCTGCATTTTATACATATGCAAGTACCGAACATAATTTGATATATTTAAAAGATATCTTAGTGGGATGAATAAAATTACTCTGTAGAAAGCAGAAACTGGGCTTCTTATACAGCATTCACATTTCAACTAACAGAAGCACAAACTAATAAGAAGCATGTTGTCTATGTGTTAAGGAGCTTGCCAGATAATTTGAAGAATGCATTCCCATTAAAACAGTTTATACAGGATGGGTATAGTGCAAATACTATAATACAAGAAACATTGTTGCCATTGCCTCTTACGGACATGGATCCTCTGACGTGGCTATCACTGCCTTACCCTGCCTTTCTGTCGCTGACAGGTGGGACCCATGTTTGGTGGGACCCACATATCAGTGACCCAATGGTAGGATAGCTCACGTCAGGGGATCCTCATCCGCCTCTTACATGTGTAAGTACCAAACAGAATTTGACAGTTGTCAAAGATCTCTTACTGGAAGAAATAAAATTACTATGTACCAACCAACAAGTGAGCTTCTTATACACCATTTACCTTTAAACTAACTGAACCACCACCTAATAATAAGCATTCTATCTATGTGTGAAGCACCTTGCCAGCGAATTTGAAGAAAGCATTCCACTAAACAGTCAGGATGTGTATATTGCAAATATTGTAATACAAGAGACTTGTATGATGACATGAAAAGGAGGTGCAGGATTACATATGTACCTGCACATGCTGGCCCAGGAATCGGCCGCGACGATGACGCCTTTGTCGAAGATGAAGGAGAGCGTGGTCGTCCCCTTCTTATGGTTCACCATCTCCTTGGCCGCCTTCTGGAATCCATCAAACTGCCACCGGGAAACAACAGTAGGGTGCAAACGGATCAAAGGCCGACGGATTGCGGCGTGAGGAAAGGGGGTCGAGGGAGGGGGAGGCTCACACATGCGTTGAATGTGGGGAACTCGAGGGCGAGCTGTTCGGTGGTGTCGGCGGAGAAGAGGCCACCGAACTTGTCGCTGCCGGGTGTGGCGGCACCGAAGTGGTTCTTGAGGGCGGAGAGTGTCAGGCTCCATCTATCTGAACCTGAAAAGTGTCGATCTTCAGTTAACTGGCACGCATCTAGAAACCCTTCGTGGGATCAAACAGCTGTCATGGCTCGGTCAAAACCTCAATTGACGACCGAGAAGCACAATCTTTTAACCACTGAATGAAGATAATCATTGCAGTACACATATTTGGTAGACAATCTTTCAACCACTGAATGAAGATAAGAAAGAGAGGTTGTCAGTCCCCTAACGAAAATATAATCATTGCAGGAATGCTAAAGGCATGCACTTGTTAATCTTGGGCTCATCGGATACGGCTGCTGCAATGGTGCAGACGAGCATTGCAAGGGCGGCAGCGCCGCTAGACCATGGCTATGGTTTCATCAGAGTGCTTGCAAGAAGAAAGATAAAGCGGAGGTATCTTCCATCTTGTACCAGTACTTAAAAAAAGTTGCAATCTTGTAATGGAGAAATATAAACTAAGGGAAAATAACAATTGCAAAACCTCGTAATTAGGTTCTTGATCGGTTAGCACAATTTGAAGACATGGAGATATGAGGTATGGCAATTCATGGAAACTAATTACCTGGCTAGCAGCCGTTGTAGATTGAAAAATTCCCTGAACCAAAATATGAGAACCAACCAAAATATTCGCCTGAATCATTTGACCAAAACTGTGCTGAACACCAATTAAACTTTGTTTCATGCAGAACTCATCATCATCCTCGCATTAGTGCAGAAAAGAACTGAGCAGAGTCTACCGTTGTTCCAAGTCTTGAATAAGAAATCAATCTGCACAAATAACAAGGAGTTAGAGAATGTGCAGTGCAACAGTAAAATAATGGTTATATTTTTAAGAACTACAGAACACCCACATCACTGCTTGTAGTTGGTCCACCCCTAATCTAACAGTCGACCAGCATGTGCGAGCAACGACTTCCTTTCTTCCCCGTTGGTGAGACGAACAACAGTTAGCGATTGGGCAAGGATTTCCATTGGCGTGGAAAGAAGGGGCGGGGTTGGGATGGGTGGAGGACCTGCGATCCGGTGGCGGCGGCGGACCTAGGATCCACCCAAGGTTGAAGTCGGTAGGACGACTCAGGAGGGATGGGTCTGCTCGCCTATCCCTTCGCGCTAGATCCCCTCGTGGCGCCTCGGCTGGATTAATTAGTTCCTCCTCTGACTGCCCCACGCCTGTGTCGTAGTTGAACTGGGAATTGAACGAGAGGGATAAGAGGTCGGGGGTGGAGCAGAAGCGGCGATCACCGGAATGGGTCGGCCTCTGGCCCAATTAACCTGCGCGCCGTTTCGGCCTGTGGAGCAGCTACCCATAGAACAGTAGGCCCAATATTAACCATGTGCGGGATAGATCGCTTCACACAAAGATCGAACGACCAGAAACATTCAGATCGTGAAAACGGACGGCCTAAAACGCGAATCGCTGAGAAGACTTGCTTTAGGTGCGATTATAATGTACTCCCTCCGTTCGGAAATACTTGTCGGAGATATGGATGTATCTAGATGTATTTTAGTTCTAGATACATCCATTTCTATGTATTTTTCCGACAAGTATTTTTGGACGGATGGAGTATTTAAATTATGATACGGAGGATGTGCATGAAAATACCGTCATTACTGCGGCCTTGCGGCCACCAGCCAGCAGCTTCCTCCCGACTTCACTCCCCCTCCCCCTCCCCATCCTCTCCTCGTAGTCTCCGCCGGACGCCGACGCCCGCCCCCTCCCTGCGGCGAAACCCCAGGCACGGCGGCGGGACCTGCTCAGATCCGATGGGGGCGACGGAGCCGCAGTGGGTGCTGATGGCCACGGGGCGGTCGCCGACCAACATCGCGGTGATCAAGTACTGGGGGAAGCGGGACGAGGCGCTCATCCTCCCCGTCAACGACAGCATCAGCGTCACCCTCGACCCCGACCACCTCTCCGCCACCACCACCGTCGCTGCCAGCCCCTCATTCCCATCCGACCGCATGTGGCTCAACGGCAAGGTGAGCTCCCCCCCCTGCCTCGACTGTTTTTCTTTTCTTTCCTTTTCGCCCCACGCTCGCTTGCCCCCCATTGCCGCCGCCGCCACGGCTGTCTAGATGTTTTGTTCTAGGGTGGATGCGGCCGAGTCCTCGGCTGAGTGTCCCTGTGGTGATCCGCCAGATTTCAAGCTTGAACGAATCTCTGCCTCGTGTTTTGGCATAGAACTCTGATTTGGGTAGTGTCAGTGTTCATCTGATCAAACTGGCTGCCCCTGCTTAGATCTGGACCTGGACCTGTTTGAAAGATAGCTGCATTTGCAAAGGAGCTCTGAATTTTTGTCTTGTAAACAAAAAGCCAAAACGCACATTTCTGTTTCTATTGTCTGCACTAGCATCAGTACTATATTGATGCCCCGCTCATGCTTTGGACATTGACTCTAGGTAAGTGGCCAGTGCAAGGTGATTCTATAGCAATGCTTTAGCCGGAATAACGGAATTGCTGTCTGTTCAGATGGTAATGTGATTCTGATTCAGTCATCCTTTTGATTTGGAATTGGGCAGGAGATCGCGTTGTCGGGTGGGAGGTTCCAGAGCTGCCTGAGGGAGATACGGAAGCGGGCTCGTGATGTCGAGGACGAGAAAAAGGGGATCAAGATCAAGAAAGAGGACTGGGAAAAGTTGCATGTCCACATAGCATCCTACAACAACTTCCCAACCGCTGCCGGTTTGGCCTCTTCGGCCGCTGGCCTTGCTTGTCTTGGTAATTCTCCTAGTTCAGATGCCACTGTTATAAGTCAGGAAAACATATGTAATATAACCAAAGTCGTGAATATTTCGTGCCAGGCTTTGACTTCCTTTTGTTTTCTGCTGTTCTACACGCACCCGAGTTGTGTTTAGTAGCAGAGGGGTCTATTTCTTATTCTCTTGCCAACATTAATTTTTGATGGGGGTAGATGCATTTCTAGCTAGAAGTGGAATGTGCTCCTATCGAGAGGTTTCTACCTTCCAGATACACCTTCGTGTGCTATTCATAATATTAGGGAAATGTTATGGTTATCCAACTGCCTAATGCTGCCCTGAATCCTGCTGTTAAGGCTGTCCTATTTATCTGCAATTCGTTCTTTATTTGGTTGTATAGAGGCACCAAAACATAATAAGTACAACCTCTGTCCCATAATATAAGAGCGTTTTTAACAATACTAGTGTAAAAAACGCTCTTATATTATGGGACAGAGGGAGTAGAAAATATGTTTCTTGGTTCTGGTCTGCTGGTTAATCTTAGAAATGGCTGGTCTTAACAAGTTCCATGATAGACTGCTAATATCTGGTCCTGGGTCTTGTTTTGTCCTAATTGACTAACACTTCTTTGCATGCTTGTTTTGTACAAATATCGATTACTTTATTTTGTGTCTTGAAGTTTGATAGTGCTATCCAACACAAAATGACTATTTTAATAATAAACATGCTAAGCGTGGTCTTGCTTTCGTGCCAATAGCACAGCACATAATTACTCATTTGAATACTGTTTGCAGTTTTCACCCTGGGAAAGCTAATGAACGTGAATGAAGATTACGGAGAACTTTCTTCAATAGCAAGGTTTGTACTGATACATTATGTAGCGACACCCTGTCTGTGCTCTATCCTGTTTGCGATGTTTGCTTGACGGTATAGCGCAACAATGGAGTACTTCATTTTGTTAAATGATAGGCTAGCTTTAAGCTTAATCTTTTTTAGATTTCCCCTTATGGGTGTTGAGCAACTTTGTAAACCAGGCATCCCCTGTCTTTTACCATTTTTATACTTTGTACCGAACTTTAAGCTTTGAATGGAAAAGCTGGGCCAAGGCCTTTCATCTAAAAAAAATGATAAGCTAGTGGTTTTCTGTCTTCGCTTTCCTTATATATGCTTCTCTTGGCTGACAAATTTCAGTGCAGGCAGGGCTCTGGAAGTGCATGCCGCAGTATATATGGTGGATTTGTGAAATGGTGTATGGGAAAAGTAAGTTGTCTCTTGGTTATGGCAGAGAAATTGTATTTTTTTGAATGCATGCTTTTCTGTTGGAAAACTATTGAGTTTGACTTTATACTTGTAGAATGACGACGGAAGTGACAGCATGGCAGTACAGCTTGTTGACGAGTCACATTGGGATGATCTTGTTATAATCATAGCAGTGGTATGTCAATGTGATCTCTGTTAGATAACATGATCTGTTTCATGTATGTATCATTGGAAATTGCTCATCGAGTCATGGTTTCATTTACACCAAATCTCAACTAGCTAGTGACACCATTTTACCATTTTTGTCCCAACTTATTTTCCTATTATGTTGCTTTGTGGAATCAGGTCAGTTCAAAGCAGAAGGAAACCAGTAGCACCAGTGGGATGCGAGACACTGTCGAAACAAGCCCCCTCTTGCAGTACAGGGCCCAGGTGAATGCATTTTCATCTTTAACTTGAAATGTTTTTAACAGTTCACATGATGCACATTTATTCTTATAAGAATGTCATGAAGTTGCAATTTGAAATCTGAAATTTAATTTTATCCCTCCTGTTCTGTGGACCGTCAGGTTTTGTTGTTTTGAAAAAAAAAACAAAGTTTTTTGGAAATTATACTGATCATTCTCTTTAGCTGCACTTTACTGTTTCTTGCACTCATTGTGCACTGCACTGTTTGTTGTATTCCAGACTGTAGTGCCAAGTCGGATATTGAAAATGGAAGATGCTATCAAGAATCGTGATTTTGAATCCTTCGCCAGGTTAACTTGTGCTGATAGCAACCAGTTTCATGCTGTATGTTTGGACACGAGTCCTCCCATCTTCTACATGAACGACACATCACACAGGTAGTTTTTTTTGCAGTCCTGATTTTGAGGATCTGTTCCTACTGAAATTCCAGAGTTAAGAATTGCTCTCTCAACCAACTGCAGGATAATTAGCCTTGTGGAAAAGTGGAACCACTCGGAAGGAACACCACAGGTATATTCTGTTCCTGTTTAACACGTGCTACCTCTTGAATTCTTCTGAACTGCGTCTGCTGCCTAGGGATCTTAAATATAGTTCTGGTATCCATCAAGGCCGGCTAAACTTAATTATGACATGGCAGTACAAGCAGTTTTTACTGCACTGGACCAAACATGTATCAGTAGCATCACTTGTTGGAGTAATTTATCCTAATTTAAAAGGTGTGAACCTTGGTAAAATCATTGCATGTTTCTGAAAAATAGCGAAAATACGAGTCATGCTTATGCTTTGAAGTTTGAACCCTTGATTTTGATTGTTTTGGAGAGTACTTCCTGAGTACATGAACTATTGCTACTAGTAATAGTTCTGGAGCTGCAGACTTTTAAAATACTTCTATAGTTCTATAGGTGTTATATCTATTAAATAGCATCGGAAGTTTGAATTATGAAAAGAATTCATAAGAAATATCTTATTGTATTTCCTTCATCAAACGATAAAACTCCATTGCAATCTTGGCAGTATTGTTTTTCTTTTATTTGTCTTTGTCTGGTATGCATTTCACCTAAACTACAAATCATAGGTACCGGATGGTGTGATTGATCTGATACGGAAACCAACTCTTGTGTGTAAGACTTCTAAATTCGAAATTTGATTTCTTGTAATTGCAGGTTGCCTACACATTTGATGCTGGGCCTAACGCTGTCCTAATAGCACGGAACCGCAAAACTGCCACCCTTCTCCTTCAGAGGCTCTTATACACTTTCCCCCCACAGGAGAATGACTTGGACAGGTGTGTCTGATATTATCAGGATTAAAACCTAGTATTTATTCGTTTCTAGGTATACTACAAACATGTGCACATCTGACAAACATGATCATGGCAGCTATATGCTTGGCGATAAATCGATCCTAAGCGACGCTGGTTTGCAATCCATAGCCGATGTCGAGGCCCTTCCAGCGCCTCCGGAGATGAAAGCTCCAAACCAAAAATTCAAAGGTGATGTTAGCTACTTCATCTGTAGCAGGCCTGGGGCCGGCCCAAAAGTTCTCACCGATGAGAGCCACGCCTTGATTGATTCAGCCACCGGGCTTGCGAAAGGAGTGTAATTTTGGACGACGATAAGTTTACGTAACACTGTCTTTGGTTGAGATTAATGTAGAATTGTCACGTTGTTGTACACTCAGTACTTTCATCATTTTGATCTTGTACTGTACCTTCTATCTTGTACTATTTCCATCATTTTGTCCCTGACTGTTGTAGCCGCTTAAAGAACGTGTATATTTCTTCAATAAAAGTTCGTGGAATGAATTATCATTTTATCGATCTCATTTTCTGTATAGTCAAATTCATGGATGGAATTGTTCTTGTTACTTTGGCATTCAAAAATAATAATACTCCCTCCGTCCGAAAATACTTGTCATTAAAATGGATAAAAAGGGACGTATCTAAAACTAAGATATGTCTAGATACATCCCTTTTGTTTATTTTGATGACAAGTAATTTCGGACGGAGGGAGTAGTACATAAGAGCGTGAGGACTTCAACAAATTAAAATATGTCCTGACTGCTACAACACGTTTTTCTCGGCTCCGGTAAGGGAAGAGCGATGATGGCAGCATGCCTTCAGCTCGCTCCAGTTCTTGTAGTTGTCGCCATGTGGTCCATAAACTTGGATGTAATTTTTGTTACTTCTGGCGTTCTTTATACTACCCTGATAAATGATTGAAAATTTTAACACAAAAAGTATCTAAAATACATTTTCCTTTTCCTTTTCCAGTGTAAGTATTTGATTGCAACATCTTGTGAGAAAAAAAACTAAAACATGAACGGAAATGATATCTAGCCAACGTTCTCCAGCTCTTGTAGTTGTCGTTATGTGGTCCATAAACTTGGATGCAATTTTTGTTACTTTTGGTGTTCTTTATACCGTCCTGACAGATGATTGAGAATTTTAACACAAAAAGTATCTAAAATACATTTTCCTTTTCCAGTGTAAGTATTTTACTACAACATCTTGTGAGATTTTTTAAAAAATATGAACGAAAATGATATCGAGCGAACGTTCGCTGGGGGTCAATCTTGGCGAACACCTACCCTGACGTTGCATGGAGGGCCGACTCCACGTAGATAAGCTAGAGTCATTCACTGTAACCCGTTTCCTGGCAAACACTCTCTTTTTATCTAAAAAATGCACAAACCAATGTGGGTGAGGAGGGTTCAAAGCGGGTGTTTGTAAAATCTCGAGTTTAAGATGCTATATGTATCTTTGAAGCTATTTTGTGTTTTAACTCAATTTCTCATTTGAAAATTTGACAAAATAAAATCCAGAAAACCTGATTTTTCATTTCATCTTTTTGGAAGATCAAAATCCTATATTTTTGGCCATGTGCCAATTTTTACAAGTCCATGACAATATTTTGGAATTGTTTTTCACTTTATCACGTGGCAGTTTATTATTTAAAAAATAGCATTTTTATTATTAATAACTTGACATTTTTATTATTAAGAGGATGTAATTTTTATTGTTGACAGGATGCCATTTTTATTATTGAGAGGATGTCGTTTATAATTTTGAGAGGATGGCATTTTATTATTAAGAGGATGATATTTTTATTATTAATGGCATGATTTTTTTTCTTTTATTAGCCAAGGCAATTCCTGTGTGTGATATTTTATTTTATTTTTTAAAACGAAAAAATGGAATCTAATTTGGGGCTTATCCAGAGAAAATATTTCTTATTTAGAGGATGAAAGTTTTTAAAGTTTAGCATGGCAATTTTATTGTAGATCACACGACCTTTTTCTTATCATACTCATTGTAGATTTATAAATGAGAGAAATGATAGTAATAAAGAAGCATGACATTTTTTTCCATAATTAAGATCATGGAAATTAGGGTCACTTTTTGTCGATGACATTTTTTCGAAAAAAAATACTTTCTTTGTCCCATAATATAAGACATTTTTGCAAGTTACTCCCTCCGTTCCTAAATATAAGTCTTTTTAGACATTTTAAATGGACTACAACATACGAATGCATGTAGACATGTTTTAAAGTGTAGATTCACTCATTTTGCTCCGTATGTAGTCACTTGTTGGAATCTTTAGAAAGACTTCTATTTGGAAATGGAGGGAGTAGTAAACTGGGTCAGGGTCGCGCCAGACATTTTGGCGCAGTGAGCGTCAAGTGGAAGCAAGCAACCAAGGATTCCATTTCGGCCCACGGACTCCTCCCCTCCCCGTCGTCCGGGTCTCCTCGTCTTCTCCACAGCCCCGCAGGCAGTCTTGCGCACTGCCGCTCTCGAAATTTCGCGACTCCCTCTCTCCTCGCCGCCTGCTCGATCGCCATGGAGATGGAGATGGAGGCGATGGGGAAGCAGCAGCGGGAGGAGGCGCTCCTCCGCGCCGCCGCCGCCGGCAACCTCGGCCTCCTCAAGAGTACCCCGCCCCCTCCCCATGCTTTTTTCTTCTTAGGGTTTGATGATGGTAGTAGCTTGACGGATTAGTACGTACCTGACTCTGACTTGGCTCCCAATTCTCGCGTCGCGAAGAGATGGCGCGGTGGATGGGCTCAGGCGGCCAAGGCGAGGCCGCCGTCCTGGCGGCGGTGGAGGACGGCCAAGGGCACCGCGCGCTGCACCTGGCGGCGGGGGCGGGGCGGGTCGAGGTCTGCAAGTACCTCGTGGAGGACCTCCGCCTCGATGTCAATCAACTCAACTTCATAGGTGGTGTTCCCTTCCCTGCTTCCCTTCGCGTCAATTGGCAGATCCTTCAACTTCTGTTATGTATTTATTTATGCTGATTCTGCTTACTGTCAGTTAATTACTCTGCCACGCTGTATGCTGGAATTCGCATTTTAGGCTTCAGATTTGGTGTTACATGCTGTATGGTGTATGCATTTGTAAATTGTCAGATTATATTTATGTATTTATATATATGTTGATTATGTTTGCTAGTTAGTCACTACTACATACCATGTGGAATTCGCATTTTAGGCTTCAGATTTGGTGTTACATGTTGCATGGCGTATGCATTTGTAAATTGTGATTAAGTGACAAGTGGATTGAGTTGAAATATCCCCATATCCAATACACACACACAGCTCACCGCGAACATCGTCTGTTTTCTTTGGATATGTTGTACGGGCAAACCGCTACTTGTGGACTGCATATGAAGTGTCGCCTCTGTCTGTCGTTCTGCAACTTTGTCAATAGTAAACATGTGTCAGATGGAAAGGCATTTGATACTGCACTAGTAAAGTTCTCTTTTCACGTTTGGGTCTCTTGTGTACAACTTTTTGTATTGAGGGCAGGATTGGCGTGAATTTGTTGAGCTCCTCATGTTTATCTTTTCGACTCTCGCAGGTGACACGCCGCTGTACCTTTCTGCCTTGTATGGAAGAGCTGATGCTGCAAGATATCTTCTTGATCATGGTGCTGATCCACTAGCTGGCAAACTACACTCACCTCTCTATGGCGCTGCAAATGAAGGTCTCTCTCTTTCCCAACAAGTATGCTTATTTATAGCGTTCCAAACTTCAAATGTAGTTCATTGAAAAAAAAATGCTTCTCTATGGGAATAAGGCAACCAACATGGCCCTGCAGCTGCGGGTTAGCAGGCATACGGATCCTAACCGGTGGTAGGAGGCACCGAATGAGCCTTAGAGATAACTGGATAAAACCGTTTTCGTAATGGTTTTGCTAATTCTCAGTCAGTGAAGATTAGTCTCAGGATTCTTTTTGCTTTATCCGGCTGGTAATAAAATAAACTTTGAATTTACCATTGTTAGATGAAGCATTTCTGGGTCGACTGATCCAAATTGGATCCATTCCTTCAAATTATTATTTTTCTTTCAATATGATTAGTCTTAATTTTGTTAAAATTTGTCTGGTAGCCTCTCTCTGCTTGACTTTGCCCCATATAGTTAAGAAGAAGTTAGCATTTCTGGGTCCACTGATCCAAATTGGATCCATTCCTTCAAACTAGTTATTAGTTTTCGTTTGATAAGATTAGTCTTTATTTTGTTAATTAACATTTGTGTGGTAGCTTCTCTCTCTTTAAAAGACTTGGCTAAGGTATAAAGTAAGCAAGAAACACACATCACAACGCAGAGAGCTACAACCTTCACTCTTGGGATCATTACAGTTGACTACTATGACACCTCTCTTGGCTTGTACGATGCTTGATGTTTCTATTTTAGCATATACTTGCCATATTTTTTATGTGATTTTCATCGAACAAAGCTCCCATATACTTGCCATATTTTTTATTTGGATGATGGCCGAAGAAACATTATCGAGTGTGTGAAGAGAATAACTTTGAGGTTGGATATCCAATGTTATCCAAGGTTTTGATTATAATCTTATAAGCTCAAAATTGACGACTTCTTCTATTTCCAGGGATAAACAAGTAAAATTTGAATAGCATCAATCCGTCCACTTTTGAAAACCTGGTTCTTGATGAGATATGTGGTAACCAAAATGGTTACTGGGCAGTTCATGATCACAAAACCGAAAACTGGTCCAGAGTTAATTTTTAGTGCAAACTGGGAAAACTGGTAACCAATGTTGGAAAATATTCGTGTCTCATTCACTTTTTTTGAAACTTCGTTTTCCAGGACAATGTGAAATAGTAGAACTGCTGCTTTCAAGAGGAATCGATGTGAATTTAGATTCTGCACAGGGGACGCCATTGCATGCAGCTGCTATTTCTAAACACCATGACATAATTAAGATCTTGTTGGAGCACCATGCCAATGTAAGACACCAGTTTCTTGGTTTTCTTCTTTGCGGTGAAAAATAGAACTCTGGAACGGAATATCCTGTGGCCAGTGGTACTCGTGCTTCATCTGTATATTCTATTTGGGAATGCACTGGACTGGAAGATCTTGTTGCCTTTGATACTTGTGCTCCATCTGAACAAAAGATTTGCATTGTATTTGAAACAACAAAAATTCATCATGGACAGTATTTTATTTAATTATCCTAAAGTACAACGTGCTCACTTTCCCAGAAGCCAAGTACATGTTATGTCTAATTTCTATGTAATATATTTCTTTCTATTGCCTTCAGAAGTACTCACTCCATAAAGAAATATAAGAGCGTTTAGATCACTATTTTAGTGATCTAAACGCTCTTATATTTGTATACAGAGGGAGTACCAATATATTTAACACACGACGAGTAGACTTTATTTCTCTATTGACATATCTCAGAATTAATTTCTCTACTAGTCCCTCTTTTTTTCCGACTAGTGTAAGTGATTGATTCTTCCACTTTTCGTAGCCTAACAAGGTTTACGGTCTTGGTTATACCCCATTGAGTTGGGTCATGCGGGCCACCGCCCATGACTAGTGAGCCGTTGGAATGTGTCAAGCTACTTGTTAAGGTCAGCACTCTTTCTTCGTATGGAGCTTTGTTAAAGTTTTGTAGGCGCAACTTCATTTTCTTTGTGTATAGTATAACATATCAAGCACAAATAACTGATCAAATAATTATTCATTTGCACAGGCTGGTGCTGATCTGGACTTTATCGACTTTGATGGTGTTAGTTACGTGATGTTGGCAGTGAAGTTTGATTTACCTGGCATCATGAAGTTCTTACTAGATGCTGGTGCTAACCCCAATATTCCTGATGAAGTGAGCTTTACTTGTTTTCGTGTTTTGCTGTTGTCACTTGTCATCATCTACTTTTCATGCTGTAAGTTAGCTGAACATTATTTTTCCATTTTTTTTCTCTACGGGGTCATGTTAGGCTGTAGATTCTTGACACTTGACAGATTAGGATAATCTTATTACCCACACTTAGTCTGACGCCAGGAATAGGCTTGCATGAGGAGAAACCAGTACTTCCCTGGGCTACAAAAAGACGACATACACATCTTTTGAGATTTAACTTTGACCATCAATTAGAGAAATAATACACAAGTCGTGTAACTTAAAAAATTATACCATTGGAAAATTCTTTGTATAGTACGAATTTAATGGTTTTTTTTGTGACATATAACCCGCATTTTATTGGTTAAGGTCAAGGCTTAAGACATTTGTGACGACTATATATGCAGTATGCAATGCAGCAAGCAGAAGAGAAGATGCTGCTTCTATGCGTAACCGAAATCCATTTTTCAGTTGCGAAGAAGAAAAATGCACTGAGTCAAACCTATGTGGGATTTTAAAATGGAATGGTTAGATTGTATTTATACATCTGACATTTACTCTGGTCAATTCCTGATGACACATGGTCAGGGGAATTCAGTAACCTTATTTCACTTCTTATTGTGTGAGGATACCTTCTTGCACCTTGGTTAAGTATTATAGGTACTGTAAATACTAAATACATAAACAAATGGATGTAAAAATAGAAAACTTATGGTAGAGCAAAGTTGCCAGTTATTATACCATAGGCTATCATTTAATTGGAGATACTGAACTTATGTCAATATGCCTCGATCTCTTTAATCCATCTCACATTCTCACTTAGTCATGCTTGATATCGTCAATTCACCTCCATGTAAAAGCGGATCTCCAAAAAGCCATCTGAATAATTTCACTCTCAGATCAGCATGATAGATTATGGTATTTCCCTACTCGAGCTTTTGGTCACAACCAGAAGTCAGAACCTAATAACTACCTCCCAATAGATCTACAGATGCTCTATGTCCTGCTTCACGTCCTAACAGAACAGAAATATAAAGGCTCCCGTCAAAACAAAATATCTATTATAAAGGATGCAAGTATGACGAAAATATGCATCTCTGTTTACTTTCCTTGTATCATCAGAATTGATGGTATAAAGTTTCCTATGCCCAGATCATATATATCCTGAAGTAGGGTGTACAAGCTATAAGTTGTAGTTATGTATGGTCATTTTTCTCGCACATGCTTTTACAGAGATTGCAAAAATCTAAAAAATAACATGCGAAGAACATTAGTATTGATACTTTACTTCTAGTTATTTATGATAAAAGCTAGCTTTTTAAATAAAGGACATTTTCATTCCATCGATATATCGTGGTGATACAAGTGCACTGAGCAAATGCCTGGCCTGATGCACACAGCCAACATGTCCAACACAAAAAGGACAGACCCAGTGTTAGAAGCTCCCACACCAGATGGGGTCTGGATAAGGATTATACAAGGCAAGCCTTACCCCTGCACATTGCAAGGCAAACCTCTTGGAACAAGTGGGGAGTACTTCACTGCGCCAGACCTGTCCTTCCAACACGTCCAACACAACTAAAAATAATGTGGGTATAAGATAAAAATATAGCTATATCAGTGAAGGTAAATAAATCAATGTAAATCGCAAACCTGAAATCATGGAAGAATTCGGCACTGAAATCCATCACTACTTAGAGGTTTCTGCTGGCACGTCCCAGTGCCTTGATGATTTGGTGTGGGATAATGCATCAGACGCTTAGAAGAGGATTAGACCATGTGTCCCACCAAGGACCCTTTCGCCTGAACTTTGACTCTGCAGCCAGGAGGCAATGGAGGCCGGCACCAGTGCTGGAGGGATTACATGTGGACTCCACATAACCTCACTCTGGCAAGGGCAGCGTGGTGGTGTAGAGAGGGAGGGAGGGAGGGAGACAAAGAGCTGTGTGTTTGTAGTAGTAGAGATGATGTCGAAACATTGTAAAAATTTGAATCTTCTGTGTTGTAAATTGCAGAGTATGTCATGTACTCCCTCCGTCCCAAAAAGCTTGTCTTACATTTGTCCAGATACAGATGTATTTGAACATGTTTTAGTGTTAGATACATGCGTATCTAGACAAATCTAAGACAAGCTTTTTGGGACAGAGGTAATATATGTTTAGTCTACTGAACTAGGAATTGGAAAAAAATCTCCATCTTCATAGCCTTGTCAAAGAAACATACAATCTTACTTCTGCAAAGATTTCTTTTGCCCCTTCCATGTATATTTTGGTCTTCGTATCATCTTCATCCTATTCTGTTTTGAATAGTCCATGCAATACAACATATTAGTTGAAGCTTTCGGTTATTAATGTTAGTGTACTTGACGTAACCCTTGTCTTACAAATTTTGTTCGGAAGGATGAACGAGACTGTTCCATCATTTGTCCTTGCATAGTGATTCTCTTGAAGTCCATCCAGCCATTTCGTTGAGATCTTAGGCTGTGATTCCTAACTATTAAAGTGGTAATCTTTTAATTACATTTTGTATTGATGTTTGGTATTTACTCTTGCAGTGTGGTAGCACACCAATTGAAGTTGCCGCCTCTAAAGGCAGTAGGGAAATGGTTGAAATGTTATTCCCTTTAACTTCTCCTATTTCAACGCTGACGGACTGGAGTATTGATGGAATAATTTCTCATGTGAAACACTTTGGTTTGAAGCCGAGGGTATGTGTTTTATTCTGTCCTCACTTGCAGTTCCATATGTTATTTATCATCAACCTGTAGTTATGTTCTCGGACGGGCAGTTCTGCCCATCATTTAGAATAGAAATAGTTTTAATTCGCGATTATTGTAAATTCCATTGTGCAAACAAAACATTCCATGCACAAATTTTACTTTTGGTGCATTGCATCACTATTAGCAAACTCTCTTCTTCGTGGCTTGGTTGCCATTCGTGGCTAAGCATGTAATGGTTTTTGCCCGGTTTTCTGTAAATTAACCGGGCAACTCTCTTCTTAATTAATGAATGTAGCAAAGCTTTTGCCTCCGTTAAAAAAAAACTATTAGCAAACTTCTAGTCTTAGGGTATGACCGTACGGTGAACTATCAATGTGCTAGACTTAATAAGGTTATCTTGGATGATATTGTGCCAGCCCTGCAACACCGGACAATAGATTTTATTACGAATTTATAGTCTTATACATTAATTAGGATACATCCTGATCTCCAGATAAACCCTGCAGCACTGCAGTACAACCATAGTTTTAAATAGTGGACTGTGCCTCTTTTAGTGGAGGACCCCTCTAAATGCTACAGCGCGCTATTTAAAACTTCACTGCATGTGTTAGGACCAAAGTCTCTTAGCCCGCTATTTAAAACAGTGAGTACAACACATTTTTCTAACCTTATACATTAATTAGGTGACATAAGCTGAGACTTAAAAATTTGTACATTTTTCATGTTTTATATTACAGGATATTTCTACATATTTATCATAACAGCAATTTTTCTGCGTGCAGGATCAACAAATGTACGCAAAGAGAAGAACTGAAGTGAAACGGAAAGCTTCTGAGGCTTTTAAGAGAGGGGACTATTATGTGGCATCAGAGATGTATAGTTGTGCAAGTCACCAGGGCCCATTTTTATTGCCTGAAGGAGTGATGGCTATTTTTTTATATCTGTAAACTGTTGATCTCAGTCCACACTATATTTTTGTTCACACCGAAAATAGGGTGCACGTACTGCCCACCTCTTTCTGGTAAAAACATGTGCTGTTAGATACTCAGTTCTGCAGTACAAGGCAAACACAATCTAGGCCAGCCGTCCTGCCCTCTTAGTAATTACGAGTTAGTTGAACAGTTTGTGTTGAAAGGGCTGAGGTAACACAATACTGTTATACAGAAGTTCCTATTTTGAAATGTATCTGCTTGTCCAATACATTTGCTGGTTTCATGTGTACAGAGATCTCTATATCGATCAGAATAACACTATCTGAGCTTCATCCTATATAGTCTTGTAGTACTCTTTTTTTAGGTATTGCTAAAAGCTGCATGTGATTGATGTGTTGTAGACAAGGGCATTTGACCCTAGTCCGGATGAGCATGCAACCATATTGGCAAATATGAGTCTCTGCGCGTTGCGTCTTGGAAATGGAAGAGGTGCTCTCTCTGATGCTACCATGTGCAGAATGGCGCGACCTCTTTGGCCAAAAGCCTGCTACCGAGAAGGGGCAGCTCTTATGTTATTGAAGGTAAAAAGAACACAGTATTTTTCTTCAAGCATCTGTGATCATGATCGTATAACTGATCATCTTATGGTGTGTACTTGTAGAAGTACGAGAGAGCATGTGAGGCATTTGCGGATGGCTTGAAGCTTGACCCTACAAGTGGTGATATTGCAAATGCTTTAAGGTAACTGGTCCATGTTTTCGTGGTGTGTAGGGTGACGTGCAATCCCCTGCTTCGTAAGTTAAGTAAAAGAACAAATGATATCTTGATAGACAATTGTGTGCATGGAAGATGGTCTCCATCTCTAGAAGAATATTACATGGATTCAGTCATTCAAGTCTGTTAAGTTTGCTTTTTCTTGAGCTGGAGCGATTTACTAATCGTGGAAAGAACACCACCTAGTGTTGATCTGTTTATTATCATGATACATCTTCAGGGCAAGCTGTACACAGATTCCTGACAATTCTCATGTTCAAAATATTTTGGTCGCAGGGAAGCCCAAGAAGCAGCGAAGAATGCTCGTTGCCGTGAAAAGTGACCGACTGACAAGTCTTGCATGCAGAATCCGAGGCTTTGTTTTGTTGCTGAGCACCTTTTGTCTAGTCTGAAAACTTGTGATGATTATATTTCATTCGTCGCACCCATCGTTTTTAAATATGACTGGGGATGAACTTGCTAGTTTTATTCCAGTTCAAGTGTCGACAAGCTTTACCGTCACAGAACGTTAAGCTTGGTATATCTTTTGGTTGAAATCATGGAATTCAGTACTGAGGTTCCTTTTTGCATTGTGACTGGCAGCCATTCCGAAGTTGGTCTAGTCCCTTGCAGACAGGGATTGACCCTTGGGGGCTCCAATGGCACTAACCACAAAGGTTTGGACTTGAACTTGGTGTATTGGGCAAAAGATCCAGGGAAACGTTTATTGTTCAGGAAATGTAGGGTATGTTCTGTGTCGTGCCCTGAAGTAGTACTATCCTGATGCTTCAACCAATTGCTGTTTTTACCTGTTATCCTGGTGCTTTAATTTGTTTGTGCTCCCTCTGTAAAGAAATATAAGAGCATTTAGATTACTAATCTAGTGATCCAAACGCTCTTATATTTCTTTACGGAGAGAGTATCATCTTGTAGCTTCACCAGTCCAATCAGTTACTGGAAGGCAGATTTCCCTACTTCGACAATGAAATCATTTTGATACGAATTCGGTCATATATATGGACAAATAAACAGCATGCCAAATTTTCGCCACAAACGACAAACAAGAGCCCTACCAAATTTTCGTGAAACCGGAATGAGCATGAGAAAACTCTTTGTTTTAAAAGGTTGTCTAAAGGTCGGTGAATTGGGCAAAATATCCAGGAAACTGTTTACTGTCTATCTATTCTGTCTCGTGAGCAGGGCCTGGTTGAAGAAAAATAGTGCAAGAAACGATGTAGTCATGTTTGATTGCCTGCATGATAGTTGGCATGGTTTCGCAATGTGTCATATGTTTGGTAGTGGCGGCTTGCCGCATGCGACGAGAGGAGTATGAAGCTTGGCACGGAAAATGAGAGAATTTTCCTCACCTCATGGTCTCCATGAGCGGAAACTGCTAATTCGGCTATTCCTCCTCAGCCTTGTCAGACCGTGTGATGCAAGGAATTGATGCGAGCCAAGTAACCAAACACCTTGGAAAGTAAGGTCGTGTTTGGTTCTCTAGTCTTAGGACTTTTTCTAGTCCCTAGGACTTTTTTAAAAAGACTCTCAAGGAGGTGCTTCTAAGGACTTTTAGCAAAAGTCCAAAAAGCCTCCGGTTTGGTTTGCTAGGGACTTTTAGGGGCGTAACTTGATGACGCAAGCCAACCAACGCGCATGTCGCCAAAGGCAACTGGCGATGGTTTTGTACAAACTGGATGAACAATCCAAATATCCATTTTTGAGCTCAGACTCATCTGCATCCGATCAAGAAAAAATTCACAAAAATACAAAACAAATTTTAAAAATCCATTCCTTTTGCATGGTATATAATTTGGTGCGTGAGATGCGCTCCAAATTTCAGATCATTTGAACATATGAGTAGCTCTCAACAAAAAAGACATATTGGATCAAAATAATACATGAACAATAAACCTTTTTACAAACCCCAAATTTAAGAGACTCGTTGCGCCTTAGGAGACTCACCTCGAACAAGGAGCAGTATGCCACAGCGAGAAGCCATAGGGGCGGAAAGCATCAGCGCGGTCCGTATTGGGTTTGGCAGAGGAGTCGGGATGCCACCCATGTCGTTGCGTGCTGACGTCGCGAAGAAGTTTAAGCGCGTCCGTGCTTTAACTGCCTTTCAACTAGTTCAAATCATTTATCGGCTTTGGTAAATAAAAAAACTTGATATTGCCAACAAACTTCATTTTGATAAAGATTCCTCAAAAAAATGTGGAAATAGTGCGAGGAGAGATGTGTTTGATATGTGGTTAAAACTCCTTTCAAACCTGAAGGTGTGTGTAAATAGAAAGTGATACAACATATAGTGATAAGTTTTCGCAGCGGAGCTCGACCAATAAAGGTCAGGACAAGAGTTTTTACCCTGCACATGAAGCGGTGTTTTAATCAGTATCTTGATAATAATAGATTGTTCGGCAGTGGCTCTGGCAGCACTAGCGGAGCTACCCAAAATTTGTTGGGCGGGCCAGAGGGAACCAGGCTAAAGGAATTCACAGAAATTTTGCTCTCAAAGTCCATATTCCCCTTCACTCTTCACTGTTTTCTCTTGGGTTTGGACGGGCCATGGCACGGTTTTGTTTGTATGTAGCTCCGCCCCTGTGTGGCGGTGCTCCGTGCTGGGCAAAGAAGGCATTAACAAACCGGCGGGATGTCTTCCCACCTTAGACCACCGCCACGACCATCAAGAGGCCGCCTATGCCTTTGCGCGGATCTGGCGTTGTTACTCCAGTGCTTCATGATTTGCCGAAAAGGCACTGGCAAATCGATGGATGTCTTCCCACCTTCTACCACCGCCTCGGCCATCAAAAGGCCGCTCATGTCAAGGCACGGATCTACCGTTGTCACTCTACTCTCTCTACACTAGCATCGTCGCATCCACCATATCATCAGGGTCGTCGCCCTGGTGCTAGTGCTGGTGCCATGAACCCCTTCACCGGTTTGTAATAAGTTATCCTCGTAGGATCAAGTATTGATGCAATTTATTACTACAAAGCAAAATTATTTTCCTTTTGTAGTATCTTCTAACGGTTTGGTATCTCCTTTGCTACTCCCTTCGTCTCATAATGTAAGACGTTTTTTGACACTATATTAGAGTCAAAAACGTCTTACATTATAGAACGGAGGGAGTATTTGAAATGGAAACCAAGCTGCCACTGTGTACGAAGTCGATCAATACCTGGTGATCAGAAAATATAAGCAAGGTGAGTATTTTCTAAATATGGACCCCTGACTTGTGACACAATTACATCCATCAGGAGCGAAACGCAGGGAGCTCGTTGGGCTATGCCCGTCGGATGCTATAGCACGCGCTTGCGTATTGGCCGGAGAAACAGAGGGAGAGGAGCGCTTGTTCCCTAGGTCTTCCTTCACCATATGTGGCTCTTAGAGCAAGTACAACAAGGTGATGTAGGCGGGCTGTAAGACATTAAATATTATATTCTTGCTTATTTGGAGGAGAGAGAGAAGAGAAGCGTTTCTTAGTTAACAGCCAGTAGACGTGCTCCTAGGTACTTTGTGAGAGAGTGGGTGAGCCATATATCAACAAAGTAGTACATATTTATATCTAGTTATTGTACTTATTGGCTATAAGCTTGGCTATATGTGACATGGCAACATCATATAGCCAGCAGCTGGCTATATTATTAACCATGCTCTTATGCTCGCGTGCTCTTTTTACCAGTGGTGGCTCTTATTATCTGCTAAAAAATTCATACAAATACGTATGCATCCCATTTCACAAAAAAGATGTATGCATCCTCCACATATTCGTGTGCAGATCTTATATAATCTCTCCCTAATAATAAAGCACGGATTGAATCTCCGGGTTCACCGTCACGGCATTTTTATAAAAAAGGTCCCTGTGTTTTGGCTAACTTAACCCGCAGTCCTCCATGAGTGAAGAAAAACGATTCTATATTCTTTTTCGTCAAACCCTCTGTGCACGTTTGGCTTTAGATCAAGCGGGGGCGCTCCCGATCCGATCGGGATGCAGGACGATGGCGGCGGCAGGGCTAACGGGAGGTGGGAAAGAAGTCCACATCACCCCCCGTGGTTTCAGAAACCGGCTAACCCACCCCCCCCCCCAAACTCTAAAACCAGTTAACTAATCCCCTGAGATATCTAATACCAGCCAAGGCACCCCTTAATCCTAATTAGAGTGGTATCTGCCGGTGGTTTTGCTTGCGTGGCTCTACAGGATGTCCACGTCGGCTTGGTATTGTGGCGCAGGAGATATGAGCACGGGCCGCCGGCTGTTCCTAATTCACCCAATCCCCAATCCCCAATCCCATAGTTCATCTCTTCCTCCTGCCCTGTTCGTCGCCATGGCCGCCCGATGAAGCTAGACTTTTTTTGTTCTCCGGTTCCTCTCCTCCCCTCTTCGCCGCCATGGCCGCCCCTCTCCTCCCCTGATCCCTCATTCTCCCATGACCTGGAAGCTCCCTGGACAAGGACCACCCTCGCCATGGATCAACGGAGCAGCGCAATCTCATCTTGGAGTTCCTGATCGATGTACATCGTGAGCATTAATTGGGACAGTATAGATGCAGATATACTGAATTTTAAGCTTTTTTGAAGTCAATGCCCTGTTTTGCTTTTGTTGGGATTTTTTTACAAGTAGAATGCCTCGTTGGTTCAATTTATTCTCTGTATTACTTCTCAAGGGAGACAAGGACTAGGTGTTCCCCTCATGTTTAGTCTATTCCAAAATTTAAGATGCTCCCGTCCCGCTCATGCTAAAGGTATGCATGCATCCTGGAATACACAGGGCATTTTGCAAATGTTGATTACTTCTAGAGTACAACCTGGGTTATCGACTGTTAAATCCAACAAGTTTCTGAAAAAAAAACTGCTGATTGCAGAGCAGCTGTTTCAATGTGTACTGTAGCTCGACGGCCGACTAGTTGTATAATTGTGAACACACAAGTACCATTGAGAAAAATACTAAGACGTCGGTCCAGATTACTCATGGAGAAAAATAAAAAAAACTAGGAAAATGGCAGTGGCCTGAAAGGACCCAACACTAGTGCAGAACCGGGCAATAACACCGGTTCATAAGGCCCTTTAGTGCCGGTTCGGTAACCGGCACTAAAGTGTGGGCACTAAAGGCCCCCCCTTTAGTACCGGTTCAGTATGAACCGGTGCTAAAGGGCAACCACGTGGCACGAGCCAGCTCCGGGGACAGGGAGCCCTTTAGTACCGGTTGGTGAAACCAACCGGTATTAAAAGGTTGGGGGGGTTTTGGGTTTATGATTTCTTTTTTATTTAATTTTGTGTTTTCCATTTAATTCTTTTTCGTTTGCTGGTATTTTACGATGCTACATATCGTACACGTTATGCATATATATAAATAGAATTTCTAGTAGAACCGATCATATATACATATATATATATATCATCGAATGTCTCAAAACCACCATTAATTCACACATGTATACAATTAGCTAGCTATATATATACAATGTCGTGCCTTCGGAGCCAGTGGCATTAGCCTAATTGGTGCCTTCGGGGCACGATGACAATTGGAAGTGGTTCATGGGGAAGTGATGGCGGTAATAGTATTCTCCTTTGGGATCTATGACCTGGTCGAGCAAAAATCCCGCTTATTTCCTCTTGAATTGCTTCTATGCACTTCTCTCGCTAGGAGCTTCTCCGCACCTCTCTCGAACTGTTAAGAAGGAGATCAATATGCATGTGTATTAGTTGTGTGACTAGATATATCGATAATGATGTAAAATTGTAAATAGTGTTACGACAAACGCATTACCAGTCCTGTCTTTGAGATCTGCTCCTTTCGGACGTCATCATGCCAATGTTCTCGGAAACGTAGTATGCACACAGATCATTCCCGGCCTGCTTCAGTGGCCTTTACGAGAATGGAATTTGATCAGATAATAATTAATCAAGCATGATAATTAAAGAGATGACAGCTAGCTAGTACTACTTAATTACTTACCTTGGGTCGATACCATTTCAGATTTTGTTTCCATTGGCACAGGTGACGCTTGATGAACTTTGCCCAAGCCCTGCCCGCCGACAAAGAAAATGAATAAATGGGTTATTAAATAGGCGGAGATATAGTTAATAATGATTGAAATTACCTGTTGACTATCCCCTTCACGATGGTGTAGTCACTTGCTTTCTTAAGTAGTGAGTCTAGTACTTCAACTGTTTCTTTATCAACTTTAATGATTAACAAGATCCAGTGAAATCTGCATGCACACACGTTTGCATGTCTTAATTAAGCGGGCATATGTAAGCAAAAACATGTAGCTAACTAGTAGGCAAAAACAGAGAATTTGTAGTATAAGACAGTGTGACTCACCGGAAGTTGTAAGGAAGTAGTATATCTTCATTGGTATTGAGGCGCTTCAAGAACTCTAGCATGCTTTCCTCTACACTTTTTTCATGATATGCATCTAAGTTCCATGTGTATTCATTAACGGTATTTGGGTCAATGTCACGACCGGTTTTCCAATAAAAATATTTATCGAGAAACCGATCTTTTAGTTTCCAGTGTGAGGAAAATCCTCCTCACTGGTAGACAAATCTTTGATACAATAAGCCAGTAGCATTAATATATTACAGGGTCGAGCTGAGGTTGCTCAACAAATTATTACAAGCGCGCCAATAATTATACATAATGGCGGATATGACACAAAGGTGTGGGGGTGGCATTTCTACTGACTCGAAATAAAAGTGATTGGTGGAATATCACAGTGGGGTGGGTAGCGTGACTACTAACTGGTGACTCATCGAGCGTCGAGGTGAGGCTCAATGAATTTATTTGGGTAGAGGAAGCGAATATAATGCAGTGACCAAATCCAAGGTCGCACGAGACTGACTGGGACTTCTCTAGGCGTTGGATTCGCTATCGAACTCTTCATCCATGAGATCGCCTTCGTCAGCATCTGGCCACATCAACAAGCCAGGTGAGTACTTTGAAAGTATAACAAATACATGCATGAATGCGTCAAGAGTACTTTTAACAATGCACATTTAATTCATAAAAACAAGGTAAGTAAAAAGGGAGTCGGCGGTAGTCCGCTCGAAAACCCAACAAAATAAACTGCAAACCGATCGGGTGTCTGAAGCGACGCCTCGAAAGGAAAATTAAATAAATAAAATATGCCGCAGTCGGGCGTCTAAGCGACACCACATAAAGGGCTTGTACTGAAAGTAAAAGACATGAGTGTCATGATCGGACGTCGAGGCGACATCACGTAAAGGGCTCATATCAAAAGTAAATGATAACAATGTTGATACGATCGGACGTCCGGCGGCGCCACGTAAAGGGCTTATATCAAAAGTAAATAATAACAATGCCGCGATCGGATGTCCGAGCGGCGTCACGTAAAGGACTTATATCAAAAGTAAATAATAACAATGTCAGATGGACGTCTGAGCGGCGCCACGTAAAGGGCTCATCTCAAAAGTAAATAATAACGACAAACAGAGTCGGACGTCTGAGCGACGCCACGTAAAGGGCTTATATCAAAAGTAAATAATAATAATGTTGCGATTCGGACGCCCGAGCGGCGTCCACGTAAAGGGCTTATATCAAAAGTAAATAATAATAATGTCATAATGGACGTCTGAGCGACGTCACAGAAAGGGCTTAAGTTCTTTATTCACAACGTGCAAGGGTTAATGCTCACAGGAAAAATATTCGATACGTGGAAGTGACGGGTTAGTCCATCACAAGAATCAACATTAACCGGACTTAACACTCATATGGCTTACCGGGGTCTTTGACATCAAGACTGACAATCGACAAGATAATAAGGACACCAAACTTGGACATAGATAAGATGATGCAATGGAATTTTTGACTCTGCAGAGTTTGTACTAAAATGCCCACAGCCAACGGATTTCCATAGTCACGAAGGACTAGTTCCGTTCTGCATTTCGAAGAAAACACAACAATCCAAGACACACCCATTCCCACCTCACGTTACTGTGGATCACCCGAGACAACGATCAATAAAAACTTTGAGATGGGGAGATCACGATCTCGAATAGCATGGGATCAAATTTATATACGCGCACTCTAAGGGGTGCCCCCCTCTCGGTCCCAACCGGAATCACCCATGCCCCAGCGGGATGATAGGCTTTAATCCAGGCCATGGAACCCTCATCCCGGCCTCTCGATTTGGTGTGTACCAGAAAGTGGTTTGCAACTTACTAAGCCATATCCTTATGGAAAACATGTGGTAGTACGGAAAAAGGAAATGGATGGGAGTAGATCTGGAGTCAAATAATCCGCATAGGACTGGCATGCTACAACACCGCCATCTTACCCATTTCATGCCATCACGTGGCCATGCAACCTCATTTCCATTAACTCATGGATTTTCGAAACTCACTTGTCTCGACTTTTCACGTGACAAAGTTTTTATCGAGATGCTCATAAACATGCCATGAAACTACTAAATGCAAGCATGCCAAGACACTCATCATATCAAGAGTTCAAACAAGCTTGCCTGGTTCGGAGTAGTCGGGGTCTAGCTCGGTGAAGTTCGCGGTTCTGGCCACCTCCTTTGGTATCTCCGAGTTCAGTGCACCCTTCCGCGTCGGTGGGTGGTGGTAGAGGTCACCGGCGAGCACCACGTCGACGGCGGCCCTTGCTCCGGCGGACGGTGGTTCGGGTGATCGTGGGCCTCGTCGGAGAGTGCAGCGAGAACGTTGCCGGAGCCCGAAGCAGAAGGAGTTGGCCGGAGTCGAGGGAGAAGGGCTCCTCGAGGCTCTTCCAGTGGCTGGGCGGGGTCTGGTGAGGTGGTGGAGGTGCACGGGGGGCGAGAGTGAGCTTGGAGGCGCTATAAATAGCCGGCCCGAGGCGGTTGCCGTGAACGGGATAAGTCCGGCGAGTGATTACGGTGGCGCTGTGGCTGGGCAGTTGGTTTAGGGGTTTGAGCATTGACTAGACGTCGTAACGAGCCCGTCCCGGTGCCCAACTCAGCAAGGTAGGGAGGTTACGGCCTGATCTCAACAGAACGGCCGTGCGCACGTCGGCGGCAGGGAGCGCGCCTGTGCATGCCGAGCCACAGCGACGGTGCTGCATGCGTCGCAGCCGCAAGGGAGACGGCCACGCTGGAGCTCCCAGCTGGCTTGGCGGCGCCGAACGGCAAGTGCCGTAGGGTGCCTTCCGCCGCCGCCACGGGAGGTCCCGACGCCGCAGAAGACGCCGTGAGGGCGGGCGTGGTGCCACCGACGCCAGGAACTGCCAAGCGTCGTCTTGGCGCTCTGGACAGGAGGAGGGCTGTGCGCATGCTGGCCAGCGCCTTGTCAACGCTGGATCGAACTTCCGACGAAGGGAAACGACATCGAACTCTCAAACTCAACATTTCTGAAAATGCAAAGAAACAAAGGCGGCCAGTGTTCGATGAATGATTTTGGTATGAGGGAGTTTTTCCTTGAGCTGATTTTTGGTGGAGTGGCCTCTCATTGCATCTGGGGGCTGCCTGAATTTTGGTGGAATTTTTGGAGAAGTGGAGATATGAATTTCACCAAATTTGACAAATCTGGTCCAAACTTGCAGAGACTGAAATTTGAAATTTTTGAAAATAAGAAGAGTGGATCTTGATAGTTCTAGGCTGTGGGTACCAAGGACTATCCAGGGGAGTTGGTTTGAGGTCCAAACTCAAATGCATTATGGTACTTGCTTTGCAAATCACCAAGGCTCAGCATAATTGACAGAAAAGATTTGGGAGAAGAAATAAATGAAATAAAATCCAGAAATGAGTTGAACTTGTTGGGACAGAATATTTGGATTGCCCAAGAGTGGAAGGAGGGTTTTTGGGAGGTTTTTACCAAGTGGGGCATGGTAGAATCATGAGGGATTTCAATATTGGAGAAGGCACAAGACTCCTAGGGTTTTTTTTAAGACAAATAAAACTCAAAAATTTTGAATTTGAGAAGAGGGCAAACAGAAGAAAGTTTTTAATAACCAAACACCAGAGTTGAAGAAGATGCCAAAATAAAATCCTTGCCAAGAGAAAAGTCTTTGAGAGAAGGATTTTTGGAAGGGTTTAAATGACCTTTTTCAAATCCAACAAAGTTTCGAAGAAAACCAACTAAATTTTTTTGTAGTGTCACAACACCTACCCCCTTAGGAAAAATCTCGTCCCCGAGATTTCGGCTGATTCTCAAATAAGTGTGGATGCTCTGCTCGAAGGAAATCCTCTCTTTCCCAAGTGGCTTCACTCTCGGTGTGATTGCTCCACTAAACTCTGAAAAACTTGATGGTTTTCTGTCGGGTCCTCCTTTCAGACTCCTCTAATATTTTTACTGGATGCTCTCGATAGGTGAGGTCTGGTTGCACGTAAATGTTTTCATGGGATACCTGCTTCTCTGGGTTGCTTACGCACTTCCTTAATTGGGAGACATGAAATACGTCGTGGATATCGGATAATTCTTCGGGTAAGTCTAGTCGGTAGGCTACCGTGCCTCTTCGTGCCACTATGTAGAATGGTCCAATGAATCTTGGGGCTAGCTTCCCTTGATCTTGAATCGTTCTGGGCCCCTCATAGGAGATACTCGTAGGTATACAAACTCACTGGTTCAAACTGATCCCACGGTGTTTCCGATCATAATAACTCTTCTGGTGGCTTTGAGCTGTTTTGAGTCGGTCCCCATTAGCTTGACCTTTTCCTCGGCTTCTTTGAGCATGTCTGGGCCAAAGATACGGGCTGTCACGGTCTCTCGACCAATTTAGCGGGTACGACATCTTCGCCTGCATAAGGCTTCAAAGGGTGCCATCAGAGACCGGCTCGTAATCGTTGTTGTATGCAAACTCTCTGCGTATGGCAAGCTTTCCTCCCAACTGGTTCCATAAGTGAGGACATATGCTCTCAAAGATGTCTTCTAGAATTTGGTTTCTGGCGTTCAGTTTGTCCGTCGATCTACCGGGGTGGTATGCTTTGTCAGAAGGCTAGTTGAGTTCCCAGAGCACTGCTGTGTGATCCCAAAATCTGGAGATGAATTGTGTGCCTCATCGATATGATAGTCTTTGGGACTCCATGCAGTGCAGCAATACGGGCAAGATAAAGTCTGGCCAGCTTCTGAGTGGTGTGAGTTGTCTTCACGGGGATGAAGTGTTCTACTTTAGTCAGTCTATCTGTGATGACCCATATGGCATCGTGTCCATGTCGTGACCGAGGTAGTCCAATAATGAAATCCATTCCAATCTCGTCCCATTTCCATTCGGGTATCTTATTTGGTTGCAATAGTCCGCCGGTTTCGGTGCTCGGCCTTGATGCGTTGACATGAGTCACAAGATGCAACAAACGTGGCTATGTCCCTTTTTATACCGTACACCAAAATGTCTCCTCAAGATCCTTGTACATTTTTGTTCCTCCGGGATGGATTGAATACGAAGTGTGGCCTTCAGCTAAGATTTGCTATTTAAGGTCATTAATATCTGTACGCATAAAGTCTATGTCCGTACCACAATATTCCCTGCTCATCGATAACGAATTCTGAGGCCTTGCCCAAGCTTACTTTCCGTTTTATGCCTTCAATGCTGGGGTGCCCATGCTGCGCTTCTTTAACTCTCTCTATTAGGGTAGGCTGTATTTCCAAATTCGACACACTGCCTTCGGTGACCATCACCAAGTTGAGTTTAGCAAATTCCTCTTTGGAATTCGGGTTTCAGTTTGGTAGGTCGTCGTTGTTCGGATTTGGGGTTCCGACTTAGTGCATCTACTACAACATTTGCCTTGCTCGGATGGTAGTGGATTCCGACATCATAATCCTTCACTAATTCTAACCAGCGTCGTTGTCGTAGATTCAGTTACGGTTGTGTGAAAATATACTTGAGGCTTTATGGTCTGTGTATATTTCTAGCGATTTCCAAGTAAAAAGTGTCTCCATTCCTTGAGTGCATGAATAATCGCTGCTAATTCCAGGTCATGAGTAGGATAATTTTCCTCATGCTTGCGGTTGTCCGGAGACATATGCGACTACCTTGCCTTCTTGCATCAATACGCACCCGAGGCCCTTTCGAGATGCGTCACAATATACCTCAAAATTCTTGTGTATGTCCGCACAATTAATCTTTGGTGCTGTCGTTAGTTTCCTTTTCAGTTCTTGGAAACTTTTCTCGCAAGCTTCCGTCCATTCAAACTTCTTGTCTTTCTTGAGTAGTTGCGTCATTGGCTTTGCTATAGTGGAAAATCCTTCAATAAATCTTCGGTAGTAACCTGCCATTCCCAGAAAACTTCGTACGTCTCACATTACTGGCCTGGTGGTTTCCAGCCTGGCACGGCCTTGACTTTTTCCGGTCTCACGGCAATACCTTCTTGGTCAAGATCGCGGGCCCGTAAAACCTACCTGTCTTAGCCAAAATTCACACTTGCTGAACTTGGCGTATAATTGATGTTTCTGAGTTCTCCTAGTACAATTCGGAGATGTTCAGCGTGCTCTTCTGGTGTCTTGGAGTATATCATAATATCGTCGATGAATACCACAACAAACTTGTCCATAAATTTCATAAATACTTTGTTCATGAGGTGAACAAAATATGCGGGCGTTAAATCAGTCCAAATGGCATTATCTGTGAACTCCATACAATCCGTATCCGGAGTTGAAGACTGTCTTGGGAATATCTTCTGTGCGTACTTCTAATTGATGGTATCCCGACCTTAAGTCAATTTTTGAGAATAACTTGGCTTGAGCGAGCTGATCAAACAAATCATTTATTCGCGGCATTGGATACTTGTTCTTGATTGTGACCATGTTTAGTGCTTTCGATAGTCGATACACAGTCTCAAAGTGTTCCATCCTTCTTTTGGTAAATAAAATTGGTGAACCCCAAGGTGAGGAGCTGGCTCAGAGTATATCCTTTGTCCAATAATTCTTTTATTTGCTTCTTCAATTCTACCAATTCAGATGGTGCCACTCAGATGGTTTCTTGTATATGGGGCGGTTCCGGTGCTAGCTCAATGCTGAATTCTATCTCTCGGTGCAGGGGCATGCCTGGTAGTTCTTCGGAAATACGTGCTGAAATTCACACACCATCGAACCTTGCTTAATTCAGAAATATCCACCTTGTTCAATCCTGGTTGCCGGGATATTTTTCTTTCCTTGGCTGAAACTTTTATGGTCTTCCCGTGGTCGTGGGTGAGAATCACGGTCCGATTGAAGCAGTCAATAAAACCTTTGTTGGTGGTTAACCAATCCATTCCCAAGATGACATCCAGTCCTTTATTTTCCAAAACAATAAGGTTGGCGTGAAACTTCAATCCTTCAAACTCAATAATCACACCTTGGCAGTAACTCTGGGTAACTTGCTTAATCCCAGGGGACTTGACGATCATAGATTTTTCCAAAGGGAGCATCGAAAAATTATTTTGCAAGGCAAAACGAGTACGATATCCGGGGCATTCTGTGCTTCCTCTTTCGTCACGTGGTTCAGATGACCCTTCCTGTGGTTGTTATTGGGGTTGAAATTGTTTCGCTTGGGTGCTGAATTATTGCCACCGTTGTTCGGCTTTGGGGTAGAGTTCCTTGGTTTCGGACACTGTTTGGCGTAGTGCCCTCCTTCTCCATAGGCGTAGCAAGTAACGCCTGGGCGATACGTGAACTCCTTGTCCTTGCATGGAAATTCTTGACTGGGCGCGAGATGTTTGTCGTGGGTTTGTGTGTCCCACCTTTCTGAAAATCCGTCTTGCTTCACTGGTTGCGGGCAAGATTAGTCTGGTCCCTTTTTCGCTATGGAAATCTTCCGAACTGCGCCTCTCATTTTCCAAAGTAATGGCCTTATCCACCGGTGTCTTGAAATCTGGAAAGGTGTGCACAACCAGTTGGCATTTAAGCGCAGTGCCGGACCGTCTAGGAATTTCTCCATCTTCTTGTTTTCAGACATACGCTCTTCGTTGGCGTGAAGCGAGATAATAGAGTAAACCGACTGTTGTATTCGACACCGTCATGGTCCTTTGTTTGAGGTCATCAAATTCTCTCTTCTTGATCTTCATAAGACTTTTTAGGAATATGCTCCACGAAAACCTTCTTTGAAATCCTCCCAAGTTATATTATTTTCGTTGGGGTGCATGTGTAGGAAATTTTCCCACCGATGCAGCTGCTCCAGTGAGGTAGTGCGGTGCATATAGCACTTTTTCGAGGTCTGAACACTGTGCAATAATTAATTTCCTTTCCATGTCCCGAAGCCAGTCTTTGGCCTCAAGAGGTTTGTCAGTATGGGAAAATGTTTGGGGGCGCGTCTTCTGTAGCTCGAGATAACTTGGATTGTTGCTGATATCGTCTCCACGGTGATTTCCCATATTGATGACTTGGTTCATTATTTCCTGATGTTGTTGCTGACTTTGCTCATAAAGCGGCACATTTGGGAAAGTGCTGTTTCACGTTCCTCGTTGATTCGACTGTCCACATGTGACATTGCTGCTTGGTTGTGTGCCATAATTTTCCTCTGGCGGAGTTGGTATGGAGCTAGCCCAAGGACGAGACATTTTTTTTCACTCTGGGGATACATTTTGTGAAACTCATAAGAGAAGAAATTGAGTCGCAAAAGTCAATAAATTCATGAAGACAGAAGAAGTTTCAGATGCTCCAAGATTTTTCAAGAGAATAAAGGTTTGCGTACGGAGAAGGACTGCTCATTACATAAATTACACGCAAGCAGTAATTATACAATACATCACTCAGGATATGCGTACATAATCCTGACATGTTATTTAGGCTAGTGCACTTCTCCAGATCCTACATGATGCGCAAGCAAGCTACTTCTCACAGCCTATTTACATATAAACATATAAATACAGAGCAGTACATCGCATGGCGGCAGCGTACTCGATCGGAGGAGATGGTGAGGATCTCCTTTGCCCTGCCGAGGGTGAGGCGCAGAGAGGCTGGGGACTCAACCTCCTCCTCGGTAATAGGCTCCAGACGTGAAGTGCTGCGCTGAGTAGATGGAGCGGGTGCCCTATGTGGAACAACACGGACAGGAGTGGGCGCCATGGGTGGTGCAGAGCGGACTGGTGTTGGCGCAATAACTTGGTTGAATTCTTCGTGGATGGCAGGCGACGAGCAGTGGCGGGAGTGGTTGGTGCATAAGATGCTGAGGACGAGACGAAGTCGATTGGCGGTGCCGTGTGCAGGAGTTCCCTCCTGTTGGCGGGTACAGCCATGGATCGAGTCCATGCGGTAGCCACGAAGTCATCCACCAGGTTGTCGAAGGCTGCCTCCAGAGCTTGGAGATACCCGACGAGCATCTCAAAAGCCTCGTCTCGCTCTCCTCTGGGGCAAGAGTATGAGTAGTGGCAGGCGTACGGCACGTGGCATGGAAGGTAGCGGTAACGACGAGTCTGCATCAACGGCAGGACTTCCCTGAGACGAGCTATCGCCTCACGGGCTGCCATCTGCATCGCATGCTTCTCCGTAGGCATGGCTCTTCCCAAGAACCGGAAGCGGCGTAACTCAACACGCCCTCCCTTGAATTGCACCGCGGCCTGGTGCATGGTCAGACGGTCGTTGATCTTGTGCTGATAGAGTGTGAAGACTGGGCGCATGGATGGCCCCATTGCGACATGGACGATGAAGGAGAGAAGCTTGACAAACCCATCGGGCTCGTTGGCGAACATCTGAGACTCGCAGCTTGTTGCCGCCATCTACAAAAGTAGGCAGAAATTCTGAATGGTCGATCATAAATCTATGTTGGTATCGAGAAAATGACTACATTTGCAAAAATATGAATTAGTTCTATTACGCTAATAACCGATTAGCACTCGTGCCTAGTGGTTTCCTACAGTCAGCCTGGCTCTGGTACCAAGCTTGCCACGACCGGTTTTCCAATAAAAATATTTATCGAGAAACCGATCTTTTAGTTTTCGATGTGAGGAAAATCCTCCTCACCGGTAGACAAATCTTTGATACAATAAGCCAAGAGTAGCATTAATATAATACAGGGTCGAGCTGAGGTTGCTCAACAAATTATTACAAAGCGCCAATAATTATACATAATGGCGGATATGACACAAAGGTGTGGGGTGGCATTTCTACCGACTCGAAATAAAAGTGATTGGTGGAATATCACAAAGGTGGGTAGCGTGACTATTAATCGGTGACTCATCGAAAGCGCCGAGGTGAGGCTCGATGAATTTATTTGGGTAGCGGAAGCGGATATAATACTGATGACCAAATCCAGGGTCGCACGAGACCGACCGACTCCTCTAGGCGTCGGACTCGCTTATCGAACTCTTCATCCATGAGATCGCCTTCACAAGATCTCGCCACACCAACAAGCCAGGTGAGTACTTTGAAAGTACTCGCAAGACAGTTCGGACAATAGATATAACAAATGCATGCATGAATGCGTCAAGAGCACTTTTAATAATGCACATTTAATTCATAAAGACAAGGTAAGTAAAAAGGGAGTTGGCGGTAGTCCGCTCGAAAACCCAACAAAATAAACTGCAAACCGATCGGGTGTCTGAAGCGACGCCTCGAAAGGAAAATTAAATAAATAAAATATGCATGATCGAGCGTCTAAGCGACACCACATAAAGGGCTTGTACTGAAAGTAAAAGACATGAGTGCATGATGGACGTCGAGGCGACATCACGTAAAGGGCTCATATCAAAAGTAAATGATAATAATGTTGATTACCGGACGTCCGAGCGACGCCACGTAAATGGCTTATATCAAAAGTAAATAATAACAATGTCATAGCCGGACGTCTGAAGCGACGCCGAAAGGGCTTATATCAAAAGTAAATAATAACAATGCAGCGATCGGACGTCGAGCGACGTCACGTAAAGGGCTTATCTCAAAAGTAAATAATAACAATGTCATAATGGACGTCTGAGCGGCGCCACGTAGAAAGGGCTTATATCAAAAGTAAATAATAACAATGCATAGATCGGACGTCTGAAAGCGACGCCACGTAAAGGGCTTAAGTTCTTTATTCACAACGCAAGGGTTAATGCTCACGTGAAAAATATTCAATATGTGGTACCGACGGGTTAGTCCATCACAAGAATCAACATTAACCGGACTTAACACTCATATGGCTTACCGGGTCTTTGACATCGAGACTGACAATCGACAAGATAATAAGGACACCGAACTTGGACATAGATAAGATGATGCAATGGAATTTTGACTCTGCAGAGTTTGTACTAAAATGCCCACAGCCAACGGATTTCCGTAGTCACGAAGGACTAGTTCCGTTTACGGTATTTCGAAGAAAACACAACAATCCAAAGACACACCCATTCCCACCTCACGTTACTGTGGATCACCCTAGACAACGATCAATAAAAACTTTGAGACGGGAGATCACGATCTCGAATAGCATGGGATCAAATTTATATACGCCAAGACTCTAAGGGGTGCCCCTCTCGGTCCCAACCGAAACACCCATGCCCCCTGACCGGATGATAGGCTTTAATCCAGGCCATGGAACCCTCATCCCGGCCTCTCGATTTGGTGTGTACCAGAAAGTGGTTTGCAACTTACTAAGCCATATCCCTTATGGAAAACATGTGGTAGTACGGAAAAAGGAAATGGACGGAGTAGATACCGGAGTCAAATAATCTGGCATAGGACCGGCATGCGACATAACACCGCCATCTTACCCATTTCATGCCATCACGTGGCCATGCAACCTCATTTCCATTAACTCATGGATTTCAAACTCACTTGTCTCGACTTTTCACGTGACAAAGTTTTTATCGAGATGCTCATAAACATGCCATGAAACTACTAAATGCCAACATGCCAAGACACTCATCATATCAAGAGTTCAAACATGCTTGCCTGGTTCGGAGTAGTCGGGGTCTAGCTCGATGAAGTTCGCGGTTCCGTCACCTCCTTTGGTATCTCTGAGTTCAGTGCACCCTTCCGCGTCGGTGGGTGGTGGTAGAGGTCGCCGGCGAGCACCACGTCGACGGCGGCCCTTGCTCCGGCGAACGGTGGTTCGGGTGATCGTGGGCCTCGTCGGAGAGTGCAGCGAACGTTGCGGAGCCGGCGGACGGAGTTGGCCGAGTCGAGGGAGAAGGGCTCCTCGAGGCTCTTCCAAAGTGGCTGGGCGGGTCTTGTGAGGTGGTGGAGGTGCGCGGGCGAGAGTGAGCTTGAGGCGCTTATAAATAGCCGCCCGAGGCGTGTTGCCGTGAACGGGATAAGTCCGCGAGTGATTACGGCGGCGCTGTGGCTGGGCAGTTGGTTTAGGGTTTGAGCATTGACTAGACGTCAGAACGAGCCCGCCCCGGTGTGCCAACTCAGCAAGGTGGGGAGGTTACGGCTCGATCTCAACAGAACGGCCGTGCGGCACGTCGGCGGCAGGGAGCGCCTGTGCCGTGCCAACGGCGACAAAGGTGCATGCGGCAACCGGGTAAGGAGACGGCCACGCTGAGCTCCCAGTGGCTTGGCGGCACCGAACGGCGTTGCCGTAGGGTGCCTTCCGTCGCTGCCACGGAGGTCCCGACGCCGCAGAAGACGCCGGGCGAGGGCCAGGTGCCACCGACGCCAGAACCGGCCAAGCGTGCGTCTGGCGCTCTGGACAGGGAGGAGGGCTAGCGCACGCGCCAGTGCACCTTGCCGACGCGTGACTGAACTTCCGACGAAGGGAAACGACATCAACTCTCAAACTCTGAACATTTCTGAAAATGCAAAGAAACAGTGCCGGCCAGGTGTTCGCTAGAATGATTTTGGTATGAGGGAGTTTTTCCTTGAGCTGATTTTTGGTGGAGTGGCCTCTCATTGCATCTGGGGGCTGCCTGAATTTTGGTGGAATTTTTGGAGAAGAGGAGATATGAATTTCACCAAATTTGACAAATCTGGTCCAAACTTGCAAGAGACTGAAATTTGAAATTTTGAAAAGAAGAAGAGTGGATCTTGATAGTTCTAGGCTGTGAGTACCAAGGACTATCCAGGGGAGTTGGTTTGAGGTCCAAACTCAAATGCATTATGGTACTTGCTTTGCAAATCACCAAGGCTCAACATAATTGATAGAAAAGATTTGGGAGAAGAAATAAATGAAATAAAATCCAGAAATGAGTTGGACTTGTTGGGACAGAATATTTGGATTGCCCAAGAGTGGAAGGAGGGTTTTTGGGAGGTTTTTACCAAGTGGGGCATGGTAGAATCATGAGGGATTTCAATATTGGAGAAGGCACAAGACTCCTAGGGTTTTTCTTTTTAAAAGACAAATAAAACTCAAAAAATTTGAAGTTGAGAAGAGGGCAAACAGAAGAAAGTTTTTAATAACCAAACACCAGAGTTGAAGAAGATGCCAAAATAAAATCCTTGCCAAGAGAAAAGTCTTTGAGAGAAGGATTTTTGGAAGGGTTTAAATGACCTTCTTCAAATCCAACAAAGTTTCAAAGAAAACCAACTAAAATTTTTTGGAGTGTCACGGTCAATGAACCCAATGCCATAGCGTCCACCTTTTTTCATTTCATACATCTTCATCCTGCATAATACCACAGAAAAGAATATAGTGAGGATAATTACAGGTTAGATTGATCAAAAGGATCACTACAGCTAGCTTGAGACTTAAATTACAGAAAGAAATCGCTACGCATAATAGCAATCGATTTATAGATTTGCCGAAAAGGCCATGATTGTATAACTGAAATAGTTCTGAATACTCAACGGACACAGCTTTCTCATGGTAGTAATGATCCTTCTTGACATTCATCATGAGGGACACTCGATTGGAAATCTTGGTAATGTCCATGTACCATTGATGCAATTCATACATTCTCATTGGGAGCTTCTTGACCTCGTCTGGCTTGACCAAAGGTTGGCCCCGGACATATTTCCGTTTTATTTCCTCCTCTCTAAGAGGAGGCATGGGCTCGATCTCGAGGAGTTGTCCAATAGTGATCTTGAGCATTTCAGCCTGCCTTATATGCTCCTCGGTTATTAACACATCGCCCAGCTGGGGAACGTTAACGGTTTGCCCACAATAATATTGGGCGCGCCTACTCTCATGTGTTGTTGGCACAACAAGCGGGGATTGATTGCGCCACTGCTCTCCCGGTGGGAATGGTTTTACCGCATTTTTGCCGGCTAATTTGCTCGAGCTCGAGCTCCCCTCTTCTGTAGACGTGCTCGATTTAACTTCCCGAGGTGGCGCTCATAGTCCTGTGGTCAACAGTGCTTGGGAGCTGATGATCTAGCCATACGAATGAAGTGGTCAATCTTTTCCTCGTGCACTTTCTCCCTTGGGGGCGGTGGCGGTTTCGGTGCAAAATGGGCTTCCACCTCGGCCTTGATATGGCTGCGGTTTCCTCCTCGGACCTGTCAGAAGGCCTCTGCGGAAGAGGCGCGAGGCTTGGACCATATTGAAATCGCTTGCCTCCGCTGTACCTCCGTGCTACCTCGACTTGTACCGCTACACACCATAGCTGCGGCGGCTCTCTTCCGTGATTCTTGAGGCGGAGGCCAGCTGGCGTGGCTTAGTTGGAGGAGGAGGTGGCACAGGCTGTGCGGACTTGAAGCGGGAGGAGTGGCCTCACGCCTGTACCCGACTTGAAGTAGGAGGAGTGGCCTCACACGGTGTCGGACTTGAAGCAGGAGGAGTGGCCTCACGCTGTGCTGCATTTGAAGCGGGAGGAGTGGCTCTGCTGTGCCGACTTGGAGGAGCGGAGTCTCACGACTCGGTGGCGGACTTCGACGAGGAGTTTGTGACGCTGTGTCGGTGGCCTTCAAAGACGATGCAATCCTTTCTCCATAGGATGATACGATGTATGGCCTCTCCCAATGTGTGCTCGTCGTCACCTCCAGAATCTCAAGTCAGAGCCCGAATATGGGTCCACCACCTCATCAACCAAGACACGAGCATAGCTCACTGGAATCGGGTTGCAATGGAAGGTTGCCTCGGGGATTTGTAAAAGCAACGGCATCCGCCACCTTCATGGATATGTTCTTCATTTTGCGAGTAGCTCGCAGTTAGTGTTCTCCATGATGTCATCCACGGGTATCTATCCAGCATTACGTCGCCTGGGCGGAACCCACGCTGCTTCTCGGCATGGATGGGGCGGTGCTATCCAATGCCGGATCATCCGCTACCGCTGCAGATTTGTTGAGACCCCCTTTGCTGGCTAAGTGAGTCGATCTGCTCCTGCTGCCGCTGGAATTTGATCGCCAAGTCGCGTCGCCGATTCTAGGCCTTGATGGCGTTCATAGTCCAACTTCCTCTGCTCCTCCTCCATCTTCCTCTTCTTCTCCTCCGCAATCTTCTTTCTCGCACGGGTTCTCAGAGTCGACGTTCCAGTCGAAACCCTCATACCACGGAATAGCGCCCTTGCCTCGTGTTCTTCCCGGTGTTCAGGATTTCCAGCACGCCAGAAGCTCGTTGCTCTTCTCTCTGTTGGGCTGGAACACCCCGATCGAGCCTCTTCTATTCCAACAAGTAGCTTATCGCCGGCTCCGTTCGTACATTCCTTCGTCGAAACTTTGCCTGTCTTCGGGTCCAACTCCCCCCCCCCCATGCCCATAGAACCAAGTCCAGCACCTAGGGGGCCCGCGCCGTGTAACCGGAGTGACCCCTGCCACCTCCCTCTCTTTCTCAGACTTATCCCACTTAGGCATTGCCACCGCAGAGCCACCAGCCCCGACTTATGGAACTTATCCTTTTTTTCGGCATTCTTCTTGTTTATTCTCGACTATTCCTTAGCTAATTCTGAATCCTTGAATTTCATGAAATTGTCCCAATGAGCACTTTGCTTCTCTAGTGTTCCCTCAAATACTGGAGTCTTCCTTCCTCCCTTGACGTACTTGTCCCATACACGATTCTTGTGGTTCTTGAATGCAACCGCCATCTTCCTAAGAGCAGCGTCCTTGAGTTTCTCCACATCTGCATCTGTGAAATGATCCGTAGGGTGAAATGTTCCATGAGAGTTTCCCAAAGCACCTTTTTGTCTGTCAGTCGACAAAAGTAAGATCTCGGACGTGGCTTTGCCGGCTCTCTCCATTCTTGAAGGGAGATCGAGTTGGTCCTTCACAAGAACTCCGTGACCGACGAATGAACTTGTCCGGCAATCTTCTTAGGGCGCTAATGGTTCGCCATTAGGTTTGATGGCCTTGATATTGTACTTTACGCCTCCTTCAACTTTTTGTTCGGGCCTCGCTTCGCTGTTGCACGAAGATTTGCTCGATCCGGATGGCTGAAAGAAGAAAGATCGATTCGTTATATATCTTCAAGTCATTTAAAACATGTGGTGATCACCATATGCCTGCTTATATAAATATATATACCTCGCCGGTCTTTGTTGTTTCAAGATCAACATTTTCTTCGTCATCATCATAATCATAGTTCATGACTTCATCAATTCGGTCGTCGCGATCGAATATCATATCACCCTCCCGGTGTTGTTTAGAAATTCGAGCCGCCATAATCTTCTTCATTCGATCATCATCTCGCCCGCGAGGATGGCGTATGATATCGAACAGGTCTCTTCTCCTCTCTCGCCGGGTATTGTCCGCCATAGCTTTTATTTAACTAATCCAAAAGAAATATAAAACAATTTAGTATTCAAATTACAATGCATGGAAGCAATCAATTAATAAGGAAAAACTGAATCAATCATAGTACATAATAAGCACCATCGAATATAATCTCGAATACATCATCTCGAATAATAGATATAATCTCGAATACATCGTCTCGAATAATATATATAATCTCGAAAAAATCATCTCGAATATTATGTTGGGGAACGTAACAGAAATTCAAAATTTTCCTACGTGTCACCAAGATCTATCTATGGAGAAACCAGCAACGAGGGAAGGAGAGTGCATCTACATACCCTTGTAGATCGCTAAGCCCTGCGTTCAAGTGAACGTGGGGTTGATGGAGTCGTACTTGTCGTGATCCAAATCACCGATGATCCTAGCGCCGAACGGACGGCACCTCCGCGTTCAACACATGTACAGCCCGGGGACGTCTCCTCCTTCTTGATCCAGCAAAGGAAGAGGAGAAGTTGAGGGAGAACTCCGGCAACCGACGCAAGGCGTGGTGGTGATGGAGCCTCGTGGTTCTCCCGGCTGCAGCTTCGCTAAGCACTACGGAGGAGGAGGAAGTGTTGGAGGAGGGAGGGGCTGCGCCAGAGGAAGGTGCGGCTGCCCTCTCTCTCCCTCACTATATATAGGGGTAAGGGGTGGAGGAGGCGCCTAGGGTTCCCTAGGGAGGGGCGGCACACAGGGAAACCCTAGATGGGTTTGGGCGCCCCCACCCCTAGGAAACTTGCCCCCCAAGCCGGGAAGGGGGGCTGCCCTAGGGGAGGCGCCCCCACCTCTCCTGGTTACGTGAGAGGGGGTGGGAGGGGCGCACCACCCCTTAGTGGGCTGGTTTGCCCCTTCCCCTTTGGCCCATGAGGCCCTCCAACACTTGCCGGGGCTCCCGAAACACCTTTCGGTCATGCTGGCCATAATAGCACAGTACCCCGGAACACTTCCGGACTCCAATACCCTTCATTCCAATATATCGGTCTTCACCACGGACCATTCCGGAACTCCTCGTGACGTCCGGATCACATCCCGGACTCAACAACCTTCGTAACCACATACTATTTCCCATAACAACTCTAGCGTCCACCCGAACCTTAAGTGTGTAGACCCTACGGGTTCGGGAACCATGCGCATATGACCGAGACGTTTCTCCGTCAATAACCAACAGCGGATCTGGATACCCATGTTGGCTCCCACATGTTCCACGATGATCTCATCGGATGAACCACGATGTCGAGGATTCAATCAATCCCGTATTCAATTCCCTTTGTCTAGCGGTATTGTACTTGCCCGAGATTCGATCGTCGGTATCCCGATACCTTGTTCAATCTCGCTACACGGCAAGTCTCTTTACTCGTTCCGTAACACATCATCCCGTGATCAACCCCTTGGTCACATTGTGCACATTATGATGATGTCCTACCGAGTGGGCCCAGAGATACCTCTCCGCTTACACGCAGTGACAAATCCTAGTCTCGATTCGTACAACCCAATGTACACTTTCGGAGATACCAGTAGTGCACCTTTATAGCCACCCGATTCATGTTGTGACGCTTTGGTACACCCAAAGCATTCCTACGGTATCCGGGAGTTGCACAATCTCATGGTCTAAGGAAATGATACTTGACATTAGAAAAGTTTTAGCATACTGAACTATGATCTTTGTGCTAGGCTTAGGATTGTCTTGTCCATCACATCATTCTCCAAATGATGTGATCCCGTTATCAACGACATCCAATGTCCATGGTCGTGAAACCGTAACCATCTGTTGATTAACGAGCTAGTCAACTAGAGGCTTACTAGGGACATGGTGTTGTCTATGTACCCACACATGTATCCTGAGTTTCCTATCAATACCATTCTAGCCAGGAGAATAAACGATTATCATGAACAAGGAAATATAATAATAACTTAATTAGTATTGCCTCTAGGGCATATTTCCAACAGTCTCCCACTTGCACTAGAGGCAATAATCTAGTTCACATCGCCATGTGATTAACACTCACAGTCACATCGCCATGTGACCAACATCCAAAGAGTTTACTAGAATCAATAATCTAGTTCACATCACTATGTGATTAACACTCAACGAGTTATGGGTTTGATCATGTTTATGCTTGTGAGAGAGGTTGTAGTCAACGGGTCTGCAATATTCAGATCCCTATGTATTTCGCAAAACTTTATGTCATATCATAGATGCTGCTACCACGCTCCACTTGGAGCTATTCCAAATTGTTGCTCCATTATACGTGATCCGCATCTCTACTCAGAGCTATCCGGATAGGTGTTAAGCTTGCATCGACGCAACTCTTTACGTCGAACTCTTTATCACCTCCATAACCGAGAAACATATCCTTATTCCTCTAAGGATAATTTTGACCGCTATCTGGTGATCCACTCCTTGATCACCTTTGTACCCTCTTGCCAAATATGTAGCAAGGCACACATCAGGTGCGGTACACAGCATAGCATACTGTAGAGCCTATGTCTAAGGCATAGGGGACGACCTTCGTCCTTTCTCTATTTTCTGCCGTGGTCGAGCTTTAACTCTTAACTTCATACCTTACAACTCAGGCAAGAACTCCTTCTTTGATCGATCCATCTTGAACACCTTCAAGATTATGTCAAGGTATGTGCTCATTTGAAAGTACCATTAAGCGTTTTTTGATCTATCCTTATAGATCTTGATGCTCAATGTTCAAGTAGCTTAATCCAGGTTTTCTATTGAAAACACCTTTCAAATAACCTCAGATGCTTTCTAGAAATTTCTACATCATTTCGATCAACAATATGTCAACAACATATACTCATCAGAAATTCTATAGTGCTCCCACTCACTTCTTTGGAAATACAAGTTTCTCATAAACTTTGTATAAACCCAAAATCTTTGATCATCTCATCAAAGCGTATATTCCATCTCCGAGATGCTTACTCCATCCTTAGAAGGGTTCTTTGGAGCTTTGCATACTTGTTAGCGTCTTTCGGGATTGACAAAACTTTCCGATTGTATCACATACAACCTTTAAATTCTTAAGACCGGTAAGGAAACTCGTTTTGACATCCATCCGCCAGATTTCATAAATGCAGCTAATGCTAACATGATTCCAGCGGACTTAAGATCACTACGGATGAGAAAATCTCATCCTAGTCAACTCCTTGAACTTGTGAAAACTCTTCGCCACAAGTCGAGCTTCATAGACGGTGACATTACCGCCCACGTCTGCCTTGTTCTTAAAGATCCATTTATCTCAATGGCTTGCCTATCGGGCAAGTCCACCAAAGTCCATGCTTTGTTACGATACATGGATCCTATCTCGGATTTCATGGCTTCTAACCATTTGTCTAATCCGGGCCCACCATCGCTTCTCCATAGCTCGTAGGTTCATTGTTGTCTAGCAACATGACCTTCAAGACATGATTACCGTACCACTCAAGTAGTACGCATCCTTGTCACCCCACGAGGTATGGTAGTGACTTGATCCAAACTTCATGATCACTATCATAAGCTTCTACTTCAATTGGTGTTGGCGCCACAGAACAACTTCCCGTGCCCTCGCCGCACACTAGTTGAAGTGATGGTTCAATAACCTCATCAAGTCTCCACCATCCTCCCACTCAATTCTTTTGAGAGAAACTTTTCCTCGAGAAAGGACCCGCTTCTAGAAACAATTACTTTTGCTTCCGGATCTTGAGATAGGAGGTATACCCAAACTGTTTTGGGTGTCCTATGAAGATGTATTTATCCGCTTTGGGTTCGAGCTTATCATGATGAAACTTTTCACATAAGCGTCGCAGCCCCAAACTTTTAAGAAACGACAACTTAGGTTTCTCCAAACCATAGTTCAAACAGTGCCGTCTCAACGGAATTACGTGGTGCCCTTTTAAAGTGAGTGCGGTTGTCTCTAATGCCTAACCCATGAACGATAGTGGTAATTTGATAAGAGACATCATGGTACGCACCATATCCAATGGGGTGCAGCTATGATGTTCGGACACACCATCACACTATGGTGTTCCAAAGTGTTAGTTGTGAAACAATTTCCACAATGTCTCAATTGTGTACCAAACTCAAGAACTCAGATATTCATCTCTATGATCATATCATAGACATTTTATCCTCTTGTCACGATGATCTTTAACTTCACTCTGAAATTACTTGAACCATTCAATAATACGTACTTGTGTTTCATCAAGTAAATAAACTCGATTCTACTTAAATCATCCGTGAAGTAAGAACATAACGATATTCATCAGATGCCTCAAAGCACTCATTGGACTGCACACATCAAAATGTGTTACTTCCAACAAGTTGCTATCTTGTTCCATCTTCTTTGAAACCGAGGCTTTTCAGTCATCTTGCCCATGTGGTATGATTTGCATACCTCAAGTGATTCAAAATCAAGTGAGTCCAAACGATCCATCCCCATGGAGTTTCTTCATGCGTATACACCAATAGACGTGGTTCACATGTCTCAAACATTTCAAAAATGAGTGAGTCCAAAGATCCATCAACATGGAGCTTCTTCATGCTTTTACACCAATATGACTTACATGGCGATTACCACAAGTAAGTGGTACTATCATTACTATCTTATATCTTTTGGCATGAAAATGTGTATCACTACGATCGAGATTTCAATAAACCATTCATTTTAGGTGCAAGACCATTGTAGGTATTATTCAAATAAACAGAGTAACCATTATTCTCCTTAAATGAATAATCGCATCGCGATAGACATAATCCAATCATGTCTATGCTCAACGCAAACACCAAATAACAATTATTTAGGTTTAACACCAATCTCGATGGCGAGAGGGAGCGCGTACGACGCTTGATCACATCAACCTTGGAAACACTTCCAACACATATCGTCGCCTCACCTTTAACTAGTCTCCGTTTATTCCGTAGCTTTTATTTCGAGTTACTAACACTTAGCAACCGAACCGGTATCTAATACCCTGGTGCTACTAGGAGTACTAGTAAAGTACACATTAACATAACGTATATCCAATATACTTCTATCGACCTTGCCAGCCTTCTCATCTAAAGTATCTAGGGTGGTTCCGCTTCAGTGTCCGTTCCTCTCATTACAGAAGCACTTAGTCTCGGGTTTGGGTTCAACCTTCGGTTTCTTCACTAGAGCAGCAACTGTTTTGCCGTTTCATGAAGTATCCCTTGTTGCCCTTGCCCTTCTTGAAACTAGTGGTTTCACCAACCATCAACAATTGATGCTCCTACTTGACTTCTACTTTCGCGGTGTCAAACATCGCGAACACTTCAAGGATCATCATATCTATCCTCGATATGTTATAGTTCATCACGAAGCTCTAGTAGCTTGGTGGCAATGTCTTTGGAGAAACATCACTATCTCATCCGGAAGATTAACTCCCCACTCGATTCAAGTGATTGTTGTACCTGCATAACTGAGTGCAAGCTCAACGACCGAGATCTTCTCCTTAGTTTGTAGGCTAGAAAACTCGCCGGAGGTCTCATACCTCTTGACGTGGGCACGAGCCTGAAATCCCAATTTCAGCCCTCGAAACATCTCATATGTTCCGCGATGTTTCAAACGCCTTTGGTGCCTCAATTCTAAGCCGCTTAACATTACCGAACTATCACGTAGTCATCAAAACGTGTGTGTCGATGTTCGCAACATCCATGCACCACGTCAGGAGGTCCAGCACACCGAGCGGTGCATTGAGGACATAAGCTTTCTACTGACCGCATAATTGCTACTGTCAACTTTCAACTATATTTTCTCTAGGAACATATCTAAAACAGGAGAACTAAAGTGCGAGCTAATAATTTGCAAAGGGCTTTTGACTATGTTCAGGATAATTAAGTTCATCTAATGAACTCCCACTCAGATAGACATCCCTCCAGTCATCTAAGTGATTACATGATCCGAGTCAACCAGGCCGTGTCCGATCATCACGTGAGACGGACTAGTCATCATCGGTGAACATCTTCATGTTGATCGTATCTACCATACGACTCATGCTCGACCTTTCGGTCTCTTGTGTTCCGAGGCCATGTTCCATACATGCTAGGCTCGTCAAGTCAACCTAAGTGTATTATGTGTAAATCTGGCTTACACCCGTTGTATGTGAACGTAAGAATCTATCACACCCGATCATCACGTGGTTCTTCAAACGACGAACTTTCGCACGGTGCACGCTTAGGGGAACACTTTCTTGAAATTTTAATGAGGGATCATCTTATTTACTACCGTCGTTCTAAGCAAATAAGATGCATAAACATGATAAACATCACATGCAATCAAATAGTGACATGATATGGCCAATATCATTTTGCTCCTTTTGATCTCCATCTTGAGGCTCCATGATCATCATCGTCACCGCATGACACCATGATCTCCATCATCATGATCTCCATCATCGTGTCTCCATGAAGTTGTCTCGCCAACTTATTACTTCTACTACTATGGCTACCGGTTAGCAATAAAGTAAAGTAATTACATGGCGTTTGTTCAATGACACGCAGGTCATACAATAAATAAAGACAACTCCTATGGCTCCTCCCGGTTGTCATACTCATCGACATGCAAGTCGTGATTCCTATTACAAGAACATGATCAATCTCATACATCACATATCATTCATCACATTCATCTTGGCCATATCACATCACATAGCATACCTTGCAAAAACAAGTTAGACGTCCTCTAATTGTTGTTTGCATGTTTTACGTGGCTGCTATGGGTTTCTAGCAAGAACGTTTCTTACCTACGCAAAACCACAACGTGATATGCCAATTGCTATTTACCCTTCATAAGGACCCTTTTCATCGAATCCGTTCGACTAAAGTGGGAGATCGCACCCGCTAGCCACCTTATGCACCAAGTGCATGTCACCGGTGGAACCTGTCTCACGTAAGTGTACGTGTAAGGTCGGTCCGGGCGCTTCATCCCACAATACCGTCGAAACAAGATTGGACTAGTAACGTAAGCATATTGAACAAAATCAACGCCCACAACTACTTTGTGTTCTACTGTGGCAAAGAATCTACGCAATAGACCTAGCTCATGATGCCACCGCTGGGGAACGTAATGAAATTCAAAATTTTCCACGTGTCACCAAGATCTATCTATGGAGAAACCAGCAACGAGGGAAGGAGAGTGCACCTACATACCCTTGTAGATCGCTAAGCGAAGCGTTCAAGTGAACGGGGTTGATGGAGTCGCATCTGCCGTGATCCAAATCACCGATGATCCTAGCGCCGAACGGACGGCACCTCCACGTTCAACACACGTACAGCCCGGGGACGTCTCCTCCTTCTTGATCCAGCAAGGGGAGAGGAGAAGTTGAGGGAGAACTCCGACAGCACGACGGCGTGGTGGTGATGGAGCTCGTGGTTCTCCGGCAGAGCTTCGCCAGCACTACGGAGGAGGAGCAAGTGTTGGAGGAGGGAGGGGCTGCGCCCGGAGGAAGGTGCGGCTGCCTCTCTCTCCCTCACTATATATAGGGGTAAGGGTGGAGGAGGCGCCCTAGGGTTCCCTAGGGAGGTGCGGCGGCCACGTGGGAAACCCTAGATGGGTTTGGGCGCCCCCACCCCTAGGAAACTTGCCCCCAAGCCGGGAAGGGGCTGCCCTAGGGGAGGCGCCCCACCTCTCCCGGGTTACGTGAGAGGGCTGGGAGGCGCACCACCCCTTAGTGGGCTGGTTTGCCCCTTCCCTTTGGCCCATGAGGCCCTCCAACACTTGCCGGGCTCCCAAACACCTTTCGGTCATCTTGTCCATAGCACAGTACCCCGGAACACTTCCGACTCCAATACCCTTTGTCCAATATATCGATCTTCACCGCCGGACCATTCCGGAACTCCTCATGACGTCCGGGATCACATTCGGGACTCCGAACAACCTTCGGTAACCACATACTATTTCCCATAACAACTCTACCGTCACCGAACCTTATGTGTAGACCCTACGGGTTCGGGAACCATGCGAGACATGACCGAAAGCGTTCTCCGGTCACTAACCAACAGCGGGATCTGGATAACCATGTTGGCTCTACATGTTCCACGATGATCTCATCGGATGAACCACGATGTCAAGGATTCACCAATCCCGTGATTCAATTCCCTTTGTCTAGCGGTATTGTACTTGCCCGAGATTCGATCGTCGGTATCCCGATACCTTGTTCAATCTGCTATCGAAAGTCTCTTTACTCGTTCAGTAACACATCATCCCGTGATCAACCCCTTGGTCACATTATTGCACATTATGATGATGTCCTACCGAGTGGGCCCAGAGATACCTCTCCGCTTACATGGCGACAAATCCAGCCTCGATTCGTACAACCCAATGTATACTTTCGGAGATACCTGTAGTGCACCTTTATAGCCACCCAGCAACGTTGTGACGTTTGGTACACCCAAAGCATTCCTACGGTATCCGGGAGTTGCACAATCTCATGGTCTAAGGAAATGATACTTGACATTAGAAAAGCTTTAGCATACGAACTACGATCTTTGTGCTAGGCTTAGGATTGGGTCTTGTCCATCACATCATTCTCCAAATGATGCGATCCTCGCTATCAACGACATCCAATGTCCATGGTCGTGAAACCGTAACCATCCGCTGATTAACGAGCTAGTCAACTAGAGGCTTACTAGGGACATGGTGTTGTCTATGTACCCACACATGTATCTGAGTTTCCTATCAATACAATTATAGCATGGATAATAAACGATTATCATGAACAAGGAAATATAATAATAACTAATTTATTATTGCCTCTAGGGCATATTTCCAACATATTATATATCGAATACATCACTAGCTAGCTAGCTATCTAGCAGCTAATAAAGATCGAATACTAAAGAGTAATCTAGGCCACTCGCTGCCCGGTTCACGAAAGTAGGCGGTGGACAACCAAAGTGAAGGAACCATCATCGGATCATAGCTCGGGTGATCTCCCCAAAGAACCTGCTGTGTATTGGAGAACCTGATGTCCATAGCAGCCATGTAGCGATGGACGGTGCCCTCCCTCCTCCCGACACGGCGACGTACCACCTCCGTGGGGCCGCTCCCTCCGCTCCGAAGTGGCTCACGCCAATGCCACTAAAGGAGATGAGGGTCGACGACGGGACCTGTGGCTGGGTTCCTCACCAAGCGTCGCGCCTGAAGGTAGCACCTCCCGGTGCCAGCCGCGGAGCCAGTCCTGAAATGGGTCCTCTCTCAAGTAGGGACGTAAATCGCTAACGAATTCGACGGCGAGATGCGGGCGAACATCGTCGACAACAAATACTATATGCCGCATAAAAGTAAAGTAACATTTTTAAATGATGGATTGTGATTTCATATATGCAAATTCTAAATTTTATAACTAAAAATATAAGAAACTAAAAAACATCGATCATCGCCTAACAATTTGAAATTAATCTAATTCATCTAGATAGCTAAAACTAACATTTCCAAAATTTCTAACATTTCTATATAACTAACATTTCTATAACATTTGTATAAAAACAGAAAAAACCTTTGACATTATATATATTATAACTAATTAACATTTCTATATACTATTTGACATTAATCTAATCTAATTAATTAATTCATCTCAAACTTTGTATGAAAAAACAGAAAATGTAAAAAACTAAAAGCTAAAAACAGAAAAAATTTCTATAACTAAAATTTATAACTAAAAAACTAATGTGTGTGTGTGTGTGTGGACATGGCGGCAAGCACGAGGAGCTCACCGCAGGCGCCAAGCGATGGGGGGGCGCGACGAGGACGGAGACAAAGTGTGATTTAAGGATGGGGACGGGCCAGACGACCGGGACGGGCCAAAGGGATAACGATTTAACGGCTGGACGGCGAGGGACGGACGAGGGCGATTTAGGGCGGCGACAAGAGACGGGACGGCGACGAGGGGCGGCCATGACGACAAGGCGAGGGAGAAAGAAGCAGAGGGAGAGATGAGAAACTGAATTTTTGAAGTGCTTTCTTATAGAACACCCCTTTAGTACCGGTTGGAGCCACCAACCGGTACTAAAGGTCGCTTTTGGTCAGGCGAAGCGGCGGGGAAGCACACCACCTTTAGTACTGGGTCGTGGCACCAACCGGTACTAAAGGGGAGTCTTTAGTGCCGGTTTGAGCCACGACCGGTACTAAAGAAGTGCGCCTGCTCCAGCTCGGCGGTGCGCAAGTTTAGTCCCACCTGCTAGCCGAGGGGCTACCGCCATACCGGTTTATAAGCCCCAAAGGCGGTAGCTCTCTCGAGCTCCTCTCTTAAGCGGTGCCCTCTTGGGCCTACCTGCCTTCTCTTCTGCCCTGTGGGCCTACTGGGCCTTTGCGGGCCTGCATCCTGGCCCAATAAAAGGTTGGGTTCCTAGTCGTATGCAGGCCGCTTTGGCCCAGTAGGCGGGCTTTTTTATTTTCTTAATTTTTTTTCACTTTATTCAATTTGTTTTATTTGTTTTTAGTTGTTTTTTCCTGTATTTAGAGTTTCTCTGTGAATATTTTTGCTTTAGGTACAAAAATTAGAAACTTTGTGTTAGTGCTGGTAGTTTTCAAATTTGAATAGTTTAAATTTTGAATTATTTGAAATTTCTGTGAATCACTAGTTTGTGAATAACTTAACTTTAAAAATCAGTAAAGGCATGAAAGAATTTGTTTGCACATAAAATTTCTTCGCGTTTCAAATCCCAAAACACATAACTACCCTAACTATAACAGAGAGTCCCTCCTGGATGTGAAACACGTAAGAAAGTCGATCACATCCAGATCTTTGGGTGTGAAACTTTTTCTTCAAGCGTGTGTCCCTTTGCGCTGTCAGAACCATGGAAAATCTTCATCGCTTAACGGGATGCTCGGGTCAATATTCACCGTGAATGGAGCAATTTCATCAAACTTTTCATAATCTCCTGACATGTCATCTTGTCATCCACTCCCACGATGTTTCTCTTCCCGAGAAAAAACTATGTGCCGCTTTGGCTCATCGTGCGATGCATTCGCTTCCTTATCTTTTCTTTTTCTCGGCTTGGTAGACATGTCCTTCACATAGAAAAACCTGTGCCACATCATTGGCTAGGACGAATGGTCTGTAAATGCATGCGCAGGATTGCTGAGATCCACTGTTGTCATTTCCATCTGCGGGTCTTTCGTTACCCCGCCTCGTGTCATATTGACCCATTTGCACCGAAACAAAGGGACCTTCAAACCACGTCGATAGTCAAGTTCCCATATGTCCTGTATATAACCATAATATGTTTCCTTTCCCGTCTTGGTTTCTGCATCAAAGCGGACACGCATCGCTTTTGGTTGGTGCTCTTCTTATCTTGGGCGATCGTGTAAAATGTATTACCATTTATCTCGCACTTTAAAAGTCATTATACTCAAGATGGTAACTGGGACAGCAAGTACAGGTCATCTTCAATAGAGGCGTCATGCATGGTACGTGTCTGCAACCAGCTGGCGAAACTCCTGGTTTGTTCACGTGTAATCCAGTCATCAGACCTTTCCGGTGTTGGGGAATGTTGCAGAAAATTAAAAAAAATTACTACGGTTTCACCAAGATCCATCTATGAGTTCATCTAGCAACGAGTCATGGGAGAGTGATTGCATCTACATACCACTTGTAGATCGCGTGCGGAAGCGTTCAATGGAACGGGGTTGATGGAGTCGTACTTGCCGTGATTCAGATCACCGATGACCTAGTGTGCCGACGGACAGCACCTCCGCGTTCAACACACACACGTATGGAGCGGATGACGCCTCCTCCTTCTTGATCCAGCAAGGGGAAGGAGAGGTTGATGATGATCCAAAGCACAACGGCGTGGTGGTGGATGCAGCAGAACTCCGGCGAGGCTTCGCTAAGCAACTACGGGAGGAGGAGGAGGTGTAGCGAGAGGGAGGCGCCAAGGGCTTCTCAGGTGCGGCCACCTCCCTCCCCTCCCTTTATATAGGTGCAAGAGAGGGAGGGCGCAGCCTTGCCCCTTCCTCCAAGGAAGGGGTGCGGTTAAGAGGGGGAGGAGTCCATCCTCCCAAGGCACCCTGAGGTGCCTTCCCCCTTTAGGACTCTCCCTCCCCAAGTCTCCTTGGCACTGGGCCTCAAGGCTGGTACCCTTGGCCCATATAGGCCAAGGCGCACCCCTACAGCCCATGTGGCCCCCGGGCAGGTGGACCCCCGGTGGACCCCGGACCCCTTTCGGCACTCCGGTGCATAATACCGATAACGCCGAAACTTTTCCTACACCAAAATAAGACTTCATATATATAAATCTTTACCTCCGACCATTCCTAACTCCTCGTGATGTCCGGATCTCATCCGGGACTCGAACAACATTCGGTTTGCTGCATACTCATATTCATACAACGCTAGCGTCACCGAACCTTAAGTGTGTAGACCCTACGGGTTCGGAAGACATGCAGACATGACCGAGACGGTTCTCGGGCAATAACCAACAGCGGGATCTGGATACCCATGTTGGCTCCCACATGCTCCTCGATGATTTCATCAGATCTTGTGCTATGCTTAGGATTGGGTCTTGTCCATCACATCATTCTCCTAATGATGTGATCCCGTTATCAATGACATCCAATGTCCATAGTCAGGAAACCATGACTATCTGTTGATCAACGAGCTAGTCAACTAGAGGCTCACTACGGACATGTGTGGTCTATGTATTCACACGTGTATTATGATTTCCGGATAATACAATTATAGCATGAATAAAAGACAATTATCATGAACAAGGAAATATAATAATAATACTTTTATTATTGCCTCTAGGGCATATTTCCAATACTCCCACTTGCACTAGAGTCAATAATCTAGTTACATTGTGATGAATCGAACACCCATAGAGTTAAATTGTTGATCATGTTTTGCCCATGAAAAGAGGTTTAGTCAACGGATCTGCGACATTCGGATCCGTATGCACTTCTACAAATTTCTGTGTCCCCATCTTGAACATTTTCATGAATGGAGTTGAAGCGACGCTTGATGTGCCTGGTCTTCTTGTGAAACCTCGCTCCTTGGCAAGTGCAATAGCTCCGGTGTTGTCACAGAAGAGTTTGATCGGCTCGACGCATTGGGTATGACTCCTAGGTCGGTGATGAACTCCTTCACCCAAATTGCTTCATGTGCTGCCTCCGGAGGCAGCCATGTACTCCGCTTCACATGTAGATCCCGCCACGACGCTCTGCTTGCACCGCACTACCATCGCTCCACCATTCAACATATACACGTATCTGGTTTGTGACTTTGAGTCATCGAGATCTGTGTCAAGCTAAGCGTCAACGTAACCCTTTACGACGAGCTCTTCGTCACCTCCATAAACGAGAAACATGTCCTTTGTCCTTTTCGTACTTCAGGATATTCTTGATCATTGTCCGGTGTTCCTTGCCGGGATTACTTTGGTACCTTCCTACCAAACTTACGGCAAGGTTTACATCAGGTCTGGTACACAGGATGGCATACATAATAGATCCTATGGCTGAGGCATAGGGGATGACACTCATCTCTTCTTTATCTTTTGCCGTGGTCGGGCATTGAGCTGAGCTCAATTTCACACCTTGCAAAACAGCAAGAACCCTTTCTTGGACTGATCCATTTTGAACTTCTTCAAAATCTTATCAAGGTATGTGCTTTGTGAAAGACCTATGAGGCGTCTCGATCTATCCCTATAGATTTTGATGCCTAATATGTAAGCAGCTTCTCCAAGGTCCTTCATTGAAAAACTTTTATTCAAGTAGGCCCTAATGCTGTCCAAAAGTTCTATATCATTTCCCATCAAAAGTATGTCATCTACATATAATATGAGAAATGCTACTGAGCTCCCACTCACTTTCTTGTAAACGCAGGCTTCTCCATAAGTCTCAAGCATAAACCCAAACGCTTTGATCATCTCATCAAAGCGAATGTTCCAACTCCGAGATGCTTGCACCAGCCCATAAATGGATCGCCGGAGCTTGCACACCTTGTTAGCATTCTTAGGATCGACAAAACCTTCCTATTGCATCATATACAGCTCGTCCTGAAGATAACCGTTAAGGAAAGCCGTTTTGACGTCCATCTGCCATATCTCATAATCATAGTATGCGGCAATTGCTAACATGATTCGGACGGACTTAAGCTTCGCCACGAGAGAGAAAGTCTTATCGTAGTCAATCCCTTGAACTTGCCGATAACCCTTAGCGACAAGTCGAGCTTTATAGATGGTAACATTACCATCCGCGTCCGTCTTCTTCTTAAAGATCCATTTGTTTTCTATCGTCGCCACGATCATCGCAAGTCTGTCAAAGTCCATACTTTATTTTCATACATGGATCCTATCTCGGATTGCATGGCTTCAAGCCATTTGTTGGAATCTGGGCCCGCCATCGCTTCTTCATAGTTCGAAGGTTCACCGTTGTCTAACAACATGATTTCCAAGACAGGTTGCCGTACCACTGGTGCGGAACGTGTCCTAGTGGACCTCTGAGTTCGGTAGCAACTTGATCCGAAGTACCTTGATCATCATCATTAATTTCCTCTCCAATCGGTGTAGGCACCACAGAACATTTTCTTGAGCCGCACTACTTTCCGGTTCAAGAGGTAGTACTTCATCGAAGTTCTACTTTCCTCCCACTTACTCCTTTCGAGAGAAACTCTTTTCCGGGAAAGGATCCGTTCTTGGCAACAAAGATCTTGCCTTTGGATCTAAGGTAGAAGGTATACCCAATGGTTTCCTTAGGGTATCCTATGAAGACGCATTTTTCCGACTTGGGTTCGAGCTTTTCGAGGTTGAAGTTTCTTGACATAAGCATCGCATCCCCAAACTTTTAGAAACGACAGCTTAGGTTTCTTCCCAAACCATAATTCATACGGTGTCATCTCAACGGATTTAGACGGTGCCCTATTTAAAGTGAATGTAGTCATCTCTAGAGCGTATCCCCAAAATGATAGTCAAATCAAGAAGAGACATCATAGATCGCACCATATCCAATAGAGTGCGATTACGACGTTCGAACACACCGTTCTATTACCGAGGTGTTCCAGGCGGCGTGAGTTGTGAAATGATTCCACATTTCCTTAAGTGTGTACCAAATTCGTGACTTAAATATTCTCCTCCACGATCTGATCGTAAGAATTTTATCTTTCAGTCACGTTGATTCTCTACTTCATTCTGAAATTCCTTGAACTTTTCAAAGGTCTCAGACTTGTGTTTCATAAAGTAGACATACCCGTATCTACTCAAGTCATCAGTGAGAGTGAGAACATAACGATATCCTCCGCGAACCTCAACACTCATTGGACCGCACACATCGGTATGTATGATTTCCAATAAGTTGGTTGCTCGCTCCATTGTTCCGGAGAACGGAGTCTTGGTCATCTTGCCCATGAGGCATGGTTCGCATGTGTCAAATGATTCATAATCGAGAGACTCTAAAAGTCCATCGGCATGGAGCTTCTTCATGCGCTTGACACCAATGTGACCAAGGCAGCGATTACACAAGTATGTGGGACTATCGTTATCAACTTTACATCTTTTGGTATTCACACTATGAACATGTGTAACATTACGTTCGAGATTCATTAAGAATAAACCATTGACCATCGGAGCATGACCATAAAACATTTCTCTCATATAAATAGAACAACCATTATTCTCGGATTTAAATGAGTAGCCATCTCGTATTAAACGAGATCCTGATACAATGTTCATGCTCAAACTTGGCACTAAATAACAATTATTGAGGTTTAAAACTAATCTCGTAGGTAAATGTAGAGGTAGCGTGCCGACAGCGATCACATCGACCTTGGAACCATTCCCAGCGCCAAGATCGTCACCTCGTCCTTCGCCAGCCTCCGTTTATTCCGCAGCTCTGCTGTGAGTTACATATATGAGCAACGGCACCGTATCAAATACCGGGGAGTTACTACGAGTCTTGGTAAGGTACACATCAATACATGTATATCAAATATACCTTTAGTATTTGCCCGGCCTTCTTATGCGCTAAGTATTTGGGGCAGTTCCGCTCAAGTGACCCTTCCTTTGCAATAAAAGCACTCGGCCTCGTGCTTGGGTCCATTCTTTGACTTCTTCCAAGAATCGGCTTACCGGGCGCGGCAACATCCTTGCCGTCCTTCTTGAAGTTCTTCTTTCCCTTGCCCTTCTTGAACTTAGTGGTTTTATTGACCATCAACACTTGATGCTCCTTCTTGATTTCTACCTCTCACGACTTCAACATTGAAAATACTTCAGAATAGTTTTCACCATCCCCACGCATATTATAGTTCATCACAAAGCTCTTGTAGCTTGGTGGGAAGCGATCAAGGATTCTGTCAATGACCGCCTCGTCCAGGGAGGTTAATGTCTAGGCTGGGACAAAGCGGTTGTGCAACCCAGGACATTTTGAGTATGTGCTCAATGACAGAACTATTTTCCTCCATCTTACAATCAGAGAACTTGTCGGAGACTTCATATCTCTCTCGACCGGGCATGAGCTTGGAAAACTAGTTTCAGCTCCTCGAACATCTCATATGCTCCGTGTCGCTCAAAACGCTTTTGGAGCCCGGTTCTAAGCTGTAAAGCATGCCACATCGAACGAGGGAGTAATCATCGACGCAGACTGCCAAGCGTTCATAACGCCTTGGTTCTCTGGGATGGGTGCTTCACCTAGCGGTGCTTCTAGGACATATTGTTTCTCGCAGCTATGAGGATAATCTCTCGTGTTAGGACCCGATCCGAATAGTTGCTGCCATCATCTTTCAACTTGGTTTTCTAGGAACGCGTTGAAGTTCATGGTGACATTAGCGTTGGCCATTTGATCTACAAGACATTTTGCAAATATTTTAGACTATTGTTCATGATAATAAAGTTCATCGAATCAAATTATTTAATGAACTCCCACTCAGATTTGACATCCCTCTAGTCATCTAAGTGTAACATGATCCGAGTCGACTAGGCCGTGTCCGATCATCACGTGAGACGGACTAGTCATCGTCGGTGAACATCTCCATGTTGATCGTATCTTCCATACGACTCATGTTCGACCTTTTGGTCTCTTGTGTTCCGAGGCCATGTCTGTACATGCTAGGCTCGTCAAGTTAACCTAAGTGTATTGCATGTGTAAAACTGTCTTACACCCGTTGTATGTGAACGTGGGATCTATCACACCCGATCATCACGTGGTGCTTCAAACAACGAACTTTAGCAACGGTGCACGCTAGGGAGAACACTTTCTTGAAATTGTTATGAGGATCATCTTATTTACTACCGTCGCTCTAAGTAAACAAGATGCATAAACATAATAAACATCACATGCAATTATATATAGTAGTGACATGATATGGCCAATATCATATAGCTCCTTTGATCTCCATCTTGGGCTCCATGATCATCCTGTCACCGCACGACACCATGATCTCCATCATCATGATCTCCATCATCGTGTCTTCATGAAGTTGTCACGCCAACGACTACTTCTACTTCTATGGCTAACGCGTTTAGCAATAGAGTAAAGTAATTTACATGGCGTTCTTCAATGACACGCATGTCATACAAAAAATAAAGACAACTCCTATGGCTCCTGCCGGTTGTCATACTCATCAACATGCAAGTCGTGATTCCTATTACAAGAACATGATCTCATACATCACATATATCATTCATCATTCATCACAACTTTGGCCATATCACATCACAAAACACTTGCTGCAAAAACAAGTTAGGCGTCCTCTAATTGTTGTTGCAAGTTTTACGTGGCTGCAATAGGGTTCTAGCAAGAACGCTTTCTTACCTACGTGAAAGCCACAACGTGATTTGTCAACTTCTATTTACCCTTCATAAGGATCCTTTTCATCGAATCCGCTCCAACTAAAGTGGGAGAGGATGACACCCGCTTAGCCACCTTATGCAACTAGTGCATGTCGATTCGGTGGAACCGCCTCACGTAAGCGTACGTGTAAGGTCGGTCCGGCCGCTTCATCCCACAATACCGCTGAAGCAAGATAAGACTAGTAGCGGCAAGAAAGTTGACAACATCTATGCCCACAACAAATTGTGTTCTACTGCGTGCAATAGAGAACTACGCATAGACCTAGCTCATGATGCCACTTTGTTGGGGAACGTTGCGTAAAATTAAAAATTTCCTGCGGTTTCACCAAGATCCATCTATGAGTTCATCTAGCAACGAGTCATGGGAGAGTGATTGCATCTACATACCACTTGTAGATCGCGTCTTGAAGCGTTCAATGGAACGGGGTTGATGGAGTCGTACTCGCTGTGATTCAGATCACCGATGACCTAGTGTCGAACGGACTCACCTCCGCTCAACACACGACGGAAGCGGATGACGTCTCCTCCTTCTTGATCCAGCAAGGGGAAGGAGAGGTTGATGATGATCCAGAGCACGACGGCAGTGGTGGTGGATGCAGCAGAACTCCGGCAGGCTTTGCTAAGCAACTACGGAGGAGGAGGAGGTGTAGCAGAGAGGGAGGCGCCAAGGGCTTGTAGGTGCGGCCACCCCCTCCTCCCCTCCTTTATATAGGTGCAAGAGAGGGGGGCGCAGCCTTGCCCTCAAGGAAATATGCTCTAGAGGCAATAATAAAGTTATTATTTATTTCCTTATTTCATGATAAATGTTTATTATTCATGCTAGAATTGTATTAACCGGAAACATGATACATGTGTGAATACATAGACAAACATATAGTCACTAGTATGCCTCTACTTGACTAGCTCATTAATCAAAGATGATTATGTTTCCTAACCATAGACATGTGTTGTTATTTGATTAATGGGATCACATCATTAGGAGAATGATGTGATTGACATGACCCATTCCGTTAGCCTAGCACTTGATCGGATAGTCTAATCCTATTGCTTTCTTCATGACTTATACATGTTTCGGTAACTATGAGATTATGCAACCCCCGTTTACCGGAGGAACACTTTGGGTACTACCAAACTTCACAACGTAACTGGGTGATTATAAAGGAGTACTACAGGTGTCTCCAAAGGTACATGTTGGGTTGGCGTATTTCGAGATTAGGTTTTGTCACTCCGATTGTCTGGAGAGGTATCTCTGGCCTTCTCAGTAATACACATCATATAAGCCTTGCAAGCATTGCAACTAATAAGTTAGTTGCGAGATGATGTATTACGGAACGAGTAAAGAGACTTGCCGGTAACGAGATTGAACTAGGTATTGGATACCGACGATCGAATCTCGGGCAAGTAACATACCGATGACAAAGGGAACAACGTATGTTGTTATGCGGTTTTGACCGATAAAGATCTTCGTAGAATATGTAGGAGCCAATATGAGCATCCAGGTTCCGCTTATTGGTTATTGACCGAGAATAGTTCTAGGTCATGTCTACATAGTTCTCGAACCCGTGAGGGTCCATGCACGCTTAAGGTTTCGATGGCGATGCTTATATTATGAGTTTATGAGTTTTGATGTACCGAAGGAGTTCGGAGTCCCGGATGAGATCGGGGACATGACGAGGAGTCTCGAAATGGTCGAGACGTAAAGATCGATATATTGGACGACTATATTCGGAGTTCGGAAAGGTTCCGAGTGATTCGGGTATTTTTGGGAGTACCGGAGAGTTACGGGAATTCGTATTGGGCCTCTTTGGGCCATACGGGAAAGGAGAAAAAAGGGCCAAAAGAGTGGCCGCACCCCTCCCCTTGGACTAGTCCGAATTGGACTAGGGAGGGGGGCGCACCCTTCCTTCCTTCTCCTTCTCTCTTCCCTTTCCTTCTCTCCTACTCCTACTACATGGAAGGGTTCCTAGTTGGACTAGGAAAGGGAATCCTACTCCCGGTGGGAGTAGGACTCCCCTAGGGCGCCGCCATAGAGGGCCGCCCTCCCTCCTCCACTCCTTTATATCTGGGGCAGGGGCACCCCATGGACACACAAGTTGATCTACGGATCGTTCCTTAGCCGTGTCTGGTGCCCCCTCCACCATATTCCACCTCGGTCATATCGTCGTGGAGTTTAGGCGAAGCCTGCTACCGTAGAGCATCATCATCGCCACCACGCCGTCGTCTTGTGTAACTCATCCCGACACTTTGCTGGATCGAAGTCCGGGATCGCCATCGAGCTGAACGTGTGCTGAACTCGGAGGTGCCGACGCTCGGTGCTTGGATCGGTCGGATTGTGAAGACATACGACTACATCAACCGCTAAGCGTTAACGCCCGCCACGGTCTCACGAGGGTACGTGGACAACACTCTCCCCTCTCGTTGCTATACCATCACCATGATCTTGCGTGTGCGTAGGAAATTTTTTGAAATTACTACGTTCCCCAACAGTGACATCCGAGCCTGGTTTTATGCGTTGATGTTATATGCACGAGTAGAACACAAGTGAGTTGTGGGCGATACAAGTCATACTGCTTACCAGCATGTCATACTTTGGTTCAAGCGGTATTGTGAGATGAAGCGGCCGGACCGACATTACGCTGACGCTTACACGAGACTGGTTTCACCGCTGCGAGCACTCGTTGCTTAAAGGTGACTGGCGGGTGTCTGTCTCTCTCACTTTAGTTGAATCGAGTGTGGCTACGCTCGGTCCTTGCGAAGGTTAAAACAACACCAACTTGACAAACTATCGTTGTGGTTTTGATGTGTAGGTAAGAACGGTTCTTGCTCAGCCCGTAGCAGCCACGTAAAACTTGCAACAACAAAGTAGAGGACGCCTAACTTGTTTTTGCGGGGCATGTTGTGATGTGATATGGTCAAGACGTGATGCTATATTTTATTGTATGAGATGATCATGTTTTGTAACCGAGTTATTTGCAAGAATCGGCAGGAGCCATATGGTTGTCGCTTTATTGTATGAAATGCAAAAGCCATGTAATTGCTTTACTTTATCACTAAGCGGTAGCGATAGTCGTAGAAGCAATAGTTGGCGAGACGACAACGATGCTACGATGGAGATCAAGGTGTCGCGCCGGTGGCGATTTATGGTGATCAACGCAGTTGCTTCAAGATGGAGATCACAAGCACAAGATGATGATGGCCATATCATATCACTTATATTGATTGCATGTGATGTTTATCCTTTATGCATCTTATCTTGCTTTGATTGACGGTAGCATTTTAAGATGATCTCTCACTAAAAATTATCAAGACGTGTTCTCCCCGAGTATGCACCGTTGCCAAAGTTCGTCGTGCCCGGACACCACGCGTGATGATCGGGTGTGATAAACTCTCGCCCATCTACAACGGGTGCAAGCCAGTTTTGCAATAACGCCGAATACTCAAAGTTAAACTTGACGAGCCTAGCATATGCGAGATATGGCCTCTAACACGGAGACCGAAGGTCGGCGTGAATAATATAGTATATATGATCAACATAAGATGTTCACCATTGAAAACTACTCCATCTCACGTGATGATCGGTTATGGTTTAGTTGATTTGGATCACGTGATCACTTAGATGACTAGAGAGATGTCTGTCTAAGTGGGAGTTCTTAAAGTAATATGATTAATTGAACTTAAATTTATCATGAACTTAGTCCTGGTAGTATTTTGCAAATTATGTTGTAGATCAATAGCTCGCGTTGTTGCTTCCTATGTTTTTATATGTGTTCCTAGAGAAAATTGTATTGAAAAATGTTAGTAGCAATGATGCGGATTGGATCCGTGATCCGAGGTTTATCCTCATTGCCGCCTGTAAGAATTATGTCCTTAATGCACCGCTAGGTGACGTACCTATTGCGAGAGCAAATGCGCACGTTATGAACGCGTTTGGCTGGCTCAATATGATGACTACTTAATAGTTTAGTGCACCATACTTAACGGCTTAGAATCGGGACTTCAAAGACGTTTTGAACGTCATGGACCATATGAGATGTTCCAGGAGTTGAAGTTAATATTTCAAGCAAATACCGAGTTGAGAGATATGAAGTCTCCAACAAGTTCTATAGCTAAAAGATGGAGGAGAATCGCTCAACTAGTGAGCATGTTCTCAGATTGTCCGGTACTTCAATCGCTTGAATCAAGTGGGAGTTAATCTTCCGTGATAAGATATTGATTGACAGAATTCTCTAGTCACCATCACAAATTTAGTAGAACTTCGTGATGAAATATATTATGCAATGTATTACTAAAAAGATTCTCGAGATCTTCGCGATGCTAAAATCGGCTAAGGTAGAAATCAAGAAAACATCAAGTGTTGATGGTTGACAAGACCACTAGTCTCAAGGAAAAGGGCAAAGGGAAAAGGGGAACTTCAAAAGGAACGGCAAGCAAGTTCTTTGCTCGAGTGAAGAAGCCCAAGTCCGGACCTAAGCCCGAGACTAAGTACTTTTGCTGCAATGGAACTGGTCAACCGAAGCGGAACTACCCCTGAATATTTGGTGGATAAGAAGGATGGCAAAGTGAACAAGGTTATATTTGATATACAGGTTATTGATGTGTGCCTTACTAGTGTTTATAGTAGCCCCTAGTATTTGATACTTGTTAGGTTGCTAAGATTAGTAACTCGAAATGTGGTTACGTAATAAACAGAGACTAGTTGAAGGGAAGTGACGATGAGTGTTGGAAGTAGTTCCAAGATTGATATGATCATCATCGCACACTCCTATACTTTCGGATTAGTTTTAAACCTAAATAAATGTTATTTGGTGTTTGCGTTGAGCATGAATATGATTTGATCATGTTTATTTCAAAACGGTTATTCATTTAAAATCAGAGAATAATTGTTGTTCTGTTTAAATGAATAAAACCTTCAATGGTCATACACCCAATGAAAATAGTTTGTTGGATCTCGATAGTAGTGATACACATATTCATAATATTGATGCCAAAAGATGCAAAGTTAATAATGATAGTGCAACTTATTTGTGGCACCGCCGTTTGGGTCATATCGTGTAAAGCGCATGAAGAAACTCCGTAAAGATGGATTTTGGAATCACTTGGTTATGAATCATTTGATGCTTGCGAACCGTGCCTTTTGGGCAACATGACTAAAACTCCGTTCTCCTAACAATGGAACAAGCTACCGACTTATTGGAAATAATACATACCATGTATGCGATCCAATGAGTGTTGATGCTCGTGGGCAAGTATCGTTATTTTCCGACATTCACAAGATGATTTGAGCAGATATGGGTATATCTACTTGATGAAACATAAGTCCTAAATAATTGAAAGGTTCAAAGAATTTCAGAGTGAAGTGGAAAAATCATCGTAATAAGAAAATAAAGTTTACGCTATCCGATCTGATCACGAGACGAATATTTGAGTTACGAAGTTTGGTCTTCAATTAAAACAATGTGGAATAGTTTCACAGCTCACGCCACCGGAACACCACAACGTTATGGTGTGTCCGAACGTCAGAATCGTACTTTATTTTGATATGGTGCGATCAATGATGTCTCTTACCGATTTACCAATATCGCTTTGGGGTTATGCATTAGAGATGCTGCATTCACGCTAATAGGGCACCATCTAAATCCGTTGAGGCGACACCATATGAACTATGGTTTAACGAAGAAACCTAAGCTGTCGTTTCTTAAAAGTTTGGAGTTGTGATGCTTATGTGAAAAAAATTTCACCTGATAAGCTCGAACCCAAATCGGAGAAGTGCGTCTTCATAGAATACCCAAAGGTAACTATTGGGTACACCTTCTATCACAGATCCGAAGGCAAGTTTTTCGTTGCTAAGATGGATCCTTTCTAGAGAAGAAGTTTCTCTCGAAAGAAGTGAGTGGGAGGAAAGTAGAACTTGATGAGGTAATTGTACCTTCTCCCTTATTGGAAAATGGTTCATCACAGAAATCGGTTCCTGTGACACCTACACCAATTAGTGAGGAAGTTAATGATGATGATCATGAAACTTCGTGATCAAGTTGCTACCAAACCTCGTAGGTCTTCCAGAGTAAAATCCGCACCAGAGTGGTACGGTAATCGTGTTCGGAAGTCATGTTACTAGACCATGATGAACCTCACGGACTATGAGGAAGCGATGATGAGCCCGATTCCGCGAAATGGCTTGAGGCCATGAAATCGAGATAGGATCCATGTATGAGAACAAAGTATGGACTTTGATTGACTTGCTTGATGATCAGCAAGCCATGTTAAATAAATGGATCTTCAAGAGGAAGACGGACACTGATAGTAGTGTTACTATCTACAAAGCTCGACTTGTCACAAAAGGTTTTCGACAAGTTCAAGGTGTTGACTACAATGAGATTTTCTCAATCAGAAGCGATTCTTAAGTCTGTCCGAATCATGTTAGCAATTGCCACATTTTATGAAATATGGCAAATGGATGTCAAAACTACATTCTTTAATGGATTTATTAAAGAAGAGTTGTATATGATGCAACCAGAAGGTTTTGTCAATCCGAAAGGAGCTAACAAAATGTGCAAGCTTCAGTGATCCATCAATGGACCGTGCAAACATCTCGAGTTGGAATATACGCTTTGATGAGTTGATCAAAGCATATGGTTTTATATGCACTTTTGGAGAAGCCTGTATTTACAAGAAAGTGAGTGGGAGCACTCTGACATTTCCGATAAGTATATGTGAATGACATATTGTTGATCGGAAATAATGTAGAATTATTCTCGCAAAGCATAAAGGAGTATTTGAAAGGATTTTTTCAAAGAAGGACCTCGGTGAAGCTGCTTACATATTGAGCATCAAGATCTATTGAGATAGATCAAGACGCTTGATAAGTTTTTCAATAAGTACATACCTTGTCAAGATTTTGAAAAGGTTCAAAATGGAACAGTCAAAGAAAAGTTCTTGCCTGTGTTACAAGGTGTGAAATTGAGTAAGACTCAAAGCCCGACCACGGCAGAAGATAGAAAGAGAATGAAAGTCATTCCCTATGCCTCACCCATAGGTTCTATAAAGTATGCTATGCTATGTGCCGGACCTATTGTATACCTTGCTCTGAATTTGGCAAGGAGTACAATAGTGATCTAGGAGTAGATCCTTTGGACATTGGTCAAGAACATCCTTAGTGAGGACTAAGGAAATATTTCTCGATTATGGAGGTGATAAAAGAGCCCGTCGTAAAGAGTTACATCGATGCAAGCTTTTTACACTAATCCGGATGACTCTAAATCTCTATCTGGATACATATTGAAAGTGGGAGCAATTAGCTAGAGTAGCTCCGCGCAGCATTGTAGACATAGAATATTTGTAAAATACATACGGCTCTGAATGTGATGACCCGTTGACTAAGCTTCTCTCACGAGCAAAACATGATCATACCTTAGTACTCTTTGGGTGTTAATCACATAGCGATGTGAACTAGATTATTGACTCTAGTAAACCCTTTGGGTGTTGGTCACATGACGATGTGAACTATGGGTGTTAATCACATACGATGTGAATATTAGTGTTGAATCACATGATGATGTGAACTAGATTATTGACTCTAGTGCAAGTGGGAGACTGAAGGAAATATGCTCTAGAGGCAATAATAAAGTTATTATTTATTTCCTTATTTCATGATAAATGTTTATTATTCATGCTAGAATTGTATTAACCTAAACATGATACATGTGTGAATACATAGACAAACATATAGTCACTAGTATGCCTCTACTTGACTAGCTCATTAATCAAAGATGATTATGTTTCCTAACCATAGACATGTGTTGTTATTTGATTAATGGGATCACATCATTAGGAGAATGATGTGATTGACATGACCCATTCCGTTAGCCTAGCACTTGATCGTTTAGTATATTGCTATTGCTTTCTTCATGACTTATACATGTTAGGTAACTATGAGATTATGCAACCCCCGTTTACGGAGGAACACTTTGGGTACTACCAAATGTCACAACGTAATCGGGTGATTATAAAGGAGTACTACAGGTGTCTCCAAAGGTACATGTTGGGTTGGCGTATTTGAGATTAGGTTTTGTCACTCCGATTGCGGAGAGGTATCTCTGGGCCTTCTCGGTAATACACATCATATAAGCCTTGCAAGCATTGCAACTAATAAGTTAGTTGCGAGATGATGTATTACGGAACGAGTAAAGAGACTTGCCGTAACGAGATTGAACTAGGTATTGGATACCGACGATCGAATCTCGGGCAAGTAACATACCGATGACAAAGGGAACAACGATGTTGTTATGCGGTTTGACCGATAGAGATCTTCGTAGAATATGTAGGAGCCAATATGAGCATCCAGGTTCCGCTTATTGGTTATTGACCGAGAATAGTTCTAGGTCATGTCTACATAGTTCTCGAACCCGTGAGGGTCCGCACGCCTAAGGTTTCGATGGCGATGCTTATATTATGAGTTTATGAGTTTTGATGTACCGAAGGAGTTCGATGTCCCGGATGAGATCGGGGACATGACGAGGAGTCTCGAAATGGTCGAGACGTAAAGATCGATATATTGGACGACTATATTCGGAGTTCGGAAAGGTTCCGAGTGATTCGGGTATTTTTGGGAGTACCGAGAGTTACGGGAATTCGTATTGGGCCTCTTTGGGCCATACGGGAAAGGAGAGAAAGGGCCAAAGAGTGGCGCACCTCCCTTGGACTAGTCCGAATTGGACTAGGAGGAGGCGCCCTTCCTTCCTTCTCCTTCTCTCTTCCCTTTCCTTCTCTCCTACTCCTACTACATGGAAGGGTTCCTAGTTGGACTAGGAAAGGGGGAATCCGGGAGTAGGACTCCCCTAGGGCGCGCCATAGAGAGGGCCGGCCCTCCCCTCCTCCACTCCTTTATATACGGGGGCAGGGGGCACCCCATGGACACACAAGTTGATCTACGGATCGTTCCTTAGCCGTGTGCGGTGCCCCCCCCCCCTCCACCATATTCCACCTCGGTCATATCATCGTGGAGTTTAGGCGAAGCCCTGCGCCGATGAGAGCATCATCATCGTCCTGCGCCGTCGTCTTGTGGAACTCATCCCCGACACTTTGCTTTGGATCGAAGTCCGGGATCGTCATCGAGCTGAACGTGTGCTGAACTCCGGAGGTGCCGTACGTTCGGTGCTTGGATCGGTCGGATCGTGAAGACGCACGACTACATCAACTGGCGTTGTGCTAACGCTTCCGCTTACGGTCTCACGAGTGCGTGGACAACACTCTCCCCTCTCGTTGCTATACCATCACCATGATCTTGCGTGTGCGTAGGAAATTTTTTGAAATTACTACGTTCCCCAACAGCCCCTTCCTCCAAGGAAGGGGTGCGGCCAAGAGGGGGGGAGGAGTCCATCCTCCCCAAGGCACCTCGGAGGTGCCTTCCCCCTTTAGGACTCTCCCCTCCCCAAGTCTCCTTGGCGCATGGGCCTCTTGGGGCTGGTGCCCTTGGCCCATATAGGCCAAGGCGCACCACCTACAGCCCATGTGGCCCCCCGGGGCCGGTGGACCCCCCAGTGGACCCCCGGACCCCTGTCGGCACTCCAGGTCCAATACCGATAACGCGAAACTTTTCCTACGACCAAAATAAGACTTCCTATATATAAATCTTTACCTCCGGACCATTCCGGAACTCCTCGTGACGTCCCGATCTCATCCGGACTCGAACAACATTCGGTTTGCTGCATACTCATATTCATACAACCCTAAGCGTCCAAGAACCTTAAGTGTGTAGACCCCTACGGGTTCTAAGACATGCAGACATGACCGAGACGGTTCTCGGGCAATAACCAACAGCGGGATCTGGATACCCATGTTGGCTCCCACATGCTCCTTGATGATTTCATCGGATGAACCACGATGTCGAGGATTCAAACAACCCCGTATACAATTCCCTTTGTCAATCGGTATTTTACTTGCCCGAGATTCGATCGTCGGTATCCCAATACCTCGTTCAATCCCGTTACCGGCAAGTCACTTTACTCGTACCATAATGCATGATCCCGTGACCAAACACTAGGTCACTTTGAGCTCATTATGATGATGCACTACCGAGTGGGCCCAGTGATACCTCTCCATCATACGGAGTGACAAATCCCAGTCTCGATCTGTGTCAACCAAGACACTTTTGAGATACCTGTAATGCACCTTTATAGTCACCCGATTCGTTGTGACGCTTGGTACACCCAAAGCACTCCTACGGTATCCGCGCTACACGATCTCATGGTCTAAGGAAGAGATACTTGACATTGGAAAAGCTCTAGCAAAACGAACTACACAATCTTGTGCTATGCTTAGGATTGGGTCTTGTCCATCACATCATTCTCCTAATGATGTGATCCCGTTATCAACGACATCCAATGTCCATAGTCAGAAACCATGACTATCTGTTGATCAACGAGCTAGTCAACTAGAGGCTCACTAGGGACATGTGTGGTCTATGTATTCACACGTGTATTACGATTTCCGGATAATACAATTATAGCATGAATAAAAGACAATTATCATGAACAAGGAAATATAATAATAATACTTTTATTGTTGCCTCTAGGGCATATTTCCAACATCCGGGTGTTTGGAGCGTAGCAAATTCTTGTGTCCATCCATATACGGAGCCACCAAGGCGGAATTTCAGAAGCGTGTTGTGTGCTTCAAAGTGAGAGAATGTCCGTCCATACATATTATTTGTTCCCTCCTAGCGTGCCTTTTCCATCAAGTTTGCCCTTATGCCATGATTCAGGAACACCAATCGGCTTAAGGTCGAATAAAGTCAATACAAAACTCAATGACCTCCTCGCTTTCATGGCCCTTGGAGATGCTTCCTTCGGCCTATGCACGGTTATGAACATATTTCTTTAAGACTCCCATGAACCTCTCAAAGGGGAACATATTGTGTAGAAATACAGGACCCAGAACGATAATCTCTTCGCATAGATGAACTAGGACGTGCGTCATGATATTGAAGAAGGATGGTGGGAACACCAACTCGAAACTGACAATACATTGAACCAAATCATTCTCTAACCTTGGTATGATTTCGGGTCGATTACCTTCCGAGAGATTGCATTGAGAAATGCACATAGCTTCACAATGGCTAATCGAGCGTTTTTGATAGAAGCCCCTCAATGCAACCGAAGCGGTTGCATCATAATCACGTGGCGATCATGAGACTTTAGGTTCGAACTTTTTCTCCGCCATGTTTATTATTCCCTTTATATTCGACGAGAAGCCGACGGTACCTTAATCTCGAGTAGGCATTCAAAGAAGATTTCCTTCTCTTCTTTGGTAAGAGCGTAGCTTGCATGACCACGATGTATGTCGTCTTTTCCGTGCATACGTTGTTGGTCCTCCGTGCCTCGGGTGTATCTTTTGTCTTCCCATACACACCAAAGAAGCCAAGCAGGGTCACACAAAGATTCTTAAATCACGTGCATCACGCCGACAAGTGAACGGACCTCTAGGTCTTTCCAATAGGGCAGGTCCCAAAATATAGATTTCTTCTTCCACATGGGTGCGCGTCCGTCGGTGTCATTGAACAGGTTGTCCACGGACCCTTTCCAAAGACCACCTTCAAATCCTTGACCATATCATGTACATCACACCATTCAAGATGCGGTGGCGAGGTTTCGTCCGGTGATCCGCCTCACCTTTGAAATGCTTGCCTTTCTTTCTTACGGGATGCCTGCTTTCGAAGAAATCGACGATGTCCTGTGTACACATTCTTCTTATAATTAGTCAAATATATATCGCTTTGATCGTCCAAACAAAGGCGTGCATGCGCCGGTATCCCTTGTTTGTCTGTCTGAAAGGTTACCGAGAGCGAGCCAATCATTGATGGTCACGAACAGCAACGCCTTTAGGTCAAATTCTTCCCCATGTGCTCATCCCACGCCGTACACCTGCTCCATTCCACAGTTGTAAGAGTTCTTCAACTAATGGCCTTAGGTACACATCAATGTCATTGCCGGGTTGCTTAGGGCCTTGGATGAGCACTGACATCATAATGAACTTCCGCTTCATGCACAACCAAGGAGGAAGGTTATACAAACATAGAGTCACAGGCCAAGTGCTATGGTTGCTGCTCTGCTCCCCAAAAGGATTAGTGTCATCTGTGCTTAGACCAAACCATACGTTCCTTGCGTCATCTGCAAACTCCTTCCCGTACTTTCTTTCAATTTTTCTCCACTGCGACCCGTCAGCGGGTACTCTCAACTTTCCGTCTTTCTTATGGTCTTCTCTGTGCCATCACATCACCTTGGCATGCTCTTTGTTTTGGAACAAACGTTTCAACCGTGGTATTATAGGAGCATACGACATCACCTTGGCAGGAATCTTCTTCCCGAGCGCTCGCCCTCGACATCACCAGTGGTTATCGCGGTGATCTTATAGCGCAATGCACCGCATAATCGGGCAAGCGTTCAAATCCTCGTACTCACCGCGTAGAGGATGCAATCATTAGGGCATGCATGTATCTTCCTGCACCTCTAACCCTAGAGGGCGTATAGCCTTCTTTGCTTCAGACGTACTCTCGGGCAATTCGTTTGTCCTTTGGAAGCATATTATTTATCATTACCAAAGAACTTTCCAAATCCCTTGTCGATACACCATTCTACGCCTTCCATTGCAGCAATTCCAAAGGTGGTGCCCAGCTTTTTCTTGTCACCCTCGCAATTCGGGTACAACAATTTTTTGTGATCCTCTAACATGCGCCGCAACTTCTTCTTCTCCAAATCACTTATGCAGCTTTCTCTTTGCATCGGCAATGGCCCGACCTAGATCATCAACGGGCTCATCCGATGCCTCTTCTTCAACTTCTTCCCACATTGCGGCTCAACTTCTTCACGCATTACCGCTCAGCTTCTTCCCCATTGTTGTATCATCGTATTCGGGAACCCATGGCCGGGATAGCTGTCGCCGTCCTCTTCTTCTTCATTGTCTTCCATCATAACCCCTCTTTCTCCGTGCTTGGTCCAAACATTATAGTGGGGCATGAAACCGGACTCAAACAGTGGACGTGAATGGTTCTTGACGAGAGTAATTATGCGACCATTCTTACAGCCAAAGACATGGACAAGGCATAAAACCATCCGCCGCTTGTTTGCCTCAAATGCAAGCGTAAAAGTATGCACGCCATTAATGAACTCGGAAGAGCATCGGTCATCATACATCCATTGTCGGCTCATCTTCATTACACAACACTGAATATACCAAATTAATACAAGTTCATATATAAAGTTCATACATAAAATTCATATACAACACTTAATTAAATGCAACATACAAATAACTCTCTAGCTAAATAATTTAAATGCAACAACAAATGCGATCAAGATCGCAACTAAGGTAACAATTGATCTAACAGCATAATGATACCAAGCCACACTATAAATGGCATATTTTCTAATCTTTCTAATCTTCAACCGCATTTTCTCCATCTTGATCTTGTGATCATCGACGACATCGGCAACATGCAACTCCAATTCCATCTTCTCCCCCTCAATTCTTTTCGATTTTTCTTTCAAATACTCGTTTTCTCTTTCAACTAAATTTAACCTCTCGACAATCGTTTCCGGTTCACATACCTCCTAAATAAAAATATCTATGTCAACTTGATGGGCATAATTTGTCATAAACACGAAATGCAACAACTAGTTTTAAAAGAGAATATACCACATCCGAATCATAACAAGAACAAGGGCCGGGACGGATATCAAAACCATGGCACTATGTATAACAAACAACGTACAGGTAAGATAATTATACGAGTAACTATATATCCAAATCACACAAACATCAATTTGGTAATGTAAAACATTCATGAACAAGAGCCTCACCACAAGGTGGTGCCGGCGACGGGACAGTCTTGAGCGATCGGCGGTGGTTACGACGGAGATTTAGAAGGCACTAAGTAAACCACACCTACATATGCAAACTAAGTGTTATTTTTGACCTCAAATTGCATATAAATCAAATACTAGCACATATAATTCCTCCCAAATTACTAAACTCACAAATTAATCACTATACAAAGCATTGCAAGAGCTAATCTAGCAATGAGAGATGAAAGGACAAAGTTGCTAACCTTTGTGATCATTTGAATGGATGGGGGCCTTCAAATCTTGACAAATTTTGGGCAAAATTTGTGATGAGCTCGAGGAAGAGAGGGAAGAACAGAGGAAGTGAGGGAAAGTGGAAGAACAGAGCGAGCTCGGGTGGGACGAAGAGTTTATGTATCGACGACCTTTAGTACCGGTTCGTGCCATGAACCGGTAGTAAAGGTGCTGGAGGGGCCCCAGACTGACTGACTCTCATTAGTACCGGTTCGTGGCACGAACCGGTGCTAAAGGTTCGCCATGAACCGGTACTAAAGGTCTCCTCCCGCCTAGCCGTTGGAATCAAGATTAATGGACACATTAGTGCCGGTTCTGTTATAAACCGGGACTAATGTGTCTCACATTTGATCCTTTTTCTACTAGTGCAAGTCATATCTTCTGAATTGAAAAAAGTGCTTTAAAATCTTTAGAACGTAGACTGTTCAAGTCTATAGTGATAACAGAAAGCACTACTCGGGTGAAACTATGGTGCATTAGTACTCATCACCAGACTGAGACTGATCGAGGACTATCTAGTTGGCGTCTGACATCTAAATTCAGAAAGGGTAGTTGCAGCGTTGCAGGTGTGCAAGTTTCAATGCGTAGTCCACGCAGAGAAGTACGTGTGTGATGGGCATGGAAGAGCTTAGCGCCTAACCTGGATTTCTAGAGTCGTCGTGCCGCTACCTTCAAGCGGCGATCATCACGTCTTGCCCCACCGCCGTCTCGTCGAAAGGAAATAAGGGAGACGAGGCCCAAACAAACCGGAGGAGCAGTTAAGTCTCCTGCGTCACAATACCAAGCCGACGTGGACATCCTGTAGAGCCACGCAAGCAAAACCACCGGCAGATACCACTCTAATTGGGATTAGGGGGTGCCTTGGCTGGTACTCCCTCCGTTCGGAATTCAAATTTATGCTCGTAGGAGACTCACTTGATGACATCTATCTCGTTTTAATAAGCAGGCGTCTGTAGCGACTGCTGCCGCTCATGCTACGGAATTATCTGGACTGAGGCATAGTCTGGAGCGGGCCGAAGGAGAATTTGGCCGATTGAAGAAACAGCTGAAGGATAACCAAGGATGCAAAATCCTTGTTCACTGAGCACAAATGAATAAGTGTGCATGATAAAAATATTTTTATGATGTGCTCTAGGGGCGACGGTCGAAATTGAGGCTCTTAAGAAGACAAGTAATTCCGAACGAAGGGAGTATTAGATATCTCAGGGGATTAGTTAACTGGTTTTAGAGTTGGGGGGTGGGTTAGCCGGTTTCTGAAACCACGGGGGGTGATGTGGACTTCTTTCCGGGAGGCGGGGAACGGCGAGGAAGTGGCGGACGTCGGCGGGAGGCGGATCAGGTCGGGATCCAGCGCGGCGGCGCGTAGTGGAGGCCGGCGGTGGCGGCGGTGCTCCATGGCCATGCCGGATCGGTCTCCTGGGACGAAGAGACGAGGGAGAGAGAGGAGGTGAGATGGAGAGAAGAGAAGGGGGAGTAGGGACAGCGCGACTACCTGCTGCTGGTCCGGTGCCGGCTCCAGTCCCTGATTTAGGTTTGTGTACGGATTCCTCTTCTTGCCACTACACGAGGGGGGTTGCCCAGCCGCTACTCTCCCTAGCCCGCGCAGCTCCTCCCCCTAGCCGCACCTCCCTGCGCTCATGGAGACGCCGTCGCCCTTGCCTGCGTCATCTTGGTGCATGAGCCCTAACCACAAAGGAGAGGGGCAGAAGAAAGTGAACGAGGAGGGAACAACAATAAAGATAAGTTAACTATGAGGTATAGTAGAGCACCATGATATTATGGCTGGACATCTGGTACATGTTACCTCTGTCAATTGATCTCTGATTTCTTCTTCTCTGTACTAATTAGGCCTGCTTCTGTTTGCACCTATTCGACATCAAGGTCATGGAATGCAGCAGCCAAGATAACAAGGTCGAGCCAGGCTTAGGTCCGATTAGGAACATAATTAGATTCAGATGGTTCCTTGCATCCTCCATTCAGAATTAAACCTGGTGGTACATTTTGTTTTTTGTGCTCTTTCTTAAGATTGTAAGAATTTGATAATAAATATGTACGTCCATAGTTTAAAGAAGATTTACTGTTTCAATATATACTGTATTATTTATGGATTATATAGAAGCTTATCTTGTTGCTCGGTTGTTCTAGGAGGCATCAAATATTCCAAGATTACCTTTTATGAGCAAACAGCTGAATTATGTAAGAGAAATTTGTTCCATAAGCTTCAGTTCGTGCTTGTTCAATAGAAGTGGCATTTACTATGTAGACGATTCTGACAACTTCTCAAAAAAAGTCAGGGTTATAATTCAGTTAGTAGGTTATTGAAGACGGTTGGAGACAGCTAGCAGGAAACACCAACAACAACCTGAAGTAGATGCAGCAGAGCAAGGTGATGAATTCTCCTTTGTTTTTTCTCATCTGAATCTTTGCTCGAATCGCTGATCGTTTGAACCAGTTTGTCCTGATTGTATAATGATTTCCTGTTTTTCTTGCGGTGCAATCTTCGTCAATTTGGAAATATGGGGACTTTCCATTAAGCTATTTTAAACCACCATTGACAATGTGAAGTTCTTGCTCTGTTATTAAGTTCTAACAGTAATCAATCCAAGAAACTCTTTTCAGATTAATTAAGGAATCAATCTCATGATGATGGATGCTTGATGCAGCAGAGGGCGCCAGGATGAAGTGGCGTCGCGGCGGTGCATGGCCAGTGCACAGACCAATCGCTGCGAACTCCACACTTCATCACTGACGCCAGTCGCCGCCTGATCGACCAACACTCGCCCCATCTGGCACCGGACCATCGAGATGGACATGCTCGTCCTCACCTTCGATGCCGCACACGGGGCAAGAAGGGACTCTTCGCTGCTACGGTCATAGCCTCTGTCACCGACATTGGCGGGATTCAGCCAGGCCGTCGGCGCCCCAAGGTGAGCGCTCATATCGGTGGTGGCCAGGCCTTGCGAATCATAGTAAGCCCATCTGGTCTCACATCTCCGCCATCATGGCTAGCCACCGGCGCAGACCATGCTGTTACAACATTCAGTGGTGTGGATGGAGAGTCTTTCACAACGAAGTTTCTTCTAATTTGAGCGATGAATGCAGACCGCGGCCGTCCGAAACATTGGGAGACATGGCAGCGGGGCAGCTAAGGCTCACTGGCGTAATATATGCTCAGTCACTGACGTTAATAGTGTACTCCCTCCGTAAACTAATATAAAAGCATTTAGAATACTAAAATAGTGATCTAAACGCTCTTATATTAGTTTACAGAGGGAGTACAATTTTTGCTCACATTATGTTATCCCCTTCTTGTCCTGTCATTGATGAAGTAGCAAATAGTAGCAATTTCAGTCGTGCACAGTGATGCAGATAAGTGTTTCGTATAAATCTTGATCCAATATTATGTTTAGCTTTATCTGCCTTAAACTTTCCTTTTCACACGGGAATCCTAAGATTTACATGTCTTCAGTAATGGAATGGGAGAAATATTCATTGAAATTATGTCAATCATCTGGCTTGTTCTGAATCTTCTTCTCTATTATCCAATAATGCGTATGATGCCTTCAAAGAAATGGTTATGATGGCTAATACATTAATCGCATTGCTTTTATGTGCAATTTGGATGATCGGGTAACCTGATGGTTCGAAGCTGAAACCTGCCTGGATTATAATGCCTAGCATTCCATGCTAGATAATTGTTTTGTGACGTGTAGGTGTTTCATCGTTATTGAAACCACAACCGCATTCTACTCTCCTAACTACACCACTGGTGCTTTAGTTTTTTTCATCAAGGTAATTCAGTTATTGTTCTGCACAACATTACAAACGGTGAGTTTACTTAGATATATGTAAGCTTCAGCTACCCGCATAAAAAAAAGTAAGGTTCCAGCTATGGAGCTAAAAGATTGGAGCTGCAGAGAATAACTAAAGAGGGAGGCCCTCAAGTATAGCTCAATAAGATGAGTTTTCTTTAACCTTAAACATTCTAGATTTTTAAGTTTAGAAATTATGTTACGCTGGTGTGGTTCAATAACATGTGTGTCGTACGTACGCTGGCCAAGCTTACCGTTTTGGAATTGAACACATTAAGTCATGTTTTGATCAGACACTGCAAGCAAGGGTGGGAACGAGGATGAGCGGCAACACAGGTGGGGTGTTGTGTTGAAATAGAGTGGGTGCAACCGAGAGAGGGGTGTTAGGCCATGTGTTATTGTGTTAGGGGCGTGTAATGCAATATTTTTTTCTTCCGTTGCAACGCATGTGACCTAAGGACTTTCGTGAGCTTCCAGGATTAGACGAGATGAGCGAGTAGAAAAGGCTCTACCTAATTGATTGAATTTGTCAAACACAAGCTAACAAAGGTTGCTGATGCAGGTTCTATTAATAGCATGGAGGTAATTTATGCATGGTTCATCTTTCATGTTCGTTCTTAATTTACTTGAAATCGCACCTCATGTCCTGGTCAAATGATCCATCATTTCTTTGGTTGTCAGCAACTGTTGTCCAACATCATAGTTCCTTGATCCTGCAGAATAATAGGAACCGGTCTTTTCTCCCGTTGCAACGCACGTAAGATTATAAGATGCCTTCTCTAAAATTTTGCTTCGGATTTATCTGAATACGGATGTATATAACAATAAAATTTTAATATATACATCCGTATATAGACAAATCTAAGACAAGAATTTTGGGACGGAGAGAGTACATCTTATGGTCTGTTCTGGCAGAGTTTGCCTTTCAAAAATAAAAATAAAAAACAAACCTCGGGCTTCGGTGTTTACCTTTTTTTTTTTTTTTTGAGAACTGGCTTCGATGTTTACCTAGGCATGGGCCATGGCCATGGGCTCTCGAACCATCAGAACAAAGTCACATTTTCCCCGGCCCAGGGCTCACGGACTCCTCCCCTCCGGCTCTCCCCTTCTTCTCCACCCCGCAGCGCACTGCCGCTCTCGAAATTTCGCGACTCCCTCTCGCCGCCCGCTCGATCGCCATGGAGATGGAGGCGATGGGGAAGCAGCAGAGGGAGGAGGCGCTCGTCCGCGCCGCCGCCACCGGAAACCTCGGCCTCCTCAAGAGTAACCCCGCCTCCTCCTCCTCGTGCTCTTTCTCCTTAGGGTTTGATGATGGTAGTAGCTTGACGGATTTAGTGCCGGACTTGGCTCCCATTTCTCGCGTTGCGAAGAGATGGCGCGGTGGATGGGCTCGGGAGGCCAAGGAGAGGCCGCCATCCTGGGCACGGTGGAGGACGGCGTAGGGGACCGCGCGCTACACCTGGCGGCCGGGGCGGGGCAGCTCGAGGTCTGCAGGTACCTCGTCGAGGACCTCCGCCTCGATGTCAATCAACTCAACTTCATAGGTGGTGCTCCCTTCCATGCTTCCCTTCGCGTCAATTTGCAGATTCTTCAACTTTTATCTATGTATGTATTTATGCTGATTCTGCTTACTAGCTAGTACCTACCACCATGTGGAATTTGCATCTCAGGCTTTGAATTTGGTGATACATGCTGTATGCGTCTGTAAATTGTAGTTGAGTGATAAGTGGAGTTGAGAAATATCCAATGTATGCACGCAGCCATCGATTTCCTTTGGATATTGTTATACGGGCGAACCACCACTTGTGGACTGTATATGTAGTGTCTCCTCTGTCTGTTGTTGTTCAGTTTTGTCGACAGTAAACATTTGTCAGATGGAAAGGCATTTGATACTGCACAAATGAAGTTCTCTTTCCACGTTTGGCTCTCTTGTGTACAACTTTTTGTATTGAGGGCAGGATTGGTGTGAATTTGTTGAGCTCCTCATGTTTATTTTTTCGGCTGTTGCAGGTGACACGCCACTGTACCATTCTGCCATATATGGGAGAGCTGCTGCTGCAAGATATCTTCTTGATCATGGTGCTGATCCACTAGCTGGCAAACTACACTCACCTCTCTATGGCGCTGCAAAGAAAGGTCTCTCTCTTTCTCAACAAGTGTGCTTATTTATCGAATGTGTAGTGCATACATAGTCAGTTTGGTTTTTTGCCTTAGAAAGCCACACCAAAGTATCTTGGAGATCATGAAGAACTGGAAAGGGGTTCAGGAGACGTGATTCTCTTCTTTGATGGTGTCAATCATTTTGTTGCGATTCCTTCAGGGTTCGCTTGGATTTAGGGATATGGAGGCTTGGAATAAGAAATGCTTGCTGCAGTTAAATCTAATCATGTATTTGAATGGAATGAATTGGAAAAGGAGAAGGATAGGCATATGAACTTGCGTTTCAACCCAAGGGGGGAGGCTAGGTTATGACGTGGAAAAGGGCATGGTTAACATTTGTTTGGTGGCCTCTCTGTTGGAATTGACTTGGCTAAGGAATAAAGTAAGCAAGAAACACGTCACAGGGACAGAGCTACAACCTTCACTCTTGGGATCGTGACAGTTGACTACTACTAGATGATATCCCGCGTGTTGCTGCAGAAATTCGTTAAATATATAGGATCAACATTCATGTAGCGACGAATATTTGTTTGACTCGCCAATATGATAGGTGCAAGATAGAATATGTATGTTGTGTGTTTGCATGAAAATTCATTGTTTAATTGTAAAATCAAAGACATGTATGAGAGTTACATCGGATCCATTCTTTTTCAAAAGCAAAAATGCATTGTTATTGTGATCGGCGTGTTCTCGAAAGAAAGGTTGGAAATGCATTATTCCATTTCTTATGCAACTACCAGTTACAAATGGATAATCTTATAGTTTTGGTAATTTCATAGTATTCTTAGCTTCTCAATTTCACCATTATATGTATATGTGAACTTGCCTTGGCCAAACAGTCTAAGAACAACCAAAACATAATTACAAATTTTGTGACATTTTTTGCGGGTGGTATTAGGTGGCATCCTAGGCTGAAATCTAATGCAGTTTGTTACATAGGTTAGAGACACTGATGTGAAAGGGAAAAAATGTACATCAAACAAACTTTAACACAGGTGTTGTCAATACGTGATTCATCCCAGAGACAGACGCTTACTTGGACGCAAATAGTTTTCTGGTTCTGAGAACTATGGATAAACTGGATTACTTGCAGTCACTAATATCAAGCAGATTCGAACTCTAGGCAGTAGCAATAGCTCACTTAAAAATATTCTAGGAACAAAAGGGAGTAAAAATTCGTATTTCCTAAAACATATTCGTTAGGTAGCTGAGGCATTTCTTCAAGCACCTAACAGGCAATCTAGCAAAATCTTAGATAAATGGTGTTTAAATAAAGTACTACTCTCAGATTGTTTGGCAAAGGCACCATAAGAAATTCAACCTCTGGAACCACAACAGGATCTCTAACCTTATCAAATGCCAAATGCACGATTCAACACCGGGCAACAAATTTTAGATCAAGTCTTGCAATAAGGTAGTGGGAGATTTGCTTAGATGGATGGCTGCATGTTGATTGGTGATGTGGATAGGCTGCATGCCAATTGAAATAAGGTAGTGGGAGGCTCCTATTTAGATATAGTATATGACACCTCTCTTGGCTAGTGCGATGCTTGATGTTTCTATTTTAGCATATCCTGCCATATGTTTTTATGTGATTTCCATCGAACAAAGCTCCCATATATATGATTTGGGTGATGGCTGAAGAAACATTATCATGTGTTTGGAGAATAACTTTGAGGTTTGGAATTTTGAAGTTGAATATCCAATGTTATCCATTGATTATAATCTTATAAGCTCAAAATCGATGACATCTTCTATTTCCAAGGATAAACAAGTAGATTTTTAATAGTCCCAATCAGATCACTTTTGAAAACCTGGTCCTGGATGAGATATGTGGTAAACAAAAAGGTTATGGGGCAATTCATGATCACTAAACCGAGAACTGGCCGAGAGTTAATTTTTTGTGCAGATGTATAGTCAGCTGCATCTGAGGTAAAAGCTGTTGCCTTGATGTGTTTGAGTCCTGGAAACAGCCTTTTGCAGAAATGTAGGTAAAGGCTGCGCGCGTACAAAAGACCCAAAGTGGTCGGACCCTTCCCCGGACCCTGCGCAAGTGGGAGCTATGTGCACCGGGCTGCCCTTTATGTAAAGTCAGCTACATGTTGGAAAATATTCTTGTCTCATTCATTTTTTTGAAACTTGGTTTTCCAGGACATTGTGAAATAGTAGAACTGCTGCTTTCAAGAGGAGTCGATGCGGATTTAGATTCTGCACAAGGGACGCCATTGCATGCAGCTGCTATTGCTAAAGATCATAACATAATTAAGATTTTGTTGGAGCACCATGCCGATGTAAGACACTAGTTTCTTGGTTCTCTTCTTTGCGGTGAAAAAGAAAACTCTTTAACGAAATATCTTTGGCTAGTGGTACTTGTGCTCCATCTGAACAAAAGATTTGCATTGTATTTGAAGCAACAAAAATTCATCATGGACAGTACTTAATTATCCTAAAGTAAAACGTGCTCACTTTCCCAGAGGTCAAGGACATGTTATGTCTAATTTCTATGTAAATATATTTCTTTCTGTTGCCTTCAGAAATACCAATATACACACCACAAGTAGATTTTATTTCTCTATTGACGTATCTCAGAATTAATCTCTATTGGTCCCTTATTTTTTCAACAAGTTTAAGTTATTGATTCTTCCACTTTTCGCAGCCTAACAAGATTTCCGGTCTTGGTTATACCCCATTGAGTTGGGCCATCCGGGCCATCAAGCCCATACCTAGAGAGCCGTTGGAATGTGTCAAGCTACTTGTTAAGGTCAGTACTCTTTTTCATAGGAGGCTTTGTTAAAGTTCTGTAGGCACAGCTTCATTTTCTTTGTGTATATGTATTCTGTGGCTGACATAGCAAGCATTAACTCAAACAAATGATTAAATAATTATTCATTTGCACAGGCTGGCGCTGATGTGAATTTTATTGACTTCGATGGTGGTAGTTACGTGATGTTGGCAGTGAAGTCTGGCTTCCCTGGCATCATGAAGTTCTTGCTAGATGCTGGTGCTAACCCTAATATTCCTGATGAAGTGAGCTTTACTTGTTTTCCTGTTTTGCTGTTGTCACTTGTCATCATCTACTTTTCATGCATATGCTGTAAGTTAGCTGAACATTGTTCCATTTTTTCTCTATGAGGTCATGTTAGGCTGTAGACTCCTGACACTTGACGGATTAGGATAATCTTCGGCTTACATGAGGAGAAAACACTATTTCCTCCGACTACTAAAAGATGGCACACTCACTTTTCAAGATTTAATTTTGACCATCGATTATAGAAATAATACACAAGTCTTGTAACTTAAAAGTTATATAATTGGAAAATTCTTTATATACGAATTTAATGGTATAACTTTTGTGGCACATAACCCTCATTTTATAGGTTACGGTCAAGGCTTAAGACATTTGTGACGACTATATATGCAGTATGCAATGCAGCAAGCAGAAGAGAAGATGCTGCTTCTGTGCATAACTGAAATCCATTTTTCAGTTGCGAAGAAGAAAAACGCACGAGTCAAACTTATGCGGGATTATAAAATGGAATGGTTAGGTTGTATCTATACATCTGACATTCACTCTGGTTAATTCCTGATGAGACATTGTCCGGGGAATTCAGTAATCTTATTTCACTTCTTACTCTGTGAGGGTACCTTCTTGCACCTTGCTTTAAAGTGTTATAGGTACTGTAAATACTAAATACATAAGCAAAAGGGTGTAAAAATAGGGAACTTATGGTAGAGCGAAGTTGCCAAATGTTGTGCCATAGGCTATCAATTAATCGTAGATACCAAACTTATAGCAATATTCCTCAGTCTCTTCAATCCATCTCACTTAGTCATGCTTGATATCATCGATTCACCTCCCATGTAAAAGCAGATCACTAAAAATCCATCTGAATAATTTCACTCTCAGATCAGCATGATAGATTATGGTATTTCCCTACTTGATCTTTTGGCCACAATCAGAAGTTCAGGACCCAATAACGGCCTCTCAATAAAAAGATGTAAGAAATATAGCTATGTCGGTGAACATAAATAAATCAATGTAAATCGCAAACCTGAATTTGAAGCATTTGGCACTGAAATCCATCACTAGTCACTACCTAGGTTTCTGCTGGCACCAACGTCCCAGTGCCTCGATGATTTGGTGGGGGACACTACTATCAATGCATCAGACGCTTAGAAGAGGATCGGACCATGTGTCCACCATGGACCCCTTCGCCCCACCTGAACTTCGACTCTGCGGCCAGGAGGCAATGGAGGTCAGCACCGGTGCAGGAGGGATTGCAGGTGGACTCCACATAGCCGCGCTCTGACAAAGGGCAGCAGTGGTGTAGAGAGGGAGGGAGGGAAACAAAGTGCCGTGTGTTTATAGTAGCAGAGATGATGTTGAAACATTGTAAAATTTGAATCGTCTGTGTTACAAATTGCAGAGTATGTCATGTAAATGTTTCTTGTCTACTGAACTAGGAATTGAAAAAAATCTCCAGCTTCTTTATAGCCTGGTCAAAGAAACATAAAATACTACTTCTGCAAAGGTTTCCTTTGCCCCTTCCATGTATATTTTGGTGTTCGGATCATCTTCATCCTATTCTGTTTTGAAAAGTTTATGCAATACAAGATATTAGTTGAAGCTTTTGGTTATTAATGTTACTGTAATTTACGTAGCCCTTGTCTTACAAATTTCGTTAGGAAGGATGCACGAGGCTGTTCCACCATATGTCCTTGCATAGTGGTTCATTTGAAGTCCATCCAGCCATTTCGTTGAGATCTTAGGCTGTGATTCCTAACTATTAATGTGTAAATCTTCCAATTACATTTTGTATTTATATTTGGTATTTACTCTTGCAGTGTGGTAACACACTGATTGAAGTTGCTGCCTCTAAAGGCAGTAGGGACATGGTTGAAATGTTATTCCCTTTATCTTCTCCTATTTCAACGCTGCCGGACTGGAGTATTGATGGAATCATTTCTCATGTGAAACACTTTGGTTTGAAGCCGATGGTATGTGCTTCCTCCTGTGCTCACTTGCAGTTCCATATGTTATTTATCATCACCCTATAGTCTGTTATTTGGCAGTTCTGCCTATCATTTAGAGTAGAAATAGTTTTTTCACAATTATTCTAAACTTCATTATGCAAACAAAAACATTCCATGCAAATTTTACTGTTGGTGCATTGCATCACTATTAGCAAACTTCTAGTCTTTGGGTATGACAACATGCTGTACTATTATGTGCTAGACTTAACAAGTTATCTTGGATGATATTGTGCCTGCCCTGAAACTCCGGACAACAGTTTCTATTATGAGTTTATAGTCTTATACATTAATTAGGATAGACCCTGAATTCCGGATAAACCCTGCATAACTGCAGTACAACACATTTTTTCTAGTCTTATACATTAATTAGGCGATATAGGTGAGACTTACAAATTTGTGCATCTTTCATGTTTTACATTACAGGCTAGTTCTACATATTTTTTGTAACCACTTTTTTTTTCAGGATAAACAAAAATGTGCGAAGATAAGAACTGAACTGAAACAGAAAGCTTCAGAGGCTTTTAAGGAAGGGGAATATTATATGGCTTCAGAGATGTATACTGGTGTAAGTCACTAGGACCCATTTTTATTGCCCTAAGGAGTAAACTGTTAATCTCAGTGCACACTATTTTTTTTTGTTCACTCCGAAAATAGGTTACATGTACTGCCACCTCTTTCTGGTAAAACATGTGCTGTTAGATACTACCTCCGTCCTGATTTACTAGTCCCCCTCATATTTTGGGTCATGTTTTGAACATGATTTTAACTGATAAAATACGTTTTGTAAGTTATACGTAGCAAAAATTATATCATTGGAAACTGCATTCAAATACAAATCCAACAATATAATTTTTTATGCCATGCATTAACATTTTGCTAGTCAAATATGCGGTCAAACTTTGACCCAAAATACAATGGGGACTAATAAACCCAGACTGAGGTAGTACTCAGTTCCACAGCACTGTACAAGGCATACAAAAAATCTAGGCGTTCTGCTCTCTTAGTAGGTAGTTGAGCAGTTTGTGTTCAAAAGGCTGAGGTAGCACATGATTTTTTTTAGAATGCAGGTAATACAGAAGTTGCTATTTTGAAATGTACTAGTATCTGCTTGTTCAATACATTTGCTGGTTTCATGTGTACGGAGATCTCTATGTCAAAGAATAACACCCTGAGCGTCATCCTCATTGATATAGTTATTGTCTTGGGAGTACTCTGTTTTAGGTATCGCTGAAAGCTGCATGCGACTGATGTGTTGTAGGCAATGGCATTTGACCCTAGTCCAGATGATTGTGCAATCATATTGGCAAACAGGAGTCTCAGTACTTTGCGTGGTGGGAATGGAAGAGCTGCTCTCTCTGATGCTAACATGTGCAGGATGGCGCGACCTCTTTGGCCAAAAGCCTGCTATCGAGAAGGGGCAGCTCTTATGTTGTTGAAGGTAAAAAGGACAGTAGTTTTCCTCAAGCATTCCTGATCATGGTCATATAACTGATCATCTTATCCCGTGTACTCTGTAGAAGTACGAGAGAGCATGCGAGGCTTTTGCGGATGGCTTGAAGCTTGAGCCTTCAAATGGTGATCTTGCAAATGCTTTAAGGTAACTGGTTCATTTTTTCATGATGTGTAGGGTTACATGCTGCAGTCCCCTGCCTGCTTCAAAAGTTAAGTGAAAGGATACATGATATCGACCATTGTTTGTGTCTATGGAAGTTGGTCTCCATATCTGGAGAATATTTTTCATGGATTCAGTCATTCAAGTCCGTTGAGTTATTTTCTTGAGCTGGAGTGATTTACTAATCACGGAAAGAGCGCCTAGTGTCGATCTGCATAGTGTTATGATTGATCTTCAGGGCGAAGTTTTACACAGAATCCTGACAATGCTCATGTTCATAATATTTTGGTCGCAGGGAAGCCCAAGAAGCAGCAAAGAATGCTCGTAGCCGTGAAAAGTGACTGACGTGTCAAGTCTTACATGCAGAATCCGAAGCTCTGTTTTGTTGCCGAGCACCTTTTTGTCTAGCCTGAAAACTTCTGACGAGAATATCATGTGGTTTTTAAGACTTCCGTCGCACGCATCGTTTGTAAATATAACCAGGTGAACTCGGTAGTTGTAGTAATCTCGATTCCAGTTCAAGTGTTAACAAACTTTATCATCGCAGAAAATTAAGCTTGGTGTATCTTGGGTGGAATCATGGAATTCAGTATTGAAGTTTGGGGCTAATGCAGACAGTGAAGTTTCACGGGTAGCCTGTGAATGAATACTGAACAAGTTATTGATTTCGTCGGTAGCCTGGTTTGCCCAAAAAAAATTAGGTTTTATATGGCATTGGGCATACTTTGCCGAGAGGTTCTTGTGTTGGACGTATTATGTCTTTGTCGGGCTGCCGAGGAAAATGTAATTGGCTCGTTCGCTCTCGATCGTTGAAGCCGAGATCACATAGCCCACATATGTCAACTATTTCCCAGACTGCCTAAATTTTACTTGCATCTTGATCATTTTGATCCCAAGTGCTCCTCTCATCTCAAAATTTCATTGAAGTCCCCAATGTTCATACATGGAAGGTCTGAATCAGCCTTATAAGAAACTTAGTCATGTTGCGTGTGAGATGCAGCAAAGTTCCTATTCACCTCCCCATACAAGCATGTAAGGCACCATGGTTGTTTTCCCACCCCCTGCACCGTCATATCTATGTTTTTTTTTTGCGAGAACCGTCATATCTATGTGATACTAGCAACTCCACTCATGCTTGTATGGGGAGGCGAATAGGAACTCAACTCCATAAGCATGATCAAAACCCAAAATCCTTCACTCATGCCTGAACTCCCAACTCCATAAGCATGATCAAAACCCAAAATCCTTTGATTTCCTTTTCCTTTTTATTTTTTTCTTCTTTTTCATCGGTTTTCCTTGTTTCCTTCTTGGGTTTCCTTTATCCAGGCCCAAGCACGACATATAGTTAGGCCCGTTTATCCGTTATGGGACGCGTGCTTTTAGGCCAATTTGGACGGCATTTCCTAAACGGCGCCCGCTGCGCCCTTTTCTTCGAGCAGCGCACTCACCACTAGGACAACGATACACTTGTGCTTACAGTCTTCCTTCTTTCCTTTTATTCTTTCTCTAGGTCGTTCGCCGGTCAGCTTCTGGGCGTTTTTTTTTTCTTGTTCCTTTTTCACTTTTCTTTTTCTCATTTCCCTTTCTTTTTTTCTTTCCTTAAATGCGTGAACTTTTTATCAAAATCGATGAAATTTTTTCAAATTCAATGAAAAATTTTGAAGTCAGTGAACTTTTTTTCAAAACCGATGAACTTTTTTCAATTTTTGCGAACTGTTTTAAAATTGATGAACTAGTTTTCAAAATTGATGAAATTTTTTCAAATTTGATGAACTTTTTTGAAACTCAATGAACATTTTTTTAAATCGATGAACTTTTTTCAAATTCGATGAACTGTTTTCAAAATTGATGAATTTATTTTCAAAACCGATGAACTTTTTTCAATTTTTGTGAACTTTTTAAAAAATTGATGAACTAGTTTTCAAAATTGATGAACTTGTTTTTTCAAAATCAATGAACTTTTCAACTAATTTTCAGATTTTTTACGTTAAATGTTCCACTAAATGAATGGTTAAGTAGCACCTTTTCCTATTTTTCCAAGCTAAGAAAGCAAAACAAAACAAGTCTTGATGCACACCTAGCCGCCGCCTCCAAGAACCCTAGCTTTTTGCCTCCCACCGGCGCCGGTGCCGGTCCATCCCGTCTCAAGTGGCCGTATGGCCATGGAGGCGGAGTGGATCTCGGCCCTTGTCGGTGGGAGGGCTCCGTTTTTAGATCTTTTTTCGAGCTTTGTTAGGGTTTGTGTCACCTTTCGGGAAAGGCGAGGCAGTGGCGGCTCCTCAAGATGGAATAAAGGTCTTCCGCTTAGCCCCGCTCCGGTGATGCGTCTTGCATCGTCGGTGGGCGATGTAGAGTTGTGTCTCCGGCAGATCTGTCTTTGGTGGATTTGCTCGGATCCGTTCGCTGCTCGCTTCGCTCATGTGTTTTCAGATTGGATCCTTTTGATCTACACTCTTCATCCGCGGCCGGTTCTTCGTTACAGTGCGTTGGTTCTACGGGTCTTAGCACGACGACTTCCGACCGCCTACTACAACAAGGTTTGCCCGGCTCCGGCGAGGAAGCGATGACAGCGCGCGCTTCTCGCTCGCTTCAGTGCTTGTAGTCGTCGCTAGGTGGTCTACGGATCTGGATGTAATTTTTATTATTTCTAGTTTTCGTTGTACTACCATGATTGAAGATGAATAGATTGGAAGTTTTTCCGAAAAAAAAAAAAAGTAGCACCTTTTCCTAGTTGTAGAACAACAGAACTTGTGTGGTGTAGTGGTACTTGCGTTAGTGCACAAAAGACCTGCGATCCTGAGTTTGAAACCCGGCTTTTGCGCTTTCTCTTCACGTTTTTTTCTCTCGACGTGTTTTGCTGTGATCGATCGAAAACCCACCTGGGCTGTTTTTTTCCTATATCAAAAATACTGCTGAAAGAAATAAGATAAACTAAACTTGTTTTTAGGGGAATAAGATAAACTAAACGTGTCATGCCAGGCGCACACGCGGGCCAGGCATTGCCCCAGGCGTGCCGCGAGCCGGGCACAACCGTTTAGCCATGTGCCAGGCCGGGCCCATTACATGGCGGGCATGCCTCTAATGAGCCGGCACGCCAGGTACGGCCCAGCTGACCAGGTTTGCTCCCACGGTCCACGGAGGCACCGGGCACGGACTCCTCCGCTCCGGGTTTCCTCGTCTTGTCCAGTGTCCAAGTCGAGTCCACACCAGCTAGCACCGCCGCGCACTGCCGCTCTCTCTAGCGTATCGACCAAAGAGCAACCCGCCGGCCGTGGAGATGGAGGCGATGGGGAAGCAGCAGCGGGAGGAAGTGCTCCTCCGCGCCGCATCCGACGGCAACCTCCGACTCCTCAAGAGTAACCCCGCCTCCTCCTCCTCATGCTCTTTCTCCTTAGGGTTTGATGGTGGTAGTAGCTTGACGGATTAGTGCCTGACCTGGCTCCCAATTCTCGCATTGCGTGCGTGCGCGAAGAGATGGCGCGCTGGATGGGTTCAGGGGAACAAGGCGAGGCCGCCGTACTTGCGGCGGTGGAGGACGGCGAAGGGGGTCACGCCCTGCACCTGGCGGCCGGGGCGGGCCGGGTCGATGTCTGCAGGTACCTCGTCGAGGACCTCCGCCTCGATGTCAATCAACTCAACTGTCAAGGTGACGCACCCTTCCCTAGCCTTCGAGTCAATTTAAAGAGAGAGAACTTTAATAATTAATTTGTTACTACCATGTGAAATTTCCCTTTTAGGCTTCAAATTTGGTGTTACATGTTGTGCGCATCTGTAAATTGTGCTCAGGTGGTAAGTGGAGTTAAGATACCCAATATATGCACACAGCCATTCACCATACCACAGATATCGATTTTCTTTGGATATGTTATATGGGCAGGACTGTATCTAAATTGTCTCTGTGTGTCCTTGTGCAATTTTAACAACAGTAAACATTGTGTCAGATGGAAAGACATTTGATACTGCATTAGGGGTTAGTTAAATTCTCTTTCCGCATTTGGTTCTTTTGTCTATGACTGACCGATGCCTTGTCGATGTGAACCTTTTTCGTGTTGAGAGCAGGATTGGTGTGAATTCCTCATGTTTATTTTTCCGGTTGTTGCAGGTCACACGCCACTGTACCTTTCTGCCTATTTTGGGAGAGCTGCTGCTGCAAGATATCTTCTTGATCATGGTGCTGATCCACTAGCTAGCAAACTACGGTCACCTCTTTATGGCGCTGCAATGCAAGGTCTCTCTCTTTATCAAAAACCTAGTATGCTACTTATTTATCATATGTGTCAGTGCATACATAATCAATTTGTTTTTTGCCTTAGAAAGCCACATCACTAGATAAAACAGCATTAGACTTCGAAAAACATTTGATAGATCTAGAAGAGCAAGAAGAACTGGAAAGGGTTTCGGGAGACGTGATTCTCTTCTTTGAAGCTGTCAACTACTCTGTTGCTGTTCCTTTAGGGTTCGTTTGGATTTAGGGATATGGAGGCTTGGAATCAGAAATGCTTGCTGGAGTTAAATCTTATCTGTATTTGGATGGGGGGAACTGGAAAAGGCGAAGGATAGGGCGATGAACATGCCTTGTCACCCCAAGGGGGAGTTGGGTTTGGTTATGAGGTGGAAATGGGCATGGCTAACCTAAATTATCAAAATACCCTTGATACCCACATGCTAGATCTTCTTTTTATCTTAAATTGTAGTATCCCTAGAAATGCTTGCTGGAGTTAAATCTTATCTGTATTTGGATGGAGGGAACTGGAAAAGGCGAAGGATAGGGATATGAACCTGCCTTTTCAACCCAGGGGGGGGAGGTGGGCTTGATTATGAGGTGGAAATGGGCATGGCTAACCTAAATTATCAAAATACCCTTGATACCCACATGCTAGATCTTTTTTTAATCTTAAATTTTGATACTACCTATCCCTAGAAATGCTTGCTGGAGTTAAATCTTATCTATATTTGGATGGAGGGAACTGGAAAAGGCGAAGGATAGGTGTTGGGGATATGACTATTGGGTATGACCCGCCCAGGAGGGGCCGGGTTATCCCAATGGTGGTTCATCATAACAAAGCCCATGAGGATGTAGAAGATGGTGATTTATTAAGGGGACTTATCAGGGGCCCAAAGCCCAAAGGCGGCTTAAGGCCCGTAAGTGTAAACCGCCATGTATGTATGACTTGGGTTGTAAGGTATGTATAGTTAGTCACCGAGCCAGACACGATTGTGTATGAGCCTTGCCAGACTCCATGAGCATGGGCGTCAACTCGTGTATATAAAGGGACGACCACAAGCATGTTTAGGGCAAGAGACAAGGGATCGAAAGCTAGGTCAAGCGTAATCGCTCCTTGGTAATCGAGACATAAGTAATACCACCTCAAACTGGATTAGGCCTTTACCTTCACCGCAAGGGCTGAACCAGTATAAACTTCCTGTGTCCTTTGTCCCTTTTAACCCCTTTAAGCTAACCACGTTGCGATGGCTCCACGACTAAGTCCTCACACGAGGACATCTGCCGTGACAATTCCACGACAATAGGGATATGAACCTGCCTTTTCAACCCAAGGGGGGGGGGCTTGATTATGAGGTGGAAATGGGCATGGCTAACCTAAATTATCAAAATACCCTTGATACCCACATGCTAGATCTTTTTTTATCTTAAATTTTGATACTACTTGTTCCTATTCCAAAAAAGCCTTTAGTCCCAAACAAGTTGCGGTAGGCTAGAGGTGAAACCCATAAGATCTCGCGACCAACTCATGGTTCTGGCACATGGATAGCAAGCTTCCACGCACCCTTGTCCATGGCTAGTTCTTTGGTGACACTCCAATCCTTCAGATCTCTATTTATGGAGTCCTCCCATGTCAAATTCGGTCTACCCCGAGCTCTTTTGACATTATCTGCATGCTTTAGCCGTCCGCTATGCACTGGGGCTTCTGGAGGCCTGTGCTGAATGTTCCCAAACCATCTCAGACGATGTTGGACAATCTTCTCTTCAATTGGTGCTACCCCAACTCTATCTCCTATATCATCATTCCGGACTCGATCCTTCCTCGTGTGACCACACATCCATCTCAACATGCGCATCTCCGCCACACCTGACTGTTGAACATGTTGCCTTTTAGTCGGTCAACACTCATCGCCATCAACATTGCGGGTCGAGCCGCCGTCTTGTAGAACTTGCCTTTTAGCTTTTGTGGCACTCTCTTGTCACAGAGAATGCCAGACGCTTGGCGCTACTTCATCCATCCGGGTTTGAGTCGATGGTTCATATCTTCATCAATACCCGCATCCTTCTACAACATTGACCCCAAATATCGAAAGGTGTCCGTCTGAGGCACCGCTTGCCCATCAAGGCTAACCTCCTGCTTGCACCTAGTAGTACTAAAACTGCACCTCACGTACTCGGTTTTAGTTCTACTAAGCCTAAAACCTTTCAATTCCAAGGTTTGTCTTCATAACTATTAACTTCCTATTGACCCCCATTTGACTATCATCAACTAGCACCACATCATCCGCAAAGAGCATACACCATGGGATATCTCCTTGTATATCCCTTGTGACCTCATCCATCACCAAGGCAAAACAATAAGGGCTCAAAGTCAATTCTCGATGTAGTCCTATCTTAATCGGGAAGTCATCAGTGTCGACATCACTTGTTCGAACACTTGTTACAACATTATCATACATGTCCTTGATGAGGGTAATGTACTTTGATAGGACTTTGTGTTTCTTCAAGGCCCACCACATGACATTCCGCGGTATCTTATCATAGGCCTTCTCCAAGTCAATGAACACCATATGCAAGTTCTTCTTTTGCTCCCTGTATCTCTCCATAAGTTTTCGTACCAAGAAAATGGCTTCCATGGTCGACCTCCTAGGCATGAAACCAAAATGATTTTTGGTCATGCTTGTCGTTCTTCTTAAGCGGTGCTCAATGACTCTCTCCCATAGCTTCATTGTATGGCTCATCAGCTTAATTCCACGGTAATTAGTACAGCTCTGGACATCCCCCTTGTTCTTGAAGATTGGTACTAATATACTCCGTCTCCATTCTTCTGGCATGTTGTTTGACCAAGAAATGAGGTTGAAAAGCTTGGTTAGCCATACAATCCCTATGTCCCTGTGGCCTTTCCACACCTCAATGGGGATACAAGGGCGCATCGCCTTGCCTCCTTTCATCCTTTTTAAAGCCTCTTTGACCTCAGACTCCTGGATTCACCGCACAAAACGCCTACTGGTCTCATCAAAAGAGTCGTCCAGTTCAATGGTAGAACTCTCATTCTCCCCATTGAGCAGCTTGTCGAAGTACTCCGCCATCTATGCTTAATCTCCTCGTCCTTCACCAGGAGTTGGTCTGCTCCGTCCTTTATGCATTTGACTTGGCCAACATCCCTCGTCCTCCTCTCTCGGATCTTGGCCATCTTATAGATGTCCCTTTCGCCTTCCTTCGTGCCTAACCGTTGGTAAAGTTCCTCATACGCCTGACCCCTTGCTTCATTGGCAGCTTGCTTTGCGGCCTTCTTTGCCATCTTGTACTTCTCTATGTTACCTGCACTCCTATCCAGGTATAGGCGTCTGAAACAATCTTTCTTCTCCTTAATCGCCTTCTGGACATCATCATTCCACCACCAGGTATCCTTAGCTTCGCTTCTCCTTCCTCTGGACACTCCAGACTCCTTTGAGGCCACCTTACGAATGCAAGTCGCCATCTTCATCCACACATTGTCTGCATCCCCTCCTTCCTTCCAAGGGCCCTCCTTGACCCTCTCCTTGAACGCTTGAGATACCTTCCCTTGAGCTTCCACTACGTTCTAGCGACTTTGGCACGCTTATCCCGCTGGACACGAATCCGAAAGTAGAAGTCAGCAACCACCAGCTTATGCTTAGGGACAACACTCTCTCCAAGTATCACCTTACAATCTAGGCACGCACGCGTATCTTCTCTTCTCGAGAGGATGAAATCAATCTGGCTAGTGTTGACCACTGCTAAAAGTCACCAGATGTGATTCTCTTTTTAAAGTCACCATTGGTCTCTTCCTATGAGGAGCTTCTCGCCAATCAATACACTCCTAACCATGTCCTCCGGGCCTTCCCAGAACTCCCTCTTGGTGTTCTCATTGGGGCCTACTTGCGGGGCATACACGCTGATAACATTCAGAACTAAGTCTCCAACTGCCAGCTTGACTAGGATAATCCGACCCCCACGTCTCTTGACGTCTACCACTCCATACTTGAGGCTCTTGTTGATAAAGATTCCTACGCCATTTCTGTTTGCAGCCGTCCAGTGTACCACAACTTGAAGCCGGTATCCTCCACCTCATTCGCCTTCTGTCCCCTCCATTTGGTTTCTTGGACGCAAATGATAGCAACACCTCTCCTTGCCGCTGCATCAAATAGCTCATGAAGCTTCCCTGTTAGAGACCCTACATTCCAGCTACCTAAGCGGATCCTCCTAGGCTCGGCTAGCTTCCTTACCCTTAGCACTCGTCGAGTCAAATGCGAAGACCCTTGCTCATTTTTCACTATATCTGGGCGCAGATGTAGCACGCCATTAAGGATGCGACGACCCAATCCTCGCTCACTTGCCACCGTATCCAAATCAAGATAAGGCGCGCCACCGGGGGGGGGGGGGGGGGTGTGACGGCCCGGCCCTTGCCCATTTGACACCACACCCGGGTTTCGATGTGGCGCGTCGTTGAGAGGCTTACGCCCCAACAAAAATCTTTTGGGTTTCATCTCCATAAGAGTGGCTGAGTTTTTACGTTGACTTGACAAGCCTATCACAACCCTCCTTTACCCGGGCTTGGGACGGCTATGTTGAGACAATGTAGGTGGAGTTATTTGTAAGCTTTGAACTAATGTATCAATTTAAGATGGTAACCGGGTGGCAATTATGGCGATACAATAGGCTTTATAGGCAAGTAGCCAGAAGAAACAAGTGTTTTCTTTCTTTTTCGCAAGGTTATTTCTGAATGTTGGAGCTGATTCGGACATAACTACTAATCGGTGGATCACAATTCCTGTTGTCCATTATGCCGGAGTTGTCAAGTCAACATGTGAATAGACTCAAAAGTATGGTTCAAGAGGCCTATACTTGGACACAGAGGGGGCAACAATAATTTTTGGATACATTGCGAAAGCCAGGACTTGAACTCAAGACCTTAGGCTCCGATATCATGTCAAGCTTCATGCAGTACCCAACGGGCAACAACAATTTTTGGATAAATTGCAAAGGTCGGGACTTGAACTCAAAACCTTAGGCTCTGGTACAATGTCAAGCTTCATGCACTAGCCAACGCAACCTAAAGTCCAAACTGATTGAGAGGGCTAGGCAATCCACATATACACTTCAACAAGAATTTCTCCCCAAAAAATGCAACAAATTCTCACCTCTAAATAGCAAGTTGCAGAAGTACATGATTCCTCTCTGTTAGGAAAGCAACTTATCTCTATTGAAGGCCCAACGGCATATATATTACACAAGACTTGAGGTGCAAGGAAAGTAAACATAGTCTAATAAGGACTCTTAGACCAATACTAATACTTCCTAACATCCCGCCTCAAATGCAAAACATATGCAATAGCATTGCATTTCAAGAAGTGTAACACTAGAAGAAGAAAAATGATAATCCAAATCCGCGTCTTGAGTATCGTCGTAGCATGAAGAGTCTTCAAAACCTGCCGAGTCACCAAAGGGGATAACGAAGAAATGGCACATCAGAGGAAGACACCGCGAAGATACAAGAGAAGATGGGTAGTCAGAGGAAGATGGCACATCAAGAGAATGAAGCATTGCTTCAAGAATCATGGCCCATGAGATCCGACGGTGAAAGAAGCTCAGCGGCAAGAGAATGGGCTTAGATCAACAATGCAAAGAGAGGCCACAAAAATCCTGTTGAGAGGACAATGACCAAAAAAAGGCTGACGAACAAAAGTTTGGTGGACTCGCATGGCATAAGAAACACAAAATATCAACGGATTTGGTGGACGCAGTGGAAAACAAAGAATAGTAGAAAACACGTAGTAGCGTAGATGCAATCAACACAGCCTGCAAAATGCAAAAGACGTCGGAAGAGACGACGTCATAGGTGGACGAGCATCAAGCACAGAGCCGGCGCATGTGCGAGACGGGACCAATATAGGAAACACCGTCGAGAATCAGCGGGCAGCGAGGGGGATGCATACCCTACAAGAACAACATGCCTCTTTTTTTAGTAAGGAAACAAGCTGGGTCAAACCAGGAGAGTAGCACGGAGAGCAGCGGACAGCCTCGGCCTTGGAAACTTGGGACGACAGCGGTAGTAGTAGGCAAGAACCACACTAGCAGTGACTCCAACTCCAAACAGACCCAGGCGTGAGACCAAGTTGCAGGGCCAGGCTAGAAGGCTGAGTAGTAGTAGCAACAGGTCCAAGCAAGAAGCAGAGCCATACACGGGTTCATTGCGGGAGGAGGACAGCCGTGGAAGACCACGACGCTTGGTGGTGCACGGAAAAGAGCAGGGGCGGGCTGCCCGCATTGGCGCTGATGGACGGGAGGAGCAGCAAGGCGCCTGGGTGGAGGCGCCGATCAGGAGTCGCGGGAGCGGCCGTTGATGAACAACACGGGTGGCTGTTGAGGATCCCAATCCAGAGGCCACGCGTGGCTGCCCAGCAGCGACCATGTAGAGGCCCAGTGGCGCATCGACACAATGGGCCCAAGTTGATGCAGGGGATGGCTAGGCTGAATTCCGCCGGGGTCGAAGGAGACGGCCATCGCCTGGTTGGAGTGAAAGCAGAGGAAATCTTTCGTGGGAGATCGATGAGAAGTCACGAAACAAGCACAAAGCACAGAGACATGCGGATCATGACAGACCGGGAAAAAATACGATCGGGGGAGAGGACGAGTTGCGGTGTCCGGGGGAGACCTAAACCTAGGCTCTAACATCATGTTAGGAAAGCAACTTATCTCTATTGAAGGCCCAAGGGGCAATATATATTACGCAAGACTTGAGGTTCAAGGAAAGTAAACATAGTCTAATAAGGACTCTTAGACCAATACTAATACTTCCGAACACTCTCATCCTGCAATTTATCACCAAATGTTTCAAACTTGTAGTTTGCTTTGTAAAATTTGGAAATACAACCAGAGTTCTAAACTTCCAGTGAAGTTCAATGAAAAAAGAAAATGCTTCTCTATTGGTTAGTATTATGAGGGAATAAGGCTACCAACATGGCCTTGCAGCTGCAGGTTAGCAGGTGCAGTGATCCGAGGCACCGAATCTTCCTTAGAGGTAATTGGATAAACCGTTTTCGTAAGGGTTTTGCTAATTCTCAGTCATTACGAGTTTAGCCTTAGGATATATTTTTTGTTTTATCTGGTTATGAAATCAGTTTTGATTTTGTCCCATTACATGAAATCAATGCCCCAGATCGTCGACAGAAAAGTAAGCATTTCTAGGTCAACTGGTCCAAATCAGGCCCATTACTTCAAACTAGTCATTAGGTTTCTTTTGATAAGATTAGTCTTACTTTTGTCAACATTTGTTTGGAAGCCTCTTCTCTATTTGAACCGACTTGGGTAAGGAACAAAGTAAGCGAGAAACACACCATCTTAGCAACCGACAGTTGACTACAATGACACCAGTACACCACTCTTTTCAAGTGTGATGCTTGATGTTTCTGTTTTAGCATATCTTGCCATTGTTTTTATGTGATGTCCATCGAACAAAGCTCTCATATTTATGATTTGGATGATGGCTGAAGAAACATTATCGAGTGTGTGGAGAATAACTTTGAGGTTTGGAATTTTAAAATTGGATACCCCATGTTATCCAAGGTGTTGGTTAATCTTAGAAGCTCAACATTGATGACTTTTTATATTTCTAAGGTTTAGATAAACAAGTAATGGAAGTTTAAATAGTCCCAATACGATCACTTTCCAAAACCTGGTCCTCAATGGGATATGTGGTGAGTGGTGACCAAAAAGGTTTATCAAGGGGTTCATGATCACAAAACTGAAAAGCTGGTGCGAGTTCATTTTTAATGCGTATGTAAAGTCACATGTTGGAAAATATTCTTGTCTCATTCATTTTTTTTGGAACTTCATTTTCCAGGGCATTGTGAAATGTTAGAAATGCTGCTTTCAAGAGGACTCGATGTGGATTTAAATTCTGTACAAGGGATGGCATTGCATGCAGCTGCTTGTTATAAACAACATGGCATGATGAAGATTTTGTTGGAGCACCATGCTGATGTAAGAATGTTATGACCGGCATATTAGGGACATTTGCTTAGGAGTCAAGTAGACCTCTCTATATAAGGAGAGGGGATGTATCAATCTAATCAAGCAAGAAGCAATCAGTATTTGCTCGGCTTCCCTTAGGGAAATGGAGACCTAACCCTAACCACCTCTTATGTCCGCCGTCAAGACCACCGGCAAGGATTTGCACCCAGCCGCCGGCCGCCACGCAATCTCCTCCGACCTTCTCCCTTCTTCCCTTACAGGCTACGCCCTAGACCGGGTAGAACCCTAGTTTCTACCAATTTGGTATCAGCTAGCTTCGGTTCGATCATGTCTTCACCGCCGCCCAACCCGTCTCTCCCGTTGTCCTCCGTCGCGCCCGCCCCCGCCGTCCTCACCTCGGAGGAGGTGTTCGGTCTTCAAGGACCTAACCAGTGCACCAGAGATCCACCTGTTTGGCCGGTCCTACGGGTTACACCAGTCAGCCGCTTCATCGCCGCCACCGCTGCCCGTGGCTCGCCAGACGCCGCCGCACTGTGCATATCGTAGCTTCAGCCCGATCATGTCGCCGCCGCCCATCCCGCTGCTTCGCCGCCGACCGTCACCACTGCTGTCGCTGGTCGCATCCCCGCCGCCACCACCTGTGATGACGACGCCTTGCACCGCACTATCGGCCGTTTCACTCCCCTACGGCGAGATCATCAGTGGTCTCAACGATCTCGTCACACCGTCCGTGGATACGGCTATACCTAGTCGGGCCCCTACGGGCCGCCGGCCGCCTGCCGTGGTATTAAGCACCATGGGCCGACCGCCTCTACACCACCATCGGCGGCTTACCGCCGCCACCGTCATACCTAATGGTCAGTGGCGGCGCCGCTACCTCGCCACACACCCACGCCACCATCCTCGCCGCCACCGCTCGGGCAGCCACTGCGTACCGCTATCGCGACGCTGGTTTGCCAGAACTACAGCCAGCTACCACCGCTTCGACCGTTACAATGGCGGCCGCCATCGCGCCATCGCCTGCCGCCTCCGCTGCTTCAGTAAATGCTGCTGCCGCGGCCTCCGCCGCCAAAGACCGGGCCGACAACAACGGCGGCGTGCCGGTCAGCAAGTGCGTTCCGCCTCGTCGTCGATTTCACTGGTTGGCGGGGACGTCACCGCCGCCGATCTACACCATGGTCAGGACCAGCCGGGCGCCCTCGTCAGACGACGGGCCCTCCGGCTCGCTGGTTTCCACGATGGCTTCGACGGCCACCGCTTTCTGCGGACCACACAGGCACACCGGACTAACGCCATCCTTCTTCGCCGCCCATCCGCCGAGCCAGACACTCACGACGGTCATGCTCAGACACCACCGCGCCGCCAAGCTCGCCTTCGCCACCTACGACGACGCCGAGACCCTCAACTGCTCAACCAAAGGCGGCAGTTCTTCCGGGGCAACGGACGCCGCTGCCGGACCGCACTGCTCGCCTCTTATCACCTCCACGCCAAGACAATGTGGTACTACGCCCTTGAGCAGGACGAGGGCGGCATGCCCCCATGGGAGCGTTTCCGCGAGCTCTGCCTCCTTCATTTTGGGCCACCGTCCGCTGGAGCCGCCCTAGCAGCTAGGCCGCCTTCCTTCACCTCCACGGTTCAGACTTCACCGACCGCTTCTGTGCCCCTGGCATGCCATGCGCGCTCGGGCACAGACAAAGAAGCCGTGGTCAACCTCTTCGCTGCTGGACTTCCGGATCACATCCGCGTGGACGTGGGCTTCGAGGACCCTGTGATCTCCAGACGGCCATGTACTACGCCAGCGTGTTCGGCGCCAGCGGTGGCCATCCAGCGAGCATCACTGTCCGGGCGGCTGGCCGCTACCTCGCCGGATGTTCCTGCCGGTCGGCTCGCTCAAGCTTCCACAGCACTCCTCGCCGCTTCTGGCAACACGCCCGTTCCGTTAGCTCACCTCAATTTGAGCTACTCGGCGTCGCCGCCAAGGGTTGTGCTTCAATGCGACGAGCCCTACACGCCCAGCCACGTCGCCCGCGACTCTTCTACACTGGAGGTTGCGGACTACATTGAGGAAGGACGTCGCCGCCGACCTGGCTGCCCCAAATTGTCGCGAAGGTGTTTGACGCTGGTTGATCACCTCGAGGAGTTCAGCAACGCTTCCTCACCTTACAGCTCGAGGACGAGCTGTTTGTGCAAAGGGAGAAGTGTTATGACCGGCATATTAGGGGCTTAGCCCAGTGGGTTGTGGCCCAAGTTATCTCATCGTTATTAGGGGCTTAGCCCAATTATCTTATCGTTATTAGGATCATTTGCTTAGGAGTCAAGTAGACCTCTCTATATAAGGAGAGGGGATGTATCAATCTAATCAAGCAAGAAGCAATCAGTATTTGCTCGGCTTCCCTTAGGGAGCCGGGAGACCTAACCCTAGCCACCTCTTGCGTCCGCCGCCGTCGCACCAGCCACCGGCCGCCACGCAATCTCCTCCGACCTCCTCCCTCCTTCCCTTACAGGCTACGCCCTAGACCGGGTAGAACCCTAGTTTCTACCAAAGACCCTGTTTCTTGGTTCTCTCCTTTGCAGTGCAAAAGAAACTCTGGAACGGAATATCTTGTGGCCAGTGGTACTCGTGCTCCATCTGTATGTTCTATTTGGGACTATAATGCACTGGAACGGAAAATCTTGTCGCCTTTGATACTTGTGCTCCATCTGAACAAAGATTTGTGCTGTATAGAAAGCAACAAAAAATCATCATGGACAGTAATTAGTTATCCTAAAGTGAAACGTGCTCACTTCCCAGAAGCCAAGTACATGTTGTGTCTAATTTCTATATAAATATATTTCTTTCTGCTTCCTTCAGAAATACCAATATATTTCACACACCACAAGCTGATTTTATTTCTCTGTTGGCATATCTCAAAAGAAATTCTTTATTGGCCCCTCTTTTTTTTGACAAGTGTAAGTGATTGATTCTTCCACTTTTTGCAGCCTAACAAGGTTTGCTATCTTAATAATACCCCATTGAGTTTGGCCATGCGGCAGCGGGACATGTCTACAGAGTTGTTGGAATGTGTCAGTACTCTTTCTTCATATGGAGCTTTCTTAAAGTTTTCTCTTAAGGCACAGCTTCATTTCCTTTGTGTATATGTTTTTTGTGACTGACATATCAAACATTAAGTCAAACAAATGATCAAATAATATTCATTTTCACAGGCTGGTGCTGATGTGAATTTTATTGACCTTGATGGTGATAGTTACGTGACGGTGGCAGCGAAGTTCGGCTCTCCTGGCATCATGAAGTGCTTATTAGATGCTGGTGCTAACCCCAATATTCCAGATGAAGTGCGTTTTATTCATTTTCTGTTGTCGCTTATCATCATCTACTTTTCATGCGTACACTGTTAGTTAGCTGAACATTGTTCCCTTGTTTCTCTTTGAGGTTATGTTAGGCTGTAGAATCTTGACAGATTAGGTTAATCTTCTTACGAACACTTTTTCTGATGCCAGGAATAGGCTCGCATGAGGAGAAACACTATGTTTTAGCAAAACTTACAACATGAAATACATATTATTTCAACTTTCTTACCTTATATTATCATTCAACCTGAAAGGTTGTGACACCTATGATCAGTACAGATCTTCTGCTACTTCAGTTCTTTCGGAAGTAACTTTCTAGGTGGTGGCTGTGGGACGACTCCCGTCTTGCTCCCGGGCAAGCGAGCCGGGACTAACTCTAGCCACCGCCACTAGCATAGCCCAACAGCACTCTTCCTTGCTGCCGTCGCCGCCCAACCCATCTCCTCCCTCAGCAACAATGCCGTCGTGCAAGAACACAACCTACTGGCTGAACACGGCGGTGGAGCCGAACGTCCCATTACTTACGCTGCGCAACCACGGGGCGAACTCTTCCCGCTGCGCACTAGCTATGGTAGCCGCCGGCTCCTGCGGCGCCAGCGGATCTGGCGGGCGCGGGGGATACAACGCATCCCGTGATCCAGGCCCCATGTCCCGGTGAAGGAGGAAGCCACCCCCGTCAGCCCAGCTGGCCCCCTTGTCTGGGTGAACGACATCGTCCCCTTCGCGACCCAGCTGGAGCACGAGGACCCGATCCATGCCGTGCTCCAGCTCACCACCGTCGAAGCTTGCAAGGAGGCGCGCATCGTCTGTGAGTACGACCCCGCACTCACCGACGAGGAGCAGTCGTGAGTCCGGCCCCTATGCCTACTTCGAGGATCTCTCGTCCGAGGAGGACATGGAGGACGACGACGAGGGCGATAACTAGACTGCGCCGGCCACCGAGTAGTTCAGGTAGTCTAGGTAGCAATGTCGCTCGAATAGCGACATTGCTTATTTTGAAAATGTCTTAAATGACATTTGTAGTCGCTAATTATATGTAACGCGATGCAGTTTTGCCACTAGTATAGTTTCTATTAATTTGTCATGTGTTTGCTATGTCTAATTTGAGCTTAAATTGCCCCTACATTTTTTAGGAAAATGACAAAAAAAAGAGCAAATAAAATGAGAAGATATGGAGGCTGCACTATGATGACTCTGTGTTTGCGCACACCTGCTGCGGCCTCCATATCCATATGGAGCGCGCTCCATGTGGCGGATGTCGATCACCTGCTAGAGTTGCTATTATATCATCGGAATTGTTGCTATAAATTTTCTTGTGTCCAGGTCATACAAAAGTAGGGTGTACAAATGTATAAGATGTAGTTATGTATGATCATTTCTCTCACATTTATTTTGGTGTACAAATCTCTAGTCCTGGCTGGTTTCGGTTTTTTTGCCCCTTACATGTATATTTTGGCGTTCATATCATCTTCATCCTATTCTATTTTGAAAAGCTTATGCAATACAAGCATATTAGTTGAAGCTTTCGGTTATTAATGTTACTGTACTTAATGTAATCTTTGCCTTACAAATTTCGTTAGGAAGGATGAACGAGTCTGTTCCATCATTTGTCCTTGCATAGTGATTCTCTTGAAGTCTATCCAGCCATTTGGGTTGAGATGTTAGACTGTGATTCCTCATTATTAGTGATGAAGTCTTCCAACTACATTGTGTATTTATATTTGGTATTTTCATTTGCAGTATGGTAGAACACCAATTGAATTTGCTGCCTCTAACGGCAGTAGGGACATGGTTGAAATGTTATTCCCTTTAACTTCTCCTATTTCAACGGTGCCGGACTGGAGTATTGATGGAATCATTTCTCATGTGAAACACTGTGGTTTGAAGCCGAGGGTATGTGTTTCCTTCTGTGCTCACTTGCAGTTCTATATGTTATTTATCATCACCCTGTAGTTCTGTTCTGCCTATCATTTAGAGTAGACATATATTTAATTGACGATTAATTTGAACTCCATTGTGCAAACAAAACATTCATGGAAATTTTACTTTTGGTGCATTGCATCACTATTAGCAAACTTCTAGTCTTTGTGTATGACCGTACGGTGAGATATTAATGTGCTACTTAACAAGTTATCTTGGATGATATTGTGCCAATCCCTGTAACTCCGTAGTCAGGACAGCAGATTTTATTACGAATTATGATACATCCTGCAACACTGCAGTACAGCACATTTTTCTAGTTTTATACACTAATTAGGCGATATAGGCTGAGATTTTCAAATTTGTACACTTTCCATGTTTTACATTACAGGCTAGTTCTACATGTTTGTTCCAACCACCTTTTTTTTTTGTGATCAGGATAAACAAAAGTGTGCGAAGAGAAGAACTGAACTGAAACAGAAAGCTTTAAAGGCTTTTAAGGAAGAGGAATATTTTATAGCAGCACTGCTGTATAGTTGTGTAAGTCACTAGGGCCCATTTTTATTGCCTGAAGGAGTGACCGGTGTTTTTTATATTTGTAGACTGTTAATCGGTCCACACTATATTTTTTGTTCACACCGAAAATAAGGTATACTCCCTCCGTTCCCAAATAATTGTCTTTCTAGCCACCTCAAATGGACTACAACATACGGATGTATGTAGACATGTTTTAGAGTGTAGATTCACTCATTTTGCTCCGTATGTAGTCACTTGTTGAAATCTCTAGAAAGACAATTATTTAGGAACGGAGGGAGTACAAAAGTTCCTGTTTTGAAATGCATGTGCTTGTCCAATACATTTGCTGGTTTCATGTGTACAGGGGTCACTATATCGATCAGAATAACACTATCTGAGCGTCATCCTCATTGATTTATTTATTGTCTTGGAGTACTCTGTTTTAGGTATTGCTAAAAGCTGCATGTGGTTGATGTGTTGTAGGCAATAGCACTTGACCCGAGTCCAGATGAATATGCAACCCTGACGCTACCATGTGCAGAAGGGCGCGACCTTTTGGCCAAAAGCCTGCTATCGAGAAGGGTCAGCTTTTATGTTATTGAAGGTAACAAGAACACAGTAGTTTTCAAGCATCGTGATCATGATCATAGAAGAACTGATCATCTTCTGTTGTGTACTTGTAGGACTATGAGAAAGCATGTGAGGCTTTTGCGGATGGCTTGAAGCTCGACCCTACAAATGGTGATCTTGCAAATGCTTTAAGGCAACTGGTCCATTTTTTCATGATGTGATGCTGCAGTCCCCTGCTTCATAAGTTAAGTGAAGGATAGATGGTATCTTGAGAGACAATTATTTGTGTGCATGGAAGATGGTCTCCATCTCTAGAGGAATACGATTTACTCGCGGAAAGAGGAATATTACAGGGAAGATGCTTCATTCAAGTGTGTAGAGTTTTTTTTTTTTCCTTGAGCTGGAGCGATATACTCGCGGAAAGAGCACCTAGTGTTGATCTGCATATTATTGTGATTGATCTTCAGGGCAAGTTGTACGCAGATTCCTGAGAATGCTCATGTTCGTAATATTTTGTTCGCAGGGAAGCCCAAGAAGCAGCGAAGGATGCTGGTCGCCCTGAAAATTGACTGACGTGTCAAACCTTACATGCAGAATCTGAGGCTCTGTTTTGTTGCTAAGCACCTTTATCTAGCCTGAAAACTTCTGCCAAGAATATCCCGTGGTCTTTTAAGACTTCCGTTGCACCCATCGTTTGTAAATATAACTGGGGATGAACTCGCTGACCATAGTATCTTGATTCCAGTGCGAGTGTCGACAAACTTTATCATCGCAGAACGTTAAGCCTGTTATATCTTGTTGGATCATGGAATTCAGTACTGAGGTTTCTTGTTGAACTTGGTGTTATGACTGTGGCAGCCACTCCGAGGTTGGTCTGGTCCCGTGCGGACTGGGATTGGCCCTCGGTGGTTACAATGGCATGAAAGGCGCGGTGGTGCGTATGGCATTGTCAGGTCGCCGAGTAGCGCCTGGGCCCGGAGAATGCAAGTGGCTCGTTAGCTTTTCCTTTTGTTTTGCGGGAAGTGGTAAATGATGAAATTTGCACATGAACCAACCTTAGTCTCAGGTTGGTTACCCAAAGGTTGGTGAATTGGGCAGAAGATCAAGGGAACTGTTTACTGTTCATATGTTCAGTGTCGTTCCCTGGAGCAGTAGTAGTAACCTGACGCTTGCGGCTTCTAACCAATTGCTGTTTTTACCCGTTATTATTGCTAGTGCTTTGTTTGTACTCCCTCCATTCCAAATTACTTGACCCATATTTATCTAGACACGGATGTATCTAGACACTCAACAAGTATATATACATCCGTATTTAGACAAATTAAAGTAAACTAATTTGGAACGGAGGTAGTAACATCTTGTAGCTTCACTACTCCAAGCACCTAATTGAAATATCCATGTTTAGACATGGCAGATTTCCCCACTTCGATAATGAAATCATTTTGATACGAATACGGTCACATAGAGACGAAAAAACACTAGTTTGATTTCGTCATGAACAGCACGGCGAACTTTTCTCCACAAAGAAGAAACAAGAGGAAATGTTTTCTTCCGCAAGATTTGCCCTACCAGATTCTTGCCAAATCGAAATGAGCATGAAAAACACTTTGTTTTAAAATGTTGTCTAAAGGCCAGTGAATTGGGCAAAATATTATCCAGGGAACTGTTTACTGTCCGTGCCCTGAAGTAGTAGTAGTAGTAGTAACCTGACGACGCGATCCAACCAGAGCGCATGTCGCCAAAGGGTACGTGGCAACTGCCGACGGTTTTGTACAAAATGGACTAACAATCCAAACAACCGTCATCAATCAACCGCAGAGAGCCACTCCACGCGACAGATGGGGTCCGTGGTGGGCACGGCGGCGAGCGGCGTGGGCACGCTGCTCGGCGGCGCCGTCGCCGCGCCCTTCAGGGCCATCCTCGGCGCGTCCTGCGAGGGCGTCTGCTCCGGGACATGGGACGTGGCCTGCTTCCTGGAGCACCTCTGCGCCGCCAGCCTCGCCAGGCTCTTCATGGTCATCGTCCTCACCTACGTCGTGCTCTTCTTCGCCTACCTCGTCTGCAAAGCCGGGATCGTCCGCTGCGTGGCCAAGAACGCCTGCAAGGTCGCCGGGGCGGCGTGCTCCGGCTGCTGCCACGCGCTCAAGGGATCCTCCTGCTTCCTCTGGCGCAAGCTGCGGGACACCAAGCGCGTCTACCACGGCCGCCGCGGCCGCCGCCGGCGGCATCCGGACGTGGAGACGGGGGCGGGAGACTGGGGCTCCGACGACGAGGAGAGCGACGGCTATGGTGGCCACGGCCGTGGTACAAGGAGGTGGGGCAGGGCGAGAGAGGGGTCGTCGTCATCGTCGGTGAGGGAGAGGAGGAAGGACAGGCTGCGCCGGTCGCTGCGCCTGAGGAGACTCGTCTCGCACAAGGAGCAGTACGCCACGGCGAGAAGCCATGCCCATGGGGCCGGAAGGCATCACCGCGGCAGAGTCGGGGTGCCGTCCACGTCGCTGCGCGTCGACGCCGGGAGGAAGTTCAAGCGCGTCCGTACATGAACTGTCTTCAACTAGTTCAAATCATTTATTAGCTTCAAAAAAAAACTAGTTCAAATCATTTACCGGCTTTGGTAAAAAAAGAATGCTTGATATTATTGCCAGCAAACTTCATCTTTGATCAAGATTCCTCACACTTTATTGTAATAAATAGTGTGAGGAGAAATGTGTTTGATGTGTTGTAAAAACTCCTTCGAACCTGAGGGGGAGGTGTGTAAGAAGAAAGTGATACAACATGTAATGGTAAGTTCGTCGCAGCGAAGCCTAGCCAATAAAGATCATCACAAGAGTTTTTAATCAGTATCTTGATAACGGACTGTTCGGTAGTCGCATCTGGCTGTGCTCCATGCTTGGCGAAGAAGGCACTAGCAAATCGGTGAGATGTCTTCCCACCTTATACCACTGCCATGGCCATCAAGATGCCGCTTATGTCTCACCTACAATTCAGGGCACGGGTCACTGAATTGTAGCATCCACCATATGCTAGAGGCGACCGAACACTGTTGCTGGCGCCATAAACCCCTTGTGTAAATATCAGCTTAACAGATGCTGATACTTTTAGAAAATGTTTTTTGGTACCACCGGTTTGTAATAAGTTATGCTCGTAGGACCAAATATTGATGCAGTTTATCACTAAAGTTCGAATATATTTTTTGTAATTTTACTGTTCATATGGTCCAGATGAGCACGGGCTCAAAAATGAATATTCGAAAATTGCTTACATTTTGTAGTATTTTGTAATGGTTTCCTATGTCCTCTGCTTATTTCAAATGGAAACAAGGCTGCCACTGTGTACGAAGTCGATCAACACTTGATGATTTGTTCGTGGCATACCTGCGTACGGCTGTAATCGCTGCCACTTGATGTTGACCGGACGCATTTCACTAGTGCAATTGCCAAAACCTGAGTTGAACATGTTTACCTTGCCAAAATGCCGAAAGTCGGGTGGGAGGTTCTGCTGAAAACACGACGCCATGCATGCCAAATAAGCAAGGCAGACTATTTTCTGAAGACGGACTCCTGACGTGTAACACAATGTTGATCAAACAGTAATAGATACTGTACATTAGGAGCATTGGACAACAGAACTAGGCTGAAACACGAGGAAGAGCACCGGTTTTCAGACAATTTCGATATCACAGGCAAATACTAAAGAAAATGAAATAACCGGATTTGCAGAGAAACAGATTATGATGGTTAACATTCCAACCACAGAATTTGGTCTCCATAAACATGACGGTGAATTTAGGAAAAGTGTACTGGCAGAAAGAACGAGAAATTATCCGCTTGCACGCATCATGCAAAACAACAGCGATTTACTCAACAGGCAGAAAATGAACACTCAGCAGTAGAGAGAGTAGTATGAGACACTTGTGTGCTTTCACTCCTGGTCCAGGTCAAAGGCAACAATTTCTTCTGTGACATCCACCAACTCCTCCGCCTCAATCTCCTTGTACTCCGCCTCTTCTTCCTTGTCGCTCTCCTCCCCGCCTCTCAGCTCCATCCGGTATGCACGCTCCTCCTCGTGCAGCTGCTTCCACTTGGCCACCCATCCTTGCCATTCCTCCTGAAGCTGCGTCCGCCTCTTGCGCTCTAGCTCGCCCACCTGGTTGGACACGTCCAGATCCTCTTGCTCATACTTCTTGCTGTACCGCTTGAGGTTCTTTGAGATATCCTCCTCCTTCTCAGGAGTAAGTAGTGATGGTGGCCTTGGGCGCCATTGGAACTGTACATACCATCATGCAGCAAAGGATAGATAAAGCATTACTACAGCAAATGCATGGAGATTCAAACAACAAAGGATGGACCAAAGCTCTACCTGATAAAAGTGATCCTTTGAAATCTTGTAAATTAGCTTCCCATTGAAGGACCAAATTTGAAAACCATTTTCCATCTCATGAACCGAGGTAACTGCAGTTGCGAGAAATCTGAAAAAGCAAGTTCCACGATCATCTTAGTTCATCAGTGGTAAATGGAACACATTCTATTTTAGTTCTACTAAATTACAAGGAAATCAATCCATGGAAAATGAAACACACTATTACTATTTGTTGCTTTCAACTAATAAGTCCATACAATTTGAGGGTGAGTGTTTTAGCAGGTGAAGAAAAATAAAGTTTCCATCAATTTCAGCTGAGCCTCTATGTTCCCAGTGTTCAGGTTATGTATAATAATTCCTATAACCAATTCACTAGATGTTTGTTATTGCTTCAACACTTGATTTTGTAAACTTCAGCAGATAGTGACGTCAGGAAAAATTCCTTAAGTGATAAGCTCACCTTCCAGTAGGATCCCACATGATGTCAGTCGCCATAAAATGTTCTCCTGTCGCCATGGTCTCAAGATCATCAACATTGAAGAACTCCAGCTGGCCATTGAAACCCTTCAGCCCTGCCAGAACAATGAAACGCCCAGCAGGAGACCAGAACAATGCATTGGCCTGCTTGCCCTTGAGTGTGGTGAGCTTGGACACACGACTAACATTATTGTTGACTGCTTTCATGGTGTAGAAACTTATATCAGGCTTAGGCCCATCACCATGAATGACAGCAAAGCGGTGACCTTTAGGCTCCCATGCAAAGGCAATTATCTTGTCATTCTTGTTTTCCAATTCAAAGACCTCAATTGGGATGTCCCGTTCCTTGATTCTGAACAGCTCGAACCCAGTGTAAATGCTCTTCTTTGTTTTGGTGTACCTGTCTACCTGGACAGCCAGATATTCTCCATTGTTCTGCCAGTACATTTTGCAGTCGCTAACACTGAAAAGGTTTTTCTGCCGAATCTCCTCTTTGCCCGGAATTTGCACAAGACTCACCTTTCAACACAAAGCACATATTTTAGCATTCAATGCTAACTGAACGAACATCTTAGAAGAGGTAACTGTAGCCATTTGTACTTACCCTGGCAGGCTGGTTTCCACCACCTAATTCAGGCACAAAGAGTGATATGATAGGATCAGTAGGAGACCAACTGAAGTCAACCACATTTTCTACCTTCAGGGACTTCTTATCGATAAGAGAGAACGTATCAGTCTCATAGACAGATATAACATTCTTTCCAAGTCTAGCAAAATACTTATCATCTCTTCCACCACCCCACCTTAAAAAACACATAAAAAACATATTAAGCATCAATTCAGGGCAACCTAATAAGTTGTGCATTCACTTCAAAGTACAAAACTAGTGTTTTCACCTGAAGATAGGCCATGAAACACCAGAGACACCCATATTTCCACCAGTAGTGAAATCATCAGCACTTCCCTTGAAGTCCCGCATCACTTTTCCAGTGCGTACATCAAAGATGTTTAGCACAACCCTCTACAAGCATAACAATGCAAGTCAGATATGACACAAGACATGGCAGAAAATAAGTCTTATCATATTCACTTACATGTGTGTCCCTAGGGTTGCTGGGCTCCTGGCTGCTGTAAGTGATCAAATATTTCTCACCGGGAGAGAAATCAATGAGTTTCACCTGTCACAGGTAGCTGTCAGCTAAAAAGGAACATCGCGTATTGCATAGATTAACTGTTAGCAGAAACCAGTACCTGTGGATGAGCAAAGCGCATTAGACGAACAAACTTATCATCACCACCCCACACCTGCGCGCCCTGCCTATGCACGGTAGCCAAGTGTGTTCCAAGAGGGGACCATTGGATATAACTATCCGTCCAGTACTGGCAAAGAAGAAGGATATAGGATATTAATTAAAGTTAGTTCTCCATATAGAATAGGCCTCCCATGAACTTTATTTCCATTTTGTAATACAATCTAAATCCACAAAAAGTTAAGCACCTGCTTTTGGTACACAAGCTCAGGCATTGCCCGTCGGGCGTCGTTCCAGTACACTTCAGTGAACGTCCCAGCACGGATCACAAACTGATCTCTGGCCTTATCATCAGTTAGCCACTTCAGAAGATTTTCCTGCAGAACACACAGACATATAACACCCAAATTACACGAAACCTCTCGTAACGTAAAGAAACAACATTGTGTGTGTAAAGTGTGTTGGGGGTGGATAGCGCACATACTCCAGGAGTATACGGCTTGATTTCAGCCGGAGCCCATTCATCAGGAACTTTCATGTACTTCTCAAAGTCATCAAACATATTAACAGCAAATATGTGAGATTTGTCCAGTTTGTAGCCATTTGTTTTTTCCCTAGCAAGCTCAGCTTCCTGGCACATTGTCAAACAATCATCTTTGAGGGACATGAATAATTTGAGAGTCACAGAACAAAAAACAATTTATGAAAGCAAAAGTGGAGTTCGGTTTGGACAGACATTTAAATAAATTTGGTCATAACTGCAAAACACTATAACATAATAGCAACAATCCAGTAAAACTAGAAGTACAAATACTCCTGCTTCGAGCAATCGTCTTTCTACAGGAAAATCTTATTAATTAAGCAATCAAACAAACTCTACCCAAACAAAGATGTTTTTCATGCATGTTTCCTCTCTACTGATTTTCTTGTTCCGATCCATGTTAACTACTAGTAAAAAACGTGAACCAGGGTAGATAGTTGAAATGAAACTGGGATGACCTTTTTAATATAAGGAATGCACATGACTTGCAAAGGCAACAGAATTAAGGCATTACCTCGTTCCATCATGCAGATAAACTGACAAGGAGCAACATACTCATGGAGTGTTATATTCAATGAAGCAGTAGCCGTAGGTCTTCTTGGTCTCTGGGTGTGTAGGCATCCAAAGCCCGCCTTCTTTGATGACACCAATTTGACTGTATATCTTGCGTACAACGTTCTCCAGCTTCTCATACTTTTCTGGGGGAACAACCGGCAGATTGTCCACCACAATAATGTTTGAAAAGCCCATCTCCAGCTCTGGAATGTCTTCATTCTGAAGTAAATCCTCATCATCACTGAAAATGTAATCACAACACAGGTAACAAAGTCAAGAAACACCCCAAGCCAGGAAAGCTATATATAGATAAATAATGTGAAGATGTCCCGGAATCAGTTCCCCTCCTGGTTAATAAGCAGGATTGAGGTATTATAGTCATTCTTCTTAAACATGTTGGATCTTGGATGTAGCTACTACCCTGATAATTAGCTGATTAGCGTCATGTAACAATGTATCAGGTATTGCACAATAAATAAAAGCAGTAATAGACCGACCGATTGCATAACCAAAACAGCAACACGTGTTTACAGCTCTGCACAACTGAATAACGCCAGTAAACCAACCAAGATGGTACTCCCTCCGTCCCATAATATAAGAGCGTTTTCGACACTACACTAGTGATCTACTTGAACATACAGAGTGCCATGGAGTGGGTCAGCATACTAGTGTAGCGAACACAAAGCAAGCAAGCGTTCTGTTGAAAACTACACACCACTAGACTAGAATCTGCGGCAAAAGAAAATCATTATTTCACAGATTCTAACAATCCTGGGGGAGACGGATATACTCACTCTAAGCAAATAGGGCAGGAGACGGCATCAAGCAAGCACGTGACGGACGGATCTGGAAGGGTGGATACCTGAGGATGTCGAAGTCCTCGCCGGGCGGGAGGGTGATGGAGTCGACGTCGACGGAGTCGAGATCGATCCCCAGCTCCCGCGCGCGCGCATCTATGGCTTCCATCGAGATCGCTAGCGCCATCTTCGCTCCTCAGCGCCAGTGGGTTTGGGTTTGGGGGGCGCCCGGAGGCGAGGACGGCGGGGGCGGGGGAGACGCTGCTCTGCTCTAGCTAGGGTTCTGGAATGGATGCGGCGGAGCTATGGGCTCTGTCAGCGACCTTATGCGCGACGACGGCCGTGCCATTCGTGGGCCTGGGCTTCAGTCTGACCGCTGGAACAAATGGGCTGGCACAGCAGTCAAATGCATGGCGTGTGCTGAATTCTCAAAATCCCCTAAAAAAATGCATTTGGGCCGTCCGGTCCTGTCCCTCGATCTGAGCCGTCCTTCCTGTGCTCTGCTCACGTAGTGAAAAATCCCCTGTGTCCTCCTCATCCCGTCCCGTCCCGCCTGGCCCCGCCCCTTCGCCTCTCCCTCTACACCCTGCCGTCGACGTTGTCGCTTCTCCACCCATTAGTCAATGTGTGCGTGCAATGCACGTTAATTTAGAAGTATATTAAGTGCATGCGGATATTAAGTAGGATATTATTTACGTATTATTATGTGATTAGCATTATATATGGCATGAAATTAACTGCACGCTAAACGTGTTGAGCGCTCGACATTGAAACAGTCTAGGTCGTTGGATTAACATGATTTGATGGCCGAGATTAATGGATCTGCCCCTTTGGGTCTTTTTATATTGGTATAGATATAGATATGCGTCGCCGGCTGAGAAGTTGAGTTGAGATCCTTGATGTCGAAATACTTACTATTTCTGAATTTGTATATAGTGCCATGCATGCTTGCAATGCATTAAAACTCTCATTACAAGAAACCAAAAGCTTGATATGACTAGAGCTTGATTTATTTTTCTTTTCTAATTGTTGATTGTTGTTGTGCTCCTATTTTTCAGCATTTTTGCTTTCACGTCAGCATTTAGTGTTTACCTCTATCAAACTCCGAGTTTGATGCAGAAATGAGGTTGTTGCTCTTGCTTCCCTATGTTATGCATTAAGCGACTGAAACACATCCCTTCGTCTCATTGTTGTATTATGTGAGGCAATTCCTTTTGATTCGTGCTTATTGAATAAGCAAGTAGCAAGCTACCACTTTTTGTATTTACGAATTAATTATGTGCTTTGGTGATAGTCATCCTTTCAAAAAATGAAGTGCATTTTCACCTCATGTTCTGTATTGTCCATGCTTCTTTTCTTTGTTGTTAGTGGGTTGCTGGACACGTTCGTAACGATATTCGGCAATACATGTATCCAGAGTTTTTTCCTATGTTATGATTTATCTTTCCTACAACAGTACATTTTTTCGCTTAGGCGACTTGTCGCTCTTGCATGCCCGACAGACATGCATCCATGGTGAATTGATGATCTTAAGCATGTCGGAAAGAACATGACAAAAGACATCCATGATGGTGAGCTTCACTTCATTGCACTGTCCATTGCAACCCCAAAAGGTAGAGTATTTTACTTTTATACCTTTTATGTTCTAGTTGCATTGTCACCTAAATATTTAACATTCAAGGTTTTGTGTTTGTCGTGTGTCTCGTATTTTGAGAGCATTTTCATTGATTTGGTCTCCATGATGTGAACAACAATGTCTGGGATACAGAAGCAAATTATTTTTCTTCATTTTCAAATATCTGCTTCTGCTGCCTAATAGAGATAGTTGCCTTCTTTTAGTTGACATGTCGAGAAACACTAAATCAAGAATTATTTAGTTCATTGCATGGTCAGATCTCCATCCTAACGACCACTCTGCATGTGGCATTTATGTCCTAGACTCCCAGGTTAGTATGAAACCAACACATATACATTCTACTTGGCACAATTTGTTTGCTTCTTACTTTCTCAAGAGGGAACAAAAAGTATGTTACATGAAAATTTGACATGGTAGATTGTGAACCACTACTTCAGACATGGACTATATGTGGAACAAATTAGCATTAAGTTCCGACTTAATGCTAATATTTCCGTCTCTCTAATAATGGTGTGTACACAAATAGTGCCAAGAGAATGTTACTACAACCAATGAGAGCAGCGATTCGCGCCCATGCTATTTTTTCTAGTATTTGTTTTGATTTTTTTGTAACTCGTTTTTATTATGTAATATAATTCAGATATTCTCTGCAGATATTAGACTCCCGCAAAAAAGGGGTTAAACTCCCCCTCAACTGGCTGATTTACAGCCTGGTCGTTGGCTGCCTTGGTTGTGTGCCACACGTCCCCCATGGACCCCACCCCAACCACGTTGACTGCAGGGACGGATCTAAGGGGGCGAGGCGAGACCCCCCCAAACGATCGTCACGTCCCTCGATAGCGATAATCGCTAATTTTTGGCTTGCACCCTTTGTCCAGCGCAGGCTTCGCCCCCCTATTCTCATTAATGTATAAGCTTCAGCCCATGTACAGCCCATTACGTGCTAAAATAAAAAAATCATCATAAAAGAAAATTACCTAACATGCCATCATGGAAGGAAAAGAGGCATGTTAATTACAGCACGCAGCCACGACCTGATTACGCACTCCCCTATCGCTAATCTCTCCGAGCCGCCGCTGCTATCGAAACTGACGCCTGATGACTGCTGCGACTCTCCATCGGGTCGCCATGGAGAGAAGCGGAGAAGGGAAGGGATCGCCGGGATACGCAAATGTCAATCCACGCACATGTTGCCAGTTCCCAGCAGAGAGGACGCACGGATGAACATCAACCACAAAAGGGGAAAAGGTAATTGTTTCTCACTTCAGATTGGTTCCTTGCTTTAAAAATTATAGAAGTATAATCAGACAGATTTAGAATCAATTATAACATTCCTACTTGTGCTTGTGTAAACATGAAGAAGAAGAAGAGAGCAGAATCGATTCATAAATTTTCGATTCAGGTTTTGGGATTGGGTTGAGTCAGTGAAGTCCATCTTGCCAATTCTAATAAATAATGAGATTAGGTAATAAATTACCCACATTGCATTACTACAAATTATTATTTCATAAGTTTATCTGGTGTTTCTAGTGTTGTGAATTTGTTTTTTCATTTGTCAGTTTTCTATCAAGTTTGATCATGTGAATGCAATGAACAGACACAAAAATGGTATGTTGACACCATGGCATCTCCATTAGACCAGACCCTAATTTTTTTACAACATAGCCGTTGCATATGAGACTTGGTGTGAAACCTCGCCCCTCCCCCCTATGTCGAAATCCTGGCTCCGTCCCTGGTTGACTGTTTGAGAAAAATCTCCACTTGTTTGTCTCTCTTCATTGTCTCCCTATCACACCGGAAGCCGTCGATGCATTAGATGCCAGATGCCATAGCCGAAAACAATGGAACGGCGCACGCTTGCCACCGCAGCTCGCTAACCCTCTAACACCGCAAGCCTATGCTTGATGCAACAAGTCCATGCGCGTTGGTGCCGACGCAAGGTTGGGGAAGGGTCACCGACTCAGGGGCTGTTGTTGAGCCTAGCACGGCTGCGCGCGTGCACATGACGTCGGGGAGGAGCATGCGTCGTGACTATGATGACCACGTCGGCAGCAACACATTCGATGTTGCGTGACAACGGCTTGCCACGCCAACGATGACATCAATGTTGCTAGAAGGGGCTGTAACATGGTCCATGTTAACAACGGGTGACAAAAGGCTCACATAACGCGAGGCGTAGGAGCCCGCAACATGGTTCGTGTTGTCATGATTTAGACGATTGATGCGTTGCAAAGCAAAGATTAAAAACAGTTCGACAAGGAATGCAGCATGGCTCGTGTTGCAAAGCGCGGAGCCCAGTATGCTCTCAAATAATTAGTCGCAGGTACTTGTATAGAAATCGTTGTTGTACCCCGCGGTATGACCCGGCCGGAGATATGACCCGGCTAGGACTTGGAGTTTCATCGGTGACCCGGCAGATTGTAAACCCAGCATACCACGGTCAAAGCATTGTAAGTATGGCCGACATTACGCCATGTAAGCAGTTTAGCTTAAGCTTTATTGTAAGACGGATTGTAAACCGGCTTACGTTAAGAAGCCTAAGACGTTAAGAAGCCCATGGTGAGAAGCCCATAGTAAGACGTCAGAATAGGTTAAGTCCTAATTCGAGTTTGACTCTACATGTAACCCGCCCCCTCAACTTATATAAGAAGGGGCGGGGCACCCAAAGAGAGGAGAGCAAGAAAAGAATCATTAAGGCTAGACACAAAGAGAGGAGAGCCGGATTTACGGCGTCTCCCTCATGAGCATAATGAGACCTAGCCACAAACAGCATGTAGGGCTATTATCGGATGATGTTTCCCGGGGCCCGAAGCTGTCTAAATCCTTGTCTTATGTGTTGTGTCTCTCGTCCCGATCAACCCCTCTCAAGCTACCACATAGATGCGTTGGCCTCACGACTAAGCCCTCACACTAGGACATCTGCCGTGACAAATCCACGATAGTTGACGCCCACCGTGGGGCTCGCGCACGGTGGTGTTGAGTTCTTGAAGGGATCTCTCTTAGGGATCGATAAGTTTGCAATTTTCCAGATGAAGAAGAATCGTTGGGGAAGGATTTACATCGTTTCTTTACAAGCAGTCAGATCTATTACCCGTATGAGGTTTGAGTTTAAGAGGAAAAATTAGGGTTATGATCTGTTTGTAGCCACGAGTTGCCAGTACAACTCGCGATACGCCGATACTGCCGCACTTCCGTTTCAACACATGTGAGGCGCCATCACGCCATCGCCTCCTTTTCAAGTCACCCTCGCTGGCCTTCCAGGCCCCTCACGCGCCCGCTTGCCTGCTGGTTTTTTCGCTCCTCACCGCCCACTCGTACTTTTTTCTTGCCGCATCGCTCATGCTCCGCTCAAGAATCACAAACCACGGCCAGTTCAGAAGTTCACTATCTGCCTCACCGGTGACCCGCCCGTGCCGCGCTTCTCCTCAGCCGCTCCTGCGTCTCCTTGACCCGCCCCTGCCTAAGGGCCGCTCGCGATTCTTTAAGCCGCCTCCAGCCATCCGTTTCAGTTGACTGGGCAAGGGTGAGGAAAAGAAACAAAGGGAAAGATAAGAGAAGGTTCGATTGAAAAGGGGGGGGGGTCAACAGGACCCGGAAGATTTCTTCTGAGCCGCCCGGTGCCGCGCTTTAAGCCGCCACCTCTATCATTATTGCTACAACCCACAGCCGATACTTCTTATAAAACATATCAGGTGAAATCCATCCTGTCAAAGTTTTTATTAATACATTCTTATTTTCTTCAAGAACTATTACTCTCGTTTGTGCAATTTTTTTATGCAGAACAATTCACCATTACAAAAGAGGCCATCAAGCTATGGCCCTTGACTACACCGGATGGGTCAATGGACAGGGTCAATTATAACCCACCGAGATTCATCATATTCCAGCAATCCATTGGTCATATCATGGTCAAGCATGGAGAGTCTCAAGCCAACTCCTCGAGTAGTCTTAAGACTCGGGGGCTACGAGGCTACGATGACATGACTTAGCAAATATTGTGAGATTTAAGACCCCGGGTCATTGGAGGGAAGATAACCCGGTCCTGGAGGCCACCGCCATATTGGTGAAAAGTTAAAAGGCCGTCAGAAAATTTCCGGCTTAAAAAGAAGGATTCCGGTTCAAAATCCGGTTCAAGGGAAACCTGTCTCCCACAAAGCTCTGAAGCTCTCAAATCCGGTTTAAAATTATGGCTCAAGAAGAATATTATCTCTCGCAAGCTTGAGTTCTCAGGAAAAGCTAAAAGGTTGCCAAAGAGAATTTGCTGCCATGATGCACGGTTCAAACATGAGTATCCTGCCTTATGGGTTTATCTTGATCACTTGGGGGCTTCCTGTTCAAACATAGGTCGTATTCGAACCAAAGAGAACATAGTTGTTTGCATTCTCTTGATCTACGCAATGCCAAACCCACTAGGGGCTTCTTGATCGTATTCAATCATAGCTTAACCCCTTTGGGTCCGATTTTGATCAGATTCGAATTAGAGTCGTTAAAAACTCTCAAGGTCATTTAGGGGCTTCTTGTTCAAACATAGGTCGATTCGAACCAAAGAGAATATAGTCAGTGCACCCTCTTGATCGGCCCAACGCCAAAAACCACTAGGGGGCTTCCTGATCATATTCGAATCCTAGCTTAACCCATTTTGGTCCGGCTTACTGATCATATTCGAATCAGAAGCCTCGTTTTTTTTCTCTGTTTGACTTAAGTTTTTTTAAACCGTCTTTTGGGTTTATCTTGAGACTTTTTGTTCATATCTGAAGCATATATGTGGTTTCAATTAACCCGGCCTGACTTTGGATGATAAGTCGCCATCATATGACAATCATAAACATTTGGAAGTTTTGCCTTCTAAAGATTGGGTTATCACCCTTATCGCATGTATCCTAAACCGGCAAGACGATTCAATATCACAGAACCGGTTTTTCCAAACCGGATTATATTATTCAAATCTTTAATAGCCAACATGGCTAGATTTTTATTATGGTTATCAATAGCCAATAATATGATGGAGGTCTTCAATGTCGCTTTAGTGCAACGGTTATTATTTTATTAATGGACATGATTTATTTTTACAATGGAGGGAATAGTCCCGAGTCGCTGCAGGCTTCACTACAAAAAAAATACACTTCCGTGATGATACGTGTTTGTCACAGTAGGTCGCGTTTTTTGTCATGCATGTACATCCATGACAAATTTATGACAGAATTGTTGGAAATGTGCCCTAGAGGCAATAATAAAATGGTTATTATTATATTTCCTTGTTCATGATAATTGTCTATTGTTCATGCTATAATTGTGTTATCCGGAAATCGTAATACATGTGTGAATACATAGACCACAACATATCCCTAGTAAGCCTCTAGTTGACTAGCTCGTTGATCAATGGATGGTTACGGTTTCCTGACCATGGACATTGGATGTCATTGATAATGGGATCACATCATTGGGAGAATGATGTGATGGACAAGACCCAATCCTAAGCATAGCACAAGATCGTGTAGTTCATTTGCTAGAGCTTTTCTAAATGTCAAGTATCATTTCCTTAGACCATAAGATCGTGCAACTCCCGGATCTTTGTAGGGAGTGCTTTGGGTGTACCAAACGTCCACAACGAATCGGGTGGCTATAAAGGTACGCCATGTATCTCCGAAGAAGTGTCATTGGGTTGGCACGGATCGAGACTGGATTTGTCACTCCGCATGACGGAGAGGTATCTCTCGCCCACTCGGTAATGCATCATCATAATGAGCTCAATGTGACCAAGTGGTTGGTCACGTGATCATGCATTATGGAACGAGTAAAGTGACTTCTTTGGTAACGAGATTGAACGAGGTATTGGGATACCGACGATCGAATCTCGCAAGTAACGCATCGATTGACAAAGGGAATTGTATACGAGATTGATTGAATCCTCGACATCGTGGTTCATCCGATGAGATCATCGAGGAGCATGTGGGAGCCAACATGGGTATCCAGATCCCACTGTTGGTTATTGACCGAGAGTCGTCTCGGTCATGTTCACAGGTCTCCCGAACCCATAGGGTCTACACACTTAAGGTCTCGGACGCTTAGGGTTGTAGAGATATTAGTATGCGGTAATCGAAAGTTGTTAGGGGTCCGGATGAGATCCCGGACGTCACGAGGAGTTCCTAATGGTCTGGAGGTAAAGATTTGTATATAGGAAGTCCGGTTTGCCATCGTGAAAGTTTCAGGGTCACCAGATTATCTTACGGAGACGGCCAGGAAAGGGTCCCGGTCCATCAAGTGGGGCCACCTATTCCTGAGGGCCCCATGGGCTGAAGTGGGAAGGAACCAGCCTCGGTGGGCTGGTGTGCCTTCATGGCCTCTCTCGCCTAGGGTTGGAAACCCTAGGGGTGGGGGGCGCCCCACTTGACTTGGGGGGCAAGTTCCCCCCTTGGCCGCCGCCCCCCTGATGACCCACAAGTATAGGGGATCTATCGCAGTCCTTTCGATAAGTAAGAGTGTCGAACCCAACGAGGAGCGTATGAAATGATAAGCGGTTTTCAAGAAGGTATTCTCTGCAGTAATCAAATAAGTGGTAATGAGATAGTTTTGTGATAAGATAAATTGTAACGAGCAACAAGTAACAAGAGTAAATAAAGTGCAGCAAGGTGGCCCAATCCTTTTTGTAGCAAAGGACAAGCCTGGACAAACTCTTATAATAGGGAAAGCGCTCCCGAGGACACATGGGAATATCGTCAAGCTAGTTTTCATCACGCTCATATGATTCAAGGCCCCGTATTTTGATAATTTGATATGTGGGTGGACCGGTGCTTGGGTGTTGTTCTTACTTGAACAAGCATCCCACTTATGATTAACCTCTATTGCAAGCATCCGCAACTACAACAAAAGTATTAAGGTAAACCTAACCATAGCATGAAACATATGGATCCAAAATGTACCCCTTAGGAAGCAACGCATAAACTAGGGTTTAAGCTTCGTCACTCTAGCAACCCATCATCTACTTATTACTTCCCAATGCCCTCCTCTAGGCCCAAATAATGGTGAAGTGTTATGTAGTCAAGTTCACATAACACCACTAGAGGCTAGACAACATACATCTCATCAAAATATCGAATCTAATACCAAATTCACATGACTACTAATAGCAAGACTTCTCCCGTGTCCCCTGTGAACAAATGTAACTACTCACAAAGCATATTCATGTTCATAATCAGTGGGGTAACAATATGCATAAAGGATCTGAACATATGATCTTCCACCAAGTAAACCAACTAGCATCAACTACAAGGAGTAATCAACACTACTAGCAACCTACTAGCACCAATCCCGAAGTTGGAGACAAGAATTGGATACAAGAGATGAACTAGGGTTTGGAGATGAGATGGTGCCGTGAAGATGTTGATGGAGATTTCTCTCCCGATGAGAGGAGCGTTGGTGATGATGATGGCGATGATTTCCCCCTCCCGGAGGGAAGTGTCCCCGGCAGAACAGCTCCGCCGGAGCCCTAGATTGGTTCCGCCAAGGTTCCGCCTCGTGGCGGCGGAGTCTCGTCCCGAAAGGTTGATTCTTTTCCAGCCCAGAATTCCAGCTGCCGACATTCTCCGTCTTCATGTAAACCTTGTAAATAAGAGAGAATAGCCATAAGTATTGTGACATAACGTGAAATAACATCCCATAATGCGTTAAATATCGATATAAAAGCATGATGCAAAATGGACGTATCAACTCCCCCAAGCTTAGAACTCGCTTGTCCTCAAGCGAAAAGCCGATAACAATAAATATGTCCTCATGTTTAGAGGTAGAGGTGTTGATAAAAAATAAAATACGGACATGAAGGCATCATGATTATTCTCAAAACAACAACATATAAAGATTTGTCATATGATTACTTATGTTCAAGTAATGATCTTTTCACAATGAAAAAGTATGAATCAGAAACCTTATTGGGCACCAACAAATTATAACCTCAGTCATTGAAGCAATTGCAATTTATCATAACATCGGAAAGAGTCTATGTCGAGCTTAAAAGCAAGTCCACATACTCAACTATCACTTAGTCCTTCATAATTGCTAGCACTCACGCTAATACTTATGGTTACGGAGTTTTAATCGGACACAGAAAGATAGGGGCTTATAGTTTTGCCCCACAACCTTTTACCTCAAGGGTAATGTCAACAATAACAATTCATGCTCCCCTACATCCAATTAGATATATATATCATGTTCTTTCCAACATGTCGGGCTTGCCAAAGGATAAAATGAAAAAGGAAAGGTGAAGATCACCGTGACTCTTGCATAAGGTAGAAGATAATAATAAAAGATAGGCCCTTCGCAGAGGGGAAGCAGAGGTTGCCATGCGCTTTTATGGTTGGATGCACAAAATCTTAATGCAAAAGAACGTCACTTTATATTGCCCCTTGTATGTGGAACTTTATTATGCAGTCTGTCGCTTTTATTACTTCCACAACAAGTTCGTACAAAGCTTATTTTCTCTGCACTAATAATTCATGCATATTTAGAGAGCAATTTTTATTGCTTGCACCGATGACAACTTACTTGAAGGATCTTACTCAATCCATAGGTAGATATGGTGGACTCTCATGGCTAGACTAGTTTAAGGGTATTTGGAAGCACAAGTAGTATCTCTACTTGGTGCTGAGAATTTGGCTAGCATGAGGGGGAAAGGCAAGCTCAGCGTGTTAGAGGATCCATGACAACATACTTTATCCAGATACAAGAAAACATAACTCATTATGTTGTCTTCCTTGTCCAACATCAACTCTTTAACATGTCATATTTTAATGAGTGCTCCCAATCATAAAAGATGTCAATGATAATATATCTATATGTGAAACCTCTCTCTCCTTATTACTTCCTATTAATTGCAACGATGACCAAAGCTATATTTGCCAACTCCCAACAACTTTTAATCATCATACTCTTTCTATGTGAAGTCATTACTTTCAATAAGATCAATATGAACTATTTGTTTCTTTTTATTCTTATTCTTTTATTCACCCAAGATCATGGCAAAATAATCAAGCCCTTGACTCAACACTAATCTTTATTATATATAGCTCACGGACTCGATTACATAGAGAGATCAAAAAGAGCAAAACTCAAAACTAGATCATGCCATAAACTTTATTCTACTAGATCAAGATACTACTAATAGGATCGAACTAAGAAAACGGTAAAGATAGGAGTTGTGATGGTGATACGATACCGGGGCACCTCCCCAAGCTTGCTGGGTTGCCAAGGGGAGTGCCCATACCCATGTGATTATATCTCCTTCTTGGTCGGTGAAGGTGGAGGTGTTGTTGATGATGCAGCTTGTCGTCCACCTTCCATGGCATAGGCTCACCATCATAGAAGGATGATCGAGTCTCCTAATCCTCAAATCTGCAGCCAAACTCATCCTTTTGAATCTATATTCATACCGACAGCTTTTGATTTTGCAGATCATAGATTTGGGCTTGGAGGTGCTCGATCTTCTCATGTAGCTTGAAGATGGCCTCCTCGGTGTTCTTGGCATCCGGCTCAGAAGTTGTTGGTGAACTCCATGAGCATCTTGTGGCTAGCGCACTGCACGCTCCACCATCCCCGGCACTTGAAAACTTGTTGCTCCATTGCTTCGAGCCTCGCCTCCACGCCCGGTTCCCTTTGGTCCCTCAACATCGCTGGATGTGCAAGAACCCATCACGCATCTCAATGGTTTGAGGGTGTCGCAAAGACCTCCGCGAGGTAAGGGTTGATCACCTTCTCAAGAACTTGTCCTTGGAAGCACTTGGGGACGCTATGATGATCTAGATCCGCTGAAAAACAGCTCGAAACAAGAACAGGAGATATTTGCGTGATACGAGAGTCAAAACCTTCTGGAGAATATATAATGAATTTTACCGACCAAAATACGTATCGTGCAAGAAAACGGAGTCCGGAGGGCACACGAGGTGCTCACGAGGTAGGGGGGCGCGCCCAGGGGGGTAGGGCGCGCCCACCACCCTCGTGGGGCCCTCGTGTCCTTCCCGGACTTCCACTTATTTTTCTATTTTTCTAATATTCCAAAACTAAGAAATATTGCCTTAAAAATTGTTTTGGAGTCGGTTTACTTACCGTACCACATACCTATTCCTTTTCGGAGTCTGAAACGCCCGAAAGTGTCCCTTATGTATTCCTCCCGGTTACGGTTTCAATAATATTGGTTTCAACATTTATGGGATTACCCGAGATATAATGTTTGATTCTTTGACCGCTTACCACCTTCGGATTTGTGCCTTCAAGTTGTTGATTTTATGGCAATCAAACGATAGACCTCCTCGATAACGTAGGGACCTTACCATTTGGAGAGAAGTTTTCCTGCAAAAAATATTAAACGAGAGTTGTATAGCAATACATAATCACCTACATTAAACTCACGCTTTTGTATCCTTTTGTCATGCCATCTTTTAACTTTTTCTTTAAATAACTTGGCATTTTCATAAGCTTGGGTTCTCCATTCATCAAGTGAGCTAATATCAAATAACCTCTTCTCACCAACAAGTTTGAAATCATAGTTGAGCTCTTTAATAGCCCAATATGCCTTATGTTCTAGTTCGAGAGGTAAGTGACATGCTTTTCCATAAACCATTTTATACGGAGACATACCCATAGGATTCTTATATGCAGTTCTATAGACCCATAATGCATCATCAAGTTTCTTGGACCAATTCTTTCTAGACCTATTAATGCCTTTTTGCAAAATTAATTTGAGCTCTCTATTACTCAATTCTACTTGACCACTAGACTGTGGGTGATAAGGAGATGCAATTCTATGATTAACGCCATATTTAGCAAGCATTTTACGGGAAGCACCATGAATAAAGTGTGAACCACCATCACCATTAAATATCTAGGGACTCCAAACCTCGGAAAAATAACTTCTTTAAGCATTTTAATAGAAGTGTTATGATCAAGCACTACTAGTTGGAATAGCTTCTACCCACTTAGTAACGTAATCAACAAAGAATTAAAATATGTGTATATCCATTAGAGGCGTGAAAAGGTCCCATATAATGAAAGCCCCAAACATCAAATGGTTCAATAACAAGTGAATAATTCATAGGCATTTCTTGACGTCTACTAATATTGCCAATTCTTTGACATTCATCACAAGACAAAACAAACTTACGGGCATCTTTGAAGAGAGTGGGCCAATAAAACCCGGATTGCAATACCTTATGTGCGCTCTATCTCCAAATGGTGTCCTCCATAAGCTTCGGAGTGACACTTCATGTAGGATCCGCCTCCTGCTCATGCTCAGCACACAACGCCTAATAACACCATCTACTCCTTCTTTATAAAGATGTGGGTCATCCCAAAAGTAATTTCTCAAATCATAGAAGAACTTTTTATTTTGTTGGTATGTGAAGCTAGGTGGTATAAATTTAGCAACAATATAATTAGCATAATCAACATACCATGGAGTGCTACGAGAAGTGCTTATGACATTTAATTGTTCATCAGGAAAGCTATCATCAATAGGTAGTGGGTCATCAAGAACATTCTCTAACCTAGATAAGTTATCTGCAACGGGTTTCTCAGCTCCTTTTCTATCAACAATATGCAAATCAAATTCTTGCAAAGAAGAGAACCCATCTAATAAGTCTAGGTTTAGCATCTTTCTTTTCCATAAGGTATTTAATAGCAAAGATGATCAAGGTGAATAGTTACTTTAGAATCAACAACATAGGGTCTGAATTTATCACAAGCAAACACAATCGCTAAAAGTTCCTTTTTGGTAGTAGCATAATTTCTTTGAGCATTGTCTAGAGTCTTGCTAGCATAATGGATAACATTTAATTTCTTATCAACTCTTTGCCCTAGAACAAAGACCTACAAAGATAATCACTAGCATCACACATAATTTCACGTGGTAAATTCCAATCGTGTGGTCAACAACAAAAGAGACTAATGCTTTCTTAAGTATTTCAAATGCTTCTACACAATCATCATCAAAGACAAATGGTACATCTTTTGTAATAAATTAGTCGAGGTCGAGAAATTTTCGAGAAGTCCTTAATGAACCTCCTATAAAATCCGGCGTGACCAAGGAAACTTCTTATACCTTTGATGTCCTTGGGACATGGCATCTTTTCAATAGCATGAACTTTGGCTTTATCAACTTCAATACCTCTTTCAGAAACTTTGTGCCTTCATTAACCATAAAGTGGCACTTTTCCCAATTCAAGACAAGATTAGTTTCTTCACATCTCTGCAAAACTCGATCAAGATTGCTCAAGCAATCATCAAAAGAGGAACCATAGACGGAAAAGTCGCCCATGAAAACCTCACAAATGTTTTCACAAAAATCGTGAGAAAATAGCCATCATGCATCTTTGAAAGGTAGCAGTGCATTACATAAACCAAAAAGGCATACGCCTATAAGCAAATGTACCAAAAGGGCATGTAAAAGTAGTCTTTGATTGATCTTTAGCCGATACGTATATTTGAGAGAAACCGTAATAACCATCTAGAAATCAATAATGTGTATGATTGCATAATCTTTCTAGCATTTGATCAATAAAAGGTAAGGGTAATGATCTTTCTTAGTAGCTTTATTTAATTTATAAATCAATTACCATCCTATAACCTATGATAATTCTTTGCGGAATCAATTCATCTTTATCATTAGGGACAACAAGAATACCTCCCTTCTTAGGGACACAATGGACAAGACTTACCCACCGACTATCAAAGAACGGGTTAAATTATACCCGCCTCCGTAAGCTTGAGTATTTCTTTTCTTACCACTTCTTTCATTTTAGGATTCAAACGTCGCTGAGGATCACGAACTGGTTTAGCATCCGCTTCCAAATTTATTTTATGTTGACATAGAGTGGGACTAATGCCCTTAAGATCATCAAGAGTATACCCAATAGCAAAGACGATGTTTCTTCGTAGTTTTCAATAATCTTTCTTCTTCATGCTCAAAGGTTAGCACTAATAATAACAGGATATATTTTCTTTTCATCAAGATAAGCATATTTAAGATTATCGTGCAACGGTTTAAGCTCAAACAAGGGATCACCCTTGGGTGGAGGAGGATCCCTAGGATTTCAACAGCAAATTGTGTTGCAGAATAGGTTCTTGTTTAAAGAATACTTCATCTATTTCCCTTCTTTCATTCATGAACATCTCATTTTCATGGTCTAGCAAATAGTGTTCTAAAGGATCACTAGGAGGTAGGGCAATAGAAGCAAGACCAATAATTTCGTCCTTACTTGGCAATTCTTCCTCACGATGTTATTTACTAAATTTAGAGAAATTAAACTCATGAACCATATCATCCAAGCCAATAGTATCAACATTCTTTTCGCAGTCTATCTTAGCATTAATAGTATTCAAGAAGGGTCTACCAAATATAATGGGACAAAAGCTATCTTGTGGAGAACCAAGAACAAGAAAATCAGCGGGGTATTTGGTTTTTCCACACAAGACTTCAACATCTCTAACAATTCCCATTGCAGATATATATCTCTATTGGCAATTTTAATTGTAACATCAATATCTTCTAACTCAGCAGGTGCAATATCATGCATAGTTTCTTTGTATAAGTCAATGGGTATAACACTAGCACTAGCACCCATATCACATAAGCCATGATAAGAATGATCTCCTATTTTAATGTAAATAACAGCACGCCTACCGCAGGTCTATGTTTATCTTTAGCACAAGGTTTAGCAATTCTAGCAGCTTCACCACGTAATTGAATAACATGCTCATCAATATTATCAGACAAGAGATCTTTAACAATGGCAATATTAGGTTCTACTTTGACTTGCTCAGAGGTGTATAAGTTCGATATTGCTTTTACGAACAACAAATTGAAGCTCTAGCATGATCCTTTACTCTAACAGGGAAAGGTGGTTTCTCAACATAAGAGGTAGGAACAATAGGATCATTATAAGTGACAGTCTTTTCTTCAAATTTAATAGGTGCAACTACTTTTACTTCTATGGGAGGATGATATTTAAACCACTTCTCCTTAGGGAGATCAACATAAGTAGCAAAAGATTCACGTAAAGAAGCTACTATCTCGTGAGTCAAGTCCATATTTAGTGCTAAACTTACGGAAAATATCGGGTATCCATAAAAGATTTAACACAATCAAACTTAGGCGCCATACCCCACTCCTTACCTTCACGAGGTCCCAATCTTCGTAGTTATGCTTAATTCTATCCAATAAATTCCATTTAAATTCAATAGTCTTCATCATAAAAGAGCCAAAGACAAGAAGTATCGAGCATGGTGCGGTTGTTATTAGAAAGCCGAGCATAAAAATTCTCAAGAATTGTCACTTTTGAGAGCTCATGATTGGGGCATGAATATAACATTGATTTAAGCCTCCCCAAGCTTGAGCGATGCTTTCTCCTTCATGAGGCCAAAAATTATATATATAATTGCGATCACGATGAACAAGATGCATAGGGTAATACTTTTGATGAAATTCCAATTTCAATCTTTTATAGTTCCATGATCCCGTATCATCACATAGCCTATACCATGTCAATGCATCTTCCTTCAAAGATAAAGGGAAGACCTTCTTCTTAACAACATCATCGGGTATACCGCAAGCTTAAATAATCCACAAACTTCATCCACATAGAGTAGATGTTCATCGTGATGCTTTGTTCCATCTCCGTAAAATGATTAGCCGCCAGCTTTTTCCATCATACCCAAGGAACTTCAAAAGGAGTTTCATTTTCAATAGGTTCAGAGGGTTGAGGAGCAACTCTTTGCTCTCATCGGACGGGTGAAGATACCTCGAACAAGCCCTCAGAGAATTACTTTCCATAGTAACAAGTGATGTAAAATTTCAGCACACTATATAAAATTTTCCTTACCAAATTCCACTTACTAAAGGCGCTACACTCCCGACAGAATCGGCGCCAGAAAAGAGTCTTGATGACCCACAAGTATAGGGGATCTATCGTAGTCCTTTCGATAAGTAAGAGCGTCGAACCCAACGAGGAGCGTATGAAATGATAAGCGTTTTCAAAGAAGGTATTCTCTCTAAGTATCAAATAAGTGGTAACAGATAGTTTTGTGATAAGGTAAAGTGTAACGAGCAACAAGTAACAAGAGTAAATAAAGTGCAGCATGGTGGCCCAATCCTTTTTGTAGCAAAGGACAAGCCTGGACAAACTCTTATAATAGGGGAAGCGCTCCCGAGGACACATGGGAATATCGTCAAGCTAGTTTTCATCACGTTCATATGATTCGCGTTCGGTACTTTGATAATTTGATATGTGGGTGGATCGGTGCTTGGGTGATGTTCTTACTTGAACAAGCATCCCACTTATGGTTAACCTCTATTGCAAGCATCCGCAACTACAACAAAAGTATTAAGGTAAAACTAAACATAGCATGAAACATATGGATCAAAAACAGCCCCTTATGAAGCAACACATAAACAAGGGTTTAAGCTTCATCACTCTAGCAACCCATCATCTACTTATTACTTCCCAATGCCCTCCTCTAGGCCCAAATAATGGTGAAGTGTTATGTAGTCAACGTTCACATAACACCACTAGAGGCTAGACAACATACATCTCATCAAAATATCGAACGAATACCAAATTCACATGACTACTAATAGCAATACTTCTCCCATGTCCTCAGGAACAAACGTTAGCCCCTGGCGCCTATATATAGAGGGGGGGAGGGAGGGCTGCGCACCCTAGCCCCTGGCGCCTCCCTCTCCCCTCGTAACACCTCTCCCTCTCGCTGAGCTTGGCGAAGCCCTGCCGAGATCACCGCTGCTTCCACCACCACGCCGTCAGGCCGCTGGATCTCCATCAACCTCTCTCCCCCCTTGCTGTATCAAGAAGGAGGAGACGCTTCCCCAACCGTCGCGTGTGTTGAACGCGGAGGTGCCGTCCGTTCGACGCTAGGATCATCGGTGATTTGGATCACGACGAGTACGACTCCATCAACCTCGTTCTCTTGAACGCCTTCGCTCGCGATCTACAAGGGTATGTAGATGCACTCCTCCCTCTCGTTGCTAGATGACTCCATAGATTGATCTTGGTGATGCGTAGAAATTTTTTATTTTCTGCTACGTTCCCCAACAGTGGCATCATGAGCTAGGTCTATGCGTAGTTTCTATGCACGAGTAGAACACAAGATTGTTGTGGGCGTTGGTTTTGTCAATTTTCTTGCCGCTACTAGTCTTATCTTGTTTCGGCGACATCGTGGGATGAAGCGGCCCGGACCGACCTTACACGTACGCTTACGTGAGACAAAGTTCCATCGATCGACATGCACTAGTTGCATAAGGTGGCTAGCGGGTGTCTGTCTCTCCCACTTTAGTCGGATCGGATTCGATGAAAAGGGTCCTTATGAAGGGTAAATAGAAATTGGCATATCACGTTGTTGTTTTGGCGTAGGTAAGAAACGTTCTTGCTAGAAACCTATAGCAGCCATGTAAAAATTTGCAACAACAATTAGAGGACGCCTAACTTGTTTTTGCGAGATATGCCTTGTGATGTGATATGGCCAAAAGGATGTGATGAATGAAATATATGTGATGTATGAGATTGATCATGTTCTTGTAATAGGAATCACGACTTGGATGTCGATGAGTATGACAACCAAGGAGCCATAGGAGTTGTCTTTATTTTTTGTATGACATGCGTGTCATTGAATAACGCCATGTAATTACTTTTACTTTATTGCTAAACCGTTAGCCATAGAAGTAGAAGTAATCGTTGCGTGACAACTTCATGAAGACACGATGATGGAGATCATGATGATGGAGATCATGGTGTCATGCCTTGGATTTATGATGATCATGGCGCCCCGAAGATGGAGATCAAAAGGAGCAAAATGATATTGGCCATATCATGTCACTATTTGATTGCATGTGATGTTTATCATGTTTTTTGCATCTTATTTGCTTAGAACGACGGTAGTAAATAAGATGATCCCTCATAATAATTTCAAGAAAGTGTTCCCCTAACTGCATACTGCTATGTAAAGTTCGTTGTCTCGAAGCACCACATGATGATCGGGTGTGATAGATTCTAACGCTCACATACAATGGGTGTAAGCCAAATTTACACATGCAAAACACTTAGGTTGACTTGAGGAGCCTATTATGTACGCATATGGCCTCGAACACAAGAGACCGAAAGGTCGAACATGAGTCGATAAGCGTATACGATCAACATGAAGATGTTCACCGATGATGACTAGTCCGTCTCATGTGATGATCGGACACTACCTAGTTGACTCGGATCATGGATAACTTAGATGACTAGAGGGATGTCTATCCGAGTGGGAGTTCATTATATAATTTGATTAGATGAACTTAATTATCATGAACTTAGTCTAAAATCTTGCAATATGGTTTGTAGATCAAATGGCCCACGCTTAATGTTGCCCTCAACTTCAACGCTGCTCCTAGAGAAAACCAAGCTGAAAGATGATGGCAGCAACTATACGGATTGGATCCGGAACTTGAGGATCATCCTCATAGCTGCCAAGAAAGAATATGTCCTAGATGCACCACTAGGTGAAGCGCCCATTTTCCCAGCAACTCAAGACGTTATGAACGCCTGGCAGTCGTGTAGTGATGATTACTCCCTGGTTTACAGCTTCAAGGTACTTCGGATTAAGTTGCTACTGAACTTCGTAGGTCCACGAGGACACGTTCCACACCAGAATGGTATGGCAACCCCGTCCTGGAAATCATGTTGTTAGACAACGGTGAACCTTCGATCTATGAAGAAGCGATGGCGGGCCCAGATTCCAACAAATGGATTGAAGCCATGCAATCCGAGATAGGATCCATGTATGAAAAAAAGTATGGACTTTGACAGACTTTTCGATGATCGGCGAGCGATAGAAAATAAATGGATCTTTAAGAAGAAGACGGACGCGGATGGTAATGTTACCATCTATAAAGCTCGACTTGTCGCTAAGGGTTATTGACAAGTTCAAGGGGTTGACTACGATGAGACCTTCTCACCCGTAGCGAAGCTTAAGTCCGTCCGAATCATGTTAGCAATTGCCGCATACTATGATTATGAGATATGGCAAATGGACGTCAAAACGGCATTCCTTAACGGCTTTCTTAAGGAAGAATTGTATATGATGCATCCGGAAGGTTTTGTCGATCCTAAGAATGCTAACAAGGTATGCAAGCTCCAAATACTCCATCTATGGGTCAGTGCAAGCATCTCGGAGTTGGAACATTCGCTTTAATGAAATGATCAAAGCGTTTAGTTTATGCAGACTTATGGAGAAGCCTCATACAAAGTGAGTGGGAGCTCAGAGCATTTCTCATATTATATGTGGATGACATACTTTTGATGGGAAATGATATAGAACTTTTGGACAACATTAAGGCCTACTTGAATAAGTGTTTTCAATGAAGAACCTTGGAGAAGTTGCTTACATATTAGGCATCAAGATCTATAGAGATAGATCGAGACGCCTCATAGGTCGTTCACAAAGCACATACCTTGATAAGATATTGAAGAAGTTCAATATGGATCAATCCAAGAAGGGGTTCTTGCCTGTGTTGCAAGGTGTGAACATGAGCTCGGCTCAATGTCCCACCAATGCATGTAAGATAGAGAAAAGATGAGTGTCGCCCCCTATGCCTCGGCCATATGGTCTATCATGTATGCCATGTTGTGTACCGCACTGATGTAAACCTTGCCGTAAGTTTGGTAGGAAGGTACCAAAGTAATCCCAAAGATGGAACACCGGATAGCCGGGTCAAGAATATCCTGGCAAGTACCAAAAGGACTAAGGATATGTTTCGCTTATGTAGGTGACGAAGAGCTCGTCAGAAGGGTTACTTCGATGCTAGCTTCGACACGCATCCGATGACTCTATGTCACAAACCGGATACGTGTATATTTTGAATGGGGGGCAAGAAGTCAGTGCGCTTGCAAGCAAAGCATCGTGGCGGGATCTACATGTGAAGCGGAATACATGGCAGCCTCGGAGGCGCAGATGAAGCAATTTGGATGAAGGAGTTCATTACCGACCTAGGAGTTATTCCTAATGCGTCGGGGTCGATGACTCTCTTCTCGTGACAACACCGGAGCCATTGCCCTTGCCAAGGAGCCTGTGTTTCACAAGAAGACTGTGCACATCAAGCCGCTCAACTCCATTCGTGAAAAACGCTCAAGATGGAGACATAGATATTTGCAAAGTACATATAGATCTGAATGTCGCAGATCCGTTGACTAAACCTCTTCCGCGAGCAAAACATGATCAACACCATAACTCTATGGGTGTTCGATTCATCACAATGTAACTAGATTATTGACTCTAGTGCAAATGGGAGACTGTTGGAAATATGCCCTAGTGGCAATAATAAAATGGTTATTATTATATTTCCTTGTTCATGATAATTGTCTATTGTTCATGCTATAATTGTGTTATCCGGAAATCGTAATACATGTGTGAATACATAGACCACAACATGTCCCTAGTAAGCCTCTAGTTGACTAGCTCGTTGATCAATGGATGGTTACGGTTTCCTGACCATGGACATTGGATGGCATTGATAACGGGATCACATCATTGGGAGAATGATGTGATGGACAAGACCCAATCCTAAGCATAGCACAAGATCGTGTATTTCGTTTGCTAGAGCTTTTCTAAACGTCAAGTATCATTTCCTTAGACCATGAGATCGTGCAACTCATGGATACCGTAGGAGTGCTTTGGGTGTACCAAACGTCACAACAGAATCGGGTGGCTATAAAGGTACACTACATGTATCTCCGAAAGTGTCTGCTGGGTTGGCACGGATCGAGACCGATTTGTCACTCCATATGACGAAGAGGTATCTCTGGGCCCACTTTCGGTAATGCATCATCATAATGAGCTCAATGTGACCAAGTGGTTGGTCACGGATCATGCATTATGGAATGAGTAAAGTGACTTGCCGGGTAATTTAGATTGAATATGGTATTGGGATACCGACGATCGAATCTCGGGCAAGTAACGATCGATTGACAAAGGGAATTGTATACTGGGATTGATTGAATCCTCGACATCGTGGTTCATCCGATGAGATCATCGAGGAGCATGTGGGAGCCAACATGGGTATCCAGATTCCGCTGTTGGTTATTGACCGGAGAGTCGCCTCATTATGTCTGCGTGTCTCCCGAACCCGTAGGGTCTACACACTTAAGGTCTATGGACGCTAGGGTTGTAGAGATATTAGTATGCGGTAACCCGAAGTTGTTCGGTCCTTGATGAGATCCCGGACACACGAGGAGTTCCTAATGGTCCGGAGGTAAAGATTTGTATATAGGAAGTCCAGATTCGCCATCGGGAAAGTTTCGGGGTCACCAGATTGCAGACTGACCACCGGAGGGGTCCCGGGGTCCACCTATCCTGAGGGCCCCATGGGCTGAAGTGGGAAGGAACCAGCCTCGGTGGGCTGGTGCGCCCCATGGGCCTCCCCTCGCCTAGGGTTGGAAACCTGGGGGGGGCGCCCACCCGACTTGTGGGGCAAGTTCCCCTTGGTCAGCCGCCTCCCCCTTGAGATGGGATTCTAGGGGCCGGGCGCCTGTGGCCCCTATATAGAGGGGGAGGGCTGCGACCCCAGCCTCGGGCGCCCTCGCCCCTCAGAACACCCGTCCCTCTCGCCGAAGCTTGGCGAAGCCTGCCGAGATCATCACGCTTCCACCACCACGCCTGTCAGGTCGCTAGATCTCCATCAACCTCTCCTCCCCCTTTGCCGGATCAAGACGGAGGAGACGCTCTTCCCAACCGTGACGTGTGTTGAACGCGGAGGTGCCGTCTGCTCGGCGCTAGGATCATCGGTGATTTGGATCACGACGAGTACCACTCCATCAACCCCATTCTCTTGAACGCTTCCGCCGCGATCTACAAGGGTATGTAGATGCACCGCTTCCTCTCGCTGCTAGATGACTCCATAGATTGATCTTGGTGATGCGTAGAAATTTTTATTTTCTGCCACGTTCCCAAAGAAGAATCAAGATAGTCATACCTGCGTGTCAGAGAAGTGTTCCTCGACATTACCAAAATTATCATCACGGAAGTGTCCACTTCCATGACGATAAATCGCGTCACGTAAGTGCTTTTCGCCAAGGGTGACCGACACGTGGCATCCACCGTAACGGAACGCCGCTAAGCTATCGGGTCGTGTTTTGGATCCGATAACCCGTTAACGTTTCGGACCAATGGGGATTTTCCACGGTAAAATCATCATTGGGTGGAGGAAACACGGTTTGGCTCACCGCTGGGACAGATGTCATCCGTTCATTGACCGAAGTCGCCTATGATACGGGCGACACGTGGCACGCACTCCAACAGAGGCCCATTCCTATGAAAAGGCCGCCTGCTTGACTTGGTCAAAAGATGGCGGCCCGCCCACTTTAAAGCCTCGTTAACGGCCTGCTCGCATATAGCCCATTTACATTTCACAACCCAGTGGCCCGTTACGCCTTATCCGAATTAGGCCCAAGAGCGCCATCTCGCCCGTCCCATATGATTCAGCCCATTTTAACTTTCGCCCATGTGTGGCCCATGACTTCTTTCGCCCATATGAGGACCTTTGTAACTCTTGGCCCATTAATGCCTCCGTGGTGAAATCGACCCGTAATGAACAAAGGTATCACTTTATACCCATTAACGGCCCGTTATTCCATTGGGCCGCTTTCCAGCTCATGTTATCTTTTCGGCCTTCTCAGGCCCATTGACTCTTGGGCTCATTTGTAGCATTCTTGCTACATACGGCCCGTTCGCTATTTTCTCGCTTAGGCCAAATTTCGCCTGTTACATAAAGCCCGCTTATGACCGTTAATACGTTGGGCCATTTTCATGTAAAAAAAAACCTGTTGGGATGTTTTCATAGAGTTATAAAATACGGCCTATTAATGGCCCGTTATGGTCCATGAATAGTACGGCCCATGATTGGCAAAATGATGATACACCCCGTAGAAGGACCATGGATCCTACGGCCCATATGAGGTCCATGGATAGTACGGCCCGTAGAAGGCCCATGGATCGTACGGCCTGTAGAAGGCCCATGGACCCTACGGCCCGTAGAAGGCCCATGGACCCTAAGGCCCGTATAGAAGGCCGATGGATCCCACGGCCCGTATAGAAGGCCAATGGATCCTACGGCCGGACGAAGGCCCATGGATCATAATGCCCGCAGGAGGCCCATGGTTACAACAAATTGCGTGTTTTGCCATGATTATTTTGGCCTAGTTACCAAGAATAGGCTATTGTGGCCACTAGAAAAACACGTAAAAAGAACTGCAGTGACTACAAGCAAACAACTAAACAAGACAATAAGGAAATAAATAAGCAAGCAATTAACGCTAGCCTATTACCGCTTATTACACATATTACATCCATCTGGCATCAAAGTTCGCCACCAAAGGCAAATATAGGGAACAAAGCAAAGATATTACATACATTGGCCGTCAAAATTGGCCACCAAAGGCAAATAAACGCGACAACAAAACAAGAGCATAATCAAACAACTTCGTAAGAGCTCAAGAAACGTTATCCCGGTATCCACCATGTCGGGCAAATAAGCTTAGCAAGCTGATTAGCTTTGTCCTGCTTTGGCGCTAAAATCCTCCAACGCTTGTTGTTGCACCGTAAAGTATGCATCCGAATGCTCCAGGACTTCCGCATTCTTCCGCTTTCTTGTCATAGCAAGACAACTGATCGATGTCTTTCAGCTTGTAGTTGAGACTCAAGAAACCGAACTGATTCGCATAAAGGGTTTGAATAGCTTGTGCAAGCGGTAGTGGCCAAGAATTCCTAACACTAAACCAAGACAAGATTTTGGGGTTGTCTCATTGCCTTTCAGATAGTCTTCCTTAGTTGTTTTATCAGCTTTGTTGAGACCAACAAGGATGTGTCACTATCCCTAACCTTATCTCTCATTACTTCCTTTACCATTGCTTAATAAGGCACTCTTCCCCAATATTCGTCAAGATTCTAAAAGAAGAAACAAGGCATACATAACAAGTTTAGCATGTACTAGTATATGGAACTCATTTCGTGAACCAGTTCATTAGTAAGGTGGACAGGATTAAACTACCATGTCTTCTATTGCCAAGTACTAGTACATAATAATAGCATCAAACAAACATATATCTATGTCCTATGGTCACTGCATTGTCTAGCCAAATCAAAATAGAGACACGGTTCAAATCATATCAGTTCAAGACAAAGCAGCAGTGAAAGAATACAAAGCGTGGGAAACTACACAACACAACAAGATTTCAGATGGGTACCACGGGTCTACATGTACAACAACACTATTGGCTATGTTGTGATGCTAGTAATGTGCATGATATGAAAGTCAACTGTATACACAATTGAAACTGAAATCAAAAGAGTTATTGATAAGAGCAAACCTATTAAAGAAACATGCATGAACATATCTGCTGTGCCATTGGAGTTTCGATTGGATCCTTCAATTTAAAAATAAGTTTGTATCAAGAATACAAAGGATACAAGAGCAAAGCAATCATAGTTAAAAAGGCGCACCTAAGCGAAGCGCTTAAGCGCCTAGGCGCTTAAGCTAAGCGTTAAAACGCATTGCACATTACTACGCTTAATCAGGCATAACCGGCGCATAAGCATGCGCTTTGGTCAAGAAGCGCAAGGCGTGGCAAATGCACAATTAACGCCTAGCACTTTTTTGAACTATGATAGCAATGGAATCTTAAATTAGAACAGCTTGTTCTTCAGTTTAGGCACTTGTTTTACATGAACAGAGTACGTGAAGACACAAGAATATAATACTTAAAAATAGAAAATGAGCTCATAGACCTTACCACATTCTTGGTTCGGGACCAAGACATAACAAGGTGTTCCTACATCATCCCAAAGAATGTGTCTCAGAGAACGTAAGGGAATTTGATGAGTTTCTTTTGCCGGTGAAGTACGCTTTTCTTCGTGTAATTCCGACATCGCCACCAAGCATTCTTGAAGATAGCAGAGGTATTAGCACAAAGTTACCTCATCCCGAAGTTTCCAAATCGGTCCTTCTCTATAGAGAAAATGGGAAAGTTTGTTGTATTATAACCATCATGGAGGTAGGATGTATGGGACGAAGCAAAGTAATTGCCATGAATAACATTACTTACACATAACTCCCGGACAAACACTCGCAATCGCATTTTCCTTCATCTTCAAAGATAATATTTCCAAGATGGGAAGATACACACATACGATGTAACAACATCAAATGCGATAGATGCTAAACTACGACTAGTCAAGTTGTGCTTCCTCCACAGAATAGGCATACTAATCGGTGGAGTTGGGGTTCACTGTGATAGTATCGCCCTTTGGGCACCGGAGCTGCCTTACTAACCGCTTCTTGTTTGGGAGCCTGTGGTGGAGATGGTACTATGTCAACAGAACTGGGTTACTATCGGCCTGGGGTTGGGGTTAGATTGGGTGAAGCCGGTTCTCCGCTCCATCGCAAAGAGGGGTACAATCATGTAGAGTTTGGGTTATGTGTGGTAGGGCTGGTTCTTGTGCATGTACAACCGGGTGCTATCTCCACCAAGAGGTAGCAATGTTTTATTTGAAGACCGTGTTTTTAGTCCGCTAGATATCGGCATCACCTGGCCTCCAATTCAAATGGTCAGATAAACAGGAAACATAGTTGAATGTACAGACATTGTATGAGAGATGTATGCAATAGATAGTGTGGAAAAACAGGGCATGAAATAGTTGACATGTATATTGTTTAACTAAAACGGATAGCATGATATAATTTCACATATATGATGTCTATCTAAACTGGATAGCATAGCATAACATAATTCAAAGATATGATGAATAACTAAACATGATCGCATGACATAATTCACCTACATGTTATATAAGTAATCAGGATTGCATCATTTAATTAACATATGTGATTTATATGCTAAACAGTGGGCATTCATATGATGTCCTAACTAAGAACATGGTGTTGAATATTGTGTATATGATGTCCTAACTATGCAATGCAAGACACCGTATGCATGATATGAGCAAGATAACTGCCAAGTTAGAGCATACACCTCGGTGGGGGAATAGGACTGGTCACCGTCTCTCAATCCATCTCTCGAGGAGCTATCGACCCAACAAGAGATCTCGCTTCGGCTGTGTAGCACCGTCTCGCTCAAGGCCTTGTTTTCACTCCAGATTTTTCCATCTCCCACCCAAATGACTGATTCACAGGAAGGGTAGTTTAATTTACAAACATTGTCGACAAATGGAAATGTAATGAAGAAAAGGATGGGCAAGATATCATTCAAATGTATGATGCCTGGTTAAAACAGGATGGCATTGCACATTTCACATATATTATGGCTGGCTAAAATACATGAGACTGCATAATTCCCATATATGATATAGAAACTAAACAGTGGCATTACGTAACATGTCTAAATCCAAGGTGATGACATATATGATGTCAAAAGTAGGCACCGCAAGGCAACATATGCATGATATGACTAACATCATCATGCCAAGGTAGAGCAAACACCTTGGGGGTAAATAGGAGTGGTCACGTGTATGCGAATCCTACCGTAATGTATATCTTCCTCTCGAATTACAACTGAGAGGGCTGGGGAGGGTTTGCCATTGAACCCACCATGGAGCGGCGCCTGCAAGACATTGTATTGCCGCATAAAACTCTTCTATTTTTCTCTACATGTTCAGCATGACTGTGTACAATATCCCATATGCATAACGAAAAAATATGGTGAGATTATGTAAGGAGAGAATGCGTAAATTTAGAGTGATGGTAACAACCAAAGGATGGATCCAAAAATAATGATAGCAGGCTGATGATTGCTTTAAATTAATAAAAAGATAGATGATGATTGCTTTACTATTTGTTTCCACCCAAGATGAACAACATAGGCATACCCTAGGTGAACCAGATATTAGATGCATATACTATTCATTGCTGCCTCGATATGTGCCCCACAACTAATTTAGAACTCAAGTTTGAACATTAATTTGGACCTCGACTTGGGAGTCCAAGAGATGAACAGACGATAAAGTAGCAGGTAAGTTTAAGCAATGCATAACATAAGCGTAAACAAAAGAGTGCGACCTCTCTTGTGGACCCGTACTCCTGTGTTCATCCGCCGAGTCGATGATGGTGATGCCGTTCGCTGGTGGGTGCCGCCGTGGAAGGAGATCTGAGGCGGCTAAAGAAAGGCGGTCATGAGTCGTGATGTCTGGTTTGGTGGATGCTTCACGATGGAGCAGCCTGTGAGGTGGACAACGTCACAGGAGCAGGACAAACCACACAAAGTTCCCTTCGACACGCACTCAGAATCAAGTAATTCTGTAAGGGCTCATTTGGCTTGCATGATTCTTAAAACGCAGGATAGGAAAACACCGAATAGGATAGGAAAATGCACATGGTAAACAGAAAGCATTTGTAAACACAGGATTTCACAACTTGGGTGTTTGGTTTACAGGTGAATTGGAAGAGCAGAGGAATGCAAAGAAACATGGCCAAAATAAAGTGAAACCATATGAAAGCGCAGTACGCTAGAATGTTATTCGGCACTAATGCACATGGTCTTGTTTTCATGCATAGGATTTTGAAAAGTAGGTCCAGGTGGATGTTTTGCTTCATTCCTTTCAACAAAATGCATGAATAATTGAATAGTAGAGTGCCATTGGAAAATTCCCTATTGCTATGTTTTTCCGCTGAACCAAAATAGCCCTAATGGATCGACGTGAATGTATAGTAATAAGTGATGCAACAAGTGTACAACCTCTTTTCCAGAAGCCGTTTAATTCTCAAAGATCATTGGGTTGGTCGTCAAGCGCTTGAGGCAGAGAGGTGGCTGTCGGAGGTGTGGAGGAAGATCTCGAGGAATCAGAGACGCGCCTGTGGCAATCGCTCACAGATGGATTGTTCTGTCGTTGGAGCAGCTCCGTGAGCCGTGAAGACGTTAAGGCTGAAGCAAAGACAAGGCGTATATCGTCAATCTCAAGTGGGATTCTAATAACATCTCCAATAGATGATGTAAAATGGATGTAAAATTAACATCACCAAAACCACCGACTACAACAGATGAGGTAAAAACTGTTGACTCGAACTTAACTGTCGAAACTGAAATTTCATCAGGAATCAATACTACTATCGAAACCGAACGCAATGGTAGCAGAGAGGCACTTGACATGTAGTTTAGGGAGGGCCTGCAGCTCATCTTCAACTCTGCACCCCCTGAGCCGCCATCCATCACCGGCCGAACCGCCGGCCCTAGTGTCGCCTCGCCGCCCCGAAACAACACGCCACCGCCGCCCGGCCAGCCCTCTCGGCCCCCGCCCCCACCCTCAACCCAAATATAGCTAGTGGGGTACCTCTTCTATGAGCCCCGCCCCGCTGGGTGGTTCTTCCTTAACTCAAGAGCCCCCCAACCCCCGAGAATCGATCACCCAAAAGTCGATTCAACATCAAGTGTGGCTTAATCGAAAGCAGAAAAGAACACGAGCGAGGGGAGAGAGCAGAAGAGCCAAGGGCGAAAGCGATCGAGCGAGAGCCGGAAAGCAGAAGAAGGAAGCGAAGCGAAAGGTGAGCCGGAGTAGCAGCAGCAGATCCGGCTGGTATGGACACCGCCGCCAAGGGGCCTCGCGGGGGGGAGAGCCGCTGTGGAGATAGCCGCTCATGAGCCGGGCTTCAAGGTAGCCGCCCATGGGAGTGCGGGATGGAGCACTGCCGGGCGCCGGAGGTCGAGTTAAGGAGAAGGTGTGATGCGATGAGTGTACAACCTCTTTGGTGGCGCTGAGTAGGCCTCGACTTCGTCCCGAGGAGTCGGTGAGGATGCTGCGGTTCCGGTGGAGAAGTTTAAGGCGGCACAGGAATGGAGCAGCCGCGATAGACGAGGCGATCGGGCGGAGCAGCTCCTTGGAGGTGGAGGACGGGCGATCAACCGCGGGACGACGAGATGGACGATGGATCCTCATCCGGGAGGTGGACGAGGGACGCCGAGCTGTTATGTGGACGACGCCGTCGGGGAAGAGGCTCCTACCGGGCAGCGGTGACGTGGCAGATGGAGGAGGGTGGGGTTTCGCGGCCGAGCGTAGAGAGGTTATGGCGGCCTGGGATTTCAATGGCGAAAAAGGGGCGATGGGAGGGGTGAAGCATGACTTAGGGACGCGCTTGTCCAAAATGTAGGGTGTGTTACAAAAGTACCCCCACCGATTTGAACTAGCGGCCCTTTCGGCTCAGTGGTTAGAAGGGGATTTCATGGTCGGGATTTGGCAGCTAGAGGGAGTTTTCGCGTTGTCATTTCGGGATAGCAAGGCGCGGGTTGTGAAGGCGCCAGCTTTGGGAGCACGATATCTGAATTTTCGGATATAACAAGACGCTGGGTTGAATTTTAGGACAAGCCTAACGTAGTAGTAATATTGTACTTGTACATACCAAATCAATTCGCACTTCCTCAACCAAAAGAAAACGAAAAAATTAAAACTATTCACACCACACAAAGAGAGAGTCTTGCCCCGTATTACTACACAAATGCTATTCAAAGCTACTCCCTCCTTCGATCTATATAGGGCCTAATGCATTTTTCGATGCTAACTTTGACCAAATATTAGAGCAATGATATATGACATGCAACTTACACAAAGCACACCGTTAACTTCGTCTATGAAAGGTTCTTTCAATGATATAATTTTCACATTGTGCATGTCATGTACTATTAATCTTGTCAATAGTCAAAGGCGGTCTTAAAAATCTCATTACGCCCTATATAGATGGAAGGAGGGAGTATGAATCCATGTTATGTCCGATTAAATTTTTTCGCTGTCAGATAATGCATGTAACCTACTCATATCAACATTTTAGTGCATTCAAAATGTCTACACTACCGCTGCAATTCGAACTAAATTTGAATTTGTTTCTCTATTTCAATAAGAATCTACAATCATGATTGTTGCCAACTTCAACCATCATTCGTGGTATTACCTTAATAACACAGCACATGATTGCTATAGAGATAGATATGAACTATGTGTACTACATGAACTCGAATTCTATTTTTTGAATACACTTGATGTTGATTCGAAATAATAGTACATTTGATGTACTAACTATATATTCATAATCTAAACCATGTTCCATACGTGCACACCATGTTTATCACACAAAGTATAGTGCCCCGCCCCCTACATTATGACAAGTATTTAGACCCGAGTTGCAAAAGCGACACATTAGCCCAAATTATAATCAATATTCTACATTATGATATCTTCTTCAAGTATCAGTATACACTTTTTTATAATGAATTATGATCTTTGTTCGTCTTTTACACCTTCACGATCCTCTTCTACTTGTAGCTAGCTAGCGCTAACTTTCTATTGTGCATGCACACGCCCCCTCAAACACCCTTAGCGTCCCCTCCATCACGCAGACGCTCATTATTTCTCTTTAGGTCGTCATCCAGTGGTGTGTGTAGGCCCCCGGCTCCTTCTTTCTGGCACACACCGGTCGATATACCTCTCTAGCCAAGTGTGCCTACAACAAACACATATATACTTCCCCTCTTCTCTTCTCACCGTCCATGCCCCCATATGTCCAATACGATTCCACACAGGTGCACACTCCCGCCCCTATTTTCATTAATCACAATCTCGCAAACACCTCCCCCCTCGACAAGGTAGGCCTCGCACCACCTCCTAGCCACACCCTCTCCCCCATGCGCCTCTCCTGACCTTATTTGCTTCTAACACATGCAAAGGCAGATATGAACCGATCTCCCCTACATATAGCCAGGTCGACTATAATTTGTTTTCACCAAGCACCGATACACTTACCTCGCTAGTTATGTCTCTCCTTTTCTCGGACACACGACGGTTGATCTTCCTATGTAGTTACGCATGCTTACCACAACCATATCTTCTCCCCTCATCATCCTTGAATACCTCCCCACCCTGCTCTCTGCACACGCTGCATAGATGTACAGACATCCCCGCCTCTCTTATTGATATTGCACTCATACCCTCCGCTTGTCTAGCGTGCCTCTCCCACCATTTGTGAGACGCCACTCCACCACCAACCCTCCGACGCTCTACCTTTGTCTTTTCCCCAACCTTATTCCTTTGCTACACATATCCATGGATGTCGATCGATCTCCCTCAATACATCGTTAGGTCTCTCTCCTTCCCCACACATACACTAGTCGACCGGTCTCTACCCCCCCCCCCACACACACCGATAGTCGAACGTTGTAGGTAGGTATCACTACAAAAAAATAGACTTCCATGATGATACGTGTTTGTCACAGTAGGTCGCGTTTTTTGTCATGCATGTACATCCATGACGATTTTATGACGTAATCAAGATAGTCATACACCTTTGTCGTCAGAGAAGTGTTCCATGACATTACCAAAATTATCATCACGGAAGTGTCCACTTCCATGACAATAAATCGCGTCATAGAAGTGCTTTTCGTCAAGGGTGACCGACACGTGGCATCCACCGTAATCTTAACGCCGTTAAGCTATCGGGTCAGTTTTGGATCCGATAACCCGTTAACAGCCCCGACCAATGGGGATTTTCCACGTGTAAAATCATCATTGGTCGGAGGAAACACGATGTCGGCTCATCGCTGGGACAGATGTCATCCACTCATTGGACGGAAGGCGCCTATGATACGTCGACATGCGGCACGGCCCAACAGAGGCCCATTCCTATGAAAACGTCGGCCCAAAGAAAATTAGCAGTGCCAGCCCATATAAGGCCTACTTGTGTCAGTCCATTTAAGCCCACTACCGATACGAGATAAAGGCCGCCCGGCCAAAGGCCTGTTAAAGATTTGACACCATTGCAGCCCATCGTCAATTCGAGTCCGTTAACAGCCTACTATATATTTGGGTTCAATATCGTCCCGATGAGATTTCGGCCTGTTAACGGCCCATTTGATGGATGGGCCAATTTTTAGGATGTACATCTTTCGGCCTTTTAGCGACCCATTTAAATGTTGGGCTAGTTTACTACCGGTGTGTCTTTCAAATTTGCTGACGACCCATAAATCTGATGGGCCAATTGTTGTCGGACCTGAGTTTCGCCTTTTAGCGGCTCATTTAAGTGTTGGGCCAATTTTTCCGCCCGTGTCACTTTTCACTGGGCTGACGGCCCATAAATCGCTTGGGCCATTTGTAGTCGGACCTGAGTTTTGTCCTTTTATCGACCCATTTAAGTGTTGGGCCAATTCCTCGTGTGCCTTTCGTCTGCGTTAACGGACCATAAATGAGTTGGGCCATTTGTAGCTCGGACCTTAGTTTTGGCCTTTTTATGGCCCATGCCCTTCATGGTCCAATACCAGCCCGGTTTCTTTTCGCTTCGCTAAAGGCCCACAACACGCTTGGGCCATTTACAATACGACCGACTTTTCGGCCTCTTAGCTGCCCATGGTCTTCATGGTCCAAAGATAAGTTCGTCATTGTCTCTTTCGCCTGCTAAAGGCTCATAAAGATAGTTGGGCCATATGTAGCCCAAACTTAGTAACGGCCTCGTTAACGGCCCGTGAAATAAACCTGGGCCACCGTCTTCGCTTCGATGTCGGGCTGTTAATCGACTCCGGAGGTAAGAGGGCCGACCATTAACTTTCGGCCTAGTAACGCCCATTAACTTAACGGGCCCACTAAAGTTCGTGACATGTCTTTAGGCCAAATTAGATAATTTGAGCCCATTACGACGAAAGCAATTATGCACAGGACCAAAACCGATCACGCAAAGGTACGACATATGTGGAATAACGCTGCACATCCAAAGCATATACTACAGAAATTACATCCACCGGGCAATCAAAGATTGATGCCAAGTGCAAATAAATGAGCGTAATCCTAACCATCTACAACGTCACAATCTGCAACGCCAAGACGGATGACGCCCATAAGCATGTGGGCAAGTGCTTTCGCTTTGCTACACCGTCTCTCGAAAACATTGATCGCTTGTTGTGTCGCACGACTCTGCACCTCCGATTCATCCACCATTTCCATCATTGCTTCAAATGCCATTAATTGGTTCACAAACATACATTTATTCCGCTGCATTCGAGACAGAGGATACCGAACGGATTCAGATGGCGATTTTGGCAGGCTTGTATTATTGATAGTGGAGAGTGTCTCGACCATCGTGATCATAACATAAATTAGGACGAGAACCAAACAGATTAATCATGAGTTATTGCCATATTACCTGGCCTAGATTTATCGAAAGGAACAATGGGGTTGCCTTTGCTATTTTCGTAGTTTGTCTTCTTATCTTCAAAGCTCGCACAAAATTAACACACTAGCATTGCTATCATTGGCCAAGTCGATAATAGGAAAGCAACATTGACACAACGAACGCTTGGGCAACTAGCCTACACCAAATTAACACAATATGACACAGCCTATCATCAGCCGTAAGGTAGTACGAAAGCAACATTGACACAATGAATGAATGGGCAACCAGAGAAGCACTACAATTCAAGAATGTGCGTGATATGAGATAGTACATTCATGCATTTCAAGATGCAAAACTACTGTGCAGTTTTCCTTACAAAAATCAACATTGGCGCCTTTAACATTTTGCTACAACTAATTTTAGATCGTATAAAGGTTAGATTCACGCCGATTAACAAAATACATGGTGATGTAAAAATATAGTGATATACAATGTGTACTTACATCAAAGATTGGAGCACAGAGAATTCCTCAAGATATTTTCCTCGAATACGATCCCAATGGAGGAAGTCTTCTATCGCTTAACCTTATTTTCTAAAAGAGAGATGGGTAAGAAACATGTAGAAAATATGATCGTAATGCTATAAAATTTCATGATGCGAGGATACACACATGCTTCTTAGAATGGAGTTGACATTCTTTTGTTGGACCGGAGCAGATTTAGTTCTTTTGGCCACCGGAATCGCTTATTATCGGTGGGCTTGGGTTTCTCTCTGCGGCCGGAGCAAGAGATCTATGAAAAATGGAGTTGGTCTCCGGCGCTTGGATCTTTTGCAAAGACCTCGTTTGTAACCCTTCAGATTCTAACATAGCCGCTTTTCCCTTGCATGCCTTATATAGAAGAATGGTGATTCAGTTATAAAAGATGCTACATCGAGATGGAATAGGTACTCAAGAATAGAAAGGCATGACATATTGACATGTATTCCTCCATCCGAAATAAATGGACGGGTCTAGGCGTATTTCAGTTCTAGATACATCCAGCTTATCCATTTATGCGACATTTAATCCGGACGGAGGGGAGTATGATGTAAGAGCTAGGAGACTAATTTGACAACACAAAAGAAAAAACACACTAAAAAACCCACCGCAGAACCAAAGTATTCAAACCCAATCGATATGAGATAATACACTCATGCAGCTCAGATGCAAAACTACTGTGCAGTTTTCCTTACAAAAATCAACATTGTGGCCTTTAATCATACATTTTGCTACAACTAAATTTAGATCAGAAAAAGGTTGGATTCACGCCGATTAACAAAATACATGCTGATGTAAAAATATAGTGATATAAAATAGGTACTTACATCTACATTGGAGCACAGAGAATTCCTGCAAGAATCTTTCCTCATAAACGATACCAATGCCGAAATTCTTCTATCTGTTAAGCTTATTTTCTAAAAGAGAGATGGGTAAGAAACATGTAGAAAATATGATCAGCATGCTATAAAATTTCATGATGCAAGGATACGCACACGCTTCTTAGAATTGAGTTGACATATTTTTGGCCGGATCGAGCGGACTAGTTCTTTTGGTCACTAGAATCGCTTATTATCGGTAGGAGTTGGGTTTCTTCTGTATAGAGCAAAGTATCTATAAACACTAGAGTTGGTTTATTATCTCCTGCTTGGATCTTTTGCAAAGGCCTTGTTTGTAACCCTTCATATTCTAACATAGTTGTCTTCCTCTTGCATGCCTTGTATAGAAGAATGGTGCTTTAATTATAAAAGCAGAGAGATGGAATAGGTACTGAGGAATAGAAAGGCATGACATATTGACATGTATTCCCTCCATCCGGAAAAAAATGGATGGGTCTAGGCGTATTTCAGTTCTAGATACATCATTTTTATCCATTTCGGCAACATGTAATCCGGACGGAGGGAGTATGGTGTAAGAGCTAGGGATACGACAGGAAAACACAGCAAAAAAACTAGTTGAATGTAAAACTATATGCTAGCGGAATAATGCATGTAAATAACTAAGGCAACATACACGTGTATGATTGGGAAAATAAGATGGCATTGCAACAGAGCACTAGAACAATACTTCAATGTAAAAAACATGGTATGACGTATGTATGAAGTACATACCGATGAATAACAATGCATAAGATATTCGTAGCATGATGTCCAAATTAAGAGATGGCATTGCGATAGAGTAGAATGACAATACTTGAATTTGAAAACATGTTATCATGAATGGAATAGGTAATCGAAAAAACAGGAAGGCATGACATATTTACATGCATGATTAGCATGCTAAGCACATGGCATTGCAACAGAGTAGATACACTCCAGGACATTATATGCATGTTGTACCCATATCATAGGCCAAGTTAGAGCAAGGACCTTGTGGGGTGAAGAGGATTCATCATCTTTCTGCAAGTCTTCTGAAGAACTGCCTTGACATGTTCCATCATATTGTGTATCATTGACATCATGTTTCTTGGCCTTTACATTGCTCCGTGAGGTTCTTGTGGATATATCAGTGTGTGCAATTATATCTGACATGCATGTAAGACAACTAGTAGTTAGATTTATGTAAATGAGTGCCTGTAGGAGACGACATAAATAGTAGGACCCGGGTTAACTAGCAGCAATAGGTCTCATAAACTAAAGGGAGAACACCGATGAAAGCTACAGAATATTTATCGTTTGTACTCGAGATTAACTAGATGGCACACAAAAGTATTAAAGAACAACATAGGTAATACTAGAAGTGGTATAATACTATAATCACCAGCCCGTGGGATAGCATTGGCTGATGGATGATAACTATGGAACATCGTTACCTAAAGAACAAGTATCTTAGCTGAACTACGGAATAGCGTGAACTCCTGAACAAGACCCGTAAGAGATCAGCATGAATATACAGTGAAATGTGATGATCTATTTTCCATGCTTAGATGAATAACAAAGCCATAAATGTTGCACACAAGTAAGATGAGGGTACAACCTATCTGGCTGCCATCCACAGGAGTGAGCATCATGTGTCGACTTGTCGATGGCCCCTAGCTTGTTGTGGCTGTCCATGTCGGCACATTCGATGCGGTGGAACTGTTGAGTGGGGACCGTAGCTCCCTTCCGTGTATGCTTCCCTTTGTTGGAGTAGCTGCGGTGAGTCGGAAGACGGTGTGTCTCGAAGATGCAGATAACGATAATGTTAAGAACGACATATCTCTTTGATCCGAAGAAATACACTAAGAGATCAACGGCAAGGTATTTAGAGTGGTCACACGTCTGCTGGGATCAAGACTAAATTGGGGTCACACGATTTTATTTTATTTTGGTATCGTCTGATCTACGCCGGATGGCTTGATGGCCGTCTTGTGCCTCCCTACCGACACTGCTCGGAATCTTCCCCAAGAGCCAAGTGACTAATGGCAGAGCAGCCTGCCTCCGGCCGTCGGTGGCCCCGGCCAAAACCCCGCTCCCCGCCCCCATCAAGATCACTGGTTGCGCGCCGAGCCAATCCACAAAGACTCCCCATCATCTAGATCCCGGCGGTAGTACCTTCAACCCACGCAACTCTAAAAGATAGCCATCTAAGGCCGCTTCAAGGCGCATTTACTGCGGCCCGCACTTATGTTAGACACCAGCCAACCGACAGCCTAGGAGCTCACGCCGAGGGGTGCTGCTTCCCATTGGGAATCGATTGGCCTAGAATAAAAATTCGCATAACCGACGCCTAAATAAAGTGATTTCAGATGAGGGTGCGACCTATCCGGGCGGCATGGTGAAGTAGGCAGGTCCACCGCCGAAGTCGGTGAGGCCAACGCGTTGCGGTGGCGATCGGGCGGCAGTGGAAAGAGCGATGCCGCCACGGTCGACGCTACGCTTAAGCAGCGCCAGACTGGACGGATCCGAAGTTGGAGCCGCTCCGCGCCGTGAACAACGGGCGGGGTGAATCGGCTCCCGACGGTTCACACGGCCGTCAGCTCGGCGAGGCAGCACCGGCAAAGACGGAGTAAGAGGCACACGACCAAAGGCACGACGGCAATTGGACAATCTCCGGCATTAGGGAGGAGGGCGGCCGTGAAATTGGTGTGGTGGGGGCGCCATGGAGGTGGGGGCTGAGGTTTCATGCTCGGGAGAAGGGAGCTTCCCAGGAGAAGGTGATTTGCGCCCACGAGGTATGAATGGGGCTGGCGGGGAATTGGGAGGAGTGGAACCATGTCTTACTGGACGCATTTGTCCTAAATGTGAGGGAGTTACAGCTTCTACCCTTGCCTATAGGCTTCTCGGCTTGGGTCTTTGTAACGAGGTCGGGGATAGTAGAGTAACTTTGCTTCTCCCCAAATAGTGGGCGGGAGCGATTTCGGGCGAGGAGGGCGTGTTTTGAACTATAGTGGGCGCGAGCGATTTCGGGTGAGGAGAGCGTGTTTTGAAATAGTGGGCGTGAGCTATTTCGGGCAAGGAGAGCGTGTTTTGAATTATTCGGCACATGTCATTTCGGCCGAGGAGAAGGCGCGCTTGGATGAAGTTACGAACCTACCCTCGATGTACAACGGGCCAATTGATGCGTGTCCCACATAGGACGGTAATTTCGCGTCTCCCATTTATTTGCTCTGGGAATTCCTCAGAGCAGTGAGGATGTTTAACGGTTCGTTCAAAATTTGGGAGAACGAGCATCCACGTCTACCTTACCAAGTCGATTCAATCAAATTTTGAAATATTAGCTTGCCACTTCTTTTTTAGATGGAGAGATGATGCTCGGGAGTAATGTGTTTTACATGCTCGTTGCTAGCGATTTACTATATGAAAAATAGTTGACCCACAAAAACGCGAATCAAACCCAAAATGAAAAATCTCCATACAATGAACTAGCTTCTTAAGAAGGTCAAAATAGTGAACTAAATCCAAAATTGAACACCTCAATTGAGTAGCATGTTGTGCATGTGTTATAGTACTCCATGAACATGTTGAAAGTCAAATTAATGAACTTGTTTGATATACGCATATATCCGCTCATGTGTGGATTGCGCATAACATGTTCTCCAATTTAAATAATTGAATGCAAGTTTATATCGAAACATGGTTTATATCAGTCTTTGATGCATAAAACGCAACCTCCCCCTCTCCCGGACTCATGTTCTCTCTCTCTCGCACACACACACTCTCTCGCCGACAATCTTCAATTCATGCCGACGATCCGACACAAAACCTTGTTGGTCCCTCTCCCTTTCTCTCTCTCTCTCTCTCTCTCTCTCTCTCTCTCTCTCTCTCTCTCTCTGTGTGTGTGTGGGTGTGGGGGGTCTTTCTAGTTCGCATTCATATATACACCATCTATAGGTCTCTCTCAAGACACTATGTATGATACTCTAGCTAGTCCAAGCTAGATATCTTGGGTGCACTCATCGTGACGCACACAAATTCCTTGGCTCTTTGCTCAGAACTCTCTCATGCACCACTATGTCGCCCTCGAGCTCTTCCCCTCTCTCAAACTCTCCATCCACTGGTCACACATACACATGCATATCTCACTGCACTGAGCAGGGCCCATCTAAAACTCTATCTCTCTCCCTCATTCTCTCTCCATCTCACACGCACACACACACACAATCTCATGCCCAGCTAGCCAAGTATGATGGTCTCTCACTCAATTGTAGGCACACGCAGTCCCCCTATATGTATATGACTAGCTAATCTTAGTCTCTATCACAAACATGTGCATGGTCTATCTCGATTTCTCTCGGGCATCTTTCTATCACAAGACGCACTCCTCGATCTCCCACCCATATAGTCCCCTCACGATCTCGAGGGATCTCATCACAAACACACCCTTTCTCCCTCCCCATGCGTCCATGCCATCCATGTGTCCCTCTCGACCTTTTTTCCTTGTTGGCCAGGCCACTACTGGACATGTGCTACAGGGGTGTCTCTCTCCATTGCAAACAATCACACACTAGCTATCTTCGTGTATCTCCTCGCCTCGCTTTTCCATCTCGAAGATGCATGCGTGATATGTTCGCATAAGAAACGAAAAACACACACTCTCTAATTTATCGTTTGTTGTCACTTTCTCTTTCACACACATACTCTTTTTGCACCCTTACTCATTCTCCTTCACACGCACTTGATCTGTCTCGACTGAGGCACTCTCCTCCGTCCATAGCACATAGATTTATTGAAAAGTCAAACATCACAAAGTTTGACCATGTACGTGGAGAAAAAGAATTACATCTAGTACGGCAAACATATACCATTAGATTCACCATGAGATGTAGTTTTGTATGATGTATCTTTGGTATTGTAGATATAATAACATTTGCGTAAACCTGATCAAAGTTTCCAAAGTTTGACTTCTAAAAAATTTACATGCACTGCATTATCGAGCGGATGGAATATCTCTTTCCCCCTCTCAGCTATCTGACGCACCACTCAGCCTTATCGGGGCTCCTCAATCTCTCTCAAACTGTATTGGTCAGTTTGGTTCGTGACCTGACCCTCATGCCTTGATGGCCGGTAATGCCAGGTGTGGACGTGAGATGTAAAATATTTCTGCTGGCCGGCTTGTGTAGTGGTGTCAAGCGTTTGGTTCATGCCCGGCTAGGCAAAGCATCAACGCCCCATCAATCAATCCATGCATCAATTATTTAATGCTAATATCCATCCATGTTGTTGTTAGCCTCGTGGTACACGACCGAGCACGGCCAAAGCGTTCGAAATCGATCGCTTGGGCTGTGCTACTTGCAGTGTCTGGAGTTCAGCCAGGCTAATTAAAGTGCAAGGGAACCCTGCCCAGGCGGGCTTTGTTTTTCACACGGTAGCAACCAAACAAGCGTGCATGAAATCCAGCCACAACCCCAGGCCACGCAGAAGATGCTCACGACGCAAGCCAAATGGCCTTATATCTCCCTGGTTCACACATACACATGTCTCGGCCAAGGCTATACATATAGACCCATCCAACACTCTCCACCCTTGTTCTCTCTCTCCATGTGACACGCACCCCCTAAGTACCATAATCCCTCACTCCATCATAGGCTCTGCTTGGATCCATGGGTTAGAGTTAGTTTGGGTTAGTTTGAAGTCAACTAACCCAAAAAGATCCAAACAGAGGGTTAGTTTAGGTTAGATGCATCTAACCCATCCAAAAAACTAACCCATCCAAGAGGTGCTTATTTGGGTTAGTTCTTCTCGGGACCACTAATAAACACTTTTTCTCTCGCTCTCCCCGCAGATATCCTCCCCACTTCCTCGGCTTCTTGTCCCTCTCCTCCCTGCCTCTCGCACCGCCCGTGAAGGTGCCTCGCCGTATCCGCGCTCCATCTAACCCTGCCATCCAAACACCTCTTTACTTAGAGTTAGTGCAGGGTTAGTTCAGGGTTAGAATCTAATTCTAACCTCTAACTGAGTTAGAGTATCCAAACAGGGCCATAGGCGCAAGCACTCCCCCCTCCTAAGTATGATTATCTCTTACTAGCCATCAAGAACACACGTATTGTCTCCTTCCATCCATACGTCTATCTCGATATCTCTCGGGCATCTTCTATCGCCAAGCACACATTGTCACTCGATCTCCCACCCATGTAGTCCCATCACGATCTCCAGGGATCTCTCTATGACAAACATACACTCTCTCCTCCCCATGTCTGCATTTTCTCCGTGACGTCTCTCTCGACCTCTCTCCCTTGTTTGTCGGACCCTCTTGGCCACGTGCTAGGGGTCTTCCTCTCGGTGTTCCAAACAACCACACACTATCTCCTCACCTTGCCTCCGTTGTCGAAGATGCATGTGTGATATGTTTTCATAAGACACGCACGCCTTTTCTCCACTCTCATCGTGTGTTGTCCATGTCTCTTTCACACGCACACACACTTTTTTCACTCACTCTCTCTCTCTCTCTCTCTCTCTCTCTCTCTCTCTCGTTAGGGACTATCACGTCCATAAGCATATGGATGTTTTGAAAAGTCAAACCTCAGAAAAGTTTGACCAGGTATATGTGGAGAAAAACATTTACATCTGGAACAATCATTAGATTCATCACAACACGTACTTACTTCATACTATCATTTATCTTTGGCATTGCAGATATAAGTAATTTCTTTATAAACTTGGTCAAAGTTTCAAAAGTTTGACTTAAAAAAATGTTGTAACTACATTATCGGACAGAGGGAGTAGCTCTTTCTCTCTCTCTCTGCTATCTCTCACGGGCCTCCCTCTCACTCGAACTCCCTATACCGACAGCCAGTTATGCGCTCACCGTGTCGGCCAGATAGCTCCAGATATTGTTTAGTTGACCGTCAACCAATCCACATGCTGCGTTGTCATTTCGTGTTCAGATATCTTGGTGTGCTGGCCCATGTGGCAGTGGATGAAAATAAGTAAACTAGAGGGCAAACTTCTTGCGTGCGAAGGACGCACTCGTGCACAATTCACCACTGCACGGCGGCATGCACAGAAGGACGCACTCGCGCACACCCAAGCACACAACACACACCAGCACATTGTGTACACGGCGTCGCCACGGTTGAGATGGACGGCGAGGCAGCCAACAAGCGGAGGCGGCTCGAGCCAAAACCGCATCCGGCGAGCCTGTACTTCATCAGCAGCCTCCCCGACGACATGCTGCTCGTCGTCATCGGCCTCCTCCCCACCAAATCTGCCGTGTGGACCTCCCTGCTCTCCCGGCGATCGCACCTCAAGGCCAAGGCCCCTCAACCTCACCGTCGATAGCTGCCTCTGCGACGGGGATTGCAAACGCATGGCCGCAGTCTCCAAGATCCTTTCATCGCACCCTGGGCCAGCCAGACGCCTTGACATCCGCATGTTCAGTACCAACTACAAGGTCCAAGCCAAGTTCGACGAGTGGTTCTTATCCCCCGCCCTAGATCAGCTCGAGGAGCTCAGCTTTGAAGCTGGACAATGTCGCTCTTCGCGTCCGTGCTCCACCTCACGCCAACGCTGCGCGCCCGGCTTCAGCTCTGCTATCTTCCCAGATTAATGTCGCGCCACTCTTCTTCTCCCTCAACTCAAGCAGCTCGACCTCTTCGACGTTGTCATCTCGAAGAAGGCTATGGAGCACCTGCTCACGCCAGATGTCTTAGCAGCTCGAGTACCTTCGTCTTGAAAGCAGATCCACGGGTTCATTAGCCTCCACATCGCCTCGATTTAATCTCCGATGGATTTATGTGTCTTCTTGGCCCGCAACAAGAATCAATTGGGAAGAGATCACTCCAGTTGTTCCATGTTATGGTCATTGAGAATCGCATTTCCTTGAGAGATTGCTTGTATCGGATCTAGAAGGTCCAACAAAAATCAGGGTCATTGACGCTACCGAAATTGACAAATATGGTGTACTCATCTGCCAAATTCTCCGAACTCTTTATTGGATCCGTAATCGTTCAAGTACAACACTCATCTTCTTCTCCGTCTTCTTGAAATTCACATTTTTAAATTTCTCTAGATGTATTTACGACCGTCTTCTAGAAAATGATTCCCACAAGCTTGACCCAGTCCATGTGCACAGTGAAGATCTTAGCACTAAAATCTATCGGCCCCAATCTGGATCAAGTTGTTGGATTCCTTACATGCTTTCCATGCACGGAGAAGCTACTCATCAAGGTGAAACTTCTTTCCTATTAGTAAACGGTAATCACAACGTAGCTCAATTTTTTTGTAATTTTCCCAAATTATGATGACAAGTGTAGTGTTCAAAACTACATCTACGCATCGCACTAAAAAGAAATGTTTTTAGTATTTTTTCTCACGTGATCACCTGCATCATTTTTATGTTGTACTACTATAGTAGCCTAGGCTAGTCATAGTGGAAAGTAACTTAGACTACTCCAAAGTAAGTCTATGGTTACCCTAAGGGCAAGTACTACCTCCGCCCTGGTTTACTCTTCCAATTTTGTAGTATCAAAAATTTGACCATAGATTTAATCGACAAAATGTTAATGCATGTCACTAAGAACTATATCGTTGGATTCGTATTTGAACATAATTTCAAATGGTGTAATTTTTAGTGACATGCATTGGCATTTTCTTAGGTAAATCTATGGTCAAAATTTTATACTAAATACGAGTAGTATTCCTCCGTCTTCCAAAATTCTTGTCTTACATTTGATTAGATACGGATGTATCTAACACTAAAATGTAACTAGATACATCCGTATTTAGACAAATTTAAGACAAGAATTTTGGGACGGAGGGAGTACAAAAGTGGGCTATGTAGGCCAAAACACGTGCCAAATTCACTTGTGATGCATTTGGCATCGATGCCCTCCATTGCTCACCGGTGCCCCAATCTGGATCACCTACTTCGCCTCTGGTGCCAAATTAACTCACACAATGAAAAACACCTGCGTGGGGAGAGAGAGAGGACCGAGGCAATAAAAACACTTGTTTGGGAGAGCGAGAGGCTGGTGTAGTTGGTTTGATTGATTTGTTTATACATGTGGGTCTGTGTGCACAACGGTGCCAACTCTCTCACATCGCGAGAGCGGTGCCAAAATCTTTTGATTTGACATCGATGCGTATTATGTGGCATACTTTTGCGAAATATGGCATCAGCCACATAGTGGAAGGCAACAAATGCCCAAGCTCTTCACGTGCTCCTAGTTAAATGAGAGGAAACAGAAAGATAGAGAGAGAGGGAGAGAGAGAGAGAGAGTGAAAAAATATCACTAGCCAGCCAACCCGATCATATGAGCGAATGATATTGGTACCTCTTGATGACACGGAAATCTTATGCAGCCAGCTGCTCTAATATGTTCTCTTATTTTGCAGATAAAAAAATACCCGAAAGTGAAAAATGTGCTGCACTATAACAATCTCATCGAATGCCTTGATCTCCATCTTACGTAAATTGATTTGATCGACTACGAGGCAGCACATCCGAGATTAAATTGGCCAGGTTCTTTGTTCCGGAGGCAAGTGTGCTCAAGGTAATGATGTTTGGCGTTCTCTGGCGCAACAATAAATGGCGTCTTTGATCACCGCATAGCCGTCTAAGACTAAATGACAAAGTCTCCAGAAGCTGAATTTGTTTTGAAACATCAAGTGGCCAGAGACTCGAAAACTTATTTGCCCATTAGTGACTTGTCGTATGTGGATTTTATTTTGTATGATAACGCTGCATCCACCTAAAGTAACGAAAAGTTCTTACGTAAACTTCCTAGTAATTCCCTCTTCCTAGGTGCAGCATTACTCCTAACATTTGTAATATCAGTTTGAAACTTGTAATATTGTCGTGTCCTATTCCCGCGTTTTCAAAATCCTGCGAATCAAACAGGTCCTCAGTTGGTGATGATGTTGTGCCTCCCATATTTCACCAATAGCCGTTGGATCTAGATCTGACGCATACAAACCAAGATTCTCCATTTTTGCAAAAAGATGACCGCACCTGTTCCCTATTTACAAACAACTCCTTGTCTCTCACAATCAGCCTTATCTCCTCCCCACCACATCTAGAAGGTCATGAAAAATTTGGCGCGATGGCCGGCCGGAGCAAATCCACCCCCAATCTTGGTGTTCCGTGCAATGCACGGGCATCTACGCACGGGAAATTATGTCAACAGGGCTAGTTGTAAGCAGGCTAGCTCTACAGCCATGATGATAGTGACTGCAGAGGGTGAGGCTGACTATGGTATGCCGAACACGGCGCCTATACTCAGGTGTCATCTCCAAAGACAGGTCTTGTCACTTCACTATGAGGAGCAAGACGTAATAATTTGACCAACGGGTAGTACAAAGGTTAGTACTCCTAGGAGTACTACATTGGTAGTACTACTACTAGTACTAGTAGTACCACCGTCTGGATTTAGGAGTACTACCACGTCCATCTGGATTTTAGTATTTGACTAGCAATATCTAGTAATGCATGTCACAAAAATGTACTACTCCCTCTGTAAATAAATACATGGTGTTTTATTCCTATCGGCGAGAGAACTTAATGTTTTTTTGCTAACTAGAGTACTAATAGGATTACATGCAATGAACTAAACATTGCATGTCATGTTTGGTAGTCTCAAGTCATTGAAAGCATGCACGGCCCACATCTCTCATTGGTTGATATGTCACGAAATAAGAAACAAGGAGGGAGTTAATGCACCGTGCCTAAGTGTTTTGGGATTATTTGGTTTTCGTAATGTGACTTACACAACATTTTTTGTTTACACGCATTAACATTTTATTAGTTAAATCAAAGGTCAAAACTTGGCGCCAAAATGCAAAGGGACCAATAAACCAAGAACATCAAACTTCTCTCGTTTGGCCCCAACTAGAGGTCCGTGAGATGACTATACTGCACCAAGACGGAGGCGCGAAATCATTGACTTCACGGCAAGCGCCTTTGGGTGAATGACACGTGGGCCCAGGGGTGGCTGGCCCACCTATCATACAACCAAAGGCGGATGCGAGAGGGCCGAGGAGTAGTACGAAATCCTACGCACCTACGCATGCTAACCAAGGGCAAGAGTGATCATTCGAATCGCAAGATCAGTTGACTACTACCTCCATCCTGGTTTATTAGTCTCCTTTGTAATTTGTGCTAAATTTTGACCAAAGATTTAACTAACAAAATGTTGATGCATGTCAACAAAATTATATTTTGGATTCGTATTTGAACATAGTTTTCAGTGATATAATTTTTAGTAACATGCGTAAACATTTTGTTAGTTAAATCTGTGGTCAAAATTTGACACGGATTATAATGGGGACCAATAAACCAGGACGGAGGTAGTAGAAGCTAAGCTAGAGCCATGGAGGTGATGAGCGCGAGCATCAGCCGGCTGTGCCAGATGGTCCACGACGCCGGGCTGTGGCCCGACAACGAGGAATGTCTCCAGGTAGTATTGCTTGAGGCAGCCAGGGCTAGGGGCCGCTTGGACGACAACCGTCTCCTTGTTCGACGAGGTCCTCGCCGGTTTCCTCGACAAGTTCACCGTCGTCAAGAAGCTCGCGGACGACTTTGACGTAAGCCTCCAGCCGACGCGCCCAGGCTCTGCGATGCCCGCCACCCTCAACGACCACTATGGTGACAACCTCTTCGACGCACTGGTGGCCCTGCGACTGCCCGCCGTCGCACCGGAGAATGTCCACCTCGAGGTCGCGCTCGCCGCGCAGCGCCTGGCGCAGCAAGACACCATCGACATAATCACCCACGTCTACGCGCATGCAAGAGGAGGGGCGATAGGGGCCTGGCCTTCTTGGACCCGCAGGGCAACCTTGACGGCACCTTGTTCGGAAGCACGTTGAGCTCGCCGCCAACGCCGCTGCTCCTCACACGTCGGCTGGTGACCGGGCGCACTAGGGCGTGAGGATGTTGTTGATGGATCCATATGTATTTTTATCTTTCCGTCAAATCCATGTAGTAGTATATGATACTCCCTCCGTCCGAAAATACTCGTCATCAAAATGGATAAAGAGGGATGTATGTAGAACTATACGTCTAGATACATCCCCTTTTATTCATTTTGATGACAAGTATTTCCGGACGGAGGGAGTACTATAGTAATTATCTTACCTTTCGCATCAACTTCATAATTTTCGTACGTACTCCATGCATGAACGGCACCAGAACCAAACTTCTCATTACTCTAGACAAAATCGTTATTTTCTATCTATCGATCGCGCCATGGAGCAGAACCAAATTTTACAAGTTACGAGTTCAAAAGGAAAAGCCTTCCGTGTTCGTGTCGCACCCCCACACGGTTGGTCTCAAGACGCCGCTCAAGCGGGAATGTGTGCGGTGTTGCATTTTCACTTACAAGTGGGACCGTAGTTGAGCAAACCGACTATCGGCAAACCCCACCCCGCCCACCGCGATGGCTGAGAAAACAGAGGGAGAAGAGATGGCTGTAGCACGGACTCCAAGAGAATTGGTGTCGGATGGGACTCGTGTGGGTGGCGCAGCCGCATCGCTAGACGTGAATGCTAGTTATGGCCCATGCCACCCCACTATATCGAGCCTATATCGAGGTCGTAGAACAAATTTTCTGCAGTCCGTGCTCGGCACTCAGTATCTCTCTTCTCGGCCAGCCGGACGCCTTGAGAGCCCATCATCTGCTTTCTCACATGCGGTCCCACATGTCGGTGAAAATGGAAGTGGACCCATGAACTCGCACATCTTTCACCTCGACGTCTTTGGTGATGAAAAACAAATCCAAGAAAGATCTTGGTGGCCGCTTTTGGAGTTACTCAAGAGTAGTAAGATTCTATTTACAGTTTAACCTAAGATGCACATCTCGTGGCTTCAACTACCACTCTATTTTCTTTCATGACCACGACACGGATCTTTGGATGTCCCACGTGTCGGCAAAAGGAGGAAGAACCCGACCAAATCTTGATTGTGCTCTCGGATTAGACTAGTTGTGCTAACTTAAAATTTTATTATGTACTCCCTCCGTTCCAAAATACTTGACTTCCATTTGTCCAAAAATGGATGTACCTATATACTAAAACATGTCTAGATACATATATATTTTGACAAATAGAAGGCATGTATTGTGCAATGGAGGGAGTAGAATGGATGCAAGTTTTTGTAAGAAGAGTACATCCATATATTGATAGAGCACAATTTAGTAGATGTTCTATCACTTTTAGCTAGCACAGAGGCTATAGATGAGATTAGTGCACTTGTTGATACTCCTACTTGGTATGCGTGTTGCTGCTTAGGCCGCAGAGAAAAAGCGGTCCGGAGGGAGTACTAGAATAGAGGCTAGACATGAGACTAGATGCGAGGAAGCAACGTCTACTTCTTTACACTCGAAGAAGAAAGAAGCACACAAGATCAAGCCTCCGCAGATCAACAATGAATGCATCGAGAAGGCACGGATCCAACTTACAGGAGTAGTAAAATGTATTCTTGTGGTTCTTGTTTTCTTTGGTCTTGCTTTTCTAGTCAAAATTATCGTTGGAGTTCGTGCAAAACGTAGGTCCGTTTGGGGTCGTATGCGTTGCGATTGGCCTTACAAGTGGGACCGCAGCTATAAGGAAACCGACTATCGGCAAACCCCCCACCTGCGGCCGTATGCGATGGCTGAGTTAGAGAAACGATGAGGTTGAAGAGATTGCTCTAGCACGGACTCCAAGAAATATGGTGTCAGATGGAAGTTGTGCTGGTGGCGTGTGCCGTACTCCTGGACGTGAATGCTTGTTCTGACCCATGCCACCCTACTACTCCTACTACTTACTCCTACTATATAGTACTAGTACTAGTAGTATCGAGGATTCGAGGTGCTAGTTACGTCTGTAACACATTAACATATGGCTACAAGAAAAACACCGCCGACGCCACGAAGCATGTGAAGCTAGTACTCCGTCTAGGTGAATAAGTCGTATTAGAAGGTGCTTCACGACCTAGGTGCAAGCAGATTGGTGGAAAAGAAGAATATTTCTCTCTTCTAAACACAACATTTAATCCACGAGGAGTTAAGAGGATGCCTTATTAGCTACCCATGCAGGCCATCGTAATTCATAGCATCTTGACGCTTTTATTTCTTGCCTAATAACCGCATGGACGTCTTTGCATGCATTGGTCCTCGCCCGAGCAAAAAAAAAGGGAGGAAAGGGGTTTCCACGGAGACAACGAGGCAGAGGTGGAAGCGCCATGGCGAACAAGGCAGGCGGGCATCGAGATGGAAAGTTAATGAACGGGCGCCCTAAACATTTTGGGAAAATCTAATTTTCGTAAGGTGACTTACTCACCTAGACGGAGGGAGTACAAATAGTGTACTACTATTGTTGATTGGCCTCATCCGATAACCTGTTGCAATGCACGTACAATTATGTATTCGAAAAATATTTTTTTTCCTCGTCGCACCACTCACTCAGAGAAGCGACTCAAAAGCCATTCATAAATTTAGTAAGTTTATCACAGGCATATCATTTTATTACATACAAACAGGTCATCAACCCACATCGACAATGAGGATACATTATAAATACTAAAGTTTTCACCACACAACAAATAACAAGCCATGAAATGAACTTCAACTCAACCATTCATCGGCGTTGGAAACGCTTGCTTTGAACCACAAGTGATTCTCTAGGACGGGCCATCCATTGTCGATATGGAGACCAACGCAGATCGATCATCCGGTGAAGCAGCCTACTATATCGATTGTGGTAGGGAACCACCCAAATGTCCAAGGTATAGACATAGTTGCTTCTCATAAATGTGTCAACAGCGGTTGGATCGCCTTTCACCATCATCGGATAGTTTTGTCCAAGGAAGAGCGAAGTTTTCTCCAAGACTATCAATTACATGTACCGGGGAGAAGGAGTTGGCGCTAGCACACTAGTATCCATCTCGAATACCATGCAACGGGTGTTGGAATATGTCCGGAGAGTGCAACCATGGGAGACTACACCTGCTTCCTTAGCAGTAACATCATCAGTGGGTTGTATACACACAAGAAGAGGTGATCCATCAGAATTAGTTGTCAGGCGCCATAGAGTATATGGGCGCTGCTCGTCCTCATGCTCGTGATCATCACCATCGTCATCTCCCGCTTGGTTATAAATTTTTTCAAGTATAGGTGGTGGGATGTTCACAGGACCTTGGAAACACAAGAAGAAGGTTAATTAGTAAAGGGAAACTTGCTAACCCGCATGCATGTGGATGAAACAATTATAATTACGGTGGAAGACAAACGCATCAAACAACAAGGATACCATGCAAAAACAAGGCTACGCAGTGGTGGCGGCAAACACAAGGCCCTCGTGTTGAATTGCATCACAGTACTCATCCGTGTTCAGAAACTGATTTTTTAGCAATATCCATCGAGTCAAAACACTAAGGACGGCAACAAGCTTGTCGAAGATAGCAACAACTTCATAGTTGTTGTAATTCCAAGAGCGGTAGGGAACTCGACAAATTGCTATCTTCCATAGAAGATAAATACCATGATCGTATTTGAACGCATGCGTACAATACTGGTGTGCTCAACCTCAGGCGATCTGCTGAGATTTTTGGAAGTGGAACCCGTCACGAGTGTACACATTCACAAGTTCCCACTGCAGCTTGGACCCAATGTAAACAACCCAATCTCCATTTGCGCCGCCCAAGCCTTTCCCTCAAGCGATGGCATCTTAACATCATACGTATCATTATCAGCGACATCAACTTGCATGTATGCGAGGCCTCCGTCGTGCCGGCGCCAATCATCAGGGTCACGGTGAAGAAGATAGGGGAGATCAAACCGCTCCTTGACTCTTGGGTACCTTGCAATGATGTTATTAGTTGAGTCGAAAATGGGCTTGAACGAACCTGCCATGCTAGCCGAGGTGATGACGTCGCGCCGATCAATGAGTTCCTCCACCACGTCATCTTTCGGATCGGGCAAGAATAACGGGTCGTTTCCGGCTGTTCCTCCATGGAGAAGACGATTGAACAATGGCGAAGAAAGGGTGAAGAAATTTGAAGGAAAATGGAGGAGGGAGAGGAAGAGCGTGCGACAGCAGTTCCAAATTGAGAGGGAAAGGCGAAGAGTCGGTGGATGGTTGCGAGTTTGCCACGGTTCACAAAGAGGCGCCCCGACCTACACGTCCATTCGGAAATACTCCTACTACTCGCCATCGTCTCACTGATATGTTGGAACGCGACCACATGTCAATGAAACATGGTGTGTAATTTCCCGTGCAAAATGCGATCTGGCTGCGTTGGTCCGAGGTTCCGCATTAGTTATCGACCTTTATTTTTTTAATGGCGTGCCGATCAGTTTTGAAGCACGACTAATTGCTATCAGACGCAGAGAAAATATAAACTACTCTACCACTACTCCACCTCCAAAGTATTAGTAGTACAAAGATAAAAAAGATATATAGGCTGGAGCTTCAGCTTTCTTGCTAAGGGCTGCCCACTTGCTTCTCACACTACCACCCTCTCTCCGGATCTAAAAAGACGGCCCTCTCTCCCTCCACACCGGTGGTCACAGATCCGCCGGGAAGAAAAAAGGAGGTGCAGCGTTGAAGCACTAAATGGTCGTCAAGTAGCGAGGTCAATGCTCGGCGACAAGGCCATCCTCTCAGACCTAGCGCCCGCGCGGGATGGCCTCCAACCCCAAGCTCGCTGCCGTAGTGTGTGCGGAGGACGACGACCACGAGCGAAGCCACTTCCCGCCGACCCTCAGGTATGCTACCTCTTTTCGAACCATACCCTTGTTCTATTGCCCCATCTGGCACGTCGTTGCATGTGGATCTTTTTCCACTCCACCATCTTCCCAATTTGCTATCCTCTGCTCTTCTGACACGCAGACGAAAACCATAATTTGCACTATTAAAGGAAACCCTACTTCATGCAGACTAATCCATGTCCTGGGTTGAATAAGGAAAGGAAGGGAGACTATACCTTGTCCAGGAGAGTAGGCATCGACCCGCATCTAGGTTGAAAAGGGAAAATCAGTAGCTAAGGAACGAGTCTACGTGTCTCTTGGTTGAAGAAGGGTAGAAAGGCATGACAACGCAATAGAGAATGATCAGGTCGATCGGTTTGTTGTCCTCACAGAGGAAAAAGGTGGCTAAAGAGAACAAAAATGGGACGTAATCCACATATGCTGCTCAGCATATTTGTTGCTGGGCAACCATACCTCCCTCACCACTCTGCTTGCGTGGAGGTACATCGTCTTGGTGCGCCCACTGTCCGAATGGGCCTCCCATTCTCTTATTGCCACTTTTCTTGCTGTTAGTATAACGCCATCAGTTAAGTCAAGCAATGCTACTGCTAAAGTGATGCCACATTTAACTAATGTCGCTCTCAGTCTAATTCCACCGATAAATTTAAGAAATGCCATTTAATGTCACTGGATCATTTCAGGGTTAGCTGTTGATTGTGGATGTATTAAAGAATTTTCAGCTAAGGCATTCTAATGTCCAGTACGTACCAAGATACCAACGATGAAACTCGTTACCACCTTGATTTTTTGCAATCATAATGCTTATAGATTACATACCTCACTTTCATGAGATAAGTTAAATTTTTTGTACAGTGTCACTAAAATGCCAAGGCGCGAATGTCGTTTTATTTTGGTTAAACTGCACAGACAATTATGAAGACAAGAGGAAAGGTCAAGAGTGGGCACCTCCTCCTCCGGCTGTTCTCTTGATTCGCTCGATCAAGTTTTTATGTTTGATCGATTATCAAGATTGGGATAGCAATTTTTAAGGCCCCCATGAGTTCGAAATGATATTTACCTTGGAGGTACATGGTTTGCAATTTTTTATCTTGTCATTAGTTAAAAATGCTAGATACCTTCAGACTTACGTATTTGCCTTAATGCTCTTGCACAGCTAGTATACCAATGTTGAAACTTGTTACCTTTACATATTGTATTGTTAATTCTTATAGAAACCTTCCAAAGGTTAGAGTTTATTGAAATCTGTTCAAGAAACCATTGTCTTGTACTCGTAATAAACTAACTACTCTCTTGTTGCACTAGCCAATCGGATTAGTGTATACTTGTAGTATTCGAATGGTGTTGCATTAGCGTATGGACATAAATAAAGTGTGGCAAGCTTTCCTAGATATGTGCTCAAGAAAACTACTACCTGCTTTTCCAAATACTAGACGTTTGGGTACTTTAAATTGAACCGTGAAAAACGCTCTTATATTAAGGAACGAGAGGGTGTAGAGTTCACTCAAATTATCCCGTAAAGCTAGTCACACCTTTGTTAAAATTAATGTTCATTATGTTATCGGAGGAGGTCTCAGATGTTTGTCTCTAATGCCCATCTACTACATACCCGACATCATGATGTAATGTTAAGTCATTTCCTTTGTATGCAGTGTCACTAAATTGTCAAGGCGGTGATGGCATTTTATTTTAGTAGAACTGCACAAAATTTGCTTAAAAGAAGAGGAAAGGTCAGAATGGCTCAGCTTTTTCGTAAAAAAACTATGTATGCCTTCCCTGAGATCACCCCGTTGCTTTATTTATTCCTTCAAACAGGTGGTTAGAAACAGTCTTGCTACCTTTTCCCATTAAGAAATTGGAATGCTTATATTTGTGAGTCTATGCTTCAACTAGTGCCACTTTTATAGTAATCACACTTTCAATATCTATGCAAAAAGGGGCCTTCGATTTTAGTGGAGCTGCACAAAAGTCCAACTGGTTCAACATTAGGAGCATGTTTTTTCCAAACCTTTATATCCAATTGGTGGCACTATGAGCTGTTCATTACGAAGGTACATGGTTTGCTACTATCTTGCTACTCTTTTTGTACTGTCATTAGATAGTAATACTAGTGGTTTGCATGTGAATTTATTGGCAGGATGGACCTACATTGGAGGTGCAGGACAGGATTCAATGATTGGATGCTCAATTTCGGTTGTATCGATTTAACCTCTTCCATCACTGCGAACATGGTGTGGTATATGTTTACTAGCTGCTTGATATTTGTGCAGACAGAGATGTCTTCCTGTTGCTATTTGGCAAACAAAAAAGTGTCCGCAATTTTGGTTGAACTGCACAAGAGAATAGTATAGTCACTGCATGCAGTGCCATTTGAAAATAGACACAAAGATTGGATAGTCACTTCATGGACTGCATAAAAGTAGTACTGTACTATTTATTGGCCAACACTAGGTGCTTCATTGCTTTGGTCTGATTATACAATGGGCATCATTTTCCCTAAGTTAAAGTTTGTATTCCGAAAATAGTCTCGCGGTGTGATCGAGAGAAGACCAAATCATATTGCAGTGGATGTTCCTCCATCATGTGTGGTTCATTCTCATGGTTCCAGTTCCAATTTGTTGGTGGAACCACTTACGTTGCAAGAGGAATTGTAGACTTCACAAACAAATTTGTCTTTCGGTCTGCATCTTGAATGTTGGCCAAGAGAATCATCCATGTTAATAGGAAGAACAGATGTTTTTTCTAGATCTTTGCTTTTGGAGCTACATATTTGTATAAGATCTGTGAATCATTGAGATGCATTAACATGTTGATCTTATGTATGGGAATCGTACTAGTTAGGTTTAGTTGCGACGCAAGATCCGAAGTGGCTGATCTTTGCTTTTGGAGCTACATATTTGTATATGATCTGTGAATCATTGAGATGCATTAACAGCTACTTATTTCTGTTAATTTCGGTGTTTACAAGTTCTTGATCGATCACTAGCTAGCCCACAAATGCGCTCTGGCAGTTTTATTTATGACGCAAGATGCGAAGTGGCAGTTTTTGAATAAAAATGCCTACCTCTGAAGAAACCGACAAGCTACACTACTCGATCCTACACGGATAAAAATGCCTACCTCAAGAAACCGACAAGCTACACTATCGATCCTACACGGATAAATAGCGGATCACGCACGCATTACCTCCTTTCCGGGTTTGCAGGGCTCAATTCAAGAAAGCGACCTACTCGATCCTACACGAATAAATAGCAGATCACGCATGTACTAGTACCTCCTTTCCGGTTTGCGTGGCTTAATTCAAACCTCTCACCAACCAAGGTACTACTCGCTCCGTCCGGGTTTATTAGTCCCGTGAGCAAAGCGGCAAGACCAAGGCATGGCAATAATTAACGGCATGCAGAAGTTTAAGCCTAATTAATTCCAGCGATTTAAGCGGCTGCATCGCGTGCCCTCGGTCACGACTTCGTTGCATCTTTGCCCAGCGTCTTTGCGGCGATTCTGAGTGCCTGCATGCAACCGGCCGTAATTAAGGCAGCTAACTGATGCGAAAAAGATACGCTTTAATTGTTGCGGGCTTTTTAAATCTGTGAAATCATTATTGACAAGGAGGAGATGATTCGAGTGCACTTTCGTTTGACCGCCATGCCGGCGTGCGACTCCAGACGGGATGGGACGACACAGTCATAATTTCAGTTTCCCTAGTTTTCCACGGCAAGCTGGCGCGCTAAGCCATTATGCATTGAATTCCGATGACCGTCGCGCTACCTTCCCCCTATAAGTACTGTTTCCCGGCCTTCTCTAGTGCCACCGTGACCCAACTCGCCATATCCTCATAAGCCCCCACCGGCCCGACGTCGCTCGCCACGTCCGCCATGCCCCCGTCTGGTCTACAGAGGCGACGCCGGAGGGCGGTCACACGAACTAGTGTTCGGTTTTTCACCGGAAGGCGACGGAGGGAGGAGGCATTCTATCTCGCCTTTCGATGGCAATGCGCAGATCGAGGAGTTGTTGGAGCACGACCGCATGGCGGAGGAGCAGGAGTTGTTGAGCGCGATCACCGCTGGCGGAGCAGCGTATCACCGATTTGCGTCGCCGGTGGGACATGGAGCAGCAGCGCATCGACGCTCTGAGTCGCGGCGAGTGCTCAAGAATCGGGCCGACTCCGTGGAGGCCGGGCGCCGCAAATAGCCACCCTCGAGGCTGTCGGCACGCACGCTGCGTTCAGCGACGCCGATTTTTACTACCAGCTCGTCAAGTGGGTTTCCCGCTTGGAAGCCGAAGCTTCGGTGGACCACGCCGGCATGGAAAGGGCCAACGCGCGCGAGCAACGCACCCTATCGCACCTCTGGCAAGTCCGAGGCGAGGCGCAGGACGCCGGTGCCGGCGTTTAGCGTGTACCGCCAACATCGTCTAGTTAGCTAAGAGTAAGTTAGTACTTGTCTAGTGGGAATAGATAGTTAACTTGGCTATGATGGTTATCAACGTGGAAGTTCAGTACTCTATATGTGGATCAGACCTGTTACTTTGCTCCGAATGTTGAACTTTCCGTTTGAACGTATGGAATGGGCTGTTATTTTTTCTAATGGGTTGTATTTGTCCTCCACGGGTTTAGAGGCTGACTTGTGGGCCTAGCAAGTTGACGCGTGCACAATCGTGAGATGATTGTATGCGTGGAGAGGATGACAGCAGGACCCACCAAGGTCATGGCGATGCGCAAGCAAGTGCCTCCTTATTTCAAGCCAATAAAAAATGGCTCCTCCTAGTGGATTTCGACATCTGGGTCCCATGCCATTGTCAACGTAGTCAATAAACGAGAGAATTGCACAACGAGCGGCCGACACCAGGACCCAAAGAGCTCGCCCAGTTATTTTTGTTTTGGGTTAATTTGATAAATGCCTCAGAAATGCCACCGCAATTTCCAAACTTTGAAAAATGACATTTCATGCCATTTCTAGTGGCATTTTTGAAGTCCGGAGTGGCGTTTTCAAAGTTTGCAAACTGCAGTGGCGTTTTCAAAGTTTGCAAAATTGCAAGTGGCATTTTCATAGTTTGGAAATTGCGTGGCATTTTTATGAATCGCCATAATTGGAGTGGCATTTATCTAATTTGTTTTTGAGACGGAAGCAGGTGTCAACTGGCTGTAAGTGACACTCACGGCCCTGCCTAGACAGCTTTTTTCTTTTATGTTTACCACATGCACCAGCCCAAAGTAGTTTTTTTTCTTTTTGAAAATGGCTAGCCCAGTTTTTTGTGACTTGTCAAGTAAGTCACTTTATCATGCCTGTTTGGCTGCAAATCTTTCAAGACGAGGTGAGCTTCATTACGGTGGCCCAGAAAATGGCCTATCAGTAATGAGAAATGGGTTGTACATTTTTAAAACACATCAAACCGGCAATTAGTTTCAAATATCTTTTTTTTCATTTTGAGATTTTAAATTGCATTGATTTTTATGTGTGGACAATTTATTGGATTTTATATTGATATACATTTATTTTTAAAATCAGTCTGAATGTGACTCGAAATTTCTGGATTAAAAACAGTTCAGACTGCACCGACATATGCAAAATTTCGTATAATTTTTTAACCGTGGCCACAATATGGGTTGTAATGCTAACAAAAAGAATATGGGCTCCAAAAAAACCCGTAAGAATTAGCAAATGGGCTGTAAACTATTTGAAATAATGGCAGATGGGTTGTATGCTGTTTTCCACAGATTTGAGGCTTTCCACAGATGGCCTGTATACTGTTGGATGTCCATGCAACGGCCGTCGTGCTTCTTCAATCTCTGCTCTTCCTACTCCAGCCGCTCAAACAAGCGCCGGTGGGACTGCCTACTCCCTCCTCCATGACGGCTGTCTTTGCCACAGGCCTCACCGCCCCATCAGATTCCCATCGCTGGCCTAGCCATCCCTCTACTCACCCACACATCTTTGTTATTCTCCATGACGGCAGACGAACCAAGAAACCCTCGTACTCCTCGGCGTGGGAAACAATCGCAGAGTATTCCCGGCTCGTGTCATTCCCTTCCTAGGCCTCGCCCGTCGTCCTTTATACGGTGCTCTCGGCGCGGCCTGGTCAACGTGGTCAATGAACGACATCCATCGGAAGTGGATCAGACGTGGAGAGAGGCCGATACCGGGTCCATGGCCGCACGCAAGGAAATGCCTCCTTATTACGCTGTAAAATAATGATTCCTCCACCGACATCCGGGACCCACCGAAAGGGCCTCAGATTTCGCGAAAAAACGTTACCGCCCGACGGCTTCGGACCCACCAGCTATATCTTCGCACGCAAGGAAGTGCCTCCTTATTATGCCAAAAAAAAGAATATTTCCCCTGCTAGCTGGGACCCAGTATAATGGGCCTACTAAGTTGACGGGGACGAAGGGCTTTGTCAACTTAGTCAATATGCACGATTCTAGCTAGGCCGGACCGTCACGATGTCCATCCAACGGCCGTAGTGCTTCTTCAACCTCTGGTCTTCTTGCTCCACCGCCCAAAGCAAAGACCGGTCGTGCTTGCTCGCCTCCGTGGCTGGTCAGGGTCTTGCGGAGGCCTCACCGCCCCATACTACTCCCACCGGCCAGGCCATCCCTCCACTCCACTCACACACACTGTTATTCTCAAGGGCGACGGCAACAAGCCGCCGAACCAGTGAACCCTCGTACTCTCTCCGGTGGGCATCCACTGCGCGTCTTCCCGGCTCCGCGTCGTCCCTTCCTAGCCCTCGCCTGCGTCCACCGCCGTGGTGCTCTCGGTCTTGGCGTGGTCATTGTGGTCAATGACCGAATTCCATCGGAAGAATATCAGACGTGGAGAGGCTAACAGCTGGGTCCACAGCGGCACCGCAAGGAAGTGCCTCCTTATTACGCCGGAAAATAATTATTCCTCCACCGACAAATAGGGACCCACCGGACGGGCCACTAGTATTTCGCGAAAAACGTTTGCCCTCGACTGCTAGGGACCCACCCGACGGGCCACCGTATTTCGTGAAAAAACGTTCCCCCTGGGTCATCGGCTCGGACCCACCGGAAGTGCCTCCTTATTACGCACAAAAATGAATACCCCTCGCTAGCCGGGACCCACCTTGGTGGGAGGCTGACTTAATGGGCCTACTAAGTTGGCCAGCGGGACGGAGGGCTTTGTAAACTTAGTCAATATAAACGATTCTAGCTCCAAGGACTGTGACGATGTCCATCCAACGGCCAGAGTGCTTCTTCAACCTCTGGTCTTCTTGCTCCGGCCGCCAAAGCAAAGCACCGGTCGTGCCGCATGCTCCTGCCTCCCGTGGCGGATGTCTTTGCTGGAGGCCTCACCGCCCTACTATTCCACTTGGCCGAGCTAAGTTCGCGACTGGCAGCCTCACACATGCAGCCGAACCGGTGAACCCCTCGTGCCTCCCTCTCGGCGCGGGCTTGCATCGCCGCGTCTTCCCCGGCTCCCGTCGTCCACCGCCCACAGTGCTCTCGGCACGGGCGTGGTCAATGTGGTCAAGGAACGATTTCCATCGGACGTGGACTATATGTGGAGAGGCTGACAGCTGGGTCCACGGCCGCAGCAAGGAAGTGCCTCCTTATTACGCGGAAAATAATTATTCCTCCACCTGACAGCGGGGACCCACTGGACGGGCCACCGTATTTCGCGAAAAAACGTTTCCCCCCTGACTGCTGGGACCCACCAGCTACACCTTCGCACGCAAGGAAGTGCGTCCGGGCAAAAAAAAACGATTCGCCCCCCTGACTGCTGGGACCCACCAGCTACATCTTCGCACGCAAGGAAGTGCCTGACAGTCGGGACCCACCTGGTCGAAGCGTACGTAGCGTTGTCATTACGGTCGCGAACGTGTGCGATATATATATCTTGGTGGATGTAGAAGGCGCGCCGCATGTCGTAGTAGAGGCGCGCACGTAGCATGTACACATACGTACATCGGCGAGGGTGCAAGAAAGAAAATACGGCCACGTATGTCGGTGTCAAAACCGGCGGATCTTGGGTAGGGGGTCCCGATCTGTGCGTCAAGGCTGATGGTAAAAGGAAGCAAGGGACACAGATGTTTACCCAGGTTCGGGCCCTCTCGATGGAGGTAAAACCCTACTTGCTGCTTGATTAATATTGATGATATGGGTAGTACAAGAGTAGATCTACCACGAGATCATAGAGGCTAAACCCTAAGAGCTAGCCTATGATGGTATGATTGTAATTGTGATCGGTCTTCTAAGGACCAACCTCTCCGGTTTATATAGACACCGGAGAGGGCTAGGGTTTACATGGAGTCGGTTACAAGGAAGGAAATATAATATCCGGATCGCCAAGCTTGCCTTCCACGCCAAGGAAAGTCCCATCCGGACACGGGCGAAGTCTTGAGTCTTGTATCTTCACGCTTCAATAGTACGGACGTCAGATACAAATCTGCTATCCGGATACCCCCTAATCCTAGACTCCCTCAAGACTTCAACCAGGCTTCAATGACGATGAGTCTGGCGTGCAGTCTTGTCTTCGGCATTGCAGGGCGGGTTCCTCCTCCGAATACTCCAAGGTAATTATCGAACACTCAAACCTTGTCCGGATCCACAAAATGATGCCACCGTAGAGAGAATGATGTTTCAAAATGCAATCACGACAACTTTTCAGTAACGCGACGTGTCACTACGGTGAGGTCATTACTCGAACCGTCTTTCCACAACCAGCCACAGCGCATATTGCGAGGTGGTTTCCTTGACACGTCTTGTCAAAGCGGAGATCGTGCCCCCTCATTACGAGATTCTCATCAATACGGGCATGGGTAATCCCACCACATCATTAATCGTGGTGCTTGGGAAGCAAGCGATTCCCAACGGGTAAGTGGGGAGGCGCACCACTTTCGTCGCCTCTATAAAGGGATAAGATTTCCTCATTTTTACCCACGCCTTCTTCCTTCTCTGCCCACTCTTGCCCTTTCGAGCTCCAGCCGCCCAAGCCCAAGTCTCCTCCGCACAGCTAGACATGTCCGAGGCAGGAGGCAAGTGGGTGGCTTCCACCGTCGAGGAGAAGCACATCCACGAGATCTTCGGTGGCGGATACTTGGCCGCAGTACATACCGCATCGGCTACCGAGACGCCGGGCAGGTCATTCCGACCCAGGACCCCACGAGAGAGAGTCGTGTTCGTCGCCCACTTCGTCCGTGGATCGGATTTCCACTTCATCCCTTCGTCGCGGGCTCATGTTCTTCTATGGGCTAGATTTCCATGATCTAGCCTCAATTTCGTCCTCAACATCTCGGCGTTCATCGCCGCTTTGCGAGGCTTTCCTCCGCATCCGCCTCACTTCGCCTATGGCTGCAAATCTTCTCGCGTGAAGCCGAAGGTTATACGCGCCAACAAGCGGAGTGCGGAGGGGCCATGGTGGGCAAGATGCCTAACGTCACCTGGCTGGACGGCTCCTTTGCGGAGACCGTAAAAGGATGGCAATCGGGGTGGTTTTACATCACCGAGACGCGCGGCGCCAACTGGGCGGCGGCCCCCGAGTTCCGATCCGGAATCCCTATGCGGCTCACCTCCTGGGAAAAGAAGGGCCTATCCTGGGGCGATTCCACGGAGCTGGCGGACTCCGGACATCGTCAAAAGCATGAAGGACAAGAACATCAAGCTTGTCAATGTGATCCAGGTCATGCTCGTCACGGATCCTGCCATGCCAAAGGCGGGCGGTAAATCTGTGGGAGTTCGTCCCGCCAACACCGCACGCCCGGAAAGTTTCTGACGGCATGACGCACAAAGGCGCATGGAAAATGTTGTTCAAGGCCTCCGAAGTACCTCCTCCCACATCCGAGGACCGCGGACTTCATGCAGCCTTGACCCCGAATCCGGTGAGTTCTGGGACCACCACCGGTTTAGTTTTTTTTCTTCCAATACATTCATGGGGTAGTTTTAAGTATATATATATATATTTTTTTTTTGCTTCAGGATTATGTGAAGACATCGGAGCAGATTGACTGTCCGGCTCCGTTGCCAGAAGATCCAGCGGATGCTCTCCTGACGGAGATGCTAGTCCCGACACCGTACAAGGTGCCGGAGAAGAAGGCCAAAAAGAAGGCCCCGGGGACCAGGAAGGGTCTCCGGCGTAAGGTTAGGTCTGAAGCCTCGTCCAAGACGACGAGGCGGACTCCTCCCACGAAGGGGAGGAGGAAGAAGAAGAAGACGCCCCATCCGGGAAGGATGAGGGGCCCGGCGAAGCGGGCCAGGGGGCCGGAAAAGGCCCTCGGCGCAAGGCCGTTATTCCTCTGTCGTCCGATGACGATGAGACACATTCCTCCCACGGAGGCGTGGGGAATCAAGAAGAAATTCCATCTCCCCGTACTAAGGGGGAGAAGAAGAGAAAAGCGCCCTGGAGGGGGAGGCTAGGGTGTCCAAGAAGGGAAAGGTAACCCTTCCTAATATTCCATCCGGCCGCTTCACAAATGAGGGGAGGGGGTGGCTGCCCGGGAAAGCTCTTCCCGTGCGATCGTAAGTGTCCGCATCCTATCATGGTTTCACTTCATAGTTTTTATACTTATAGTGCCGAACATATATGCAGTCCGGCCAGGGCTCACCCCGGGGAATCTTCCTCCGGGTCCCTGAGCGATTCGGCGATAAATTCGCTCCCGACAGCCACTACCCCTCCACACGCGGATGACACGGAGGTGTTGTCCCGAAGACTCTCAGAGCAGGGGGAGGTGACTCTGGAGACGCCCCATCGCGGGATTCCAGAGGTCGGGCACGCGGGGTTCAAGATCACCGCGGACCGCGTCGACGAAAGCTACAACGAGGCGAACTCTCGACCGAACACTGCTCCGGAACCCCCAACGGTTCCGGACTTGGGCGGGCAGCCCCCCGTTAGGGAGGGCGAGCCGCCCGTCTTGAGGACTTCCGCGCATCAAGCGGCGCCGGATAGCCTGGTGGAAGCGCTCGGCGCCTCCATGGAAGAAGAGCACCGTGCTCTTATGTGTGCGGTGATTCAAAAGGTTCATCATAAAAAGCGGACTAACCGAAGCTTGCACAAGCCTTCCGGCGGGCTTTGAGGTAAGTAAGAAATGTATGAAATTACCACCCGATAGGTAGTAGCCCTCGATACTCTGGTTGGTGTTACGAAAGAAAAGCCAAACGGAGGGTCAACTATAATCCGCAGGAGACTAATAATAAGTATTGTTGTGAATAAGTAGGCTGTCTTTGCTTTGCTGCTTCTTTGCCCGTCTTGCCGAGGTTGCCGAAGCTGAAGCGGCACTGAGCAGGCGAGGAGAGCTCGTCCTCATGAAGAGGCAGCTCGAAGAGAACAAGGTAAGTAATTCCCGCTCTTATGCGTTTAAGGATAGGCAGAATTGACGAGTCTAACACCTAAGTGTCGTGGCAGGTGTAACAGGGCCACCGCCGAATTGGCGTCCCTGAAGAAGGCGCTGTCCGATGCCGAAGACAAGGCGGCCTCGGAGTGTAAGGAGCGCAAAAAGCAAAGTGCTAGATTGGGCGAGGTACAGCAGGAGCTCCAGGACCTCGACAAAAAGTGCGAGTCCGTGGAGCATAATCTGCAAATGAAGGAGGCCGAGCTTGCGAAGGCCCTTGTGAGTTTGAAGGATGCCAAGGCCGAAGCCGAGAAAGCACAGCAGGAGATCCAGGAGGCCAAAAAGATAGCAGCGGGTAAGAAATTCTTTATGCAAAGCAAACATGTGGAGGAGGCGTTTCTTTTACTTACTCGAATACAGAGCTCTCCAGGGGCATTTGCAGATCTGCCACGCAGCGTCTCATACGCTGCGGAGTTCTTCCGTGCCCAGGAGGGGTGCTCAACAGAGAAGCTGTTCTGGTCCCAGTATGATGGCACCGAACATCCGATGCCTCTGAGCGACCAATCAAGCAGCTTGGTCGAACTCCACAGGCGGCCGAATCGGCTATGAAAGACTTCAAAGTCGGGATGTGGCACAGTGAGCTAGTGCCCAGTAGCTACTTTGGCACGATCAAGCGGATGATGGATGCTGCCGAGGCTTGAAGTGATCAAGCGATCTGTTTGCATCGAAGGTGCCCGCCGAGATTTTGCCAGCGTCCAAGGTGCATTGGGGCAAAGGCTGGATCACGGAGAAGCTGGTCAAGGACGGGCCACCGGAGGGCAAGGCGCATCGCCATCCCGAAATGTACTACGATGGCGTGATGAAGGGTGCTCGTCTCGTCGCCAATGAGTGTACCAAGGACGCCATATTTGAATGAATTCACTTCTGTCATGTTTGTAATTAAAGACGAAGTTACTTGCGCTATGTAGCAATTTCGTTATTTAAAATATTACCTTCTGTGCGGCTGTTTATAAAATCCTGAAAGTAGGCCAGTCGTCGGCTTCCGCCCCCCGCGTGACTAGCACTGGGGTGTTCGTGGAAAACCTGGACACTCTTGACCCAAATGTTTGGTCCCTTAAGGAGGTGACCGGCGCAGCGAACAAGGCAATCGGACTATGCGGCTTTATAACTTTCACTTAGCCATAGAAGTCTACAATTTTAAATTTCGCGAAGCCCTAGAATCTGGAAGGCGAATTGGGGCGCTTATACACGCCTAGATCGGACGGCCGATTTATCGCCTAAAGCGGAAAATCTTTAAGGATTTTAAAACCTCTCGAATAGCGACCAGCTCTCGCCACATCATGTCGGTCAGTTTCGGCTTTCTCTCTTGAGGTGCTCGTCCGGATGAAGCAGGACCACGATCGCATGATAGTTCTCCATGCGCTACCTTAGCCGATATAATGGAACGTAAGGCACCAAAACAAGGGAGCCGGGCTATCCCAACTGTAGACCCAAGACATGATTTGGAGCTGATGCATATAGTGCTATAAGTTCGGGGTGCCACACTGTTGAAAGTGTTCGGACTTTAGTTGCCATATAGCGGGGCGCCATAAGAAGCCCCTGGCAAATCAGGCGCACCAAGGTGTACGGATGCAATATCAAATAAACATTTATAAGAGAAAAATGCTCGAATGAAAATAATAAGCTGACGCTATATATAATCTCTCATTGACAAAAAATATGTTTAAGCGTACATTTACAATGGATGCGTTAAGCAAATATAAAATAGGACTATTTGACATGTCCTATCCAGGGGCAGGCTGTGTTCAGGTAGATAAAGCAGGTATAATGATCGTAAATAGATTCCACCTGGGTATTTTCTTCTGTGCACAACGTCTATTGCCTCCCTGGATGTCTCTTCCCTATAAGTCCGGCAATTCGGATCTTTTGAGGATGCTGCGCCAACGCGGTTTCCTGAAAGGTAAGAGGGAAAGAGTTTGAAAGTATTTGGCGGTTACCCGCACTATTGATTGAGTCGTTGATGCGCCTCCGCCTATGCCCATGGTATTTTAAGTGCGTAATTGTGTGCACGTGGCACGGATGCTGCGTTGATGGGGCTTAAGCGGAGGCCGGACTGCTAGTCGCGCTCTTGGCGTGCCTGACGATCCTGTTGCGGGGTGCTCCAGACTCGCTTGATCGTGCTCGAAGTTGTTGTCATGGATTGGTTTTGTTGGAGAAGGCCGCATTGTACTTCCGCCGCGAGGGCTGCAATATGTTCTTCTGCTCGTAGGGAGGCGGTCCATATTTCCGTTCACCGTTATGACCCCGCGTGGTCCTGGCATCTTGAGCTTGAGATATGCGTAGTGTGGTACCGCATTGAATCTGGCGAATGCGGTTCGTCCGAGTAGTGCATGATAACCACTGCGGAAGGGGACGATATCGAAGATTAACTCTTCGCTTCGGAAGTTATCCGGAGATCCGAAGACCACTTCCAATGTTATAGAGCCCGTACAGCCGGCCTCTACTCCCGGAATTACACCTTTAAAGGTGGTTTTAGTGGGCTTGATCCTTGAAGGGTCGATGCCCATTTTGCGCACCGTGTCCTGGTAAAGCAGGTTCAGGCTGCTGCCACCGTCCATAAGGACGCGCGTGAGGTGGAATCCGTCAATGATTGGGTCTAGGACCAATGCGACCGAGCCGCCGTGACGAATGCTAGTAGGGTGGTCCCTACGATCGAAGGTGATCAGACAAGCTGATCATGGGTTGAATTTGGGGGCGACTAGCTCCATCGCATAGACGTCCCTTAGTGCCCGCTTTCGTTCCCGCTTGGGGATATGCGTGGCGTAGATCATGCCGATCGTTTTCACACGGGAATTTCTTCTGTCCCCCTGTTCGGACGTCGGGATCCTCGTCATCGTCATTGTCTGAGCCCTTGTCCTTGTCTTCGGTGTTTATCTTGCCGCCTGTTTGAATACCCAGCAATCTCTATTGGTGTGGTTGGTACAGCTTGTCCGAGGTGCCATGAATTTCGCCTGGCGCTCCAGTATGCGGTCTAGAATGGACGGTCCCTGATTATTTCTTTTGAACGGCTTCTTCCGCTGACCGGGCTTGGATCCACTGAATCCGGCGTTGACTACCGTGTCTTCAGTGCTCTCGCTGTTGTTCCGTCGCTTGTGTCTGTTACGCCGTGGCTTGCCGTTATTGTCGCGGCCATCCGAATTGCCAGGCTGTGGCGTAGTGCTGCTACGGGCCAACCAACTGTCCTCGCCCGCGCAAAAGCGGGTCATTAGTGTTGTGAGAGCTGCCATGGACTTGGGTTTTTCCTGGGCGAGGTGTCGAGCGAGCCACTCATCACGGATATTATGCTTGAAAGCCGCCAGGCTTTGCCGTCCGGACAATCAACTATTTGGTTCTTCTTAGTTAGGAACCGAGTCCGAATTTCCTAATGACTCTCCGGGCTGTTGAGTAATGTGGCTCAAGTCGTTGGCGTCGGTGGTTGCACATATGTGCCCTAGAAGTTGTCGAGAATGCGTCTTCCGTGTTTTCCCAACCGCCAATGGAATTTCTTTGGCAGGCTGTTTAGCCGATGTCGGGCTGGCCCTTTGAGCTTAAGGGGAGATACTTGATGGCGTGTAGAACTCCATGGGCCATGTGAATGTGGAGAAGGAAATCTTCCATCCATCTTACTGCGGGGTGCATTGTGCCATCGTATGATTCGATGTTTACGGGTTTAATCCCTTCCGGGAATTCATCGATTGAAGCGAGAGGGGTGCACGGCGCCTGCGTCTTAGGGGCTATGTGGCTACGCAGGTCGAATTGCTCACGGGTGGCTATATTCGCCCGGCGGACTTGTTGAAGATGTGTCCGTGTGACGGTCCTCGTCAGCGTCGAGGCGCGCCTCGATCCGTAGATCGATCTTGGTTGTCCCGTTTTGTTGCCCGGCCGTAGTATGTTGGCATGGGGGTGTTGGCTGGTATGCGGACTGGTATGCCGTTTATCCCGGCCACGAGGTGGCGGTCACCGTATGGTGCTTTCGAGTCCGTATTCCTCGGCTGCTAGGACTTCCATCCATCTATCTGTGAGCAGATCTTGATCAGCTTGGAGTTGTTGTTGTTTCTTTTTCAGGCTCCTCGTAGTGGCTATAAGCTTATGCTTGAAGCGCTCCTGCTCTACGGGATCCTTAGGCACGCCGAACTCATCGTCGCCGAGGCTAATCTCGTCTTCGGAGGGGGCATGTAGCTGTCCACCTCCGGGTATTCGCCCGTCGCCTGTTCTTCTGGGCTGACCTGCTCATCCTCCTATTCGGCCTGCTCGAAGGCGGGCTGATCAGGGTTGTATTCTTCTTCGGCACCATTCGGATTGTTTTCGTCTCCTGGGCTGGTATTAGTGTGGCGGGGCTTGGAGTGGCGTCGACGACGCCCATTCTTTGGTTTTTTCCCTGAGGTTTTATCCTCCGTTGCCTCATCGCCATTTGTCTCCTTCGGAGTGTCCACCATATATATATCATAAGAAGAGGTGGCTGTCCACCGCCCGATGGCGGTGGTTCATGTTCTTCTCCGCATCGTCGTCCATACCGTCGATGTCTTGAGTCGAAGTTCAGTACCTCGGTTAAGTCATCGACGTGGCAATGAAGTGGGTGGTGGGTGGGCAACAAATTTCTTCGTCGCTTTGCCTCCCACTCAAGCGGACATAGTTCGGCGAAGAGCCTCCTGACGAAGAGAGAGACTTTAATGAGTCCAAAGACGTCGCCAAAGGCGAGTCTTTGGAAAGATATCCGCAGCGGTGAACTCCATTACCGGAGCCCATCACGGCCCGGCGGGCTTGGGAGTGTCTTGATTTGGAACCGGCGTCCGGATCTGAATCCGAGGTTCGTAATCGCGGGCCACCACAAAGGTAAGACCCGTGTTCGGCTCCACCGCCGATGAGGGCGCGACCTGAGTGGCGGGTGTTGGGGAACGTTGCATAAAATAAAATTTTTCCTACGATCACCAAGATTCATCTATGAGTTCATCTAGCAATGAGTGAGAGAGATGCATCTACATACCCTTTGTAGATCGCGTGCGGAAGCGTTCAAGAGAACGGGGTTGAGGGAGTCGTTCTCGTGCGTGATCCAAATCACCGGAGATCCTAGCACTGAGCAGACGGCACCTCCGCGTTCAACACACGTGCGGTTAGCGTGGCGTCTCCTCCGTCTTGATCCAAAGAAGGGGAAGGAGAGGTTGATGAAGATCCAGCCGCACGACGGCGTGGTGGTGGATGCAGCGATCTCGGCAGGCTTCGCCAAGCAACCGGGAGGAGGAAGAGGTGTAGCAAGGGGGAAGGGAGGCGCCAAGTGCAAGGGTGCGGCTGCCCTCCCTCCCCCCTCTATATATAGGGTCCCCAGGGGGCGCCGTCCCTAGGAGATGGGATCTCCTAGGGGGGGGCGGCCAAGGGGGTGGAGTGCCCCCCAAGGCAAGTGGGGCGCCCCCTCCCCTAGGGTTCCCAACCCTAGGTGCAGAGGGGGGCCCAAGGGGCGGCGCGCCAGCCCACCAGGGGCTGGTTCCCCTCCCACTTCAGCCCATGGGGCCCTCCAGGATAGGTGTCCCCACCCGGTGGACCCCGGGACCCTTCCGGTGGTCCCGGTACAATACCGGTGGACCCCGAAACTTTCCCGATGGCGAAACAGCACTTCCTATATATAATTCTTTACCTTGGACCATTCCGGGACTCCTCGTGGCGTCCCGGATCTCATCCGGACTCCGAACAACTTTCGGTTTGCTGCATACTCATATTCATACAACCCTAAGCGTCACCGAACCTTAAGTGTAGAACCCTCACGGGTTAGGAGACATCTGAACATGACCAAAGGCGGCTCTCCGGTCAATAACCAACAGCGGGATCTGGATACCCATGTTGGCTCCCACATGCTCCTCGATGATCTCATCGGATGAACCCACGATGTCGAGGATTCAAGCGACCCGTATACTATTCCCTTTGTCGAGACGGTATGTTACTTGCCGAGATTCGATCGTCGGTATCCCAATACCTCGTTCAATCTCGTTACCGGCAAGTCACTTTACTCGTGCCGTAATGCATGATCCCGTGACCAAACACTTGGTCACTTTGAGCTCATTATGATGATGCACTACCGAGTGGGCGCGATGATACCTCTCCGTAATACGGAGTGACAAATCCGATCTCGATCCGTGTCAACCCAATGCAGACACTTTCGGAGATACCTGTAGTGAACCTTTATAGTCACATAGTTACGTTGTGACGTTTGGTACACCCAAAGCACTCTTACGGTATCCGGGAGTTACACGATCTCATGGTATAAGGAAAATATACTTGACATTGGAAAAGCTCTAGCAAAACGAACTACACGATCTTGTGCTATGCTTAGAATTGGGTCTTTGTCCATCACATCATTCTCCTAATGATGTGATCCCGTTATCAATGACATCCAATGTCCATAGTTAGGAAACCATGACTATCTATTGATCAACGAGCTAGTCAACTAGAGGCTCACTAGGGACATGTTGTGGTCTATCTATTCACACGTGTATTACGATTTTCGGATAATACAATTATAGCATGAATAAAAGACAATTATCACGAACAAGGAAATATAATAATAGTCCTTTTATTATTGCCTCTAGGGCATATTTCCAACAGTCTCCCACTTGCACTAGAGTCAATAATCTAGTTACATTGTGATGAATCGAAAACTCATAGAGTTCTGGTGTTGATCATGTTTTGCTTTCATGGAAGAGGTTTAGTCAACGGATCTGCGACATTCAGATCCGTATGCACTTTGCAAATTTCTATGTCTCCATCTTGAACATTTTCACGAATGGAGTTGAAGCGGCAGCTTGATGTGCTGATCTGCTTGTGAAACACAGGCTCCTTGGCAAGTGCAATAGCTCCAGTGTTGTCACGGTAAGAGTTTGATCGGCCCGACGCATTGGGTATGACTCCAAGGTCGGTGATGAACTCCTTCACCCAAATTGCTTCATCGCTGCCTCCGAGGCTGCCATGTACTCCGCTTCACACGTAGATCCCGCCACGGCCGCTCACTTTGCTTACCGCACCAACTTCTTTGCTCCACCATTCAACATATACACGATCCGGTTTGTGACTTAGAGTCATCCAGATCTCGTGTCGAAGCTTAGCGTTGGCGTAACCCCTTTACGACGAGCTCTTCGTCACCTCCATAAACGAAACATGTCCTTAGTCCTTTTCGTACTTCAGATATTCTTGATCGCTGTTCGGTGTTCCTTGCGGGATTACTTTGGTACCTTCCTACCAAACTTACGGCAAGGTTTACATCAGTGCAGTACACAAAGCATGGCATACATAATAGAACCTATGGCTGATGCATAGGGATGACACTCATCTCTTCTATATCTTCTGCTGCGGTCGGACATTGAGCTGAGCTCAATTTCACACCTTGTAATACTGTGCAAGAACCCTTTCTTGGGTGATCCATTTTGAACTTCTTCAATATCTTTTCAAGGTATGTGCTTTGTGAAAGACCTATGAGGCGCCTCGATCTATCTCTATAGATCTTGATGCCTAATATATAAGCAGCTTCTCCAAGGTCCTTCATTGAAAAACTCTTATTCAAGTAGGCCTTTATGCTGTCCAAAAGTTCTATATCATTTCCCATCAAAAGTATGTCATCTACATATAATATGAGAGATGCTACAGAGCTCCCACTCACTTTCTTGTAAATGCAGGCTTCTCCATAAGTCTGCATAAAACCAAACGCTTTGATCATCTCATCAAAGCGAATGTTCTAACTCCGAGATGCTTGCACCAGCCCATAAATGGATCATTGGAGCTTGCATACCTTGTTAGCATTCTTAGGGTCGACAAAACCTTCCGGCTGCATCATATACAGTTCTTCCTTAAGATAGCCGTTAAGGAATGCCGTTTTGGCGTCCATTTGCCATATCTCATAATCATAGTATGCGGCAATTGCTAACATGATTCGGACGGACTTCAATTCGCTACGAGAGAGAAAGTCTCATCGTAGTCAATCCCTTGAACTTGCCGATAACCTTTAGCGACAAGTCAAGCTTTATAGATGGTGACATTACCATCCGCGTCCGCCTTCTTCTTAAAGATCCATTTGTTTTCTATCGCTCACGATCATCGGGCAAGTCTGTCAAAGTCCATACTTTGTTTTCATACATGGATCCTATCTCAGATTGCGTGGCTTCAAGCCATTTGTTGGAATCTGGGCCCGCCATTGCTTCTTCATAGTTTGAAGGTTCTCCGTTGTCTAACAACATGATTTCCAGGACAGGGTTGCCATACCACTCTGGTGTGGAACGTGTCCTTGTGGACCTCTGAGTTCGGTAGCAACTTGATCCGAAGTACCTTGATCAGCATCATTAATTTCCTCTCCGGTTGGTGTAGGCACCACAGAACATTTTCTTGAGCTGCACTACTTTCCGGTTCAAGAGGTAGTACTTCATTGAGTTCTACTTTCCTCCCACTTACTCCTTTCGAGAGAAACTCTTTTTCGTAAAGGATTCGTTCTTGGCAACAAAGATCTTGCCTTCGGATCTAAGGTAGAAGGTATACCCAATGGTTTCCTTAGGGTATCCTATGAAGACGCATTTTTCCGACTTGGGTTCGAGCTTTTCAGGTTGAAGTTTCTTGACATAAGCTTAGGTTTCTTCCCAAACCATAATTCATACGGTGTCGTCTCAACGGATTTAGACGGTGCCCTATTTAAAGTGAATGTAGCTGTCTCTAGAGCGTATCCCCAAAATGATAGCGGCAAATCAGTAAGAGACATCATAGATCGCACCATATCCAATAGAGTGCGACTACAACGTTCGGACACACCGTTCTGTTACCGAGGTGTTCCAGCGGCGTGAGTTGTGAAACGATTCCACATTTCCTTAAGTGTGTACCAAATTCATGACTTAAATATTCTCCTCCACGATCTGATCGTAAGATTTTTATTTTTCGATCACGTTGATTCTCTACCTCATTCTGAAATTCCTTGAACTTTTCAAAGGTCTCAGACTTGTGTTTCATCAAGTAGACATACCCATATCTACTCAAGTCATCAGTGAGAGTGAGAACATAACGATATCCTCCATGAAGCCTCAACGCTCATTGGACCGCACACATCGGTATGTATGATTTCCAATAAGTTGGTTGCTCGCTCCATTGTTCCGAGAACGGAGTCTTGGTCATTTCGCCCATGAGGCATGGTTCGCATGTGTCAAATGATTCATAATCGAGAGACTCTAAAAGTCCATCGTAATGGAGCTTCTTCATGCGCTTGACACCAATGTGACCAAGCGGCGATAAAGGCCACAAGTATGTGGGACTATCGTTATCAACTTTACATCTTTTGGTATTCACACTATGAATATGTGTAATATTACGCTCGAGATTCATTAAGAATAAACCATTGACCATCTGAGCATGACCATAAAACATATCTCTCATATAAATAGAACAACCATTATTCTCGGATTTAAATGAGTAGCCATCTCGCATTAAACGAGATCCTCGATACAATGTTCATGCTCAAACTTGGCACTAAATAACAATTATTGAGGTTTAAAACTAATCCTGTAGGTAAATGTAGAGGTAGCGTGTCACGGCGATCACATCGACCTTGGAACCATTCCCGACGCCAAGATCGTCACCTCGCCCTTCGCCGCCTCCGTTTATTCGGCAGCTCCTGCTGTGAGTTACAAATGTGAGCAACGGCACCGGTATCAAATATCCAGGAGTTACTACGAGTACTGGTAAGGTACACATCAATTACATGTATATCAAATATACCTTTAGTGTTGCCGGCCTTCTTGTCCGCTAAGTATTTGGGGCAGTTCCGCTCCAAAGGGTTCTTCCTTTGCAATAAAAGCACTCAGTCTCAGGCTTGGGTCCATTCTTTGACTTCTTCCCGGCAACTTGCTTACCGGGCGCGGCAACATCCTTGCCGTCCTTCTTGAAGTTCTTCTTACCCTTGCCCTTCTTGAACTTAGTGGTTTTATTGACCATCAACACTTGATGTTCCTTCTTGATTTCTACCTCTGCTGACTTCAGCATTGAAAATACTTCAGAAATAGTTTTCACCATCCCCGTGCATATTGTAGTTCATCACAAAGCTCTTGTAGCTCGGTGGGAGCGATCAAGGATTCTGTCAATGACCGTCTCGTCTGTGAGGTTATGTCCATTTGGGACAAAGGTTGTGCAACCTGCACATTTTGAGTATGTGCTCACCGATGTAACTATTTTCCTCCATATTACAACTATAGAACTTGTCGGAGACTTCATATCTCTCGACCCGGCATGAGCTTGGAAAACCATTTTCAGCTCCTCGAACATCTCAGATGCTCCTTGTTGCTCAAAACGCTTTTGGAGCCCCGGTTCTAAGTCAGAAGCATGCCGCATCGAACGAGGGAGTAATCAGCAAAGACGAGACCGCCAAGCATTCATAATGTCTTGGTTCTCTCGATGGGTGCTTCACCTAGCGGTGCTTCTAGGACATATTGTTTCTTGGCTGCTATGAGGATAATCCTCAAGTTCCGGACCCAGTCCGAATAGTTACTGCCATCGTCTTTCAGCTTGGTTTTCTCTAGGAACGCGTTGAAGTTCATGGTGACATGAGCGTTGGCCATTTGATCTACAAGACATTTTGCAAAGATTTTAGACTAATGTTCATGATAATTAAGTTCATCTAATCAAATTATATAATGAACTCCCACTCAGATTTGACATCCCTCTAGTCATCTAAGTGTTAGATGATCCGAGTCGACTGGGCCGTGTCTGATCATCACGTGAGATGGACTAGTCATCGTCGGTGAACATCTCCATGTTGATCGTATCTTCCGTACGACTCATGTTCGACCTTTCGGTCTCTTGTGTTCCGAGGCCATGTCTGTACATGCTAGGCTCGTCAAGTTAACCTAAGTGTTTTGCATGTGTAAAACTGTCTTACACCCGTTGTATGTGAACATAAGAATCTATCACACCCGATCATCACGTGGTGCTTGAAACGATTTAACTTTAGCAACGGCGCACGCTTAGGGAGAACACTTTCTTGAAATTATTATAAGGGATCATCTTATTTACTACCGTCGTTCTAAGTAAACAAGATGCATAAACGTAATAAACATCACATGCAATTATATAGTAGTGACATGATATGGCCAATATCATATAGCTCCTTTGATCTTCATCTTCGGGACTCCATGATCATCTTGTCACCGGCATGACACCATGATCTCCATCATCATGATCTCCATCATCGTGTCTCCATGAAGTTGCTGCGCCAACTATTACTTCTACTACTATGGCTAACACGTTTAGCAATAAAGTAAAGTAATTTACATGGCGTTTCTAAATGAAAAGCAGGTCATACAAAAATAAAGACAACTCCTATGGCTCCTGCCGGTTGTCATACTCATCGACATGCAAGTCGTGATTCCTATTACAAGAACATGATCTCATACATCACATATATATCATTCATCATTCATCACAACTTTGGCCATATCACATCAAAAAACACTTGCTGCAAAAACAAGTTAGACGTCCTCTAAATGTTGTTGCAAGTTTTTACGTGGCTGCAATAGGGTTCTAGCAAGAACGTTTTCTTACCTACGTGAAAGCCACAACGTGATTCGTCAACTTCTATTTACCCTTCATAAGGACCCTTTTCATCGAATCTGCTCCAACAAAAGTGGGAGAGACTGACACCCGCTAGCCACCTTATGCAACTAGTGCATGTCAGTCGGTGGAACCTGTCTCACGTAAGCGTACGTGTAAGGTCGGTCCGGGCCGCTTCATCCCACAATACCGATGAAGCAAGATAAGACTAGTAGCGGCAAGAAAGTTGACAACATCTACGCCCACAACAAATTGTGTTCTACTCGTGCAAAAGAGAACTACGCATGGACCTAGCTCATGATGCCACTGTTGGGGAACGTTGCATAAAATAAATTTTTCCTACGTTCACCAAGATCCATCTATGAGTTCATCTAGCAACGAGTGAGAGAGATGCATCTACATACCCTTTGTAGATCGCGTGCGGAAGCGTTCAACAGAACGGGGTTGAGGGAGTCGTTCTCGTCGTGATCCAAATCACCGAGATCCTAGCGCCGAGCGGACGGCACCTCCGTGTTCAACACACGTCTGGTCAGCGTGACGTCTCCTCCGTCTTGATCCAAAGGGGAAGGAGAGGTTGATGAAGATCCGGCTGACGACGGCGTGGTGGTGGATGCAAGATTCGGTAGAGGGCTTCGCCAAGCGACTACGGGAGGAGGAGGTGTAGCAAGGGGGAAGGGAGGCGCCAAGTGCAAGGGTGCGGCTGCCCTCCCTCCCCCCTCTATATATAGGGTCCCCAGGGGGGCGGCGGCCAAGGGGGGTGGAGTGCCCCCCAAGGCAAGTGGGGCGCCCCCTCCCCTAGGGTTCCCAACCCTAGGCGCAGAGGGGGGCCCAGGGGGGGCACACCAGCCCACCAGGGGCTGGTTCCCCTCCCACTTCAGCCCATGGGGCCCTCCGGGATAGGTGGCCCCACCCGGTGGACCCCCGGGACCCTTCCGGTGGTCCCGCTACAATACCGGGTGACCCCGAAACTTTCCCGATGGCTGAAGCAGCACTTCCTATATATAATTCTTTACCTCCGGACCATTCCGGAACTCCTCGTGACGTCCGGGATCTCATCCGGGACTCCGAACAACTTTCGGTTTGCTGCATACTCATATTCATACAACCCTAGCGTCACCGGACCTTAAGTGTGTAGACCCTACGGGTTCGGGAGACATGCAGACATGACCGAGACGGCTCTCCGGTCAATAACCAACAGCGGGATCTGGATACCCATGTTGGCTCCCACATGCTCCTCGATGATCTCATCGGATGAACCACGATGTCGAGGATTCAAGCGACCTCGTATACTATTCCCTTTGTCAGACGGTATGTTACTTGCCCGAGATTCGATCGTCGGTATCCCAATACCTCGTTCAATCTCGTTGCACGGCAAGTCACTTTACTAAATACCGTAATGCATGATCCCGTGACCAAACACTTGGTCACTTTGAGCTCATTATGATGATGCACTACCGAGTGGGCGCGGTGATACCTCTCCGTAATACGGAGTGACAAATCCAGTCTCGATCCGTGTCAACCCAATGACACTTTTCGGAGATACCTTTAGTGCACCTTTATAGTCACCCGATTACGTTGTGACGTTTGGTACACCCAAAGCACTCCTACGGTATCCGGGAGTTACACGATCTCATGGTCTAAGGAAAAGATACTTGACATTGGAAAAGCTCTAGCAAAACGAACTACACGATCTCGTGCTATGCTTAGAATTGGGTCTTTGTCCATCACATCATTCTCCTAATGATGTGATCCCGTTATCAATGACATCCAATGTCCATAGTCAGGAAACCATGACTATCTATTGATCAACGAGCTAGTCAACTAGAGGCTCACTAGGGACATGTTGTGGTCTATCTATTCACACGTGTATTACGATTTCCGGATAATGCAATTATAGCATGAATAAAAGACAATTATCACAAACAAGGAAATATAATAATAATCCTTTTATTATTGCCTCTAGGGCATATTTCCAACAGCGGGGTCCATCCCTCCGTCCTTAGGCAGCGCAGCCTGCTCCGGATCTAGGTCCGGAGATACTATGGGGGTGATACCCCGAGCTTCGTCCGATGGCAGGTCTAAGCCGTGCTCGTCGAGACTGTCCGGTGCTCCTGGCATAGGCCCAAATCCATCGAAGATCAAGTCTCCGCGGATATCCGCCGTGTAGTTCAGGTTTCCGAACCTGACACGGTGGCTAGAGCGTGGTTGTCGATCTGCTCCAGATGGCCAAGCGAGTTGGCCCGCAGTGCGAAGCCGCCGAACACGAAGATCTGTCCGGGGAGGAAAGTCTCACCCTGGACAGCGTCGTTGATGATGATTGAAGGAGCCATCGAGCCTGACGGCGACGACACAGAGGAACTCTCAATGAAAGCACCAATGTCGGTGTCAAAACCGGCGGATCTCGGGTAGGGGGTCCCGATCTGTGCGTCAAGGCTGATGGTAACAGGAAGCAAGGGACACAGATGTTTACCTGTGTTCGGCCCTCTCGATGGAGGTAAACCCTACTTCCTGCTTGATTAATATTGATGATATGGGTAGTACAAGAGTAGATCTACCACGAGATCGTAGAGGCTAAACCCTAAGAGCTAGCCTATGATGGTATGATTGTTGTGATCGGTCTTCTAAGGACCAACCTCTCCGGTTTATATAGACACCGGAGAGGGCTAGGGTTTACATGGAGTCGTTAAAAGGAAGGAAATATAATATCCGGATCGCCAAGCTTGCCTTCCACGCCAAGGAAAGTCCCATCCGGACACGGGCCGAAGTCTTGAGTCTTGTATCTTCACGCTTCAATAGTCCGGACGTCGTATACAGTACGGCTGTCCGGATACCCCCTAATCCTGAACTCCCTCAACGTACGTACATACGGGCAGGGTCTCAAATGCCTACTCGCGAATACGTACATGGCTGGGTCGGAACGGAGAAACAGCGTCGTCGTCGTGTTCATGGGGAGGCAACGAAATGCGTCGTGTTCATGGGGAGGCAACGGAATGCGTCGTGTTCATCGGGAGGCAACGGAACGCATGGGAGCCAACCGGCTGGGTTGGAACGGAATGTGTGGTCATGTTCATCGGGAGGGCTTGGACGGAACAGGCGATGGAAACAAGGCCTGGCGTACGCGCTGGCGGAGAAACGGCCTTGTGTTCGACCGCCACGTTAAAGCAGGATCCTATTCACCGAGGGTGCGGCGTACCGCCAAAAGCGGAGAAGCGGACCTCCCTACGGTCGAAACGGGGTCTGTTGATCGAGAGGGTGTGGCGTGCCAAAAGCGGAGGAAACGGACCTCCTCCTACGGTCGGGCAGGGGTCCTGTTGATCGGGAAAGGGTGTGGCGTATCGCCAGCAGACGAAAAGCGGACTTGTGTTGGGCGCTACGGTCGAAACGGGGTCCTGTTCGCCGGGAGGGTGTGGCGTACCGCAAAACGGGACTCCACGGGATACTGTTCATCTCCACCGTCGACCTCCTCCAGCCTCCACGGGCTACCGTCGACCTCCTCTGGCTCCTGTTCATCTAGCCTCCACCACGCGCTACTCCACCGGCTATTGTTCAACCACCCCTCCACGGGCACCCCTCCACCGTCTACTGTTCATCCAACCCTCCATACCACGGGGTACTGTTCAACCACCCCTCCACGGCCACCCCTCCACCGTCCACTGTTCATCCAGCCCTCCACACCACGGGTTCCTGTTCATCCAGAGGCAACGCCACCGCTCATCGCTCATCCAAACCCCCCAACGCTCACTTGCTCATCCAATCGATCGGCTTCGCTTAGCGGCAAGAGTGAAGGAATCGCCGATCGGCTTCAGCTAACGACCATCGATCGATCGCCGGGTTCGATGAACGCGTAACTGCGGTGCAATGGCTCGGGTTCGATTAGAGCCCAACGCCTCGCCGGGTTTAGTTAGAGCAACGCCCTGCATTACACGCCAAGCGCATACGTCTACGAGAGAAATGCGCATCGCCGACTCCCCGACCTCCTCACCGTGAACCGGAAACTCCCAAATTTACCCTCGCTTCTACCATGGTTTTTTCGTCATGGGACGGCCCAAAGAATGTCATGCAGCTCGCTGCCTCCGCCCGCCCAGGACGAAAAGCCCATTTTCTGTCATGATTTTTTGTCATAGAAGTAGGACCCCACCACATCTATGATGATACCGGGTTTTGTCACAATTATCGTCATAGAAGTGTCATATGTATCACAGAAAAAAAATTCATTCGACCCAAAATGTCACGGATGTATCTTTTTTTGTAGTGTATCCATGCCACGGAGAAGAACTGCACCTCCGCCCTCTCAAATTCTAGTAGGCCAGCCGCCCTGTATCTTTGACGTGGGCAAACACAAATTCGATGGCACTCTTTATCGACCGCGCAGCCACACACTTCATCCTTGTTTTCAATTCTATCGATATCTCATGTCCATGACTCCGTTTCACACAAATTGCATATGTTACGTTTTTCTGATTGAGATATCATCAACACATTGCCTGCTTACGCTTTCAAAGCATCTCTCTCACACCCCCCACGTGCATTACCTGCACCTAAAGAAGTGCACGCAGGACGCACGTACTCGCGTCTCGTTCCCGGCCACACCCGCGCGGGTACACGGTGGAATTTGTTTCTGTACGAAAAGGCAGCCCACGTGATAATTTAACGCGTGTAGCGGTTGTTTACTCGAAGGAGGGTCGGGTACCACTCCTAGAATATAAAACGATTGCCGTGGGGAAAATGGAAAAATGGGTTTGTCTCTCGTCATACCATCTCACACAAGGCCGCTGTAGCCTCTCTCTCTCAGCGTTGGTCAGTGATCCGGCAGCATCCCGTCTGCCGGTGGAAAGGGAGGATGTGCATCATCTCTCCGTTCGACGGTGTTGAGGCAGCTCGTCCCGATCTGCGGTACACGTCGTTCTCTCTGACCAAGCTCCGGCGTGGTAGGACCTTCGCCACTTGCTCGCTGCCGCAGTATGGCCAGATCCCGGCCGCCGGCGCCTTCCTAGTAACATCCCGACGACCCTCAGGTATAGGTTCCTCCGGCCTTGCTCCACTGCCCATCTTCCCACGTTGTTGCATGTGGATCTTCTTTAGTTGTTTGCTTAAATCGTATCTCGGCGGTACTTTCCATCTTGCAATCTCGTCCTCAAACCATTTTTGATAAACCACCATGTGCTATCTTTCCCTTTTTACATGGAACATGCTTCTTTTTTGTCGGCGTATGTGTCTTCAACTCGTGTTATTGGGCAGTAATTGTTTCCTTTCGACCTCCTCTTGCAAACAGGCTATCCATTTTCACCTCGTTGCATTGCGACCTTTTGGTGAACTGCACAAATCACTTTTCTGAAGAGTGTTTTGTGCAGTTCCGCCAAAATGTCACACGGGCAATGATGACCCACAAGTATAGGGGATCTATCGTAGTCCTTTCGATAAGTAAGAGTGTCGAACCCAACGAGGAGCAGAAGAAAATGATAAGCGGTTTTCAGCAAGGTATTCTCAGCAAATCTCAAATAAGTGGTAACAGATAGTTTTGTGATAAGATAAATTGCAACGAGCAACAAGTAACAAGAGTAAATAAAGTGCAGCAAGGTGGCCCAATCCTTTTTGTAGCAAAGGACAAGCCTGGACAAACTCTTATAATAGGGAAAGCGCTCTCGAGGACACATGGGAATATCGTCAAGCTAGTTTTCATCACGATCATATGATTCGCGTTTGGTACTTTGATAATTTGATATGTGGGTGGACCGGTGCTTGGGTGTTGTTCTTACTTGAACAAACATCCCACTTATGATTAACCTCTATTGCAAGCATCCGCAACTACAACAAAAGTATTAAGGTAAACCTAACCATAGCATGAAACATATGGATCCAAATCAGCCTGTTACGAAGCAACGCATAAACTAGGGTTTAAACTTCTGTCACTCTAGCAACCCATCATCTAATTATTACTTCCCAATGCCCTCCTATAGGCCCAAATAATGGTGAAGTGTTATGTAGTCGACGTTCACATAACACCACTAGAGGCTAGACAACATACATCTCATCAAAATATCGAATCTAATACCAAATTCACATGACTACTAATAGCAAGACTTCTCCCGTGTCCTCGGGAACAAAGCGTAACTACTCACAAAGCATATTCATGTTCATAATCGGAGGGGTAATAATATGCATAAAGGATCTGAACATATGATCTTCCACCAAGTAAACCAACTAGCATCAACTACAAGGAGTAATCAACACTACTAGCAACCTACTAGCACCAATCCCGGACTTGGAGACAAGAATTGGATACAAGAGATGAACTAGGGTTTGGAGATGAGATGGTGCTGGTGAAGATGTTGATGGAGATTGCCCTCTCCCGATGAGAGGAGCGTTGGTGATGAAGATGACGATGACTTCCCCTCCGGAGGGAAGTGTCCCGGCGAGCAGCTCACGAGCCCTAGATTGGTTCCGCCAAGGTTCCGCCTCGTGGCGTGAGTCTCGTTCCGAAGGTTGCTTCTGATTTTTTCCTCATCGAAAGACTTCATATGGGAGAAGATGGGCATCGGAGAGCCACCAGGGGGCGCACGTGGTAGGGGGCGCGCCCCCCACCTCGTGAGCGTGGTGTGTGGGCCCCTCGCCTTCATCTTTGGCGACGATTTTTCTTTATTTCTTTTAAGATATTCCGTGGAGTTTCAGGACTTTTGGAGTTGCACAGAATAGGTCTTCAATATTTGCTCCTTTTCCAGCCTAGAATTCCAGCTGCCGGCATTCTCCCTCTTCATGCAAACCTTGTAAAATAAGAGAGAATAGCCATAAGTATTGTGACATAACGTGAAGTAATAGCCCATATTGCGATAAATATCGATATAAAAGCATGATGCAAAATGGACGTATCAACTCCCCCAAGCTTAGACCTCGCTTGTCCTCAAGCGAAAAGCCGATAACAATAAATATGTCCTCATGTTTAGAGGTAGAGGCGTCGATAAAAATAAAATACGGACATGAAGGCATCATGATTATTCTCAAAACAAAGCAACATATAAAGATTTGTCATATGATTACTTATGTTCAAGTAATGATCTTTTCACAATGCAAAAGTATGAATCGTAAACCTTATTGGGCACCAACAAATTATAACCTCAGTCATTGAAGCAATTTCAATTTATCATAACATCGGAAAGAGTCTATGTCAGAGCTTAAAAGCAATTACACATACTCAACTATCACTTAGTCCTTCATAATTGCTTGCACTCACGCAATACTTGTGGTTACAGAGTTTTAATCGGACACAGAGAAAGATAGGGGCTTATAGTTTTGCCCCACAACCTTTTACCTCAAGGGTAATGTCAACAATAGCAATTCATGCTCCCTACATCCAATTAGATATATATATATATATATATATATATATATATATATATATATATATATATATATATATATATATATATATTCTTTCCAACATCTTTGGGCTTGCCAAAGGATAAAATGAAAAGGAAAGGTGAAGATCACCGTGACTCTTGCATAAGGTAGAAGATAATAATAAAAGATAGGCCCTTCGCAGAGGGAAGCGAGAGGTTGCCATGCGCTTTTATGGTTGGTTGCACAAAATCTTAATGCAAAAGATCATCACTTTATATTGCCCCTTGTATGTGGAACTTTATTATGCAGTTAAATCGCTTTTATTACTTCCACAACAAGTTTGTACAAAGCTTATTTTCTCTGCACTAATAAGTCATGCATATTTAGAGAGCAATTTTTATTGCTTGCACCGATGACAACTTACTTGAAGGATCTTACTCAATCCATAGGTAGATATGGTGGACTCTCATGGCTAGACTGGTTTAAGGGTATTTGGAAGCACAAGTAGTATCTCTACTTGGTGCTGAGAATTTGGCTAACATGAGGGGAAAAGGCAAGCTCAGCATGTTAGAGGATCCATGACAACATACTTTATCTCAGATACAAGAAAACATAACTCATTATGTTGTCTTCCTTGTCCAACATCAACTCTTTAGCATGTTGTATTTTAATGAGTGCTCCCAATAATAAAAGATGTCAATGATAATATATCTATATGTGAAACCTCTCTTTCTTTATTACTTGCTATTAGTTGCAACGATGACCAAAGCTATATTTGCCAACTCCCAACAACTTTTAATCAACATACTCTTTCTATGTGAAGTCATTACTTTCAATAAGATCAATATGAACTCTTTGTTTCTTTTTTATTCTTCTTCTTTTATTCACCCAATATCATGGCAAAACAATCAAGCCCTTGACTCAACACTAAACTTTATTATATATATAGCTCACGGACTCGATTACATAGAGGGATCATAATGCAAAACTCTAAACTATATCATGCCATGACTTTATTCTACTAAATCAAGATACTACTAATAGGATCGAACTAAGAAAAATGGTAAAGATAGGAGTTGTGATGGTGATACGATACCGGGGCACCTCCCCCAAGCTTGGCAGTTGCCAAGGGGAGTGCCCATACCCATGTGATTATATCTCCTTCTTTGTTGTTGGTGTAATATTCTTGGCGATGATTCCCCACAAGATAAGGTTCTCCTCCTCGAGCTTATTGACTTGCTGCTTGAGGTCCATTATTTCCTTGCGAAGCTTTCACCTGTGACTAAAGCTCCTTGGACCCAAGGCTGTTGCATAGCTGCGGGAGAACAAGAGACACTCCTCCTCATATTTTCATAAGAAAGAAATCTAACATTGGAAGGGATAACCAAGTTTGGAATAGCTGAGCTCTGTAGTTCCCCCATTGTAAACCCAGCTCGAGGCGAGAGGTGACTTCTTGATCCTCCATGGCATCTACCCTCATCAAGTTGGCCTCCATCTCTTCCTCCGTTCTTTGGCCCAAAGTGGTCAAGATCATTTGTGCCCTTGGTTCGGTGCGGATTGGATACCCGGCTCTCCCGACCGACTCTTGAGAAGACATCTTGCTCTAATCTGCAGTAGCAACAGCTCAAAACAAGAACGAGAGGATATTTGCGTGATACGGAGTCAAAACCTTCGGGAGAATATATAATGAATTTTTACCGACCAAAATACGTATCGTGCAAGAAAACGGAGTCCGGAGGGCACACGAGGTGCTCACGTGGTAGGGGGGCACGCCCACCACCCTCATGGGGCCCTCGTGTCCTTCCCGGACTTCCACTTATTTTTCTATTTTTCTAAATATTCCAAAACGGAGAAATATTGCCTTAAAAATTGTTTTGGAGTCGGTTTACTTAGCGTACCACATACCTATTCCTTTTGAGATGCGAAGCGGTGCGGAAAGTGTCCCTTATGTATTCGTCCGGGGTTACGGTTTCAATAATATTGGTTTCAACATTTATGGGATTACCTGAGATATAATGTTTGATTCTTTAACCGTTTACCACCTTCGGATTTGTGCCTTTGAAGTTGTTGATATTTATGGCACCAGAACGATAGACCTCCTCGATAACGTAGGGACCTTCCCATTTAGAGAGAAGTGTTCCTGTAAAAAATCTTAAACGAGAGTTGTATAGCAATACATAATCACCTACATTAAACTCACGCTTTTGTATCCTTTTGTCATGCCATCTTTTAACTTTTTCTTTAAACAACTTAGCATTTTCATAAGCTTGGGTTCTCCATTCATCAAGTGAGCTAATATCAAATAACCTCTTCTCACCGGCAAGTTTGAAATCATAGTTGAGCTCTTTAATAGCCCAATATGCCTTATGTTCTAGTTCGAGAGGTAAGTGACATGCTTTTCCATAAACCATTTTATACGGAGACATACCCATAGGATTCTTATATGCAGTTCTATAGGCCCATAATGCATCATCTAGTTTCTTGGACCAATTCTTTCTAGATCTATTAATAGTCTTTTGCGAAATTAATTTGAGCTCTCTATTACTCAATTCTACTTGACCACTAGACTGTGGGTGATAAGGAGATGCAATTCTATGATTAACGTCATATTTAGCAAGCATTTTACGGAAAGCACCATGAATAAAGTGTGAACCACCATCAGTCATTAAATATCTAGGGACTCCAAACCTCGGAAAAATAACTTCTTTAAGCATTTTAATAGAAGTGTTATGATCAACACTACTAGTTGGAATAGCTTCTACCCACTTAGTAACGTAATCAACAAAGAACTAAAATATGTGTATATCCATTAGAGGCAGGAAAAGGTCCCATATAATCAAAGCCCCAAACATCAAATGGTTCAATAACAAGTGAATAATTCATAGGCATTTCTTGACGTCTACTAATATTACCAATTCTTTGACATTCATCACAAGAAAAAACAAACTTACGGGCATCTTTGAAGAGAGTGGGCCAATAAAACCGGATTGCAATACCTTATGTGCAGTTCTATCTCCGGTGGTGTCCTCCATAAGCTTGGAGTGACACTTGCGTGAGATCTGTTCCTATTCATGCTCGGGCACACAACGCCTAATAAAACCATCTACTCCTTCTTTATAAAGATGTGGGTCATCCCAAAAGTAATGTCTCAAATCATAGAAGAACTTTTTCTTTTGTTGGTATGTGAAGCTAGGTGGTATAAATTTAGCAACAATATAATTAGCATAATCAGCATACCATGGAGTGCTATGAGAAGTGCTTATGACATTAATTTGTTCATCAGGAAAGCTATCATCAATAGGTAGTGGGTCATCAAGAACATTCTCTAACCTAGATAAGTTATCTGCAACAGGGTTCTCAGCTCCTTTTCTATCAGGAAAGCTATCATCAAATTCTTGCAGCAAGAGAACCCATCTAATAAGTCTAGGTTTAGCATCTTTCTTTTCCATAAGATATTTAATAGCAGCATGATCAGTGTGAATAGTTACTTTAGAATCAACAATATAGGGTCTGAATTTATCACAAGCAAACACAACTGCTAAAAGTTCCTTTTCGGTAGTAGCATAATTCCTTTGAGCATTGTCTAGAGTCTTGCTAGCATAATGGATAACATTTAATTTCTTATCAACTCTTTGCTCTAGAACAGCACCTACAGCATAATCACTAGCATCACACATGATTTCAAAGGGTAATTCCAATCAGGTGGCTGAACAACAGGTGCAGAGACTAATGCTTTCTTAAGTATTTCAAATGCTTCTACACAATCATTATCAAAGACAAATGGTACATATTTTTGTAATAAATTAGTCAGAGGCCGAGAAATTTTTGAAAAGTCCTTAATGAACCTCCTATAAAATCCGGTGTGACCAAAGAAACTTCTTATACCTTTGATGTCCTTGGGACATGGCATCTTTTGAATAGCATCAACCTTGGCTTTATCAACTTCAATACCTCTTTCGTAAACTTTGTGCCCCAAGACAATACCTTCATTAACCATAAAGCGGCACTTTTCCCAATTGAAGACAAGATTAGTTTCTTCACATCTCTGCAAAACTCGATCAAGATTGCTCAAGCAATCATCAAAAGAGGAACCATAGACGGAAAAGTCGTCCATGAAAACCTCACAAATGTTTTCACAAAAATCAGAGAAAATAGCCATCATGCATATTTGAAAGGTAGCAGGTGCATTACATAAACCAAAAGGCATATGTCTATAAGCAAAAGTACCAAAAGGGCATGTAAAAGTAGTCTTTGATTGATCTTTAGCCGACAGAGGTATTTGAGAGAAACCAGAATAACCATCTAGAAAGCAATAATGTGTATGTTTGCATAATCTTTCTAGCATTTTATCAATAAAAGGTAAGGGGTAATGATCTTTCTTAGTAGCTTTATTTAATTTGCGAAATCAATTACCATCCTATAACTTTGTGATAATTCTTTTGCGTAATCAATTCATCTTTATCATTAGGGACAACAGTAATACCTCCCTTCTAAGGGACACAATGGACAGGACTTACCCTTGACTATCGACAGCGGGATAAATTATACACGCCTCCGTAAGCTTGAGTATTTCTTTTCTTACCACTTCTTTCATTTTAGAATTCAAAGCGTCGTTGAGGATCACGAACTGGTTTAGCATCCGCTTCCAAATTTATTTTATGTTGACATAGAGTGGGACTAATGCCCTTAAGATCATCAAGAGTATACCCAATAGCAAAGACGGTGCTTCTTGAGTTTTCAATAATCTTTCTTCTTCATGCTCTGAAAGGTTAGCACTAATAATAACAGGATATATTTTCTTTTCATCAAGATAAGCATATTTAAGATTATCAGGCAATGATTTAAGCTCAAACATGAGATCACCCTTGGGTGGAGGAGGACCCCCTAGGATTTCAACAGGCAAATTGTGTTGCAGAATAGGTTCCTGTTTAAAGAATACTTCATCTATTTCCCTTCTTTCATTCATGAACACATCATTTTCATGGTCTAGCAAATAGTGTTCTAAAGGATCACTAGGAGGTACGGCAATAGACCAATAATTTCATCCTTACTAGGCAATTATTCCTCACGATGTTGTTTACTAAATTTAGAGAAATTAAACTCATGAACCATATCATCCAAGCCAATAGTAACAACATTCTTATTGCAATCTATCCTAGCATTAATAAAGGTTCAAGAAGGGTCTACCAAATATAATGGGACAAAAGCTATCTTGTGGAGAACCAAGAACAAGAAAATCAGCGGGATATTTGGTTTTTCCACACAAGACTTCAACATCTCTAACAATTCCCATTGCGTATATAGTATCTCTATTGGCAAGTTTAATTGTAACATCAATATCTTCTAACTCAGCAGGTGCAATATCATGCATAATTTCTTTATATAAGTCAATGGGTATAACACTAGCACTAGCACCCATATCACATAAGCCATGATAACAATGATCTTCTATTTTAATAGAAATAACAGGCACGCCTACCACGGGTCTATGTTTATCTTTAGCACAAGGTTTAGCAATTCTAGCAGTTTCACCACAGAATTGAATAACATGCCCATCAATATTATCAGACAAGAGATCTTTAACAATAGCAATATTAGGTTCTACTTTGACTTGCTCAGGAGGTGTATAAGTTCTCATATTGCTTTTACGAACAACAGTTGAAGCTTTAGCATGATCCTTTACTCTAACAGGGAAAGGTGGTTTCTCAACATAAGAGGTAGGAACAATAGGATCATTATAAGTGACAGCCTTTTCTTCAACTTTAATAGGTGCAGCTACTTTTACTTCTATGGGAGGATGATATTTAAACCACTTCTCCTTAGGGAGATCAACATAAGTAGCAAAAAGATTCACAGAAAGAAGCTACTATCTCAGAGTCAAGTCCATATTTAGTGCTAAACTTACGGAAAATATCGGTATCCATAAAAGATTTAACACAATCAAACTTAGGCGTCATACCTGACTCCTTACCTTCGTCGAGGTCCCAATCTTCAGAGTTGCGTTTAATTCTATCCAATAAATTCCATTTAAATTCAATAGTCTTCATCATAAAAGAGCCAACACAAGAAGTATCGAGCATGGTGCGGTTGTTATCAGAAAGCCGAGCATAAAAATTCTGAAGAATTGTCACTCTTGAGAGCTCATGATTGGGGCATGAATATAACATTGATTTAAGCCTCCCCCAAGCTTGAGCGATGCTTTCTCCTTCGCGAGGCCAAAATTTATATATATAATTGTGATCACGATGAACAAGATGCATAGGGTAATACTTTTGATGAAATTCCAATTTCAATCTTTTATAGTTCCATGATCCCGTATCATAACATAGCCTATACCATGTCAATGCGTCTTCCTTCAAAGATAAAGGGAAGACCTTCTTCTTAACAACATCATCGGGTATACCTGCAAGCTTAAATAATCCACAAACTTCATCCACATAGAGTAGATGTTCATCAGGATGCTTTGTTCCATCTCCTGTAAAAATATTAGCCAGCAGTTTTTCCATCATACCCGAAGGAACTTCAAAAGGAGTTTCATTTTCAATAGGTTCAATAGGTTGAGGAGCAAATCTTTGCTCTCTTTGAATGAGGTGAAGATACCCCGAACAAGCCCCTCGAGAATTACTTTCCATAGTAACAAGTGACAGAAAATTTCAGCACACTATATAAATTTTTCCTTACCAAAGGCGCTACACTCCCCAAGACATCGGCGCCTGAAAAGAGTCTTGATGACCCACAAGTATAGGGGATCTATCGTAGTCCTTCGATAAGTAAGAGTGTCGAACCCAACGAGGAAGCGAGAAGGAAATGATAAGCGGTTTTCAGCAAGGTATTCTCTGCAAATCTTGAAATAAGTGGTAACGAGATAGTTTTGTGATAAGATAAACTGTAACGAGCAACAAGTAACAATAGTAAATAAAGTGCAGCAAGGTGGCCCAATCCTTTTTGTAGCAAAGGACAAGCCTGGAAAAACTCTTATAATAGGGAAAGCGCTCCCGAGGACACATGGGAATATCGTCAAGATAGTTTTCATCACGTTCACATGATTCGCGTTCGGTACTTTGATAATTTGATATATGGGTGGACCGATGCTTGGGTGCTGTTCTTAATTGAACAAACATCCCACTTATGATTAACCTCTATTGCAAGCATCACAAACTACAACAAAAGTATTAAGGTAAACCTAACAATAGCATGAAACATATGGATCCAATTCAGCCCCTTACAAAACAACGCATAAACTAGGGTTTAAGATTACATCACTCTAGCAACCCATCATCTACTTATTACTTCCCAATGCCCTCCTCTAGGCCCAAATAATGGTGAAGTGTTATGTAGTCGACGTTCACATAACACCACTAGAGGCTGAACAACATACATCTCATCAAAATATCGAAGCGAATACCAAATTCACATGAGTACTAATAGCAAGACTTCTCCCGTGTCTCGTGAACAAACGTAACTACTCACAAAGCATATTCATGTTCATAATCGAGAGGGTAATAATATGCATAAAGGATCTGAACATATGATCTTCCACCAAGTAAACCAACTAGCATCAACTACAAGGAGTAATCAACACTACTAGCAACCTACTAGCACCAATCCCGGACTTGGAGACAAGAATTGGATACAAGAGATGAACTAGGGTTTGGAGATGAGATGGTGCTGGTGAAGATGTTGATGGAGATTTCCATCTCCCAGCGAGAGGAGGCGTTGGTGATGATGATGGCGATGATTTCCCCCTCCCGAGGGAAGTGTCCCCGGCGAGCAGCTCCGCCCGGAGCCCTAGATTGGTTCCGCCAAGGTTCCGCCTCGTGGCGGTGAGTCTCCTCCCGAAAGGTTGCTTGATTTTTTCTAATCGAAAGACTTCATATGGGAGAAGATGGGCATCGGAGAGCCACTAGGGGCCCACGAGGTGAGGCGCCCCACCCTCGTGAACAGGTGTGGGCCCCTGGCCTTCATCTTTGGCGATGATTTTTCTTTATTTATTTTAAGATATTCCGTGGAGTTTCAGGACTTTTGGAGTTGCACATAATAGGTCTCCAATATTTGGTCCTTTTCTAGCCCAGAATTCCAGCTGCCCGCATTCTCCCTCTTCATGCAAACCTTGTAAAATAAGAGAGAATAGCCATAAGTATTGTGACATAACGTGAAGTAACAGCCCATAATGCGATAAATATCGATATAAAAGCATGATGCAAAATGGACTTATCAGGCAACTTTTTTACATTTCTGTGGGACTGGGAAAGGGAGATTGGTTTTGCTATCCTCCTCATCCAACTCCGTGCCTAATCTTTCTCCAACAAGAAGTTAGTCCTAAAGAGAGATCGTAGAGGTGATCGGCTTCTATTTATGTGTGTTATGTTTAATCATCTAGTTCCACTATTATTGTAATCACCTTGTTGGATATCTTTGCAAACAGGGATGATCCGGCCGATTTTAGTGGAGCTGCACAAAATGATCGGATTGTGGTCTCCTTCATACACCTCTTTTTGGCTACAGAGCTGGGTGAAACTAGCTGCCAAGCAATGAACACTGTGCCAAGGAAATGGAGCCATGCCTCTGAACATCATCGATCAATTATATATTTTTCTTTATTTGTACACCTTCTCACAACTTTGTCTTCAGTTGTGATGTGAATATTGGCGCTGATCTGCGAACCATTGAGATGCATTAGCCATGGTAGTTTCATTTGTATTTGATGGAATGTTGTAACGAGATAATCTCGAGGCAAGACACATGAATCCCAGGTTGAGACCTTTTTTTTCCTGCGGGAACCGAAGTTGAAACCTTCATAGCATCACAATACAATTTCATTAAAATTATGCGTACATATAAACAAATCCCGAAGGATTGATAGCAATGCCAGAAACAATTCAACTTCGTTTCGCCGACATGTTGGACATCCTTCATCCGGCTCCACCTGCCATGCAGCAATATTGAGTGCACAACACAAATTCAGGGAAAGATTCACCCCGGTCGTTGCATGCTTGATAGTAATGACTAGTGAGCGGTCAAATCACAGAGCCCCACCTTCGCCACGATGAAGTTGCTCGGACGAAGCAACCATCATTTCTCTATTCCTTGAATCATTTGGTACTCCCATATTCCCACGATAATAAGTTGCTCGGTGAATCAACCATCACTATATCCGCTCACGTGTGATGACCACAGGAGCTATCCATTCAGATTGCATGTTAAAAAATAAAGGTCGATAACTAATGCGGCAAACTTTCAAAAAAACTAATGCGGCCCCTCGGGCCAACGCAGCCGAATCCCATTTTGCACGAGAAATTACACACCATGTTTCGTTGACATGTGGTCCCGTTCAACATATCGGTGAGACGACGGCGAGTAGTAGGAGTATTTCGAACCGACGTGTAGGCGGGCGCCTTATCGTGAACCTTGGCAACCGGCAACCGCCCACCGACTCTTCGCCTTTCCCTCTCGATTTGGAATCGCTGTCGACGCTTCTTCTCTCCCTCCTCCATAATTGTACATGCATTGCAACAGGTTATCGGATGAGGCCAATCAACAATAGTACTCCCTCCGTTCCTAAATGTAAGTCTTTGTAGAGATTTCACTATGAACCATATACGGATGTATATAGATGCATATTAAGTGTAGATTCATTCATTTTGCTCATATTTAGTCCACCTAGTGAAATCTCTACAAAGACTTATATTTAGGAACGGAGAAATAATACTATTTGTACTAGCTTCACATGCTTCGTAAGGCCGTGCGGGTGTTTTTACTGTAGCCATATTGTACTACGTAACCAGCACCTCGAATCCTCGATACTAGTACTATATAGTAAGTAGTAGGAGTAGTAGGGTGGCATGGGCCAGAACAAGCATTCTTGTCCAGGAGTATGGCACACGCCACCAGTACGACTTCCATCTGACACCATATTTCTTGGAGTCCGTGCTAGAGCAATCTCTTTAACCTCATCGTTTCTCTAACTCAGCCATCGTGCGGCAGGCGAGGTGGGGGTTTGCCGATAGTCGGTTTCCTCAACTGCGGTCCCACTTGTAAGGCCAACTCCAACGCTCTATCAATATATGGATGTACTCTTCTTGCAATACAAAAACTTGCATCCATTCTACTCCCTCCGCTGCACAATACATGCCTTCTATTTGTCGTAATATATATGTATCTAGACATGTTTTAGTATATAGGTACATCCATTTTTGGACAAATGGAAGTCAAGTATTTTGGAACTGAGGAGTACACAATAAAATTTTAAGTTAGCACAACTAGTCTAGTCTAATCCGAGAGCACAACTGTAGAAGATTTGGTGGGGTTCTTCCTCCTTTTGCCGACACGTGGGACATCCAGCATCCGGGTCGTGTCATGAAAGAAAATAGAGTGGTAGTTGAAGCCACGAGATGTGCATCTTGGGTTAAAGCGTAAATAGAATCTTACTACTCTTGAGTAACTCCAAAAGCGGCCACCGAAGATCTTTATTGGATTTGTTTTTCATCACCAAGACGTCAAGGTGAAAGATGTGCGAGTTCGATGGGTCCTCTTGCGTTTTCAACGACATGTGGGGCTGCATGTGAGCAAGCAGACGATGGGCTCAAGCGTCCGGCCGGCTGGCCGAGAAGAGAGATAGAGGAGGGCTGAAACACGGATGCAGAAAATTTGTTCTATGTAACCAACACCTTGATATTCGCGTGTGGTTGTTTCTAGAATAAAAAAAGGAGGTACCCCTACTTATGTTACTCCCACTACGCCTAGCCTAAGGTTAGTAGGTGACCTTGCGCTTGGCTCTTCCCATCTTCCGGAAGTCGATGGTTCTACAGAGTGCTTACGGCAATCGACACCAAATGAACTGCTGCACGTCCACCGCTTGTAAGCAAAAGTTTCTCCTCAGGTTATGCGAGCCACCGCGCCGCTGCTGGCGAGGGAGAAGGCGTAATCAAGCTTCTCGTCGTTCTGCGAGTTGACGGGACACATCAAAGTTATTTACTAGTAGTACGTACTCTCCAAAAAAGGGCTGACCATGTCATTACTACCATCCCGTGCTCCGTCGTTGAGTACGTGCAATATTCACGTGCCATCGAGGAGAAAAAATATTGCGTAGGTGCCATCGAAGTGCACGACTCACTTACGAAAAAGGGTTTCCCCCCGCTTCCCCCCCCCCCCCCGCACGACTCACTTACGCACTGCTTATCTGATTATCTCCATTTTCTTGCATGACACGTGCACCTTGATGCTAGATGTCTGGCGTGTTGGGGAAAAAGGATGAACAAAGCTCACGTAAAGAAAAGAGTTGAAGAGCATAGATTCCCGGCGACCGAGGAGGAGCAAGGAACCTCAGCGGTGGAGGCGTCTGCAAGGAACCTTGCGTGTTTTCCCCTGCTTTTTTGCCGCTGCCCACCTATAAACAACTAAAAGAACATGAACTTTTGCTAACCACTAGAAAGCGGTACATCGAGGATGCTAAGTTGAAGATGTTTTATACTCCCTCCGTTTCCCAAATATAAGTCTTTTTAGATATTTCAATAAGGGACTACGTGCGAAACAAAATGAGTGAATCTACACTCTAAAATATGTCTACATACATCTCGTATGTTGTAGTCTATTTGAAATGGCTAGAAAGACTTATATTTAGGAACGAGATGGAGTAATTTATATTGAATTATTGATAACCACGCAACAAGCCACGCATGTACAGGGGCGCATGCAGCCACGCATGTACACAAGCCAACGCACTAACTCCATCCGATCCAACTCATGCACATACGCGCCTGACATGGAGCACACAACGCACGTACACAAGACGCGTGCATGCACACCGCCTTCGCAGAGAATGCCGTGAATAACACATGCATGCGCACACACTCGGCTGCATGGAGGCGTGCGCCATCCGCGGCGACGTCCGGTTAAATGCGTGCTACGGTGAAACTTCGCCGCATAGCGGCGCATACGCATCTCTTGCAGCACCTCTTTGCCGTCGTTGCTCAACTACTAGTCGGAGACGAAGACGACCGCAGCCTCGGCCTTAGAGCTAGCACCGATGGAAAAACATGCACGCTCCACGCACACGAGCACATACGGAGTGCCACGACATGGTGGTGGTGTGTCCCCAGTCGCCTCTACTCCTTCATACATGCACGTTGTCTATCAAAGGCGGCTGCATGCTAATGATGATGTGGGTGAGATCTTCTAGGACTCAGATGATGACGAGGAAAATTATGAGACACAAGGTGGCGTACACCGTCAAGGTCCACGGTCAAGGGGGTGCTAGTAAGTGCTTAGAGCAAGTACAATAGAGCTGAGTCGGCGGGCTATAAGGAATAAACTATAGTATATTTCTGCTTAGTTGGCGGAAAGAGACGAGGAGAGAGAAGGTAAGCGGGCTCTTCGTGAAGAGCCAGCTCTAGCACGTGCTCCTAGGCACTTTGTGAGAATGAAAGGTGGGCCACAGAACAAAAAAGTAGCAGTACACTCTTTTGATCTACTATTGTACATGTTGACTATAAGATGGGCTGTAGATGACATGGCAGCTGGATATACTATTAATGCTCTTTAGATGAGGTGCTAAGTGCATTAAATGGCTTAGTAACTCAAGTCTTCAATGCATAGGTGCTTAGTTTATTGGTGCCACATCATATTTTATGCCTACGTGGCGGGCTTAGCAGCTATACATGGTGGAGCACTGGGAGAGGCCAAGGCTGGTCATAGTGGGGAGTAACTTGTACTGTAACATATTACTATGTTACTCTAAACATCTCTATAAACCGGAAAGGAGGGAGTAGTAACATACTACTAGACTAGTGTCATATGCAGAGTATGGGAGCACATGATATTTCCCCGTCCGGACCGATCCCAAGTTGGCTTCTCACCTTCTTGGCCCAACAAAAACCCCTCCCCCCTCCCGCGTGCGCTTCCCGCCCGGCGCCAGCTGAGCCCGCCGCTCCACATTGATGGCAAGTCGTATGACGCGACCTCTCTCACTTCCGCCGTTGAAGCGGTAGCCACGCCAAGAGGGCACCGCCATTTGCCGCCCGACATTTCAGACTACACAGTTATAGTAACTTTAGAGCAAGTACTACAATTAGATGACATAAGCAGGCTATAAGGATTTAAATATAGTATTTGTGCTTAGTTGAAGGAGAGAGAAGAGGAGAGAGAAGAGAAGCGAATTGTAGACGTGTAGCCGGTTGTACTCCAACATACTTTGTGAGACAAAAGGTGGGGCCATTATTAATGATATTATATTTATACTAAAGGGACTAACGGACGCCTTTAATTACTCTGTTTTGAGACAAACCTTGGTGGGGCTATTATTGACTCTTTTTTGAGCTATTATTGACTTGGGCGTGGGGTTTGGGGCCAAAGGCCTACTATTATACTCGCCACGACCGACCGACATGCTCTACCCTAGTCGCCATTGTATCATATGGTTTCGCCTTTGTTCGAGGTCTTAGCGCCGCCAAGCAATTCTTCTCCAGCCCTCCTTAGGCGTGCTTTGCGAGAAGGGACAATGATCCTCCAAACCCGCCTTTCGTGATCCTATACGGAGAGAGGCGATCAGGTTTTGGGGAGCACACTCCACTGTGGCTGCTGCCAATGACGACTTCCTCAACGATAGCCTTCTTCCCGACCTCGGTAACCTCTTCATCAATCGACATGAGTGACAACATCAACCACATCGGTTACGCTCCCATTTGTCAGTATGTGATTCTGTCCTCTGGTTTAGTCCGCATCATTACTTTGATGTTTGCAATTGTCGTCATGATCTATTTACTGCTGTTTCGGATTAAATCTCATACTAAATTGCTCATATATTCAACAATCCAATCCAAAAACCTGATCATAGGCAATTTACTCCGAGTGGTTTTGCTGCACTTTTGAAGCCGTCTACTTTTAAGAGGGTGCAATATAAAAGATGGCGCACAAGAGCAGTATATTGGTTTCAGATCATGTACTGCTATGACGCCACTAAGGGTAAGCCTGAGGGCAATCTTAATCCTACACAGCAGAAGCTTTTCGTAACATGGATACCCTCTTCAAAGCCGCCTCTTTGAGTGTTCTTGACGATTCCATTGTGGATTCATATATGTCGTTTGACAGTGGCAAAGACATGTGGGCTGCGCTCGAGGCCACGTTTGGGCCCTCGGGCGCTGGCAACGAGTTGTACGTCATGGAGCAATTCTGTGACTACAAGATGACTGATGAGCGCTCTGTTGTTCAACAGACTCATGAGATACAGTCACTCTCTAAGGAACTTGAGTACTTTAAGTGTGTGTTGCTTGGGACAAATTTGTTGTTCGGACCATCATTGCCAAGCTTCCACCTTCGTGGAACGATTTTGCTACTTCTCTGAAAAACAAGAGACATGAGTTTTCTGTTTTGGATCTCATTAGCACTCTTGATTTTGAGGAGAAGGCGATATCAAAAGACACACATGCTCGGGTCGCTGAGGGAGCTTCTAGTGCCCACATGGTACACGAGAAGAACTTCCAGCCCAACCAGCCCCAAAACAACAAGAACAAATCTCAGGGGAAAGACAAGTTTGATGCAAAGAACAAGCCGTCACATTCTACCAAATACAAGAAGAATTCTCATAACGGGAAGGGATACAAACCTCAATTTTGGTAGCACCGCACAAAATTTATATGGCTGAATCTACCTATTGTCAGCTAACCTCATGGTGCTCCAGGTATTCCTACATTCGTAACTAGGTACAATGACCACCGCAAGATGAAATTAGCTTATTCGTACGTTGACTTGCTGAATGCGATCTTGAACGATCCTGTCATGTTTGGAGGAGCAAAAAGCGGTGCGACCGAAGGTGGAAATCAACCAAGGACTTATGAAATTATATGTCATCTTCCTCGAGCAGGTCAAGATCCCCTTCGTCCGAGATGATCATGTTTTGTCATGCCGAGCTATTGATATGTGCTACTGTTTTGCAACACCGTTTAAATATAGCTCTTGTTTTCCTATCTTTTCGATTCGGGCCCAATGAATATGATATCGAGAGGAACTGCACAATATGGATCCATGTTGAGTCATCTCTATTGCCTCATGTGTTTGCAGCAAATGTGTCAGCATCAATTGTAAGATGAGGCAGGTAGCTAGCTATGGAGTTGCCAACATGCTCAAAGTGCTCGCAACATTGAGAAGAAACAAGCATGCCCAGGAAATTAATGCGATGTGAGGAGGCCCTTTGCTCGAGAGAAGCATCGACCGATTTTGTTTATTTCCACACCTTCTCACAACTTTGTATATTGGTTATAGTATGGTGAATCATTGAGATGCATAGACATGCTGAACTTTTGTTCTTCGAATGTTAGTTTAATGTGAGTGTCGATTGTCAAAAACAGCGGATCTCGGGTAGGGGGTCCCGAACAATGCGTCTAGGCGGATGGTAACAGGAGACAAGGGACACGATGTTTTTACCCAGGTTCGGGCCCTCTCGATGGAGGTAAAACCCTACTCCTGCTTGATTAATATTGATGATATGGGTAGTACAAGAGTAGATCTACCACGAGATCAGGCTAAACCCTAGAAGCTAGCCTATGGTATGATTGTTGTTCGTCCTACGGACTAAACCCTCCAGTTTATATAGGCACCGAATAAGGTTAAGGTTACACAGAGTCGGTTACAATGGTAGGAGATCTACATATCCGTATCGCCAAGCTTGCCTTCCACGCCAAGGAAAGTCCCATCCGGACACGGGACGAAGTCTTCAATCTTGTATCTTCATAGTCCAGGAGTCCGGCCGAAGGCTATAGTCCGCTATCCGGACACCCATAATCGAGGACTCCCTCGGTAGCTCCCTGAACCAGCTTCAATGACGCATTTAGTCCGGACGCATATTGTCTTCGGCATTGCAAGGCGGGTTCCTCTTCCGAATACTTCATAGAAGATTTTGAACACAAGGATAGTGTCCGGTTCTGCAAAATAAGTTCCACATACCACCGTAGAGAGAATAACATTTACACAAGTTCAATTTGCTGACGTATTCCGCAGCGTGACATCACACCACGGCCAAGCCTTTATTCGAATCGTTTTCACTGTCCCACCTCGGTAGCGTTTAGCGGGCGGTTTCCTTAGCACGTCTTGTCAAAGCAGTAGATCGTGGTCCCCTTATTCCGGGATTCTCATCGATACGGGCGTGGGTAACCCAACCGCGCCATTGATTACGGTGCTTGGGAGATAAGCGAGTTTTATCAGGCCGGTGGGGACGCATAGCTTTGACCGTCCATATAAGGGGATAAGGATCCACTTTTTCACACACGCCTTTTTCCTCCTTTGCTTATCCATTTCCGCACACTCGAGCTCCAGCGCCCAAGTCCGCACATCCCACCTCAACCTTCTCGAACTATGTCCGGAGCGGGAGGCAAGTGGATGGCCTCCTCCGTCACGGAGGGGCACATCAAAAAGCTGCGGAAGGCCGGATACTTGTCCGGCGACATCGCGCATAGGCTCCCCAACGAGGGGCAGCTCATCCCCTCCCCCAGGCCCCATGAGAGGGTGGTGTTCCTCCCCCACTTCTTCCGCAGACTAGGGTTTCCACTTCACCCATTCGTCCGGGGGCTCATTTTCTACTAGGGCCTAGATTTCCATGATCTGGCCCCGAATTTCATCCTCAACATCTCGGCGTTTATCGTCGTGTGCGAGGCCTTCTCTGCATCTAGCCCCACTTCGGCTTATGGCTGAAGATCTTCAATGTCAACCCGAAGGTAGTGGGCGGCCGCCAAGCGGAGTGCGGAGGCGCCATGGTGGGAAGGATGGCCAACGTCCTATGGCTCGAGGGCTCCTTTGTGGAGACCATAAAGGGATGGCAATCGGGGTGGTTCTATATCACCGAGCCATGGCGACTCTCAATGGCGGCGGCCCCAAATTCGATCTGGCTTCCCACACGGCTCACCTCATGGAAAGAGGCGGGCTTGGCGTGGGGTAATTCGGAAGAGCTGGCGGACTCCAAACCTGCGTCCGAAACCTGGTGGACAAGAATCTCAAGCTTGTCAACGTAATCCAGTGATGCTCATCCGCAGGATTCTCCCATGCCAAAGAACGAGCCTTCAATTTCGAGTTTGATCCGGCCTGACACCGAACCTTGAACCGGCTCTTCGACACTACGTGCGAAGACGCCTGGAAGAGTCTTTGTTCAAAGGCGCTTGTCGGTGTACAAGAGTAGGGGTACCCTAGTATCCCGAACTTGTGCACGGGCAGTTCTGACACCTCATGGCGAGGCTTGCCGGGTGACCGCCAAGGTCCTCCGTGGTTCCTTTGGAGCCATTCAAGAACAAAGTATTCAAGCCAAGGAGACAAGGCCCGGCAAGAGGAGCTTGGAGGAAGGCCAACCAAGGCATCTCAAGGAACTTGCCGCTGACGCCAGCCAGCGTCCCGGCGAGGCCAGTCTGCAGCCGACAAGCTTCCGGACGCGACAAGACAACGATCAGCGGCAAGGTGCTTGCCGCGACAAACTACCACTCAGCAGCTCAAAGACATCCAACAATGTGTCGCCTCGACCTTTCCCGGCGCTGCGTGGCGAGAGGCTCTGCCACGGCGCGCGGTGGCGCAATGACAAGATTGCCATCGTGGCAAGCGGTGGCGTCCCTGACGGTCCCTTTTTGCACTATTTGGGCGACGTAGACGGGCATTTAATGCTTTTGTCCCCTGCCGTCAGGGTTAGGTATGATACACTGTGCAGGTAGTTGTACCAACTGCAATTCCTTTTCCATTTTTACCCTTGTCTACGTTGCCACCTGTCGGAGACCCCTTTAGCATATAAAAGGAGGCCCATGCGCAACGTAGAGGGGGGAGAGGTTGAAGGCGAAAAACACTCACGCCGGTCTCGTTAGCAGCTGAGTGTGTCTTTGTAGCACTCGGCGCTCGAGCAAGAACTCAATACACTCGGACATGCAGCGGTAGGAGTGTTATCTCTCCGGAGAGCTCCAGCCGGGTAAACCGCTCGTGTGCTTTCGCCATCGATCCGCTCTTCGTCGCGATCTCCGCCCGCCGAACCGAAAGGGGCTCGGTCCGCCCGGTCCCATAGGTGTTCGTGGATCGATTTCCACCGACATCTTTGGCGGCGCCCGGTAGAAGCGTCGAGGTTGTGTGAACTCGATCCGACGTTCACACGAGCTAGATCTTCATCTTCTTCATCGACATGCCACCGAAGAAGAAGGCTTCGGCGGCAGCTGTTCCGTCCACGTCGATCCCACCACCACCGGAGCAAACGGGTGGTGGGGTAGACGCCGGCGGAAGAACGGACATCGACGAGGGAGCCCACGGTGCTGCCAGGTCCAAGGACAAGGCTGCGCAGACCTCGGCGTCCGTACATACTGCATCGCCCATCTCGGGAGGCGCGGGACCGGCATAGCGTCATGGTATTCACAGCGCCATCGTTCGTTGGACCAAAGATCGAGCTGGTTGATCTCGGGGTACTCAAGACCAGCATGCACGCCAACATGCTGGCACGAAGCGAGGCACGATGCGCTGGGCGGGATCTGCTCCTTCTAACATAGTTAGAAGTCCGACCATATCCGCTCCTCGCACCGCTTCGCCATCGCCACCCGCCACTCCAATGTAAGCTTTGGCGCGAGCTCAACTGCTTCCTGGATTACCCTCCAACGGCAGACAAGATCGATGAATGGAGGGCCACCATTCGAGTCTCATCGGCCGCCAGCGGCGACACTCCACGGCAACCCGAGTACATATTGCCGCGGCGGGACTGCGAGCACGAGCCGATGGCGGCCAAACCGTGGGGTGCAACCACCATGCACTCTCCACCCGAAGGCCAAGATCGCCGACTCGCCGGATCCACCTCGACAGCGACTCCACCGCATCGCCGGATCCATGAGCTCGTCGCGATCGGTGCCAAGTTCTTCATGAACGACGGCAAGAAGACACTTTCGAACTTCGCGCCGGCGCCCGAAGAGAAGCGCGGCGTCAATCGGACCAGCTGCGCTAGGCCCTCGTCGACATGCATGCATCGGGGAACCAGGCGACTTGCCGTACGCGGTAGGTTGCCCTGCGTTCACTCGTGAGCTGCGGCAAGTCCAGTGGCCCAGCACGAAGAATTTCAAGCCAGACGTACCAGAGAAGTACGACGGCCAGTCGCATCCGTCGGAGTTCCTCAGCATCTACACCATCGCGGTGCAAGCTGCCGGGGGGCGGGACGACAAGATCTACGCCAACTACTTCTCAGCGGTGCTCAAGCCCAATGTCGAGATCCTGGCTCATGCACTTGCCGGACAACTCCATATCCTCCTGAGCGGACCTATGCCATCAGTTTGTCGGCGCCTTTTACAGCAGTCACAAGCCTCATGGCCAAGAGAGACCTTCATCTGCTGCGCCCGGAAGGAAGGAGAGCCCCTAGCATAAGTACATTCAGAGATTCAGCCACAGACAAAGACAACATCCCAGATGTCCACCTGCCCGCGATAATCGGTAGCGTTCCATCGAACGTCTTGAAACCGCTGAGATGCGAGAGGAGATGGCGATGTGCAAGATCGAGAGGCGTCGATTGAGCTATATGCCCTGGCCGACAAGTGTGCACGCGTCTTTGAGGAAGGGAGGAAACTCCACGGAGAGAATACTGAAGCGAGAGGATCTCGATAGTGAGGAGGCTGCCCCGCAAAGAAAAAACCGCGGCGGAACAACAAGAAGAAGAAAGGCAAACATGTGCTAGTCGTTGAGCAGTCCGCAACGGAGGTGGCGCCAAGAAAGCCAAAGCTGGTAGCTCCGGGCGAGGAGATTGCCGCAGTAGCACCAACTACCGCTATGGCGGTCGCCGACAAGCGGGGCGACACCAACAAGCGATCTTGCAAGATCCATCGCACTAAGGGCCATGACCTCCGTGAGCTGCAAGAAGGTCGAGCAATTTTGTCGAAAGCAAAGAAAGGCTGAATACGAAAGCGACGCGACAAGGAGAAGGCCCAGAAGGTCTTTGGAGGAGCCGGCAAGAAAGCGCCCGGACGAGGAGGACGCCCGCGGCAAGGAGACAGACCTCGCCGCCGCGACAAGGATGAAGATGACGGCGACGATGAGGATATGGATGATGACGAGACCGATGAGCAGGAGTTCGGAAAGCCACGGAAGGTCTCACATGCGTTGTGGCGGTGCTTCTTCAAGCATACTTCACACCGCCAGCTCAAGCAAAGGTGTGGGAAGTCAATGCGCGTAACCACCCGTCGAAGTCACGCAGCCTCGAAATGGTCCAAGACGCCTATCATCTTTGATATTGAGGACCACCGATCGCATAATCGCGGTCGGGTGCTTGCCGATGTTGGTTTCACCAACTATCCGCGAACCTCAAGGTCACTAAGATGCTAGTTGACGGCGGGGCCGGCTTGAACCTGATCTCCTCTGCGGTACTCCAGAAACTCCAGATCCCTGATGGCGAGCTCGAAGAGATCGGCACATTCCAAGGAATCAATCCGGGAAGGAGCAAGCGAAGGGAAAGATCACGCTGTTTGCGATGACATTTGGCGTGAGTTGAACTTCGAGGATCGAGAGGGTCACTTTGACGTTGCTGAATTTCCATTGCCTTACAATGGGATAGTCGGTCGTCCAAAGACTCGCCAAATTCATGGCAGCCTCTCACTATGCATACAATATGTCGAAGATGCCAGCCCGATAAGTGTCATCTCCGTCTCAGCGACAAGAAGGATGCTCTTATCTGCGCCTCGACAAGATCTACCGGAAGCGGCAGCCGCAACAGATCGCAAGTCACTTGCCGCTGAAGCTCCCGGGCGAAGAAGAAGACCAAGTCCGGCAAGAGTTCGATGCCCACTCGGCAAACGCACCTCTTCGGAGTGCTGCGCTACCATCGAGGACGCACCATCGAGCTCCACCCCAAGTGTAAGAAGACAATGGCAGCTCTACCGGAGACCAAGAAGGTGTCCGCCAAGGAGGATGGCACTGTGGTACCTTCACCATCGATTGCCACTCTCGACCCTAAATAGGAAGCGGCTCGTTGCTTTCCTCGCGCGAACGCCGACGATTTGCATGGCAACCGCCCCGACATCCCCGTGTTCCTGTGAAAGTAATCGAGCACCATCTTGCCGTACATCCTCATCGCGCGCGGCCTGCCAAGCGAAAGTCGGGGAAGAAGCGGTGGGCGCCAAGAATTCATCGCAGAAGAAATCAAGAAATTGGAAGCAGCGGGCCTTGTCGGAGGAGTGCTCCATCCTACGTGGTTGGCCAACCACGTAGTCGTGCGCGCAAGGCAAACGGGAAATGGAGGCTCAGACGACTTTACCGATGTCAATAAAGCTTGTCCCAAAGACCCATTTCCCTTGCCGCATCGACCAGATTGTTGACTCCACTACCGGATGTGACTTGCTTTCATTTCTTGATGCATACTCGAGGATATCATCGATCTTTATGGCGGAAGAGGATGAGGAAAAGACCGCATTCATCACCCCATGTGGCACATATCTTGTTTGCATACGGATGCCTTTCGTTTAAAGAATGTTGGTTCAACATTTGCAAGGGTAGTCCATGGCGCTTTTGAGCCGCAAATACACGTAAATGTGGAAGCCTACATGGATGACATAGTGGTCAAGAGCAAGGACAAAGCGACTACGATTCAAGATTTAGACGAAACCTTTGCAAATCTGCGCAAGATCAACCTCAAGCTTAACCACGAGAAGTGTGTGTTTGGAGTCCCCTCCGCAAGCTTCTAAGTTCTTTCGTCTCGGGGAATTGAAGCCAATCCCGACAAGATCAAGGCCATTGAGCAGATTGAAGCGCCAAAGCGCGTCAAGGATGTACGAAGACTTGCCGGTTGCGTAGCTGCTCTCAGCAGGTTTATCTCTAGGTCTGCTGAGCGCGCCCTGCCATTTTTCAGAATATTGAAAAAGGCAGGTCCAATGAAATGGACTCCGGAAGCGGAGGCTGCACTGCAGGACTTAAAGAGATACCTGTCCTCCACTCCAACACTTGTCGCACCTAAGCCACAAGAGAAGTTGCTGCTATATATAGCGGCAACCAATCAAGTGGTTAGTGCTGCGTTAGCAGCGGAGAGGGAGGCAGATGATGAGCCAAGCAACCACGGCAGATGCATCCAGGCTGACAAGCGGGGGGACTTCACCGGCAAGCTCGTCCCGACAAAGATGGATCTGCGCAGTTGCCAGCGTGAGAAGATGCGTAAAAGAATGGTGCAACGCCTAGTTTACTTTGTCGGTTCCCTTCCGCGGGGGCTAGGTCAAGGTACTGCGGTGTGCAGAAATTGCTTTTGGCCTTCTCATGGCCTCGAGAAAGCTGCGCCATTACTTCCAAGCACATGAGATCCACGATCGTCCACTCGTTTTCGGCCCGAAGAGGATAACGCAAAATCCGTAAGCAACAGTGCGGGATTGTCGAGTGGGCACTTTGAACTGCCAAGCTTTGGCCTCAAGTTTGAGAGCACTTCGACTATCCAAAGCGAGCATTGGCGGAGTTCATAGCGTAATGGACGCCAACACAAGATGAAGAAATTCCAAACGAGCATCCCGTCAAGGAAGCAAGCAAAGAGTGGTCGATGTACTTTGATGGTGCCTTCTCGCTGCAAAGGCGCCGGTCTTGGGCGTGCTACTTGTTGCACCCACCGGAGAGCACCTCAAGCACGTAGTCCGCATGCACTTTCCCAAGGAGCAAGCAACGAACAATATCAAGGGAGTATGAAGGTTTGCTTGCCGGTCTCGAGATCGCAGCAGACCTTGGGATCAAGAAGCTCATTGTCGGGGTGACTCACAGCTTGTCGTCCGCCAAGTGAACAAGAATTATCGAGTCCGTTGATGGAAGCTTACGTTGATGAAGTGAGAAAGCTAGAAGAGCACTTTGACGGCTTCTGAGATGGAACATGTTCCAAGAGCTCGAACGACATTGCCGATGGCGCTGTCGAAGGCGCCAGACTTAAGTTACCTGTGGAACCAGGGATCTTTGTGCTCAAACTGACTCAACCGTCTCAGAACGCCATCAACCGGACAGAGCAAGAAGAGGAAGTTGATTTCTGGTGACTATTTTCCCAAGCAGAGCTCCCCGAAGCCGCCGCCAAGAAGGTCCTCAAGATCAACACCAAGGGTCTTTGAGGAGCGATCTGCTCCCGGCAAGCCCTAGGGTTTGTTCCGCTGAAGCGAGACGCTCCCGACAAGTTTTGCTCCCAAGCTTGCCGGGGAACGCCAAGCTCCTACCGAGCCCCTGCATTCTCGTCAGAGAAGCGGATGTTCCCGCAGCAGCAGATGTGCCTTTAGTCCTTGTTGTCGAGCCGCAGCTCCAGATGGGCACAGCAGATTGTCCGCTTCTTCAGACAGAGAACTTCCCAAGAGCAAGAAGAAGCGGAAAGAGTAGCCCGGCAAATAAGTATGTACCAGTTTGTCGACAAAGACACCGCATGTAAGAAGACTCAACGGTGTGAAATTGAAATGTATTCACCGAAGACGGACAAAAGCTGTTGGCGAGAGATACATGGAGGCATATGTGGTCACCACATTGGTGCAAGAGCACTTGCCGCAAAGCGTTCCAAGAAGGTTTCTTTTGGCCGACAGCCTCCAGATCCAACTGCACAAGTAACCAAGTGTGAAGCGTGCTGGCCCATTCCAAGCAGATACACCAGCCAGCTCAAGCTGTCCAGACGATCCCTTTATCCTCGCCATTTTCGGTCCGGGGATCGACATCCTCGCCCCTTTCCCCGAAGCTGTCGGGGCTTTGAGTACTTGTACGCTGTAATCGACAAGTTCACAAAGTGGCCGGAAGTGGAAGCGATGAGGAAGGTGACAGCACAACAAGCATCAAGTTCTTCAGTCGATTGTTTGTTGCTTCGGATCCCTAACAGGATCATCATCGACAACGGCACGCAATTCACGAGCCGCACCTTCATGCAAGACGCCCAAGATCTTGGCGCCAAGATTCGCTTCGCTTCGTTGCTCATCCGAGAAGTAACGGTCAAGCGGAGAGGGCGAATCGTCAAGTGTCAGCGAACTCAAGACCAGGACTTTCGGCTGTGCCGCACAAGTGCGGAAAGAACCGGATTGAGGAGCTGCCGGTGGTTCTTTGGTCGATCAGACGACGCCGAATCGAGCCATCGCCGACACCTTTTCGCTTCTAGTCTATGGAGCAGCAGGCGCTTCTCCCCACGGAACTCATATACGGGTCACCTCCGGTTTCGCTTATGATGAGCTTGAGCAAGAGCGATTGCGACAAGATGACGCTACCGCTCCTTGAGGAAGACCGTCTTCAGCCGCCAGACGAGCTGCTCGATACCAGCAAGCTTTGCACCGCTACCATAGCCGCAGTTAATGCCGAAGTCTCGAGGAAGGCGACCTTGTTCTTCGCCGCTCAGTCCGCCAAGAATTCCAACAAGTTGGCCTTGAAGTGGGAAGGCCCCTTACCGGTGAAACGAGTCACTAGGCCTGGCGTTGTCCGCCTTGAGACCAAAGATGGCATTCCGATGAGCAACTCCTGAACATTGAGCATCTTCGTAAGTTTTACTCAGAAGCGCTGTTTTAACCTGTTCCGGCAACCACCTTTTTTGTACAAGTCTTATTGCCGATGTTGCATGTAATCCTTTGTACGGCCGGGCGCAGCACCCGTGCATAAGTAAAGCTCATGTGCTCCGCACATCTTGTCAATTTCATGCTTTCTACTTTTTTATGCATGCATTATCTGACACTTTGTGCAGCGCCTACCCCCGGTAAGCAATAACGAGCCATAAGGCTCCATATCTTTATTTTCTCTTCTTTCTCTTTCTCAAAGAAAGGAAGGTTACCTCGCCCACAAGTTTACCGGGGGGATAGTAGAAGATAATGGTGTTGACCAAGCGTCGTTTCGAGGAAGTTTTGCCTTACCGGAAGCAAACGATGTAAAAGCTAAGTTGCTAAAGTTTGAGCAATCAGTTTTAAAATTTTTAAGTTATCTTCCTCGAACGACCGTGCTTTGTATGGAAAACGTGGCGCGGAGGAACCAACTCAGAGCTAGTTGCGCCTTTACTTTGTTTCGAGTCCGCTCAACAACTTAAGTGAGCTGCGACTAGTTGCGACAAGGTTTCTTGTCGGTAGCGGCACCGCTTGACAATTTCCGACGTCAAGCACTCAACGCTTCATGACTAAGGTGCTCAAACGACAAGTTCCCTAAAAGCGAGGGCAAAAACATACAAAGGAAGGAATCAAGTAAAGGAAATAACATAGCAATCGCCACTCCAAAATAGAGTCATATTACAAGATAACTTGTCGCAGCTCTAACAGATTGTTCTCATAACATGACCAAAGCGGCGACAAGAAAAAAGAGAAAAGCAGGCGGCCTAATCTACGCGATCGCCCTCAACCCTCTTGATCCCGCTCACCTTGTCCACAATGGGTGCGACAAGGGTCTTGAGCGCCTGCATCAGCATCCGCGGCAAGGTCCCCGAGGACGTTGGTGAGGTTGAGGCCTGGGTTGCGGAAGGCCACCTTCACCAAAGACCTTTTGAAGAGCTCCCACGAGATCCGGGCGCGACTCGCCGGCCAGCTGCTTTGGGATCTTCTCCCGAGTCGCTGGAGGGCCGTCACGCCTTTGAAGAACAAGCCGAGCTTGGCGCCTGGGTTGGAGGTGCTCATCGGAGGAATACCCGAGATCCCTCCATCCCCAGCTACGCCAGCCTCCCCGTCGATGGCTGCGGCAACACCCACGATCTCTCCCACGACGCCAAGATTCGACGCAGGCTGCCTCGAGGAGGGCGCGGTGGATGCAAAGTGAGATACGGCGTAACCCGAAGCCGCGTGTCTGCATGTTCTGCTTTTGGGCTGGCCCAACAGCGCTTTCGCAGACTGCAGTGTGTGGCCCAGGACCGGGGGCTCCTATCGGTGTACAAGAGTAGGGGTACCCTAGTATCCCGAACTTGTGCACGGGCAGTTGCAGCACCCCGCGGCAGGGCTTGCCGTGGTTCCTTTGGAGCCATTCAAGAACAAAGTATTCAAGCCAAGGAGACAAGGCCCCGGCAAGAGGAGCTTGCCGGGAAGGCCAACCAAGGCATCTCAAGGAACTTGCCGCGAGGCGCCACGCTGTCCGGCGAGGCGTGCAGCCGACAAGCTTCCGGACGCGACAAGACAACGACCAAGGGCAAGGTGCTTGCCGCGGCAAACTACCACTGTGCCAAGGCTCCAAAGACATCCAACAACGTGTCGCCTCAGGACCTTTCCGGCGCAGCGTGGCGGAAGGTCTTGACCCGGTGATCTTGTGATTGTGGCAACGGACAAGATTGCCATCGTGGCAAGCGGTGGCGTCCCTGACGATCCCTTTTTGCACTATTTAGGCGACGTAGACGGGCATTTAATGCTTTTGTCCCCTGCCGTCAGGGTTAGGTATGATACACTGTGCAGGTAGTTGTACCAACTGCAATTCCTTTTCCATTTTACCCTTTGTCTACGCTACACTGTCGGAGACCCCTTTAGCATATAAAAGGAGGCCCATGCGCAACGTGAGGGGGGGAGAGGTTCAAGGCGTAAAAACACTCACGCCGTCTCGTTAGCAGCTAGTGTGTATCAGTAGCACTCAGCGCCCCGAGCAAGAACTCAATACACTCGGACATGCAGCAAGAGGGAGTGTTATCTCCGGAGAGCTCCGGAAGCTGGGTAAGCCTTTCAAGTATTAACCGCCTCGATCCGCTTCTTTCGGGCGATCTTCGCCCCGCCCGAACCGAAGGGGCCTCGGTCCGCCGTCCCATAGGTGTTCGTGGATCGCTTCCTCGACATCCGTCGGTGTACAAGAGTAGGGTACCCTAGTATCCCGAACTTGTGCACGGGCAGGGCCAGCAAAGACCATGGCAGGGCTTCTGCGGGTGACCGCCAAGGTCCTCCGTGGTTCCTTTGGAGCCATTCAAGAACAAAGTATTCAAGCCAAGGAGACAAGGCCCCCAAGAAGAGGAGCTTGCCGGGAAGGCCAACCAAGGCATCTCAAGGAACTTGCCGCTGACGCCGCCACGCGTCCCGGGCGAGGCCCGTGCAGCGATAAGCTTCCGGACGCGACAAGACAACGATCATGCAAGGTGTGCTTGCCGCGTAAACTACCACTGACTCCGCCAGCTTCCAAAGACATCCAACAGCGTGTCGCCTTACAGGACCTTTCGAGCGTGTTGGCTGAGCGAAACGTCTGAGCGGTCTTGTAGGTGGCAAGCGACGCTGACAAGATTGCCATCGTGGCATGCGGTGGCGTCCCTGACGGTCCCTTTTTGCACTATTTAGGAGACGTAGACGGTCATTTAATGCTTTTGTCCCATGCCGTCAGGTTAGGTATGATACATCGTGCGTGTAGTTGTACCAACTGCAATTCCTTTTTCCATTTTTACCCTTGTCTACGCTAAGCACCGCGGAGACCCCTTTAGCATATAAAAGGAGGCCCATGCGCAACGTAGAGGGGGGAGAGGTTCAAGGCAGAAAAACACTCACGCTTTCTGGTCTCGTTAGCAGCTAGTGTGTACAGAAAGCACTCAGCCCCGAGCAAGAACTCAATACACCTTTACATCCAAAGAAGAGGAGTGTTATCTCCGGAGAGCTCCGGAAGCTGGGTAACTGCTCGTGTGCTTCGCCATCGATCCGCTTCTTCGTGCGATCTCCGCCCCGCCGAACCGAAGGGGCTCGGTCCGCCGGTCCTATAGGTGTTCGTGGATCGCTTCCCGACAGCGGTCGAAGCTCCGCGCATCCGCTGACGGAAGATCAGCGGATTCAAATTTCGCAAGATCAAGCCAGCGAGGTAAGTTATTTTACCCTTTACGGGACTCTCTTTTTCATAGTTTGACTCTATGCGCGGATCTAAAACTCCCTCACCTTTGACAGATCGGGTCGAAGACGTCCCGACAGATCGATCGTCCGGCTCCCTTGCCGAAGACCCAGCGGACGCCCAATTGACGGGCTGCGGTTCCGCACCTCACGTGGTGCCGTAAAAGAAGGTTAAGAAGAAGGCCACGGAACTCGAAGGAGTTCCGGCGCCAGGTTATCGGACTCGTCGTCCGATGACGCCGAGGCGGACTCTCCCGTGAAGACGAGGAGGAGGAAAGAGGCCTCTCTCAGCGGGGAGAGAAGAAAAGGAAGGCCGCCCCACCGGGAAGGCCGAAGGGTCCAAGAAGGAAGGACCTTCCTCCGGACTACACCGCCAATGCCGACGACGGCGAAGAGGGTGGGCTCAAGGCCAATCTCGGGCGAAATCGTAAGTGTCCGGACACCGTAATAACTTCGTATGGCGTTTCATTTGTCGCACAACATCCTATAACGCCGGATATAACCATGCAGCTCGCCTAAGGATGGGCTCGACGATTCGTCGAGCGGCTCCAGAGATTCGTCGGAGGTGAATAGCACCTCACTTCCGACCGCCTCGTCTCCTCCCCGCGGATGACGCAGGGGTGGAGTCCCAAAAGGGGCCCAGCCAGAGGAGGTGGCTATGGAGGCGCCCGCAGGAGACCTCACGGAACTGGGCTCAAAGGATAAAACCTCAAGGGCTTCAAGTCCGACCCTGCGCCGGACTCCATCGGAACCTTCAAGTGGTTCCGAGTCCGACAGCGACCCCTTCGTAAGAAGGGCAAGATCGCGACGCCGGTGACCTCCGGCCCAACCGGAGGCACCGGATGATTTAATGGAGGCGCTTAACGGGCGCTTCCATCAACGAGGAGCACCGCATGTTATGAGTGTGGTGATCCAAGAGGTTCGGGCCCCGCCAAGAGCGCTACTGATCGAAGCCTCGTGCTACCTTCTAACGAGCTTTGAGGTATGTATTTAAGATATATAAAATATTACTGCATAGACAGAGCCTCGATGCTCGGTTTGGTGTTCGGAAAGAAAAGCCGAATCGAGGATCTAAAAAGATAAACGCAGGAGTCTAACATAAGTATGTCAATATGGGAATGCAGGCTGCCGACTTGGCCAGACCGATCATGGAGGTTGGTGCATTGAAGCGAGCCTCGAGCGGTCCGAGAACGAGCTTGGACTTGCCAAAAAGCAGCTCGAGGACAAGGAAGGTAAGTAATACCTTATGGGAGTATTTAAAAGATGTGTTTGCAAAAAATGACAGGAATAACATGAATATTGCAGGGGCCACGAACGAGGTGGCGACCCTGAAGGAGGCGGTGTCCCGGGCCGAAAGCAATGCGGCCGCGGAGCGCACCGAGCGAGAAAAGCAGGAGGCGCCGGGTGGCGGAGGTGCGGCAAGAGCTCCGTGCTCTCGTGGAAAACACGAGAGTTTGGAGCATGACTCAAAGACTCGAGAGTCCCAGCTCGCCACGGCCCTTGAGAGCGCCAAGGCCGCTAAGGCCGAAGCTCAAAAGCCCTCCAGGAGATTGAGGCGATGAAGAAGATAGCAAGGGTAAGGCATTCTATATGCAAAGCAAGCATGTGAAAGTGAATTATCCGTTACTTACCCGAATCCGACCTCTCCAGAGCATTCGCAGATATGCAACGCAGAAGGTGGCTCGATGTTGCCGCAGATTCTACCGAGCCGAGGAGGAAGCTCGACGGAGAAGGTGTTCTGTCTCAAGATCTTTGAGGCCGGACACCTGCAGTTTTGGCGACCAGTTGAAGCAGCTGGTCGAGCTCCATAAGGTGGTCGAACAGGCCATGAAGGGCCTCATAGTTCGGTTGTGGCCTAAGGAAGCCATGTTTGGGAGCTACTTCGGGCTGGTGAGGCGGCTGGTGGACGCCTATCCATGGGTTGAAGTCATCAAGCGCTTAAATACGCATCGAAAGGTGCCCGTAGAGACCTTGCCCTGCTAAGGTACCTTGGGACAAGATGAATGACGAGAAGCTTGTGAAGAACGGACCACCACCGAAGAAGGAGCATCGCAAGCACTGAAATGTATTATGAGGGCGTCTGAAGGGTGCCTCGCTTTATAGCGGATGAATGCTCCAAAGATATAATTTTTGAGTAGACTCGCATTTGTTATCCTCAGACGCTGAAAACTTGTTCATATGCGCTTAAGCAACACTTTTTAATTTAAAATATTACCTTCTCAGGCGGCCGTGTATTAAATTTGAGAGATGGCGAAGTCGTTGGCTTCAAATTTCCCCATGCCACGAAAGTGCCGGGTGTTCGGGATGAACTTGAGCGCTCTTGTTCCCATTCTTGGGTCCTTGAGGAAGGCGCCAACACAACGAACAAGGCAACCGGACTATAATGCTTGAACACTCTCACTTAGCCATAGAATTCTATAATTTTAAGTTTCGCGAAGCCCACAGTGATCGGAAGACCCGAGTTCGGGGCGCTATCCACGCCTAGGCGGACAATGCCGACTCCTCGCCTAAGCGGCATAAGTCTTTAGGGACTCGAAAACCTCTCGAACAGCGACCTGCTCTCGCCTATCATGACAGTCAGTTTTAGCTTTCTCCGAGGTGCTTAACCCAGCTCAACCGGGGCACAATCGCAGTGGTTCTCCCAACGCTACCTTAGCCGATATAACGGAACGTAAGGTACCAAAACATGGGAGCCGCAAACCCAACTATTGACCCAAGACATGATTCGAGCCGATGCATATAATGCTATAAGTTCAGGTGCCGAACTTGTGAAAGTGTTCGGACTTATCACACCATGTTATGGGGTACTTAAGCCCACGGTGTATTGCCCGTACCAAAGTGTACGGTTGCACAATGTCAAATGAACATGAATATATATATATATATATATATATATATATATATATATATATATATATATATATATATATATATATATATATATATATATATATATAAAGGGAAATCAATAGTAGGCGTAAGCTATATATTGTTTATTCAAAAGGGGCTGCAGAAGAGCGTAACGATACAAATAGTCACGATAAGCAAGGGACGGACTTTTAACATGTCTCTCCGAGGGGTAAGTCATGGATGTTGTGTAAAAGCAGATATATTGCTCGTAATAGAAACCACTGGACCTCGGCGTAGCTTTACGCTTCCTGGCTGTTGCATCGTGTGTTGGCGATTCTAATGCCGGACTGGCTTCGTGAGAACGGAGTCCTGAAAGTAAAGAGAAAAAAAAAGGAATGACACAATCGGAGCCCTGGTGTGGTTGAGCCGCGATTCGGCATGCAGCGGTCGTGCCCTTCCCTATGCCCATGGTATTTCCAAAGCGTAATTATGTACGTGTAATACTGGTTTCGCGATTTCATGGTCGGGCTTGGGCCGCGTTGCTATGCATGCTCGGGCGTGCCAGCGGTCTTGTTGTAGGTTACTCATGGCGCGCTTGATCATGTCCGGACGTTTAATAGCCGGACTCGAGAATTGCCTTAAGAGGCTGCTTTGCACTTCCGCCGCGAGGGCCGCCATATGCTCCTCCGTCCGGAGAGAGCGTTCGGTGTTCCCATTGACCGTAATGACTCCTCGAGGACCTGGCATCTTGAGCTTGAGATATGCGTGAAAGCGGCAATCGCATTGAACTTTGCAAATGCGGTTCGTACGAGCAAAGCAGTGCATGATAGCCGCTGCGGAACGGGACTATGTCAAGATTAACTCCTCGCTCTGGAAGTTATCCGGGATCCAAGACCACTTCAAGTGTAATCGAGCCTGTCTGATTGGCCTCTACATATGGTATGACGCCTTTGAAGGTCGTCTTCGTGGGTTTAATCCTTGATGGGTCTATGCCCATTTTGCGCCTTTGTATCTTGATAAAGCGAGTTCAAGTTGCTGCCGCCATCCATTAGGACTCTAGTGAGGTGAAATCCGTCAATGATTGGGTCTAGAACCAATGCGGCGAATCCGCCATGGCAGATGCTAGTGGGGTGGTCCTTCGATCAAAAGTGATCGGGCAGGAAGACCACGGGTTGAACTTTGGGCGACCGCTCCATCACAGATATCGCCCCTTTAGTGCACGCTCCGCCTCCCTTTGGGTAGGTGGGTTGCGTATATCATGTTCACCGTCCGCACTTGCGGGGGAAGCCCTTCCGTCCTCTATTGTTGGTGGCCGGGCTCCTCGTCGTCATCGCTATGCAGCCCCTTGTCATTGTTTTCGGCATTTAACTTGGCTGCCTGCTTGAACACCCAACAATCCCTGTTGGTGTGATTGGCTGGCTTTTCGGGGGTGCCATGTATCTGGCACAAGCGATCGAGTATTCGGTCCAAATTGGACGGGCACGGAGTATTTCTTTTAAATGGCTTTTTTCGCTGACCGGGTTTAGAGCCTCTGAATCCAAGCATCGACCGCCAGATTCCTCAAGATTATCACCGGGCATTACGGGCGCTTGTGCTTGTTGCGACGCTGACCTGCCATCGCCGTTCTTGGTATCCGAATTACCAGGCTCTTGGTCATGTTGTTACTACGAAGCTAGCTACCTGTCCTCTCCAGCAAAAGCGGGTCATGAGTGTTGTGAGGGCTGCCATGGATTTCGCTTTTCCGTCCTAGGTGCCGGGCAAGCCACTCGTCATGGATGTTGTGTTTGAAGGCTGCAAGGGCCTCGACATCCGGACAATCGACGATTTGATTTTTCTTGGTTAGGAACCGTGTCGTAATTGTCCGGGTCGATTCCTCTGGCTGCTGAATTATGTGGCTTAGGTCATCGGTGTCCGTGGTCGCATATATGTGCCCTAGAAATTGTCGAGGAATGCGGCTTCCAGATCTTCCCAACAACCAATTGACTCTGGCGGCAAGCTGTTAAGCCAATGCCGGGCTGGTCCTTTAAGCTTGAGTGGGAGGTATTTGATGGCGTGTAGATCATCACCGCAGCCATGTGGATGTGAAGGAGATAGTCCTCGATCCAAACCGCAGGATCGGTTGTGCCATCGTATGATTCAATGTTTACGGTTCAAACCCTCGAGGATTTGATGATCCATCACTTCATCATGAAGCATAGTGGGTGTCTTGGCGCCTCAGATATTGGGCTATATCACGACGCAACTCAAATGAGCTTTGTCTCATCGTGGTTCGTCCCACGGAGTTGCCATATCCGGCGTGACGGTTATTGTCACGTGTTGTGGGGCGCCCACGCGATCCATAGATCGATCCTGTCTACCTTCCGTTGTCCTCCAATATATCTCGCAGGTCTGGCGTATTTCCCCGTGTCTTTGTATTTTTTGAGCGGCGACGGGGTGCGGCTTGAATTGAGGGCCGAGAGGCCTCTCTACAGCGCGTGACCACGAGGTGGCCGGTCACCATATCATGCACCGGTGATGTAGGTTTAGGTGCTTCCTCCTCTAATCGGGGTAGCAGCCTGTGTCTTGGGTAGCTCTTGGAGGGCGCCGAGTTCATACTCTTGACCGCAAGGACTTTAGTCCATCATCGACTAGCAAATCTTGGTCGGCTCTAAGGCATTTGTTGTTTCTTGAGGCTGCTTGCGTGGCCATGAGCCCTGCGTTTGAAACGCTCTTATTCGACAGATCCTCGGCACGACAAATTCGTCGTCGTCGAGGCTTGCCTCATCTTGAGATGGAGGCATGTAATTATCTTCCTCTACCTCTTTTTCGCCGCTCTCTCATGAGGGCTGGCTTCTCCATCCTCTGCCTTTGAATCTTCTTTGGAGGGGTTGTCTTCGGCACCGTCAGGGTGTTATTATCTCCGTGACGGAATCACCGTTTTCTTTGTGGCGGGATTTAGAGCGGCGCCCGCCGACACCGGCAACTTAAATTTGTTTCTTGGAGGGTCATCCTCCATTGTTCCATCGCCATTCCCATCTTTTGGGATGTCCACCATGTATATGTCATATGACAAGGTGGCCTTCCAGTGCCTCAATGGTGGCTGGTTCTTGGTCGTCTCTGCATCATTGTCCATACCATCAAGTCTTGAGTCGAAGTCGAGCATGTCGGTTAAATCATCGGCGGTGGCTCTGAAGTGGGTGGTGGGTGGGCTTTGATTTTCTTCGTCGTCGCATCCCATCCTTCCCGACCATAATCCGGCCAGGGCTCTCGATAAAGAGAGACTTTAGTGAATTCAGAATGTCGCCAAAGGCGAGTCTTTGAAAGATTTCAGCGGCGGTGAATTCCATGATCGGCGCCCAATCGGATTCGATTAGCGGGCGCTGGAAGGCTCGGTGTCCGGAGAGGAGTCCGGCGCCTTGGTGTCACGAGCTTCGCAAAGGACGGGGTAGGTGTACGGCTCAATCGCCGTGGAGATTGCAGCCCCCGAGGCGGTGTCCAGCCACCCATCCTCGATCGGTGCGATCGGCTCCGAGCTAAAGGTCGGAGCGGACTTCGTGCGACCTCGTGACACCGTCCGTGGAAGAGATAGATCATGCCTTCGACAAGGTCTTGGCGCGGCTATGGCGTGGCTCAAACCCGTCAAGGATCAAGTCCCCGGATGTCGGCCGTGTAGTTCAAATCTTCAAATCTGACACGATGGCGGGCGTAGCTTTCAATCTGCTCCGGATGGCCAGCGAATTGCCCGCAGCAAAGCCGCCCGAATCTGAAGATCTGTCCGGAGAAAAGTCTCACCTCGAGCGCATCATTGTTGATGATCGGAGGAGCCATCGGGCCTAAAGACGGCGACCAGATGAGCTCTCAATGAAAGCACCAATGTCGGTGTCAAAACCGGCGGATCTCGGTAGGGGTCCCGGCTGTGCGTCTAGGCGGATGGTAACAGGAGACAAGGGACACGATGTTTTTACCTGAGTTCGGGCCCTCTCGATGGAGGTAAAACCCTACTCACCTTGATTAATATTGATGATATGGGTAGTACAAGAGTAGATCTACCACGAGATCAGGGAGGCTAAACCCTAGAAGCTAGCCTATGGTATGATTGTTGTTTGTCCTACGGACTAAACCCTCCGGTTTATATAGGCACCAAATAGGGTTAGGGTTACACAGAGTCGGTCACAATGGTAGGCGATCTACATATCCGTATCGCCAAGCTTGCCTTCCACGCCAAGGAAAGTCCCATCCGGACACGGGACGAAGTCTTCAATCTTGTATCTTCATAGTCCGTGAGTCCGGCCAAGGCTATAGTCCAGCTATCCAGGACACCCCATAATCCAGACTCCCTTAGTGAGTGTCTCGATCCAAGATCAAGACCCTCTAATTTGGTGGATGCACAGAGAAAATAAATCTCCTTAATTTACTCCATAACCACCCTATTAAATAGGCCTAGTAACAAAGCGGTAGCGCATGCAGTGGCGGCGGGCACATGCATCCTGCATGCATGGCCGGGCCACCAAGCCCATGCGCCCGGCTCCAATGCAGCAACGCATAAAGAAGAGAGCGGTTCTTGGGAAAGCGAGTAGTTAGTGCAGCGCCTTATAAACACGAACAGCTCGCTCTCCCGCCTGCCTCCCCACCCAATTCCCCCGCTCCCCAATCTTCCTCACTGGCCCGTAAAACCCCGCTCACCTTCTTCCTCACTCTTCATGTAAAATGCTGCTCCTCTTCTTCCACTCCTCTGTAAATCCCCAGCCCTCCTTCTTCCCCACTCGCCTTGCCACTAGGCTCGTCTCTGGCTACTCTGCTCAAACCCGTGAGCTCAGTAGCGACACCCACAAGGAAAATGGAGTCGGCTGGCCCCAGCTAAGAAGATGAGGCTCGCCAGGGCGACGCCTTGCCAGATCCCAAGACTAGAAGCTGGGAGAAGCGGCGAGCCCCCCACCCGGATCTCGAGGAACTGGTAGAATCTCCGGTGGACCGCATCACGATCTCCCGGGCCATCCTTGAGGAGATCATCTCGCTTCTCCCCACCAAGGATTGCTGTCTGCATTACAAGTCCTCTCAACTCGGTGGCGCCCTCTATATGGCGCACCGCGCCTCAATCTCGAATGTCGCCGACATCTATCCTTCCTGAATTTGATCTCATCAGAGCCATCGTCTCTTCTCACCAAGCAGGCCCCGTTCAATGCCTCAGATCCCGACAAGCTACCTGCTGTCCATACCCGACAAGGTGGACGCTATCGACATCCCCTGAATTCGGAGAACTCCAACAGTTTGAGTTCTACCATTACCACGAAAGTTTCATACCACGAACATACCAAGAATTCGTGCCCACACCGCCGTTGTCTATCTCGCGGTTTTCCTCCTCTCTCCACACCGCCACCTTCGCCTCGGTGCCATCTACCGACGATCTGGTACAAATGCTTCAACTCCCCTTTGCTAAAAAACTTTCGCTTGTGGTGGTTTTTCCGTCGGAGGCCTCCATCGCGACAGCATCATCCACTCCAGTTGCCACCTCGAGCGCTTGCTGATTGTTTTGGGAATAGAAATCGGTATCGCTTGTCTCCAAATAAAAGTCGCCTCACCTTAAAAAGCATTGGAATTTGTTTTAAAGGACAGCAGCTCATCATCGAAGATGCCCCTTCACTTGAAAGGTTGCTCCTTCATAGTTGTTATACACCTTCAGAAATAACTGCTGCCCCTACGCCCAAATCGAGACCTTGGGTGTAATTCGTGACCCGCTTAATAATCACAAGGAGTTGGTGTTTGGCTCCTCACTTTTTCAGGTACCGATATTATCATCTACACATTTATAATCATATGCTGCATTTTTCATTTGTGCGCATAAGTTTTATATCATCTTGGAGTACACTTTGGGTACTAATATTATGTTATATGCTCAATGAAGAGTTCGTCCATTGGTAGCCTATCAATGCTGCTGGTTTCTGTCAGGATCATATATATCAAAATGTATAGTTTTGATCTGGACATAATTATTGGCTTGCTGCGATGCTTTCGATTTACGGAGAATTTATACATAGAGGTGATGATTTCATGCACATTGAAAGCCCGTGATATATTGTACTAGAATTAAGCTGCTCATTTGTCGTTCTTTCGACATACTCTTTTTCAGACCTTAACAGTTTTCAATCTTCATGTCTACTTAGGGAGAACCACATGGAGAAAAACATATAACCAATCGTTGGCGTAATAAGCACAAGGATTTTCTCAGTTCTCATGACATTCATTTGAGGACGATAACGATGGGACGGTATGCATCCAACTGTGCAAAATGTAAGCTTTGTCACATTCTTCCGTTGAACGCGAGGTTACTATTGTTCATGAGGCTTAATTTTTACAGCAAAGAGATTTCTCACGGACGAACATGTTGAACAGCAAAAAAAGAAGTTTCAGGTGGACAAATGGGCTTCTAAACGTGCTCGGCTTATATTTACAATAAGTTGTAGACATCCTGAAATAAATTTTTTTGCATAGGATGTTGATTTTATGAGTCAGACCGATCCATTTGTTTGTGACTGCAAAAAAGAGTGGTTGGGTTAGATGTTACTGTCATGTTCAATCTGGGTTTTGTCTAAAAAATTTATGAACAATTAATCCTTGGGCTTTTTGTACCATTTGTATGCTTGACTTGCATTTTGTTGCCCTCGTACTCCCCTCCACCTGCCACTACACCGCAGCATCTTCCATGGCTGCTGCTCGTTCCCGTCTGAGGCCTTGCCGTCGTTCTCCGCCTTGGTTAGCTTCATTGTGCCGCCGCCCGTCGACGTTGTCAACATGGTCAACAACCAAGAGGAATCAGGAGATGATTTGTACGTGGAGGAGGCGGCGATAGGGAACCACCGTGGTCATTGCATTTATAGCGTGTGCCTCGTTATTACAAGCCAAAAAATACTTCCTCCTAATTGTTTGACAACTAGGTTCCACGCCATTGTCAATGTAGTCAATAAACGAGAAAATTACACAACGAGCGGATAACACCGAGGACCCAGAGCTCGCCCGGTTGTTTTCAGCTTTAGAGACGGAGCTCAACTGCTACATTGGGTCAGGCTGTTTAGCCCACGCTATGCGCTTTTATTAAGCACATGACGAGCCCAGTTGATATATTTTTTATTTCTGAAATTGGCTAGCCCAGTTCTTTTTTGGAGAATACCAAATCTGAGGCCTACTTGCTTTTCTCAGCTGTTGGCTGCAAATCTTTCAAGACAAGGAGGGATGTAAGTAGTAAGAAATGGGCTTCCCAGAAAGCGGGCTATAAGTTGTAAGAAATGGGCTGTAAATTTTTAAACCAAAGCCAACCGCAATTGCATTAAAATATCATTTTTTCAGGATTTCTCTAGCTATAAGTTGTAAGAAATGGGCTGTAAATTTTTAAACCAAAGCCAACCCGCAATTGCATTAAAATATCATTTTTTCAGGATTTCTCTACTCTCTACTCTTATAAAAACCAAAGCCAACTGGCAATTACATTAAAATATCATCTTTTTTCCCACAAGATAAACTACTCTTTTAAAATATCATCTACAAGTGCAACGAACGGGCATCTTGCTAGTTAAGATTCTAAATTTTATTCATTTTTTTGCGGAGAATAGTTTTTTGAATTTTATTTTGATATATCTTTTGAAAATTATTTTTAACGTGACTCGAAATTTCGTGATTAAAAGAGTTCGGACCCTCCTAAATATGCAAAATTTCGTTGAATTTTTAGCAGTGCCGTAATATATGGTCCTGTAATGCTAATAAAAGAATATGGGCTTCAAATATCCTTAAGAATTAGCAAATGGGCTGTAAATTATTGAAAATAATGGCTAATGGGTTGTATGCTGTTTTCACAGATTTGGAGTCGACTTACAGGGCCTACTAGGTTGACGATGATGTTGTCCTAAATTTTTTGACGCCAGACGCAAGGCTTTGTCAACTTAGTCAACATTACGAAGTTGATCGTTGGATGTCCATCCAACGGCCGCCATGCTTCTTCAATCTCGATCTTCCCGCTCCGGCCGCTTGAACCAACGCCATGGACTGCTTCCCTCCTCCCGTGGCTGGCTGTCTTGCCGCCAGCCATCCCTCTAACCACCCACACATCCTGTTATTTTCCGGTGACGCCTTGACCCCTCACCCCTTGGCCGACCGTCATTTCGTTCTCCCCTCAACGTGGGCATCCGCTGTGGTGGCTTCACGGCCCGGTGGTTCTCTTCTGGGCCTCGCCCTCGTCCACCAGCGTTTGTGCTCTCGGCTGGCCGAGGTCAACATGGTCAACAAACAACAACCATCGAATAGGTCGACAAAGACGGGCCCACACAGAAAATGCCTCCTTATTACACGCAAAATAATGATTCCTCCACCGATAGCTGGGACCCACCGAAGGGTCTCAGATTTCGCAAAAACATTGGCCACTCGGACCCACCGGAAATGCCTCCTTATTACGTACAAAAACAAATACTCCCCACTAGCTGGGACTCACCTTGGTGGAGGCTGACTTGTGGGCCTACTAAGTTTACGGGATGGAGGGCTTTGTCAACTTAGTCAATATGAACGATTCTAGCTCCAAGGATCGTGACGATGTCCATCCAACGGCCGTAGTGCTTCTTCAACCTCTGGTCTTCGTGCTCCAGCCGCCCAAAGCAGCGCCGGTCGTGCCGCATGCTCCTGCCTCCGTGGCCGGCTGTGATGCCGCGGAGGCCTCACCGCCCCCTACTACTCCCACCGCTGGCCAGGCCATCCCTCTACTCACCCACACACCCTGTTATTCTGCTGACGGCAGCCTCACCTCGTACTCCTCTTGGCGTGGGCATCCATCGCTGCGTCTTCCCCGGCTCCGCGTCGTCCCCTTCCTAGGCCTCGCCATCGTCCACCGCCGTGGTGCTCTCGGCGCGGCGTGGTCAATGTGGTCAACGACCGACTTTCATCGGAAGAGTACTGTGTGTGGAGAGGCTGATAGTTGGGTCCATGGCGGCCGCAAGGAAGTGCCTCCTTATTACGCGCAAAATAATTATTCCTCCACCTGACAGCAGGGACCCACCGGACGGGCCACCGTATTTCGCGCGAAAAAAACGTTTCCCCGATGCTGGGACTCACCAGCTACATCTTCGCACGCAAGGAAGTGCGTCCGGGCAAAAAACAAACAAACAAACGATTCGTCTCCCTGACTGCTGGGACCCACCAGCTACATCTTTGCAGGCAAGGAAGTGCCTGATAGTCGGTACCCACCTGGTCAAAGCGTACGTAGCGTTGTCAATTTGGTCGCGAACGTGTACATACATATATACTGGTCGATGTAGAGGCGCGCCACGTGTCGTAGTAGAGGCGCACACGTAGCATGTACACGTACGTACAACGGCCAGGGTGCAAGAAAGAAAATACGGCCACGTATGTGTACATACGGGCGGGGTCTCGAACGCCTACTCGCGCATACGTACTGCAAGGGCTCGTGTACATGGCTGGGTCGGAACGAAGAAACAACGTCGTCGTCGTGTTCATGGGGAGGCAACGGAATGTGTCGTGTTCATGGGGAGGCAACAGAATGTGTCGTGTTCATGGGGAGGCAACGGAACGCGTGGAAGCCAACCGGCTTGGATGGAACAGGCGATGGAACGATGCTGGCGTATCAAGACAACGGAGGAAACGGCCTTGTCTTCGACCGCCACGTTCAAAACGGGTCCCTGTTTATCCGAGGGTGTGGCGTCGCCAGCGGAGGAAACGGACCTCCCTACGGTCGAAGCAGGGTCCTGTTGATCGGGAGGGTGTGGCGTCGCCAAAACGGAGGAAGCGGACCTCCTACGGTCGAAATGGGGTCCTGCTGACCGAGGGTGTGGCGATGCCGCAAAAAGCAGACGAAACGGACCTCCTACGGTTGAAACGGGGTCCCGTTTCATCGAGGGGTGTGGCGTGCCGCAAAAGCAGGACTCCACGGATACTGTTCATCTCCACCGCCGACCTCCTCCGGCCTCCACGGGCTACCGTCGACCTCCTCCACCTCCACGGGCTCCTGTTCATCCAGCCTCCACCGCACGCTTACTCCACCGCCATCGCTCAACCACCCTCTACCGCTTACATCGCTCATCCAGCCCTCCACACCACGGGTCCTGTTCAACCACCCCTCCACGGGCACCCCTCCACCGCTTCATCGCTCATCCAAACCTCCACCACACCATGGGGTCCTATTCATCCAGAGGCAAACGCCACCGCCAATCGCTCATCCAAACCCCCGCAACGCCACTGCTCATCCCAGAGGCGCATCGATCGGCTTCAATTAGCGGCAGATGGCGAAGGAATCGCCGATCGGGTTCGATTAACAGCCATCGATCGATCGCCGGGTTCGATAACGCATAGCTGCAGCATCGCAATCGCTCGGGTTCGGTTAGAGCCCAACGCCTCGCTCGGGTTCAGTTAGAGCCAACGCCTCGCACACACGCGCGTACGTGTACGAGAGAAACGCGCATCGCTCGGCCCCCGACCTCCCACCGTAACCGGGAACTCCCTGAAATTTTCCTCCCCCTCGCTTCTACCATGGTTTTTTCTGTCATGGACGGCCCAAAGAATGTCATGCAGCTGCGTCTCCGGCCCGCCCAGGACGAAAAGCCCATTTTCTGTCATGATTTTTTGTCATAGAAGTAGGAGCCCACCACATCTCTGATGATACCGGGTTTTGTCACAAGTCTCGTCATAGAAGTGTCATATGTATGACAGAATATTTTTTCGTTCGGCCCAAAATGTCACGGATGTGTCTTTTTTTGTAGTGCTTACGACCCGGCACTTGGGGGCTACATTATTCAAATTGAGATTACGTCAAATATGCAAGTCCCATGTCACTGCCAGCATGCACCATGGCACTTGGGGGCTAATGCAAAGTCATTTTTTGGCTCAACTTATTGAAGACCCGACTCATCACATTGTAATGAGCCAGCCCTTGGGGGCTACCACTTGCTCCTGTCAAAAATTCAAGGTACACAAGCCTCAGTCCATTATATTGAAAGTTCCACTACTCAGTTGGTAGAGTACAAAGCTCTTAACCTTATGGACGTGGGTTCAAGCCCCATGTTGAAGATTACATCATATGATTTTATTATCAATGAATTATATACAAAGTTTCAGCTCAGTATTATCTTACTGAGCCGGCCCTTGGGGGCTACACGTTGCTGCTCAAATCTACATGATCATATTCACAAAGTCCCTGGTCATTATTTCATAATGACCCGACACTTGGGGCCTACAAGTGATATGCATATAAGGGAGGTACATCTTCAAGTTTGATGTTAGCAACAAATTATGACCCGGTGCTATCAATATTTACAAACCGGATATTTTGGCAATAATAAACTGGCAAGTTCTACATCTTCAAGCTGGCTGAAAATCAGATGAGTATTTCATGACCAATATTTTTGATTATGAAGCTGGCTTATTGACCCGGATTTTCTAGAAGAAGGAAATACCAAGGAGTTAAGGATGATCAAGTGCCGGCTTACAAGAGTTCTTAACCTGGAGCATAATCTGTCAAAATTGTTCTTGTGTTTGTTTTACAGGATCAGTTTAACACGGATGAATCCAAATTAAACTGGGGGCTAATGTCGGGGATATACCCCGCGGTATGACCCGGCCGGAGATATGACCCGGCTGGGACTTGGAGTTTCATCGGTGACCCGACAGATTGTAAGCCGACAGACACAGTCAAGCATTGTAAGCCGGCAGACACAGTCATGTAAGCCAGCAGACACAGTCATGTAAGCCGACAAACACAGTCATGTAAGCCGGCATACATAGTCATGTAAGCCTGACAGTTAAGCCAGATTGTAAGCCAGATTGTAAGCCGGATTGTAAACCGGCTTATGTTAAGAAGCCCAAGACGTTAAGAAGCCCATGGTGAGAAGCCCATAGTAAGACGTCAAAATAGGTTAAGTCCTAATCCGAGTTTGACTCTACATGTAACCCGCCCCTTCAACTTATATAAGGAGGGGCGGGGCACCCAAAAAGAGGAGAGCAAGAAAAGAATCATTAAGGCTAGACACAAAGAGAGGAGAGCCGGATTTATGGCGTCTCCCTCATGAGCATAATGAGACCTAGCCACAAACAGCATGTAGGGCTATTACGGGATGATGTTTCCCGGGGCCCGAAGCTGTCTAAATCCTTGTCTTATGTGTCGCGCCTCTCGTCCCGATCAACCCCTCTCAAGCTACCACATAGATGCGTTGGTCTCACGACTAAGTCCTCGCACTAGGACATCTGCCGTGACAAATCCACGACAGCTGTGGTGATTTCATGTGGAAGAAGCTTAGTAGGGGGACAGTCAAGATAAAATGTGGATGCATCTTTTTTGCAGCAGAACGGGGATGGAGCTACCGGAGCTATAGAACGAGATGACCATGGCAATTTTATTGCCGCTGCAACCTGGTTGCTTCCAGCCATGACTTCTGTGGATTCCGCATAAATTCATGCCATTAGGAATGGGCTATACTTGGCGGGCCAGATTGGATGTATGTAACAGCGTGCAAGTGGAATCAGACTGTATTGCAGTGGACGCGATCAAACAGTTACCTGAGACTTGATGTTGCGTTGTTGGCAGAGTGCAAAGACTTATCAACTGATTTTGCAGAAGTGATCTTCACGGCGCTGCTTCAGAGAAGCGAATGCTACGGTAGATGAACTAGCTAGATATTACTATAGTACTAAATCGTCTAGTGTTTGGGATGAGTCCATCCCTGATTTTATTTCTCACTTGCATGTAAATGACTTATCTGTTGTTTGATAAATAAAGTCGTTTTACTGTAAAAAAAAGCACGGAGCCCAGTATGAGCCTTGTTGTGAAGCATGATAGGCCAAAATCACTGTTCTGACCTTATTAGCAATTTTTGTCGCAAACTGAACTCGACATGAAAGTATTTCACGATCTGACCTTTTTAGCAACACCACAGCCCGTGACGTTTCTGCCCAACTTAGAAACGCCGAGCTAGCTAGCGCTGCAGCGGCACTTAGACACGCCAAGCTAGCTAGCGTTTCTGCCCAACTTAGAAACGCCATAAGCTGGGGCATTGTTGTCCAATATAGAAACGCCATAAGCTAGGGCGTTACTGGCATGGCCCATGGTAGGCCGACTGCTGATGTCACAGGACGCCAATGTTGTTGGCGTTTTCTAAGCTCTCACCAACGCCATTGAACATGGCGTTTGCTTCTTGGTAGTGCAGATGCTTGGCATTGCATCCATGAATGCATGCATGCATGCACGTAGGAAATAGTAGCAGTTTCTCGGCGAGCCTTCATGAGGTCCTATGTCACTTGTGTACAACTAAAGCTCAATCATGTCTCATATTTAGCATACCTGCGCAGAACAGCTAGCCCTTCAAAGGCACTTTTTACTGCCCATCTGCTCTACTAAATACCTAGCCAGGGCTTTGTAAGAGGTGCCCCTCTCTCTCTCTCTTTCTCTCTCTCTGCATGCATGCATGCCCTACAAAGCTAGCGACAGGATGAGAGAGGGAGGGAGAAGAGAACGATGGATGCAAGCAAAGGGCATACTAGGCCCGGAAATACACTTCGGTTTCTGGGTGTATATACACCCTATATGGGATTATTTTTTTAATATTTTAATAAAAAGTCAAAATAGGTAAGAACTATTTTGACAAAACACTTGACTTACTTTTGCACTAGTAAATAAATCTCGACGAAAAAAAAAACAAAAATTGACCTCACAACAAAAAAGAAAAAATTTATTTGCTATTATAGGTCACTATTCTATTCACACTATTTTAGCCAAAAATTTGTCTTTTTTGAAAAGAAGTCAAAGGTATATTTTTTTTGCAGATTTATTTTCTCACGAGTACAATAGAAGGTCAAGTTTATTTCAAAAATATTTTCAGGAATTTTCGACTTTTTGTTGAATTACTAATTTTTTTCCATATAGGACGCATAAGTCCCCATAGACCAAAAGTTCCCCTCCGGATACTAGGCCTTGCTATTGTTGGAAGTATAAGCACCTTCATGGTGCATGCTAGGCCTACGTGCATGCATGCATTCATGGATGCAATGCCAAGCATCTGCACTACCAAGGAGCAAACGCTGTGGTCAATGGCGTTGGTGAAAGCTCAGGAAACGCCAACATTGGCGTTCCGTGCTCAGCCACATCAGCAGCCGGCCTGCTGTGGGCCATGCCAGTAACGCCCTAGCTTATGGCGTTTCTACATTGGGCAGCAACGCCCCAGCTTATGGTGTTTCTAAGTTGGGCGAAATCTTCTTAGCTCGGCGTGTCTACGTAATGCCGATCTGGCGTTAGCTGGCCCGACGTTTTTAAGTTGGACAGAAACGTCACGGATAGTGGCGTTGCTAAAAAGGTTAGATCGTAAAATACTTTTATGTCAAATTCAGTTTGCGACAAATATTGCTGATAAGGTCAGAATAGTGATTTCGGCCAGCATGATACGGGAGGTTACGGTGTCAACTGAACTCAAATGAAGCGCGATCGTGAAATATTTGTTTAAGCTGATCTGAGCTTCCTGAGCACAGTAATTAAGTTAAGCTCCATCCATAAACAAATGCATTACAATGTCGCCTTCGGCCTTGCTCTTCCTCCTCGCCGCCCACCTCGCCGCCGGCGAGCCCACCACCTCCACCACGACCCTCACCGCCACCCCGGCAACGCTGACCAAGCCAGACCACCACGCAGTCACCCTGCAATGGTCCAACCTCCCGGACCCGAGCCCGCTCGACTACGTGGCCGTCTACTCCCCGCCGACCTCCGGCGACCTCGACTACCTCGGCTTCCTCCTCCTCAACTCCTCCGCCTCCTGGGCCACGGGCGCCGGCAGCCTCGCGCTCCCGCGCCTGCCCGACCTGCGCGCCCCCTACCAGTTCCGCCTCTTCCGGGGGCCGCCGGACCATAACCCGCGCGTTGACCAGGACGGCGACCCGCTCCCGGACGCCAGCCGCCGCGCCGCCGTCTCGGGCGAGGTGGCCCGCGAGGGATCCGGCGCCCGCCCCGCGCAGCTGCACCTGGCGTTCACCGACGAGGCGGACGAGATGCGGGTGCTGTTCGTGTGCGGCGACGGCGGGAGGAGGTCCGTCAGGTACGGGCCCGCCGGCCGGCGCGAGGAGGAGTGGGAGGAGGCGCCGGCGGCGGCGAGCACGTACGAGCGGCGCCACATGTGCGGCCACCCGGCCAACCACAGCGTCGGGTGGCGCCACCCCGGGTTCGTCTTCGACGGCGTCATGAAGGGCCTGCGGCCTGGGTCAAGGTACTCCTACAAGGTAGTCACATGCTGAACTGTGGCTACTGATACTAATTTTGTGCTGACATTGTAAGTTCATTGTCTGTAATCCTAGTTTATGGTGTGCAAAATTACACTTAATTTCATGGGATCGTCTGAAAGCTGTGCAAAATTTAATTCTAGAACACTAGCTTCAGTTTGATATACAGTGTAGTTTGTGACACAATACATAATTTTCGTAGCTCATAGTTTCAAGTTCCAACCATAAGGAGCATCAAACATCATCGGCATTTGGTATAAACGCTCACCTAATCTTTTGAACTTTGGACTGTTATCGATAGGTTGGCAACGATTCAGGGGGTTGGAGTGAGACACACAGCTTCATCTCACGCGACGCCGAGGCCAACGAGACCATCGCATTCCTCTTCGGCGATCTGGGCACCTACGTCCCTTACAACACCTACTTCCGAACACCTCAAGAAAGCTTGTCAACCGTGAAATGGATCCTCCGCGATCTCCAGGCCCTCGACGACAAACCGACAATCATTTCACACATCGGCGACATCAGCTACGCCAAAGGTTACGCATGGTTATGGGATCATTTCTTCGAGCAGATCGAGCCCATCGCTGCCAGCACACCATACCACGTCTGCATTGGGAACCATGAGTATGACTGGCCTTCCCAGCCCTGGAAACCCTCCTGGGCAGCAAACGTGTACAACGGGAAGGACGGCGGCGGCGAATGCGGAGTGCCATACAGCGTCAAGTTCAGAATGCCCGGAAACTCTTCCCTCCCCACCGGCACCAACGCTCCCGACACCCGGAACCTCTACTACTCCATTGATGCAGGTGTTGTGCATTTCGTCTACATGTCTACCGAAACAGATTTTACCCATGGCAGTGATCAGTACAAGTACATAAAAGCCGACCTCGAGCGCGTCAACCGGAGCCGAACGCCGTTCGTCGTGTTCCAGGGCCACCGGCCGATGTACACCTCGAGCAACGAGGCCAAGGACGCGGCTCACAGGGAGCAGATGATCCAGCACCTGGAGCCCCTCTTTGTGGAGCACGGCGTGACGCTCGCTCTGTGGGGGCACATCCACAGGTACGAGAGGTTCTGCCCCATGAAGGACTACCAGTGCCTCAACACGTCGTCGAGCTTCGTGTACCCTGGTGCCCCTGTGCATGTCGTGATCGGCATGGCCGGGCAGGACTTCCAGCCGAGCTGGGAGCCGAGGCCCGACCACCCCGACGTGCCCATATTCCCTCAGACGCAGCGGTCCATGTACCGTGGCAGCGAGTTCGGGTACGCGAAGCTTGTGGCCACGAGGGAGAGGTTGACACTGATGTACATTGGGAACCATGACGGGCAAGTCCATGATATGGTCGAAATACTGTCGCCGCAAGTCGGTGCCGGCGGCGGTGCGCCTGGTAAGCTGGTCGGTGCGATGCCGGAGAAGATGAGATACTTGGGAATTGCCGGCGGCGTGATGCTTGCGATGCTGCTCGGTTTCATGGCTGGCTTTGCTGTTAGAAAGAAGAAGACGGGCTCTGTAGGATGGAGTCCTGTACAAGATGAGGAGTCCTGATTGGTTCGCCCTTTTACTCGTTTGTGTTGGTAATTGCTCTTCCTTTTCCACTATAACATATCTAGACACCAATTGAATGCCTAGACACGACAGCAGCTAAATACTTAGTCTTCAGATTAACCGTCATCAGTGTGTCTGAATGAAGTAATACGATCTCGACACGCGGTTGATGCGCTACCGATGAGTGGTTCCCAGCGCTTACTGATGTCGTACTGATGTACTAGGATGGTCGATGTATTGCTGATGAATGTATCCATGGAATATTTGTTCATCTTGTTCATTGTGTTGTGTTAATTGTCAGTGTGATTCTTCTAGCCCAGTGCTCATGTGTCTTGAGCTGAATAAAAGCCAGCAGGTTTCTATACCTTTCTTGTCGAAGCAGCACGTTGTTGGTGCCTACTACCATGCTTGTAAAAGGATATATTTGGTGTGAGACGGTCATTTAAACATTTGATTACCATGTCGATATATTTACTGCTGCCCAAAGGCGCAAAGGTTGGAGATTTTCTTCACATGCAGAGAAATTTATGACAATTGGATCAATCTCATAATAAATCGATAGTACTACTTTCTAGTCTCCGAAAAATAATAATAACAACAAACTCACACCAAGAGCAGGAGTCGACAAAGTGGCCACAACTGCTATACTCCACACAACACGGTGAACAATTTAACCAGATGCTTGTTCAGCTGTAGCAAGTACTCTCTGGCAATGTATGCATCGGTTGGGATTTGCACCAACCTGTCCACTTGGGCAGTCGCTTGTTTCCGGTATCTCTGCCGTGGTTTCGCATGCTATGATGGTCAGCTGCTCTGGTACTCAGACGCGCTCAGGTACTCGCCGTTCTCCTCAAAGTACTCAACCAAGCGTTTCAGGAATCTGTCGCTGCTTACGGTCTCGGCATCGCACACTACGCAGCACTGCCGCCTTGCTCGTGTTACGGCGACGTTCATCCGCCTATGGTCGCTCAAGAACCCGACCTGGAGAAGCAAATGAACATAGGTTTCAGATTTACCAACCAGACAAGAGTTCAAGCATCCAAGCTGCCCACGTCACGGACATGAATCTCCACCTTTTAGTATGTTCAATCATAATTGAACCAAACCGTTTTTTGTTTTGTTTATGTACATATTCAGAGGCCGCATACACCCAATATTTGCAGATCACTCATGTCATAGCTAAAACGCTCACTCTTTTTTATTAGACATTTAATCATATGAAACTTCGCGTCTCCTTTTTTCTTTCTTTTTTTCGATCAACCGTGCAACGCAAAATCAACATCAATGTCTCATGTCCATGTACACCAGACACCGAAATAGGACCAATTTCAACCTAGGAAGATCACGCAAGGAAGCTTACCTCTTTCTTTGGGTTGGATCTGACCATTGTAATGATTATGGCCTCTTTCTCCCTACCCTGAAATCCATCAACTGTTGATATCTCCAAGTCCTTCAATTTAGCATCTTTATTTCTCAACATTTTCAGGCAGGTTACCTGTTACAGCATCCAAGGAACCAAAAATCAATTTCTAACAAATATGTGAAGACTCAAGAGCAGAACAGCAAAAAGAACATGCAGCGTGGCCCCCAAAACAACTAACAAGTGTAAACAACTAAACATGATACTACTGAATACATGCGTATGAAGAACACATGGCTAATAGTTATCTACTATCTATAAATTTTGATGAATACTGAGAGCATATAATAAAAAACCTGTGCAGAATACGGCGTAATAATGCCAATATCAATTGCACGGACACCACTCTCAACAAGCAACTTGGCATGAGCAATGGATACTGCAGCCTCGCCCTCATTCATGGTGCTCTCCTCTTCATCTTTCACTTCTTCCATGTCACACCTGAAAAGTACTTCAGACATGTTAGGAGTACTTTACATATCATTTAAAAAATATTCATATTGTTCATCACTTTGAATATTAAATGTTTTCGTATCAGCCAATGGATGATCCACATTTGAGATAATGTTTAACCTGTCTAATTATTGTATTAGCATATGAAATATCTCTCTTCAGTCAAGCCACTACCTAGTCCTACTTTTGCACAAGAGTATCTTGAAAACTACAACATGATGCAGAGAGCGAGAAAACACAAAAATAGCCAAGGCTTCACTGCATGCACACAATTTGCCACGTATGAGTACTCCAACAAGCCAGTGAGGGGGAAGCACCAGAGAATACAGACCCTGTAGTGTCAACGAGTATAATAGTTGGTTCTGTTGAAGAAGATTTATTCACTCCTTCAAGATCATAGAGCATATGCCCAGCAACACTAGAATGCGCTTTGATCTGAGAACACAAAGGGGAAAACAACATGAGGTAAATCGTGGCGTAAAGAGAAAGAGGGATTGAAGCCGAGTTCCTAACAAGTAGCACAGTAAGGTAAGAGAAGGCGCACCTTATTATTGTAAAGTTCTTTTGATGACCAGTTCATGATTAGCTCGTGCATCCTGTACTGGACAGTGAGCATGGATGTGATTTCCTCTCCATAACCTTCTGTAAGGCGTTCAAAGAGTGTCTTTCCCATACCCTTCTTCTCAGCCTCAACACTTTGGATCGTTGGAGGAAGCTGAAGATGGTCTCCAGCAAGCACGCACCTTGGTGCCTGAATATCAAAAGAATATAAAATAAAGAAATAGTATATAAATGATAAGCTCCATAACACAAATGCTACCTTAACAAGAACATAAGATAAGAGTAAACGTATCATCCAAATCATAATGCATGCCAAATGATGTCAAACACAGAAACAACTGCATTGGTGATGGCATTGTCAACTACCACCATTTGGAAATCCCAAAACTAATCAACCACCAGAAGCGGGATGCCAAAACTATAACCCTAGGATCTGTCTGCCTGTCAAACATATATACACCTATTTAACTGTTAGCCATTTATTCTCTTTTGAAAGACATGATGCTATATCAACTTTTATCGTAACTGTAAGTTACAACTTACCTTCAGTAAGGCTATCCAACAAGCCACCTCGAGTGCCTGAGCAGCCTCATCAATAATTACCAAATCAAATGAAATGCCAGCTATCTTTTTGGAAGATGCACCTGTCAAAGTCGACAGCACAACATCTGCATTTTTTATGACATCAGCGACTGCAAGCTGCTGTCGTTTTCGCTCCTCTTTGGCAAGGGTTTTAAGCTCTTTCCTGATGTCCCTTTTCGTGTTTCTATCTTTAGCTTTCAGCAATTTGCTATTAAGCACCTGACAGAAAGAATAGAACATTTCAATGAATATCAAACTAGATTGAATGCAAATACAGGGATTGGTACTATCTAAATAACAGCTTCCACACTAGACTGCTCCTTAACAGTTGTGGATAGACATTCTGTCCTAGTCTCCTAGAATTATATAAAAGTTAGGAATTTCGAAATGAATGGTTACCTTCATTTCCTTGCGAATGTCTCCAGCCAAGCTGCTATTATCTGCTCGGAGTACCTGGTCCCAGAAGAATAATCAGGCTAACTATCATAAGGTTACAGGGACACATTAAGGCATCACAGATAAAACATCTTCCAAATATAGCCACCCATTTTAAATTGCTCACAAAATTACAAACTAATCAATTAAGTTGCTTTACTTAATAACAAAAACATAGTAGAATTTCTTATGTTAGGAAAAAAAGGCATAGCCTGCAGCAAATAGGAAAAACATCCAACCAAAACCTTTACTTGAATCATAGGTTGCATGCATGGTAGAGTGAAATAAAACATAACATGAATTCCATAAATCTCATATACAGTCAAAGGTGGATACACTTAACCATGCCCCGGATGAATATTGAAGTTAAATGTGATCCAAAGCATAACTTACAAACTAATCAAAAAAGGAATGTATCTTTCATATAGTTCCCCAGTACAAAAGCAAATTGAACAACCTTAGGGTTTTACCTGTGCATCAAGAGCACTGTCCAACACTTGCGGTAGTAAACGGGCAGGATGCCCTAACCTCACCAATTTTGTTCTACAGAAAGAAATAAGGATATTTAAGTAACTTAGGGTCATATGATTAGGTCACCAGAATCTACTTTTTGTAAGGGCTACATATATGATCATAACATTTTTCCCAGAGAAACCATTTAAAAAATGATAAAAGCAAAAAATGGCATGTTTCACTATTTTTAGCAACCTGTACTGTGAGAGTCGCTCAACAATGTTATCCACAGCAATATTGGAAGCAGCACAAGCAAGAATTTTTGCTCCACGCTTGACCTCCTGCAATATTATCTCAATGATGGTTGTTGTCTTCCCAGTTCCAGGAGGTCCATGTAGCAGAAAAACATCCCTGGATCTGAGCGCCTTTGAGATAGCATCTTTCTACACAAGAAATATATGTTACATTTCTCTATACAATCTGTGCTGGTTGAAAAGCATTTCATAGAACTATTGACTTACATGCCTACAATTGTAAACTTACAACAGTTTGTTTCATTTATAATGCTTGCTGACACTGATACATGAAGACAAGTGTACAAAAATTATTAAAGGCAAGTCATAAAAGAAAAAAAAAGCACCTTGTAATATCTCTCATTTACTGTTAAAACAAACATCGTAATTACAGCTCCAAATAAGGACGTTCAAAAAAATATTTTTAAATACTGGAACTAGATTGACCTGTCAGTGCTTCAGGAGCGCATGTAAACTATACTATAACAAGTTGAAAAGCATTTCATAGAACTATTGACTTACATGCCTACAATTGTAAACTTACAACAGTTTGTTTCATTTATAATGCTTGCTGACACTGATACATGAAGACAAGTGTACAAAAATTATTAAAGGCAAGTCATAAAAGAAAAAAAAAGCACCTTGTAATATCTCTCATTTACTGTTAAAACAAACATCGTAATTACAGCTCCAAATAAGGACGTTCAAAAAAATATTTTTAAATACTGGAACTAGATTGACCTGTCAGTGCTTCAGGAGCGCATGTAAACTATACTATAACAAAACCTATCAAGAGGGGCTATCCAGTTTGCCCGTCAGGAGACATCAGCTACATTAGTTCTGAAGTATAGCAAATGATGTATTATAGCATTTCAGTACTACAACAATCTATTCACTAAAAGCTATTCTCTCTGGCCCTCCTACAAGGCAGGTACCACAAAGCCTAACACCATTCTTTGTGGTGTTATGATGTGGAACATAACAAAACCCACCTCAGAGTTGCAAGTTGGGTCCCATTTGTTAGGTATGGGCCAGTTTGCAGTTTTCACTGCAAAACTGATTACACAAAAAAAACAGTCCCTTCTTTATAATTATAAGGAACCAAATCAGTGCCTCATATATTATTCACTTCATGTAATGCAATTAATAATTTGCTAGCAACACTAATTTGTTATATATTACTCAAACAGAGTCCCTTCTTGTGAACACCAGTAGGTCCTAATAGCATATGTTTTTTTATCTAGTCAAATTGGGCGAATCAGAATTGAAATTGAACAAAGGCAGAAACACGCAAGAATTAAGTAAAAAAAAAATCTAACCTGTGAGTCGTCCAAATTCTTGTTAAACGGACTGAACTTCACGGCATCCTTCGAACGCATAGGTGAGTTCTCTCCAAATAACACAGGGACAAGGTTTGCAGAAGGTCCTATTTGGATGCCCTTGCTAAGTTGAATTAATGCATCCTTCATCCTGCGGTAAGTAACCTAAAAGAGGGATTAATAAACGGTATGATAATACTGGTGTGCAAGTAAAAAATAATGGATCATGGATTAAAAAACAAAGAGGTGCTAGGTGAAAAATATGCTGTAAGTTTGTGCAATTCTACAATGAAACCATGTGATTTTTTTTGGAGTACCTCATTCGCAAGCTTCTCAAGACGGAGAGGGCTATTTAATCCATCTTCGGGAATATCATCAAAAACAACGGTAATGGAAGAATCCTGTTTGCTCAAACACAATAACGCAATCATTATATGCCTGCTCCAATGCAAAGACTTAAATAACCAACAACTCTCGGTTGAGAGCAGGATACCTTCAAGCGATAAACTACACCTTGCCCAAGAGCAGGGGATCCAGCATCTGCTTTATTTGGCTTGAGGGCAACCACGTCGTGCGTACCAAACTAGAGCAGCCAAGGGGGGAGACAGACAAGCAAGATCAGTGCTGCTAGCAAAAGAAACAAAGTGCCTAATCCCAGAAAAGTCCTGGGGATGTGATTCATTAATGAACTTGACAAATGCAAGTATTTGATTACTACACAATCCCTTTTCAGCGATTACCATTACATAATCACACATACATTGATTACACTACTCAAGTGGCATAGTAATGGGATATAAGAGACGATTTCCATAGCCCACCAACGAACGATAAGTCGACAAGTGATCCAGACCACATTTGCAAAAATTCCTATCCAGAGACCAGAGTGGCATCCTGCTATATGTCATATTGCCAAACTGAGAAGAGGGGAAAGGAAGCAGCAAAGCTCACCTTGTGAGGCGGAAGCACGTCGCCCTTGTTGGGCTGGAACTCGAGGAGCGTCTTCCCCATCAGCCCCGTCTACTCTACCCACCAAAGGCAACACACAGCAAGCTATAGATTAGCACCAACCAAACCCGCGCATCACTCGAGCCAGCAATGGAGCCAGCCAAACGAACCACCGACCTACCTGGGCGTCGGTGCACTTGAGGTTGGGCATGACGGACCCCCTCCTCTCCTTCCTCTTGGAGCTCGCCTCCGACTCCGCCGATATCTCCGCCGCCTGCGCACCAAACCGCAGCAGCAGCTCATCATCGCAGCCCATTCCAACATCAAACCCGGGGGGATGGGAGGGGAAGGAGGGAGCAAACCTTCTCCAGGTCGATGAGGGGCGCCATGGAGGAGACGAACTCGTTGAGCGACATCATCTTCCCCGCCGCCGGCCCCTTGCCGGAGGCCCGCCCCCCGCCGCCGCCTCCTCTCCGCTCCTCCATGGCCGCCGCTCCTCGGATGACTTCGCCTAGGCCTAGCCGCCTCCGGTCCCACAGAAATAGGAAAAGAGAGAGAAGCGAAGGCACGTGGGCTCGGCCCATGCAGACCATTCGGCCCATTAGAAATACTTAACGTGTACCAGGCCCATATGGGCCCATGGGAGCGGCGCAGGAGCCAAGCAACAACCCTAGCTAAAACCCCCTCGGCCCCCTCCGCCGCGCCTCCGCTCTGCTTTGCTCTCCGTAATCCCATCCATCCATCCCTCCCCTCCCTCGGCGAAACCCTAGCACCCGGCGCGGCATGGCGGACGGCGAGGGCGGCGCCGACGGCCTGGCGGAGAGGCTCGCGGGGGCGGAGATCGCCGCGGACGGCGGCGGCGGCGGCGGCGAGGAGGAGCCGAAGCTCTCGAAGAAGTGCGCCTCCTTCCTCGCTTCTTATTATCACATCTTCCGTTTCGCGCGCGTCGTCGTCGTCTGCTCTTGCTTGCTTGTTTGTTATGATGCTCCGGCTATTGATTGTTGGCTGTTGTTGTTGTCTTGCAGCGCCCAGAAGAAAGAGGAGAAGAGGAGGAAGCAGGAGGAGCAGCGCCGGCTCAAGGAGGAGGAGAAGAAGAGCAAGGTGTGATGCTGACCCTTTTTTCTGCCGTGCTACTTTTTTGCGGCTGCGGTCTGAGAGAGAGCTCCCTTCTCTCTGTCTTGTTTGCTGGAACACTAACATCTCCGTGTGTGTCTTTTAATTGTTGTATGTAGGCGGCGGTGGCTGCGGTGGCGGCCGGTGGAGCGCCCCAGCAGGCAGCGGCCGATGATGAGGACATGGATCCTACTGTACGTCATATCAGCACCGCTTTCTTGCTGGTGTACTATTGGCTGAATTGTGTTCTTTCCCTTCAGGGGAAGTTCTGATCAATGTGTTTCTTGCCGCAGCAATACTACGAGAACAGGCTCAGGACCCTTGACGCACTCAAGGCCGGGGGTGCCAACCCCTATCCGCATAAGTTCCTAGCTAGCATCTCTGTGCCTGGGTACATTGAGAAATACAAGGGCCTTAATGAGGGGGAGAAGCTTGCTGATGTTACAGAGTGTCTAGCAGGTATATATTGTTCCATTGCCCTGGGGAGTATTATATGAGATTAGATATGAGTTTGATCTGTGGCTTTGTTTTTCAAAGGGAGGATCATGAACAAGAGAACGTCATCTTCTAAGCTCCTATTTTATGATCTTTATGGTGATGGCGTGAAGGTTCAAGTAATGGCTGATGCCAGGTAAACTTTGAAGACTAATATGTTTTCTGTTTGGATGGTTCTGTCACTTTTTGGCCTGTCTATTACTATCAGTACTGATCTCATGAAATTTATGTACTTCCATTCTCACATTTTTACCTGTTAATAGGACCTCGGAGTTGGAAGATGCTGAATTCTCTAGTTTCCATTCTGGTGTGAAGCGAGGTGATATTGTTGGTATATGTGGAATTCCAGGTATGTTAGCTTTGCTTGCAACTTAATTGATTATCACATTCGCATCCAAATTCTATCTTTGAAAGAACCATACCAGTTCTTGGCTTTTGAGTTTTCATGGTTGCTAATTAATCAGCTACTTAAACACGTGCCTTCATCGCCAGTTCAGTCAATTGTGTTTGCATTCTTGTTTTATACTGGGTTGGATAAACCTTGTTTTAACAGACAGAGTGGTTTTAATTTATTTTTCTTTATAAAATACTCCCTCCGTCCCAAAATAAGTCTCTACTTTAGTACAATTTTATACTAAACCTAGTACAAAGTTGAGGCACTTATTTTGGGACGGAGGGAGTAGTTAATAAGTGTTTATATTTTTTATGATTGATTTTGGGCCTGCTATTGTAAGTAGTTTGTTTTGTAAATTGTATATATAGCTTATATCTATAGCTGGTTGTACCATTGTTTAACTTTTTCTTTAACAAAAGTACAAAAGTATACATGTAGGTTGTTTCTTTTTGCTGTTGAACTGTGTCTGATGACTTGGAATTCTCACTTGTTAATCATCAGGAAAAAGCAATAGAGGGGAGCTCAGTGTATTCCCACGGAAATTTGTTGTGCTCTCTCCTTGTCTTCATATGATGCCCCGGCAGGTGCGAATCAGAATCTGTTCGAAAGTTGATTCTTGAAAGAACTGTTTTTCCGTCCATGCATTACTTTTTCAGTCTGCAGTCTTTCCTCTGGTTTCTTGAGTCTTAGTTGGGTTTTTAGCTTAATTGAACTATTTACATAAGTAGTATATATTTTACAGAAGAGTGAAGGAAGTGCGGTGCCTACGCAATGGGCCCCAGGAATGTGTAGGAATATCGAGAAGTATGTATTGAGGGACCAGGTTTGTTCTCATTCTGACTGTTACTTTTCTCGCACTAAATTCTTTCTGCGATGTGGAGTAGCGATCAAGCAAGTAGTAACTGTTAGGGATATTGCATAGGGTGTTATATGCATATATTCCTTCTTGTTTACATGTAGGGAACTTGGCCTTTTGGCCCATGGAATAGATTAAGGTCCATTTCTAACTTGGTGTCATAAGCTTAGGCTTTCGTCTCCCAACTCGAGAGACCCTGGGAAACCCAACATCGACCAACCATCACCATAGATTAAGGCCAATTCCCAATAGTAGCATTTTTTTTAGCATAGAATTTTGTATATTTAATCTTCCTTGTTGGTTTATCTTCTTCTGTGCGTGGTCTGTAATCAGTTTTAGCACATTTTTGCACTTAACTTTCACATGTAACATAATCTTAGGCAGTAAAATGCTTGCCATTGAGGACATAAATATATAACAAATCACTAGGCAGGTCTTTGAAGGCTTTACGAGCACCCTCAGGCATGTGATACGCCAAGGAATCTTATGTCCACTTCCTTTTTGCTAAATCTCACCCATTTGTTCACATTGTTGTGGGTGTGGATGGATAGTACAATGCCAGTTTCTTTACCAACTTAATTTGCTGAGTCGCTCCTGGTATTTCTAATTTGCACGACCAAGTCATAGTGTTGATGGAAGTGACTTTCAGTTATCTCTTTGTCTCAACGGGCTGTCAATTCTGAATAATCCAGCATGCCACCTTTGGCCACATGTTCAAATGTTAATCGTTTCCACTGGTGGTGCTTTGATTCTTGAACTGCTTGTTTTGTGATACCAGGAAACTCGTTATCGTCAACGATACCTTGATCTTATGGTAAACCATGAAGTGAGACATATCTTCAAGACCCGATCCAAAATTGTCTCGTTTATTCGAAGGTTTCTTGATGGGCTTGATTTTTTGGAGGTAGGATTCTTCAAATATATTTTCTTGTACTTCTGATGATGCTCGGATGTTTGAACTACCTACATGTCTCTAGGTGGAGACTCCAATGATGAACATGATTGCCGGTGGAGCTGCTGCTAGGCCTTTTGTCACACACCATAATGATCTAAACATGAAGCTTTATATGCGTATTGCACCTGAGCTTTATCTGAAGGAATTGGTTGTTGGTGGATTGGACCGTGTCTATGAAATCGGGAAGCAGTTCAGGAATGAAGGGATTGATTTAACACACAATCCTGAATTCACAACAGTTGAGTTTTATATGGCGTATGCAGATTACAATGACTTGATGGAGCTTACTGAAGCCATGATATCTGGTGAGAATCTATTTCATCCATATTTTCCTTCTTCCTTTGTAACTTTCTTCTTTTTCTGTCAATAATTTTTATTTTGATGTTGACAGGTATGGTTAAGGAGCTGACAGGTGGGTATAAGATAAAATATCATGCCAATGGAGTTGATAATCCACCGATAGAGATTGATTTCACGCCTCCCTTTAGGTAATAGTAGGCATAATTAAGATGTACTCCCTCTGTCCCAAAAAGCTTGTCTTAGACTTGTCTAGATATAGATGTATCTAGACACGTTTTAGTGTTAAATACATCCCTATCTAGATAAATCTAAGACAGCCTTTTGGGACGGAGGTAATATCTGGTCAGTAGCATTTAAATTGCTTTTTGTGCTTTTTAACTGATCACCCAATTTATTGCCTTATTGCAGAAGGATAGACATGATTGAAGGATTGGAGGCTATGGCCAAACTGGAGATACCAAAGATATATCCAGTGATGAAACAAACAAGTATCTGATAGATGCATGTGCCAAGTATGATGTTAAATGTCCACCTCCCCAGACAACAACACGGCTGCTTGACAAGGTTTTACTTTTGACTTGTGGGGACTCCATCTGATGCTGTGTCTTCATTTTTTTTTTGTTGGGTAGTTTTGGCCATACTTTTTGGCTTTTATGACAAGTATTTGGTGAAGAAAGTTGCATTCCCGTAGAACCCCTTATTTGGCATCATATTTTGCAACTTGCATTGTATTATGGAAACTAAACTCACAATCAGTGGTATTATTTTTTGTCATGATCGTGCCTTTGTGCTTAAGTTTCTTGATGATTTGTTAGCTAATTTTACAAGCCATGTTCTTTTAACAGCTAGTGGGCCATTTCTTGGAGGAAACATGTGTGAACCCAACATTTATTATCAACCACCCGGAGATAATGAGTCCATTGGCAAAGTGGCATAGGTCCCGACCTGGGTTGACAGAAAGGTTTGAGCTCTTTGTTAACAAACACGAGGTATGTCCTATTCTTCATATAGGTTCTTTGATACCTGGTCTCATTTATGCTGGCTTACTCTGTGATCTGCAAATGTCTTCTAGGTGTGCAATGCCTACACTGAGTTGAACGATCCTGTTGTGCAAAGGCAACGGTTTGAGGAACAACTAAAGGTACCTGTTTGAATCTGCCTAAGAGCTAAATATAACCTTGTGAATTGTAATTCTTGCTGTAACCACCCCACTCTGTATGAACTTGGCAAACGCCTAAGTAACCTTATTTTATTTTTTCATGTTGATAATTAGACTATGTATGCTGGGAAACTTGAATGTTGTGCATATATTTTGTGTGAACTTATAAGAAAGTAAAGCTATGGAAGGGGGTACACTTATGGGATACTAATGGAGCCCACATTGCTCTACTTCCATGAGTTGCTTGTTGAGAAGTTAAAATAATTTTCTGGTCTTACAATATTCCAGGATCGTCAATCTGGTGATGATGAAGCTATGGCTTTGGATGAAACATTCTGCACTGCCCTCGAGTATGGACTGCCTCCGACAGGTGGTTGGGGTTTGGGAATTGATCGCCTTACAATGATGCTGACAGATTCCCAGAACATCAAGGTTAGGCTATTTCCATCATTTGTGTTCTTTGCAGTGCAACACTTTTTGACTTGCATTGTGGAACTCATCTTTCTGATGCATTTTCAGGAAGTTCTCCTGTTCCCGGCCATGAAGCCCCAAGAGTAGCTGTTTGCAAACCCATCAACAGGTATGTGAACACACTACTTTATCTAGTAACTCTTTGTGTGCAACATAAAAACGCATAAACCTGCTGGGTTTATGAAAGATGTGAAGTTGGCTTTATCGCCATCTTAATTGTCTAATCTTGCACAACCGAGTCTTGCAGTTCATGAAATGTGTTAACAAAACTAAAGAGAAATAGTGCTCAGATTTCTTGTTGCACCTGAAAAATGCAGTAGCAGTATTTTGACCTGTTATACAATGGTTCGGTTTGTCGATCTGACTTGGTACGTATATGCTGTTTCTGCAGAAGTAATTTTGTTTTGCTGCGCTGGGGTTGGAGGATCATGACATGTGACAGTACAAGGAGTTTTAACTGTGCTGGACAAAACATGTGTAGCAGCACTGGAGGTATAAGCTACTTTTGCGTGGAAGGGTTGTTGAAAATTTGAACTCCGGTTAGGGAGGGACAGTGAGGCATATGAAGCAAGAATCAGGAGGAGCCAAAGTATGCTACATGTTTGCTTGTTTTCTTTTTGATGAAAGATCAAAATTTAGTGCTTGGTAATGGCATTGTTATACACTTTGTTGGATCTCCGTGTTACACTTGCCTTGCGTCTTATTTGTATGGACCACTAGAGCTAGAGATGCCCCTTACTCTTATGCTTGTAGCCAGGGTATTTGTTTTGAAAGATGGGTAGGATGAAAGGTCCCAGGAGTTGGCATTCAAATCAAAAAATTTACAATACTAACTAGAGGACCCTAAAGAAAACTAAAATTAGCTAAATACAATATGCCATGGCCCATGCAAGTGATGAAGGAGAAGCCAGCTTGCTTTTACCCTGAGCAACTCCAGATTGGTGCTCCTGGTGGCAGTGGAGATATTTGAAGTTCTAAATCGTTATAAGACAAACTTCTGTAAGTTTGGCCAAGTTCATGCAAATTCCAACATCTGCAACACCAAATTAGCTTTGTTATATTATATTTCATGCTACATATAGCAATTTTTTTTCTATAAAGTTGGCTGAACTTAAAAAGTTTGACCAAGGATAAATCTAGAACTTAAATATTTTGGGACGTAGAGAGACGTTGAGATTAGTGTTGCAACAGCAAAATATTAAACATCTTCGCTTTTCTGGATCGTTGGAACGCCCAGCTTTTTCACCTCCATCCGTACCACACGCGGCATCCCCAGCTCTGGGTGAGGTGGGTAGCTCTCGTCTTTGGAGACGGCGAACGGGGCTGGATCCTCTCAACATACGAAGGGAAGTCATGTATGCTATACCCTTCTCAAGTCCTTGAACAGTGCTCATTTTAATTTTCAAAAGACTGGTTTCATTTTCTAAAAGATCAATTTCAGATCATGACATATCAATTTCAATTTTAGGAGACTCAATTCAATTTTGAAAAAACTTATTTCACTTTTTTCAAAAGAATTATTTCAATTTTATAATCTGTGTGACTTCCCTTCTCTCTTTTTTTTAATTTACACAAGAAAAACACTGTAGCACGCGACGGTGCTTCGACCGACACTTTTGAACTTTTCAAGCACCCGAGGGATGCGCTTCCTTTCCCAGTCCGAAATCACTAATTAAGGATTACTCGCCGCAGAACACTCACTTTTCCGGTCACGACAAGTGGCCATACGCAGCGCGCCATCTGTAACCCTGAGTTTTCCCCTTTTTTGTAGATCTGTTTATTCAAAACGTTTTATCTCTTAAAGCGTGCGTCCAAATCTCAAACCGTTTTCACCGTTGGATTCCTCGCATCGAGATCTTCAAAACTATATCCCATGTTGATAGGTTTTGACGAACTTTTTTTAATGAAAAAACTGGACGAAAAAACCAAACCGGAAGCACGGTTTTTTTTCCTTTCTGAAAGAGGCACGCCCGTGCCTCTCGCGAAATCACAACCATGCCCTCGTGAAAGCAAAACCGTGACTCTCATGGAAGGAAAAAAATAGAAAACGCGTTTTTTTCCCTTTCCGAAAGAGGCACGCCCGTGACTCTCGCGAAAGCACAACCGTGCCTCTGGCGGAAGCAAAACCGTGACTCTCACAAGAGAAAAAAAACAGAAAACGCGTATTTTTTCCCTTTTCGGGAGGCACGGCCGTGACTCGCGCGAAAGCACAACCGTGCCTCTCGCGGAAGCAAAACCGTGACTCTCGCGAAAAAAAACAGAAAACGCGTTTTGTTTTCCCTTTCCGAGAGGCACGGCCGTGACTCTCACGAAAGGAAAAAAAACAGAAAACGCGTATTTTTTTCCCTTTTCGAGAGGCACGGCCGTGACTCTCGCGAAAGCACAACCGTGCCTCTCGCGGAAGCAAAGCCGTGACTCTCGTGAAAAAAAACCAGAAAACGCGTTTTGTTTTCCCTTTCCGAGAGGCACGGCCGTTACTCTCGCGAAAGCACAACCGCGTCTCTCGCGGAAGTAAAACCGTGACTCTCGTAAAAGAAAAAAAACAGAAGACGCGTTTTTTTTTGTTTCCGAAAGGCACGGCCGTAACTCTCGCTAAAGCATAACCATGCCTCTTGTGGAAGAAAAACCGTGACTTTTCGCGAAAGAAGAAAAATAAAACATGTTTTTTTGCGTAACTTTTTTTTTCAAAATTTTTATTTTGGTCGAAAAGCTAAGGAAGACCGAGGGAAAACCAATACGTAAAAAGAACCCAAAAAAACCGTTAAAAAGCCGAAAACGCATGCGAAAAAAAAATCTGAAGGAAGCGTCCAAAGCGCGACACGTGGCGAATGGCTAGGAGCGCACCAAATGGCGCTGATGTTGCGACGCTCCGAAGGAGCGCTCGTGCTCTCTTCCCAATCCCCGCCGACGTGGCTACGTGTGGGGCCCAACGTTACGCGCCGTCCATCTGACGTCTTCTCGGCCGTCGCCGGGATCCGGGGACCGCACCGCCGCGCAGTCTGCCGGATGGCTGCCCTTCGCCTGCGGCTAACTTTGGCGTCGGCCCTTTGGCAGCCTCCTCCACCGGTCGCGCCGCCGGCGTCGAAGAAGGCGACGGAGGCGTCCCGGCCCAGATCTGGGTTTTCATCCTCTTCTCTTCCATTTTGCATCATTCTTCTTCGTATGCTACTAAAATCGAAATTTGGCGATTCTGGAGTCAAAAGTAGATCAGTTCTAACTTTCTTAGATCAAACACGTATTTCAGTTGAAAGAAGATGCATCCAATCCCCCATTATTCATCCAAATCTGCCTGAAAGTTGACAATACACAAATGTTCTTGGAGTAGCAATTTCCTTCTGCACTAAGAGCATCTCCAACAGCTTTAAAGCACGCAAACTTGTCATTGCCAATTGGCTTTAAGCGTGGCCGCCAGTCTTGACTCCAAAGCAGCCACGCTTATAATGCTGAAGCCCAAAGCAGCGCCAAGAAAAATACAAATACAGCGACTCGTCAAGATTAACATATATGACATTTTGGACACAAAATGAGTTTGAAACATTCATCAAAATGCAATGAACATGTGAAATTTGACACAAACAAGTTGATGAATAAAAGTTCATGCCCACAAGTTCAAAATCATGCCCACAAGTTCATCCAATCAAGTTCAAAATGTAAACTAAAGTTCAAGACATAAATGAAAGACACATCAATCATCTTCCTCGTCTTCGTCCTCATCTTTCGAAGACGATTCTTCCGCCTCCAAAGATGAATCTTCCTCCCTAACCTCATCACGCACCGCATCACGTGAAGCTCCGACGGTGTTGGCAAGATCTTCAAGGGCATCTTCATGGGAATGTGACCCATGGCGGCCGGAGGTGCACCCATGCCTCCCATGAGAGAAGCAAAACTCATGCCTCCCATGGCGTCCATAGCGTCGGAGGGTGCTCCAAAGCCACCCATGCCTCCCATGGCAGCCGGAGGTGCACCCATGCCTCCCATGGCTCCGAAGCCACCCATGCCTCCCATGGCGCCAAGGCCACCGCCACCCATGGCGCTGAGGCCACCGCCACCCATGCCGCCGAGGCCACCGCCACCCATGCGGATCATGGCTTTTTTTTTGGATCAAGACTTCTTCACGTGCAAGGTTGACGTATTCCTTTTGCGCATCATTGAACAAAGATGTGTCCAAGAAGAACAAGTGCTTCTCCCATTCCAACAACTTAGCTCGCTCCTCCATGCCCACCTTCCTCTCCTTCAATGCCACTTTCCTCTCCTCGGCGGCCACCCTCCTCTCCTCGACCGCCAACCTCCTCTCCTCGGCCGCGGCATCTTGGTTCCTTGCCATTTTCCTCGCCTCGTTGGCTTCTTTTCTTGCCTTCATAATAGCTTCCATAGCATTTTTGAGCTCATCATCTCTTTTCCTCTTCTTCTTTTCGGTTTTGTCTTTCTTGCACCCATCCGGTCGTGTTGGCTTAAAGTATGAAACCCAGTTGGGTGTGGGGCTTCTCTTGCCGTCATCACTTGATGCATCATCCTCCTCATCATCATCATTCAACTCAATTGTTAAAGCTTGCGTTTGTTGCTCAAATGCAAATCATCCAAACCATCACGCTTCTTCCATTTCTCATCATCCTTTAACACTTCATAGCAATGAGGCAAGGTAAAGATCCTTCCTTTCTTGATCTTCCCCTTCTTGGTTGTCCTCGTCTCTTCTTTGAACAAGTTTTATGCAATGTTGTACTACAAGAAAAACAAAACAAGTTAGCACTTCGAACACCAAAAACAAGTATGATGAACATATATGAGATGCCACTTACTCTATCATCCTCATTTGTGCCACTTGGGTTAATCTTGTCAATCGCCTTTTTGTGCGTCACCACTTTTGACAATCCGAGTTGATTGTCGACCATCGGGACCGAAGTGATCTCTCGGAGCGGTCAATTCCACTCACGTTGTGAGCATCAAAGTGTTATTTCATTCGCCCCCAATACGCATCTCTACTTTGATCACCTCCAATGGATGGATCCCTCGACACTTGCAAATAAGTATTGCATAGTAACTTGTCATTGTTGGTGCTGTAATTGCCCGCTCTTCCTTTCGGCGCGTCGACAATGCCCTCACCCTCCTCGTCCACCTCAAACTCATGGTCTTCGAAATGGATGTCATTGGTTTGAGACCAATGCGAATTGTTGGACCCAACACCCATAGTTGACATGTATGCATCATCGTTGAGACTACAAAATTTTTTGAACAATGCAAATAAGCTATCTATATGTGATGATGCATTGAAAAATAACAAGAAAAGAAAAGTTAGAATTTTTTCACCTTGGGGGCATTTCGTCGAACACGCATTAGCGTGTCGGCGGCCGGCTCAACGAGTGAGCTCGCCGGCGCTTGTGGCTGGCCGTCGAACGCCCGCAAGCTTCTTCCTCGCCTTCTTCTTGCCGGAGCCGTCGCCGCCTTGTTCTTCTTTCAGATGTTTTGCCCTTCTTCACCACCCGTCGCCGTGGTCATCCAGCGGTGGCAAGAAGAGGGTCACACATGAGGCCGACGCTCGTGAGTTCCGGTGTGGCGACGCCTAACGCCCCCGCTTAGGGTTTCACGGCGGCGGCGGTGAGGGGGGTCGCGGTAGCCTGTAACGGTGAGGTGCTGCCAGCGTCCATGAGTGGCAAAGCGCGACCTTGTACAAGGCATAGGAGGAGGAGAGGAGAGTGTGGGCGCGAGCGCCGAGTGTGATCTGCTGTGATGTGGCGCCCAAATACATCAGCGGGATAGTGCTTCCGACCGCAGCCTAACTCGTTATACACATTGGAGCGACCCGCCGCGTTGCGCGCGCGCTAAAACGGCCTAGTTTGCGGAGATGCTCTAAAAGTGATGTGACACCATTAAGTGGACGTAGGCCTGTAGCTCGCCGACATTGACCACCTTGTGTGCGGTCTTCCGTGTGCACAGCAGAGTCGACATCACCAAAAGCTTGTGTCCCTGCGGATGCATCTCCAATCAGTTGAACTTGAATCCCATAGCTCTATCTACCGTTAGCCCAAAACTACGGACTAGTTAGTACTACCAGACTGAAGAAAGAGCAGAGTATCTGGACGAGGATCACTAGCTCGAACACTAGTAAGCACACACACAACACACTCACCAGTGGAAGCTGAATGATTTGCTTCTCAACTGGCTTGTTACAATCGAAGGGCCTGGGGTCCTTTCATAGGGCTGGATGTGCACAGCTCACACACGCACTAGAAATTACCGAGCTAGGAGTACTACCATGGCCATGCAAAGCCATTTGGTGACTACCACTATCACTATGAACATGCACAGCACCTTCCAAGAAAACTGCTGCCTACTTGCATGCTTGCACTAGTCTACTTCCGGTCAACTTGCTTACCACCTAATTAAGCTTTCCTTCCATTGCTTGGAGACAGGGGCGAAGCCCACATCTGCAGAGACACAGAGAGAGGATGAAGATGAAATGGCCTGTCAAGAAGACTGATACTAATACCCAGTTTCATCATATCCACAGAGTCTCCGCAACTGCCATGATCTTGCTCCTGTTTGCCTCCGGAGCACCGTCGGCGTCCTCCGCCGATGCAAAGGGCCGATCAGCCTGGGGCTGCGTCGCAAGGGAACGGGAGGCGCTCCTTTCCTTCAAGGAAAGCCTCCTGGACCCCGCCGGCCGCCTCTCCTCGTGGCGAGGCCGAGACTGCTGCCGGTGGCAGGGTGTCCGGTGCGACAACAGCACTGGACACGTCGTCGGAATCAACCTCCGCAACACCGCCCAAGATCCCTGGAGGTGCTGACTTGATGCTATCGAGTGGTGAGATGAGCTCCTCCATCACCGGGTTGCGATATTTGAGGTACCTTGATCTGAGCTACGATGACTTCAATCATACAAGCATACCGATGTTCTTCGGTGCTCTTGACAATTTACGGTACCTCAACCTCTCATGTGCAAATTTTGAAGGGAGGATACCTCCACACATCGGTAATCTATCCAAGTTGCGGTATCTGGATGTTAGTGATGATACTGCTAGTCTTTCAGTGTCCAATCTTTCATGGTTGCATCAGCTCTCTGGTTTGATTCATCTCGATGTGAGCGGAGTGTTTGTTGTCAGATCAGCTAGGAATTGGATCAGCCAAGTGAATATGCTTCCTAATCTTAAGGTCCTTCGATTGTCCGATTGCGGGCTTAACAGTACAGTTTCTACTCTTTCCCCTTCCAACCTCACACATCTGGAGGTGCTTGATCTGTCAGGCAATTCATTTGGCACTCCGCTCCAACACAACTGGTTCTGGGATCTCACTAGGCTCAGGGAGCTTGGACTCTCAGAATGTGACTGGCCAGCAGGGCCTATTCCCGATGCTCTGGGCAACATGTCCTCCCTTGAGGTCATTGATTTAAGTGGCAACAATCGACTATTCGGGTACATCCCGGCAAACCTGGAAAAGCTATGCAATCTGCAGGTGCTGAATTTGGACTGGGTGAATATCAACGGGGACCTGACAAAACTCATGGACAGACTACCAAAGTGTTCGTGGAGTGCGTTGCGTGAAGTGAACTTGTTACGAGCGAATTTGTCCGGGGAACTGCCAGATTGGACAGGAAATCTGACCAGTCTGAGCCAGCTTGACCTCTACCAGAACATGCTGGTTGGCCCTGTACCTGCCGGGATTGGAGCACTTGGCAATCTGGCTTACCTGGACTTTGGCTTGAGCAAGCTCAGTGGTGTGCTGTCGACGGAACATTTTGCAAACCTAGTGAGCCTAGAATATCTTGACCTTTCACACAACTCTCTGAAACTGGATCTAAACGGCAACTGGGTTCCACCATTTAGATTGGATATAGGATACTTCAGCTCATGTAACTTGGGTCCTCAATTCCCGACGTGGCTGAGATGGCAAGCTGGCATAACTCGGCTTGATATTTCCAACACAAGCATCAGTGATGTCTTGCCTCAATGGTTCTGGACTGTTGCTTCTCATGCTTCAGGATTGTACTTGTCAAGGAATCAACTGAGTGGGGCCTTTCCAGCACAGTTGGATCTACCGTCGGTTGAAGTAATGGATCTCTCAAAAAATTCCTTGTCAGGGAAGCTCCCAGCAAATCTCACAGCTCCGCTACTCCGTCAGCTTCATCTTTCGAGCAATCATATCGATGGTACCATCCCACCATACGTGTGTCAATGGAATGAGTTAACGGAACTGGATCTGTCCAGCAATCAACTAACAGGAGATTTTCCAAGATGCCCAGAGAATATTACATGGAGATCCTTTGGTTCCCATTTCACATATTGTGTTCAATTCGGTTGTTTCCTGTCGATTCTAGACTTGAAGAATAACAGGTTGACAGGTAAATTCCCAGATTTCCTCCGAAATGCCGCAGGGTTAAGTTTTCTCGACCTTTCGCGCAACGTATTCTCTGGTAGTTTGCCAACATGGATAGATGAGAAAATGCCAAGCCTAGAAGTGTTGGTTCTACGATCAAACATGTTCTCTGGACACCTTCCTAAGCAGTTCACAAATCTGCCCAGACTTCATTACTTGGATGTGGCACATAACAACATATCAGGAAGGATACCTTCCTCTCTTGGGAGACTGAAAGCTATGACAGGTGAATCCGAAGGAAGCAAACATAATTACAGCGACGACAGCATAATGACTGTCACGAGACCAGGAGCGTCAATACACCCTTGATTTCGCAAACCCCATTGTGCTGATTGACCTGTCATGTACTCCCTCCGTTCCTAAATATTTGTCTTTCTAGAGATTTCAAATGGTCACCACATACGGATGTATATAGACATATTTTAGAGTGTAGATTCACTCATTTTGTTCCGTATGTAGTCACCATTTGAAACCTCTAGAAAGACAAATATTTACGAACGGATGGAGTAACAGTTTAACTGGGCATATTCCAGAGGAACTATCTTTTCTCAAGGGACTTCAGACGCTGAATCTCTCAGGTAACCAACTAGATGGAACAATCATGGACGGTCTCGGCGCCTTAAGGAAATTGGAATCTCTGGACCTATCCTACAACAGTTTGGCCGGCGAAATCCCGTCAGGTTTATCTGACCTCACTTTTCTGAGTTTGCTGAATTTGTCCTACAATGATCTATCAGGAAGAATCCCCTCGGGGAGGCAGCTACAGACACTCAACGATCCGTATATGTATGTCGGCAACCATGGGCTCTGTGGGCCTCCTCTCCCCAACAATTGTTCAAATGGAGCAAACCCAAGTGCCCATGAAGAATATGAAGGTGCACCTAATGATATAATATATTTGTTCCTTGGCATAAGCATGGGGGTATGTAGTGGGCCTGTGGACAGTGTTTTGCATCCTTCTGTTCAGCAGAACTTGGAGGGCTGCGTGGTTTCGGTTTTTCGATCAGATGTGTGACAAGAGCTATGTGCAAGTGGCCGTTGCTAAGGCCGCCATGGCAAGGAGCTTCAGAGACAAGGCATTGTGAAGGTTTTCTTGCACTGCACAACCCTTGGATATATGGTCTTACAACCGGTTTGGATGGCGGTCCAATAATAGGATAGGTGTCCAGTCATTGTACCCTAATTTCGCCGGTTGTGGCAACTATGTTTTTTAAGCATTTCGTCGGATTGTTTGAGACCTTGTTTTGAACCCGAAACTTTATGCAATAAAATGGCTGTGTGCATCATGCGATGCAGAGGCCGGGGGTCTTCCTCCTTTTTAAAAAAAAAGTGTTATGTTGTGTGTAGTAATAATATGATACAGAGAGAATATGTTTAATGCGTCTGTATCTTCAGTGTGGCTTATTTGACGGTCAATTACTGAAGCATTCCATGTCTGCACTCACTAGCAATGCTCGCTTGCAGAGCAGAGCACTGCTTTGCTGTTAGTATAATTGTTAAAAGCTCAAGTTGTGTAGCTGGAAGGAGAGCTTCATGTAACCAAGTCTAAACATTCGCTATGTTTTAGGAACTATGTCTAGTTTTGTGTGTGGTGTTTTTCTGGTACCAAGGAACTGCCACAACACTGGTGCTTTTCAACAGTGGTTCAGTGTATGAAGAAGTAGGCGAATTTTAAGTAGTGTGTGGTTTCTGTTAGTTTTGCCTGTCTGGATTTCTGCGCAAAACAAATGAAGGAACGATCATTCACCAGCTTTTCGCACATGTGATGATGCGAAATCGTTCCAAGATGCCATAACTTCAATATCCATTGATCTTTATTCTGTCTGATTAATTCGGTTGTCGATTCTAGACTTAAAGGTCTGGTAAATTCTGCACAGTTGAGTTTTCTTGACCTTTCTGGCAACATACTCTGCTAGTTTGCCAACATGGTTGGGTGAGAAAATGCCAAGCTTAGAAGTTTTGATTGTCCAGACTGGAAGCATACCTTCCTCTCGGTTCACAAATCCAATCATGTTGATTGACCTGTCATGTAACAGCTTAATCTGTCCAAGTAAGCCTTTTTCCTGTTAGAAAAAAATGTAGTAACATCTTAATTGGACAGTTCCGGAGGAACTATCTTTGCTCGACGGACGAACTTCAGATAGCTGTTCAAGCGGATCAAGATGAAGACGCATCTCCCAGCGATACGATATCTTTGTTCCTTGGCATAAGCATTGGGTATATATGTGCATGCTGGGCCTGTGGAGGGTGTTCCGCATCCTTTTGTTCAGGGGAGCTTTTTGATGAGTTGTGTGACAAGAACTATGTGCAAATGGCTGTCGGTCATTAAGGTCGCCATGGTAAGAAACTTGGAACACCAGGCATTGTGCTAAGGTTTTCTTACACTGCGCAAACCATGAATACATGCTCTTGTGTTCCTTGAGTGTTCTCTTGTGTGTACTAATATGATCAATAGAAAAGTTGTTTAATGCGTCTGTATCTTTCAACATGGTTTATTTTACAGTCAACTATTTGAGCATTCCATGGCTGCATTCACAAGATATATATAATCTCATACAGAGCAGAGCAGAGCGCTGGTAGGGGTTCCTCTGCCAGTATATCGACAGATTAAGGATGAACCTACCACCGTGGCTCCATCCCCATCACGCACACACTCGCACCTGGCGTCCCAGCCACAGTTTCTCATCCCGTGTTGCCGCCAAGCTCTGGCAAGAGGATTTGAGGCCTGGCCTAGCTAGGCGCGCTCCACGCCAGGCGCTAGATGCAGCGCCGGCAGACGATCGACCGAGCGATAACTGTGCCCGAGCGTGTACTGTTACTAATAATGTAATTATGCGCTCGCCACGGAGCTCTGTCAGGGGGGTTCGTTGGCCGGCACGGGAGCACACGCACATGCGCTCCGAGCCAGGAGATAGACGACCGAGCGATAATCGCGGGGGGCCGGACGGCGGCGGCGCTGGTGGCGCGACGACGACGGAGGCGGAGCCCATCGGCCATGTGCTCGCGCGCGCTCCACGCCAGGAGCTAGGGCGGACGAGGCCAGGCACGCGGCGCTGGCACAGACCGGGAGATAATTCGGGGGGTCCGGGCGGCGGCGGCGCCGGTGGGCGACGTCGACGTGCGCCCGTGCCCGTGGCCGCGAGGCACGCAGGACGTGGTCGTCGTACGTGCGTCCGCGAGGTCGATGGCGCGCGGTGGGTGCCGGCAACGTCGCGGCCGCGCATTGACGCGCGCGTGTGGGCGTGCTTGATTCCGCGAGCGACCGCGGGTCGGCACGGCAGTAAAGATGTACTCCCTCCGTCCAAGTACTTCTACCTTCTGTTCTAAGTCAATGTTTTAAAATTTTGACCAATTTTATAAAAAAAAACATGTATGACATTAAATTTGAATATTATGAAAATACATTTTAAAACGAATCTATTGATACTAATTTAGTGCAATAAATGCTGCTATTTTTTTCTATAAAGTTAGTCAAAGTTACAAAACTTTGACTTAGAACAAAATCTAGATGTACACTTATTCACGGACAGAGGGAGTAAGTGGGCATGCACTTACACGCCCCCAACTAGCCAGAGCTGTACGCCCGTGCGATCGACGTGAATGGCTGGCAGTGTCCACCTGCGTGCTAGTACGTATGTAACTGTATATGCACGTGTGTACGCGCGGGACTCGTACGTATGTAACTGTAGAAGTTGAATGTGGTCCCATGCATGCAAAAAAAAGTTGAATGTGGTCTGAAAAGTACTACTACGAGTTTTCTGGTGGCAACTTATCAGGGGCATAATCCCAGACGAGGTCGCGTTGAAAAATCGTCACATTAGACAAATTGGTCTTTGCAAAATCTGTCAAGCTATGGATGAAGATTTGGAGCACGCGCTGTTACTATGCTCCCATGCTAAGAGGTTCTGGGAACATGCACAATTACTCTTTGATTTCCGCGTGCCCAGACTTCAACCAGTGACATGGGCCAAGGACATTTTATGCGATGACATGTTTACTCGCAGAGAGCGATCTATTATCACCTCTGTCATGTTGTCCATTTGGCATTTTCGAAATCGAATCACGCATGATGAAGAGTGTGTGGATCCGGCGCAATCGGTCCCTCTAACCCGGGAAGCACTTACCCTACTGGATATTCCTCTCCATCAGGCCAAGGTGTTGCCAGGTTATGGGTGGCGCCCCTCGGACCTTGGGTTTATTACTATCAACATAGATGCAGCAACACGATGTGATGAAGGTAGATGGGGAGCCAATGGTGTAATCAGATCCCCATCTTTTTTTTGGAGTCACGGGCCCTCTGATAACAGAGGCTATGGCGGTCAGAGAGGGAGTTATTGTTGCACATCTTCATGGCTTCAAGAAGATAGTCTTTGAAATGAACTGCATGGAGGTGGTGAACCTCTGGAACACTCGCCACGATTCTCGTTCAGTTGTGGCACCCATTTTGTTGCAAATTGAAGAGCTCTGTAATAATTTAGATTTCTTTGTAATTCGACATGTAACGAGAACAGCTAACGGTCCTACACATTTGTGTGCTTAGTTGTATGCTAGATGTGACTCAAAGCTGGTTTGATGGACCTCGTAGTTTTCTGATCAACAGCCGGCGACCTCTTTTGCTGAATACAGCTCTCATAAATTCTAAGGCAAAAAAAGGACCACTCAGTACGTACGTGTACGTGGGCTTTATGCCCATGGAATTAGTCGCGGCGGATGAACGATACATCACCATCGCAGTGGTACATGGAGAATATTTTGTCGTGTGCCGTCCGTACGAGGCAGGAATTGACATGTTTGTGCCTCGGCACAAGTGTGTGTGTGTGAGGATGTTGTTTAGACAATGGAGTTTGATGTTTCACTCACAGCTTAGTGAGCAATGACTACAACCAAATAATTCTGTTGTTGCATTCATCGAGACCTTATCTCCTCCTTCATCGCTCTTCGTAAACCTCTGTTGCCTCCCTGATCTCTGCTCGGCTGTCGTCCGTCATCTGTCGGAGCCTTCAGCTTGCGGGATCGGATCGGAAGTCAATGAAGCTCCCCGACAGCGGTTTAACGCATACAGGGACAAATCGAGGCCGGGAATGCCGGATCAGAGTTACGGTTGTGGCTCGTGGTGTTGTGCTCATGGGAGGGGAGGGGAGAGCTAAAACTTCTTGGCTCAAAGAAAAGAAATGATAGAGGGGTCTCTATATTTCGCCCTTCCTCTTGCCTAAAAAAAGGCAAGTGGATGCTTTTAGACTGACCTTTATAAATTTTAGGATAGAGGGCCAATTAGGAAATTTGCTAGAGTGGGTAAAAACTTTAAGCCGGGATGAAGGGGTTTTAAGGAATCTGTTAAAATTGGTCTTACTTGTTCTATTACCATCAGTCTTGTTTAGATCCATGATAAAGACATATGGACGTCAAGGGCGTAGGTGGTTGCGAATTTCAGAAGTTCAGTTTATTTGCCCTACAGATGCTCCACCAATAAATTGTGGTTAATAAGTGAGTCTCGCACACTTGGTCAAGGGACTGGATGCACAAACTAGCCTCCCAAATTCAAAAAAGTGGTTGAAACTTCATCTATGTGGCTGAAACTTCAAGATGTGTTTGAAATTTCACGTATAGTAATCGAAACACAACTAAATGGAGAAAAACAAACTGAACCTTCAAAAAAATAGGTGTGTGTGTTTTAGTAATTCAGATATACAAACACATGACTGACTATGTGGGGGGATCTTTCCGCTCTCGCAAGGCGACTAGGGCAAAACTTTCCTCCCTGGATCTCCTCTGAAGAGACGGTAGATTTGCCTCACCTCTGCCAGCCGCTGCGCTGACAGGTTGCGGTAAGGGGAATCCTTGTGCCTCGGCTCCGACAAGTAGATAGGTTAGGATTTTATTCCTCGCATGGGCGCCGTTCTGACAGATGGTGGCGCTTCATCTTCAAGTCAGACCTCCGCGCTCCGATCTTCCTCAAGTTTGTTCGTCAGGACGGATTAGACAAAACTCCGGCATAGATTCCTAACAACTCCTCCAGGCGACCGAGGTTAGGGTTTTCTCATCGTGCGTACACAACGACGAATTTTGGTGTCATTTTCTTTATATCGACTCAAGTGTTCATTGCCGACGACTGCGGCTCCGGGGGACTGGTCCTTGGGGACCTTTGCACGAAGACTTCTTGGTTGTCATCGACAAGGTCAGCCTGACTACAATATGGGAGCGATGATAGTAGCACGTGGGCGACTCGTTCCGGCGCGTCAGTGGTCGTTCTATGGTACAAGGACTTCGATGTAACTTTTATTATGTTTGGACTGCTTTTGTACTTCTGATGAACCTTTTATAATAGTTCTGAGCCTTATTAAAAAGAATATACAAATGCCCGACTACAAAAATCGCTTCCTACCCCAAAAAAGAGATTAGGGTTCCTTTGCCTCCCGTCGGCATCGTCGCCGGTCCGTCTCATCTCCAGTGACCTTAGGGCCATTGGGCGCGGTGGATCCCGACCCTTATTGGCGGGATGACTTTGTTTTTAGAGATTTTTTCAAGTTTTGTTGGGGTTTACGTCCTCGGGAAGACGAGATGACGGCGACTCTCTGAAGATGGAATAAGGTTCTTCAGATTGGATCCTTCCGATCTACGCTACTCTTCATCGACGAGGTTGCTACTATAGTGCTCGTCTTATGGGGCCTTAGCATGAAGATTTCTTAATTGTCTACTACAGTAAGTTTTGCCCGGCACCGGCGAGGTAGGGGCGATGACAGTGACGCACCTTTGACTCGCTTCAGTGCTTGTAGTCGTCGCTGGGTGGTCTACAGATCTAGATGCAATGTTTATTATTGGAATCCAATAACTCCCGAACGTTCGGATTTTAAGCATTTCGTCCCGAACGTTTTTACATGGAAACATTAGTTCATAGGGGATGGCAACTTTAGTTGATATGGGATGGCAACTTTCTTCTTTTTCGTTTTTTTTAAGAAAATTGTCATGTTTCCCTAATCTCACGAAACCAAACTTGCCACCTAAAACGTTCGGGTTGCCATGCTTAAATCCCGAACGTTCGGGAGTTATCATTACCGTTATTATTTCTGATGTTCGTTGTACTGCCATGATTGAAGATGAATAGATAAAAAAATAAAAATAAAAACTTGTCACATTGCCCAAAGAAAAGATTTTTTTGAGTAACCCAAAGAAAAGAATTAAACTTGCGCCAGGTGGTCTCGCGGCCTGGCCTACACGCGCGTCTCGCGACACAGGAGCACACGCACATGTCTTCGCGCCGCGTGCGCGCCCCACGCCAGGAGCCAGAGCGCGCGCTGCACTGCCAGCGCGGCCATGCTCGCGGCGCTGGCGCAGACGAGAAGACCGAGCGATAACTGCGAGGGCCCCGACGGCGGCGCCGCTGGTGGCACGCGCCTATCTATCCTCGGTGGACTTGAGACGCTGAATCTCTCCGGCAACCAGCTAGATGGAACAATCATGGACGGTATCGGCGCCTTAAGGAAATTGGAATCTCTGGACCTATCCTACAACAGTTTGGCTGGTGAAATCCCGTCAGGTTTATCTGACCTCACTTTTCTGAGCTGGCTAAACTTGTCCTACAATGGTTTCCCAGGAAGAATCCCCTCGGGGAGGCAGCTACAGACACTCAACGATCCGTATATATACGTCGGCAACCATGGGCTCTGTGGGCCTCCTCTTCCCAACAATTGTTCAAACGGTACAAATCCAAGTGTCCATGAAGAATACAAATACGCATCATTCAGTGATGCAACGTCTTTTGTTCCTTGGCATAAGCGCGGGGTATGTGATGGGCCTGTGCACTGTGTTCTGCATCCTTCTGTTCGGCAAAACATGGAGGGTTGTGTGGTTTCGGCTTTTTGATCGGTTGTATGACAAGACCTATGTGCAAGTGGTTGTTATCAAGGCCGCCATAGTAAGGAACTTCAAAGACGAGGCATTGTGAAGGTTTTCTTGCATTGCAGAACCCTTGGATTTTATGCCTCTTGCGACAAAACCATCATGCGATTATGCCTCTAAGTCGTGCCTTGACATGTTGGAGATATAGCCGCATCATGGGCGTTACCATTTGCTTGGATATATAGCTATGGTGCTTAATTAATACAGTAAATTCCATGACAAGAAAAGTTGAAAGCCTGCAAACCAAGGAGAAACTGAGAATAAACCTACCACCGTCGCTCCATCTCCATCACGCACGCACTCGCTCGCTCACACCCAGCCACGTACGTGCAGGCTCTTACCGCCTTGTCGCCAAGCTTTGGCAAGAGGGTTTATGGCCTGGCCTAGACGCGCACGCGCGCGCTCCACGCCAGGTGCTAGAGCGCGCCAGCGCAGCCGATCGAGCACGGACGCAGCGCCGGCAGACGATCGACCGAGCGATAACTGTGCCCAGGCGTGTACTGTTACTAATGTAATTATGTGCTCGCCGCCGAGCTGTGCCAAGGGGATTCGTGGCCGACACGGGAGCACACGCACATGCGCGCGCGCTCCACGCCAGGGGCTAGGGCACGCGGCGCTGGCGCGGACGACCGGGAGATAATTCCGGGGGGCCGGACCGCGGCGGCGCTGGTGGCGCGACACGACGGAGGCGGAGCCCATCGGCCATGTGCTCGCGCCATGCGCGCGCGCGCGCGCCACGCCATGTGCTAGGGCGAGCGAGGCCAGGCACGCGGCGCTGGCACAGACCGGGAGATAATTCGGGGGTCCGGACGGCGGCGGGCGACGTCGACGTGCGCCCGTGCCCGTGCCCGTGCCCGCAAGGCACGCACGCTCGGACGTGGTCGCCGTACGTGCGTCTGCGAGGTCGATCGATGTCGTGCGTGGGCTCCGCTCAGGGCGCCGGCCGGCAGCGTCGCGGCCGCGCATTGACCCGCGCCTGTGGGCGTGCTGATCGGGTGAGCGACCGCGGGCCGGCAGGGCAGTAAAGGCGCGGGCATGCACGCGCCCGAGATAGCCAGAGCTGTACGCCCGTGCGTTCGACGTGAATGTCTGGCCACCTGCGTAGTAGTACGTATGAAACTGTAAGCACGTACGTATACGTGGGCTTTCATGCCCATGCCCATGGAATTCATCGCGATCGACGCACAGCACGCCGCGCACTGCGGCTGGGTCTGGGTGTATACATCACCATCGTGGTATGTACACGGAGAATAGTTCTGGTGTGTCGTCCGGCCGTGCGACATGTTTGTGCCACGGCCACAAGTGTGAAGCGGATGCTGTTTGCTTTGCTGCCACGCTTTCTTAGACCACTGCTGATCTCCACTTGCGACCAATTTCTAAGCCACGGTTTTTTAGCTTGTCACCACTCGCTACAACTCAACATAGTGACCATCAACTAACCACGGTACGCTAACTTCTGGATAACACATTTCGCAAAAAAAAAAAAAAAACCTTCTATATAACACGGGCGCACAATTCAATTTTGAATGCCTCTTTGCTCACAACTTTGTCCCTCATATAAAATTTCAATAATGATTACCGGTCTAGTTATCGATTGCCTAGGGTGGCATCGACTGCAGCCCAGGCAAGGTCGATGCGTCAGTTACTGCTCTGGAGATGGACCGGTGAAAGATGGAGGCGGCAGACTCTGAAAGTGCACCAGACCGGTATTGGACCCAGTCCCGGTGTGTAGCTGAGCTGGGGCATCCGGCTATAGATGTTAGGGTTTGGCGCGATGTCCGTTTGGTATTTTGCCCGGATATTCGGCACACCTTCATCAAGGGGATAGGAGTAGAACAGATGGCCCGGATATTTGGCGCGATGTCCGTTTGGCTTCAGGCTGACAGTTGTATTACTTTGTATGATATTTGTGAATAATTAATAAAATGACTGCATGCATCGTCCAAATGCAGAGGCCGGGGGTTTATCCTCCTTTTCCAAAAAAAATCGATTGTCTAGGGACAAATAACTTTCTTGTGTGACAAAAACTTTTCTACTAAACAACTAACTTTTATTATTTACAAATTACTTGTAGTTTTATTTTCACTAAGTCCCTCACTCTACCAGGAAAGGTTCTTTTTGGTGGAAAGACTGCATGAAAATGTTTGATCTTTTCAGAGATATGACAACCTGTGAAATTAAATCTGGGAAGAAAAGTATGCTTTGGGAGGACAATTGGAAGGGTGACATCATGAAGCTAAAGTTCCCTAAACTACATTCTTTCACTCAAAAGGAAAATATATCTATCAGAGATGCCAAAGAACTGGAAAATTATGATAGCTTATTTCAGCTACCCCTCTCCATCCAAGCCCACCAACAGTTTCACTTGCTTTCTGATGAATTAAATAGCATCAGGCATAATTATGATGATGACACCTGGAATTTCAATTGGGGCAGCAATAGTAACATGACCAAGAGGATCTATGATTATCTAATGAATGGTGAAGATGCTACTGATACTTTCAAATGGATATGGAAATCATGTTGTTTACCAAAACATAAATTTTTCTGCTGGCTAATGCATAATAACAGAATAAATACATGTGATCTATTGAACCGAAAAAGCATGCATCTTGACTCCACGACTTGTGTCCTATGCAATGATGAAGATATGGAAGACGGGACTCATCTACTCTTCACTTGCCCATTTAGCCAAGGATTTTGGTGGAACATTGGCTTTGAATGGAACACTGATCTGGACCTCCATAATGTGATTATTGATGCTCAACACAGATACAAAATTAGCCATTTTATGGAAATCATGATATTGGGATGCTGGAGCATCTGGAATCAAAGAAATGGGAAGATTTTTGAAGGAATACCCTGCTCAGTAAATGAATGCAAGCATGACTTTATCATAACTTTCAAATTAACCATGTTGAGAGCTAGACAGACTTTGAAGGAGGGCATGTCTTCTTGGATAGACAACACTTAATTTTTCACCCTTCTATTGTACTCCTCTTCCATTAGCACTTTTATCTTTCCTTTTATTAGCTCTTTATTTTGGTTGTCCCCCCATCAACCATTGTAAAGTACTTTGTTACTTCTTATATTAAAGAAAAAATGACACACAGTAGGGAATTTACCCTACTGTTCTATGGTAAAAAAAATTAGTTTCATACTTGTTCTAGATGAAGCAAACGTTAAGTGTGCGTAGAGTTGTATCGGTGGTCGATAAAACTTGAAGGGGATATTATACCTTTAGCTCCTTGTTGGGTTCGACACTCTTACTTATCGAGAAAGGCTACAATTGATCCCCTGTACTTGTGGGTTATCATGATCGGGCAGCAAAAAAAACATCGCTGCATCTATCAACATTAAACTTCATATCTTAAATCCATACTAGTCATGCAAACTAAAAAATCTACATACTATGTACATATCTATACTACTCATCGTCGAATATGTCGACGATCTCCGTACCGGACGCGGGTAGATGGGCAACTGCGGCAGCTCTGCCGCATGTGAAGGCCCCATCTCGCCATTGTCTAAACCAGAGGCGAAGAGCTCATTGATCTCCGCCCGCTGGTGCTAGATGAAACGCCAGCTGGCCTCCACATATGCTTCGTCCTGGATGGACTCAAGGATGAAAAACTGCTCCACCATCTCCTTCGCCTGCATGACCTCGTACTCCACCGCACGTCCTCCATGGCGAAGCCCGCAGCCGGCTTCGCTACCTGCGCCTCCATGGGCTTCGGCTCCTCCTCCTGCTCCTCCGCTCCGGTGAATCCAGAGGAAGATCGACAATGAAACTAGCAGCACGCCTCACCGGGATCTCCTCCGGCAGCTGCAACCTCCCCTCCTGAGTGAGCATGATGTAGGTGGTGATCCGATGCCTCAGCATGGCAAACGGCGGATGGAAGTGGAAGTGCCGGCGATGGAGATGAGAAAGAGGAAGAAAAAGGACGGGCTAGGATTGGGCTGCGGCCATCCGCTTAAATAGTCAAGCTTCCTCCTCGAAAGCGAACGCTAGAGCGGCACCACACGGCGAGGAGCGAAGGAGGCGCCAATCGGACCGGCGGTGTCTCTGTGTCCTCGTGTGGGCTCTAACCGCCAGTTCGGCGTGACGGGCATGTCCGGGTGCGTCCTACCCATGATGCATGCACACAACACAGCTGAGCTAACACAACCACATCAGTGATAGTCTTCAAAAGTAGTCGCCAACTTGAGAAGAGCAAAGGAGATACTGCATAATACAAGTTTAGTTGTAGAATTTGCATTGTTGGAAAACTGAACCTGGACTCGATTTGGAACAATATTAAAAGCTTTTTAACTTTTATTTCTTTGGCCTCTTAATTAGCCAAGAATATAATTTCTGAAAGAGTGGATTTACATTTAGTGACATCATAATGTTCACTGAATTGAATACTGTGTAAACTGTCAGTTCAACTTGTTCATTAAGATTTTTTGAATAAAACTGAGAAGCAGCATACGCGTATGACTGAAAAATTCATTTTTACATGATTAATAACTACATTTATTGAGTTCATGTTTGTGCTTAGGGTGTAGAGTCGTAGAGAATGTAAATAAGGCTAATTTTCAGTTCTTACTTCTTGAAATTTTCACTTTTCATATGGCACTAACTTGGCACTCATCTACTTTTTCCAGCCACGCCATCACAGCCATCAAGATAGCGGCGCATGTCGTGGCTGCACTGAATCTCTTTATTACCATAGTCACAGTCAGAGTTACTGAGCTTACCACTGTGATGGTGGAATACACTGCGCCCAACAAGTACTAGCAAAACCTCGAAGAACTGTCCGCCACGCTGCCTGAGGCAGCCGCCTCCTCCCCCTCTTTGTTCTACTGGCAGATAGTTGGTTCCAGCCAGGATAGAACATACGCTCTGGCAATATGTCATGGTGACACAGAGGCCTATACTGCAAGAGATGTCTCACTCAGGCCTACCAGGATGCCCGTGTTGTGTGCACATTTAGGAAGAGTGTTTCTATCTACTATGCCACGTGTAGTCTTGGGTTTGCTGAGAGGAACATCATATTTCATTATGGAGATTTGCAAACAACCTTTAGGATGGATACTCCCTAGGTCCCTGCCCAGTGAAAAGGATTCGACAAGGCTGCTAGTGAACTGCCCGCTGATGTGACATACATATCCTTCAGGAATTTGTGTTGGGCTGGGGGGGGGGGGGCAATAGCCCCCTCCGCTTCCTACTTTTCTATACATAAGTAAAACTCAGTTTTGCCTATCCATTGCCTTAGTCAACTATTACCCATGATCCATTCTTTTGCCAACGATGATACTATCTCTGTGACGCGGGCATCTCAATGAGCTTATGGATATGTTTCACCTTCCTCTGTCAGAACAGGCTTTAGATTCAGGACGCTCCTTTAGAATCTTCATCTTACTCAAGAAATTCATGACCACGGAAGCTACTCCTAGGGAAATGATTGCTTCTCTTCCAAGAAAATTTACGCCTTATCTTTTGCTCTTCAACTCTCAGATGGATAAGGTCATCAAAATGCTCTCTAGAGCTGAAGGATTTTGCCTGGCTACTTTCGAAAGATAGACCTAATACTGAGACATTCTTCTCAGAAAGAACTTTCATGTTAAGAAGATGCACATCACTATCCTATGTGCTAATGGGCCTATAGATCACGTCTTCCTGTCTTGACCTTTTCACAGTTCCTGTTGGCATAAGATATGCATCGGTTCTTCTACTAACTCCGATGTCACCCCAGCCATCATTGCTGCCAAAGCTGCTTTTGCCAAGCCATTCTTCATGGAGGTATTCATCTTTGTTGCATGGTGCATTTCGAAGTAGGAGGAATAGAAAGATTTTTGAGAATACTAACCCTGATTTCTCCTCTTTAAAGAGGAATGTACATCTTTATCTTTCAGGCTCTCCTGTGAGCTTGCTGCTCCCCTTGGCTGCTGCCTCAACTCTCTGGCCTTGTACAACCCCCTATCTTTTCTTTCTCTTTGTATGTACTTTTTTTGTTAGAAACTTCCAGTCTATAAATCTTCAATCATGGCAGTACAAAGAATAACAAAGGTAATAAAAATTAAAACCATGTCCCTGGACCACCTAGCGACGACTACAAGCACTGGAGCGAGCCGAAGGCGTGTTGCCTTCATCGCCCCCCCCCCCCTCACCGGAGTCGTGCAAACCTTGTTGTAGTAGACAGTCGGGAAGTCGTCGTGCTAAGGCCCCATAGGACCACCGCACCAGAGTAGCAACCATCGCCGATGAACAAAGTCGTAGATTAGAAGGATCAAACCTGTAAACACCCAGACGAAGACGAACGAAGACATGATCCAAACAGATCCACCGAAGACCAGCACCGACCACATCGAGATCTGAAGGAGACAAGCCTCATGCCTCCGACGATGCTAAACGCATCATCGGGACGGGGATAGAACATGGGAGACATTATTTCTATTAAGGGACATCGCCGCCGCCACACAACCCCAACCAAGACATTGAATCTAACAAGAACGAGAACGGGGCCAGTGGGGGGCCGATACGTCCATTTTGCATCATGCTTTCATATCGATATTTATTGCATTATGGGTTGTTATTACACATTATGTCACAATACTTATGCCTTTTCTCTCTTATTTTACAAGTTTTACACAAAGAGGGAGAATGCCGGCAGCTGGAATTCTGGGCTGGAAAAGGAGCAAATATTAGAGACCTATTCGCACAACTCAAAAGTCCCGAACTTCACTAAGTAGTTTTTGGAATAAATAAAAAATCTTGGCGAAAAAAGTACCAGGAGGGGCCACCCACCATCCACGAGGGTGGGGGCGCCTACCTGGCGCCCCCTGCCTCGTCGGCCCCCTAGCAGGCCTCCGGTGCCCATCTTCTGCTATATGAAGTCTTTCGTTCGAGAAAAAATCGTAAGCAACCTTACGGGACGAAACTCCGTCGCCACGAAGCGGAACCTTGGTGGAACAATTCTAGGGCTCCGATGGAGCTGTTCTGCTGGGAAACTTCCTTGGAGGGGGAAATCATCGCCATCGTCATCACCAACAGTCCTCTCATCGGGAGGGGGTCAATCTCCATCAACATCTTCACCAGCACCATCTCCTCTCAAACCCTAGTTCATCTCTTGTATCCAATCTTTGTCCTAAAGCCTCAGATTGGTACCTGTAGGTTGCTAGTAGTGTTGATTACTCCTTGTAGTTGATGCTAGTTGGTTTATTTGGTGGAAGATCATATGTTCAGATCCTTAATGCATATAAATACCCCTCTGATTATGAACATGAATATGATTTGTGAGTAGTTACGTTTGTTCCTGAGGACATGGGAGAAATCTTGCTACAAGTAGTCATGTGAATTTGGTATTCGTTCGATATTTTGATGAGATGTATGTTGTCTTTCCTCTAGTGGTGTTATGTGAACGTCGACTACATGACACTTCACCATTGTTTGGGCCTAGAGGAAGGCATTGGGAAGTAATAAGTAGATGGTGGGTTGCTAGAGTGATGTGCTTAAACCCTAGTTTATGCGTTGCTTCGTAAGGGGCTGATTTGGATCCATATGTTTCATGCTATGATTAGGTTTACTTTAATACTTTTCTTGTAGTTGTGGATGCTTGTAATAGGGTTAATCATAAGTGGGATGCTTGTCCAAGGAAGGGCAGTACCCAAGCACCGGTCCACCCACATACCAAATTATCAAAGTAACGAACGCGAATCATATGAGCATGATGAAAACTAGCTTGACGATAATTCCCATGTGTCCTCGGGAGCGTTTTCCTTCATATAAGAATTTGTCCAGGCTTGTCCTTCGCTACAAAAAGGATTGGGCCATCTTGCTGCACCTTATTTACTTTTATTACTTGTTGCTCGATACAAATTACCTTATCACAAAACTATCTGTTACCGAAATTTCAGTGCTTGCAGAGAATACCTTACGGAAAACGGCTTGTCATTTCCTTCTGCTCCTCGTTGGGTTCGACACTCTTACTTATCGAAAGGACTACGATAGATCCCCTACACTTGTGGGTCAGCAAGACTCTTTTCTGGCGCCATTGCCGGGGAGTGAAGCGCCTTTGGTAAGTCGAAATCGGTAAGGAAAAATTTATATAGTGTGCTGAAATTTACTGTCACTTGTTACTATGGAGAATAATCCTTTGAGGGGCTTGTTCGGGGTATCTTCACCCTAACCAGTAGAGCAAAGAGTTGCTCCTCAACCCATCGAACCTCTTGAAAATGTTTACTTTGAAATTCCTTCGGGTATGATAGAGAAACTGCTAGCTAATCCCTTTACAGGAGATGGAACATTGCATCCCGATTTGCACCTAATCTATGTGGATGAAGTTTGTGGATTATTTAAGTTTGCAGGTATACCCAAGGATGTTATCAAGAAGAAGGTCTTCCCTTTATCTTTGAAGGGAGAGACATTGACATGGTATAGGCTATGTGATGATATGGGATCATGAAACTACAAACGATTAAAATTGGAATTTCATCAGAAGTTTTATCCTATGCATCTTGTTCATTGTGATCGTAATTTTATATTGTTCATTGACTCATAAGTGTAATTTTATATTGTTCACCCTAACCAATAGAAGTTTTATATTGTTCATTGACTCATGTTGATCTCCCTAAGGAGAAGTGGTTTAAATATCATCCTCCCATTGAAGTAAAAGTAGTTGCACCTATTAAAGTTGAAGAAAAGACTGTCACTTATAATGATCCTGTTGTTCCTATCGCTTATATTGAGAACCCCCTTTCCTCATTAGAATAAAGGATCATGCTAAAGCTTCAATTGTGGTTCGTAAGAGTAATACTAGAACACCTACACCCCTTGAGAAAATTAAAGTTGAACCTAGTATTGCTATAGTTAAAGATCTCTTGGTCGATAATATTGATGGGCATGTTATTTACTTCTGTAATGAAGCTGCTAGAATTTCTAGACCCGATACTAAAAATAAAAATAGACCTGTGGTAGGCATGCCTGTTATTTCTGTTAAAATAGGAGATCATTGCTATCATGGCTTGTGTGATATGGGTGCTAGTGCAAGTGCAATACCTCATTCCTTATACAAAGAAATTATGCATGATATTGCACCTGCTGAGATAGAGGAAATTGATGTTACAATTAAGCTTGCCAATAGAGATACTATTTCACCAGTTGGGATTGTTAGAGATGTTGAAGTCTTGTGTGGGAAATTTAAATATCCTGCTTATTTTCTCGTTCTTAGTTCCCCACAAGATAGCTTCTGTCCCATTATATTTGGTAGACCCTTCTTGAATAATGTTAATGCTAGGATAGACTGTGAAAAGGATGTTGTTACTATTGGCTTGGGGGATATGTCCCATGAGTTTAATTTTGCTAAGTTTCGTAGACAACCCCGTGATAAAGAATTGCCTAGCAAAGATGAAATTATTGGTCTTGCTTCTATTGCCGTGCCTTCTAATGATCCTTTAGAACAATATTTGCTAGACCATGAAAATGATATGTTTATGAATGAAAGAAGGGAAATAGATGAAGTATTCTTTAAGCAGGGACCCATTTTTTAAACACAACTTGCCTGTTGAAATCTTAGGGGATCCTCCTCCACCCAAGGGTGATCCCGTGTTTTAGCTTAAACCATTGATGAGAAAAAGATATATCCTATTATTATTAGTGCTAACAATTCAGAGCAAGAAGAAGAAAAATTATTGAAAACTCTGAAGAAGCATCATGCTGCTATTGGATACTCTGGATGATCTTAAGGGCATTAGTCCCACTTTATGCCAACACAAAATTATATTGGAGAAAGACGCTAAACCAGTTGTTGATCACCAACGACGGTTAAATCCTAAGATGAAGTAAGTGGTAAGAAAAGAAATACTAAAGCTTCTTGAGGTAGGTACAATTTATCCTATTGCTGATAGTCAGTGGGTAAGTCCTGTCCAATGTGTCCCTAAGAAGGGAGGTATTACTGTTGTTCCTAATGATAAAGATGAATTGATCCCACAAAGAATTGTTACAGGTTATAGGATGGTAATTGATTTCCACAAATTAAATAAAGCTACTAAGAAGGATCATTTCCCTTTACCTTTTATTGATCAAATGCTAGAAAGATTATCCAAACATACACATTTTTGCTTTCTAGATGGTTATTCCGGTTTCTCTCAAATACCTGTGTCAAAAGAGGATCAAGAAAAGACCACTTTTACTTGCCCTTTTGGTGCCTTTGCTTATAGACGTATGCCTTTTGGTTTATGTAATGCACCTGCTACCTTTCAAAGATGTATGATGGCTATATTCTCTGATTTTTGTGAAAATATTGTTGAGGTCTTCATGGATGATTTCTCCGTATATGGAACTTCTTTTGATGATTGCTTGAGCAACCTTGATCGAGTTTTGTAGAGATGTGAAGAAACTAATCTTGTCTTGAATTGGGAGAAGTGCCACTTTATGGTTAATGAAGGTATTGTCTTGGGGCATAAAATTTCTGAAAGAGGTATTGAAGTTGATAAAGCTAAGGTTGACGCTATTGAAAAGATGCCATGTCCTAAGGACATCAAAGGTATAAGAAGTTTCCTTGGTCATGCCGGTTTTTATAGGAGGTTCATTAAAGACTTCTCAAAAATTTCTAGGCCTCTGACTAATCTTTTACAAAAGATATTCCTTTTGTCTTTGATGATGATTGTGCGAAGCATTTGAAATACTTAAGAAAGCTTTGATTTACGCACCTATTGTTCACCCACGATTGGAATTTACCCTTTGAAATTATGTGTGATGCTAGTGATTATGTTGTAGGTGCTGTTCTAGGACAAAGAGTTGATAAGAAATTAAATGTTATCCAATATGCTAGTAAAACTCTAGACAGCGATTGCCCAAAGAAATTATGCTACTACCGAAAAAAGAATTTTTAGCAGTTGTATTTGCTTGTGATAAGTTCAGACCTTACATTGTTGATTCTAAAGTAACTGTTCATACTGATCATGCTTCTATTAAATATCTTATGAAAAAGAAAGATGCTAAACCTAGACTTATTAGATGGGTTCTCTTGCTACAAGAATTTGATTTGCATATTATAGATAGAATGGGAGCCGAGAACCCCGTTGCAGACAACTTGTCTAGATTAGAGAATGTTCTTGATGACCCACTACCTATTGATGATAGTTTCCCTCATGAACAATTAGCTGCCATAAATGCTTCTCGTACTACTCCATGGTATGCTGATTATGCTAATTACATTGTTGCTAAATTTGCACCACCTAGTTTCACATACCAGCAATTAAAAGAAAAGGTTTTTCTATGATTTAAGACATTACTTCTGGGATGACCCACACCTTTATAAAGAAGGAGTAGATGGTGGTATTAGACATTGTGTACCTGAGCATGAACAGAACAGATCCTACATAAGTGTCACTTCGAGGCTTATGGAGGACACCACGCTGGAGATAGAACTGCACATAAGGTATTCCAATCCGGTTTTTATTGGCCTACTCTCTTCAAGGATGCCCGTAAGTTTGTCTTGTCTTGCGATGAATGTCAAAGAATTGGTAATATTAGTAGACGTCAAGAAATGCCTATGAACTTTCACTTGTTATTGAACCATTTGATGTTTGGGGCTTTGATTATATGGGACCGTTTCCTTCCTCTAATGGGTATACACATATTTTAGTTGCTTTGTTGATTACGTTACTAAGTGGGTAGAAGCTATTCCAACTAGTAGTGCTGATCATAACACCTCTATTACGATGCTTAAAGAAGTTATTTTTCCGAGGTTTGGAGTCCCTAGATATTTAATGACAGATGGTGGTTCACATTTTATTCATGGTGCCATTCGTAAAATGCTTGCTAAGTACGATGTTAATCATAGAATTGCATCTCCATACCATCCACAGTATAGTGGTCAAGTAGAACTGAGTAATAGAGAGCTCAAATTAATTTTGCAAAAGACTGTTAATAGATCTAGAAAGAATTGGTCCAAGAAACTTGATGATGCATTATGGGCCTATAGAACTGCATATAAAAATCCGATGGGTATGTCTCCGTATAAAATGGTTTATGGAAAAGCATGTCACTTACCTCTCGAACTAGAACATAAGGCATATTGGGCCATTAAAGAGCTCAATTTGATTTGAATCTTGCCGGTGAGAAAAGGTTATTTGACATTAGCTCCCGTGATGAATGGAGAACCCAGGCCTATGAGAATGCCAAACTGTTTAAAGAAAAAGTTAAAAGATGGCATGACAAAAGGATACAATAGCGTGAGTTTAATGTAGGTTATTATGTGTTGCTATTCAACTCCCGTTTAAGATTTTTTTGCAGAAAAACTTCTCTCTAAATGGGAAGGGCCTTACGTTATCGAGGAGGTCTATCGTTCCGGTGCCATAAAAATCAACAACTTCGAAGTCACAAATCCAAAGGTGGTGAACGGTCAAAGAATCAAACATTATATCTCAGGTAATCCTATAAATGTTGAAACTAATGTTATTGAAACCGTAACCCCGAAGGAATACATAAGGGACACTTTCCAAAACGTTTCAGAATCCGAAAAGGAATAGGTATGTGGTACGGTAAGTAAACCAACTCCAAAACAGTTCTAATGGTATTTTTTCTCTGTTCTGGAATATTTAAGAAAATAGGAAAATAAGAAGTAGTCCGGGAAGGACACGAGGCGTCCACGAGGGTGGAGGGCGCACCCCCTGCCTCGTGGGCACCTCGTGTGCTCTCTAGACTCTGTTTTCTTGCACGATACTTCTTTTGGTCGGTAAAAATTCATTATATATTCTCCCGAAGGTCTTGACCACCGTATCACGCAAATATCCTCTGTCTTTTGTTTCGAGATGTTTTCTGTCAGAGTTGTCAAGGCCATGCATCATGTCGTCACCCTCCTCCAACAATGAAGGCAACGATGCTTGGCTAATGAAGATAGAGCTGAAGAGAGAAGAACCCGAGGAGATCAACAAGGATGATAGGATTAAGAAGGCCATGGAGGATCAAGCTCCGGCAGCAGAAGAAGAAGACACCCTTCAACCTCATCACAACCTTCTTACCCCAACCGAGATTGAAGCTTTCAAGATGATTGAGTTAGCTCGCATAGAAAACAAGTATCTCACACGTGAAAATATTTTGTTGAAGGAGAATATCACCGCACTCAAGGGCATTATCCGCAAACTAGAGGACCTCCTACGCTCGATGTGTGACTATCCATCATCACCACCATCTTCTTCACTAGCAGAGGAGAACTAAGTATTGGGTATGGGCACTCCCCTTGGCAACTGCCAAGCTTGGGGGAGGTGCCCCGGTATCGTATCACCATCACACTTCTATCTTTACCGTTTTTCTTAGTTCAATCCTTTTTGGTAATATCTTGATCTATTAGAATAAAGTTTTAGTATGATTTAGTTTTGAGTTTTGCTTTATGATCTCTCTATGTAATCAAGTCCGTGAGCTATATATAATAAACATTAGTGTTGAGTCAAGGGCTTGATCATCTTACTACGATCTTGAGGGAATAATAAGAGCAAAAATAAATAAAGAGATCATGTGGATCTTATGGAGAGTAATGACTTCACATATAAAGAGTATGATGAATAAAAGTTGTTGAGAGTTGGCAAACATAGTTTTGGTCATCGTTGTAATTAATAGGAAGTAATAAAGAAAGAGAGGTTCTCACATATAAATATACTATCTTGGACATCTTTTATGATTGTGAGCACTCATTAAAATATGACATGCTAAAGAGTTGATGTTGGAAAAGGAAGACAACGTAATGGGTTATGTTTTCTTATATCCGAAATAAAGTATATTGTCATGGATCATCCAACATGTTGAGCTTGCCTTTCCCCTCATGCTAGCCAAATTCTTTGCACCAAGTAGAGATACTACTTGTGCTTCCAAATATCCTTAAACCCAGTTTTGCCATGAGAGTCCACCATATCTACCTATGGATTGAGTAAGATCCTTCAAATAAGTTGTCATTGTGCAAGCAATAAAAATTGCTACTTAAATATGTATGATTTATTAGTGTGGAGAAAATAAGCTTTATACGATCTTGTGATATGAAAGCAATAAAAGCGATGGACTGCATAATAAAGGTCCCTATCACAAGTGGCAATATAAAGTGATGTTTTTTCGCATTAAGATTTTGTGCATCCAACCTTAAAGTACATGACAACCTCAGCTTCCCTGTGCGAAGGGTCTATCTTTTATTCTTGTCTTTTACCTTATACAAGAGTCATGGTGATCTTCACCTTTCCTTTTTACATTTTATCCTTTGGCAAGCACATTGTGTTGGAAAGATCCTGATATATATATATATATATATATATATATATATATATCCAATTGGATGTAAGTTATCATGAACTATTATTGTTGACATTACCCTTGAGGTAAAAGGTTGGGAGGCGACACTATAAGCCCCTATCTTTCTCTGTGTCCGATTAAAACTCCATAATCATAAGTATTGCGTGAGTGTTAGCAATTGTGAAAGAGTAAATGATGGTTGAGTATGTGGACTTGCTGAAAAGCTCTTATATTGACTCTTTCTGATGTTATGATAAATTGCAATTGCTTCAATGACCGAGATTATAGTTTGTTTGTTTTCAATGAAGTTTCTGATTCATACTTGACATTGTGAATAGATTGTTACTTTAGCATAAGAAATCATATGACAATATATATTTATGTTGCTGTTATAAGAATGATCATGATGCCCTCATGTCCGTATTTTATTTTATCGACACCTCTACGTCTAAACATGTGGACATATTTATCGTTATCGGCTTCCGCTTGAGGACAAGCGAGGTCTAAGCTTGGGGGAGTTGATACGTCCATTTTGCATCATGCTTTCATATCGATATTTATTGCATTATGGGCTGTTATTACACATTATGTCACAATACTTATGTCTTTTGTCTCTTATTTTACAAGGTTTACACAAAGAGGGAGAATGCCGGCAGGTGGAATTCTAGACTGGAAAAGGAGCAAATATTAGAGACCTATTCTGCACAACTCGAAAGTCTGAAACTTCCACGAGCGAGTTTTGGAATAAATAAAAAATCTTGAGTGAAGAAAGTACCAGAGGGGCCACCCACCATCCACGAGGGTGGGGTGCGCCCTACCCCTAGGCGCCCCCTGCCTCGTGGGCCCCTGGCAGGCCTCCGGTGCCCATCTTACGCTATATGAAGTCTTTCGTCCGAGAAAAATCATAAGCAAGCTTACGGGACGAAACTCCGCCGCCACGGCGGAACCTTGGCGGAACCAATCTAGGGCTCCGTGGAGCTGTTCTGGGAAACTTCCCTCGGGAGGGAAATCATCGCCATCGTCATCACCAACAGTCCTCTCATCGGGAGGGTCAATCTCCATCAACATCTTCACCAAAGCACCATCTCCTCTCAAACCCTAGTTCATCTCTTGTATCCAATCTTTGTCCTAAAGCCTCAGTTGGTACACCTGTGGGTTGCTAGTAGTGTTGATTACTCCTTGTAGTTGATGCTAGTTGGTTTATTCGGTGGAAGATCATATGTTCAGATCCTTAATGCATATTAATACCCCTCTGATTATGAACATAAATATGATTTGTGAGTAGTTACGTTTGTTCCTGAGGACATGGGAGAAATCTTGCTACAAGTAGTCATGTGAATTTGGTCTTCGTTCTATATTTTGATGAGATGTATGTTGTCTTTCCTCTAGTGGTGTTATGTGAACGTCGACTACATGAAACTTCACCATTGTTTGGGCCTAGAGGAAGGCATTGGGAAGTAATAAGTAGATAATGGGTTGCTAGAGTGAAAGAAGCTTAAACCCTAGTTTATGCGTTGCTTCGTAAGAGGCTGATTTGGATCCATATGTTTCATGCTATGGTTAGGTTTACCTTAATACTTCATTTGTAGTTGCGGATGCTTGCAATAGGGGTTAATCATAAGTGGGATGCTTGTCCAAGGAAGGGCAGTACCCAAGCACCGGTCCACCCACATACTAAATTATCAAAGTAACGAACGCGAATCATAGGAGCATGATGAAAACTAGCTTGACGATAATTCCCATGTGTCCTCGGGAGCGTTTTCCTTCATATAAGAATTTGTCCAGGCTTGTCCTTCGCTACAAAAGGATTGTGCCATCTTGATGCACCTTATTTACTTTTATTACTTGTTGCTCATTACAAATTACCTTATCACAAAACTATCTGTTACCGATAATTTCAGTGCTTGCAGAGAATACCTTACTGAAAACCGCTTGTCATTTTCTTCTGCTCCTCATTTTGTTCGACACTCTTACTTATCGAAAGGACTACGATAGATCCCCTACACTTGTGGGTCATCAGGGGCCGAGATCCTCCGTACCTCCATGGTCTAGAGGTCATCGGAGGTGGGGCGGACCGGCGCCGGCGCTGGCGCCGACAGGAGGAGAAGAGCTTTTCTTGTGGAGAAGGAAAGAGTTTTTTCTTTGTATATACTTGTACGAAGTGGGCCAAGATCTTCACTTCAAATGTTTTCCCTAATCTCTCCTTGAGGTATTTAATTTCTTCAATATCAGTTATCATTATATCATCAACATACACCACCAGGATAGCGGGTGCTATTAGGTGGAAACACACTATCTTCTGAAAATCTGCAAATTTTCGTTGTGGTCAATTTCATGTCATCTCAACCCACTCCCAGTCATTTTGCAGGAAACTACCTACAAACCACATGTTGCAGTTTGCAAAGAAACCCTTCTTAAATGTCTGTCCTCAAAATTCAGCCCGTTGGTACACTTTGTTTACGCATGGTCCTGGACCTTCCCGGGCCAGTGCCATTTAGGCCTGTTGAGATTTCCATCAAAAGTAGCACTAGCGTTGTTGGCTGAAAGTCAACAAGTTTTCTATTAGAGGACAACTGAAATATTTAACTATCCTATTCTTTTTGAGCAATGCATTTGGCAATCTGTATTTTACAACTATGACCCATTCATTTTTAAAACTGCAACACTGATTATGCTGGCACATATATCTATATCTATAAAAATAAACCTAAATTTGGAGTATGGATATCTTTTTAAGTTGAGATGAATTTGTGTTTCACATAATTATTAAAAAATACAGTTACATAGGTTCTCGGAGACATCTGCTGGAAGGAAATGTTGCGTGAGAAGCGACGTATTCCAAGAGCCATCAACATTCAGGAGATCTGCCACCCATTCTAGTCTGCATTAACGTTTTTTGTGTGATCGGGCTAAAGGAGGGCTCCCTTGGGATCCAAGGATCCCGACATATGCGTATGTTTTCTCCAGTACCAACACGCCAGATGCACCCCTACTTAACTAGCTCTAACCCATATTCAATGGATGCCCATGTCGACAAACCAATCCATGTGAAGACTATGTCAATAATGGATCCGGATGAATAGTACTTGGCTCATAGGACCTGTGCACACAGGCTCTCCGGAAAACTGAATTAGATGCCCCGCTTGACGTGCAAGCAAGGCCTCATTGAATAACCTCAAATTTTGGCACAAGCTCCTACAAATTTTGCGTCCAACTCATGTATGTACTCGCTCAAGTCCTTTTTACTCATCGTATAGGATTTGTCTTAAGTCAAACTCCGTAAAGTTTGACCATATTTGTATGAAAAAATATCGACATCTATAATACTAAAGTTATACATTATGAAAATTAAATTCATGACTCATCTAATTATATTGGTTTCGTATTATGAATGTTGTTATTTCTTCAATAAAGTTGGTCAAAAATTTGACTTTACACAAAAATTATATGCGGAGTAAATGGACCGGAGGGAGTATATATACTCCAATAAATTTCCCTTAATTAACCAAAATTAATTACTAATTTGGTGGATTTAACCTATTACAACTCGTAAATGCTAGCACTAAAAAACAAGGATTTGAGGAAAGCATTAAAATTATATTCAAGACACGAATATTTGAGGCAATGTTAATGCAATGCAATAAACTAAATTAATTATAGATTAAATGTGTTCCTTTTTTGCGTAAACAATAAATGAAAATTTTATTGCATTACTAATTTATCATGTATGTGTACATATTCCCATAATCTATATATCCTAGCCATTCACCCCACAAAACATACAAACTTTAATTGAGCTTAGAAGGTTTGGTGGAGGAGCACTCGTGTGAAGATGCAGACAATTTTCAAAACGATAAGTACTTAGATTAGTTAATCTTTTTAGGGGGAAAAGCAATCCATTACTTAAGTAATAATGTTCTTAAAATCATTCATGATGATAGTGCTAATCTCCTCAGGACTATTTACTAACCAACATGCCTTTTTTGTTGTTGACGTCCAATGGCTGCCATGGCATGCTCAACCTGGTTCTCTGTTCTATTGATTTCCCTAATTTCACCTTGTCTCTTCTTCAACAGTTCTGCTATTATAGCCACCTGATACATGTTCCTCGAACGATCAAGTGACCTTGCATTCAAGTATATTACCGCAGGATGCTCTATGCAAGCTTTAACTAAAAATAAAATGCTATTTGTATCACAAAAATGAATATATTGAGCTCCCAAAGAGACAACTTTGATGAATTTAGGAATAAGGTTGCTTGAGATTAGACCCCAGACTCTTCCACAACCAAGGTTAATGGTGATAGTGGAGGTCAATATTGGTCAACCGATTATCCCAGTCATGCATTCAGTCAACCATCATTGTGTTTTGGCACCGTGAAACTATCAGTTGAGCATGACGGGAGCATGTATTACATATACTAGAAGGGTTGGGCGTGCTTTGCTGCGCTGTTGGTGTTGTTGGGATTCTTAAAAACATCACATCACTCTATTTTAAAATATAAGGTGTATTGCATTTTTTTTAAAGTCAAACCTTTTTAAGTTTGGTCAAGTTTGTAGAGAAATATATCAAATTCATAATACCAAATCGATATACTTAGATTCAACATGAAATGAATTCCCATATTTTTTGTTTAATATTGTGGATGTTGAAATTTTGGCTCTGAACTTGCTCAAAGTTAAAGGAATTTGACTTTTCAAAAAACTAATACTCCTTATATTTTGGAATTAATGGAATATTTAGTTTGGCGGGGCAGGGAGATTAAGGAGTGTTTTTTTATATATTTCGATGATTTGGTGGGTTTTTCTCGATCTGATTCTGTGTTATCCATTGAGAAACCCATATTTATGTGGGAAATTTCTACATCTGTAGCTGCATGTACTATATTGATGCTAGAGTACAACACAGTGGCATTTCTTTTTTCTAGGTGATAGGAGGGTGTGCGTGATTGATATGTTTTCATAGGCAGTTGATACCGGTTGATTTGAAAGATGATTGGCCCGATCAAAATCGTAAACCAAATCCATAATTCAATACCTCAATCGAATTGAAGAGGTTCAAAATTAGGGAACAATAGTGAATTAAAATAATTGAATGGGAGATCTCCTTGAGAAATTGTTAACCCAGTCAAAATTGAGTGACCCATTTTAAATTGAAGACCTCAATTAATTGTGAGACCTTAAAAATTAGGAAGCATAGAGTATAGTATAAAAGAATTGAATGATAGAGCTTTGAAAATTTGTTGACCCGGTCAAAATTGGGTAACCTAATTTCAATTGGAGACCTCAATTGATTGTAAGCCCTTTAAAATTAGGAAGCTTAGTGTTATAGAGGATAAGGCTTTGATGACATTGTAAGCAACACGGTAGCTTGAATTGATGAACCTTGATGTCTGTGCGTTTGTTACAAGCTCTCTCTCTCTCTCTCTCTTCGAAAAAACTATCGATCTATTCGTCTTCAGTCATGACAATACAACGAACACTAGAAATAATAAAAATTACATCCAGAACCATAGACCACCTAGTGACGACTACAAGCACTGAAGCGAGCCGAAAACGCGCTGCCGTCATTGCCCCTTCCTCACCGGAGCCGGTCAAAACTTGTTATATTAGACAGTCGGGAAGTCGTCGTGCTAAGGCTCCATAGGACTAGCGCACCAGAACAACAAGCGCCGCCGTTGAAGAGTAGCGGAGAGCGAAATGATCCAACCTGAAGACACACAAACATTGACGAACTACAACAAGATCTGAGCAAATCCACCAATGACAGATCATGGGGACCCCAGCTCCACCTGCAGCGCAAGCGATGCTAGAAGCACCACCGAAATGGGGACTAGGAGGAGAAACTTATTCCATCTTCGAGGGAGCGGCCGCCGTCTTGTCTTCCTGAGCGGAACAAACCTTAACAAAACTCGAAGGAACATCTCACTCTCTCTCTCTCTCTCTCTCACACACACACACACATACAAACACACACGCACGCACCAAAGTGAAAGTGGGTTCCAATGTGTTTTATTCTGGTATGAAATACAGGCCAGGGTTAGAAGATACTTCCTCTGCAAAAATTTCTTACATTAAGTTACGGAGGTTGTAGTATATATGTATGGCCATATGGGTGTCCTTTCTAAAAACAAACTTACAAAAGTATCACATTAAGGACATGAAGTTTGATCTTGTTTCACTCCCAGCTCAGTGAGCAATGACTACGACCAGATAATTCGGGTGATGAAGCTGCCATGACCTTATCTCCTCCTTCACGCTCTTAAATGGAACCTTTGTTGCCTCCTACCCTCTACCCAGCTATGGTCCTTCATCTGAGCCTTCAACTTGTCGGGATTGGACCCGGAAGTCGATGAAGCATCTGTGGTGGCAGGAGCCTCATGGAAGGCCGGATCAGAATTCTGGCGGTGGCTCGTGACGATGTGCTCGCATGGAGGGAGATGAGAGCTAAGACTTTCGAGTAAAGAAAAAGCAGGGTAGAGGGTCTCTATATTTCGCCCTCCCTCTTCCCTAAAATAAAGCCAACTAGATATTTTCAGGCTGGCCTTTACAAATTTTAGGATAGAGGGCCAATTTGGAAATCTGTTAGAATGAGTAAAAACTTACGGCTGGTAGTTTTCAGAAGGTGAATAGGTTTAAATAATCTGCTAGAACTGGTCTTAGAGCATCTACAACATGGCGCCTCCAAACCCCATCATAAGCCCGGGGGGACGGCCCGGTTAGTGACCAGTTAGAAAAACCCGACCCATACAGACGTCTCAAACCGGCCTCAAACGCCCGGGCTGACCGGCACCCCTCATATCCAGCCCAAATATGGGGTGGATATGGGGAGGCCCGGGCGCGACCAGGCGCATCCGCCACGTTGGACACGTCCCATCCGACCCCACATATATTCGTCTGCATCCCCTCCCAGGACCAAACCCTAGCCACTCCACTCCGACATGGCGATCTCGAGCTGGCAGGGGACGCGCAACCCCAGGCAGTCATCTCCTCCTTGGGGCCACGTGGGATGAATTCGGGGTCGACGGATCTGGAGGTGTAGGACTCAGATCCGTTGCACACCATGCAGGAGAAGGCCGGAGATCGCTGAACAGGAGCTTGGGAGACGGAGCTTCATTTTACGTTGCATATAATAATATGGATTTGAGGTTTCTAATTTGAGGTATCTGATTATAGAATAGATTATTTGATTAAGTGACGATTAGCGCTGTCCGCAGACGGCGCCCGAAGCGGCGTCATAGTGTTCGAGGAAATTGAATTTGCCAAGAATCCGGTTATAGATGCTCTTACTTGTTTCAGAAGTTCAGTTGTTTTGCCCTACCGTTACTTTTATGCTCCACCATTAAAGTGTGGTTAAGAAATGAGCCAGGCTCACTTGGTTAGGAGAGTGGCAGTACAAACTAGCCACCAACATTCAGAAAAGTGGTTCAAACTTCACCTATGTGGCTGAAACTTCAAAACGTGTTTGAAACTTCACAGATAGTGATTGAAGCATAACTGAATGAATAAAACCAAACTGGAACCTTTAAAAAATAGGTACGTGTGTTTTAGTAATCCGGATATACAAACACACTAGAGGCTAACGTGCGCTTCGCAGCGCCATTCTTCACACGCATGATTAACTCTTTTATATCTGGTAGATTATTGTGATCTCTTGTTTTGCTTGGATTTTATCTTTGTTGGCTCGTGTTTTAGTTATGTTTTAGTGGTATTTTTTTCGTTCGTATATCTCTTGCCAGGTTGCCTCTGAAGACAATATTTGTTCCGAGATGAGAGTGGAATTGTTTGATGTGTGATTGTGAAGTATTTACATGTTTCGACCTCGATGTCAGTCGTTGGTGGTGTTTGGGCCTCTTGGGAGCTCCTATACCATGTGAAAACCGTGGAATTGGTGTTATAAAGCTTGCATATGGGCCGCCCCATGAAGCTCTCGGTTGCTTAGCTTCTTTTTCCTCTCGTCGTACCGCCAGATCCGTAATAATTGGTTATTTTTTTATTTGAAAGTGTTAGTTTAATTAAAAGATTTTCAAGGATTTAAAAATGTTGCAAATTTAAGAATCATTGATTTTAGAAAAAAATTCTTGAATTTCAAAAAATATTCACAAAGTAAATAAGATTTCAAATTTAAAATGTTCACAAACATTAGAAATGACCGTGAACTTAAAAATATCCATGAATTTAATAAATAATAATGAATCTGAACAAAAAGTTAAATTTTTCTAAAAATATTTTTAATACTCACAAATTTTCTCATGAATAAGAATGTGAAAAAAAAGAGAATAAGAAATAAAACTAAATACGTAGCACATAACCTTACATGCGGCCCTTAGCGACCCCACAACCCCCAAAGCACCACAACGCTTCAAATCATGGGAGTTTAGTATCTCTATAGATGCCTAACTACGAAGGGTTGGGGGTGTCTTTCTTTCTCCTCTCGGAAGGCGACCAGGGTAAAACTTTCCTCCCCTCGATCTTCACCGACTAGCCTGTAGATTCGCCTCTCCTCTGCCAGTCGTGCTTTCGGCCAGTGGCGGTAAGGGGAATCTTTATGCCTTGGCTCCGACTAGTAGACATGTTAGGGTTTTAGTCCGCGCAAGGGCGGCGTTCGAGCAAAGGCGACAATTCTTCTTCGAGTCAGTCTTTCGGGCTCCAATCCTCCTCAAGTTCGTTCGTCAAGATGGATTAGACGGAGCTGTGGCGTAGATTCCTACCAGCTCCTCGAGGCGATGAGGTTAGGATTTCTCTCTATGCGTACACTATGACGAATATCGGTGTCATGTTCTTCAAATTGATTCAAGTGTTTATCAGCGACGACGGCGGCTTCGGGGTGCTAGTGTGCTTAGGAACCTGTGCACGAAGACTTTCTACTCATCGACAAGGTTAGACCAGCTCCGATACGGGAGTGACGATAGGGGAACTGGTAGTTATCACACTCGCCCTCACTCCCAAGTGGGAACTGGTAGTTATGGCCTGGGCCAAGGGGAGTCGTGGCCTGGCCTGCACGCACGCGTCGCGACGCAGGAGCACACGCACTGACGCACATGTCTTCGCGCCGCGTGCGCGCTCCACGCCAGGAGCCAGAGCGCGCGCTGCCATGCCAGCGCGGACAGGCACGCGGCGCTGGCGCAGACGAGAGTCGAGACGACCGAGCGGTAACTGTGAGGGCCCCGGCGGCGGCGCCGCTGGTGGCGCGCGACGACGACGGATGCGGACGGAGACCATGCACGGACGACGTACGTGGACGCGGGCCGCGCCGAGCGTCGGCCGTACACATGCGGATTGATGGCGCGCCGCGTGCAGGCTCCGTGGCGCCGGCAACGTCGCGGCCGCGCATTCACGCGCGCATGTGGGCGTGTTTTCTGTGACCCGCGCGACCGCGGACCGGCCAGACAGCGGAGTGAAGACGGGCAACGCACGCACGCGCGCGAGCTGTGCGTGCGACCGCGGTCGACGCGACATGGTTGGATGGTGACCGTGGACGGGCGGATGGCTACGTACGCGCGCGAGTAGTACGTAGTAGCTTCGTCTTCTTGCGTGCCTGCGGGCCGGGCGAGAGGAGAAGGAGAGGACCACGCCAGGCTCGCCCGTCTCGTCTGTATGCGTGCGCTGGCTCCATCTCCGTGCCCATGGGATTCGTCGCCATCGATGGTCGATGCCACGAATGGCGCTGCGGTGTCATCGTACCTGCAGGACACTGGGTATCTTTGGTCGGTTGGCGCCAACAAACTGTTCAGCGAAACAGAAAACAGGGGAACCAAACACTTTGCTGAGATTAACCAAGTCGGTTTATCCTCAGCAATTATCCTTCGCAATAGAATTGAAAGCCAAAAAGTTGGCGGCCCGCTCCCCCGCTCCCCCGACCTAGAGTTCCTCCCTCCTTCGCCGCTTGCGCCGCGGTCGCCGGCCCAAACCCTTCCCTCACTCCCGCGCCTTCCTGCGGATCCGCTCGCACGCCTCCCCGGGAGGTGGCGAGGCAACCTTGACCTCGCCTCCTTCGGCCGCCCTCGTCGCGCCTTCCTACCACTGCGGCTATGACGAAGCGCCCGGCTGGCCCGAATGGTGTTGGCGGCGAGGTTGCCCCAATCGCCACGTGCGGCTCCTGCCGCCATGGCGGCGCGGCGGTGCCCTCGGCTTTGATAGCGGCCCGGCCTGCGCCGTGCGGTGGCGGCGGCTAGCTTCGATGGTGGCGCGGCCCGCTGGCGAGCAGCGTGGTGGCGCGCGCCCGGCGGTCGGGGCCAGCGGGCCCCATCTGGTCCTAATGAGCAACCCCGGCGTGGCCGTCGTCGGCGTGGTGAGTGGTGGAGCAACGGTGGCGAAGCAGACGGCGGCGAAGCGGCATGCGACTGCGGCAGGGAGTTGTCCCACGAGCCTCACGAGGGGCGGCCGAACCTAATAGGGGCCGCAGGCGGCAAGCTCCCCGCTTTTGGCGTCCGGTCGGCTATCATTGTGGGCGGTGGAGGTGGGGCCCTTCAAGATAATCTTGTGGTCTGCCGCCTAGTCCGGCTCCCCTAACCGTCGTGCAGAGACCATCTTATGCGGTCTTGAAGTGGTGAGGCAGCTGATGGGATGCTTCGTGTCCGTGTGTACACAAGGTGGTGGTCGGTTGGTGGCGAGCACCGAGTGCAGGTGGAGGATGGGATCGAGAAATCCCTGTTGGCTTGGCCGACACCGACCAGCGGTGGCGCTGAGGTGCCATCGACCTTCCCCGGAGGCGTCGGGGCTACCCTTCCTCTTTCCTCGCCGTGTCTGAAACTCTTGGCGGCAGCGTCGTCATCGTCGCGTCCCTTCTTAGAGGTGTTGATTGGTACCGGCGCTTGAGTCTCGGAGCTTGGGGGACGATCTCCGGTGGAAGCAGCGGTCGCGAGGCTCCGTCGTCTTTGTCGATCCGCCGTTATCGGCATTTGTTTCTTTTCTTTTTTCTCTTTCTTTTTTTTTTGGGCGTGGTTGTGCTGCATCCGCCCCAGCATCTATCGTTGGTTGTATCGGATGTTTGCTTTGTAATACAAAGCGGGGGAATCCTTTTTCTTAATAGAATTGAAAGTCGGCCAATGCACACTTGTATATATGATATGACCTTTTTCTTTTCAAGGGGATACATATGATATGACCTAACAACCAAATCATGGGTTTTTTAGCCGCCGGTTTTAAACCATATAGAGGGTCCAGTCACCTCAGCCGTTACCGAAATTCTAGCATGCTATGGCATCTGAGCTTTTGCTACAATTTCGCTGCCTACCAGAATTTATCGATCCTTTTTACACTTTCTTCAAACTTCTGCCAAAATTCTACACAACAAAGCGACCAAGCGGCTTGTTGCTGCCACGGCATCTGATTTAACCTAGCCAACCAAAAAACCAATACCCATGCCCGCTGGCGTTCCCGCCAGAAGCTAGTTGCCCGCATTCATGCCGGCCCAGAGCTCAATGAAGCCGACATTGAAGCGGCACGCCGCCCGCTGGCGCATGCCTTCTCTCCTCATTGGAACGGGATCTGTTTGCCTGCTTACCTCCATTAAATCAGTGCGTGTGCCAAGGAACCTATTCAGGCGTCCCGAGCGACACGCGTCCGTTCCTGTGCCAACGAGCGTTAAACACCTCTCCGGCTGGCTCCTCGCACACGTCCGCAGGGCCGGCCCTGAGGGGGGGCAGGGGGCGGCCGCCCCGGGCCCCCAAAATCCAGGGGCCCCCTCCCCAGACGCGCAGATAGCCCATGGGCCACTGCCCAGAGAGGTAGGCGAGGGACGCAGCAATGCTTCGATCACGGAGAGTCAATGTTTGTTCCTAAAAAAGAGGCAATCTTCCTTCGGTCGGGCAAACGCAGCATTCCTCCGATCCCTAATTCCCGAGTTTGCTGATTCCTATTATTCCCCAACGAGTAGTACTAATTATTTTTCTTTCCAAACTCTTCAGATGGCTTACTCAAGGTCAAGGCGATCTCTATTCCAAGGCCTAGATCACTGGACCCGAACATCCTAGAGCGTCTCCCGCCAGGGTCAGATGCCAGCCCGCATCGCTTCACGGTCGAGCGCCAAGCGTCTGATGATCGATGCAGATCCGATCTATCCCAGGTGCTCCGTCCGCAGTGCAGTTACATATTCTCCACACACACGTATATTGCTAATTAAGTAATTTACCTTGCATACGGATTGCGTACTTTGCACTGTTCATTCATCACATGATCTTTTTTAGAAGAGTGCGGCCTCTTCGCTTTCATTTAACTCAAATCACAGTGTTCTTACAGTACTTTCACCACATGTATATTGATTTTGGAGGTATATATATCCATTAGGGAATGTACAACGTGGGTGCTAGTAGCGAGCGCCGAGGTGGATTTCCTTTTGGTTATGCCTCGTTTCCATTTGATCCAAGGGTTTTCCCTTGTTGATGCATGAAGTGTTGATTGAGATTTTACCCTCACGCTCATATTTGACGAGACTGGCACTACGCTGGACGCTAAAACATCCTAGAAATTCTTATAGCTTCAAGTAACTCAAAATATTTTAGTGGTTGGACAGAGTAGACGCTAGCATAGTTGCTCATCTATTTTTTCACTCATATCGCCTGTAAATAGCTTTTATCGTTCGAGCAAGATATTCTAAGGAGAGGATCACGCTCGCACAATGCGTTAGATCGCATCGCGTGCCGGGGCATACGAATGAATGTGAGGGCTTTATAAATCTTGTATTCATTATCTATAATGTTTATATTAAGGGCCCCAAATTATTTTTCGCCCCGGGCCCCCAAAATCTCAGGACCGGCCCTGCACGTCCGCTATATAAACGTGTTCATGCATCGGCCAAGAAGCACTCCTCACCTCCGCTCTCTCCATCTCCCCATTGCATAACACGCCCCATGGCCTCCGGCGACAGAAGAAGGAGTTCTCCGGCATTGCAGCTATCTAGGTTGCCCGGCAGGCTAACCCGGTGCAGGCTAGCTTGTCGGCGAACCCTCCGGATTCGGCGCCGCCACCATGACCACCCCCTCCTCGCCCGTCCGGGCTAGATGCCATGATCAATGTTGGCAACGCGTGAGGCAGGTGGGGAAAGAAGCCATGCTGGCGGAGGCCGACACGTCTGCGGCCACCACAAACAGCGAGGAAAAGTAGATCATGGGAGGACGCTGCCGCTTGGGTCCCATGAAGGCCACTGCCAGCGTAATCGTCAAGTATACCACGGTGACCGTCTTCCCCACCAAAAACCAACCACGGTATGTGCTTCATTGTGGTCGCCGTTTTTGGGTGGGGGGAAGATGGACATCCATCTAGGGCATCCAACAGTCCCATGAGCGGGCTCCCGACATGGGAAGACATGTCGTGGGAGTGGCGATCCGCCGCGTTCGGTCGTAGACTAGGTTTACCTTAGCGCGGTATAGTTTAGTTAAAAATGTAAAGGTTTCCATCCAGTTCTTATGAAAATAATCCGGTTTGCATGTAATTCGTCCGGTTTGTTTTAAGAGTGGTTAAAATGTATGCCGGTAGCGTTGGATGGCCGACTCTCGCATTCGTGTCGGTGGAGTGGGACCCCATGTCCACGGACGAATGCGGTGTCCGGTTTGCTGGTCAGCATTGGAGATGTCCTTATGCTCGAGAGTATGCTTATTTGCAATTCTTTTCCATTTTAATTCTTGTCGAACTACTCCTCTTGATTAATAGATTGGAGCAAAACTTTGGCCCTCATTTCACAAAAAAAACTAATAAATTGGAAAAGGCCCTAACAATTCCATCAAAAAGAACCCACCGAGCAAAAAAAATGGGACAAACCCAGCGAGCGAATGAAACGGGGGATTTGCCACACATTTTTGCAACTTACATATTTCCCACACTGACATGTGGTGGTCATGTGCCAAATATGCAAATTTCAGAAGAAAAATAGTGTGGAAAATATACAAAAATTTCCGAATGAAACAGTTGGAACAAACCAAGCCCACCATGTATCTCATTCTTGGGTCGGCCCAAATAAAATCTCTTAGTGTGCCCGAAACTTTTACCGTGTCGAGTGGATAAGGTAGCTCGCTCAACCAGCATTTGGTTCCCCATCACGCCGCCAATCGCGCGTACCCGAAGGCAAAATCCTAGCCCAACTGGAGTAATCCCACCCATCGCTGTCGTTTTTGCACATCCACCGCCACACCGCCGGCAGAAGACACCATCGGGTCGTCAACTCCACCTCTCCTCCTTCCCGACAGCATTCCGAGCCCGCGCTCGATCTCTTCCTCAGTCGCTCCATCCCCGTGCTTGATCCTCTTTACATTAATATATGCTCTGAAGAATGTTGTAACAAAGTTATACATGTGTGTGTTCCAGCTCTTTATGAACGGTGCTTTCTTAAACCTGAAAACCCATCTGATCTATTGAGTGATTTACTCCTAATTTGCTAATATCCTTAAATAAATTAAATGTTTATACTAAAATTTTATATCTATGTATGAGTACTTCTGATAAATGATTTATGAAGATTAACTAGATGATAGTAGTGTTGAATATCAATAATAATCTTCTTTATGAACGCCGGGACAAAAGTTTTATATCTATGTATGAGCCCTCTGCTATCATCTAGGCAAAAAATCTTATTGCCGTTCTCCCGGGCAGGATCTCGAACGACAGGGTTCCGGAGGCACATGCTCTCCCGACCAACCGTGCACGCGGTCATCGGATGGGATCGCGGAAGCGACCTGAGAGAGGAAGGAGTAGATGACGGCTAGGGTTGTGCGAGAGTGAGTGAGTGAACCGGGTTAAGGTTCACTCCGTTGGCCAGTGCCTTCTTATATAGGCTGTCGGGTAGATGGTCCTGGGCTCAGGCCCATGACCGAGTCCGCGAACAGCCCACGGTCCAACGTCTTGGACACTGGCACTTCTGTAAGCGACTCGCCATTTCTGACCAGCAAAAATAAGCTTCGTCTGGTCTCATTCCCGCAACCCGCGGCGCGCGCGCGTCGTGACGAGGTGAGGCGTGGCATGGCGAGGCGAGGCGGGCGGCGGAAGAGGAGGAGCGCACATGTATAGCTCCTATTCTCAAGCTCCCAATAGCAAGTGGTGGAGTAGCCCTTATAAAAAGGTCTCACTCTTCTTACTGTAACAGTATGGTACTAAACTTCCCACACTTCCCGCCACTTGCCGTACACATGCATGGCCCTTACAAATTAACCAGGGATTATTGTCTTATATGGGCCTAAGTCCATCCATAATCGATCAATCCCCCATCAGAATTGTTGGAAATATTAGCACTTTTCCGACTAACCGAATCCACGAGTAAGCAGTAAACATGAAAAATACGGTATGCATCTCATACCAATTCCTATGCATGTGAGCATGTATAGTACATAGAACTAAAACATCTATGAACAACATATATACGGCTAGAACATGTACGAGTAAACGAGGGATGAATAGATCATACCCTCCGGTTGGCCAGGCCAATGCGGCGGCAGCGGCAGCAGCGTCGTCCGTGGCCTTCTTCTTGGCGGCGGCGTCTTCGACCACAATGTCGATGCAGGGGAAATAGTGGAAGCAGAGGCGGACAATAGAGCAATAGGATTAGACTTCTTCACAACTGAACAATGGACTATGCCTTGAATTGTCAGTTTGGCGTGCAGAAGTTTCGCCTATTGTCTGTCGACATGTGGCTGCCGAAGGCTAAACCCCACGGTGGAGCTTATTAGTCATACTCTATACCTTCTCATGAGCTTCCTAGAGATCACCCAATCTCATAGACTGTGACCAGCAGTCGGGCTCACATAGGTGTGTTCCTTCAAAGAATGCTCTGTAGGTTAGCATCTTGCTTACATAAGCTTTGGAACACATTAATGAAGGAAATATGCCCTAGAGGCAATAATAAAGTGTTATTTATATTTCCGTATATCATGATAAATGTTTATTATTCATGCTAGAATTGTATTAACCGGAAACTTAGTACATGTATGAATACATAGACAAAACAGAGTGTCCCTAGTATGCCTCTACTTGACTAGCTCGTTAATCAAAGATGGTTAAGTTTCCTAACCACGGACATGTGTTGTCTTTTGATGACCGGGATCACATCATTAGAGAATGATGTGATGGACAAGATGTTGGGGAACGTAGTAATTTCAAAAAATTTCCTACGCACACGCAAGATCATGGTGATGGTATAGCAACGAGAGGGGAGAGTGTTGTCCACGTACCCTCGTGAACCGTGGCGGGCGTTATGACAACGCGGTTGATGTAGTAAATGCGTCTTCACGATCCGACCCGATCCAAGTACCAAACATCGACACCTCCGAGTTCAGCACACGTTCAGCTTCGATGGCGATCCCGGACTCCGATCCAGCAAAGTGTCGGGATGAGTTCCGTCGGACGACGGCGTGGTGATGATGATGATGCTCTACGGTGGCAGGCTTCGCCCTAAACTCCGCGACGATATGACCGAGGTGGAATATAGTGGAGGGGCACCGCTGCAGCTGAGAGCGATCCGTAGATCAACTTGTGTGTCCATGGGGTGCCCCTGCCCCGTATATAAAGGAGCGGAGGAGGGAGGGCCGGCCCTCTCTATGCGCGCCCTAGGGAGTCCTACTCCCAGGAGTAGGATTCCCCCTTTCCTAGTCCAACTAGGAACCCTTCCATGTAGTAGGAGTAGGAGAGAAGGAAAGGGAAGAGAGAAGGAGAAGGAAGGAAGGGTGCGCCCCCCCTCCCTAGTCCAATTCGGACTAGTCCAAGGGAGGGGTGCGGCCACTCTTTTGGCCCTTTCTCTCCTTTCCCGTATGGCCCAAAGAGGCCCAATACGTATTCCCGTAACTCTCCGGTACTCCCAAAATACCCGAATCACTCGGAACCTTTCCGAACTCCGAATATAGTCGTCCAATATATCGATCTTTATGTCTCGACCATTTCGAGACTCCTCGTCATGTCCCCGATCTCATCCGGGACTCCGAACTCCTTCGGTACATCAAAACTCATAAACTCATAATATAAGCATCATCGAAACCCTTAGCGTGCGGACCCTACGGGTTCGAGAACTATGTAGACATGACCTAGAACTATTCTCGGTCAATAACCAATAGCGGAACCTGGATGCTCATATTGGCTCCTACATATTCTACGAAGATCTTTATCGGTCAAACCGCATAACAACATACGTTGTTTCCTTTGTCATCGGTATGTTACTTGCCCGAGATTCGATCGTCGGTATACAATACCTAGTTCAATCTGGTTACCGGCAAGTCTCTTTACTCGTTACGTAATGCATCATTCCGTAACTAACTCATTAGCTACATTGCTTGCAAGGCTTATAGTGATGTGCATTACCGAGAGGGCAGAGACACCTCTCCAGAGCAATCGGAGTGACAAATCCTAATCTCGAAATCGCCAACCCAACATGTACCTTTGGAGACACCAGAGTTCCTTTATAATCACCCGATTCGTTGTGACGTTTGGTAGCACACAAAGTGTTCCTCCGTAAACGGGAGTTGCATAATCTCATAGTCATAGGAACATGTATAGGTCATGAAGAAAGCAATAGCAACATACTAAACGATCAAGTGCTAAGCTAACGGAATGGGTCAAGTCAATCACATGATTCTTCTAATGATGTGATCCCATTAATCAAATGACAACACATGTCTATGGTTAGGAAACATAACCATCTTTGATCAATGAGCTAGTCAAGTAGAGGCATACTAGTGACACTCTGTTTGTCTATATATTCACACATGTATTATGTTTCCGGTTAATACAATTCTAGCATGAATAGTAAACATTTATCATGATATAAGGAAATAAATAATAACTTTATTATTGCCTCTAGGGCATATTTCCTTCAGTCTCCCACTTGCACTAGAGTCAATAATCTAGATCACATCACCATGTGATTAACATCGATAGTTCACATCATCATGTGATCAACACCCAAAGGGTTTACTAGATTCAGTAATCTAGTTCACATCGCTATGTGATTAACACCCAAAGAGTGATCATGTTTTGCTTGTGAGAGAAATTTAGTCAACGGGTCTACCAAATTCAGATCCGTATGTATTTTGCAAAATTCTATGTCTACAATGCTCGCACTTGAGCTACTCTAGCTAATTGCTCCCACTTTCAATATGTATCCAGATTGAGACTTAGAATCATCTGGATTAGTGTCAAAAACTTGCATCGGCGTAACCCTTTTACGACGAACCTTTTGTCACCTCCATAATCGAGGAAACATATCCTTTATTCCATTAAGGATAATTTTGACCGCTTTCAATGATCTACTCTAGATCACTATTGTACTCCCTTGCCAAACTCGGTGGTAGGGTATACAATAGATCTGGTACCTGACATGGCATACTTTATAGAACCTATGGTTGAGGCATAGGGAATGACTTTCATTCTCTTTCTATCTTACGCGTGGCTGGGCTTTGAGTCTCACTCAATTTCACACCTTGTAACACATGCAAGAACTCTTTCTTTGATCGTTCCATTTTGAACTACTTCAAAATCTTGTCAAGGTATGTACTCATTGAAAAAACTTATCAAGCGTCTTGATCTATCTCTATAGATCTTGATGCTCAATATGTAAGTAGCTTCACCGAGGTCTTTCTTTGAAAAACTCCTTTCAAACACTCCTTTATGCTTTGCGAGAATAATTCTACATTATTTCCGATCTACAATATGTCATTCACATATACTTATCGGAAATCTTTGTAGTGCTCCCACTCACTTTCTTGTAAATACAAGGCTTCTCCAAAAGTCTGTATAAAACCATATGCTTTGATCAACTCATCAAAGCGTATATTCCAACTCCGAGATGCTTGCTCAGGTCCATTGATGGATCACTGGAGCTTGCACATTTTGTTAGCTCCTTTAGGATTGACAAAACCTTACGGTTGCATCATATACAATTCTTCTTGAATAAATCCATTAAAGAATGTAGTTTTGACATCCATTTGCCAGATTTCATAAAATGTGGCAATTGCTAACATGATTCGGACGGAGACTTAAGCATCGCTACAGCTTGAGAAAATCTCATTGTAGTCAACACCTTGAACTTGTCGAAAACCTTTTTGTGACAAGTCGAGCTTTGTAGATAGTAACACTACTATCGGTGTCCGTCTTCCTCTTGAAGATCCATTTATTTAACATGGCTTGCACGATCATCGAGCAAGTCAATCAAAGTCCATACTTTGTTCTCATACATGGATCCTATCTCAGATTTCATGGCCTCAAGTCATTTTCGCGGAATCTGGGCTCGTCATCGCTTCCTCATAGTTCGTGGGTTCATCATGGTCTAGTAACATGACTTCCGAACATGATTACGATTACCACTACCGTGCGGATCTTACTCTGGAAGACACAGCGAGGTTTGGTAGCAACTTGATCTGAAGTTTTATGATCATCATCATTAACTTCCTCACTAATTGGTGTAGGAATCAGAAACTGATTTACGTGATAAACTACTTTCCAATAAGGGAGAAGGTATAATTACCTCATCAAGTTCTACTTTCCTCCCACTCACTTCTTTCGAGAGAAACTTCTTCTCTAGAAAGGATCCATCTTAGCAACGAATAACTTGCCTTCGGATCTGTGATAGAAGGTGTACCCAATAGTTACCTTTGGGTATTCTATGAAGACGCACTTTTCCGATTTGGGTTCGAGCTTATCAGGATGAAACTTTTCACATAAGCATCGTAGCCCCAAACTTTAAGAAACGACAACTTGGGTTTCTTGCTAAACCACAGTTCATATAGTGTCGTCTCAACGGATTTAGATGGTGCCCTTTTAACGTGAATGCAGTGTCTCTAATGCATAACCCCAAAAGCGATAATGGTAAATCAATAAGAGACATCATAGATCGCACCATATCAAATAAAGTACGAAATGCGATTCTGACGTTCGGACACACCATAACGTTGTGGTGTTCCAGGTAGTGGCGTGAGTCGTGAAACTATTCCACATTGTTTCAATTGAAGACCAAACTTCGTAACTCAAATATTCATCTCCACGATCAAATCGCAGAAACTTTATTTTCTTGTTATGATGATTTTCCACTTCACTCTGAAATTCTTTGAACCTTTCAACTATTTCGGACTTATGTTTCATCAAGTAGATATACCCATATTTGCTCAAATCATCTGTGAAGGTCAGAAAATAACGATACTTGCGTGAGCTTTAACACTCATCGGACCGCATACATCAGTATGTATTATTTCCAATAAGTCATTTGCTCGCTCCATTGTTCCGGAGAACAGAGTCTTTAGCCATCTTGCCCATAAGGCATGGTTCGCAAGCATCAAGCGATTCATAATCAAGTGATTCCAAAATCCCATCAGCATGGAGTTTCTGTTGGGTTCCGTTGCAGAAAATTAAAATTTTTCCTACGGTTTCACCAAGATCCATCTATGAGTTCATCTAGCAACGAGTCATGGGAGAGTGATTTCATCTACATACCACTTGTAGATCGCGTGCGAAGCGTTCAATGGAGCAGGGTTGATGGAGTCGTGCTCGCCGTGATTCACATCACCGATGGCCTAGTGCCGAGCAGACCAGCACCTCCGCGTTCAACACGTGCGGAGCGGATGACGTCTCCTCCTTCTTGATCCAGCAAGGGGAAGGAGAGGTTGATGATGATCCAAGACCACGGCCAGCGTGGTGGTGGATGCTGTGAGAACTCCGGCGAGGCTTGGCTAAGCAACTACGGGAGGAGGAGGAGGTGTTTCGAGTGGAGGAGGAGGCTCCAAGGCTTATGGGTGCGGCCACCTCCCTCCCTCCTTTATATAGGTGCAAAGAGGGGAGGCGCAGCCTTGCCCCTTCCTCCAAGGAAGGGTGCGGCCAGAGGGGAGGAGTCCATCCTCCCGAAGGCACCTCAGGTGCCTTCCCCCCTTGAACTCTCCTTTTCTTATCCCTAGGCGCATGGGCCTCTTGGGGCTGGTGCCCTTGGCCCCATATGGGCCAGGCGCACTTCACAGCCCATGTGGCCCCGAACAGGTGGACCCCAGGTGGACCCCGGACCTTAGGCACTCCGGTACAATACCGATAATGCGAAACTTTTCCGGCGACCAAAATAAGACTTCCTATATATAAATCTTTACCTCCGGACCATTCCGGAACTCCTCGTGACGTCCAGGATCTCATCCGAGACTCCGAACAACATTCGGTTTGCTGCATACTCATATTCATACAACCCTAAGCGTCAAGAACCTTAAGTGTATGTAGACCCTACGGAGTTCGGGAGACATCTGGAGACATGACCGAGACGACCTCGGGTCAATAACCAATAGCGGGATCTGGATACCCATGTTGGCTCCCACATGTTCCTCGATGTTGTCATCGGATGAACCCACGATGTCAAAGGTTCAAGCAACCCGTATTCTATTCCCTTTGTCAGACGCAGTATGTTACTTGCAGGAGACTTCGATCGTCGGTATCCCAATACCTCGTTCAGTGTCGTTACCGGCAAGTCACTTTACTCGTACCGTACTGCATGATCCCGTGACCGAACACTTGGTCACTTTGAGCTCATTATGATGATGCATTACCGAGTGGGCCCAGTGATACCTCTCCGTAACACGGAGTGACAAATCCCAGTCTCGATCCGTGTCAACCCAACAGATACTTTCGGAGGTACCTGTAATGTACCTTTATAGTCACCCGCCGATTACGTTGTGGCGTTTGGTACACCCAAAGCACTCCCTACGGTATCCCGGAGTTACACGATCTCATGGTCTAAGGAAGAGATACTTGACATTGGAAAAGCTCTAGCAAAAGCGAACTACACGATCTTGTGCTATGCTTAGGATTAGGTCTTGTCCATCACATCATTCTCCTAATGATGTGATCCCGTTATCAATGACATCCAATGTCCATAGTCAGAAACCATGACTATCTCGTTGATCAACGAGCTAGTCAACTAGAGGCTCACTAGGGACATATTGTGGTCTATGTATTCACACGTGTATTACGATTTCCGGATAATACAATTATAGCATGAATAAAAGACAATTATCATGAACAAGGAAATATAATAATAATGCTTTTATTATTGACTCTAGGGCATATTTCCAACAGTCTCCCCACTTGCACTAGAGTCAATAATCTAGTTACATTGTGATAAATCGAACACCCATAGAGTTACGGTGTTGATCATGTTTTGCTCATGAGAGAGGTTTAGTCAGCGGATCTGCGACATTCGGATCCGTGTGCACTTTACAAATTTCTATGTCTCCATCTTGAACATTTTCACGGATGGAGTTGAAGCGGCAACTTGATGTGCCTGGTCTTCTTGTGAAACACAGGCTCCTTGGCAAGTGCAATAGCCCCAGTGTTATCACGAGAAGAGTTTGATCGGCCCCCGACGCATTGGGTATGACTCCTAGGTCGGTGATGAACTCCTTCACCCAAATTGCTTCATGTGCTGCCTCCGAGGCTGCCATGTACTCCGCTTCACATGAAGATCCGGCCACGACGCCTCTGCTTGCAAATTTCACCACTTCTTGCTCCACCATTCAACATAAACACGTATCCGGTTTGTGACTTTGAGTCATCAGATCGTAGCCGGAAGCTTAGCGTCGGCGTAACCCTTTCTGACGAGCTCTTCGTCACCTCCATAAACGAGAAACATGTCCTTTGTCCTTTTCGTACTTCAGGATATTCTTGACCGCTGTCCGGTGTTCCTTGCGGGATTACTTTGGTACCTTCCTACCAAACTTACGGCAAGGTTTACATCGTCTCAGTACACGGCATGGCATACATAATAGATCCTATGGCTGAGGCATAGGGGATGGCAACTCATCTCTTCTTTATGTTTTGCCGTGGTGGGGCATTGAGCTGAGCTCAATTTCACACCTTGTAACGCTGCAAGAACCCTTTCTTGGACTGATCCATTTTGAACTTCTTCAAAATCTTATCAAGGTATGTGCTTTGTGAAAGACCTATGAGGCGTCTCGATCTATCTCTATAGATCTTGATGCCTAATATATAATGACTTCTCCAAGATCCTTCATTGAAAAACTTTTATTCAAGTAGGCCTTAATGTCGTCCAAGAGTTCTATATCATTTCCCATCAAAAGTATGTCATCTACATATAATATGAGAAATGCTACAGAGCTCCCACTCACTTTCTTGTAAACACGGGCTTCTCCATAAGTCTCAAGATAAACCCAAACGCTTTTGATCATCTCATCAAAGCGAATGTTCCAACTCGAGATGCTTGCACCAGCCCATAAATGGATCATTTGGAGCTTGCAAACTTTTGTTAGCATTCTTAGGATCGACAAAACCTTACGGCTGCATCATATACAGCTCTTCCTTAAGATAACCGTTAAGGAACGTTGTTTTGACGTCCATCTGCCATATCTCATAATCATAGTATGCGGCAATTGCTAACATGATTGAGACGGACTTAAGCTTCGCTGCGGAGAGTAAGTCTCATCGTAGTCAATCCCTTGAACTTGTCGATAACCCTTAGCGACAAGTCGAGCTTTATAGATGGTAACATTACCATCCGCGTCGTCTTCTTCTTAAAGATCCATTTGTTTTCTATCGCTCATGATCATCGGCAAGTCTGTCCAAAGTCCATACTTTGTTTTCATACATGGATCCTATCTCGGATTTCATGGCTTGAGCCATTTGTTGGAATCCGGGCCGCCATCGCTTCTTCATAGTTCGAAGGTTCATTGTTGTCCAACAACATGATTTCCGTGACAGGGTTGCCGTACCACTCTGGTGCGTAGCGTGTCCTTGTGGACCCTCTGAAGTTCGGTAGCAACTTGATCCAAGTACCTTGATCATTATCATTAATTTCCTCTTCGGTTGGTGTAGGCATCACAGAACATTTTCTGAGCTGCACTACTATTACATTCAAGAGGTAGTACTTCATCGAGTTCTACTTTCCTCCCACTTACTCCTTTCGAGAGAAACTCTTTTTCCAAAAGGTTCCGTTCTTGGCAACAAAGATCTTGCCTTCAGATCTAAGGTAGAAGGTATACCCAATGGTTTCTTTAGGGTATCCTATGAAGACGCATTTTTCCGACTTGGGTTCGAGCTTTTCGGGTTGAAGTTTCTTGACATAAGCATCGCATCCCCAAACTTTTAGAAACGACAGCCTTAGGTTTCTTCCCAAACCATAATTCATACGGTGTCGTCTCAACGGATTTAGGCGGTGCCCTATTTAAAGTGAATGTAGCTGTCTCTAGAGCGTATCCCCAAAATGATAGCGGTAAATCGGTAAGAGACATCATAGATCGCACCATATCCAATAGAGTGCGATTACGACGTTCGGACACAACCGTTATTACCGAGGTGTTCCAAAGCGGCGTGAGTTGTGAAGCGATTCCACATTTTCTTAAGTGTGTACCAAATTCGTGACTTAAATATTCTCCTCCACGATCTGATCGTAAGAACTTTATTTTTCGGGTCACGTTGATTCTCTACCTCACTCTGAAATTCCTTGAATTTTTCAAAGGTCTCAGACTTGTGTTTCATCAAGTAGACATACCCATATCTACTCAAGTAAATGCAGCGAGAGTGAGAACATAACGATATCCTCCATGAGCCTCCACACTCATTGGACTGCACACATCGGTATGTATGATTTCCAACAAGTTGGTTGCTCGCTCATTGTTCCGAGAAGCGGAGTCTTGGTCATCTTGCCCATGAGGCATGGTTCGCATGTGTCAAATGATTCATAATCAAGAGTCTCTAAAAGTCCATCAGCATGGTGATTCTTAATGCGATTGACACCAATGTGACCAAGGCTGCAGTGCCACTAGTATGTTGGAGTATAGTTATCAACTTTACATCTTTTGGTATTCACACTATGAACATGTGTAACATTACGTTAGAGATTCATTAAGAATAAACCATTGACTATCGAGCATGACCATAAAACATTTCTCTCATATAAATAGAACAACCATTATTCTCGGATTTAAATGAGTAGCCATCTCGTATTAAGCGAGATCCGGATACAATGTTCATGCTCAAACTTGGCACCAAATAACAATTATTAAGGTTTATAACTAATCCGTAGGTAAATGTAGAGGTAGCGTGCGTCGTGGCGATCACATCAACTCTGGAACCATTCCCGACGCGCCGTCACCTCGTCCTTCTCCGGTCTCCGTTTATTCCCAGCTCCCCGCGTGGTTACATATATGAGCAACGGCACCGGTATCAAATACCGGGAGTTACTACGATGCTGGTAAGGTACACATCTATTACATGTATATCGAATATACCTTTAATGTTGCCGCCTTCTTGTCCGCTAAGTATTTGGGGCAGTTCCGCTTCAAAGGGCCCTTCCCTTTGCAATAAAAAAGCACTTTCATCTCGGGCTTGGGTCCATTCTTTGACTTCTTCTTCCCGGTAACTTGCTTGCAGTGCAGCAACCTCCTTGCCGTCCTTCTTGAAGTTCTTCTTGCCCTTGCCCTTCTTGAACTTAGTGGTTTTATTGACCATCAACACTTGATGTTCTTTCTGATTTCAACCTCTGCTGATTTCAGCATTGAGAATACTTCGGGAATGGTCTTCTCCATCCCCGCATATTGTAGTTCATCACAAAGCTCTTGTAGCTTGGTGGGAGCGATCAAGGATTCTGTCAATGACCGCCTCGTCCGGGAGGTTTATGTCCAGGCTGGGACAGGCGGTTGTACAACCCAGACATTTTGAGTATGTGCTCACCGATAGAACTATTTTCCTCCATCTTACAACTTGTAGAACTTGTCGGAGACTTCATATCTCGACCGGGCATGAGCTTGGAAAACTAGTTTCAACTCCTCGAACATCTCATATGCTCCGTGTTGCTCAAAAGCGCTTTTGGAGCCCGGTTCTAAGTCTGTAAAGCATGCCGCCTTTGAGCGAGGGAGTAATCATCAAGACGAGGCGCCAAGGCGTTCATAACGTCTTGGTTCTCTCGATGGTGCTTCACCTAGCGGTGCTTCTAGGACATATTGTTTCTTGGCAGCTATGAGGATGATCCTCAGGTTCCGGACCCAGTCCATATAGTTGCTGCCATCATCTTTCAGCTTGGTTTTCTCTAGGAACGCGTTGAAGTTCATGGTGACATGAGCGTTGGCCATTTGATCTACAAGACATATTGTAAAGATTTCAGACTATTGTTCATGATAATAAAGTTCATCTAATCAAATTATTAATGAACTCCCACTTAGATTAGACATCCCTCTAGTCATCTAAGTGTTACACGATCCGAGTCGACTAGGCCGTGTCCGATCATCACGTGAGGACGGACTAGCCATCGTCGGTGAACATTCTCATGTTGATCGTATCTTCCATACGACTCGTGTTCGACCTTTCGGTCTCCGTGTTCCGAGGCCATGTCTGTACATGCTAGGCTCGTCAAGTTAACCCTAAGTGTTTACTGCGTGTGTAAATCTGTCTTACACCCGTTGTATGTGAACGTAAGAATCCATCACACCCGATCATCACGTGGTGCTTAGAAGCGACTTAACTGTAAGCAACGGTGCACGATTAGGGAGAACACTTCTTGAAATTGTTCTAAGGGATCATCTTATTTACTACCGTCGTTCTAAGTAAACAAGATGCATAAACATAATAAACATCACATGCAATTATAAAGTAGTGACATGATATGGCCAATATCATATAGCTCCTTTGATCTTCATCTTCGGGCTCCATGATCATCCTGTCACCGCACGCACACCATGATCTCCATCATCATGATCTCCATCATCGTGTCTTCATGAAGTTGTCACGCCAATGACTACTTCTACTACTACGACTAACGCGTTTAGCGATAAAGTAAAAGTAAGTTACATGGCGTTCTTCAATGACACGCATGGTCATACAAAAATAAAGACAACTCCTATGGCTCCTGCGGTTGTCATACTCATAGACATGCAAGTCGTGATTCCTATTACAAGAACATGATCTCATACATCACAATATATCATCATTCATCACAACTTGGCCATATCACATCACATAACAATTGCTGCAAAACAAGTTAGGCGTCCTCTAATTGTTGTTGCATCTTTTACGTGGCTGCAATTGGGTTCTAGCAAGAACATTTTCTTACTCTACGAATAACCACAACGTGATCTTGTCAACTTCTATTTACCCTTCATAAGGACCCTGTTCATCGAATCCGCTCCAACTAAAGTGGGAGAGACAGACACGCCGACCACCTTATGCAACTAGTGCATGTTAGTCGGTGGAACCGGTCTCACGTGAAGCGTGCGTGTAAGGTTGGTCCGGGCGCTTCATCCCACAATACCGTGGAAGCAAGATACGACTAGTAACGGCAAGTAAGTTGACAAGATCCACGCCCACAAAAAAATTGTGTTCTACTCGTGCAAAGAGAACTACGCATAGACCTAGCTCATGATGCCAGCATTGGGTTCCGTTGCGAGAAAATTAAAATTTTTCCTACGGTTTCACCAAGATCCATCTATGAGTTCATCTAGCAACGAGTCATGGGAGAGTGATTTCATCTACATACCACTTGTAGATCGCGTGCGAAGCGTTCAATGGAGCAGGGTTGATGGAGTCGTGCCATGCCGTGATTGAGATCACCGATGGCCTAGTGCCGAACGGACAAGACCTCCACGTTCAACACACGTGACGGAGGCGGATGACATCTCCTCCTTCTTGATCTAGCAAGGGGAAGGAGAGGTTGATGATGATCCAGCACGACGGGCGTGGTGGTGGATGCTGAGAACTCAGGCGGGGGCTTCGCTGGCAACTCACGGGAGGAGGAGGAGGTGTTTGAGGGGAGGAGGGAGGCTCCAAGGCTTATGGGTGCGGGTTACCCCTCCCTCCCTCCCTTTATATAGGTGCAAAAGAGGGGAGGGCGCAGCCTTGCCCCCTTCCTCCAAGGAAGGAGTGCGGCCAAGAGGAGGAGTCCATCCTCCGGAAGGCACCTCGAGGTGCCTTCCCCCTTTGAACTCTCCCCTTTTCTTATCCCTAGGCGCATGGGCCTCTTGGGGCTGGTGCCCTTGGCCCATATGGGCCAAGGCGCACCCACAGCCCATGTGGCCCCCAGGCAGGTGGACCCCGGTGGACCCCGGACCCCTTAAGCACTCCCAAAGACAATACCGATAATGCCCAAACTTTTTCGGTGACCAAAATAAGACTTCCTATATATAAATCTTTTACCTCCGGACCATTCCGGAACTCCTCGTGACGTCCAGGGATCTCATCGGGACTCGAACAACATTCGGGTTTGCTGCATACTCATATTCATACAACCCTAAGCGTCACCGAACCTTAAGTGTGTAGACCCTCACGGGTTGGAGACATCAGAACATGGACCCAAAGGCGACCTCAGTCAATAACCAATAGCGGATCTGGATACCCATGTTGGCTCCCACATGTTCCTCGATGTTGTCATCGGATGAACCACGATGTCAAAGGTTCAAGCAACCCGTATTCTATTCCCTTTGTCGACGGTATGTTACTTGCGAGACTTCGATCGTCGGTATCCCAATACCTCGTTCGGTCTCGTTACCGGCAAGTCACTTTACTAAATCTAATGCATGATCCCGTGACCGGACACTTGGTCACTTTGAGCTCATTATGATGATGCATTACCGAGTGGGCCCAGTGATACCTCTCCGTAACACGGAGTGACAAATCCAGCCTCGATCCGTGTCAACCCATGAATACTTTCGGAGGTACCGTAATGTACCTTTATAGTCACCCGATTACGTTGTGACGTTTGGTACACCAAAGCACTCCCTACGGTATCCAAGAGTTACACGATCTCATGGTCTAAGGAAGAGATACTTGACATTGGAAAAGCTCTAGCAAAAGCGAACTACACGATCTTGTGCTATGCTTAGGATTAGGTCTTGTCCATCACATCATTCTCGTAATGATGTGATCCCGTTATCAATGACATCCAATGTCCATAGTCGAGGAAACCATGACTATCTGTTGATCAACGAGCTAGTCAACTAGAGGCTCACTAGGGACATATTGTGGTCTATGTATTCACACGTGTATTACGATTTCCGGATAATACAATTATAGCATGAGTAAAAGACAATTATCATGAACAAGGAAATATAATAATAATGCTTTTATTATTGCCTCTAGGGCATATTTCCAACAGTTTCTTCATGCGCTTTACACCAATATGACCTAAACGGCAGTGCCACAAATGAGTTGCACTATCATTATTAACTTTGCATCTTTTGGCATCAATATTATGAATATGTGTATCACTACGATCGAGATCCAACAAACTACTTTTATTGGGTGTATGACCATTGAAGGTTTTATTCATGTAAACAGAACAACAATTATTCTTTGACTTTAAATGAATAACCGTATTACAATAAACATGATCAAATCATATTTATGCTCAACGCATAACGCCAAATAACATTTATTTAGGTTTAACACTAATCCCGAAAAGTATAGGGAGTATGCGATGATGATCATATCAATCCTGGAACTACTTCCAACACTCATCGTCACTTCCCTTCAACTAGTTTTGTTCATTCTGCAACTCCTGTTTGAGTTACTAATCTTAGCAATCGAACCAGTATCAAATACCCGAGGGTTGCTACGAACACTAGTAAAATACACATCAATAATCTGTATATCAAATATACCTTTGTTCACTTTGCCATCCTTCTTATCCGCCAAATACTTGGGGTAGTTCCGCTTCTAGTGGCCATTCCCATTGTAGTAGAAGCACTTAGTCTCGGGCTTAGGTCCAGATTTGGGCTTCTTCACTCGGAGTGACAACTTGCTTGCCGTTCTTCTTGAAGTTCCCCTTCGTGCCTTTGCCCTTTTCCTTGAGACTAGTGGTCTTGTCAATCATCCACACTTGATGCTCTTTCTTGATTTCTACCTTCGTCGATTTCAACATCTCGTAGAGCTCAGGATTCGTTTTCGTCATCCCTTGCATACTATAGTTCATCACGAAGTTCTAGTAACTTAGTGATGGTGACTAGAGAACTTTCGTCAATCACTATCTTATCACGGAAGATTAACTCCCACTTGATTCAAGTGATTGTAGTACCTGCACAATCTGAACACATGCTCACTAGTTTAGCGATTCTCCTCCATCTTTTAGCTATAGAACTTGTTGGAGACTTCATATCTCTCAACTCGGGTATTTTCTTGAAATATTAACTTCAATTCTGGAACATCTCATATGGTCCATGGCGTTCAAAAACGCCTTTGAAGTCCCGATTCTAAGCCGTAAAGCATGGTGCACTAAACTATCAAGTAGTCATCATATTGAGCTAATAGCGTTCATAATAAGCATCTGGCCGCTGCAATAGGTCTATCACCTAGCGGTGCATCAAGGACATAATTCTTACATGCGGCACAATGAGGATAAACCTCGGATCACGGATCCAATCCGCATCATTGCTACTAACATCTTTCAACACAGTTTTCTCTAGGAACATATTAAAATAAACATATGAAGGCAACAACGCGAGCTATTGATCTATAACATAATTTGCAAAATACTACCAGGACTAAGTTCATGATAAATTAAAATTCAATTAATCATATTACTTAAGAACTCCCACTTAGACAGACATCTCTCTATTCATCTAAGTGATCACGTGATCCAAATCAACTAAACCATAACCGATCATCACGTGAGATGGAGTAGTTTTCAATGGTGAACATCAATATGTTGATCATATCTACTATATGATTCACGTTCGACCTTTCGGTCTCCGTGTTTCGAGGCCATATCTGCATATGCTAGGCTCATCAAGTTTAACTGAGTATTCGCGTGTGCAAAACTGGCTTGCACCCGTTGTAGATGGACGTAGAGCTTATCACACCCGATCATCACGTGGTGTCAGGCACGACGAACTTTGTGCAACAGTGCATACTCGGGAGAACACTTATACCTTGATAATTTTTAGTGAGAGATCATCTTAAAATGCTACCGTCAATCAAAGCAAGATAAGATGCATAAAAGATAAACACCACATGCAATCAAAATATGTGACATGATATGGCCATCATCATCTTGTGCTTGTGATCTCCATCTCCAAAGCACCGTCATGATCACCATCTTCACCGGCTTGACACCTTGATCTCCATCGTAGCATCGTTGTCGCCTCACCAACTATTGCTTCTCGACTATCGCTACCGCTTAGTGATAAAGTAAAGCAATTACATGGCTTTGCATTTCATTCAATAAGCGACAACCATATGGCTCTGCCAGATTATAACTTCGGTTACAAAACATGATCATCTCATACAATAAATTTATATAGCATCACGTCTTGACCATATCACATCACAACATGCCACTGCAAAAACAAGTTAGACATCCTCTACTTTGTTGTTGCAAGTTTCTACGTGGTTGCTACGGGCTGAGCAAGAACCGTTCTTACCTACGCATCAAAACCACAACGATAGTTTATCAAGTTGGTGTTGTTTTAACCTTCGCAAGGACGGGCATAGTCACACTCGATACAACTAAAGTTGGAGAAATAGACACCCGCCCGCCACCTTTAAGCAGCGAGTGCTGCGTCGGTAGAAACCTAGTCTCATGAACGCGTCATGTAATGTCGGTCCGGGCCGCTTCATCTCACAATACCGCCCGAATCAAAGTATGACATCTTTGGTAAGCAAGATGACTATTATCGCCCACAACTCACTTGTGTTCTACTCGTGCATATAACATCTACGCATAGACCTGGCTCGAATGCCACTGTTGGGGAACGTAGAATTTCAAAAAAATATCCTATGATCACGCAAGATATATCTAGGAGATGCATAGCAAGGAGACGGGAGAGTATGTCCACGTACCCTCGTGAGACCGTGAAAGCGAAGCGTTAATGACAACGTGGTTGATGTAGTTGAGCGTCTTCACGATCCGACCGATCCAAGTACCGAGAACGTCGGCACCTCCGAGTTCAGCACACGTTCAGCTCGATGGCGATCCCCCGGCTCTTGATCCAGCAAAGTTGAGGACGAGGATGAGTTTCCATAAGACCTGACGGTGTGGTGATGGTGATGATGATGTTTCTACGGTAGCGAGGCTTCGCCTAAGCACTCATGACGATATGACCGAGGTGGAATATGGTGGAGGGGCACCGCACCTGAGGCGATCCAGATCAACTTAATGGGTGCCCCTCCCACATATATAAAGGAGGGAGGAGGGAGGGCGGCCCTCTCTATGGCGGCGCCCTAGGGGAGTCCTACTTAGGATTCCCCCTTTCCTAGTCCAACTAGGAACCCTTCCATGTAGTAGGAGTAGGAGAGAAGGAAAGAGGGAAGAGAAGGAGAAGGAAGGCAGGGGCGCCGCCCCTTCCTCTAGTCCAATTCGGACCCAAGGGGGCACGCCACCTCCTTGGCCTGCCTCCTCTCTTTCCCGTATGGCCCAAAGAGGCCCAATACTTCTCAGAATTCCCGTAACTCTCCACAGGTACTCCCAAAAATACACGAAATCACTCGGAACCTTTCCGAACTCCGATATATAGTCTTCAATATATGAATCTTTACCTCTCGACCATTTCGAGACTCCTCGTCATGTCCCGATCTCATCCGGGACTCGAACTCCTTGGTCACATCAAAACTCATAAACTCATAATATAAGCGTCGCCGAAACCTTAAGCGTGCGGACCCTACGGGTTCGAGAACTATGTAGACATGAATGAGACACATCTCCGGTCAATAACCAATAGCGGAACCTGGATTCTCATATTGGCTCCTACATATTCTACGAAGATCTTTATCGGTCAAACCGCATAACAACATACGTCATTCCCTTTGTCATAGGTATGTTACTTGCCCGAGATTCGATCATTGTTATCATCATACCTAGTTCAATCTTTGTTACCGACAAGTCTCTTTACTGCTCGTAATGCATCATTCCGTAACTAACTCATTAGTCACATTGCTTGCAAGGCTTATAGTGATGTGCATTACCGAGAGGGCCCAGAGATACCTCTCCGATACATGGAGTGACAAATCCTAATCTTGATCTATGCCAACCCAACAAACACCTTTGGAGACACCTGTAGAGCATCTTTATAATCACCCAGCTAATTGTGATGTTTGATAGCACACAAGGTGTTCCTCCAGTATACGGGAGTTGCATAATCTCATAGTCAGAGGAATATGTATAAGTCATGAAGAAAGCAATAGCAACTTAATGATCATAATGCTAAGCTAACGGATGGGTCTTGTCCATCACATCATTCTCCTAATGATGTGATCCCGTTCATGAAATGACAACACATGTCTATGGTCAGGAAACTTAACCATCTTTGATTTAACGAGCTAGTCAAGTAGAGGCATACTAGGGACATTCTGTTTTGTCTATGTATTCACACATGTATCAAGTTTCCGGTTAATACAATTCTAGCATGAATAATAAACATTTATCATGATATAAGGAAATATAAATAACATCTTCATTATTGCCTCTAGGGCATATTTTCTTCACCTGCATCTACTACTATTACTCCACATATCGACCGCTATCCAGCATGCATCTAGTGTATTAAGTTCATGGAGAAACAGAGTAGTGCAATAAGAATGATGACATGATGTACACGAGATCTATTCATGCAAGAATAGCCCCCATATTGTGCTTGAGGCCGTAGCATCGGAGGACACATGGATTTGGCATGCATTCTTTGGGTTGCCGGGAACACTCAATGATATCAATGTCCTCAATAGATCTCCTTTGTTCAAAAGATTAATTTCTGGGAATGCTCCAGCTTGCAACTACAAAATCATGGACAATGAGTACTCAATGAGATACTATCTCATCGATGGCATCTATCCCGAATGGGCAACTCTTGTGAAGTCCATCAAGGAGAAAAATGGGGTGCCCTTAACAAGAAAAGATGCTCATTTCACCAAGGCACAAGAGGCAGCCCGCAAGGATATTGAGAGAGCTTTCGGTGTTTTGCAAGCAAGGTTTGCCATAGTTGAGGTCGGCTTCGGTTTTGGGACAAAAAAACCTTGGTGAACATCATGAAATGTTGTGTGATTCTACACAACATGATCCTAGAAAGGATGAGAGAGGGTTAAACCTCCCTTGTTTCTATGACAATGTTGGTACCCGTGCAGGAGAGAGAAACCCTTCTCAAGCATACACGCTTTTTCTTCAAGCACATCGTGAGATTGAGGATGCAACCACTCATGGTCAGCTCCGGGATGATCTAGTAGAGCACCACTGGCAGTTGGATGGGCGGCGCATTGGCCCATGATGTATATTTGTTTTATTTTTCTATGTCCTATTTGATTCAAACAATTATTGTAATTTGCTCAAACATTGTTGTAATAATTTGAATGATTATTGTTTTATTCGGTGGTGTAATAATAACTAGAATGATTATTGTTTTATGTCAAATGTGATGGAATTTGTGATATGTCATATGATGAAATGCGATGAAATGTGTGATATATGAAATGGCAGTTTTAAAGGTTAGGAAAGACTAGAACCCTCAAATCCAACCCTTAAAGAAGTTTAAGGGTTGGGTTTGAGGGTTCTAGTCTTTGTCCCTATTTTTCAACCCTTAAAAGTGCCAAAAACTGCGAAAGTACCATTCTACACCCAGGAGCAAATGCTCCTGGTGTGAACAGTAAAATCAAAAAAATAGAAAAAAAATTCAAAAAAATTTGAAATTTTTTTGTGACATACTTTCTCAAGTGTTTCTTGTGCATGAAAATTTTCATCATGAAATCACATTCGTGGAAGTCGTGCCGAAAAAAATAAAATCAGAGCTTCAAAATGCTTTTGTAAGTAACATTTTCAGAGTATCGATTTTGTTTTTTTTACCACACCTTCCACCAATATGATTTCGCGATGAAATTTTACATGCACAACAAACATTTGTAAGTATGCCACAAAAAAATTCAGAATTTTTGACATTTTGAATTTTTATTTTATCGAGTTTCACACTCAGAAAGATTCTTCGAACGTAAACTTCACTTTCCAAAAACTGGCACTTCTCAACCCTTAAAACTGCTTTAAGGGTTTGACAGTACTACTAAAGATGCTCTAAGGCTCTACAGGGCGCGCCCAGGGGGTTGACAACTTGTGACAACTGGTCAGATCCACACTTCGCCCGTTAAGGAGCAACCCGACGATGTTAACGGTCGCTAAACCCTTACCGGGTCTCACTGGATAGAGTCGAACGCTCGCTTCTCACCCCTCCCGCGACCGCTCACCAGCGGCGAATTCCGCGAAGAAGACAGGGGCAATGGCCATGGCCGCCGCCTCCCCGTTCCTCCTCCTGCAACCTCTAGCCCCCAAGCCCCATCGTCCACTCGGCCCCCTACACCCCAGCCTCCTCCGGACCCGCCTCCTCCGCTGCTCGCCCAACGGCGCGGCGGCGCCGGAACCCCCTCCTAAACCCACCCCACGCCGCGGGCGGAAGAAGGCGTCGGAGCCGGGCTCGTCGCCGCCCAAGGCAAAGGCGACGAGGCGCAAGACCAAGAAGGCGGGACAGGACTCCGACTCAGAGGGCGAGGAGGAGCCGGCTGCGAAGCCGAAGACCCGCCGGACCAAGAAGTCCCCGAAGCAGGAAGCCAAGAAGCAGCAGCAGGGGAAGGAGGAGGCCCAGGCGGAGGAGCCTCGGAGCGCGGCCCGCGAGGAGGACGCGGGAGACGACGGCGACGACGGGGCGGATCTCCCGTACGAGTGGCCGCCGCTGGTGTGCTGCTTCGGGGCGCCGCGTTGGGAGTTCGTGCCGACGGTGCGGGTGTCGGACCAGCAGATGCACCCGGACCAGTACTCCACCTGGCTGCACCTGCAGTGGGAGCCGCCCGAGTTCGCGCGCTCGCCCGGGAGCGCCTCCAGCAACGTGGCCATCGCGCTCACCCGGCTCGGCGGCCGCGCCGCGGTGCTCGGCAAGGTCGGCGACGACGACTTCGGCCACGAGCTCGTGTACCGCATGAACCGCGAGCGGGTGCAGACCCGCGCCATCAGGTTTGACGGTGCCGCGTCCACAGCCATCGCCCGGATGAAGGTGGCGTTCCGGGACAGAGAGGACGGCAATGGCGGGACATGTCTGGTGGCCGAGACGGTGAAGAGCTCTGCCGAGGACTCGCTCCACAAGGACGAGATCAATGCAGATGTGCTGAAAGAGGTGAGTGCCTGATCTTGTGGTAAAAGATTCAGCTTGATTCCGTCTTCATACTCCATAGGCGAGAAACTGCATTATATACCATATTTGTTATAAGCGCAGAATGAATTTCAGATCTAATATGTGATGATTGCACAGGCGAAAATGTTGCATTTCAATTCAGAAGTACTGCTGACGCCGTCAATGCACGACACACTCTTCAGAACCATTGAGCTGTCCAAGAAATTTGGGAGCAAAATATTCTTTGATCTCAATTTGCCATTGCCTTTGTGGAGGTCAAGGGACGAGACAAGAGAGTTCATAAATAGGGCATGGAAGGAGGCTGATATCATAGAGGTGTCAAGGGATGAGCTGGAGTTCCTCCTCGATCACAAGTACTACGAATATAAGCGAGCCACCCCGCCTCAGTATTATTTGGATGGGTTCCATCTAACCAGGAACTGGCCAGAGTACTACCACTATACCCCTGAAGAAATTGCTCCAATTTGGCATGATGGAATAAAACTCTTGCTGGTGACCTATGGTACACTTCGTATCCACTACTACACGCCTAAGTTTCATGGCTGTGTGGTTGGAACGGAGGATGCACTCATAACTCCAACCACAACTGACCGGACAGGTTCTGGTGATGCTATTGTTGCTGCTGCTATTAGGAAGTTGACAACTTGTCCTGAGATGTATGAGTACCAGGATACATTGGAGAGGGAGCTAAGATTTGCTGTTGCTGCTGGTATCATTTCGCAGTGGACTATTGGTGCCGTGCGAGGGTTCCCCACTGAAAGTGCTACCCAGAACTTGAAGGAGCAAGTATATGTGCCTTCTATGTGGTGATTGGTGAACTAGTAAATCATTTCTGATGAAGGAGGCAGAAATTTATTTTGCGAGCGTGATTCATGAGTGGTGCAGCAGAAGTGAACAGGGATACTATTTTACCACAAAAGTTAACAGGTACCTTTGTCTACCAGTTTTCAGATATTATTTTATCATCCAATTTCTATCATAACAAATTTAAACTTCAGTAGGAAAATGTGCCCGTCAAGAAAGACTTATATTGCCTGATGATTTTTTTATTGTATACTTAAGAGGAATATAGAAGTTTAATGTGAGGAACTACCTGCAATATATCTTATATGCCCGTCAAATACATAGTGATACCTTATATGCTACTGTTAAAGCCACCTCTTTTTTACCTTTTTTTGTTTAATGCCTATCCACTAAGCATAACTGATATGCCACACAGCAAGCCATAGAGGAATATAGAAGTTTAATGTGAGGAACTACCTGCAATATATCTGTTGATAGACAAAAAATGCTACAACAGAATTCAATCATTTCAATAGCAGCTAAAGGAAAGAATACATCAAATGAACAAGGTTATTTTCTTCTTATTATTATTCATCACTTGCCGGTTACAACTTGGTCTGTAGCTGATAAATATTGCATATACACAAATCCATCCTGAATAAAGTCGATACTTCCTAAATGAATACAAAATTTTAAAAAAGAGAGCAAAGACTGTACATTCACAGTATAAACGAAGTACAGCTTGTATCGAAAGTCTTCTGTCTTGCTAATCCTATCGTCTGTTGTACATATGTCCTCTGAAACTACTCGAAATCTCCTTGTCTTCCGATCCATCGCTACACTTGAATAACCGATTTGTTGAAAATACACTTCTCGGAGGACAATTAGTGAACCTCTCTTTCCCACCTCCATATGCAAGAACGAGTATTGCATACATAGTCTGGAAAATAATCTGTGGTATGTTGCTGTCAGATTACTAGGAGTTGCACTATTTGGTTTATCTCAATCATCCTAAGAGATGTCTACCTATTTCCATTTCACATCTCACATGCAGCGAAGAGGGCTGAAATATCCCCAGTCCCCACCTCTTTAGAGTAAGTCCATGTCGCTAAATCCTTTGTGTTTTTTTGCACAAGCACCCTGGGAGAGGATTTGCATAAAAATGCTCCTCTTGCCTGGGACTTTGACCAGACAACCTCTGATATGGACCTCCAAGTCTGTTTTCATGATGTGTTTTCACTTTGCTTTGAAAGTCGTTCCAAGTAATTGTACCCTCATCAAGCTTGTCAATGAGCTCCACAAGCTTCTGCCTGTAAACAGTTAAAGAATTAGCACTTAGAGTAGAGATGTACTAATAACTTAAAACAGCATCCCCATGAATGTACCTGTCAGGGTTAATGGTTGTCCGGAATCCTTCAAATCTTCTATGACCCTGTACTGCTTTGGCCATATTTCCGTCATATGTATACACAAAAACATCACTCTGGAGGGCTACATTGTAGTCCACTGCAGCTAATCTGTTTTGGTACGGCTTGAGGGGCTCTAATTCATCTACTGTTGCTAGACTATAATGTGTGTAGACATTTGGATATCTGACCTTTAATTAAATCCATGCTATACCCACCATATATTTCACCTGCTACAATGTAGATATTTGTTGTGGAAGGATAGTCCATAGCTTTAAGAAAAAGAGCTGCTTCACGAGGAGTCATAGGGCAGCCTCCTTGAAGTCGCCTCTCCTTGCTGTTAATTTCCTTTTCTTTCCAGTGCCGCACCTTGAGTCTCATTTCTCTCAGCTCCTCTGCCTCCTGACGTGTTAGATTATGGCTGCAGCCAGTAAATGAGAGCATGTCCTTCTCATATCTGCCAGTTGATAAGGAAAACAAATATATTACTGAGCTACATATTCCTCTGCAGCGAAATGATATTAGATTTATTAAACATGTGCAGTTGCGGTCACCTTAAATGAAGTGCGATATAATGGTTGGACCCATTCCTCAGTCTATCAACTAGAGTATTACCTAGATCTTCAATTTCTTTCTTGTATTTTAGTGCCTCGTAATTCGTTCGGCAGCGGAGTTGTTGGATATGAGGAGCAAGACCGTTGTTGACAATTCGTGAATCTGTATGTGTGAATCTAACAACTTTGACCTTCTTTAATGTCCTCGTGAAAGCTCTGTAGTAAGAAGCCTGCAAAAAGGAACTAGAAATCCATCATCGTTCAGCCATAGAACTGTCCTTATTTCTAAGCAACTACAATGTCAACTTGAGTAGTTCCTGGAGTAGTTTGTTCATACCCTGGACCAGGAAGATGGTGCCCTCATATAGAGTTTCGACCTTCTGTAAGCTGGCGGCAAGGAGTCCACAATCACAATATCATTCTCTAGAGTTTTCTTGAAATGCTCCACATCAAATATATCTTCGAAATCACTGCATGCCAAAACCAAAAACATCAGTCATCACTCATCGGAATAGTTTGATAGGATCCTCGTTATTGTTATGAAGAGAAGCACCTTGGATCGGTCCAAAATGATCTGTGATCGAGTGTAGGGATTACTAGTGTCGCATTCATGAGCTTAGCAACTGCAACCATATCGCTTATCTGGGAGGATGATTTCAAACAAATGTAAGTGAACTACTGAAAGGCATCTTCAGACTCTAAATTTAGTCTCTGGAAGAAAAACATGAATGTGCACTCACTCCCATTCTCATCTGGTTCAGTCCACCATTGGCATCAACCATAATATAGCCAGCTGTTGCATTGTTTGTTCCTGGAAAAGAAGCATAGCGATTTTTGTCAAGTTTACACGCTCATTTCAGGGTAGTATTGACTTGAAAGGTTGAAGGTCGTCAATCCAAACTATCAGATGTGGAAGTGGGGACTTACTGTGGTGGTTTCTCGGGCGTTCGATGCATTTGCTGTAACCCTCGCTAGCCGGCATCGTCCATATCTTGGGAATCTGTTTGTGTTGTCAGTGAACTTCAGTACTACATAACTAGCTGATCATATCACTTGAACGAGTATTTACTTTTCATGCATGAACAAAGGCTAGCTAAGCAAAACTAGACGGTCCAGATTGCACCTCGGAACATCAGTATCTTCTTTCTAGAGAATGAACATCGGCATCTGACTGACACCCATTCTGCTACATCATTTTCAGGTATAAGGACGCTTTAATCAGCGTGTAACACAGGCAGCGAGCCACGTTTCGTACCGTCCAATCAGCGGGGAACTCTTTTGTGCGAGTGTTTCCAGTCACAGAAGCACTATTGTAGCACTTCGTGGGGATAGGATTGATTGATGTGAGACTCCCACTTCTTTTTTCTCCTTTTTCTTTTATATTTTCTCTTTGTAGACCGGAGAGAATGCAGCACTTGAATTCTCTTTCCCTAGAAGCTTATGTAGAAGTTTTGTAGACTATAAGCAAAGCTAGGAACCTCTAGTAATTTGTTCATCTGCAGAACTCAGAGCCTCTGCTGGTCATTTCTATCTTGAGTCCCCATGGCCCTTTTTTTGGTTTAAAACTGCTTTAAACTACTCCCTCTGATCGGAAATAAGTGTCGTGGTTTTAGTCCAAATTTGAAGTAAAACCACGACGCTTATTTCCGATCGCAGGGAGTAGAAATTGACAGTGTGTTTCTACAAGTGTCGTTGCAAGCGAGCGAATCCCGGTTCTGGGAACGTCAACTTGAGCATCGACATCACCCATGGCCTTAAACCACAGGGAGCCACTACTCTACCCAGAATGAGTTGAATTTTCCAGCGGGTTGACCACCAAATCAATCATGAATACGCGGGAAAAAGAAGAAATAGCGATGTGGACGAGAATACTGGTATACGGCCGCACCACAGACGAAACGCAAAGAAGGGGCACTCGGTATTCATCCGTCGACAGAGACGCCGACGGGGACGCTTCCCTTCGGCTGCGAAGGGTATTTTGTACCACTCGCTCTACTTGCTTCGTACTCCCTCTGATTCCTAAATGTAAGCCTTTTTTCAATATGGACTATATATGAAACAAAATGAATGAATCTACATTCAAATACGTGTGTATATATCCATATGTAGTCCGTATTGAAATATCTAAAATGGCTTATATTTGGAAACGGAGGGAGTATGTTTCTACAGCAAGAATACAACTGCTACGACCTGAGCTGAGCTGAACGCCCGCCAAGAAACTTCTCAAATTCTCTTCTCTTCTCTTGCGTGCACACACACGCACGCACGGAGATGGACACGAAGACCCGGGCACGCCTCTGGTTCCGCCGTTCGGCGACGATTTCCCACCCGTTTTCGGCCCCATGCATCGCATGCACGGCGCGCTCCCAAACGGAATTCGTCCGAGCTTTCCCGTTTTAACAAAACCAAAAGTGCTACTATAGTGCATGCGGTGTGTACACATGTGTGCTCTGGTTCTTAGCTTGCCTTTTGCGACGAACTTGGCGGCAATAAGCCGAGCAGGCCAGCGGCGAGACGCAGCACTTACCGGCGTGTCGGGCGACCGGCGAGCGAGGGCCGTCAGGTTCTCCTCCCGCCAGCCCAGCGCCTCCCCGTCCATCCTCCGCAGCAGCCTCCGCCGTCGTCGCCGCCGCCGCCGCCGGCCCGGTGCGAGCCGCGGAGCCCGACGAGGACGAGGAGGCCCAGCAGCGACGCCACCGCGTTGCGCACCCACGCCTGGTCGACCACGGACGACGCCCTCTTGCCGTAGCTCCTCCTGACGGAGAACAGCGCCCGGACTCCCCGGTGCCTGCCGCAGCCGTCGCCGTCCTCCGGCCGCTCGACGTCGGTGAGGCGGCGCCGGTGCGCCACGGACGAGGACGACGGGTCGGGGCCGCCAGAGGACGTCGCCGCTGCCGCCGCCGCCGCCACTGCCATAGCCGGCCGGCCTCGTTCGGGGACGCGCGGGCTACGAATAGGAGCCTGATCGATCGGTCGGTCGGTTGCGATCGGGCCGGGAATCAATCGGACGCGGGCCGACGCCTCGCTAGCCGGCTTGCCCTTGCCGCAAGCCTCCGTCCGTGCGCCGCCGCCCGCCGCGCGCGCGCCCACGCGAGCGAGCAACTGCGCTCGGAGAACGTGGGGGATTCGGTTCGCGCGAGGAGAGGAGAGGAGAGCAGTCGTGCGTTTCGCGGCTCGGCTGGAGCTCGTGTGGGCAGGGGAAGTTAAAAGTTGGGCGCTGGGTAGAGTTCGCGCCTCGGACGATGGATGGATCCCTCGCTCGCCTCGCACGCTCCACGGCCTGGCCGCGCACGTCGTTTTATATCGATCGCTTTTCCGGGCGTGATGCGTGGGCTTATTACCCGATGGGGCGTTCGTTCCAGGATCAAGCGACCCAGGCCGAAACGCGTGTGCGGAGGGACCAAAGGTTGGACAAACCATGGTCAGAGTAGAACTGAGGCTGCCGAGCCTGAGCGCCACAAGTAACTTAACCATTCGTTCGCGTCTGATAGGAGCTGGGATCCTATCAGGTCTAACTCGTAGGTTGTAGGGGTGGAAGGGGGCTTGACGTGGAGGAAGACGAGGTCGCCGGCGCTGGAGCGCTGTCGCGAGAGAGAGAGAGAGAGGGAGGGCGCAGGAGGCGGCGGTTAGGGTTCTCCCGGCTCCCTTCAGAAAGCCGAGCAAATATGATTGCTTCTGCCTAACTTCAAACGAATCCTTACATGAGTTTATGTAATCTCCAAATACGATAACTGGGCTAAGCCCCTAATAACGATAAGATAACTGGGCCAGGGTCAGGCCCCTAACTGCCTGGGCTGTAGTATATGCCGATCATAACATCTCTCCCCGCCTGCACAAACAACTCGTCCTCGAGCTGGAAGGCGAGGAAGCGCTTGCGGAACTCCTCGAGGCGATCAATGGGCGCCAAACATCTCCGCGTCAGCTCGGGCGGGCAGGTCGCCGAGCCCGGCGGCGGCGGTGTCCTCCTCAATGTAGTCCGCAGCCTCCAGGTAGAAGAGTCGCGGGCGACGTTGCCGGGCACGTAGGGCTCGTCGCAGTTGAAGCACAACCCTTGGCAGTGACGCTCGAGTTACTCTGCCGGGGTGAGCCGACGGAACGGGCGCGCCGCGGTCGCGGCAAGGGGCACCGCGGAAGCCTGAGCAGGCCGACCCTGCGCAGGAACTTCCGGCCAGGGTGGTGGCCCAGCGGCCCGGGGCGGTGACGCCTGCTGGATGGCCACCGCGCGACGCTCGAACGCGCGGGCGTAGCACATGGCCGTCTGGAGGTCCTGTGGCCCGCGCATCTCCACGTCCACGCGGATGTGGTCCGTGAGGTCAGCCGACGAAGAGCTTCAGCCACCGACGAGCCTAAACATCGGGGCGTGGCACGCCAGTGCTTGGAAGCGGTCGGCAAAGTCTTGCACTGTGGTGAGGAACGGAAGGCCCGGCGTATAGGTGGACCGAAGCGCAAGAGGCATAGTCGCGGAAACGCTCCCATGGTGGCATGCCGCCCTCGACCTGCTCGAGGGCGTAATACCACATATGGGCGGCGCCTCGTAGATGATAGGAGGCGATCCAGGTGCGATCGGACGCGAGCGTGCGCTGCCCCCTGAAAAATTGGTCGTGTTGGTTGAGCCAATTCAGGGGGTCGACGATGCCGTCGTAGGTCGCGAACTCCAGCTTGGAGAATCTCGACGGTGGCTGGGCGTGGACGACGGGCGGGGTATGTGTCATCCGCGCGGAACAGCGAGGGCGACGGCGCCGAGTGTGCGGGCTGCAGAGTACCGCCATGGAAAAGGGGCCCGTCCACACAATCGTAGGGACCCGCAGCACACGAGGACCCGCCGAACTGCATGGTCGGGGGCGGCACCGGCGGTGACATCACGTGCGGCTGTCCTGAGGCCATCATATAGACCGGCTCGATGGACCCGGCAAGCCAGGCAGGTAGCGGAGATGGCGACGGGGGGAAA